>CP142457.1:5000-1311500 GCA_038049695.1 Cinnamomum chago
ACGAAAAGATGTACCGTTCGCGTGAACTGACGAATGTGAAGCAAGTTTTCAGGAGTTAAAGAATAGGTTGACTACAACTCCGGTGCTCACATTGCCTACAGAAAATGGTATTAGAGCCGACTCTCGACTAGTTCGAGTGTGGGTCCCCTGTCGTGGCCTGGTGCAAGTGGGCGGGTCTCCTTGCACTACAACAAAAGGGATTTTCAGCGACGAAAATATTTGCAACGCAACCCAAAGTGTCGCAAAAAATAATTTTTTTGCAACATAAAATTAGACCCATCGCAACAAGTTAAGTATTTGCGACACAAGACTCCATGCGTCGCAAATAGATACTTTTAGCAATGAATATAGTGCGTCGCAAACAAATGCATCAAAAAATCATTGGCGCCAAATGGCGGTAAAATTATTCACGACGCCAGATAGTCATTTGCGACACAATCATTTGTCGTAAATAAGTGTCTCTATTTGCGACGCAATCCCTGTGTCACAAATAATTTTTAGTCTGAGCTATGTCATAGAAAAGTTAAGGTTTTTTGCAACAGTTTCCTTTTTGCGTCGCACATAATATCTTATTCGCGACGCTGATATATTTGCGTCGCAAATAATTAGTATTAGCGACCTCCATCATATGTTGTCATAAAAATTTTAAGCAAAAAAAATAACTATTTATTTGGGACGCAATTTTGACGTCACAAAAAAATATTTAATTGCGACAGTATACATGCTGCGTCACAGATAATGTGTTTTTTTGCAACATGCCTTTAAATGCGTCGTAGATAATAGTTTTATTAGCGACATTATTTTATAGCGTTACAAAAAAAAAAAAAAAAGTCCCCAATTATTTCCATCTCCCGCCTTTTGTTTTTTTTAATCGATCACCCGCGCGCCTTCGTTAACAGTCTCCTTCGCCCTACAATATATGTCTATGCGCTTCATCACCTCACTCTTCTGCCTTTGATAGTCTTTTAAACGGAGAAGTCTCTTTGCCTCCCTATCTATCTATTCATTCTCTCTTTCTATCTCTCTGTCCTAAATCCAACCGAAATCTAAGATCTCAACGATCCTCTACAAGATCTCGATGTGGTTAGTGGCTGCCAGTGGCGGGCCCACGTTATGGGATGGTGGTGAGGTCGCCCCAGGTAAGATATTGAAAATCCTTTGAGTAGATATGGCCCGCATGGCCCACACACCAGGTTTAATTCACATGTCACCCCATGCCCGGAGAGGACTCGCCCCATGGCTCATTCCCCCATTCGAGACTCTTTTCTCATCTCAGAAAGCCAACAACAAAACAGAGGCCTCCTTCGAAAACCCTAGGGCAGAGCTCCCCTCCAACTCCATCTCCCTCTCCGTGGAAAATAAAACTCCAAATCGTGATGCCACGACCATCTCTCTTTCTCTCTCATGGCCAGAAAACCCCCCAATCACAGAAGCTAGAAAAACCCGAAATCCCGGTAAAAAGGCGGTGAATGGTGATAAATGCAAGGTTCTCTTCAAATCTCAGATAAAACGTCTTCCGGTGTCCTCCGCAGTCACATTGCATCCTTTCCCTCGAGATATACTAGTGTGTTGGCGATAACTCCTCTTTTTGTTTCTTTTTGCTGGTTAGATTATTTGGGGCTTTATGTTGTGTTTTGGATTTTGGAGATGAGTGATTTTGCATTGTGTAATTAGTTTCATATAGATTCTTGATAGATAACATGACTAGGAGTCTGAATGCTGGGTCTCCTAAATGATGAGAAAACATATATAGCAATGGCACAAGTTCATCTGAATGCTGGGAATAATGAGAAAGCTTTAAATGTTCTGGAGCTCATGAAATCTAGAAATGTGGAGTTTTCTAAATTTGCATACTGTACCTTGCTTCGGTGTTATACTATTAAGGAAGATGTGGCATCTGCTGAAATTGTGTTCCAGACTCTAGCTAAGGCAGGCATTCCAGATGCAGCTTCCTGTAATGACATGCTTAATTTGTACATTAGACTTGGTTTGCTCGAAAAAGCCAAGGCATTGATTTTTCAGATGAAAAAAGATCAAACACAGTTTGATGAGGACCTGTACAAGACTGTCATGAGAGTATACTGCAGAGAGGGGATGATAAGTGAGGCTGGACAATTAATGGAAGAGATGAGAAATGTTGGCTTGGGCATGGATATATCCACACAAACATCTATGATGGTCATGTATGGAGAATCTGGGAGACTTCAAAAGGCAAAGGACATATTCAAGACCATAGAGCATCCTAACAGTGCGGTTCTCAGTCAAATGCTTAATATTTATTTGGTGAATGGTTGCCATTAATTATCTGATAGGCCGTATTAATGGATAGCACAAGAAAACCCTAACATACAGTATTTTGGCTTCTTAGCGCCACATGCGGATCTTGCTGTAATGTTTATCTATTAGGCTGTCAGTTTGACCTTTGAAGGGTCATGATTGCCTTGTGGAGAGCTTTTAGGAAATGGTCTATCCATAGAGAGGCCTATCAGATCAATGGTCTGAATAACTGAATCAGGGTTCGCTTAAACATGCTCAAGACCTTAGTTATATTCATATCCAAAGTGAAGGATCAGATGATTTTCATTAGTCCAGCGCCACCATTCTCATGTAATTGTTTCTCTTTTCCTTTTGTTTTCTTTTCATGGATGCAGTGTATATGGTCGAGGTGGGAAGTTGGATAAAGCTATTGAGATGTTTGAAACGGCTTGCAGCTTAGGCATTTCTGTTGATGAGAAGGCCTATACTAACATGATTGTCTATTATGGGAAAGCTGGTAAGTGTTTCCTCCTCACTTGAATTTTAAATTTATTAACAGTCATTAATGTAACTATTGAAGCTGCCTAGAAAATTTTATATGTCTCCACTCCAAAACTGCAAAGCAAATTACAATGAGTACTGTGAAGACTACAGCTGAAAAAAGGAAACAAAGAACTGAGCATGTCTATTAATTTTTTGAAATTTTAGAGCACAACTTTTAATAGCAATGAATGAGGAAATAAGAAGTTCATAGGAGATTCATTTTGAAGTTCTGGGGATGTCAACACCTTAAGACATCATAAAATCATATAGTTATAGATATTAGACAACAATTGTAGGCAACAAGTTGGGTTAGATTTTCATCTGTAACTTTGTTTTCCTTAAAAAAATTGTATGCAACAAGTTCACTATTGATTCGGTTAGATTTTCATTTGTTATTTTGTTTCCTTAAAATTCAACAAATCAGAGGAAGAGCTGCAGCCTAAATTTAGTTCATTTGTTTAATTGAATTCTCATTTAGTTAAATTGAAGATAACAAAAATGCTTCAGTTGAGGACAGGCTCACCAGAACTAACAATGGGCACTGCTCCCTTCTCTGCATGAAATCAATTTCCAAGTTCTCGTCCTAAAGAATAATGAGAGATTTGATTACTGCCTACTTCGCTAATTCCTCAAACCATCTCATTCTCCTCCATTGATAATTATCCAATGACGCTGCCAACCAAATGAGGTTTGAAATGGCATTAAAAACAAAAAGAATATAAGAATGTCATTATAAGTGCAAAGAAAACTTTGTGCTGATATGGAACATGGGGTTCCACACTGGCAGAATCAGATGCTTATGTAGTTCAATCACATTCCCGTCTCAATCATTCCTCTCAAACTCAGCCGTTGACTACTGATTCTTTAAATATAATAAAATAACAGAGGAACCCTGAACAGTTGAATGAAACCCCTTCTTGTCCCTTGATTTGGTTGCGGGTCTTCAAATAGCTGCAGTTTTTTCTCCTTTTATCCTAAAACCCATATTAGTGATTTGGACTTCAAACACGCAACTAACTCCTACATGTGTCCCATTTTATTTTATTTTTGAAGATTTCCTAGATGTGTCCCATAGAACATCATTCTTTAAAATCCTATGATCTGGACTTCAAACACACAACAAACTCCTACATGTGTCCCATTGAGCATCATTCTTTAAAATCCTATGATGATCTTTTGTGCTTCTCCACCCTTTACGTGTTGGAAACCACTTTCATGTTTAATTGCAGTTGATCAATTATCAATGTCGCCACAATAGCTTAAGTGGTATTTGCCTGATGATCTTATTTACTCATGCTACAGGTAAATGTGAGGAGGCATCTCTTCTATTCAATCAGATGCAGGGCAAAGGGATTAGACCTGGAAAGGTATGCACGCACTTCAGATATGTTTCGAACCAATACTACAAATGACTTGTTCTTTTTGTTGAGTACATTATCAGTTACCACCATTGCCCTTGCCTAAATCTATCTTGGTGTTCAGTTCTTATTTATGGGAATAAAATTCCCTCAAAGCCTCTCTCTTGCTTCATCCAGCTAAAGTTTCAGACTGCAAAGCTCACTGGTCCTGGCCAGCTTTGGACCTGTGGAAAGTTTTCAAACGAGAAACAGTTTGCACAGAACATTGTCCAAACCTTCCCCAATTTGATTGTCTGTTGTAGATCTTAGGGCACCTTTTCAAAAATGGTTTGACTCAGCAATTAGGAAAGTTATGCAGACTGTTTTTTTGTTACTTGTACTTGCTCATGGTTGGAGTAACCGTGATGGGGTTCCAAGAGGTTTACATGCAGGAAGTTCCGAGAGTCAAATGCAAGCATTACTTCATATTCATGTGCTGGCAACACATTCATATTCTGTTGGGCTCTCTTATTTTCAGAAATCTGACATGCACGAAGTTACTAATGAGAGAGAGAGTGTGTCAGCTGCTTTATGTAAGGACACTTTTTTTAAAGTTTCATCTAATTAATTATTTCTTTTGTTCTTCAGTTTTTCTATACATTTCTAAATATTTATATGAATTTTTTTCTTTTTTAGGATAAAATGGTTACACTCCAGTCGCAGCCCACAGAAGAAGATTCTCCCCCATTGACAGATGATGAGATATGCAAATGAGTGTTGGGTACAAGGCCCGAATATGTCTGAGGTCTTGGGCATGGCGTCGTGGCCCCTCCATCCTCTTCAACATGCCTTCACAATAATCAGCAGGTGGAAGAGCTTACTAAGAAGGCCGCAGCAGCTGAAAGACAAGCTCAAGAGTTGGTTGAACAGTTACAGCGTATGGAAGCTCAGATGGAGGCTCAGAGGCAACAAATGGAGGCTCAGATGGAGGTTCAGATGGCGGGTCAAAAACAACAGATGGAGGCTCAGATGGAGGTTCAGATGGAGGGTCAAAAACAACAGATGGAGGCTCAGATAAATGAAATGAGGTCCTAGCAAAAGAATATGGAGGCTATGATGCAATCTATAATGGCGCAAAAGATAGGCACTCCTCCATGGTAAAATATTTATTCTTTGCTTCTATACATCATCAGGTGCATGTTCAGTTCAAATAAAAGGAAAATAAAAATGGATAAAGTTTCATCTTAAATTTTGAGATATCAGGTGCTTCATTTTCTTAGTTGCAGTTTCCATGTTGAATCTCTCTTCACAAATGTCACATACCCAAAAGGCATATACAGTGAAGAAATGTTTAAAATGAAAAATAAGTAGCCGTATCATCAAGTCAATCTGGTTTTTTCCATGCCCCATATACATCAAGGGTCATGATTTGAATGATATGGATTGATGTACATATGGTGACTTTGTGCATAGGCTACAATCAACATGAACAAATAAGATTTCAACTTGAGATTTCAAATTTCGGTTTTAACATCTATCTTGTTTTATAGATTTTAACATCTATCTTGTTTTATTTATTACAGATCGAAATGGGAGATGAAGAGAAAATAAGAATAATCAACATTTGTTGGACCGGTTTGGATGGTGCAGATCAATTTGAGGCTGCTATATTCTATCGTGGAAATTATTCGTTGTCTCTCCGTGATACATATCGAAGACCGCATTTCAGTTATTGTTTCTATGTTATATTGAGGCCAACTATTATATAGTTTTATGTTTAACATAATTTTTTCAATATTTTCAGTAATAATTTGTGATGAGGACAACTGTTTTATTGCACTCAAATTCAATTAATTAATTTAGTTTATGTTTTTACATCGATGGAGTGTTATTTTCGTACATGAATTGTTGCTTAGATATATATATGATTGTGATGATCACCTAATGATGACTTTGCAGTGTAGATTTGTGAATGGATGTATTGTGAATGGATGATGAGATTATATTTGTATTGATTGGGTATCAAAAACAGGAAATTTTTTTTCTTTTTTTGAAAATATTAAAAAATATTTTTTTTTGAAAAATTATTATTTGCAGCGCTTTTATTGTGTTGCAAATAATCAAATGTAACAATATGAAGATTATTTACGACACTACAGAAGCGTTGTAAAAAAAAATTATTTGCAACTTTATATGAGCGTCGCCTTTAATAATTTATTAACGACCTTTTAGAATCGTCGCAAATATCAATTATTGGTGACGCAATTTTACCGTTGCAAATAAATCATTATTTGCGACATTTATAATACGTCGCAAATATAAATTATTGGTGACGCAATTTTACCGTTGCAAATAAATCATTATTTGCGACATTTATAATACGTCGCAATTGATACGTAATTAGCAACGCTTTAAAACCGTCGCAAATACTCTCTCCATTTGCCACGCTGCAGTCTTTAGTGTAGTTAATCTTTCTGCGACCTCATTATTTGCGACTCCTTTGCGACGCTTAGTTTATTTTGCGACGCTTTTTATATTATTTGCGACGCTTTTTTGGCATCGCAAAAAGGCAAGATTGTTGTAGTGATGTAGGCGGGCCAAGAGGGCTGGCAGGCTACTACATAGGGACGTGCAGCCCTAAGGGGGGTGGAATGTGACTCCCCGGAGTCCCACATCGACTATAGAGAGGAAAGTGAATGGGATTATATGTAAGAGCTTACACCCTTACCTTGCATGAGGCATTTTGATGGGTTGAAGCCCATCAGAAGCAAAACTGTGAGGCCCGTGGGCCAAAGCGAACAATATCATGCTTGCATGAAGGGTGGGACGTTACAAATGGTATCAGAGCCGACGCTCGACTAGTTCGAGTGTGGGTCCCCTGCCGTGGCCTGGTGCAAGTGGGCGAGTCTCCATATGGGCGGGCCAAGAGGGCTGGCAGGCTACAGGGACTGGCAGGCTACTACACAGGGACATGCAACCCTAAGGGGGGTGGAATGTGATGTCCCAGAGTCCCACATCGACTATAGAAAGGAAAGTGAATGAGGTTATATGTAGAGCTTACACCCTTACCTTGCATGAGGCCTTTTGATGGGTTGAGTCCCATCAGAAGCAAAACCGTGAGGCCCGTGGGGCCAAGGCGGACAATATCATGCATACGTGAAGGGTGGGGCGTTACAAATAGTATCAGAGCTGACTCTCGACTAGTTCGAGTGTGGGTCCCCTAATTGGAATAGGATTCTGTGTTAGAACTAATATCATGTAGTAAGATGATAAAGTAAAATAAAATAAAAAGAAATTGAAAAAGCTAAACTAATGTTAGAATTAAAAGAAACAAACAACCGTGCTAATTGTCCCCGGCAACGACGCCAAAATTTGACCGTCCTATAATAGGGTTGCAAATATAAATTATTCTCCGCTACTATCTCTGCTTGCAAAAGCAAAGACGTTAACCGAGTATCGTATCCACTGGGACAAAAATGCTAAGTTGTGTTGTTTCCTAAATTCCTAAACAAATCCTATTAGAAAACAAAGTTTTGATTATTAAACTAATCCTAGTAGAAAACGAAGTGTTGGTTTAATGGGTTTTGATTTCTAAATTAACAAATTAAAGACAGCTTTGATTTAATCAGAGAAAAGGTCTCAGGGTACGAATCCACTCTAACCTCACACAATGGCAAGTATAGACCTAGGGTTTCACTATCAACGCTATAAAGACTCGTTCTGGTTACAAACCTTCAGAGTCAACAAATAAGGGATGTGGATGTAAATCGGGGCATAACCTATCTCTATAGCATATATTATCCTAGATCTAATAAACACATTCATTCAAGCATCGTTATATAACTTAGTATTCAAATCTACAAGACTAAAATACTAAAGAAAGAGATATTGCATTAATAGAATCCAATCAATGGATTAACATCCTGTCATATAACCAAAAGCATTTAAAGTAAAACCCTAAACCTATACATCACCATCAACAAGAGATTAGGGCTTCATCGTAACCCAAAGATAAAGATTTAGTTACGCATGGCAAGAGGTTGACGCTGAATCTTTGACGAAATCTCCATTGACGCTCTTCCAAAGCTCCCAAACCAGCCTCCAGAACTTCTCCCAAGATGTGAATAAATCTCAAAACGAGTTTAGGTTTTCTTTATATAGACTTTTGGGCTAGAAAATCTCTTCAAAACGCGGAGAGTCGGTGCCCCCATCTGGTTCGAGCGTCCGGACGCCCGAAGCCAGTGAGCTCGGGTTCATTCTGATTTTCGCCAATTTCTCTAATTTGCTCTGAATTCTGGTTCTTAACCTAAAACACATGTAAAACATTAAAACAACATAAGTAATGGCCTAAACTACCAATCCAAAGTATATCAAAGTCCTTATTGAGGGGCCAAAAATATACATTTTAGGCTCTCATCAGTTACATTTTCACCAATTTCGTTGATTAGTGCGACCAGCACTATTCCAGCTTAGGATAAGCTAAGCTTCAGCTTAAGAGAGCCATGCTCTATATATATTAGACATGTAATGAATGGAGAAGCATTTTCGTTTTCAAAAAGAAGAAAAAGAGATACGCAGAAAAAAAAAGAGATATATGCGTACCACCACACTGTCATGATTTAAGCACAAGAGTTTCAATCCTTTTGAGCAACGAATAATCTTCATTGTCGAAGGTCGATGTAACCATAAGATCCAATAATGATGAAATGGATGAATGGAGAAGCATTCTTTCAAAAAAAAAGAAAAAGAAAAGGAAAAAAATGAAACAAACCACCCTGCCACCATGATTTGCCACAAGAGTTTGTCATTTGAGCAGCAAGTAATCTCATGCTCGAAATGTAGGAGGATGTCACCAAAATTGCCAATACTGATAAAATGGCGATTTGTTTTAGGCATGAAATGAAAGTTTTTTTTTTTCGTTAAACAATCATGAAAAGGAGAAAAAAAAAACATGCATGGATCTCCAAATGATTTGATGGCGTCGTTTTCTTTTCTTTTCTTTTTTTAAACTTTCAAAGTACATGCAAGTTGTAAAATAGTATCATGCATGAAGGTGAAGGTGACACAGATGACACAACTTTATTGCATTAAGGTAGATACAGCGCTAACAAAAAATGCATACCACCATTGCCCATAAATGCATGTATAACTGGGTGAGAAATAAGTCCAAACAAGGGACTGTCTTGGAATTTCAGTCCTTATAATGGACGGTTTTAAGAATTTGGTGCAAACAGTGGACTATTTTAAAAATCTTGCACATGTATATGGGACTGCTTTGAAAAAAACAGCATGTAGAAGGGACTATTTTGGAAAAAAAAAGGGTTTGTTTGGACTCTTCCATGAAAAAGAGGGACTGTATTTGAACAACAAAAGCATATATGAGTATTTTTTGCATACAAATTCACGATAAAGCGCATAAAATCACGGGAAAATGCACAAATCATGAAACCTGCACAACACCAAAAACAGGAAATTGGAACGGAAAAGCGTTCCTAATCCTTCCGTTCCTAATCCGTTAAACCGTTCCAAAAGCGTTCCAATTTCCGTTCCAATTTGGTACCAACCGTTCCTAATCCGTTAAAGCGTTCCAATTTCCTGTTTTTGGAACGGTTTAACGGATTAGGAACGCAAGGATTGGGAACGCTTTTCCGTTCCAATTTCCTGTTTTTGGTGTTGTGCTGATGAACATGATGGGATAATGAAATTCATACCAAGTTAGCAAATTAAATCGCAAATATCATCATTTCATGCATGTTAATTATATTAAAACATGATCAAGCAAATAAAAAAACGCGCCCAAAATTCTATCTCAGCCATACAATGATCATTTCATGCATGTTAATTATAATAAAACATGACCATGCAAATAAAAAAATGCGTCCAAAATTCCATGTCATCCATACAAATGATCAAAATTTGAAATTTGAGAAACACAATGATGGAAATCATGAAATAGGCCAACACACAACAAGTATGCATGAATTTTTGCATTGGTCAGATGAAAATAAGTGCATGGGATTTTTTTTCTGAAAATGCTGGAATTTTCACTTAAAATGATGGATGAAAAAAATGCATGGAACTAAGACCATGCGAAATATGGTGGACACATTGTGTACATGATACGGTAAATATATCCATGAAATTCACAAGGATGGACATATCAACCATGGGCTAGATAATTATTTATCAAATGGACCATATTATCAAATCGACAATTTTCACAGTGGAACAATGAACAAACCCGTGCGAACTCATTTTCAAACAATACATTGCATCTATTAGACAACGATCATACATTGGAAACAAACACAAATCTTCTCCATATTTCATACTAATTCATGGTAAGGGTAGTGAACAGACCGCAACATGGAAAACATATCCAAAGGATGAGTGAAGTGCGTGGAGTGCCAGCAACCAAACGATGAATTTCTCAACATGTGAACAGTGGGTCCTTCCTAAAAAGAGGGTCATTCAATTGGAACACGAGGAATTCTAATGCCCAAATTCATGAAAATTCAGCATCTGGACTTGTACCCTAAGTGTGAAGAAAATGTGTAGCAAACCCAACACCCAAAGCATGGGTCATTCTATGAAAAATAAATGGAGTGCTGAAAACCAAAACACGGCTACAAGGCATGGAATTTCATCATCTTAACAGTGCACAAGACTTTAGCACTCAAATCCTTGTCCCACTACTGCATGTACACATGATGATCACATCAAATCAACAGATAAGTTATGAAATTCATAATGAGGAGCATCAAGATCATGGCCAAACATGGGTTGATCATGGTTATCTGGGCGGAATCTCATCCAAGAAGTGAATTAGATTATGACCAGTGGATAGGTACATGCGTTGCACGTAATGTTCATTCCACTGTCATCAAATAATAAGATGTTTCGGATATAGTACTATGTTATAAGATACTATCATATGCTAGTATTAATCTAGGTTCATAATAAGCATGTAGGTGTTGACATCAAAAAAGACGCTTTGCCTCTTCAACATCAAGAAGCTACATGAAGCCTATTTGCAAATACTAAAACCTCAGGGGCCTATTTACAAATCCTACAAACCTTAGCGGGGTATATACAAAAAGCTCTAAATTGATTTATTCCTTAATTAATTTATATAATTATGCTTTTATTCATGTGATGGATAGTATTTATTTCATTAGATGAATGGTATCTTATTTTATTCCTTGTTTGTACATGACCAATACAATATGACATGATGGTTCATGAGATGAACCGGAGCCCACAAGTATATTAGATGTGATTCGTATTTGTGGATGAGATCCACATACGAGAGACATAGATTATGTAAGACCCCGACCCGAGTGAACTCGATTAGTACTAATTAAGTTGTGTGTTAGTCTTAAGCGTGATTAGTAGTCTTTGACTAAGTTAGGTTTGGAATAGCTTTTGATATAGTTTTGGAGAATTTTGATTGCTTTGTGATAGTGGAGCCCTTTGGGGGTTTTTTTTTATGACTTTGCATGTGCTTGAGGATTTATCGGAGATTTTTGCATTCATTGTTTTAATCAAATTTTTATTTGTATTGTTAATCCCTACAACTTTCATGTTGATCCCGTCCCCGTTCGAGATCCCGAAACCCAATTTCATAGCCTTGAGGGCAAAACAGTCAGTGCACACAAAATCTATACCCAAAACTTGATATTCCTGAAACCCGCGTAACATATACTTTTTGGAAACCAGATATTTCGATGATCACTTTTCTCTTCTTCGTCGAATTCAATAGAAGCCCCGAAAGCCAAGATTTCAGCTTTTAAATGTCTTAAGTAGTGGGACTCATTTCCATTTGCTTATATGAGAGACTCATCTTCCTCATTTCACCTTTTCCAACACAAAAAGAACCTAGGGTTTGTTTGGCAACTTTTCTTCTTCTTCTTGCTCTCTCCATCTCAATCTCCTACTAATCTTGCACCAACATCAAAATGGAGATCATTATCTTCTTCCTCATCACCATAGCTCTCTATTGATACCATTTGTGAAGAAAACCCTCCATTCCAAGATCTTCATTGAGCTTACTCTTGTCATTAGAGGACCTTACAAGTAAGTAATCCTTCCCTTCTTCTAGATTTGTATTCTTCTAGCCCTAGAGAAGCTTCATCTTCATTTTTGTAAGGTTTCCCTTTCTATTTCATTGTTTGACCATTTTAGGGTTTGTTTGTTTTGGGGATTTTGTTCATAGCATGAATCTTTGGCTTGGAAGAGTATAAGAGCTTGATTTGCTTATTAGAAGACCCAAGGCAAGTGGATGATTTGATTTTTATAAGCTTTCAATGATTTTGGTATTTTTCCACTCATGCCTATTTATTGCATTGGTTTGAAATAAATGTTCATGATAGAGTTTGGTAGTGCATTTATGGCTTATAAGTGTATTGGTGAATGGCATTTATTTTCTTCTTGTTTGTACCAAATGTACTCTATTGTGAAATAGTTTCCTTCTTTCTTTCTTTGTATTGGATTTGATGTTGATGGAGGAGATGATGGAATGAACACATATTGGAGTTGGGGAGAAGATTAGATAGTTGCATTGGAGGAGCTTTTAGCTCAGTTTTATTGCAAGGATTAAGTGGAAGTGAGGAGAGTGGTTTTGAGGAGGAAAAAGGGCTCCAATCTGAACACAGTGGGTGTTTCCCGCACCTGACGGCCAGCCAGCGGTCACCTGTCTGCTAGCCGTTTGGTGACTGCCGGCTAACCGCCAGCTAGCCGAACAGTCGCGGTGACCTTTCCAGAGAACAACATTTTCCTCCTGAAAGCACGGTCAGCCGCTGGCTAACCGCCGAACCCATCGGCGGCTAACCGCCAGCCAACCAACCTATTCGGTGGCTTTTCCATAGAGCAACATTTTCTCCTGATAACACGGTTAGCCTCACGGTTAGCCAGCGGCTAACCGCCGAACCCATCGGTGGCTAACCGCCAGCCAACCGAACAATTCGGTTACAATTCCAGTAACATTTCTTTCTATCAGGCCAACCGCGGTCAGCCAGCAGCTAACCGCCAAATCCAACGGCGGCTAACCGCCATCTGACCGCAAGGTAACCAAAATTACCCAGACAACCATTCCGGAGAGCTCCTCACTCGAGCGAACTCTCCAGTTCGCTCGAGCGCTGAGCTTTGTCGGTCAAAGGAGATTCACTAGGCAATGTATGAGGCCATTCGAGAAAGAAACCATATCACGAAGATGTCATTCGAAGTTTTGAAAATTCAAAGTGTATAAGGGGCCCGGAATGTCCCCAAACTCAAAGAGCACCAAATTATTATTAGATCGACATACGGGATCCCTATTCCCTTCAAACAAATCTTGAACCCGATACTTTACCGAAATTTCAATTGTTTATTATACTTTATCGATCCCGAGATTTACACTACATGCCTTGTTTTTCTGAAAGCATTGAAGTACACTTACAATGGTTACTTGTCTTGAAGTGCATTGCACCACATGAAATGACAGTGTGCCCTTGAGCACCCCCGTCCTGCCCACTTATTTATATGTACTTGATTTACTTGCACATGTCTCGATTTGTTATTTGACCTATTAGTTGGCACCACTAAGCTTGGATAACCATGTTGGTCTGATCCACCGACTTGGAGATCCCCCTCTTATCTCGCCAGCTGCAGCTTGGATCCCGCTACCCGGTTATTACCGTGGTCTTGTCCCGATGTCGTAGATTGCTACTGTGGTTCCCGATGCCCGGCTCGCTACCGTGGTCATGTATAGTATATGTATATGTATTTATAAGATCCACTGTTTCTCCTCACCTCGAGTGACTAAGATCAGTGCCTAGTTATTGCCCTGTCACTTTAGTGATAAAGGACTTAGCTTCGTGTGGTTGTCATCTTGCTTGTTTCTCGTTTCATTGGTTACCTTACATGTTTTATAATGCACACTCGTATTTGAATAAATGTTTTATCTTGTTTATAGAAATTGTTATTTAAACAGGTTTAAACGCTTTTGAAGGTAAATTCATTTATTATCTTATTGTCATTGTATTATACCCATTTGTCAAACCATCGTGTTTGACCCACTCTTTGGTACTCAGGAGGAGGAGCACGAGGAGGCGGTCGGAGAACGAGGAGGAGCACGAGGAGGCAGTCGGAGAACCGTAGCAGTTAATTGAGTGGCGTGCTGATAATGTCATTTAGACATTGGATTGCTAGAAAGAGATAACATTTTGGGAAAACTTTTAACCATTCTTTTGGGGATTGGTATTTTGTTATATTGGCCTTTGATGGCTTCTATTTTTGGGGAAATGTAATTAAATGATCTTTGTATAAACTCTAACTTACTTTTGGGTAACACGCTAATGATCATTGTTCATTCTGATACTACTATTCTTGTGTTATTATCTTTATGACTAAGAGATAGATTGAATATTTGATTTGCTACACGCTTCCGCACTTAATAGAAATGTTCATATATGGTTGTGATATCCTCACCGCGGACACCTGTGGGAAATTAAATAAGTGTGTGCACCTTGGTGACACACTCTACATATTAACCATTCACTCACCACACTAATACTATTACAATCATCATTAATGTCCCAATCCCGGATTAGGACCTCGGTAACCCGATTCGGGGTCGCGACGGATTACAAATCTTTTACTTGAATTGATTCACAACCAGTGATGAGATTAGGCATCTTATCTGACAAGCTTGCATTATTATGATCACTATGAGATAATGTTATTTGTCTAAATCATCAGAGTGTAAGACTATGAATCATTGTGCCGGTACATTATATGTGCTGAAGAACCATGAGTTACACCTTATTGAAATATGTCTTTTATTTAAGGACTGCTCTCATAATTCCCTTGCAATAGGCTATTAATCCCGAGAGATTAATGAACTCAAGTTCTTGCTATACATTTACTTTAAGTCACCAATGAGTGAGGCCAGTTCTAGGTTAGCTCCTCGGTGTCTAGGGTACATGGTAGTGGAACTGTGGGAACATATGATTATCAAGATGGAATCTATCATTTTATAGATATTTTTTCTTGTGCCAATAAATTGATTTATCATTGGTAAGTGCGCACCCATCTCAATTAAGACTTAATTGGATAATACTGATGAACACTGTGATTAATTGGGTCACAAAGATAATACAATATGGATCTAATTTGGTTGGACAGATTTAATCCAATTGATTCATGGATATAATTGATGGAGGGGCCTACTTGTAGTAATTGGGAAGAGTAGGGCCTTCTTGTAATTTATTCCTAAGACTGGAGTTCGGTTGCATTTATTTAGTGGAGTTATTTGCAACTAACTGCGGGTTCGGGGTTACACATTCAATCCAGCTTCAAAGGAATCCCTAGTGGTCCCCACGCTAGCCCTAAAAAGATATTGTTTCTAATCCTATTTGAACTCTTAAAGGAAGGAGGAGAAGGATACATGCTTATAATAAAAGTGAGACTTCTAACTATAATAGAATAGGAGGTGCTCACATGCTATATATAGAGGAGAGGGGCCTGGACATCCACCATGCTTACACGCCCAAGCTCCTCTGTCTCCTCTCTCATCTTCACTCCTCTGGTTCCCCTTTAAAGAGTCTAGGGTTTTGCTTCTTCTTGGAGACCCCACCATTCTCATTGAGAAGATCTCTGATAAAGGGTCATGGCGTGGAAGATCAAGAGGTGTGTGGAGATCCTTCTTATTCTTGTGAAAGAGTTTCTCAACAAGTCAAGTGATCAACTTCTCAATTAGAGTACAACCGGACTCCCAAGGTTAGATCTAGATCGTTTCTTTTGTAAATTTTTGTTGTTGAGTCTTGTTGCAGTTTTCTATCTTCTAGATAGTGTTTATTCTGATCTTGATATATGAGAAAGGGGTTTTAAGATCCTGGATTGGGTTTCTGACCTTATGGATATTTGATCCCTACTTCAGGTGGGTCAAAAGTTTTGAAAACCTATCAACGATGCCCACCTACTTCAAACAATTGTTATTAGAGCCATACATCATCTCTAATCGTGTTAGATAAGGTTTTTAGATCTAATATTTGCATAAAATGCAAAGAGGGTAGACCTAGGGCTATGTCAAGATCAGTTATTTGTGGATTTGCTTTCTTTTTAAGTAGATCTATGGTTGGAAAGTCACAAAAGGATTATTCTGTAATGGAAGGATGGTTAGAAGCCATTAGAGGCTGTGTTGGCTTCGAATGGACACGAAACTGGAAAACCCAACTTTTCCGGTTCGTGAGTCCGGTCGACCCGACCTCGTGTTCGGTCGACCAGAGACACACAGACAGCAACGTTCAGGTCTGTTTTTTGTGGATCCAGGATTCTTTTGGCAGCCTGTGTTTCCACTACAGATTGACAATCTGGTTTTGTGGTTTGTATGGTTGTATGAGATACTAACCCTGCAGGTTTCTTGTCCTCTCCATATGGCCCATAAGTCTTTTACTTTCCTTTTTAGTTATTGGTTTATTTGAAGCAATATGTAAAGTGCATCATGGTTTCCTTGGTTTTCCGTGAAAGGGCAAGGCATGATGGTTTCCCTAAAAGCCATTTTATTTCCATTATTTGATTGTCATGTAAGTCTCATCGTTGAGACATAGGAATTTATGTAATTTTATTTTTATCAACTTCTCGATGGAGAGGTTCGGCCTTTGCCAAACCCTTTATACGTTTTAAGGCCAACATTCCTCTCTAATCTACATCCAATACCAAAATGAAAGAAGACGGAGAGATGTATAGGGTAAGAAAACTTACATTACCAACGAGTGTGAAAAGAGAGGAGGAAGAAGTGGAATAGAGGATCAGAGTGGTGGAACAGCTTATCGAAAAGGAGATAGTTGACATTGAGGGAGTGAAATGCTCCTTGACGGTGTGAAAAATAGGAAGTGAGGGTGCAATGGAGTTCAAATTCTCAGTGAGAGAGAGGGAACATGGGTTGTGCACAGAGAAACTAGAAATGGGGCGTTTGGGTAGTTTGGAAAGAGTGTATTGTGTCCTGAGAATTCTTACAAAAGATTTGGATGTGTATTGACGTGGAAGGAGTAAATAGGGATGTGGCATTAGCAGCTCTCGATAAAAAGAAAATAACTTTCATTGTGTATTTAGTAGCTCTCAGATTGAAATTGAAGCATTTCTTTTTTCTTTTTCTTTTTTGAAAAATTTCAAAATAGGGCTCAAGTTTTCCTCAGATTTCAAATAAGGACAAAAGAATTTTCACAGTTCAAATCAGGGCTTACGTTTTCCATTTACATTTCAAATCAAAACATTTGGCGATAATATGAGTTTTCGGGTGACTTTCTTCTCCATTTTCTGCAAAATATCTGAATGCTCTTAAAGGCTCTTCTTCCCTCCTACCTTCAAAATAAAATGCATATGCTTGCAGGTATCCCCAACGGAAGCTCTACTGTGGTATCAAGCATGTTTTAAGTTCATCATATTTGAAGGGTGATGACTATTGTATGATTGTATCTTCTTCTTTCATCTCAGCGTGTTGCTGTCTATAATTGTGCCAAATCCATCTTCAACCCAGACGCCTCAAAATACATACTTTAATCCAACTTTCACCCCAACTCCAAACTCGGCCCTACCACCAACCTCTTCTCAGCACCATCACCTCCATTACAAACACAACAACAATACTCATTTATCACAAAATCCCCAAATCCATTCAACAATACGCATTTATGACAAAATCCCCAAAGCCATTCAAACCTTAATTTCCTAAACCCAATTAACAGATTCCATCCATTAGAATCACACCCCACCTCCATTCATATGTATTCCATATAACCCATTTACCAAAACCCAAATCTCCAAACGCGTTCAAACCAAGCCAAATCCCACCACCTAGACCACTTTTAACAAATCTCCAACGTCCAAATCATATATCCCAAACTAGTCTCTCCAATCTTGATGGAGAGACAACTACCACATCTGTTCTATTATAGTAATAAAAAAATGAAGAATGAAAAAAAGAAAAGAACATAAGGCAGGAAAGAAGATACACACTTTCTCAGTTACATCATCGCTACTCCTTTTGCCAAAAAAATCACCATGCCATACTTACCAAAATACTATTGGGTCTCTTAGTTGGGTAATGAGACCTATAACCATTGCAAGATTCTCTTTCAATTTTCGCTTAAACCACAAAGATCCAATCAAGGAGAAAGAAGAAGAAGGGGCATTTTGGGTATTTTGAAAAAAAAGGGGAAAAGTTGTCGGAAAACTCATATTATCGCCGGATGTTCTAATTTGGAATGTAAATGGAAAACTTAAGCCCTGATTTGAAATGTGCAGGTTTTTTTTTTTTGTTCTAATTTGAAATCTGAGTAAAACTCAAACCCTATTTTGAAAATTTCTCTTTTTTTTAGCTATTACTTGCACATCCAAAGTTTCTCGGTGCACATCCTTTAGAGCTCGAGTTTTGCTCCTTACACTTCTCCCTCTTCCCAACTTTCCCAAACACTTGCTCGGTTCACATCCCTCATTCCTTCCCTCCCATTCTCGGAAGACGACTCGATGCATAGCAGCTCCATCCTCCTCTTTATTCTTCTTCTTCTCTTTACCTCCTTCCCAACAGAGTGCTGGTTTCTAAAAGATTCATTGAGGTTGGGTCGAGGTTCCAAAAACTTGTCTCCTTCGCACGGTCGAGCATCCAAACGCTTCATTGGTAATGCTTCTCTCCATTTATCATCTCTCATTTTATTAGATGTTCAGTTTCGATGCATTCTAGTAAGATTGAGATGTTTAAAGTGGTCATTTGCTCCCTCCTTCATTCAATCTTAGCGTGGCATAGGTTTTTTTTTTTTTTTTTTTTTGCACCCATTCGGACTTTCAGGTTCGAACAGTATTCATGTCGTTTGGACGTAGTCCACTGAACGACATGCATATTGTTCGGCCTTGTGAAACTAAACAACCTAATTCTGTTCGATTTGTAATAGTCAAATTCAAGAAGGTCCCGACATGTTGTTCTAACTGTCAGGGCCGAACATAGTTGATGGGTTCACAAAAGATACACTTTCATAGCATTATTTTATGAGTTTTTAAAGATAAAAGAACTTAAAACACTATTTTTAGCATAAAAATCATAAATTTCCTCCCCATCATACTTTGCTCATATCTTTCCATTATAAATGGTCATTTGTATGCATTTATATGAGTTCCAATGGCTTCCATACAAAATATATATATGTTCGAAAATACTCTCAATTATGTTAATTTCTCTTTGTAGGTGTTAATTGAAGATTAAAGTTAAGATTCAAGAGTTAAAGATGTTGGAAAATAGGTGGACCATTCAGATAAGTTTCAAAAACTTTTGACCCACTTGATGCAGGGATCAACTATCCAGAAGGCAACAAACTCAATCCAGGATGCAATCCCTCAAACTCATAAACCATGTACAGCAATATATCCTATCTAGAAGATAGAAAACAGCACCTAAACATGCAACCACGAAATCTACAACAAACAAGGATGTAGATTATACCTTTGGAGTTTTGTAGTGCTCTAATGGAGAAGTTGATCTCTTTCTTTGATGATGAACACCTTCACTAACCAAATCAGAATCTCCAACACCTTTTGATCTTCCACGCTATGACCCGTATCAGATTCTCTTTTCTCAAGAAGATGGTGGAATCTCCAAGAGAAAAACCCTAGAGGAAACTAGAAGAGAACTAGAAGAGGGAGAGGAAGAGGAGTGTGCAACACTTGCACCAAAGGGGCTTGGGCGTGAATTCCAAGATGGAATTAATGCATGGGGACGTCCAAGGCACTCCTCTCCCCTTTTTATAGCACTTAAGCAACCACCTCATTCTAATTGAAATAGAAGTCCTACTTCCACAACAATTAGTTGCTTACTAAATCACTATTAGAAGTCTTACTTCAAATATGATTAGTAACTTTCTCTTTTTCTAATTAAAATAGAAGTCTCACTTCCATTAATAATTAGTAACTTACTATTACCACTATTAGAAGTCTCACTTCAAATAGAAATAGTAAATTTCTATTTCCTTTTAGAGTTCTACTATAATTAGTATCTTTCTAATATCTTGGGCTAGCGTGGGGACCAGTAGGGATTCCTTAGAAAGCTGGCTCCAACTAGGACACGTGACCCCACATCTCATGTGCAATCCGGGCCCACAGTTAATTGCAAATAACTCCACTATAAAAATGCAATTGCACTCCAGTCTTAGGAATAAATTACAATGAAGACCCTAAACTTCCACATTACCACAAGTAGGCTCCTCCATCTATATCCATGGATCAAGTGGACCTGTCCACCAAATTAGATCCATATCTTATTATCCTTGAGCCCCAATTAATTATAATGATCATTTGGTATCGATCCAATTAACTCTTAATTAGAATGGGTGCGCACTTACCAATGATAAATCCATTAATTGGCACAAGTGGATATTAAAAATAGATTTCATCTTGACCATTGAATGTTCCCACAGCTCTACTACCACGTACCCAAATCACCGAGGTGTTGACCTACAATTGGCCCCACTCATTGGTGACTCAAAGCAAATGAATAGATAGAAACTTGAGTTCATTAATGTCTCAGGATTATGAGCCAATTGCTAGGGAATTATGAAAGCAAACCTTAAAGTAAAGACAGTGTATATAAGGTGCTTCTCATGGTCCTTCAATACATCCAATGTACCAGTATCATGATCCAGAATCTTACATTCCGATGATCGGGACAAATCACACTATCTCATAGTGATCAAAGTGCTGCAACCTTGTCAGATGAGATGTCCAATCTCATCACTGGTTGTGAAGATATTTAAGTATAAGATTTGCAATACATGTCTCTGTCGGATGTGAATTTCGATCCCCCAGGGGAGGGGAATCGCCATTCATCTATATGTGTTATTTAAATTTTACATCGAAAATGAGGATTCAGACTACCCTCAAAATCGACGGATCACGATTGCCAGCTACGGTAACGGTCGTAACACCGTTCTTCGACAAAAGCCAAAGAAAAATGGGAGAAAATAAGTGGGTGGGTTCTTCTCTCGTCTAATGTGCTGCCGGCAACACACGACGGTTTTCCTGTCACATTAATTTGGGTCTCTTTGGGTCTCTTTAATATTGGGTCAATTCAGGGTTATGAGTAAAAGTCCAAATAAGGTTTATCCTCACATAGCATAATCATGGTGTATCCAAGTAAAATAAAATAATTAAAATAGAGAAAATGAAAAAGGGGAGGTGCCAAATATTTAAGAAGAGGATCGGCCCCGTTCCCGGGTACTCCCTTCTAATCCCTTGGCAAAATGGGGTTTAAAGGCTGACTTTTTAAATCAAAATGATGATGCAAATGAGACTTTGACTTGTGATTTCTGCGTTTTTCGTGTGCGATACACGAGTGATAAAGTAAAAAAGCCGATGGGCTGTAATTGATTGAAAGTGGCCGATGGGCCGGTGTTTGTTTTAGAGGGTCGATGGGCCGTGATTGATTTAGTGTGGCCGATGGGCCGAAATAAAAATATGCAAAGTGTGTGAAATCACTCATCTCATCTAATTATTCTCATTTATTCAATTTTTAGAAGTCAGTTCTTTATTCCCTTTTATCATTAAGTTTGATTAAATATTTGGCACCTGAGGTGGAGGAAGAAATAAAGGAAAAAAACTTTTTGGGTTGATTTTGTTGGTTTTATGGTTTTTATGGATTTTTTATATTGGGGCTGGAAGGGCCTACCTAGGGAATTTTAATTGGATTTACGTGATTAATACTTTATTACTGATCATCGGATTAACCCTAACCTAAGGTCCTAGACTGTCCACATCAGCTCTCCCAGTCCCCTAACGGAACAGGAAAAGTGATGGGACGAAGCCTAATGTTCTAACCTATCTAATGGAGGAATCCGATTTATTCCTAGGGTGCTAATAGCCTAAACTTGGCAATTTCTATCTAAGGAATTTGGTTATGATCTTAATTAATTCGGTTTGTTTTGACTAAGAGTTGATTTATGTTGAAGGTTGGTTAAGAGTGATTTAGGGATGGATTAAGGTCTTGATTAATGTATTTTTAAATATATTAAAGTTCTGTTTTAGTTGTTTAAAGTTCGGGGATTTTAAGTTTTAATTCGAGAAGTGAAATGATGTTAAAACCGACGAACAAGGTTGGCGGAGGACTTGGGCGCCCAGGGGGTGGTGCCTAGGTCACTCTGGCGACTTGGGCGCCCAGGCAGTGGCGCCCAAGTGGTTGTTTCTTGGTGGTTTGGCTAGTGGCGGTGGTATCGTTGTTATCTTCGGAATCCCGGGGATCCTCACTTGTTGAATCCTAATGTTCCAAATTGTTTTAATTCTCTGGTGTTCAAATGTCAAAATTAATTATTCGGATCCGGATTTTGAAACAAGACCAAGAATTCACGTTTAAGTGCAAAAGAAAGGATAGGCGCCAAGGGGGTGGCGCCCAGGCGATGGCTTGTGATCTTCAGGTATCCCAGATGGGACTAAGTCTTCGGTTTTTGGGATCTAGGGATTATGTCGGGTTCTGGTTATAGTTAATTTAAGTTATAAGGTGTTTAGTTGTTTGTTCTTGGTCGAGGTGATAGGTCGGGGTGGAAGTGTAGGATAGGCGCCACAGGGGTGGTGCCTAGGTGGTTGTTTGTTGGTTTGTAAGGGTTTGGGTGCTAAGTCCGAATCGATTAAGGTCTCAAGTATTTTAAGTTAAAAGTGTCTTAGTATGTGGATTGGGATTGGTTTGAATGTTAATTAATTAGACTAAGTTGTTGGTCGGGGTTTTTATGAAAACAAGTAGGCTGGGCGCCCAGGGTGTGGCGCACAGGTGGAAATGGAGGATAGGTGCCCAGGGGGTGGCGCCCAAGTGGATTGTTCTGTGGTTCGAGTTGGTTTCGTATTTTTTAGGTTGATTTGAGGTTGAACTTTTATGGTTTGATGTATTTTAAAATAAAAGTATCTTGCTGTGTTGTTAGGATTAAATTAGGTTCAAGTTCATTAGGTCTTTTGTGATTAGGGAGGCTAGGCGCCCAGAGGGTGGTGCCTAGGTGGATAGTCTTTTAAGTTTTGAGTTGGTTCAATGATCTTCAAGCTAATTTGAAGTCGGACTTCTGACTTCAATTGTTTTGAATTCAATGGAATTCTGAGGTGTTGATTGTGATTGAGTTCGGATTTAGTTTCAAATGGGGTTTCCAAGTGACTGGGTAGGATAGGCGCCCAGAGGGTGGCGCCCAGGTGTCTCGAAAGGATGGGCGCCCAGGGGGTGGCGCCCAGGTGGACTGCTTTTATAGTTCAAATTGGTTTTATGTTTTTTGAGGGAGTTCAAGATCAAATTGATTGAGGTTTCAAATCTTTTAAAATTGACAGTGCTTTAATGTATCGATTCGGGTCTAATTAGTTAAGTCTTAATTTCGATTGATGGTCTCTAAGGGAATGGGGTAGGATAGGCGCCACAGGGGTGGTGCCTAAGTGGATTAATAGGCTGGGCGCCCAGGGGGTGGCGCCCAAGTGTCTGGTTTTTTTTCGGTTTTGTGTTACGTGCTGGGGGTTTGGGAAGCTACCAAGACTGCAAGTGAAAGGGCTCCAATCGATGACTTCAATACCCTGCAAAGGCGGATGGATCAGCTGGAGCCCATGACCATGTCTTGTCCCCATGAGGCTGAAGCGTGCATTCCCAGGCGTTATAGGAAATACTTCGAGATGCAGAACACTACGCTTTCAACGCTCATTCACCCAGTATATACCGCTCTTCAGGACGACTCACGACAAATTCGAGAGATTTGTGATGCCCTTCATAATCCTCTAAATAATTTCAATGAAATACAAGGGCAGCTCGAGGCTCACGTCGCAGGGATGGAGGCGCGGATGGCTCGCTTCCCAATCTTCAACGACGTGATTCACCCGTTCTAAATGACTCACCAGGAGTCCCCATTTTAGGCTAGGTTGTGATCAAGAGGTTGGGTCATTAGGACCGATAATAATAGTTATAAGCCTCAAGTAGGATTTGGAGGCGGAAATGATTACCTCTTTTCGTTTTAGTCTATGCCTAGAGCAGTTAGTTCAATTTGTCACTCCACTGTTAAACAACTCCTATCAAAATTTAATAAAAAACAATATAGATTTTATACTTCCCTTTTTCCTCTTTTGTTTATTTTTATTTTATTATGCGATGATGCTTTAGTCTTAAATAATGGTGACTTCTCATTGTTGTGATATTATGATGATGAGTTATGAGATTCAATCAGGAATTATTAATGTAGGATGAATGGGTGATGACCAATTACTCTTATGGATCTCCTTTATGTATTGTAATCGAGTTCATGATTATGGGGGATGTTTAAGTTTCTTAATTAACCCTTCTCTTTATGTTTATATCATTTTTTTTAATCAAGGTTCGTCTCTTCAAACTCTTTTTTTTTTATTTAAAGAAAGATACAGGGCTGTGCTTCAGGTGTGTCCCCCATAGAGATGGACCCCACCATATGATGGGGTTGGGCCATCCAGCGGCCAGCGTTGTGCGTGCTTTAGGTTACGGGGTTGCTGAAAGTCCACGAGGATCCTAACCCTAGAGGGGGGGGGGGGGTGAATAGGGTGAGCTACAATTGACCAATTTAAACAATTTTAAATTCTTAAACTAAACTAGTCACATGTGATGATAAATCAAACAATATGCGGAAGCTAATAAACAATCACCACACAAGCAAGCACCACAACACCAATGTTTATAGTGGTTCGGCCTCAATGCCTACATCCACTACCGGCTTGTGAATCCAATCACCCCACCGGATTTCCACTATTTATGCTTTTAACTAGGCTAAGCAATAACCCTTACAATGTTGCTTTTCAAGGCTAAACAACAACCTCTCTATGTGCTTTTATAGGCTAAGCAATAACCTTTACAAAATGCTTTTCTTAGGCTAAGCAATAACCTTACAAGATGCTTTTCTTAGGCTAAGCAATAACCTTACACAAAGCTTTTCTCTAAGAAGGTGTCTTTACAAAAGATCACTCTAAGAGATACAATTTAAGCTCAAATGAATTTGCCTCTTGAATAGGCTAATATGAAAGTTTAAAACAAACTCACACAAACACTATATGCATGCAAAAGTATATGCTCATGATGTGTGTGTGTGATGACTCCAATCAAGTTTAAAAAGAAGGCTCACTCAATATATTGCTTAAAGCAATTCAAAGTTTAAAGCTCATAAAAGATTTGATTGAAGTCTTGATGCAAATCACATGAATAATAAACAACTTGTTAATGACATGAAATTCAAAGAATCACAAGTTGTATGAAAAATAAAGTTAAAGAAAGCATGTGATTTGATAAGAGTGATTGCAAACTAATCTAATTTACCAAGAAAGATATTGAGCTTGCAAATCAACTCTTTAAGGACTTGAAATCATGCATAAATGAAAATACAAAGGATTTGAACATGCATGAATTTCATTTGTATGGAAATCAAAATAACTTAGAAGATGTACCTTTTAAAAACTCATGAGTTTGATTTCCAAATAGCCCTCTAGCATTTCCAACTTCTTCCCCTTTCTTTGGCTCCAAAATCCTCTCAAAAGTTCAAGTTTCAAGCCTCCAAAAAGGTTGGAAATGAATGGACTTTATAGCCAAAAAGTTGCCAACGGCTAGTCCTCGGTCGACCGGCAAAGGGGTCTCGGTCGACCGAGAAAGCACAACGGATATAAATCTGACCGTTGGAGCTTCAGTTCAAAATTCTGCAGAAATGACCTGCAGTTGTCTCGGTCGACCGAGACCTGTGTCTCGGTCGACCGGCGACACTGCCGGGAAACCCCCAAAATTTCCAACTTTTTCATTATGAAGATTTTCTTTGTGGAATTTTGTGGGTCACTAAACCAAGCTAGAAAACATGTTTTAAGATATTCTAAGATGATTAAAAACATGAAACACCCAAAGCCTAAAAAGATTCAAAAGATTAAAACCAAAGGCTAGCTTGATTTGATACAACTCTTTTCAAATGAAAATGCATACAAAAATGATTCTTTTTGAGATGAATGTATGCAAAGCTTAAACCTAAATTCACAAGATGATTTTCCAAATATAATGCACAAGGAATTAGGTTTTCAAAAGAGTTTGGGTTTCAAAACCAATGCATCCAAGTTTAAAACCAAAACATGCATAAAACAAAAGCTTTTCCAAATCTTAAAAGCTATGCATGTATAAAACCAGATTTCAAGGTTTTCTAAAACAATGCAAGTGTGAGAATTCAAATGATGCTAAAGTGCAAATGCATCCATCAAATTGCAAATACAAAATCTCTAACAATCTCCCCCTTTGCAATTTGATGGCAACTTACTCATCATTGATATTTCACACCAAGTCTTCAGCTCCCCCTAAGCTGGACAAGTCTTGAAATCTTCTTGGAAGCTCTTCCTCTTAGCTTGGGCTCTTGGGCTCTTTCCTTCAATCTTCTTGATGCTTGGAGCTTGATCATTCTTCAAGCTTTCTTTTCATCTTCCTCTCTTTGGCCAAGCATCTTCTTTAGCTCCAAGCTTTCTTTCTTCTGTTAGCTCTCCCCCTTTGACCATGCCTCTCTCTCCCTTTGGCAAGGTATGCATTCTTTCCCTTTGTAGAAGATCATACACAACTCTCCTTAGGAAGCTTGGACATTCTCTTCACCCTTTGAGAACTTGAGTTCTTTCTCCCCCTTAGATGGATAGGAGATCTTCGAGTACTTGAACTCTCGAACTCTTTCCCCCTTTGAAGAGTAGGAGATCTTTGAGTCACACTTGAACTCTCTCTCCCCCTTTGACATTAAATTGCAAAGGTACCTACACACATGAGACAAGAAGAATACCTTTAGTAGCACCTGTTAACAAATGAAATCGAAAATGAAATTCATAACAGGCTATCATGTATGTAAGTTATCTCTAAGGGCTCAAAAGCAATCCAAGGGTGAATTTGATCAAAACTAATACTTCCTATGAAGGTTTACACTCCCCCTCAATCCATTCTCTTCTTTTGTCAAGCTTTTGACAAGATATTACTATTAGATTCAAGAAGTATATGGTTTAACCAAGTGAGGGTCAACTTCAAGGAAATGATTAGATTCATATAACTATAAGTCTCATATGATCAAATTACCAAAAGAGAGCAAGGTCTAATGAGAGAAACGATCATGGATACCAATTGAAATAAACATATCAATTGAGATTAAAGGATGTGACTATTAACACAATCACTCTAAGATGGATTTAAGAATATTACTATTAGGAAAAATCCAAATAAGAGCTATCCATGATGCAATGGGGTTTACTCAAACATAGCATCAATCAATATAACTTATGAAAATCATATGCTATGTAAGGTTTTGAACTCATTTCATTCAATCAATAAATATGACTATTAAAGTGCAAGATGAGTGAAATGAAATTCAAACATGAAGCCAACCTCTACTAATAACCAACCAATATTATGAACACATAAACATGGTGGTCATGAGATATACCTATAAGAGCAAAAGAGGTGGCAACATTAACATTATGATGCTAATGGAATGTGACATGGAACAAATATATAACTATCAAGCTCAATCCAATGCACACAAGGTCTATCACATACACAAGAAATCAAATCAATCTTAAATTATACCAAATGAAACCAATTGAATTTGACAACATGTTAAAGAGCAAGGATGTGACAAACTCAAATTCCATCAAGCATCATAAATGCAAATTCATCACTTTTAAAGATATGACTATTGAGCATAGTGATGAACAAGGTAAATTGCAATGCAAAATGATATTACTTGGTAAAGCATGCAATTTCCAAAGTGTCAAAATCATATGAATTCAACATCTAAGATATTCATAAAACATATAGAAATATGAGAAATGGGTTTCAAAGAGTTTCATATGATTAAGAACACTACTTATGAAGTTGAAACATGTATAAGGATTAAATCACTTAGAGAAATCACATGAATCAACATCATAACCATCCAAATAGATATGACTATAAGGCATAGAGGATGGATTTGGGTTCTAGTATGGTTTCTACAAATGTAACTAAGATCACAACCATACATGGAACCAAAAGTCATTTGCATATAAAAAGAATGTAAATAAACAAGCAAGGATGCAAACAACATACATTTCCATTTCTAAGATAATGAAACCAAAAGAAAAGGAAATGAACACATGGAACATGCTTTGATGAATATAACTAGTGATGTTATAGAGCATTTCCAATCATACAATCTTCAAATCATTTCAATGAACAAAATCCAACAATGAGCATAAAAATAATGATTTTTGAAGATCAAGTATCAACATTGTATTTTAAAAGATATAACTTAATTGAAACACATACAAGTTGATTTTTCAAAACAATGATTTTCCATATGAAAATATAACTTAGGAATCCATGGAAAAACTTGAATTGATTCAAATCATTTGTTCAAAAAATATTACTATCATATCTACACAAATGATTCAACAACAATTGATCATGAAGAGTCTAGCTATGAAAGCTTTTGAAATCCCAATCAATTGAACATGTAGAAATGCAATGAAAAACATAAATGAGCAAAAAGCAAATCAAACATGATGAAATTATAATCAAATGATTTTGAAAACCATGACATGTAACTTAAAATGGTGCATGAAGACAAAATCAAAAGATCATAAAGAAACATTGCATTTTAATAGATGTAACTAAGAAAGAACCAAAATGCAAAGCAACATGACCAACAAAAGGATTTGACTATAAAGAATAGGTTGGTCAATGAGGTTCAAGACCCTATGGTTTGTCTAGGTAAATAACTTTAGGAATCCACCTAAGGTCTTGGGAGGGTTGAACTTTGAGGTCTTGTTTGGACTTCTCACCAACTATAGGAGATTTAACTTGATAAATTTTCAATTTGAACTTATCACCATGATATTTAGATTTGACTAAATTTAGCTTAGAATGGTGATTTGTCTTTTGGAGTTGGTGAGTTTGTTTCTTAGGGGATTGTTTCTCTTTTCTTTTCTTCTTATTTTCTCCCTTTACTTGACTTTTGAATTTTAGATTTAACTTAGCAACTTTCTTCAAAAGTTCTTTCATGGGTTGATATAAGGGAGATAGGTTGAGAAGCTTTTTGTTCATAGATTCTTTTAAGCTTGATTTAACTTGTTTAAACTTCTTAGAATCTATCTTAGGAGACTCCATTTTAATAGATTTAACTTGTTTAGTCTTTTTGGAGTCTTTCTTGATTTTTAGTGTCTTACCCTTCATAGGTTTTGATTCTCCATTCTTTAGTTCAAAGATGGGATTAGACACATTGCTTCTTCTTCTTAGTTTGCACTCAAACGTAAAGTGTCCTTCAATGCCACAAAAATTACATTTGGTTTTGGGCAAAGGAGAAAGAGTGCTAGAGAAAGAGGAGTCACCTTTCACAAAAGTGTTGGTGAATTTAGGGTCATATGACATATTCCTATCAAATCCAATACCCGTCCTATCTCCATGAGGTTTACCCAATTTAAATAATTTTTCAAGTCTTTCTTCACTTTGGGTAAACTTGCACTCATACTTTTGTTTATATCCTTCAAGTTGAGTGACTTTGGTTATAAGGATTGAGTTTTCATGTTTGACTTTTGAAAGTTCATTTTCAATTTCCTTATATTTGTTTAGCTCTTCATTGGCAAGTTTTAATTCAAGCTTTAGTTCATTAACAACAATAGATCCAAGCTCTTGGGTTTTTAACTTACTTTTAATCAACTTGGCTTCTAAATTGTTAAAGTCTTTGTCTTGCCTTTTTATTTGATCTCTTAGAATTAAATTTTCCTTATTGACATTATCATAATCCATCTTTAATTCTTTTAGTTCATCTTGAATGTTAGATAGATTATTTAAAGAGATCATGAACTTAGATTCTACACAATTTATAAATTCATCTTTTTCTCTAAGTTCATTTTTAGAAGAATCTAATTCTTGGTTTAGCCTTATAGAATATTCTTTTAATCTTTTATTTTTCTTGGAAACCTCTAAGGACCATGTGTACAATTCCTCATAGGCTTCAAGTTCATCATATTCTTCTTCTTTTAATTCAAGTTGAGATTCTTTAATTTCAATTTTTGAATCTCCATAAGATGGAAGAATGAGGGGTCTAGAAGAATCTACAAGGTCTAGCATAGTGGAGTCCATTCTAATGATTTTCATATAAGGACAACTCTAGGGTTTTAACTCTAGGTTTTTACACCTAATCAAGAGTTCCAAACACTTGATCCTAAGGGATAGAGCACGAGGCTCTGATACCAATTGAAAGTCCACGAGGATCCTAACCCTAGAGGGGGGGGGGTGAATAGGGTGAGCTACAATTGACCAATTTAAACAATTTTAAATTCTTAAACTAAACTAGTCACATGTGATGATAAATCAAACAATATGCGGAAGCTAATAAACAATCACCACACAAGCAAGCACCACAACACCAATGTTTATAGTGGTTCGGCCTCAATGCCTACATCCACTACCGGCTTGTGAATCCAATCACCCCACCGGATTTCCACTATTTATGCTTTTAACTAGGCTAAGCAATAACCCTTACAATGTTGCTTTTCAAGGCTAAACAACAACCTCTCTATGTGCTTTTATAGGCTAAGCAATAACCTTTACAAAATGCTTTTCTTAGGCTAAGCAATAACCTTACAAGATGCTTTTCTTAGGCTAAGCAATAACCTTACACAAAGCTTTTCTCTAAGAAGGTGTCTTTACAAAAGATCACTCTAAGAGATACAATTTAAGCTCAAATGAATTTGCCTCTTGAATAGGCTAATATGAAAGTTTAAAACAAACTCACACAAACACTATATGCATGCAAAAGTATATGCTCATGATGTGTGTGTGTGATGACTCCAATCAAGTTTAAAAAGAAGGCTCACTCAATATATTGCTTAAAGCAATTCAAAGTTTAAAGCTCATAAAAGATTTGATTGAAGTCTTGATGCAAATCACATGAATAATAAACAACTTGTTAATGACATGAAATTCAAAGAATCACAAGTTGTATGAAAAATAAAGTTAAAGAAAGCATGTGATTTGATAAGAGTGATTGCAAACTAATCTAATTTACCAAGAAAGATATTGAGCTTGCAAATCAACTCTTTAAGGACTTGAAATCATGCATAAATGAAAATACAAAGGATTTGAACATGCATGAATTTCATTTGTATGGAAATCAAAATAACTTAGAAGATGTACCTTTTAAAAACTCATGAGTTTGATTTCCAAATAGCCCTCTAGCATTTCCAACTTCTTCCCCTTTCTTTGGCTCCAAAATCCTCTCAAAAGTTCAAGTTTCAAGCCTCCAAAAAGGTTGGAAATGAATGGACTTTATAGCCAAAAAGTTGCCAACGGCTAGTCCTCGGTCGACCGGCAAAGGGGTCTCGGTCGACCGAGAAAGCACAACGGATATAAATCTGACCGTTGGAGCTTCAGTTCAAAATTCTGCAGAAATGACCTGCAGTTGTCTCGGTCGACCGAGACCTGTGTCTCGGTCGACCGGCGACACTGCCGGGAAACCCCCAAAATTTCCAACTTTTTCATTATGAAGATTTTCTTTGTGGAATTTTGTGGGTCACTAAACCAAGCTAGAAAACATGTTTTAAGATATTCTAAGATGATTAAAAACATGAAACACCCAAAGCCTAAAAAGATTCAAAAGATTAAAACCAAAGGCTAGCTTGATTTGATACAACTCTTTTCAAATGAAAATGCATACAAAAATGATTCTTTTTGAGATGAATGTATGCAAAGCTTAAACCTAAATTCACAAGATGATTTTCCAAATATAATGCACAAGGAATTAGGTTTTCAAAAGAGTTTGGGTTTCAAAACCAATGCATCCAAGTTTAAAACCAAAACATGCATAAAACAAAAGCTTTTCCAAATCTTAAAAGCTATGCATGTATAAAACCAGATTTCAAGGTTTTCTAAAACAATGCAAGTGTGAGAATTCAAATGATGCTAAAGTGCAAATGCATCCATCAAATTGCAAATACAAAATCTCTAACAATCTCCCCCTTTGCAATTTGATGGCAACTTACTCATCATTGATATTTCACACCAAGTCTTCAGCTCCCCCTAAGCTGGACAAGTCTTGAAATCTTCTTGGAAGCTCTTCCTCTTAGCTTGGGCTCTTGGGCTCTTTCCTTCAATCTTCTTGATGCTTGGAGCTTGATCATTCTTCAAGCTTTCTTTTCATCTTCCTCTCTTTGGCCAAGCATCTTCTTTAGCTCCAAGCTTTCTTTCTTCTGTTAGCTCTCCCCCTTTGACCATGCCTCTCTCTCCCTTTGGCAAGGTATGCATTCTTTCCCTTTGTAGAAGATCATACACAACTCTCCTTAGGAAGCTTGGACATTCTCTTCACCCTTTGAGAACTTGAGTTCTTTCTCCCCCTTAGATGGATAGGAGATCTTCGAGTACTTGAACTCTCGAACTCTTTCCCCCTTTGAAGAGTAGGAGATCTTTGAGTCACACTTGAACTCTCTCTCCCCCTTTGACATTAAATTGCAAAGGTACCTACACACATGAGACAAGAAGAATACCTTTAGTAGCACCTGTTAACAAATGAAATCGAAAATGAAATTCATAACAGGCTATCATGTATGTAAGTTATCTCTAAGGGCTCAAAAGCAATCCAAGGGTGAATTTGATCAAAACTAATACTTCCTATGAAGGTTTACACTCCCCCTCAATCCATTCTCTTCTTTTGTCAAGCTTTTGACAAGATATTACTATTAGATTCAAGAAGTATATGGTTTAACCAAGTGAGGGTCAACTTCAAGGAAATGATTAGATTCATATAACTATAAGTCTCATATGATCAAATTACCAAAAGAGAGCAAGGTCTAATGAGAGAAACGATCATGGATACCAATTGAAATAAACATATCAATTGAGATTAAAGGATGTGACTATTAACACAATCACTCTAAGATGGATTTAAGAATATTACTATTAGGAAAAATCCAAATAAGAGCTATCCATGATGCAATGGGGTTTACTCAAACATAGCATCAATCAATATAACTTATGAAAATCATATGCTATGTAAGGTTTTGAACTCATTTCATTCAATCAATAAATATGACTATTAAAGTGCAAGATGAGTGAAATGAAATTCAAACATGAAGCCAACCTCTACTAATAACCAACCAATATTATGAACACATAAACATGGTGGTCATGAGATATACCTATAAGAGCAAAAGAGGTGGCAACATTAACATTATGATGCTAATGGAATGTGACATGGAACAAATATATAACTATCAAGCTCAATCCAATGCACACAAGGTCTATCACATACACAAGAAATCAAATCAATCTTAAATTATACCAAATGAAACCAATTGAATTTGACAACATGTTAAAGAGCAAGGATGTGACAAACTCAAATTCCATCAAGCATCATAAATGCAAATTCATCACTTTTAAAGATATGACTATTGAGCATAGTGATGAACAAGGTAAATTGCAATGCAAAATGATATTACTTGGTAAAGCATGCAATTTCCAAAGTGTCAAAATCATATGAATTCAACATCTAAGATATTCATAAAACATATAGAAATATGAGAAATGGGTTTCAAAGAGTTTCATATGATTAAGAACACTACTTATGAAGTTGAAACATGTATAAGGATTAAATCACTTAGAGAAATCACATGAATCAACATCATAACCATCCAAATAGATATGACTATAAGGCATAGAGGATGGATTTGGGTTCTAGTATGGTTTCTACAAATGTAACTAAGATCACAACCATACATGGAACCAAAAGTCATTTGCATATAAAAAGAATGTAAATAAACAAGCAAGGATGCAAACAACATACATTTCCATTTCTAAGATAATGAAACCAAAAGAAAAGGAAATGAACACATGGAACATGCTTTGATGAATATAACTAGTGATGTTATAGAGCATTTCCAATCATACAATCTTCAAATCATTTCAATGAACAAAATCCAACAATGAGCATAAAAATAATGATTTTTGAAGATCAAGTATCAACATTGTATTTTAAAAGATATAACTTAATTGAAACACATACAAGTTGATTTTTCAAAACAATGATTTTCCATATGAAAATATAACTTAGGAATCCATGGAAAAACTTGAATTGATTCAAATCATTTGTTCAAAAAATATTACTATCATATCTACACAAATGATTCAACAACAATTGATCATGAAGAGTCTAGCTATGAAAGCTTTTGAAATCCCAATCAATTGAACATGTAGAAATGCAATGAAAAACATAAATGAGCAAAAAGCAAATCAAACATGATGAAATTATAATCAAATGATTTTGAAAACCATGACATGTAACTTAGAATGGTGCATGAAGACAAAATCAAAAGATCATAAAGAAACATTGCATTTTAATAGATGTAACTAAGAAAGAACCAAAATGCAAAGCAACATGACCAACAAAAGGATTTGACTATAAAGAATAGGTTGGTCAATGAGGTTCAAGACCCTATGGTTTGTCTAGGTAAATAACTTTAGGAATCCACCTAAGGTCTTGGGAGGGTTGAACTTTGAGGTCTTGTTTGGACTTCTCACCAACTATAGGAGATTTAACTTGATAAATTTTCAATTTGAACTTATCACCATGATATTTAGATTTGACTAAATTTAGCTTAGAATGGTGATTTGTCTTTTGGAGTTGGTGAGTTTGTTTCTTAGGGGATTGTTTCTCTTTTCTTTTCTTCTTATTTTCTCCCTTTACTTGACTTTTGAATTTTAGATTTAACTTAGCAACTTTCTTCAAAAGTTCTTTCATGGGTTGATATAAGGGAGATAGGTTGAGAAGCTTTTTGTTCATAGATTCTTTTAAGCTTGATTTAACTTGTTTAAACTTCTTAGAATCTATCTTAGGAGACTCCATTTTAATAGATTTAACTTGTTTAGTCTTTTTGGAGTCTTTCTTGATTTTTAGTGTCTTACCCTTCATAGGTTTTGATTCTCCATTCTTTAGTTCAAAGATGGGATTAGACACATTGCTTCTTCTTCTTAGTTTGCACTCAAACGTAAAGTGTCCTTCAATGCCACAAAAATTACATTTGGTTTTGGGCAAAGGAGAAAGAGTGCTAGAGAAAGAGGAGTCACCTTTCACAAAAGTGTTGGTGAATTTAGGGTCATATGACATATTCCTATCAAATCCAATACCCGTCCTATCTCCATGAGGTTTACCCAATTTAAATAATTTTTCAAGTCTTTCTTCACTTTGGGTAAACTTGCACTCATACTTTTGTTTATATCCTTCAAGTTGAGTGACTTTGGTTATAAGGATTGAGTTTTCATGTTTGACTTTTGAAAGTTCATTTTCAATTTCCTTATATTTGTTTAGCTCTTCATTGGCAAGTTTTAATTCAAGCTTTAGTTCATTAACAACAATAGATCCAAGCTCTTGGGTTTTTAACTTACTTTTAATCAACTTGGCTTCTAAATTGTTAAAGTCTTTGTCTTGCCTTTTTATTTGATCTCTTAGAATTAAATTTTCCTTATTGACATTATCATAATCCATCTTTAATTCTTTTAGTTCATCTTGAATGTTAGATAGATTATTTAAAGAGATCATGAACTTAGATTCTACACAATTTATAAATTCATCTTTTTCTCTAAGTTCATTTTTAGAAGAATCTAATTCTTGGTTTAGCCTTATAGAATATTCTTTTAATCTTTTATTTTTCTTGGAAACCTCTAAGGACCATGTGTACAATTCCTCATAGGCTTCAAGTTCATCATATTCTTCTTCTTTTAATTCAAGTTGAGATTCTTTAATTTCAATTTTTGAATCTCCATAAGATGGAAGAATGAGGGGTCTAGAAGAATCTACAAGGTCTAGCATAGTGGAGTCCATTCTAATGATTTTCATATAAGGACAACTCTAGGGTTTTAACTCTAGGTTTTTACACCTAATCAAGAGTTCCAAACACTTGATCCTAAGGGATAGAGCACGAGGCTCTGATACTAATTGAAAGTCCACGAGGATCCTAACCCTAGAGGGGGGGGGTGAATAGGGTGAGCTACAATTGACCAATTTAAACAATTTTAAATTCTTAAACTAAACTAGTCACATGTGATGATAAATCAAACAATATGCGGAAGCTAATAAACAATCACCACACAAGCAAGCACCACAACACCAATGTTTATAGTGGTTCGGCCTCAATGCCTACATCCACTACCGGCTTGTGAATCCAATCACCCCACCGGATTTCCACTATTTATGCTTTTAACTAGGCTAAGCAATAACCCTTACAATGTTGCTTTTCAAGGCTAAACAACAACCTCTCTATGTGCTTTTATAGGCTAAGCAATAACCTTTACAAAATGCTTTTCTTAGGCTAAGCAATAACCTTACAAGATGCTTTTCTTAGGCTAAGCAATAACCTTACACAAAGCTTTTCTCTAAGAAGGTGTCTTTACAAAAGATCACTCTAAGAGATACAATTTAAGCTCAAATGAATTTGCCTCTTGAATAGGCTAATATGAAAGTTTAAAACAAACTCACACAAACACTATATGCATGCAAAAGTATATGCTCATGATGTGTGTGTGTGATGACTCCAATCAAGTTTAAAAAGAAGGCTCACTCAATATATTGCTTAAAGCAATTCAAAGTTTAAAGCTCATAAAAGATTTGATTGAAGTCTTGATGCAAATCACATGAATAATAAACAACTTGTTAATGACATGAAATTCAAAGAATCACAAGTTGTATGAAAAATAAAGTTAAAGAAAGCATGTGATTTGATAAGAGTGATTGCAAACTAATCTAATTTACCAAGAAAGATATTGAGCTTGCAAATCAACTCTTTAAGGACTTGAAATCATGCATAAATGAAAATACAAAGGATTTGAACATGCATGAATTTCATTTGTATGGAAATCAAAATAACTTAGAAGATGTACCTTTTAAAAACTCATGAGTTTGATTTCCAAATAGCCCTCTAGCATTTCCAACTTCTTCCCCTTTCTTTGGCTCCAAAATCCTCTCAAAAGTTCAAGTTTCAAGCCTCCAAAAAGGTTGGAAATGAATGGACTTTATAGCCAAAAAGTTGCCAACGGCTAGTCCTCGGTCGACCGGCAAAGGGGTCTCGGTCGACCGAGAAAGCACAACGGATATAAATCTGACCGTTGGAGCTTCAGTTCAAAATTCTGCAGAAATGACCTGCAGTTGTCTCGGTCGACCGAGACCTGTGTCTCGGTCGACCGGCGACACTGCCGGGAAACCCCCAAAATTTCCAACTTTTTCATTATGAAGATTTTCTTTGTGGAATTTTGTGGGTCACTAAACCAAGCTAGAAAACATGTTTTAAGATATTCTAAGATGATTAAAAACATGAAACACCCAAAGCCTAAAAAGATTCAAAAGATTAAAACCAAAGGCTAGCTTGATTTGATACAACTCTTTTCAAATGAAAATGCATACAAAAATGATTCTTTTTGAGATGAATGTATGCAAAGCTTAAACCTAAATTCACAAGATGATTTTCCAAATATAATGCACAAGGAATTAGGTTTTCAAAAGAGTTTGGGTTTCAAAACCAATGCATCCAAGTTTAAAACCAAAACATGCATAAAACAAAAGCTTTTCCAAATCTTAAAAGCTATGCATGTATAAAACCAGATTTCAAGGTTTTCTAAAACAATGCAAGTGTGAGAATTCAAATGATGCTAAAGTGCAAATGCATCCATCAAATTGCAAATACAAAATCTCTAACAATCTCCCCCTTTGCAATTTGATGGCAACTTACTCATCGTTGATATTTCACACCAAGTCTTCAGCTCCCCCTAAGCTGGACAAGTCTTGAAATCTTCTTGGAAGCTCTTCCTCTTAGCTTGGGCTCTTGGGCTCTTTCCTTCAATCTTCTTGATGCTTGGAGCTTGATCATTCTTCAAGCTTTCTTTTCATCTTCCTCTCTTTGGCCAAGCATCTTCTTTAGCTCCAAGCTTTCTTTCTTCTATTAGCTCTCCCCCTTTGACCATGCCTCTCTCTCCCTTTGGCAAGGTATGCATTCTTTCCCTTTGTAGAAGATCATACACAACTCTCCTTAGGAAGCTTGGACATTCTCTTCACCCTTTGAGAACTTGAGTTCTTTCTCCCCCTTAGATGGATAGGAGATCTTCGAGTACTTGAACTCTCGAACTCTTTCCCCCTTTGAAGAGTAGGAGATCTTTGAGTCACACTTGAACTCTCTCTCCCCCTTTGACATTAAATTGCAAAGGTACCTACACACATGAGACAAGAAGAATACCTTTAGTAGCACCTGTTAACAAATGAAATCGAAAATGAAATTCATAACAGGCTATCATGTATGTAAGTTATCTCTAAGGGCTCAAAAGCAATCCAAGGGTGAATTTGATCAAAACTAATACTTCCTATGAAGGTTTACACTCCCCCTCAATCCATTCTCTTCTTTTGTCAAGCTTTTGACAAGATATTACTATTAGATTCAAGAAGTATATGGTTTAACCAAGTGAGGGTCAACTTCAAGGAAATGATTAGATTCATATAACTATAAGTCTCATATGATCAAATTACCAAAAGAGAGCAAGGTCTAATGAGAGAAACGATCATGGATACCAATTGAAATAAACATATCAATTGAGATTAAAGGATGTGACTATTAACACAATCACTCTAAGATGGATTTAAGAATATTACTATTAGGAAAAATCCAAATAAGAGCTATCCATGATGCAATGGGGTTTACTCAAACATAGCATCAATCAATATAACTTATGAAAATCATATGCTATGTAAGGTTTTGAACTCATTTCATTCAATCAATAAATATGACTATTAAAGTGCAAGATGAGTGAAATGAAATTCAAACATGAAGCCAACCTCTACTAATAACCAACCAATATTATGAACACATAAACATGGTGGTCATGAGATATACCTATAAGAGCAAAAGAGGTGGCAACATTAACATTATGATGCTAATGGAATGTGACATGGAACAAATATATAACTATCAAGCTCAATCCAATGCACACAAGGTCTATCACATACACAAGAAATCAAATCAATCTTAAATTATACCAAATGAAACCAATTGAATTTGACAACATGTTAAAGAGCAAGGATGTGACAAACTCAAATTCCATCAAGCATCATAAATGCAAATTCATCACTTTTAAAGATATGACTATTGAGCATAGTGATGAACAAGGTAAATTGCAATGCAAAATGATATTACTTGGTAAAGCATGCAATTTCCAAAGTGTCAAAATCATATGAATTCAACATCTAAGATATTCATAAAACATATAGAAATATGAGAAATGGGTTTCAAAGAGTTTCATATGATTAAGAACACTACTTATGAAGTTGAAACATGTATAAGGATTAAATCACTTAGAGAAATCACATGAATCAACATCATAACCATCCAAATAGATATGACTATAAGGCATAGAGGATGGATTTGGGTTCTAGTATGGTTTCTACAAATGTAACTAAGATCACAACCATACATGGAACCAAAAGTCATTTGCATATAAAAAGAATGTAAATAAACAAGCAAGGATGCAAACAACATACATTTCCATTTCTAAGATAATGAAACCAAAAGAAAAGGAAATGAACACATGGAACATGCTTTGATGAATATAACTAGTGATGTTATAGAGCATTTCCAATCATACAATCTTCAAATCATTTCAATGAACAAAATCCAACAATGAGCATAAAAATAATGATTTTTGAAGATCAAGTATCAACATTGTATTTTAAAAGATATAACTTAATTGAAACACATACAAGTTGATTTTTCAAAACAATGATTTTCCATATGAAAATATAACTTAGGAATCCATGGAAAAACTTGAATTGATTCAAATCATTTGTTCAAAAAATATTACTATCATATCTACACAAATGATTCAACAACAATTGATCATGAAGAGTCTAGCTATGAAAGCTTTTGAAATCCCAATCAATTGAACATGTAGAAATGCAATGAAAAACATAAATGAGCAAAAAGCAAATCAAACATGATGAAATTATAATCAAATGATTTTGAAAACCATGACATGTAACTTAGAATGGTGCATGAAGACAAAATCAAAAGATCATAAAGAAACATTGCATTTTAATAGATGTAACTAAGAAAGAACCAAAATGCAAAGCAACATGACCAACAAAAGGATTTGACTATAAAGAATAGGTTGGTCAATGAGGTTCAAGACCCTATGGTTTGTCTAGGTAAATAACTTTAGGAATCCACCTAAGGTCTTGGGAGGGTTGAACTTTGAGGTCTTGTTTGGACTTCTCACCAACTATAGGAGATTTAACTTGATAAATTTTCAATTTGAACTTATCACCATGATATTTAGATTTGACTAAATTTAGCTTAGAATGGTGATTTGTCTTTTGGAGTTGGTGAGTTTGTTTCTTAGGGGATTGTTTCTCTTTTCTTTTCTTCTTATTTTCTCCCTTTACTTGACTTTTGAATTTTAGATTTAACTTAGCAACTTTCTTCAAAAGTTCTTTCATGGGTTGATATAAGGGAGATAGGTTGAGAAGCTTTTTGTTCATAGATTCTTTTAAGCTTGATTTAACTTGTTTAAACTTCTTAGAATCTATCTTAGGAGACTCCATTTTAATAGATTTAACTTGTTTAGTCTTTTTGGAGTCTTTCTTGATTTTTAGTGTCTTACCCTTCATAGGTTTTGATTCTCCATTCTTTAGTTCAAAGATGGGATTAGACACATTGCTTCTTCTTCTTAGTTTGCACTCAAACGTAAAGTGTCCTTCAATGCCACAAAAATTACATTTGGTTTTGGGCAAAGGAGAAAGAGTGCTAGAGAAAGAGGAGTCACCTTTCACAAAAGTGTTGGTGAATTTAGGGTCATATGACATATTCCTATCAAATCCAATACCCGTCCTATCTCCATGAGGTTTACCCAATTTAAATAATTTTTCAAGTCTTTCTTCACTTTGGGTAAACTTGCACTCATACTTTTGTTTATATCCTTCAAGTTGAGTGACTTTGGTTATAAGGATTGAGTTTTCATGTTTGACTTTTGAAAGTTCATTTTCAATTTCCTTATATTTGTTTAGCTCTTCATTGGCAAGTTTTAATTCAAGCTTTAGTTCATTAACAACAATAGATCCAAGCTCTTGGGTTTTTAACTTACTTTTAATCAACTTGGCTTCTAAATTGTTAAAGTCTTTGTCTTGCCTTTTTATTTGATCTCTTAGAATTAAATTTTCCTTATTGACATTATCATAATCCATCTTTAATTCTTTTAGTTCATCTTGAATGTTAGATAGATTATTTAAAGAGATCATGAACTTAGATTCTACACAATTTATAAATTCATCTTTTTCTCTAAGTTCATTTTTAGAAGAATCTAATTCTTGGTTTAGCCTTATAGAATATTCTTTTAATCTTTTATTTTTCTTGGAAACCTCTAAGGACCATGTGTACAATTCCTCATAGGCTTCAAGTTCATCATATTCTTCTTCTTTTAATTCAAGTTGAGATTCTTTAATTTCAATTTTTGAATCTCCATAAGATGGAAGAATGAGGGGTCTAGAAGAATCTACAAGGTCTAGCATAGTGGAGTCCATTCTAATGATTTTCATATAAGGACAACTCTAGGGTTTTAACTCTAGGTTTTTACACCTAATCAAGAGTTCCAAACACTTGATCCTAAGGGATAGAGCACGAGGCTCTGATACTAATTGAAAGTCCACGAGGATCCTAACCCTAGAGGGGGGGGGTGAATAGGGTGAGCTACAATTGACCAATTTAAACAATTTTAAATTCTTAAACTAAACTAGTCACATGTGATGATAAATCAAACAATATGCGGAAGCTAATAAACAATCACCACACAAGCAAGCACCACAACACCAATGTTTATAGTGGTTCGGCCTCAATGCCTACATCCACTACCGGCTTGTGAATCCAATCACCCCACCGGATTTCCACTATTTATGCTTTTAACTAGGCTAAGCAATAACCCTTACAATGTTGCTTTTCAAGGCTAAACAACAACCTCTCTATGTGCTTTTATAGGCTAAGCAATAACCTTTACAAAATGCTTTTCTTAGGCTAAGCAATAACCTTACAAGATGCTTTTCTTAGGCTAAGCAATAACCTTACACAAAGCTTTTCTCTAAGAAGGTGTCTTTACAAAAGATCACTCTAAGAGATACAATTTAAGCTCAAATGAATTTGCCTCTTGAATAGGCTAATATGAAAGTTTAAAACAAACTCACACAAACACTATATGCATGCAAAAGTATATGCTCATGATGTGTGTGTGTGATGACTCCAATCAAGTTTAAAAAGAAGGCTCACTCAATATATTGCTTAAAGCAATTCAAAGTTTAAAGCTCATAAAAGATTTGATTGAAGTCTTGATGCAAATCACATGAATAATAAACAACTTGTTAATGACATGAAATTCAAAGAATCACAAGTTGTATGAAAAATAAAGTTAAAGAAAGCATGTGATTTGATAAGAGTGATTGCAAACTAATCTAATTTACCAAGAAAGATATTGAGCTTGCAAATCAACTCTTTAAGGACTTGAAATCATGCATAAATGAAAATACAAAGGATTTGAACATGCATGAATTTCATTTGTATGGAAATCAAAATAACTTAGAAGATGTACCTTTTAAAAACTCATGAGTTTGATTTCCAAATAGCCCTCTAGCATTTCCAACTTCTTCCCCTTTCTTTGGCTCCAAAATCCTCTCAAAAGTTCAAGTTTCAAGCCTCCAAAAAGGTTGGAAATGAATGGACTTTATAGCCAAAAAGTTGCCAACGGCTAGTCCTCGGTCGACCGGCAAAGGGGTCTCGGTCGACCGAGAAAGCACAACGGATATAAATCTGACCGTTGGAGCTTCAGTTCAAAATTCTGCAGAAATGACCTGCAGTTGTCTCGGTCGACCGAGACCTGTGTCTCGGTCGACCGGCGACACTGCCGGGAAACCCCCAAAATTTCCAACTTTTTCATTATGAAGATTTTCTTTGTGGAATTTTGTGGGTCACTAAACCAAGCTAGAAAACATGTTTTAAGATATTCTAAGATGATTAAAAACATGAAACACCCAAAGCCTAAAAAGATTCAAAAGATTAAAACCAAAGGCTAGCTTGATTTGATACAACTCTTTTCAAATGAAAATGCATACAAAAATGATTCTTTTTGAGATGAATGTATGCAAAGCTTAAACCTAAATTCACAAGATGATTTTCCAAATATAATGCACAAGGAATTAGGTTTTCAAAAGAGTTTGGGTTTCAAAACCAATGCATCCAAGTTTAAAACCAAAACATGCATAAAACAAAAGCTTTTCCAAATCTTAAAAGCTATGCATGTATAAAACCAGATTTCAAGGTTTTCTAAAACAATGCAAGTGTGAGAATTCAAATGATGCTAAAGTGCAAATGCATCCATCAAATTGCAAATACAAAATCTCTAACAATCTCCCCCTTTGCAATTTGATGGCAACTTACTCATCATTGATATTTCACACCAAGTCTTCAGCTCCCCCTAAGCTGGACAAGTCTTGAAATCTTCTTGGAAGCTCTTCCTCTTAGCTTGGGCTCTTGGGCTCTTTCCTTCAATCTTCTTGATGCTTGGAGCTTGATCATTCTTCAAGCTTTCTTTTCATCTTCCTCTCTTTGGCCAAGCATCTTCTTTAGCTCCAAGCTTTCTTTCTTCTATTAGCTCTCCCCCTTTGACCATGCCTCTCTCTCCCTTTGGCAAGGTATGCATTCTTTCCCTTTGTAGAAGATCATACACAACTCTCCTTAGGAAGCTTGGACATTCTCTTCACCCTTTGAGAACTTGAGTTCTTTCTCCCCCTTAGATGGATAGGAGATCTTCGAGTACTTGAACTCTCGAACTCTTTCCCCCTTTGAAGAGTAGGAGATCTTTGAGTCACACTTGAACTCTCTCTCCCCCTTTGACATTAAATTGCAAAGGTACCTACACACATGAGACAAGAAGAATACCTTTAGTAGCACCTGTTAACAAATGAAATCGAAAATGAAATTCATAACAGGCTATCATGTATGTAAGTTATCTCTAAGGGCTCAAAAGCAATCCAAGGGTGAATTTGATCAAAACTAATACTTCCTATGAAGGTTTACACTCCCCCTCAATCCATTCTCTTCTTTTGTCAAGCTTTTGACAAGATATTACTATTAGATTCAAGAAGTATATGGTTTAACCAAGTGAGGGTCAACTTCAAGGAAATGATTAGATTCATATAACTATAAGTCTCATATGATCAAATTACCAAAAGAGAGCAAGGTCTAATGAGAGAAACGATCATGGATACCAATTGAAATAAACATATCAATTGAGATTAAAGGATGTGACTATTAACACAATCACTCTAAGATGGATTTAAGAATATTACTATTAGGAAAAATCCAAATAAGAGCTATCCATGATGCAATGGGGTTTACTCAAACATAGCATCAATCAATATAACTTATGAAAATCATATGCTATGTAAGGTTTTGAACTCATTTCATTCAATCAATAAATATGACTATTAAAGTGCAAGATGAGTGAAATGAAATTCAAACATGAAGCCAACCTCTACTAATAACCAACCAATATTATGAACACATAAACATGGTGGTCATGAGATATACCTATAAGAGCAAAAGAGGTGGCAACATTAACATTATGATGCTAATGGAATGTGACATGGAACAAATATATAACTATCAAGCTCAATCCAATGCACACAAGGTCTATCACATACACAAGAAATCAAATCAATCTTAAATTATACCAAATGAAACCAATTGAATTTGACAACATGTTAAAGAGCAAGGATGTGACAAACTCAAATTCCATCAAGCATCATAAATGCAAATTCATCACTTTTAAAGATATGACTATTGAGCATAGTGATGAACAAGGTAAATTGCAATGCAAAATGATATTACTTGGTAAAGCATGCAATTTCCAAAGTGTCAAAATCATATGAATTCAACATCTAAGATATTCATAAAACATATAGAAATATGAGAAATGGGTTTCAAAGAGTTTCATATGATTAAGAACACTACTTATGAAGTTGAAACATGTATAAGGATTAAATCACTTAGAGAAATCACATGAATCAACATCATAACCATCCAAATAGATATGACTATAAGGCATAGAGGATGGATTTGGGTTCTAGTATGGTTTCTACAAATGTAACTAAGATCACAACCATACATGGAACCAAAAGTCATTTGCATATAAAAAGAATGTAAATAAACAAGCAAGGATGCAAACAACATACATTTCCATTTCTAAGATAATGAAACCAAAAGAAAAGGAAATGAACACATGGAACATGCTTTGATGAATATAACTAGTGATGTTATAGAGCATTTCCAATCATACAATCTTCAAATCATTTCAATGAACAAAATCCAACAATGAGCATAAAAATAATGATTTTTGAAGATCAAGTATCAACATTGTATTTTAAAAGATATAACTTAATTGAAACACATACAAGTTGATTTTTCAAAACAATGATTTTCCATATGAAAATATAACTTAGGAATCCATGGAAAAACTTGAATTGATTCAAATCATTTGTTCAAAAAATATTACTATCATATCTACACAAATGATTCAACAACAATTGATCATGAAGAGTCTAGCTATGAAAGCTTTTGAAATCCCAATCAATTGAACATGTAGAAATGCAATGAAAAACATAAATGAGCAAAAAGCAAATCAAACATGATGAAATTATAATCAAATGATTTTGAAAACCATGACATGTAACTTAGAATGGTGCATGAAGACAAAATCAAAAGATCATAAAGAAACATTGCATTTTAATAGATGTAACTAAGAAAGAACCAAAATGCAAAGCAACATGACCAACAAAAGGATTTGACTATAAAGAATAGGTTGGTCAATGAGGTTCAAGACCCTATGGTTTGTCTAGGTAAATAACTTTAGGAATCCACCTAAGGTCTTGGGAGGGTTGAACTTTGAGGTCTTGTTTGGACTTCTCACCAACTATAGGAGATTTAACTTGATAAATTTTCAATTTGAACTTATCACCATGATATTTAGATTTGACTAAATTTAGCTTAGAATGGTGATTTGTCTTTTGGAGTTGGTGAGTTTGTTTCTTAGGGGATTGTTTCTCTTTTCTTTTCTTCTTATTTTCTCCCTTTACTTGACTTTTGAATTTTAGATTTAACTTAGCAACTTTCTTCAAAAGTTCTTTCATGGGTTGATATAAGGGAGATAGGTTGAGAAGCTTTTTGTTCATAGATTCTTTTAAGCTTGATTTAACTTGTTTAAACTTCTTAGAATCTATCTTAGGAGACTCCATTTTAATAGATTTAACTTGTTTAGTCTTTTTGGAGTCTTTCTTGATTTTTAGTGTCTTACCCTTCATAGGTTTTGATTCTCCATTCTTTAGTTCAAAGATGGGATTAGACACATTGCTTCTTCTTCTTAGTTTGCACTCAAACGTAAAGTGTCCTTCAATGCCACAAAAATTACATTTGGTTTTGGGCAAAGGAGAAAGAGTGCTAGAGAAAGAGGAGTCACCTTTCACAAAAGTGTTGGTGAATTTAGGGTCATATGACATATTCCTATCAAATCCAATACCCGTCCTATCTCCATGAGGTTTACCCAATTTAAATAATTTTTCAAGTCTTTCTTCACTTTGGGTAAACTTGCACTCATACTTTTGTTTATATCCTTCAAGTTGAGTGACTTTGGTTATAAGGATTGAGTTTTCATGTTTGACTTTTGAAAGTTCATTTTCAATTTCCTTATATTTGTTTAGCTCTTCATTGGCAAGTTTTAATTCAAGCTTTAGTTCATTAACAACAATAGATCCAAGCTCTTGGGTTTTTAACTTACTTTTAATCAACTTGGCTTCTAAATTGTTAAAGTCTTTGTCTTGCCTTTTTATTTGATCTCTTAGAATTAAATTTTCCTTATTGACATTATCATAATCCATCTTTAATTCTTTTAGTTCATCTTGAATGTTAGATAGATTATTTAAAGAGATCATGAACTTAGATTCTACACAATTTATAAATTCATCTTTTTCTCTAAGTTCATTTTTAGAAGAATCTAATTCTTGGTTTAGCCTTATAGAATATTCTTTTAATCTTTTATTTTTCTTGGAAACCTCTAAGGACCATGTGTACAATTCCTCATAGGCTTCAAGTTCATCATATTCTTCTTCTTTTAATTCAAGTTGAGATTCTTTAATTTCAATTTTTGAATCTCCATAAGATGGAAGAATGAGGGGTCTAGAAGAATCTACAAGGTCTAGCATAGTGGAGTCCATTCTAATGATTTTCATATAAGGACAACTCTAGGGTTTTAACTCTAGGTTTTTACACCTAATCAAGAGTTCCAAACACTTGATCCTAAGGGATAGAGCACGAGGCTCTGATACCAATTGAAAGTCCACGAGGATCCTAACCCTAGAGGGGGGGGGGTGAATAGGGTGAGCTACAATTGACCAATTTAAACAATTTTAAATTCTTAAACTAAACTAGTCACATGTGATGATAAATCAAACAATATGCGGAAGCTAATAAACAATCACCACACAAGCAAGCACCACAACACCAATGTTTATAGTGGTTCGGCCTCAATGCCTACATCCACTACCGGCTTGTGAATCCAATCACCCCACCGGATTTCCACTATTTATGCTTTTAACTAGGCTAAGCAATAACCCTTACAATGTTGCTTTTCAAGGCTAAACAACAACCTCTCTATGTGCTTTTATAGGCTAAGCAATAACCTTTACAAAATGCTTTTCTTAGGCTAAGCAATAACCTTACAAGATGCTTTTCTTAGGCTAAGCAATAACCTTACACAAAGCTTTTCTCTAAGAAGGTGTCTTTAGAAAAGATCACTCTAAGAGATACAATTTAAGCTCAAATGAATTTGCCTCTTGAATAGGCTAATATGAAAGTTTAAAACAAACTCACACAAACACTATATGCATGCAAAAGTATATGCTCATGATGTGTGTGTGTGATGACTCCAATCAAGTTTAAAAAGAAGGCTCACTCAATATATTGCTTAAAGCAATTCAAAGTTTAAAGCTCATAAAAGATTTGATTGAAGTCTTGATGCAAATCACATGAATAATAAACAACTTGTTAATGACATGAAATTCAAAGAATCACAAGTTGTATGAAAAATAAAGTTAAAGAAAGCATGTGATTTGATAAGAGTGATTGCAAACTAATCTAATTTACCAAGAAAGATATTGAGCTTGCAAATCAACTCTTTAAGGACTTGAAATCATGCATAAATGAAAATACAAAGGATTTGAACATGCATGAATTTCATTTGTATGGAAATCAAAATAACTTAGAAGATGTACCTTTTAAAAACTCATGAGTTTGATTTCCAAATAGCCCTCTAGCATTTCCAACTTCTTCCCCTTTCTTTGGCTCCAAAATCCTCTCAAAAGTTCAAGTTTCAAGCCTCCAAAAAGGTTGGAAATGAATGGACTTTATAGCCAAAAAGTTGCCAACGGCTAGTCCTCGGTCGACCGGCAAAGGGGTCTCGGTCGACCGAGAAAGCACAACGGATATAAATCTGACCGTTGGAGCTTCAGTTCAAAATTCTGCAGAAATGACCTGCAGTTGTCTCGGTCGACCGAGACCTGTGTCTCGGTCGACCGGCGACACTGCCGGGAAACCCCCAAAATTTCCAACTTTTTCATTATGAAGATTTTCTTTGTGGAATTTTGTGGGTCACTAAACCAAGCTAGAAAACATGTTTTAAGATATTCTAAGATGATTAAAAACATGAAACACCCAAAGCCTAAAAAGATTCAAAAGATTAAAACCAAAGGCTAGCTTGATTTGATACAACTCTTTTCAAATGAAAATGCATACAAAAATGATTCTTTTTGAGATGAATGTATGCAAAGCTTAAACCTAAATTCACAAGATGATTTTCCAAATATAATGCACAAGGAATTAGGTTTTCAAAAGAGTTTGGGTTTCAAAACCAATGCATCCAAGTTTAAAACCAAAACATGCATAAAACAAAAGCTTTTCCAAATCTTAAAAGCTATGCATGTATAAAACCAGATTTCAAGGTTTTCTAAAACAATGCAAGTGTGAGAATTCAAATGATGCTAAAGTGCAAATGCATCCATCAAATTGCAAATACAAAATCTCTAACAATCTCCCCCTTTGCAATTTGATGGCAACTTACTCATCATTGATATTTCACACCAAGTCTTCAGCTCCCCCTAAGCTGGACAAGTCTTGAAATCTTCTTGGAAGCTCTTCCTCTTAGCTTGGGCTCTTGGGCTCTTTCCTTCAATCTTCTTGATGCTTGGAGCTTGATCATTCTTCAAGCTTTCTTTTCATCTTCCTCTCTTTGGCCAAGCATCTTCTTTAGCTCCAAGCTTTCTTTCTTCTATTAGCTCTCCCCCTTTGACCATGCCTCTCTCTCCCTTTGGCAAGGTATGCATTCTTTCCCTTTGTAGAAGATCATACACAACTCTCCTTAGGAAGCTTGGACATTCTCTTCACCCTTTGAGAACTTGAGTTCTTTCTCCCCCTTAGATGGATAGGAGATCTTCGAGTACTTGAACTCTCGAACTCTTTCCCCCTTTGAAGAGTAGGAGATCTTTGAGTCACACTTGAACTCTCTCTCCCCCTTTGACATTAAATTGCAAAGGTACCTACACACATGAGACAAGAAGAATACCTTTAGTAGCACCTGTTAACAAATGAAATCGAAAATGAAATTCATAACAGGCTATCATGTATGTAAGTTATCTCTAAGGGCTCAAAAGCAATCCAAGGGTGAATTTGATCAAAACTAATACTTCCTATGAAGGTTTACACTCCCCCTCAATCCATTCTCTTCTTTTGTCAAGCTTTTGACAAGATATTACTATTAGATTCAAGAAGTATATGGTTTAACCAAGTGAGGGTCAACTTCAAGGAAATGATTAGATTCATATAACTATAAGTCTCATATGATCAAATTACCAAAAGAGAGCAAGGTCTAATGAGAGAAACGATCATGGATACCAATTGAAATAAACATATCAATTGAGATTAAAGGATGTGACTATTAACACAATCACTCTAAGATGGATTTAAGAATATTACTATTAGGAAAAATCCAAATAAGAGCTATCCATGATGCAATGGGGTTTACTCAAACATAGCATCAATCAATATAACTTATGAAAATCATATGCTATGTAAGGTTTTGAACTCATTTCATTCAATCAATAAATATGACTATTAAAGTGCAAGATGAGTGAAATGAAATTCAAACATGAAGCCAACCTCTACTAATAACCAACCAATATTATGAACACATAAACATGGTGGTCATGAGATATACCTATAAGAGCAAAAGAGGTGGCAACATTAACATTATGATGCTAATGGAATGTGACATGGAACAAATATATAACTATCAAGCTCAATCCAATGCACACAAGGTCTATCACATACACAAGAAATCAAATCAATCTTAAATTATACCAAATGAAACCAATTGAATTTGACAACATGTTAAAGAGCAAGGATGTGACAAACTCAAATTCCATCAAGCATCATAAATGCAAATTCATCACTTTTAAAGATATGACTATTGAGCATAGTGATGAACAAGGTAAATTGCAATGCAAAATGATATTACTTGGTAAAGCATGCAATTTCCAAAGTGTCAAAATCATATGAATTCAACATCTAAGATATTCATAAAACATATAGAAATATGAGAAATGGGTTTCAAAGAGTTTCATATGATTAAGAACACTACTTATGAAGTTGAAACATGTATAAGGATTAAATCACTTAGAGAAATCACATGAATCAACATCATAACCATCCAAATAGATATGACTATAAGGCATAGAGGATGGATTTGGGTTCTAGTATGGTTTCTACAAATGTAACTAAGATCACAACCATACATGGAACCAAAAGTCATTTGCATATAAAAAGAATGTAAATAAACAAGCAAGGATGCAAACAACATACATTTCCATTTCTAAGATAATGAAACCAAAAGAAAAGGAAATGAACACATGGAACATGCTTTGATGAATATAACTAGTGATGTTATAGAGCATTTCCAATCATACAATCTTCAAATCATTTCAATGAACAAAATCCAACAATGAGCATAAAAATAATGATTTTTGAAGATCAAGTATCAACATTGTATTTTAAAAGATATAACTTAATTGAAACACATACAAGTTGATTTTTCAAAACAATGATTTTCCATATGAAAATATAACTTAGGAATCCATGGAAAAACTTGAATTGATTCAAATCATTTGTTCAAAAAATATTACTATCATATCTACACAAATGATTCAACAACAATTGATCATGAAGAGTCTAGCTATGAAAGCTTTTGAAATCCCAATCAATTGAACATGTAGAAATGCAATGAAAAACATAAATGAGCAAAAAGCAAATCAAACATGATGAAATTATAATCAAATGATTTTGAAAACCATGACATGTAACTTAGAATGGTGCATGAAGACAAAATCAAAAGATCATAAAGAAACATTGCATTTTAATAGATGTAACTAAGAAAGAACCAAAATGCAAAGCAACATGACCAACAAAAGGATTTGACTATAAAGAATAGGTTGGTCAATGAGGTTCAAGACCCTATGGTTTGTCTAGGTAAATAACTTTAGGAATCCACCTAAGGTCTTGGGAGGGTTGAACTTTGAGGTCTTGTTTGGACTTCTCACCAACTATAGGAGATTTAACTTGATAAATTTTCAATTTGAACTTATCACCATGATATTTAGATTTGACTAAATTTAGCTTAGAATGGTGATTTGTCTTTTGGAGTTGGTGAGTTTGTTTCTTAGGGGATTGTTTCTCTTTTCTTTTCTTCTTATTTTCTCCCTTTACTTGACTTTTGAATTTTAGATTTAACTTAGCAACTTTCTTCAAAAGTTCTTTCATGGGTTGATATAAGGGAGATAGGTTGAGAAGCTTTTTGTTCATAGATTCTTTTAAGCTTGATTTAACTTGTTTAAACTTCTTAGAATCTATCTTAGGAGACTCCATTTTAATAGATTTAACTTGTTTAGTCTTTTTGGAGTCTTTCTTGATTTTTAGTGTCTTACCCTTCATAGGTTTTGATTCTCCATTCTTTAGTTCAAAGATGGGATTAGACACATTGCTTCTTCTTCTTAGTTTGCACTCAAACGTAAAGTGTCCTTCAATGCCACAAAAATTACATTTGGTTTTGGGCAAAGGAGAAAGAGTGCTAGAGAAAGAGGAGTCACCTTTCACAAAAGTGTTGGTGAATTTAGGGTCATATGACATATTCCTATCAAATCCAATACCCGTCCTATCTCCATGAGGTTTACCCAATTTAAATAATTTTTCAAGTCTTTCTTCACTTTGGGTAAACTTGCACTCATACTTTTGTTTATATCCTTCAAGTTGAGTGACTTTGGTTATAAGGATTGAGTTTTCATGTTTGACTTTTGAAAGTTCATTTTCAATTTCCTTATATTTGTTTAGCTCTTCATTGGCAAGTTTTAATTCAAGCTTTAGTTCATTAACAACAATAGATCCAAGCTCTTGGGTTTTTAACTTACTTTTAATCAACTTGGCTTCTAAATTGTTAAGTCTTTGTCTTGCCTTTTTATTTGATCTCTTAGAATTAAATTTTCCTTATTGACATTATCATAATCCATCTTTAATTCTTTTAGTTCATCTTGAATGTTAGATAGATTATTTAAAGAGATCATGAACTTAGATTCTACACAATTTATAAATTCATCTTTTTCTCTAAGTTCATTTTTAGAAGAATCTAATTCTTGGTTTAGCCTTATAGAATATTCTTTTAATCTTTTATTTTTCTTGGAAACCTCTAAGGACCATGTGTACAATTCCTCATAGGCTTCAAGTTCATCATATTCTTCTTCTTTTAATTCAAGTTGAGATTCTTTAATTTCAATTTTTGAATCTCCATAAGATGGAAGAATGAGGGGTCTAGAAGAATCTACAAGGTCTAGCATAGTGGAGTCCATTCTAATGATTTTCATATAAGGACAACTCTAGGGTTTTAACTCTAGGTTTTTACACCTAATCAAGAGTTCCAAACACTTGATCCTAAGGGATAGAGCACGAGGCTCTGATACCAATTGAAAGTCCACGAGGATCCTAACCCTAGAGGGGGGGGGTGAATAGGGTGAGCTACAATTGACCAATTTAAACAATTTTAAATTCTTAAACTAAACTAGTCACATGTGATGATAAATCAAACAATATGCGGAAGCTAATAAACAATCACCACACAAGCAAGCACCACAACACCAATGTTTATAGTGGTTCGGCCTCAATGCCTACATCCACTACCGGCTTGTGAATCCAATCACCCCACCGGATTTCCACTATTTATGCTTTTAACTAGGCTAAGCAATAACCCTTACAATGTTGCTTTTCAAGGCTAAACAACAACCTCTCTATGTGCTTTTATAGGCTAAGCAATAACCTTTACAAAATGCTTTTCTTAGGCTAAGCAATAACCTTACAAGATGCTTTTCTTAGGCTAAGCAATAACCTTACACAAAGCTTTTCTCTAAGAAGGTGTCTTTACAAAAGATCACTCTAAGAGATACAATTTAAGCTCAAATGAATTTGCCTCTTGAATAGGCTAATATGAAAGTTTAAAACAAACTCACACAAACACTATATGCATGCAAAAGTATATGCTCATGATGTGTGTGTGTGATGACTCCAATCAAGTTTAAAAAGAAGGCTCACTCAATATATTGCTTAAAGCAATTCAAAGTTTAAAGCTCATAAAAGATTTGATTGAAGTCTTGATGCAAATCACATGAATAATAAACAACTTGTTAATGACATGAAATTCAAAGAATCACAAGTTGTATGAAAAATAAAGTTAAAGAAAGCATGTGATTTGATAAGAGTGATTGCAAACTAATCTAATTTACCAAGAAAGATATTGAGCTTGCAAATCAACTCTTTAAGGACTTGAAATCATGCATAAATGAAAATACAAAGGATTTGAACATGCATGAATTTCATTTGTATGGAAATCAAAATAACTTAGAAGATGTACCTTTTAAAAACTCATGAGTTTGATTTCCAAATAGCCCTCTAGCATTTCCAACTTCTTCCCCTTTCTTTGGCTCCAAAATCCTCTCAAAAGTTCAAGTTTCAAGCCTCCAAAAAGGTTGGAAATGAATGGACTTTATAGCCAAAAAGTTGCCAACGGCTAGTCCTCGGTCGACCGGCAAAGGGGTCTCGGTCGACCGAGAAAGCACAACGGATATAAATCTGACCGTTGGAGCTTCAGTTCAAAATTCTGCAGAAATGACCTGCAGTTGTCTCGGTCGACCGAGACCTGTGTCTCGGTCGACCGGCGACACTGCCGGGAAACCCCCAAAATTTCCAACTTTTTCATTATGAAGATTTTCTTTGTGGAATTTTGTGGGTCACTAAACCAAGCTAGAAAACATGTTTTAAGATATTCTAAGATGATTAAAAACATGAAACACCCAAAGCCTAAAAAGATTCAAAAGATTAAAACCAAAGGCTAGCTTGATTTGATACAACTCTTTTCAAATGAAAATGCATACAAAAATGATTCTTTTTGAGATGAATGTATGCAAAGCTTAAACCTAAATTCACAAGATGATTTTCCAAATATAATGCACAAGGAATTAGGTTTTCAAAAGAGTTTGGGTTTCAAAACCAATGCATCCAAGTTTAAAACCAAAACATGCATAAAACAAAAGCTTTTCCAAATCTTAAAAGCTATGCATGTATAAAACCAGATTTCAAGGTTTTCTAAAACAATGCAAGTGTGAGAATTCAAATGATGCTAAAGTGCAAATGCATCCATCAAATTGCAAATACAAAATCTCTAACAATCTCCCCCTTTGCAATTTGATGGCAACTTACTCATCATTGATATTTCACACCAAGTCTTCAGCTCCCCCTAAGCTGGACAAGTCTTGAAATCTTCTTGGAAGCTCTTCCTCTTAGCTTGGGCTCTTGGGCTCTTTCCTTCAATCTTCTTGATGCTTGGAGCTTGATCATTCTTCAAGCTTTCTTTTCATCTTCCTCTCTTTGGCCAAGCATCTTCTTTAGCTCCAAGCTTTCTTTCTTCTATTAGCTCTCCCCCTTTGACCATGCCTCTCTCTCCCTTTGGCAAGGTATGCATTCTTTCCCTTTGTAGAAGATCATACACAACTCTCCTTAGGAAGCTTGGACATTCTCTTCACCCTTTGAGAACTTGAGTTCTTTCTCCCCCTTAGATGGATAGGAGATCTTCGAGTACTTGAACTCTCGAACTCTTTCCCCCTTTGAAGAGTAGGAGATCTTTGAGTCACACTTGAACTCTCTCTCCCCCTTTGACATTAAATTGCAAAGGTACCTACACACATGAGACAAGAAGAATACCTTTAGTAGCACCTGTTAACAAATGAAATCGAAAATGAAATTCATAACAGGCTATCATGTATGTAAGTTATCTCTAAGGGCTCAAAAGCAATCCAAGGGTGAATTTGATCAAAACTAATACTTCCTATGAAGGTTTACACTCCCCCTCAATCCATTCTCTTCTTTTGTCAAGCTTTTGACAAGATATTACTATTAGATTCAAGAAGTATATGGTTTAACCAAGTGAGGGTCAACTTCAAGGAAATGATTAGATTCATATAACTATAAGTCTCATATGATCAAATTACCAAAAGAGAGCAAGGTCTAATGAGAGAAACGATCATGGATACCAATTGAAATAAACATATCAATTGAGATTAAAGGATGTGACTATTAACACAATCACTCTAAGATGGATTTAAGAATATTACTATTAGGAAAAATCCAAATAAGAGCTATCCATGATGCAATGGGGTTTACTCAAACATAGCATCAATCAATATAACTTATGAAAATCATATGCTATGTAAGGTTTTGAACTCATTTCATTCAATCAATAAATATGACTATTAAAGTGCAAGATGAGTGAAATGAAATTCAAACATGAAGCCAACCTCTACTAATAACCAACCAATATTATGAACACATAAACATGGTGGTCATGAGATATACCTATAAGAGCAAAAGAGGTGGCAACATTAACATTATGATGCTAATGGAATGTGACATGGAACAAATATATAACTATCAAGCTCAATCCAATGCACACAAGGTCTATCACATACACAAGAAATCAAATCAATCTTAAATTATACCAAATGAAACCAATTGAATTTGACAACATGTTAAAGAGCAAGGATGTGACAAACTCAAATTCCATCAAGCATCATAAATGCAAATTCATCACTTTTAAAGATATGACTATTGAGCATAGTGATGAACAAGGTAAATTGCAATGCAAAATGATATTACTTGGTAAAGCATGCAATTTCCAAAGTGTCAAAATCATATGAATTCAACATCTAAGATATTCATAAAACATATAGAAATATGAGAAATGGGTTTCAAAGAGTTTCATATGATTAAGAACACTACTTATGAAGTTGAAACATGTATAAGGATTAAATCACTTAGAGAAATCACATGAATCAACATCATAACCATCCAAATAGATATGACTATAAGGCATAGAGGATGGATTTGGGTTCTAGTATGGTTTCTACAAATGTAACTAAGATCACAACCATACATGGAACCAAAAGTCATTTGCATATAAAAAGAATGTAAATAAACAAGCAAGGATGCAAACAACATACATTTCCATTTCTAAGATAATGAAACCAAAAGAAAAGGAAATGAACACATGGAACATGCTTTGATGAATATAACTAGTGATGTTATAGAGCATTTCCAATCATACAATCTTCAAATCATTTCAATGAACAAAATCCAACAATGAGCATAAAAATAATGATTTTTGAAGATCAAGTATCAACATTGTATTTTAAAAGATATAACTTAATTGAAACACATACAAGTTGATTTTTCAAAACAATGATTTTCCATATGAAAATATAACTTAGGAATCCATGGAAAAACTTGAATTGATTCAAATCATTTGTTCAAAAAATATTACTATCATATCTACACAAATGATTCAACAACAATTGATCATGAAGAGTCTAGCTATGAAAGCTTTTGAAATCCCAATCAATTGAACATGTAGAAATGCAATGAAAAACATAAATGAGCAAAAAGCAAATCAAACATGATGAAATTATAATCAAATGATTTTGAAAACCATGACATGTAACTTAAAATGGTGCATGAAGACAAAATCAAAAGATCATAAAGAAACATTGCATTTTAATAGATGTAACTAAGAAAGAACCAAAATGCAAAGCAACATGACCAACAAAAGGATTTGACTATAAAGAATAGGTTGGTCAATGAGGTTCAAGACCCTATGGTTTGTCTAGGTAAATAACTTTAGGAATCCACCTAAGGTCTTGGGAGGGTTGAACTTTGAGGTCTTGTTTGGACTTCTCACCAACTATAGGAGATTTAACTTGATAAATTTTCAATTTGAACTTATCACCATGATATTTAGATTTGACTAAATTTAGCTTAGAATGGTGATTTGTCTTTTGGAGTTGGTGAGTTTGTTTCTTAGGGGATTGTTTCTCTTTTCTTTTCTTCTTATTTTCTCCCTTTACTTGACTTTTGAATTTTAGATTTAACTTAGCAACTTTCTTCAAAAGTTCTTTCATGGGTTGATATAAGGGAGATAGGTTGAGAAGCTTTTTGTTCATAGATTCTTTTAAGCTTGATTTAACTTGTTTAAACTTCTTAGAATCTATCTTAGGAGACTCCATTTTAATAGATTTAACTTGTTTAGTCTTTTTGGAGTCTTTCTTGATTTTTAGTGTCTTACCCTTCATAGGTTTTGATTCTCCATTCTTTAGTTCAAAGATGGGATTAGACACATTGCTTCTTCTTCTTAGTTTGCACTCAAACGTAAAGTGTCCTTCAATGCCACAAAAATTACATTTGGTTTTGGGCAAAGGAGAAAGAGTGCTAGAGAAAGAGGAGTCACCTTTCACAAAAGTGTTGGTGAATTTAGGGTCATATGACATATTCCTATCAAATCCAATACCCGTCCTATCTCCATGAGGTTTACCCAATTTAAATAATTTTTCAAGTCTTTCTTCACTTTGGGTAAACTTGCACTCATACTTTTGTTTATATCCTTCAAGTTGAGTGACTTTGGTTATAAGGATTGAGTTTTCATGTTTGACTTTTGAAAGTTCATTTTCAATTTCCTTATATTTGTTTAGCTCTTCATTGGCAAGTTTTAATTCAAGCTTTAGTTCATTAACAACAATAGATCCAAGCTCTTGGGTTTTTAACTTACTTTTAATCAACTTGGCTTCTAAATTGTTAAAGTCTTTGTCTTGCCTTTTTATTTGATCTCTTAGAATTAAATTTTCCTTATTGACATTATCATAATCCATCTTTAATTCTTTTAGTTCATCTTGAATGTTAGATAGATTATTTAAAGAGATCATGAACTTAGATTCTACACAATTTATAAATTCATCTTTTTCTCTAAGTTCATTTTTAGAAGAATCTAATTCTTGGTTTAGCCTTATAGAATATTCTTTTAATCTTTTATTTTTCTTGGAAACCTCTAAGGACCATGTGTACAATTCCTCATAGGCTTCAAGTTCATCATATTCTTCTTCTTTTAATTCAAGTTGAGATTCTTTAATTTCAATTTTTGAATCTCCATAAGATGGAAGAATGAGGGGTCTAGAAGAATCTACAAGGTCTAGCATAGTGGAGTCCATTCTAATGATTTTCATATAAGGACAACTCTAGGGTTTTAACTCTAGGTTTTTACACCTAATCAAGAGTTCCAAACACTTGATCCTAAGGGATAGAGCACGAGGCTCTGATACCAATTGAAAGTCCACGAGGATCCTAACCCTAGAGGGGGGGGGGTGAATAGGGTGAGCTACAATTGACCAATTTAAACAATTTTAAATTCTTAAACTAAACTAGTCACATGTGATGATAAATCAAACAATATGCGGAAGCTAATAAACAATCACCACACAAGCAAGCACCACAACACCAATGTTTATAGTGGTTCGGCCTCAATGCCTACATCCACTACCGGCTTGTGAATCCAATCACCCCACCGGATTTCCACTATTTATGCTTTTAACTAGGCTAAGCAATAACCCTTACAATGTTGCTTTTCAAGGCTAAACAACAACCTCTCTATGTGCTTTTATAGGCTAAGCAATAACCTTTACAAAATGCTTTTCTTAGGCTAAGCAATAACCTTACAAGATGCTTTTCTTAGGCTAAGCAATAACCTTACACAAAGCTTTTCTCTAAGAAGGTGTCTTTACAAAAGATCACTCTAAGAGATACAATTTAAGCTCAAATGAATTTGCCTCTTGAATAGGCTAATATGAAAGTTTAAAACAAACTCACACAAACACTATATGCATGCAAAAGTATATGCTCATGATGTGTGTGTGTGATGACTCCAATCAAGTTTAAAAAGAAGGCTCACTCAATATATTGCTTAAAGCAATTCAAAGTTTAAAGCTCATAAAAGATTTGATTGAAGTCTTGATGCAAATCACATGAATAATAAACAACTTGTTAATGACATGAAATTCAAAGAATCACAAGTTGTATGAAAAATAAAGTTAAAGAAAGCATGTGATTTGATAAGAGTGATTGCAAACTAATCTAATTTACCAAGAAAGATATTGAGCTTGCAAATCAACTCTTTAAGGACTTGAAATCATGCATAAATGAAAATACAAAGGATTTGAACATGCATGAATTTCATTTGTATGGAAATCAAAATAACTTAGAAGATGTACCTTTTAAAAACTCATGAGTTTGATTTCCAAATAGCCCTCTAGCATTTCCAACTTCTTCCCCTTTCTTTGGCTCCAAAATCCTCTCAAAAGTTCAAGTTTCAAGCCTCCAAAAAGGTTGGAAATGAATGGACTTTATAGCCAAAAAGTTGCCAACGGCTAGTCCTCGGTCGACCGGCAAAGGGGTCTCGGTCGACCGAGAAAGCACAACGGATATAAATCTGACCGTTGGAGCTTCAGTTCAAAATTCTGCAGAAATGACCTGCAGTTGTCTCGGTCGACCGAGACCTGTGTCTCGGTCGACCGGCGACACTGCCGGGAAACCCCCAAAATTTCCAACTTTTTCATTATGAAGATTTTCTTTGTGGAATTTTGTGGGTCACTAAACCAAGCTAGAAAACATGTTTTAAGATATTCTAAGATGATTAAAAACATGAAACACCCAAAGCCTAAAAAGATTCAAAAGATTAAAACCAAAGGCTAGCTTGATTTGATACAACTCTTTTCAAATGAAAATGCATACAAAAATGATTCTTTTTGAGATGAATGTATGCAAAGCTTAAACCTAAATTCACAAGATGATTTTCCAAATATAATGCACAAGGAATTAGGTTTTCAAAAGAGTTTGGGTTTCAAAACCAATGCATCCAAGTTTAAAACCAAAACATGCATAAAACAAAAGCTTTTCCAAATCTTAAAAGCTATGCATGTATAAAACCAGATTTCAAGGTTTTCTAAAACAATGCAAGTGTGAGAATTCAAATGATGCTAAAGTGCAAATGCATCCATCAAATTGCAAATACAAAATCTCTAACAATCTCCCCCTTTGCAATTTGATGGCAACTTACTCATCATTGATATTTCACACCAAGTCTTCAGCTCCCCCTAAGCTGGACAAGTCTTGAAATCTTCTTGGAAGCTCTTCCTCTTAGCTTGGGCTCTTGGGCTCTTTCCTTCAATCTTCTTGATGCTTGGAGCTTGATCATTCTTCAAGCTTTCTTTTCATCTTCCTCTCTTTGGCCAAGCATCTTCTTTAGCTCCAAGCTTTCTTTCTTCTGTTAGCTCTCCCCCTTTGACCATGCCTCTCTCTCCCTTTGGCAAGGTATGCATTCTTTCCCTTTGTAGAAGATCATACACAACTCTCCTTAGGAAGCTTGGACATTCTCTTCACCCTTTGAGAACTTGAGTTCTTTCTCCCCCTTAGATGGATAGGAGATCTTCGAGTACTTGAACTCTCGAACTCTTTCCCCCTTTGAAGAGTAGGAGATCTTTGAGTCACACTTGAACTCTCTCTCCCCCTTTGACATTAAATTGCAAAGGTACCTACACACATGAGACAAGAAGAATACCTTTAGTAGCACCTGTTAACAAATGAAATCGAAAATGAAATTCATAACAGGCTATCATGTATGTAAGTTATCTCTAAGGGCTCAAAAGCAATCCAAGGGTGAATTTGATCAAAACTAATACTTCCTATGAAGGTTTACACTCCCCCTCAATCCATTCTCTTCTTTTGTCAAGCTTTTGACAAGATATTACTATTAGATTCAAGAAGTATATGGTTTAACCAAGTGAGGGTCAACTTCAAGGAAATGATTAGATTCATATAACTATAAGTCTCATATGATCAAATTACCAAAAGAGAGCAAGGTCTAATGAGAGAAACGATCATGGATACCAATTGAAATAAACATATCAATTGAGATTAAAGGATGTGACTATTAACACAATCACTCTAAGATGGATTTAAGAATATTACTATTAGGAAAAATCCAAATAAGAGCTATCCATGATGCAATGGGGTTTACTCAAACATAGCATCAATCAATATAACTTATGAAAATCATATGCTATGTAAGGTTTTGAACTCATTTCATTCAATCAATAAATATGACTATTAAAGTGCAAGATGAGTGAAATGAAATTCAAACATGAAGCCAACCTCTACTAATAACCAACCAATATTATGAACACATAAACATGGTGGTCATGAGATATACCTATAAGAGCAAAAGAGGTGGCAACATTAACATTATGATGCTAATGGAATGTGACATGGAACAAATATATAACTATCAAGCTCAATCCAATGCACACAAGGTCTATCACATACACAAGAAATCAAATCAATCTTAAATTATACCAAATGAAACCAATTGAATTTGACAACATGTTAAAGAGCAAGGATGTGACAAACTCAAATTCCATCAAGCATCATAAATGCAAATTCATCACTTTTAAAGATATGACTATTGAGCATAGTGATGAACAAGGTAAATTGCAATGCAAAATGATATTACTTGGTAAAGCATGCAATTTCCAAAGTGTCAAAATCATATGAATTCAACATCTAAGATATTCATAAAACATATAGAAATATGAGAAATGGGTTTCAAAGAGTTTCATATGATTAAGAACACTACTTATGAAGTTGAAACATGTATAAGGATTAAATCACTTAGAGAAATCACATGAATCAACATCATAACCATCCAAATAGATATGACTATAAGGCATAGAGGATGGATTTGGGTTCTAGTATGGTTTCTACAAATGTAACTAAGATCACAACCATACATGGAACCAAAAGTCATTTGCATATAAAAAGAATGTAAATAAACAAGCAAGGATGCAAACAACATACATTTCCATTTCTAAGATAATGAAACCAAAAGAAAAGGAAATGAACACATGGAACATGCTTTGATGAATATAACTAGTGATGTTATAGAGCATTTCCAATCATACAATCTTCAAATCATTTCAATGAACAAAATCCAACAATGAGCATAAAAATAATGATTTTTGAAGATCAAGTATCAACATTGTATTTTAAAAGATATAACTTAATTGAAACACATACAAGTTGATTTTTCAAAACAATGATTTTCCATATGAAAATATAACTTAGGAATCCATGGAAAAACTTGAATTGATTCAAATCATTTGTTCAAAAAATATTACTATCATATCTACACAAATGATTCAACAACAATTGATCATGAAGAGTCTAGCTATGAAAGCTTTTGAAATCCCAATCAATTGAACATGTAGAAATGCAATGAAAAACATAAATGAGCAAAAAGCAAATCAAACATGATGAAATTATAATCAAATGATTTTGAAAACCATGACATGTAACTTAGAATGGTGCATGAAGACAAAATCAAAAGATCATAAAGAAACATTGCATTTTAATAGATGTAACTAAGAAAGAACCAAAATGCAAAGCAACATGACCAACAAAAGGATTTGACTATAAAGAATAGGTTGGTCAATGAGGTTCAAGACCCTATGGTTTGTCTAGGTAAATAACTTTAGGAATCCACCTAAGGTCTTGGGAGGGTTGAACTTTGAGGTCTTGTTTGGACTTCTCACCAACTATAGGAGATTTAACTTGATAAATTTTCAATTTGAACTTATCACCATGATATTTAGATTTGACTAAATTTAGCTTAGAATGGTGATTTGTCTTTTGGAGTTGGTGAGTTTGTTTCTTAGGGGATTGTTTCTCTTTTCTTTTCTTCTTATTTTCTCCCTTTACTTGACTTTTGAATTTTAGATTTAACTTAGCAACTTTCTTCAAAAGTTCTTTCATGGGTTGATATAAGGGAGATAGGTTGAGAAGCTTTTTGTTCATAGATTCTTTTAAGCTTGATTTAACTTGTTTAAACTTCTTAGAATCTATCTTAGGAGACTCCATTTTAATAGATTTAACTTGTTTAGTCTTTTTGGAGTCTTTCTTGATTTTTAGTGTCTTACCCTTCATAGGTTTTGATTCTCCATTCTTTAGTTCAAAGATGGGATTAGACACATTGCTTCTTCTTCTTAGTTTGCACTCAAACGTAAAGTGTCCTTCAATGCCACAAAAATTACATTTGGTTTTGGGCAAAGGAGAAAGAGTGCTAGAGAAAGAGGAGTCACCTTTCACAAAAGTGTTGGTGAATTTAGGGTCATATGACATATTCCTATCAAATCCAATACCCGTCCTATCTCCATGAGGTTTACCCAATTTAAATAATTTTTCAAGTCTTTCTTCACTTTGGGTAAACTTGCACTCATACTTTTGTTTATATCCTTCAAGTTGAGTGACTTTGGTTATAAGGATTGAGTTTTCATGTTTGACTTTTGAAAGTTCATTTTCAATTTCCTTATATTTGTTTAGCTCTTCATTGGCAAGTTTTAATTCAAGCTTTAGTTCATTAACAACAATAGATCCAAGCTCTTGGGTTTTTAACTTACTTTTAATCAACTTGGCTTCTAAATTGTTAAAGTCTTTGTCTTGCCTTTTTATTTGATCTCTTAGAATTAAATTTTCCTTATTGACATTATCATAATCCATCTTTAATTCTTTTAGTTCATCTTGAATGTTAGATAGATTATTTAAAGAGATCATGAACTTAGATTCTACACAATTTATAAATTCATCTTTTTCTCTAAGTTCATTTTTAGAAGAATCTAATTCTTGGTTTAGCCTTATAGAATATTCTTTTAATCTTTTATTTTTCTTGGAAACCTCTAAGGACCATGTGTACAATTCCTCATAGGCTTCAAGTTCATCATATTCTTCTTCTTTTAATTCAAGTTGAGATTCTTTAATTTCAATTTTTGAATCTCCATAAGATGGAAGAATGAGGGGTCTAGAAGAATCTACAAGGTCTAGCATAGTGGAGTCCATTCTAATGATTTTCATATAAGGACAACTCTAGGGTTTTAACTCTAGGTTTTTACACCTAATCAAGAGTTCCAAACACTTGATCCTAAGGGATAGAGCACGAGGCTCTGATACCAATTGAAAGTCCACGAGGATCCTAACCCTAGAGGGGGGGGGGGTGAATAGGGTGAGCTACAATTGACCAATTTAAACAATTTTAAATTCTTAAACTAAACTAGTCACATGTGATGATAAATCAAACAATATGCGGAAGCTAATAAACAATCACCACACAAGCAAGCACCACAACACCAATGTTTATAGTGGTTCGGCCTCAATGCCTACATCCACTACCGGCTTGTGAATCCAATCACCCCACCGGATTTCCACTATTTATGCTTTTAACTAGGCTAAGCAATAACCCTTACAATGTTGCTTTTCAAGGCTAAACAACAACCTCTCTATGTGCTTTTATAGGCTAAGCAATAACCTTTACAAAATGCTTTTCTTAGGCTAAGCAATAACCTTACAAGATGCTTTTCTTAGGCTAAGCAATAACCTTACACAAAGCTTTTCTCTAAGAAGGTGTCTTTACAAAAGATCACTCTAAGAGATACAATTTAAGCTCAAATGAATTTGCCTCTTGAATAGGCTAATATGAAAGTTTAAAACAAACTCACACAAACACTATATGCATGCAAAAGTATATGCTCATGATGTGTGTGTGTGATGACTCCAATCAAGTTTAAAAAGAAGGCTCACTCAATATATTGCTTAAAGCAATTCAAAGTTTAAAGCTCATAAAAGATTTGATTGAAGTCTTGATGCAAATCACATGAATAATAAACAACTTGTTAATGACATGAAATTCAAAGAATCACAAGTTGTATGAAAAATAAAGTTAAAGAAAGCATGTGATTTGATAAGAGTGATTGCAAACTAATCTAATTTACCAAGAAAGATATTGAGCTTGCAAATCAACTCTTTAAGGACTTGAAATCATGCATAAATGAAAATACAAAGGATTTGAACATGCATGAATTTCATTTGTATGGAAATCAAAATAACTTAGAAGATGTACCTTTTAAAAACTCATGAGTTTGATTTCCAAATAGCCCTCTAGCATTTCCAACTTCTTCCCCTTTCTTTGGCTCCAAAATCCTCTCAAAAGTTCAAGTTTCAAGCCTCCAAAAAGGTTGGAAATGAATGGACTTTATAGCCAAAAAGTTGACAACGGCTAGTCCTCGGTCGACCGGCAAAGGGGTCTCGGTCGACCGAGAAAGCACAACGGATATAAATCTGACCGTTGGAGCTTCAGTTCAAAATTCTGCAGAAATGACCTGCAGTTGTCTCGGTCGACCGAGACCTGTGTCTCGGTCGACCGGCGACACTGCCGGGAAACCCCCAAAATTTCCAACTTTTTCATTATGAAGATTTTCTTTGTGGAATTTTGTGGGTCACTAAACCAAGCTAGAAAACATGTTTTAAGATATTCTAAGATGATTAAAAACATGAAACACCCAAAGCCTAAAAAGATTCAAAAGATTAAAACCAAAGGCTAGCTTGATTTGATACAACTCTTTTCAAATGAAAATGCATACAAAAATGATTCTTTTTGAGATGAATGTATGCAAAGCTTAAACCTAAATTCACAAGATGATTTTCCAAATATAATGCACAAGGAATTAGGTTTTCAAAAGAGTTTGGGTTTCAAAACCAATGCATCCAAGTTTAAAACCAAAACATGCATAAAACAAAAGCTTTTCCAAATCTTAAAAGCTATGCATGTATAAAACCAGATTTCAAGGTTTTCTAAAACAATGCAAGTGTGAGAATTCAAATGATGCTAAAGTGCAAATGCATCCATCAAATTGCAAATACAAAATCTCTAACAATCTCCCCCTTTGCAATTTGATGGCAACTTACTCATCATTGATATTTCACACCAAGTCTTCAGCTCCCCCTAAGCTGGACAAGTCTTGAAATCTTCTTGGAAGCTCTTCCTCTTAGCTTGGGCTCTTGGGCTCTTTCCTTCAATCTTCTTGATGCTTGGAGCTTGATCATTCTTCAAGCTTTCTTTTCATCTTCCTCTCTTTGGCCAAGCATCTTCTTTAGCTCCAAGCTTTCTTTCTTCTATTAGCTCTCCCCCTTTGACCATGCCTCTCTCTCCCTTTGGCAAGGTATGCATTCTTTCCCTTTGTAGAAGATCATACACAACTCTCCTTAGGAAGCTTGGACATTCTCTTCACCCTTTGAGAACTTGAGTTCTTTCTCCCCCTTAGATGGATAGGAGATCTTCGAGTACTTGAACTCTCGAACTCTCGAACATTCTCGACCGAATGCGGTAGCTAATAGTTCAAAAAAAAATTAAAAAAATTTACATTTGCGGTCGCAGAAACTTTTTAGCGACTGCATTCGGTCGCTGATAATAAAAAATTAATTAATTTAAAAAAATTTAAAAACTTTTTAGCGACCGCCAATAGCGACCGATTCGGTCGCTGAAAAGTATTAGCGACCGCTATCAGCGACCGAATGCGGTAGCTAATAGTTCAAAAAAAATTAAAAAAATTACATTTGCAGTCGCAGAAACTTTTTAGCGACCGAATGCGATCGCTAATAATTAAAAATTAATTAATTTAAAAAAATTAAAAAACTTTCGTTTGCGGTCGCAGAAACTTTTTAGCGACCGCATTCGGTCGCTGATAATAAAAATTAATTAATTTAAGAAAATTAAAAAAGTTTCGATTGCGGTCGCAGAAACTTTTTAGCGACCGCATTCGGCCGCTGATATGTCGGTCGCAGATACATATTAGCGACCCCATTCGGTCGCTGATAATTAAAAATTAATTAATTAAGAAAAATTAAGAAAATTCCTTTTCGGTCGCAGAAACCTTTTAGCGACCGAATGCGGTCGCTGATAGCGAACAAATTAAAAAAAAATTGCCTATTTTCTGCATTTCCCAAAAAATTGTACCTGCACCTGCTTTATATTCCAACACACAGTAGTTGAAATGGTTCAAATTATAGAAATGAAACATCAAATGGTTCAAATTTTCTAAAATTGAAACCGATTTACATAACTCAAATGTACGATTATCAAATTGTTCCAAATTTTCTAAACTTAAAATTGATATACATAACTCAAATGGATGCCAGACATGAGAACTCATTAGCCCAAGGTAACATATCACTTTTACCATCACGTCCTAGGCCACCTCCATTTCCGCCCCAAGTTTCATCTTCAACTGGAAGGGGAGGAAAAACTGATGGTGACTGTGCAACAACCGGAGGAACAAGCCACGTGTTTGCACGAAATCCATAAGGAAGATTTCCAAACTGAAAATTATGAAGTGAAGAGGAGGGGGGTTGTTAGTCTTGATATTCCCAGTATACTACATCAGTACATTGACAAGCATATTAAATCACGAGTTTCATATTATCCCATTCTAATCTGTAAAAAGGGCCTACCTATGATCTGTTCAAACCAAAAGAGACACAACTCACTGTTGCTCAAGGCTGCCCTTGGGATCTGATTAATCATGAATCCTGGAATTTGTTGAAGTTGCTGAATTATCACAGAGAATGTCAGTACATTGCAAAAAAATTTGTGCTGGTGAAAACTCTAGAACAATCAAAGAAAGAAAAGGATAAGATAGTGGGATCATTTACTAGTCTATTTTACAATACCTGGTGTTTCCTGAGACTCGGTTGAAATGCTATGCTGTACATGGGTAAGCTATGAATCAGCTCCGTGACAAAACAAATCACAAACTTAAACCAAAACAACAACAATCAAGCAAGAGGAAAAAGATGAAACAAAGAAAATGGTTACAATTCTATTGGGTATTTGGTACAGCTTGGAGATTTCAATTGGATACAGCTTTGAGGGCTGCCTCCCACCCAACCAAAAGCACACAGACAAATACAAGCAATATTGCAATGATTGCTAATTAAGATCGGGTCCAGGGTTACGAGAAAGCACAGCTAAACAAGAAACTCTAGAGCCAAGTGAAGATGAAATGTGGCTAACTAACATATAAGTGAAGACATCATAAACATGAAAAGAAGGCTAGTAAAAGCATAATGAGTAGCATCAGCAAAAAGAATAAAATGAATTAACAAAATATGTTCTGCTCACTTGTGAATTCTGCTCTGCTCCCAAATAAATGGCAAATAAATGGTCGCCAGAAGCAGAACTTGGCCACTTTCATTGACTTTTTGGTTTTCTTATTTTATTATTTATTGGTGCTCCTGGTTAGTGGGACTGAAATCAGCCTACCTTCCTAGGTTTGATCTCTGCACAATCATGTGAAACTAGTGCCAATGCAACTGAGCACCAAAGTGTCACCAATCTCTGCTCTGCTCTGCACCTGCTCTCTTAAGGCAGAGAGATTTCTGAAATAAGGAGAAGACTCTGAAATAAACAAGGGTCATAGTTCACAGTGTTAGCATTATCTGAAATGCTCAAAACCTACTCATTTAAAAGATTGAACACAGGGTTCTCCAAAGAAATAAGAAACAACACGAATGTGTTGAAATAGATATACAACAATATGAATTTCACATGCATATGGTTTTTTAAAAGATTCAATATCTCAAACTTCAATCTTGGAATGTGCTTAAATTTGTAGAAGACAAAAAACTCTCTCAATTACTCAATGTGGCCTCTATTATACTACTGCTGGAACTCCATGATTCTCTCTCCCAGTTTCACTTGGTATTCCAACAAATAATGCTGATTTAGCTGGCATTAAAAATTCTCATTTTATTTGAGATCTTGTTTCAATGTGCTCATCAGCGCTTGACTCTTGACTCTTGACTCACGGTATTAGAACCATAAGTTCAGATATTTCAATATTTACAGTATTAGTTCAGTAAACAAGGAGTAACCTCATTTTTAATCAATCAACCACTTAAAAGACAAAGATTTTTAATCAATCAACCACTTAAATTCTTTTCTTACTTATAGTGTGGGTTATAGACTTCCACATGAAAACTAGCAAAATCTGCAACCCTATATATCAAATAGCTCGAGTACAACCCTTTCGTGGCCACAAGTGTGAATTCACTTTTCTCTCTTTTGCTAAGAGGGTCCAATTTGTCCTGCACTTAGCACTGTTGACTACTTGACTGTCTCTTCAGCATCAAACAAAGTAGGCCCCCCTGTGTTATTGTACAACCTAACTTCATAAGACAACTTCATTTAGGTCACTCAGTTCTACAAAACCCATCTTGCAACTTACCTCAATACCATCTTTGATAGAACTTTGAAAAAAAAAAAAAAACCAACTAAAAATACATTTAGTTCTCTACTTGGGATAGTTAATGAAAGGCTCATAAACAACTAAAAATATTTCTAGTTCTCCCAGTTCAACAGAACCCATCTTTCATCTAACCCCAAGACCTTAATCAGTTAGAAATTTGAAAAAAAAAAAAAAAACCAACAATAGAAGTCCATTTAGTTCACACAGTTTAACTTAGGCTAGTTAATAAAAGGCTAAAAAACAACTAAAAGTATCTTTAGTTCCCACAAGTCTACCAACCCATCTTTCATCTTACCCTGATACCATCTTTGATAGAATTTTGAATAAAAAAAACAAGAAAAAATACCTTTAGTTCACACAGTTCTACAAAACCCATGTTTCATCTTACCCCAAATACCATCTTTGATAGAATTTTGAAGAAAACAAGTAAAAGTACATTTAGTTCACACAGTTCTACTTAGAGCAGTTAATTGAAGGCTCAGGAACAACTAAAAACATATTTAAGGTCATTCAGTTCTACAAAACATGTCTTTCATCTTACCCAAAAACCATATTGGTAGATGTGGGAAAAAAAAACACAGCTACATTAGGCTTCCTGCTTTTACACCCTACATTTCCCAAGGCCCAATGCACCCTACCAAGAACTGCAGCTTCAGAAATAAGGAGCAAATCAGCTGCCAAAGTTTTTCATCGTAAAATAATCCTATACATAACTCAAAACAAAACGAGAAGTTTCAATGTGTATTCTGATTGATATTAGTCTTAACATCATACATAATTCATGAACCCTGGCCCCTGCCCCACCATAGCAGCCTATCTAACTGCCGAATGCTCTACATCACAGTTTTTTTTTCTCTGCAGCCCAGGCTTTGCCCACATCAGTCTGGAACTTTCCTACAGTCACATCCAGTCACCAAAATCTCATATCTTTTCCACTACAGTGTGTGCTCTGTTTTGCCATCAGAGTAAGTTGGAAGAGGGAAGAAAAGAAAAGGAAATATATTCCTACTTCTATCATCACTAACTACTCAAGCATGATCAGTGTTAAAGAAGAAGAAAAAAAAAAAAAAAAAAAACTACTCAGGCAAGGTTTACTAAGCTGGTCTTACTGCTTCCACAAAAATACATTGATGCCTGGCAAGTGGCAACAGCAGGAAAACTCTACCACTAAAGTACATACTAGGATAAGGAACAAGCATGCCAAAATAAGGAAAAACATATACCTGCGGTTGACTGGAAGAACTCATCTAAATCTTTCCCTTGTTCTGCACAAAGCAAACATTTTCATCAAACTTGATGGTGGCTATCAGACAAAGCATTCATCATATTTCATTGTTGCTAATTAAACAAAGCTAGCCATGCTTTTGGATGCACCCCAAATCATCAGAAGTTATAATGTTATAGAATTATACACATTTATGTCCAATGGGTGTTTGGGGCAGCTTAAAAGCTTGGAAAACCACTTACTTACAGTGGCATACTGTTTGACAACTTCTCTATGATAACAGAACACAAAACCAACTGCTGACACTTATTTGGTGCTGATGAACACAAAACCAACTTTTCCATGATACCAGTCACCAAGTTTCGTTCTGATGAATTTTTTGACTTTTCAGCTGTTGAAGTTGATGTTTTTAGGCTTGCTACAGAACGGTTTTCTGTCAATGCCTTCCCAGATAAGACCACCTTGCCTTTCAGATAATCTGAGTTTTGACGATCAGAAGCACGTGCATCAGAGGCATGCTTTCCAGAGGATGTGTCATGCTTATGAGGAGGATACTTCATTATTGCATCAGAGACATGCTTTCCAGATGATGCATCATGCTTGTGAGGTGGAGACTTCATTGCTACATCAGAGACACAACTGTAACATGTTCCCAAATTTGAATTATAAATGAAAAGGTTAGGATTGCTCATTTTCAAAAACATCCCCATTTTTTTAAAATTTTTCAAAAGGAGACCAAAACAGGGCCCCAAGTCTTCTATGTTTCTTTCAATTTGGGTCCTTTCCAGCAAAATACCCTAGCCCTAGCCCCTGGCATGCCCTTTCACCACCAGTTCTCAAGAAAATGCATGAAGCATAACTTGAATTCACCACTGATATGCTGTTACTGTGTTTCTATCCAAAATAACAAATCCTTTTATTACTATATTCATATCAAGTATAAACTCACCTGGTTTTACCTTGAAAGGTAGAGGGGATCCACTCAAGGTCTGGTTTTCACCCCTACATGCAATGAGAGACTTCCAGCAGTGGCAGCAACAAACTCAAATCCAATATACCCAAACTCATTCCAGCCTTTGTAAGTGACATTTAAACTCACAATGGTCCCATTTAGATGGGAATAAGCTAACATGCATTTAGAAACCTGTTTAGCATTTTTCATTAGTGCTAACAGACTTTTAAAGGGCTGTTCATGGTCAACAGACTTGGGGGATATGAGAGAGTGAAAAAAGCACTTACAGTTCAATAGTAGCATAAAGTTGAGCCTCATCTTTTGGCATGCTGGGAAGAAAAAGAAGATTACAGTTGGAGGTACTAAAATTAATTCATTGAGGATAATGAGTGCAGCAAAGTTAATGTAAGAAACAAAGAACTCTACCTGTAAAAGATATAAAACAGGGTTGCAAGCTGAAACTTCGCAAAAAACCCTTGCTACAGGCACAATAGCAGAGTTAGGACTCAAAAGATAATAAAACTCAAAGCAAAAGGTTTCATTCAGTCATGACGACATACATGCAGCTGAGGTGGTTGTTTAGTGTAATAACATTCGGGTACTACATGCTCAGGATCTCCTTTCACTTCCTCGGCCTCTAGTATTGCTTCAACACTAGTGAATCAAGGCATGTCCAAGTGACTCTGATCCTTGTGATAGTCAATGTTGGAAGGAACCAAATGATGATTAGTTGCTAATCATCTACAGGGGTCCAATCCAATGGTAAAATTTAACCAGATGAGAGCTGACAGTGGGATGCCTATCATCAAAAGGGAGGGTCTGGGTCTGTTCTTTACAAGACTATTAAAAATAAGTTTGATTCAAATTCTTAATTCAACAACTTCTACTGCAATGAGTACGGAGTTGAGTAGCAAAAATATGTATAAATCATAATTATACCAGAAATTGTGTTCTTAATCTTGAATTGTAGATGGTTAATCATATGTTACACCCAAGTCATTGTCATCTACTTTGAGAGTTGTCAGTGAAGATATATCTTGAAAGAAGGCTTCAATGATGTAAGAGAAATATTTAAAGATTATCACAAACTTTCTACAAAATGTTGCGTGATATTGTAGCAACCACTTCTTTTAATAGCAATCCATTATGCAGCTAAAGTTCAACAACCGTTCCATTTATCCCACATTGAAAACAATTTATTGCCATCACATAACTTCAAATGCTATTATTTGCCCCATCATCAAAGCCCTGTCATTGCATAAAAGTGAATTCATGGGATGCTTTCTGAACAGTATGCCAAAAACCACAAGTGTTGTCATGATAAAGAAATAACAGAGCAAATAATAATCTGCCCAGGATAACTGCAACAAATCAAGCCATTGCAATAAACAGTTCACAATAGTTCATGCGAGCTTAAATAGCGCTTAAATAGCGCTAAAATAGCACAAGTAAAACCAGATAGAATCATATAGATTCTCCATGAAATGTACTCACCTGAAATCAGTTATTTGGCTATTACAAATGCGGGCATCAGATGTTGGAACCTTGAGCCTTGAGCCAAAAGAACAACAAGCACATACTTGATCAGCGGTATCAAAATTAAAGTATACAGAACCTGGAAGGCACACAATTTTAATGAATCAGCATAAAAACCTAGCATATCAATATCAATGGTATTGCCTTTAACAACAAAAAGATTGACAAGAATACCGCCAATAACTTGATATATTGTGACATTACAAAGACTTCCAAGAGAACCCCTTCATCCTCCTCCTTTATTCGGGCTTGGAACCGACAATGCAAAGGCTTTCTTCAGCTTGCATTGGCGGAGTTAAAAAGGGGTGGTTTGAATAATCTCACAAGCATGTAAAACAAACAAGCATACTTATAAAAACAAACAGAACGAGTATGACTTTTTGTGTCTTTCCCAAATACTTGCGAGATTTGAGAGCCAACAACCCACGAGTATGACTTTTCTAGTTAACATGTTATACAAAATGAATTAACTTGCCTCTCTTTTGGATGGTGGTATTTGCAGGTTATTCCATATTGCATCTTTTTGCGACAAGTATCAAACGTCAGAAGATGAATTAAAGAAGACAATGGAGAAAGCTAACAATTTAATTGTTGACATTTTGAAGAAAAAACCACAATTAAAGTGCTTTTGATGGGATTTTTTTTATTTTAATTTTTTTTCATTTTATTTTATTTTATTATTTCAACTCTGTCAAGACTCGTGTGTCTTGACCAGTGATGATTGAGTTTTCTGGATGACTCACTGAACTTTCAATTGGGTCTAGCTTTTGAGGTTTTAAACTACTGTCCTTCCAAATTACTTTTTTGTTAATATGTATTTTAGTGTGTAAGCTTTTTTACTTAGCTGGCTTAGCAGTGTTAGAATAACAGTTTGGTTTGGCCTAATCCATTTAATGAACCAATCCATCAAAGGGCTCAGTTGACTAATTCAAAGAAAAAACCCAATAAGGGGGTATGCTGTATTTAGAGGAAACCTGATTCCTTGTCTACTAACATATGGTCCCAAGTTCAAGTCCTTAAAAATTGAAATGTTTGAAATGGTGAAACCAAAACAAGAATAGGGTGTCGGCATATCCACAAATAATAATTGAAAAAAAGACCACAAAGTTCTAACCATTGTAGCTATGATTAACAAAGCAAAGCTAAAAATGAAAAAAACAATGCACAAAGATTTATTGATGCCAAATACTTGGGATTAGACAAACATAGCAATACTTAGAAAGAAAATAACTAGTTTAGTAATGTTAGCACTTATCAAAGTCGAAGGTAGATAAGTACAAAGGTAGAACAAGATGAAGAGAATACATGAATAGATCTCACGCAATATCGCCCAAACGTGCCTGGAACAAAAGAATAAAACACGTTAAACATATAGTATATAATATATAATTAAGTGATTAAGTTGATTGTACTAAATAGTAAGATTACCTGGTCATCAGTCTCCTGCTGTGCTGCTGTCGCCACTGCCTCTGCTAGCTCATCAGGATCCAGGGACTGCAGATGCACACGCAGTGTACGAAGGAGATCACGATCTTGACAGATCGCTCTCACACAGTCAGCAGCAGTATGTGGCATCGGATGGCATGATGACTGTGTAGACTGGCTAGTAGAGCTGCCTGTGCCACTCGATGTCGGTCGTCGTCGTTGTCCTTGGCCTTTAACATATAAATCGGGATCCACACATATGTATATATATTAATCACATGCTCTCATACTAATACCATGATTGTAAACATAAAAAAAAAATTAAACAAAAACTTTGCAAAATACGTACCCTGGCAACAACATGCTGCAGCTGGGATATACTGCCGCCTTTATACGTGCCTGGTGCCTTGTTGCCTTCAGATGCACCTGAGGCTCTATTCACGGCGGCAGTCCTACATCTCTTAACCCAGCTTTCAGCTTTCCATTGCTCACACATGCCAGCCCATATGGTGGGGGCACACCACCAGGGGCTGTACTCGTGCATGTACTCCTCGGCCTGCCCTGGATGGTTGATCTGAGCATTCTGCAAAGCTTTTTGCCGTTTTTTACTCAAGTTATCTTTCGTTCGGACGGCGCACTTTTGCCAGAAAAGTGTTTGTATCGTGGCTGCGTACGCGTCGTCCCATCTATACCTTTTCTGCAAATAAAAATACAATAACCATTAATATTAAAACCGTGATAATGCAATCCAACACTATTAAACAATATTAGTTCAGTAATTATATTATCTTATGGAATTAATTAAAAATACCTGAAATTCCGCCCAAACTGCATCCTTGTGGGTGAGAGGTGTGGTCGCCCACGTAGTCGCTGGCGTAGGCCAGTTCTGCAAACAAAGTTGTGAAATGCATTTCACAATCTTGCTATCTGCAAAGTCACTGAAATATACAACAATTTACATTAAAGATAAGCAATCTTATTTTAAACGGGATGAGGTAGATAACTTACGTGCTGTCCGGATGAGGTCGCATCTGAATGAGAATCCGCTCATCCGGATTAGCCGGGGCCTTCAGGATCTGATTCGGACCCCGACCCAAGCCGCGCTTTCTTGGCGTTGATGAAGAAGTCATCTACATAAATAAAAATTTCATGATGTTATTATGACTTATTTGATCTATACATACACAAATAAAATGACAATAATAACATGTAATTGTTTGCAATAGTTAACTACGACAACTATAGACGAGAGGCACATGAATATGACAAATATATAGAGAACATGTATATATGTAACTAAACATATAGTTTAGTGACAATCGTTGTCTGATTCAGAATCATCTTGAACATCATGTGGAGATTCATAACCATCATCTTCTTCAGATTCAGTTTCAGTGTCAGTTTCAGTCAATAACTCTTCTTCCTCAGTGTCACTGTCAGCTGGCACACGTACTGACTCAGGATCCAATTCATCATGCTCATCTCCACCCACTAACTGTGTCAGTTCATCATTGTCATCCACAGTTATTACAGGAGGTCTATGTAACATCTCCTCTTGGTAGGACTCCCCGTCTACTAATTGGACACGAGTGCGCGCAGGAGTATGAATTACAACTTGCCAATCTGCAGGCGGTCTATCCCTTTTCCTAATAGGACTAGGAGTGTAGTATACTTGTAGTGTTTGAGTTGGCAACACAAATGGTGCATTGACGTACGTGGACCTATGGACGTCAATATCGACGATTCCATGTCGATCGACACATATCCCTTTTTCTGAATCAAACCAACGACACTTGAACAAATTAATCTGACCCCCATAAGTACCCTTGTATGACAACTCAATGACTTCCTCCAACTCTCCGTAAAAGGCACGACCAAGCTCATTGTAACAATCTCCTTGAACACACACTCCAGTGTTAGTTGTTCTTTTTCCACGGGCATATGTCTTTGTATGAAAATCATAGCCATTTACTTTATAACCATTGCGGCAGACTTGGTCTCTGTCTGGGCCCATAGCTAGGACATGTACATTTGAAGGAATCAAAACGTCATTAAGAGCCTACACAAAATTTGTTAACTTCTGAATTATCACTTAAAAAATTCAATTAAATTAAATGAATTCATAAATTAACTTAACTAACTTACTTTGTCCTTCAGCCATAGTGCAAAATTTTTATCACGACTGAGTTGAATATCTTTATCAGTGATGCCGATTTGATTTGGTTTTAACTCGTCATCGTATGATCTATACATATATTATAACAATTAACAGCTAAATATATGAGATTGCAGGATAAAACATAAAGTTAAATCTTTATTTATCATGTATACCTGACAAAGTCGTCGATCTCCTGGCAGTTGAAAAGAATGTAAGTATGTGCAGCATGTAGTTCTTGCTCAGAGAGGAATATGCGCTTCCCTTTTCCATAAGCGCGACCCGGTAGACCAAATACAGAAAGCCGACCATTTAGTTCAACATTGCCCCCATCATCATGTCTTGGGACTCGATTGGCCTTTGTCAACACTTCGTCGGGAAAATAGTCTGAGACAAACATAGATATCTCATCGAAACTGTATGCCTCACATATAGACCCCTCGACGTAAGCTCTATTTTTCACCTTCCTCTTAAGGTTTCCCATCACCCTCTCAAAAGGATACATCCATCTATATTGAACTGGACCACCAACACGAGCTTCATAGGGTAGATGGATTTGTAAATGCTCCATGGAGTCAAAAAAACTAGGTGGGAATATTTTTTCAAGCTTACACATGATCTCAATGATGTTCTTCTCAAGTATAGACATGTCCTTTTCATTTAACGTTTTTGAACATATGTCTTTGAAGAAACGACTAAGATCAGTCAAAGCATCCCATATTGGTTTATCAAGCAAGTCCCGGAATGCTATAGGCATGAGTCTCTCCATGAACACATGACAGTCATGACTCTTCATCCCTTGCAATTTCCCACCTGTAACACACCTTGCAATATTTGACGCATATCCATCTGGTAGTTTCAGAGACTTAATCCATGTGCACACATCTTCAACCTGTTTTTTGGACAATATGTGCTTCGCATGCGGTTTGACTATCTTACCATTAGGAGTTTCATATAGTTCTAATCCATGACCCTTACAGATGTCTTTCATGTCCAACCGTGCCTTATCATTATCTTTCGTCTTGCCCGGAACACCCATCACGGTACTAAATACATTGTTGAACACATTCTTCTCAATATGCATCACATCCAGATTATGACGAATCAAATTTGTAAACCAATAGGGCAGTTCCCAAAAGATGCTTCTCCGAACTCAATTATGAGAATCGCCAAACCCATTTATTATTTCTGAGACAGCAATCTTACCGAATTGAATGACCGGCAATCGCATCACACGATCAAGCATCTCTGTCCCAGACAGTCGTGGTGCAGGCATATCATTCTCTACTTTCCCTTTCCTGAAATTTTCTCTATTTCTTCGAAACGGGTGATCTACCGGCAAGAAACGACGATGACAGTCAAACCAACAAGGCTTTCGACCATGCGATAGATTGAAAGACTTTGTATGCTCCATACAATATGGACAAGCCATCTTTCCGTGTGTACTCCATCCAGATAACATACCATAAGCAGGAAAGTCATTGATAGTCCACATAACAGCAGCCCTAAGGTTGAAATTTGTTTTCGTGGAAACATCCCAAGTCTGTACTCCATCCTCCCACAGTACCTTCAACTCGTCTATAAGAGGTCTCAAGTAAACATCAAGATTCTTTCCAGGACTCTTGGGACCAGGAATCACGAGTGAAAGAAACAAGTATGGCTGTTTCATACACATCCAAGGAGGCAAGTTGTACGGAGTAACAATCACAGACCAGCAGGAGTACGGAACAGCTGAGTGGCCAAAAGGGTTGAAACCATCAGTGGACAATCCAAGCCTCACATTTCTAGGTTCCATTGCAAACCCAGGATGTGCTAAGTTGAAATCTTTCCAAGCCTTCCCATCTACAGGATGGTTAAGTTCCCCATCTTTAGGTGGAGATCTCGCATGCCAAGTCATATGTTCAGCTGTTCTGGAAGACATGTACAGTCTTTTTAGTCGATGTGTAATTGGAAAATACCTTAAAATCTTAAAAGGTATATTTTTCTTTTTTGTAGTCACACCCTCTTTATTAGGCTTGAACCGATCATGACTGCACAACGTGCACTTTGTCTTATGTTCATTTTCCTTATAAAATAACATACAATTGTTCGGACATGCATCGATCTTTTGGTATCCAAGACCCAACTTTTTCACCATTTTCTTACAAAAGTAGTAGTTATCCGGCAATTTTTCACCGTCAGGCAACATACTCTTAATCGCCTTCAAGAGCGACTCAAAACACTCGTGGCTCATGTTGTGATCAGCCTTGATGTTAAGTAATGTCGCCACTGCAGACAACGTAGTTTGTTTGGTGCAACCAGGCCACAATGGTTCGCTACCCTCGTCTAATAACTTAAAGAACGCTTTGGCATCAGAATTCATAACTTGCTCTCTGTCTTGTTCCCAATCAAAATCAGGCCCTGCAATATCATGGACCATGTCATTCATACGATGGGTACTGTTGCCGGGATTATGTACTTGGGTGATGCCACTGTCTCTTCTCTGCCCATGTGCCCACCAGCAGTCTTCGTAATTATTCATGAACCCCTTAACAAGTAAATGATAGGCGACCATGTCTCTGTCCATATAATTTACATTCTTACACTTCAAACAAGGACATCTTATCTTGTTCTGGCCATTGACACATTCCGGGTGACTATACGCATAATCCAAAAACACTTGGCAACCAGTTCTAAATTCAGCTGTAGCACCTATCTGGGCACTTGACTTTCGCCGTCTCATCCAACTGCGGTCTGAATAGTAATCCATGATACTACGATACCTATTTTGACAAGAGATATTATATTAAACTATGCCGTCTTTAGGTATAATTAATGCATGGTTCCTATCTAAATATGTCTCTACCCTTATTACACCGGTCAGGCTTCTATCTCATTCTTGTATGCGACGTCCCACTAATGTCAACGACTCAAACAAGTGCATCTGTTGTTCAAAAGAAATTTTGGCAGCATCTCCCATCGGTCTCCAAGTACACGAAGTAGACTATAATTTATACAGTCTAAGTATGCACCCGGAGAACAATAGAGGATAAACAAACCAAAATTTCTTTATAACAAACAGATACATTTGCTTCAGTAGTTGACACCAGCCTAAGTGGGAGCATGACATACAAGAACAGTCCCAAACTGGGGACTATTCAAAATTCACTCCTAATAAGTGAATTTTGAACGGGTTTCTAAACTGAACATGTCCTATTGTTTTAAATTATATCATTGACAGAGAACTCATTCTAACGGTTTGAGCTCGGACAAAACAGCTGTGCCCATACATGAATGAAATCTATTAAAATTTGTAGTTCTCTTTCAACCTAAAGTGAAGAAACGAAATCAATATTTCAACATATCAATGTTACCAATACAATTTTAGAAACAAAAGCCTTAGTTAACTACGACAACTATAGACGAGAGGCACATGAATATGACAAATATATAGAGAACATGTATATATGTAACTATACGTAATGCAAATAAAACTAAACATACAGTTTAATGACAATCGTTATTTGGCCTTTCTAAGAATGTTTTCATCATATAAAAAGAGAAATAATTGGAACCGATGGTGTACGATACTGCCAGTAATAAATTTGCCTTATACTTCTTCACTTTGAGATCTTAGATCAATCAGATTTGATGGGGATGGCTTGCAATGTATAACAGTACTTATCTTTAGTTGATGGGCGAATTAAAAACTATTTCTATACGAATGGGCGCCACTCATATGCCATGTGCCTTCAGGAAATCCTACTCCTTTGTTTTAAAGATCCTTCCAATGGTCAGTAAAATTCCATAGTCAAATCAATTTCATATTGCTCATTATATTTTGACCTTTTGTCTATTAAGTATATAGTTCGATGGCATAAATAATAATAATAATAATAATAATAATAATAATAATAATAATAACTCTATAGTTCCAGGGTGTAATCAGTTCCCTTGGAACGTGGTAGATAGTGTTACTGTGGTCGCTGGAATTTGAAGTTCCCCTCTGCTGACAATTCTCTCTTTGGAAAACAAGTAATTTTAATGAAAATTAAGAAAGCTGGCTAATACATAGATGTTTTCTTAAGAGTAAACAACATGTGCAGTCCATCTCCATGGAACCCAATTGGGCCGACCTTTGATGAATTCAGACCTTCACACTCTTCCCCTCGTGATCTTACATGAGGCCCAATTTTACTAATATCAAACCTTTACCACGGGAAAAAAAAATTTAGTTAAAAGACTGCTAAACTTCAAAACTACTAAATCAAACGTCGGAATAATTTGATGGGGCTGATTTTTTTTCCATTTTCCCTGCCTATAAGAAGACCTTCCCATCTACACCACCCCACTAAGAAACAATGCATCTAAGTGGGCCCCACGAACTGGAGCATATGACTATAAGAGTGCCTTGCAGTCTGATCATAGGAGGAAATTTCTTCTAATACAGAACATCCAACATCTAGTAACCTTTGGTCACTGGATGAAGCTTTCCACATGAGAAACCTTCTGACAGAGAAGACTCAGTTGTTTAGGAATGTTTATGTACCTAAAGCATGGAACATGTTTTAGATTATCAAAACCTTCTTTTGGAATACATGTATCTCTGTATTAGTTTCTAAGACTTTTAACCGAAAGGGCATCTCAATCAAAGAAAGTTAATTCCCTTTGCTCAAAAGTCAAGTTCCTTTTCTAGCTTTAGTAGCTCATGAGAAATGACAGAAGACAAAAGGAATGAGTTTTATAGGTTCTAGCTCAACTTTAACAACTTTAACCCAGTTGAAAGGTGTAAAAAGGAGATGGAGAAATGGATTACTATCAGGAGCCTTTTCACCCCTCTTGATAAAACTTTCACACCAAGGAAAATCTGATCTTGGTAGGTGCAAGAACAAATGAATAATGATTGGAACAAAATCACCAAATATAAAAGCAAAGTTGATCAAATAATTCTACTTTTTTCTTGGGTCAAACGTACATGAAAGGTACTTTTCCCACCCACATATTCACTTCCATGATAGCCCATGAAGAAAAAACTCCCCAACCCTAATCATAAGCCATGATAGTTCATTTCTTCTTTCGGCTACCACTAATCCATGTACCAATACAAGTCGCCCCAGAAGCCCCCATGCACGTGGTGTCAGATTCAAACCTTCCTACCATGGACCACTTTGGGCCATTTGTTCTAACTGTGTTTTGGAGGGTTGCAGAACAGAGGACCCCAGGTATCAGGTGTTTCTCTCTCTTAGCATGCTCTGGAATGTGTCATCATTTCAATTTCAAAGCTGATTTTTTTTTCTCCCATCATTTCGTCTATAGCTTAAACTTTCAAAAATATGTTTTTCACAAATACACACCGTAAAGAACATCCATAGAAACTAGCGAAGGGGACTTCTTATAGGAAGAACAAGCACCATCTACATAGGTTCAAATTCAAACCACTCTCCCAGGTGGGAGATGGGAGATATATTGCCAAGTATTGAAAGATCTAAATATTTGATTATCTTAACTGCTTCTCTCTCAGTGTGTGTGTGTGAATGAAGGATAACCCAACTAGGGGAAAAGCCCAATTGATACTATTAAAAGGCACCTACAAAAAGGAAAGACCAGGCAAAGCATAGTGACTCAAAAAGAAAGCCATGGATCACATAATTGCAACTTCTGTGTGTGTTTGTCTCTTTTCCACAAGCCATAATTTTCACTCAGTTGATAAGATTCTTCAACATCTTTTTTGCCTGTCCATACCGCTCTTTCACTCTTTCTCCAAGTTATCAAAGCCCTTTGGTGTCAGTGCATAAACCCTAACATTGAGGGGGGAAGTTACCCAGAACTTGAATTCAGCGAAAAGAAGTTTAATATAAAAGAAAGAGAAAGGCATAAACAGCATTCCAAAGATCACAGCCAAACAGAAAACAAAAACCAAGAGAAATTCGTTTCGAAGCAATATGACATTCGATCTTTCCTTGAAGCAGAGGGAGAGAGAGAGCAGATCAATGGGAAAGCAAAGCATTTCGAGAGATGAAAAAGTAGAAACTGAAATCTGCGAAAGAAATCAAACAAACTGGTTCTGCAACAAGGATGCCCACCCAAATCTGACGAGGAGAGCAAACGAGACTTGTCTTTCTTTTCCGGCAATGTGATTATCTCTGTTCTGCAACAAAGATACCCGCCCAAATCTGACGAGGACAGCAACAGAAACTCGCCCTTCTTCTCCGGCGAGGCGATTCTCTCTGTTCTACGATAAGGATTTGCCCACTAGTGACGAGAGATCTCCGGACATCTCAGCGTATATTGACTGCTTGTTCTTTTTCACTGATCTTTAAAACGCCCCGCTCTTCACCCAAACCAAACTAGATCAGATCTGCAACAGCCAGTGGCCCACGTGGGAGAGGATCGGCTCCAGAGGGGGAGTCCAGATAGGTTCTGGGAAGGTTCTATGCATGAGGAGATGGCGACGGAGAGAGCGGCGTGAAAGGGATGATGGGCTGCGAGATTGGCGGAGACTCTGCGCAGGGAGGCGATGAGGGCGATAGGCCGTGAGGTGTGCGCAGTAGTTGGAGGAGGAGGGCTGGCTGGTAGGTATTGCTCACGTGGAGGGCAATGGCGAGAGGTATCCTGATTCCTGAGGGGAAAGGGAGAACAAGAGAGACTGAGAGAGGGTCGCCTCGGGTGGGGATGGGCCAACAGAGGGAGAAATGCGAGAGTTTAGCCGTAAGAGACCGAGAGCGAGGGAAAAATGGATTTTGGTGGCGAGAGAAATGCGAGAGTTTAGCCGTGAGAGACCGAGAGCGAGGGAAAAAGGGATTTTGGTGGAGGGATTTTGGTGGCGGCAAAGGGAAAAAAAAAAGAAGGTATCAGCGACCGATTTCTGCGACCGAATGCGGTCGCTGCTGATGCCATTGCGCCAATTTTAATGGCGGGAACTATGAATCAACGACTGATCAGCGACCGCTGATAATAATTGCGACGGGATTTATTTTTCGGTCGCTAATAGCGGTCGCTATTACCCGCAATAGCTACCAAAAATTACGGTCGCTGAAACATTTGGTCGCTGTTGGGCCTTTTTCTTGTAGTGATTGAGGCATTGGCGGATTCTCATGAGGTACGGGGTCACGGGGTTAATTGTTCATCTTGAATTCATGTTCATGATCTTTGGTCACTATGCAGGGTGGTAGGGATCAGGATGCGTCTGAGGCCAGGAGGATAGCATTGGAGGGTGAGCTTCAGACACTACGAGCTGAGGTGGATCGATTGCAGGTTGGTGAGGTTTGTGCTTTTACTGCTTTCCTCTTTTGTATAACAATTGATTCCTAACTGTCTGCCTTTGTGATCTTTCAGGAGGAGGCTCATAGTGAGCGTGATAGAGCGCTTGCGGAGAGGGTTGCCTTAACGGCACAGGTATGGGCCCTACTTATGTGATATTTCAATCTCAATTTTTCATTCTTTGCTGATGTAGTTTGTAATCTTGTCATTTGCAGGTTGACGAGCTATGTGCCAAGCTTGCGAGCTATGAGGCCTCCGCACAAGTGAGGGCCCTTTTTTTCCCTTTTAAGTCCCTTATTTGTTGTTACAAGGTTTGTTGAACGCAATGTTTCCTTAAAATGTTGTCTTGCAGAGCGGTACTATTGTTGCTTCTGTCCCTTCACGTCTCAGCTTGGGTGAGGAGAGGGCTCTCATCCAGGATCAGTACAACGAGCGCATGGATCGCATGGCGCGATGTCACGAGGAGGTAGTTGCTGATCTGCGAAGGCGCCTCGATCGATACCGCCAGAGGGCGGAAGAGAGAGGTTATGCGTTTTCGGACTCGATGAGAGCTCCTTCTCAGCGTGCTCCTGGTTCGTCTTCGTTTGCTTCGTCGGCTCGTCATAACGGAGCTGCTCCATAGGGTTATCGTTCTTTGATTGATCTCCTGGGGATCCATCCCTTGTGTATCCTTGTTCTGTATTGTATTCATATGTGCTGGCCATGTATTTATGTTATTTCATGTTGTACTTGGCTCATGGCACGAGCTTGTATGTATTTGGCCTGAGATGTATTATATGTGTGTACCTACCATGTATGTGTAGTTGATATAGTATGTTTAATGCCTTAGAAGTGCTATGGTTGATGTGGTTGATTAATGGGGAGCTTTTGTGGGGGTGTCGGGGAATATATGAAGTATTTTTCTTCACAGGTAACAGGTTTTTGTACCCGGAAATTCTCCGAGGGCCAAAAAACAAGGGGAGATCTGTCGAAATATTTCTAGAATTTCTCGAAATTCGTGCTCTAAGGCATGGATCTCATATGGAAGGCCATTGGTAATCAAAGATAGCTAGTAGTGAAACCTATACAATAGATCAAATGACTACAATTTCGTACCGGAGGTGTAACATAGACTTAGGGTTCTCACACAATGGGAGTGCCTGGGTGTGTGATGCTTGTGGCCTAAGCAGTTCTATGTTTTAAGGCATTCACATTGCTAGCTATAAATGTAAAGACAGAGGTTCAAGATAACTGCATTTTTTTAATAGCACAGCATGTAATATCATAGAAAGGATATGAACAATAGGCATCTATAATTGAATTCATCATAAAGTATTGTAACAGACATAATTTATATATCTCAAATTTAATTACCACCATTGTATTCTTTTCAAATCATGAGGAGTTGTGCGCAAAATAATGCATGTAAGATAAAAAAATGCCCCAGCTTGTGGGATGTTTTGGATGCGATCGGGGTTGGGTTCCCTACAAGGTCTCAAAACAAACTCGTTAGTTTAATATTTTTAGGCCCCTTGCATAATTTGGCTAAGGTAATATTTTCTTTCTCGATAAAAATGTCAGGGGGCCATTTCGACACCCAAGCTTTGGGAAAGAGCAAGATGGAATTGATACCTTAGGGGATGTCTTCCCTGCATCCAACCAAAAGTGATTAGTAGTAAAAGCATACATGAGGTGCTTGTGTACGGGCTAGTGAGTGCGCGTGGCAATTGTGTATGTGATGTGGACCCAGATTGGGAAGCCGTGTGGGATAAAATATATTTATATATATATATATATAAAAAATGCCCCAGCATAAGACTAGTGTTTATTTTGGCTGTGGGTAAGGGCGTAAAGGTAAATTAACTTCTCGATCCATGATTTTCACTCTAATGATAATGTGATCCCCCCTACTTTCCTTTGGAGGTCGAGCCCTCATGAGCCCCCTTTTGTAGCTGCTTAGTCTTTTCGGATGAACTTTGGAGAACACCTGACTGCCTCCGGGGCTCATTTGTGGATAATGTTCGTGTGTGGGATGGTGAGTCACCGTGCTACCTTAGTGTTATGGTTTTTGACCACCTTCTGCTTAGTTTATCCGATGAGTACCCATGTCATTTCAGCAGGCCTAATCCTAATAGATTTTTTTTTTTTTTGTGATTGTGCAATGCTTGGGCCCCTTAAGCTTTCTAATCAACCCATGTAACGAGCATTCAGCCAATGACTCCCAAACCAAGTGGCTTTAGGGCACTAGGCATGTAAATACCCCTACGGGCTTACTGGCTCGAGTTAAAAAGGCTACGAACCCAGACTAGTCAGCAAACTTTTATTCTTTTCAAGACTTCTAACTAAATATTTCTCTCTTCTCTTTTTTTCTCTTTTTTTTTTTAACATGTGACTGTGCAATGCTTAGGTCTCTTAAGCTTTCTAATTAACCCATGTAGCGAGCATTCAGCCAATGACTCCCAAACCAGGTGGCTTTAGGGCACTGGGTATGTAAATACCTCTACGGGCTTACTGGCTCGGGTTAAAAAGGCTACAAACCCAAACTAGTCACGCTTTTTCCCCTTTTCTTTTTTTTTCTTTTTTTTTTTGAAATAAAAAAGCTTTCATGACACGGGCGATCCCACCTTCAAACCTTTACATTAGGTGACTTTAGCCGTGCGAAATTTGTGTGGGGTAGACTCATCATTTTGTGTGTTTTTAGGTGCTGGTGTGTGTTTGAGTTCCAAGTTTGATCAGAGTGCATCTCTTCGGTCCTCCTACAGGATTTATTCAACTACGCTAAAGGGTAAGGAGGGTCATATTCTGCAAGAAGTAGGGAGGGGTCAAACTGTGTACCTTTTTAGGTACATAGCGTTCCATGGATCGGGGAGCTCTTCCCCTTCTGCATTTACTAATCTGTATGCATTTCCAGAATATACTTCTTTAATTACATAAGGGCCTTCCCAATTGGGTCGTAACTTACCTCTGGGATGCGGGAGCTGGGATGGAGTGATGCGCTTTAGCACGAAATCACCAACTTTGAATCTTCGTTCTTTGACATGCTTGTTGTAGGCTCTAGCAATCCGCTTCCGATACACTTGTGCATTCACTGCTGCCTTCATTCTTTTCTCATCGAGTAGGTCTAACTGAAGTAGTAGTGCTTCTCTCCTCTGGTCTTCTGTCATATCTTCATTTAACTGGACGCGCAGTGACGGGTGAAGGACCTCAGTGGAAGGACTGCTTCAGTTCCGTAGGTTAAAGAGTATGGGGTTTCTCCTGTAGGAGTTCTTATGGAAGTCCGATACGCCCACAACGCTTCAACCAAACGGTCTGGCCGATCATTACCTTTGGTGGTTTGCACAGTCTTCTTGATGATCTTCAGTAAGGTCTTGTTGGTTGCTTCGGCTTGACCATTGGCTTGGGGATAATATGGGGTTGAATGATGCAGTTCTATGTCATATTTTGTGCACAACTCATTCATTTGTTGAGATATAAATTGGGGGCCATTGTCTGTTATGAATACCTTAGGGATGCCAAATCTGGCTATTATATTCTTCTTGATGAATTTAACTACAGAGGTAGCCTTAATATTAACATATGCCTCTGCTTCTGCCCATTTAGTGTAATATTCTGTAGCTGTTAATATGAATGCCTTATTTTGTGTGTTCTCTAGTGTAGGGGCCAGGGGTCCTATGATGTCAAAGGCCCATGTCGAAAAGGGCCATGGAGCTATGGTAGGGTGAAGGGATGATGCGGGGGCATGTATTAGGTCGGCATGCAGCTGACATTCCTTGCATCTTCTAACATAATGGACTGAATCCATCTCGAGGGATGGCCAATAATAACCTAAACGGATAATCTTCTTTGCCAACATCTAGCCATTGACATGTCCTCCACACTCTCCTGAGTGTGCTTCTTCAATTATCTCCTGCCCTTCTTCCGTGGTCACACATCGTAGGAGAATTCCACTAAACGATCTACGGTACAATAGCCCTGCGACCACGACATATCTTTGAACCATTTATTTCAATGCTTTTTTATCCGATCGGGTGGCATATTCATGGATGTAGCCATCGTGTAGGTAATTCCAGATATCGTAGTACCATGGGTGATCATCTACCAAGTCATCGTCATGTTGTATGCGGGCTAGGACTCTTTCTGGTTCGGTATTCTCCTCGTGATCAGACTCTTTGGCCTCGGCTTTATTACTCTTTTCCTTCGAAACTTTCGGCAGAGCTTCGGCAGGGTTCCCTTTGGTCAAATCTATCGGTTTGACGGATGGAGACGCTGGCCTTTTAATTAGGAAGCCTTCAGAGTCTTTGTCGTCAGGTATCTCTATGATCGAAGCTAAGATAGCTAATGAGTCGGCCAATCGGTTCAAGGCTCGAGGAATGTAGAGGAAGGAAACCTTCTTGAAATCAGACATTAATTCTTTTGCTTTCGCATGGTAATGTGCAAGCTTTGGGGCGCTGACCTTCCATTCTCCGGCTATTTGGGAGATAACAACCTTGGAATCGCCGAAGACTCTCAATTTCTCGATACCCAGGGTGTGGGCCTCTCTCAATCCTGCTAGTAAAGCTTCGTATTCCATCACGTTGTTGGTTGCTGGAAATCCGATCTTGTAGGCTTTTGGTATGGCAACTCCTTCCGGGGATAATAGTACCACCCCGACTCCTTTTCTATTTTGGTTCAAAGCCCCACCAAAATACATAGTCCATAAATCATCATTCTTGACTTCCTCAATGTCTGTAAATAAAATGTCCTCATCAGGGAACTCGGTTTTGACTGGCTCGTATTGAGGCAGAGGGAGGTGTGCTAAATGGTCAGCGATCGCCTGTCCTTTTACGGACTTTTGGGTAACATAGGTTATGTCAAATTCTGCCAAGAGCATTTGCCATCGCGCGACTCTTCCCGAAGTAACGGGTTTCTCGAAAATGTACTTCAAAGGGTCCATCCTAGCTAAGAGTTTGACTTGGTGGGCTAGGAAGTAGTGTCTCAACTTCTAAGCAGCCCAAACAACTGCTAAGCAGGTTCTCTCCATCGGGGAGTATTTTCTTTCGTAGGGCAGGAGAGATTTGCTTAGGTAATAAATCGCGTTCTCCTTTCGGCCAGTCTCATCGTGTTGACCCAGGACTATGCCTATTGCGGATTCTGTCGCCGATACATATAAAATGAGAGGCTTATCTTTAGTAGGGGGCTTCAGGACGGGAGGACTCAACAGATATTTCTTCAAATCTTCGAATGCCTTCTGGCAGTCGTCATCCCAGTGGTACTCCACACCTCCTTTTAGCAATTTGTAGAACGGTTCACATCTTTGTGAATGCTGCGAAATGAATCTTCTAATGAACTGTAGTCGTCCTATGAGGCCCCTCAATTCTTTTAGGTTCTTCGGGGGCGGCATTTCAAGAATGGCTTTTACCTTAGAAGGATCGACTTCAATTCCTCGATTGCTCACCATAAAGCCCAGGAGTTTGCCAGAGGATACTCCAAAAATGCATTTCTTCGGATTCATCTTCAGTTGGGTGTCCCTAGATCGTTGAAGGACTCTCCTGAGGGCCATGACATGGGCGTCACGGGTTTTGGATTTGATTAGAATGTCATCCACGTAGACCTCCACACAATCGTGTATCATATCATGAAATATTGCCATCATGGCCCTTTGATAAGTGGCGCCGGCATTCTTCAAGCTGAAGGGCATAACAACATAACAGTAAGTCCCCCAGGGTGTAGTGAATGAGGTTTTCTCCTGATCTTCTGGTGATAGCCTGATTTGGTTGTATCCCAAATAACCATCCATAAATGATAGCATAGCATGCCCTGCGGTATTGTCAATAAGCACGTCGATGTGAGGTAAGGGGAAATCGTCCTTGGGAGATGCCTTGTTCAAATTTCGAAAATCAATACAGACTCGGACGCGTCCGTCTTTCTTCTTCACCGGGACTATATTGGCGACCCATTGAGGAAACAACACAACCCTGATGAACTTAGCCTGGTGGAGTTTGTCAACCTCCTCCTTCACTTTCAGCGCAACATCGGGGAGCATTCTTCTCAACTTTTGCTTGACAGGTCTAGCGTTTTCCTCTAGTGGGATCCTGTGTTCTACCAGGTTTGGTGCAAGTCCGGGCATGTCGTTATAATCTGATGCGAACACGTCTTGGTATTCTCTTAGGACTTCAAGGATCTTACTCTCTTTGTTAGGTTCGAGGCATGCACTGATTTGGACTTGTTTGGGTCTCTCTTCCGTCCCCAGGTTTATCTCTTTCGTCTTTTCAGCAGCTGCTTGCATTTCCTCATCAAACTTTTTGATTACTCTCCTAAATTCCTCAGAGACTTCATCATCCCTTTCTTCGGCGTCCACTAGTTCATAAACACCCATTCCATCATTAATGTTTGCATGTTCTGTGGAAGGCTCGGGCTCTGAAACAACAGGTAGAGATTCGCAGCCTAATTTGTTGATGTTGGCCATAATTTCCTCTAGTCGAAACTGTTCTACCAGTGGTATCTTCCATCTCCTTAGGTTGCCCACATTCTGATGATGACTAAAGTCTTCTACTCTTACGGTTCCTATGTTTTTGGGTTTTCTATTTTCTAATTTTTTTGGGCTTTTGGGGTTTTCTATTTTTTTGGGATTTTTGGAATGATATGGTACAGATGGGATCGAGGATGGGTTATCTACCGAGGAGGATCCTCCCCGCTGGTGTAGCCAGGCGGTGGAGCGGTATACCACTTCGTGATCATTGAGGTCATCGGCTTCCCAGATTTTACGGTCTTCTTGAGAGGGGTCTTCTCGCCAGTGGCGCCAGGCAACCGGCCAATATACCACTTCTTCACTAGTAGGGTCTTCGATTTCCCACGTTTCTCGACTTTCCGGGATTTTGGCAATCGGCATTTTTTTTTTGGGTAAATGAGTTGACTCGCTCACACTTAGCATGTTACATGAGAGGGTATGGGGCCTCAGGTCAATGGTGTGGTCTATATTGTTCACTTCCTTTAGTGGATGGAGCTTTCTCCAAGTGCCGAAGATTTCCTCGTAAGTCTCGCTTTCGGAAGATGTCGAATCTCCCCAATCCTCTACTAAAACGAACTTACCTTTATCATTTGGGTCTAAATTGCAGCATCCCCCCCGGGTCGGTGGTGTGTTGGGATCTAGGGCCTTGTCGTACTTCACAAAATGTTCGTTTAAGGTCCAGTCCTCCCATTTATACCTTATGTCATCGTGTGTGTCGTACCCTAATCCTTCTGCTCTCGCTCTGGGATCTGGTATGTAAGGGTCGATAATTCCTTCTCCGTTCCTTCCTAGCCCAAATCCGGGTTGATACCCCATCTTTTTCATCAGAGTCCATCCTCGATCTTGACCTTCGTTGTCCACTGTAGGATTCTGCAGGCAGGATAGTTCAGAGAACATATTTTGCATCAGGTCTATATCCATCAAGGAGATGAAAGGGTCGGCCCTGTACCCACGAATTTTGACTTCTGGCGTAATAGGTGCGGGTTGTAGGGTTGGGAGTATCTGAAGTTCTTCCGGTTCAATGACAGGCTGGTCCCCCATTAGTTTCATGATTTTGCCTAAGTAGGGGAATTTGACGCATTGATGCCTGCTTGACATGACGGCATTCATATGATTCAACCATCGGCGTCCCAAGATTAAGTTAAAAGTGGCGGGGATATCCATAATATAAAATTCTTCCGGCATTGAGATCGGGCCCGCTTGCACTAATAACATAATTTTTCCACAAACCGTTTTCTTATTCCCGTCGTAACCGGTCACAACCATAGGGGCTGGAGTTAGGTCTTTTACTGTGAACCCTAAAGCTTTGTAGGTTTTCAACGGACAAATATTCAGTGATGCGCCAGTGTCAACCAAAGCTCCTGACGTTTCCTTCCCCGCTATCTTGACTGTCAGATGTAAAGGAGACGTCCTCACCCCGGGCGGTATCTCCTTTAATTCTTCCTCAGTAAAAGTGACGGCAGGGAATGACGCTCCCGAGGCCAAGGCCCCGATAGATGTCCTTAATTCCTCTGGAGTTATGCCTACTGGGACTTGTAAGCGTGTGATAGCCTCGAGTAGTTGTTGCTGATGCTTGGGGGATGTCTTAATTAAATCAAGGACGGACACCTTAGCTGGGATCTTAGTGAGGTGTCCTAAGAGGTCATACTCTATCCCTGTTTCTATCTCGAAATATAAGCTCTTTCATCAACTGTCTCCTTAACCTGATCATTGGGATTTTGCGAATCTAAGTTTTGAGTAACTGGGTGAGGAGGTAGCCGGGGAGGACGGATCCGTCCAAATCGTAGGTGAGCCTGAGGTGTGTTTGCATCTGGGTGAGGATCTGGCTGTGAATTCGTGATGATGGGTGATTCTCGGTCGTCTAGATCGTCAAAATTTACCTTGTAAAGGTCAGGGGAGTCAATGACCGTATCCATCCCAGAGTTAAATATTTTGAATTTGGTCTTCCCATCCCATGGCGTAATGTATTTTCGATAATCCTCCTCTTCAAAGAAATGATCATGATATGGTTGGCTATGGTGTATACTCCCTTGAGCTGGGGTATCAATGTGCTTGTGCTCTATCACGGCGATGTTTATTAATTGAGTCTGTGGGCCTTGTCCAGAGGTTGATGCTCGATGCTGAGGTAATGGGTTCGTATAGATCTGCATGTTGGGAATATTCTGCGCTGGATTGGCGGTTGAATTTTGATTAGGAGGGGCGTTTCGTAGGTCATTCCCGTCTATTGGCCTAATGTTACCCCAATCAATTCTACCTTCGTCATTGAGGTCATAGATCAAATCCCTAACTGTGTAGCATTGGGTGAGGTCATGACCCGACATCCTATGGTAGGCACAAAACTTGGTCTTGTCCAGGTGTTCGGACCATGCCTGTGGTCGTTCCGGTGGGAGTTGGAGGGCGTTCTGGTTTAAGAGAGACCAGAAGACAGCAGTCCATGGTTGAGGAAGGGATGGGTAGTTTGCCCTTTTAGGTCCGAATCTTCTTCTATTTCCGTTGTTCGGGTTATTTTGGTTGCCGTTGTTGTCTCTATTGTAATTGAAGGGGACAGTACTATAGTTGGGTTGAGGATTCACGTTTCGATTTTGCAGCGGAGCAGTCGGATTTTGGACTGGTTGTATGGGATTAGGATTCTGATTTTGATTCACTGGAGGTCCTTGGTTCCTTGGCAGTTGGTCATAACTTTGGTTATTCCTCGGAGGATTTCGGTAGTTCTGATTGTTCCGTTGAAAATTCTGGTTATTCCTTAGGTAATTCGGGTTACCACCTTGGAAACTGGGATTGCCATTCTGCGCTTGGTTTTGATGCTGGTTAAAGCTAACATTGGTACGCTCTTGGTACGGTCGGTAGACCTCCTCCTGATTCAAGCTTACCTCAGGAGTTGCGCGGCTCTCTGGTTGGGCGGTTGTGCCTGCCTTACGTGTGTTCTTCTTATGGTCAATGATGGTGTTCAACACACCCTCGTCTAAGTTTTGTTTCATTCTAGGCAACCTACGGTATAGGCCACTCCAACTAACAACCTCTCCGATTGTCATCAAAGCTCTCATCGGATCCTTCATATTTGATATGGCCATTCTCACTTGTTCTTCTTCTTGCATGTTGTAGTCCGATCGTGCGAATTGGTTTTGCTATCTCACTGCGAATTCCTCATAGTCTTCATTGTTCTTTTGTTTGAGGTTAGCCAAGTCATGCCACAAGGGTTTGTTTTTAGTTAAGTGCTGGTATCGCGCTAGGAATTTCTCTACCACATCCTCGAAAGTATTAATCTCGTGAGATAGCACGGATGTGTACCAAGTCAATGCATCTCCAGTTAATGATTCATGAAAATAATTTATGAGCATGGAGTCATTGTCAGCGATGGCCCGACACTTGTTGCAAAATGAGACTAAGTGATGCTGAGGGTCAGTCATCCCATCGTAAGGTATGAATTTCGGAGCTCTAACAGGAAAAGGTGATTTCTCTTTTTCTTCCTTTTTGGTAAAGTCGTAAAATCCTAATTTCCTACCAGTTGAGCTCGAGGACTTCTTTCTAATTTCATTCTTAAGCTCCTCCACGTTTTTCTGCAGTTCTTTGAATGCTAAAGGATCCAGGTATTGAATTGTCTGCGATTGATGCTCTCTTTGTGGCTCTAGTGAAGTAGGGGCATAGGCTGGTTCTTGAAATTGGCCCTGGAAATACGGTTGCGGGATAGGCTGATAGCTTTGATTCAACTGAGCTCCCCCATGAGTAACCGACTGTCCTCTGTATGGGTCAACTACTGGGCTTAAGGTAGGCGGTGGATAAGCCTGCTGATAGCGTGGTTCTTGATAAGAATTTCTAAGGCCCGTGGGGTTAGTAACTTGTACGTTCTGGACCGGGGGATTCTGGTCCGTATTGGGCACCTGATAGATCGGGGCTGTTTGGTTTTGATAAGTGGGAGGCCCCCCCTCGTATTGAATTGGCTGGGGATATAACATTCCAGTGTCGACCGTTACAGGGTTGTAACGGGCCTGGTTCATTAGTGGAGGAGTCATTACCTGGAATTGGGGTCGGGCTACCTCATATTGTCGGTAGGTATCTAGTGTCCCTGCATGGATTAAAGGGTTTTGGTGCAAGGTGTTAAATGTTGCCAACTGACCCACGTTCACCGGACCATGACTCACCTGATGATATGGGTTTTCATTTGTTGCAAGGGTCTGAGAAGGGGCGATGGTCCTAATCGGGGTTATGATAGGTGCATCAGTAGGCATCCCGTACTGCGGGATAGAAGACGTAATTGGCTCTGTCTGACTAATTAGGGAAGAGTAGGGTATAACCTGTGAAACCACAGGATCGCTTGCGCGGAGAGAGTGATCTCTTGACGAAATATTATCGTGAACCCTATATCTTATAACCTGGCCAGTGGGACTGACTAGGTCGGTGTAGGTCACCCCTGAATGCGAGGAAAATTGATTCTTCCCTGAAGAGTGAGAAGGGGTGGACGTATTGGAATGATTCCTCCCCATTGTGATGGTATTAGCTGGTAGCGGGCCTCCTTCGAAGAGGGACCGTCTTATCTGTTGTGGGTCATAGCTTGAAGTTGCTAAGGATCCATCTAATACCCTAGAGGGTTCTGGATTTTGCAGAGTTTGGTGTGACCCGCCAGTGGTGCGGATCACTAGTGGGGGTGAAAGGGGTTGAAAGTCGGACATTCCGAATGTCTGGCCCTCCATTTGTGAAGAAATGCTTAGATGAGAAGAGAAAGAGTGAAGGGAAGAGAAGAGCACGCGTTATGTAATTTTGTTGGTGAAGGTTTGTTTCTTATGATGTAATGGGGGAAATCCTAGTGGACGGTCCATCCGGACCTCAGGTTTAATTTCAGACTAGACTCATAATAACCCTAAGCTGATTTGGACACGGACATCTGATCATTGATTGGATGTTCGTGTCTTAGAATAAAATTCCAAAAAAAAACCAAGTAAGTGACAGGAAAACACAAGACGTCCCATCACGATCGCCAGGCTGTCGGATGTGAATTTCGATCCCCCAGGGGAGGGGAATCACCATTCATCTATATGTGCTATTTAAATTTTACATCGAAAATGAGGATTCCGACTACCCTCAAAATCGACGGATCACGATCGCCAGCTACGGTAACGGCAGTAACACCGTTCTTCGACAAAAGCCAAAGAAAAATGGGAGAAAATAAGTGGGTGGGTTCTTCTCTCGTCTAATGTGCTGCCGGCAACACACGACGGTTTTCCTGTCACATTAATTTGGGTCTCTTTGGGTCTCTTTAATATTGGGTCAATTCAGGGTTATGAGTAAAAGTCCAAATAAGGTTTATCCTCACATAGCATAATCATGGTGTATCCAAGTAAAATAAAATAATTAAAATAGAGAAAATGAAAAGGGGGAGGTGCCAAATATTTAAGAAGAGGATCGGCCCCGTTCCCGGGTACCCCCTTCTAATCCCTTGGCAAAACGGGGTTTAAAAGCTGACTTTTTAAATCAAAATGATGATGCAAATGAGACTTTGACTTGTGATTTCTGTGTTTTTCGTGTGCGATACACGAGTGATAAAGTAAAAAAGCCGATGGGCTGTAATTGAATGAAAGTGGCCGATGGGCCGGTGTTTGTTTTAGAGGGCCGATGGGCCGTGATTGATTTAGTGTGGCCGATGGGCCGAAATAAAAATATGCAAAGTGTGTGAAATCACTCATCTCATCTAATTATTCTCATTTATTCAATTTTTAGAAGTCAGTTCTTTATTCCCTTTTATCATTAAGTTCGATTAAATATTTGGCACCTGAGGTGGAGGAAGAAATAAAGGAAAAAAACTTTTTGGGTTGATTTTGTTGGTTTTATGGTTTTTATGGATTTTTTATATTGGGGCTGGAAGGGCCTACCTAGGGAATTTTAATTGGATTTACGTGATTAATACTTTATTACTGATCATCGGATTAACCCTAACCTAAGGTCCTAGACTGTCCACATCAGCTCTCCCAGTCCCCCAATGGAACAGGAAAAGTGATGGGACGAAGCCTAATGTTCTAACCTATCTAATGGAGGAATCTGATTTATTCCTAGGGTGCTAATAGCCTAAACTTGGCAATTTCTATCTAAGGAATTTGGTTATGATCTTAATTAATTCGGTTTGTTTTGACTAAGAGTTGATTTATGTTGAAGGTTGGTTAAGAGTGATTTAGGGATGGATTAAGGTCTTGATTAATGTATTTTTAAATATATTAAAGTTCTGTTTTAGTTGTTTAAGGTTCGGGGATTTTAAGTTTTAATTCGAGAAGTGAAATGATGTCAAAACCGACGAACAAGGTTGGCGGAGGACTTGGGCGCCCAGGGGGTGGCGCCAAGGTCACTCTGGCGACTTGGGCGCCCAGGCAGTGGCGCCCAAGTGGTTGTTTCTTGGTGGTTTGGCTAGTGGCGGTGGTATCGTTGTTATCTTCGGAATCCCGGGGATCCTCACTTGTTGAATCCTAATGTTCCAAATTGTTTTAATTCTCTGGTGTTCAAATGTCAAACTTAATTATTCGGATCCGGACTTTGAAACAAGACCAAGAATTCGCGTTTAAGTGCAAACGAAAGGATAGGCGCCAAGGGGGTGGCGCCCAGGCGATGGCTTGTGATCTTCAGGTATCCCAGATGGGACTAAGTCTTCGGTTTTTTGGATCTAGGGATTATGTCGGGTTCTGGTTATAGTTAATTTAAGTTATAAGGTGTTTAGTTGTTTGTTCTTGGTCGAGGTGATAGGTCGGGGTGGAAGTGTAGGATAGGCGCCACAGGGGTGGTGCCTAGGTGGTTGTTTGTTGGTTCGTAAGGGTTTGGGTGCTAAGTCCGAATCGATTAAGGTCTCAAGTATTTTAAGTTAAAAGTGTCTTAGTATGTGGATTGGGATTGGTTTGAATGTTAATTAATTAGACTAAGTTGTTGGTCGGGGTTTTTATGAAAACAGGTAGGCTGGGCGCCCAGGGTGTGGCGCCCAGGTGGAAATGGAGGATAGGCGCCCAGGGCGTGGCGCCCAAGTGGATTATTCTGTGGTTCGAGTCGGTTTCGTATTTTTTAGGTTGATTTGAGGTTGAACTTTTATGGTTTGATGTATTTTAAAATAAAAGTATCTTGCTGTGTTGTTAGGATTAAATTAGGTTCAAGTTCATTAGGTCTTTTGTGATTAGGGAGGCTAGGCGCCCAGAGGGTGGTGCCTAGGTGGATAGTCTTTTAAGTTTTGAGTTGGTTCAATGATCTTCAAGCTAATTTGAAGTCGGACTTCTGACTTCAATTGTTTTGAATTCAATGGAATTCTGAGGTGTTGATTGTGATTGAGTTCGGGTTTAGTTTCAAATGGGGTTTCCAAGTGACTGGGTAGGATAGGCGCCCAGAGGGTGGCGCCCAGGTGTCTCGAAAGGATGGGCGCCCAGGGGGTGGCGCCCAGGTGGACTGTTTTTATAGTTCGAATTGGTTTTATGTTTTTTGAGGGAGTTCAAGATCAAATTGATTGAGGTTTCAAATCTTTTAAAATTGACAGTGCTTTAATGTATCGATTCGGGTCTAATTAGTTAAGTCTTAATTTCGATTGATGGTCTCCAAGGGAATGGGGTAGGATAGGCGCCACAGGGGTGGTGCCTAAGTGGATTGAGAGGCTGGGCGCCCAGGGGGTGGCGCCAAGGTGTCTAGTTTTTTTTCGGTTTTGTGTTGGTCTTGTGCTTTTAAGTTGTTCTGTGTTCGAGTTGATTAGGGTTTTGGTTATTTCTTTAGTTTAAAGTGTTTTGTTATGTAAATTAGGATTAAATTTGGTTTGTGATTAATTAGAAGTTGTAATTGAGGGTTCCTTAGTGATGGGATAGGATGGGCGCCAAGGGGGTGGCGCCCAGGTGGTCTGTTTTGGGTTTTGTGGGTTTCGTGTTTTCAAGTTAATTAGAGGTTGAGTTGATTAGGGTTTTGGTTATTTCAGGTTTAAAATGTTTTACTGTGTTGGTTCGGATTAGTTTAAGGTTTTAATTAATTGGTTTAAGCTTTAACCGAGGTGTTTTAGAGAACGAAGAGGTTGGGCGCCCAGGGGGTGGCGCCCAAGTGGCTGTGTTTTGGGTTTGAAGTGTTTTATGTTCTTAGTTGCTTTTAATCCGAATTAATTAGGCCTTTAAAGAGATTAAAGGTGTTCTTAATGATTTGATGGTTCTTAAATCAATTAATTATGATGTTCTAATTAATCTTAGGGTTTATCCTACTTAGGCGCTAAATTCGATAACTTAGACTATCTAACTATTATTTTTGGGTTTTCTGGATATCTTTTTAATTTGTTTTTGGTTTCCTCTCTAATTTACTAAAGAGTAAGGAAAGAGAAGAGGTGATTTTATGTTTATGATGTTTTTGGGTTTTTTGTATGATTCTACGATTCAAATGATATGATGTGAAGTGTGACAAAGATGGTAATTCGGAGTTCAGAACACATCAAACAGCCAAACATATCACTATCAAACAGTTTCTAAGTAAACTAAATGCGGAAGATCGGAGGTTATGCACGAAGGTGGGAAAATCCACTTGGGCGCCCAGGGGGTGGCGCCTATCCTGCTCAGTCAGGGTTTTCAATGGATCACAACGAATGCGCAAAAAACCCTAGTATTTTCAACACAATTTCCGATATTCAGCGACTGATGTGAATTCCTAATGCGAACTACTAATGATGCAACTAGCAAATCTACGAGAAAACGATGCAATAGGCGAAGGTTTAGAACCCGAACCCAGTCTCAGAAGGGTAGGCGCCCAGGGGGTGGCGCCCAGCCTGTCCGGGAGAGGGTAGGCGCCCAGGGGGTGGCGCCCAGCCTTTCTGCCAAGGGCTTTTCGCGCTCTCTTTGATGTAAATGACAATAATGATATTATTAATGCGAGATCTAACCTAGTTATGCAATTAGAATCACGAAATCAATGCAGATCTGCTATATGAGAATGAACCTAAACATGTTTCTAGTATGATGAGATGCTAATATCAATTTTGATGTAAGCTAATGTAGATCTATGATGCTCAAATGATCCTAAACATATTTCTAAGCATTGATGCCAATGGAATGCAGTAAAAGAAAGGGGAGATCTAGGAATACCGGTAGATGATGCGTTTCTCAAGTTCCTAGAACGAAACTTTCGCGAAATCCCATAGCCCCAGTTGAAGATATGGAAGCCTTCTTCTCTCCCTCTTCTTCTTCTTCTCTAGATCTGAAACTCTTTCTCTAATGGTGGCTACCTCTTATTCTTCTTCCTTATTCTCTATTTTCTCTCTTTTCTTTTTAGGGTAGCTCCCCTTGCTAATGGGGTTAAGAGGGATTATATAGAGGCTTTGAGACGAGTTTAGGAGGGCTAGGGCTTCATTAATTCGTGCTTCTAGAAGGTCTCACGCATCCCAAGGCGGCTTAAGTTGTTTTAGGGTGAATTAGGGTTTAAAAGAGGGTGGGCGCCCATGGGGTGGCGCCCACATGGTCTGCACAGCCTGGGCGCCCACAGGGTGGCGCCTAGGTGGAACTCAGGGCTGGGCGCCACATGGGTGGCGCCTAAGTGGAGTCAATTCATCTTCGGTGCATGGTCCCTATGTTTGAGTGGTCCCGGGCTACTTTCAAGCCATTCTTGTGGAGTTTGGAAGGTGAGCACCCACCATGAGGCGCCTAGGTGGCCCTGGGCAGTATGGGCGCCCAACATGGGGCGCCTATGTGGAATTCAGTAGCCTGGGCGCCACATGGGTGGCGCCTAAGTGATTTTGACATCCTCCTGGGACAAACTTCGGAAGCCCATAACTTTTGACCCGCTTATCGGATTTGGACGTTCCATATATCGTCGGAAAGCTCTCGGAATGTAGAATCTTGTGGTCTATAAATCCTAATGGTCAGAGGTCAGGAAAAATAAGGGATACTTGGACCAATGATCCCAACCTCCTAATTCATGTTAATCATATCGTACTTAGGCAAACTATGTGTAGTTTCTCTAAGAATAACCTGAGTGTGTTCTATATAGTCTGGAAAGGGTTTGGAATAGTGTTGTAGCCTATGCCTGGTATGAGTAGTGGGTTGAACTCGAGATCTCAACGCGATTCGGCCTTTTCTCTCACAATTTCTACGAATTGTCGAACTAAGTCTAAGATTATCAACAAGCATCTTCATCGTCATTAATTAATTGGAATTATGTCATTAACCATGCAATTATGGGTGAAATGGGGGCATCATTATATATGATAGGTGTTTAGGGCTATCATAGGGGGCCAAAATGAGGTGTCTACAGTCTCCTGTATGTGGATCTCATCCATACACATGTATTACATCTAGTATACTTGTGGACTCCGGTTCATCTTATGAACCATTATGTCATTCGTATTGGTTATGTGCAAGTATATAATTAAACATCATTCATCTCATGAAAGGAAAGCATGATTGTATTGATAAATAAAGAAATTAATCAATTTATTACATCATATACTTGGTATTGAGACCATCAAAACTAACAAAAGAGAGTAAGGATAAGTTCAGAAGACAATTGGATGAAGAAATGACAAAGTTAGGCCAATAATAAGAAGAAAAATGAAAGACCTAGGTTGGTATTTTGACCATATCTTTTTACTCGGGTGTCCAATTGAGGTGATCTTAGAAGCATTGGAAAGCTGGTTCTAAGATCTACAAATCATATTTCACAACATTTTTCGGGGAATCACATTCATATGTTCATATTTCCATTCTTGTGAAGTCCCACATTGGAAAGACAACAAAAGAGAGTAGGGCAAATGTTTCTATAAAAGGAAGTGAGCTCTAGGCATTAAACACACAAGCAATAAGAGCCTCCTCTTTATCTAAGCTATTCATGTAATTGACAGCAATTGTAGAGAGAAAGTGATGAAAGTTTTGTAAAAACTGAAGATTTGTAATGAAAGCTTTGTCTTCTCCAATGGGTGGCTAATCCCTTTGATTAGATCTTCTAGATGAAGCTAAGTTAATGCTATTCTTTTTTATTATGCTCTTAATTCCCTTTGTTTATATGCTTAACATGCTAGAATAGATTTTTCTTCATTGCAATGTGCTACCTTCCATGCTTATTTTCTATCTTAGCATTCTTTTTACTATCTATGCTTAAGTTTGATAAATCATGCTTAGGAGTTAATATCTTTTGATGGTTTATGCTTACTTTTGATAGATAGTCATTAGGAATCTTTTCTTTTATGAAGGGAAGAAAGTGTTAGCTATTAGATTGTTAATTTCTATCTTAGAGCTTTAAAATTATATTTTTCAAATCTATGCATTGATTTGTCATTAGATTTGAGTGTTTGTTTGGGAAAAGAAAAGAGCATTAGTGTTTGATTAGTGTCACTTAGTGGATTCTAGATGGTTTAATCTATCCATTAGTATTGCTTGTTGCTTATTTTACTTACTTTAGTTAGATTCTATTTATATTTCCACATATTTATTCACTTATTTTAATTCTCACACTCCATTTCTCTATTCACACCATCAGTTCCACCTTTGATTTTACACTTTTAGCACATTTCTTTTTATCTCCATCCACTCATATTTTATCTTGTTCTCCTTATTAGTTAGTTTTCATGGATGCTTTTTAAGTGCGGAAGCGTGTAGCAAATCAAATAATCAGACTATCTCTAGTCATGAAAGCAATAACATGAGTATGAAAGACTGTATCAGAATGAGCAATGATATATAGCATGTTTCCCAAAGTAGTTAAAGTTTAACAAAATATCATTTAGTTACATTCCCAAAAATAGAGGCCAACATAGGCCAATATGAACAAAACAATAACCCAAAAGAATGGTTAAATAGTTCCCCTCAAAATGTTACGCCTCTTATAGCAGTCTGATGTCTACATGACATCGTCAGCGCGCCACTCGACTAGAGGTTGCGGCTCACCTACCGCCTCCTCTGGCTCCTCCTCAAGGAAATCGGCAACGGGACCTGAGTACCAAAGCAAATGGATCAGACACGACGGTCTGGCAAGAGAGTGAAAAGGATAGAACAACATATAATAGATGAAATATCTTGAAAAGCATAGAAATCTGTTTAAGGAAGAACTCTCATAAAATAGATAAATCATTTGTTAGAAAACAAGTAAACAAGATAAAACTCATAAGGTATCCAAGGAATCGGGAAACAAGCAAGATGGCGACCACACGAAGCTAAGTCCTCTATCACTAAAGCGATAGAGCAATAACTAGGCACTGATCTCAGTCACTCGAGGTAAGGAGAAACAGTGGATCTTTAAATACATATACAATACTATACATGACCACGGTAGCGAGCCGAGCATCGGGGACCACAGTAGCAATCTGCAGCATCGGGACAAGATCACGGTAATGACCGGGTAGCGGGATCCAGACTGCAGCTGGCGGGACGAGAGGGGGATCTCCAAGTCGGTGGATCAGACCAACAGGGTTATCCAAGCTTAGTGGTGCCGACTCATAGGTCAAATATAATCGAGACAATGCAAGTAAATCAAGTACAAATACATAATCAAACGGGCAAGACGGGGGTGCTCAAGGGCACACTGACATATCATGTGGTGCAATGCACTTCAGGTCAAGTAACCATTTCAAGTGTACATCAATGCTTTCGGGAAAACAATTCATGTAATGAAAGTCTTGGAAATGAGGAATAAAATGAACTATACCAATTCGGGAAAGATAATGATGTTAAGATCTATTTGAGTGAATAGGGGTCCCATATGTCGATTATGGAAATGACTTGGTACTCTTTGAGTTTGAAGACATTCCGGGCTCCTTATTCACTTTTACGATTTTCAAAACTTAAAATGAGCTTATGGTTAGGACTAGGTGTTACAATAGGAAAATCAAGACTATAAACGGTCCATCCTAGGCATCACGTTAATTCGGAGACATCGAGCAACCTACTCAGTCATCGAAAGGAATAGAATTCGCGATAACCAAGGAAAAAGTCTTGTATTTAGATATAAAGAAGATATCGCGTCATTCCGTCCCGTTCAAGATTGAAATTGATTGAACTTCGATGCCACCGAACCAACCGTGAGGAGTGTCGGCTCAAGACATCCTCACACATAGGCCAAACAGTCCAAAAAGGGTAGCCAAGGTCCCACCTAAAACCATTCTACACAGGTTGAAAATTCACATTTTTGCAGGAAAAACTCAGTTGGGCCGGTCGACCTAGCCCTTGGCTGGTCGACCGGGCCTCTGTGCCTGGTCGACCGGCCAAGGGCCTGGTTGACCGGCAGTTGTAACTTAAAATGCTGCCCAGAAATCTCGTCAGTGTGTCCAAGGTCGACCGGGACCCCTCCTGGTCGACCGGGAACACTGCGGAACAGGTTTTCAGGTGTTGTTTTGCAGTTTTCTGGACCTCCTCTTTTTCCCTTCTTTCCAACACATAACCAACCACATAAAACTATGTACAAGGAGACTTAAACACATGTTTTCCAAGACATTAAATGAGGCTAACAAGATGCATAAAGATCATTTATTTCAACCATAAAAGTAATCAATGAAAGCATGAAAATCCATAAATGCTACACCAAATCATTTAAAACTTAAAACACGCAATCATTCACTTGCCTCAAGTCCAAGCTAGCTGAAATCAATCCTCTACTCACTTCTAAAGCTCAAAGCCAAGCTACAATCAAAAACCCCCAAAACAACTCTAAAATGGGTTACACAAGGAATGAAAATGAATGAACTAACAATAATGCAAATGTAGCTTCCCTAAGGCTAGAAGACTACAAATCTAGAAGATGAAGAAGATCACTTACTTGGATGACCTTCAAATGAAGAGAACTAGTTCAAAGAAGATCTCAAGGTTGATGGATTTCTCCAAAAAAAATGGTATCAAGATGAAGCTTGCAAGATGAGGAAGAGATTGGTGATCTTTATTTCTTGATTGATGAACTCTTGGTGTGGCTTGGAGATGGAGAAGCAAGTAGAAGAAGAGAAACACAAGGGAAAACCCTAGGTACAGTTGTGTGCTGGAACGTTGGAGAATGAGATGAATGAAGGGTTGGGTTCTCTTTGTTAACACATGAGGGGTTGGGTCCCACAACTACCTCGGATGAATTCGACGAAGAAGGAAGAAATTATCGTCTAAATATCTAGTTTCCAAAAAGTATATGTTTCGTGGGTTTCTAGAATAACAAGTTTTGGGTACAGGTTTAGTATAAAAGGGACTGTTTTGGCCTCTAGGCTTTTAAATCGGGTTTCGGGGCCTCGAATGAACACGGGATCAACATGAAAGTTGTAGGAATCCACAAGATGAATGCAACGGGCCAAAAACACAATCAAAACAAATTCCGAAAAATCTCACAAGTAAATGCAAAGCCGAAAAGGGAACCCCCAAAGGGCCCCACTAGCTACCAAAGCACTCAAAAGCCCAAAACTAGAATCAAAACTAATCCAAACCCAACTTAACCAAAAATCACTAATCAAGCTTAGCACTAACACACAACTTAGTTAGCACTAATCGGATTCACTCGGGTCGGGGTCTTACAGTAGTGCTCACGGTTCGTCGGTCAAATTAGAGTGGCCGAGGGGCATTTTTGGAGAGGTGACTGATGCGGACCCAGATGATAGTATTAGTCATGCTTCCAAATCGTACCTATTGTACATATTAGGCAGCACACTAATTGCTGACAAGATCGGCACGCGGGTCCCGGTCATTTATTTGCAGTTGCTAACGACCTTGGATCAGGTTGATAGATATGCTTGGGTGCTGCTACATTGGCATACCTGTACAGACAGCTGGGACTTGCCACGCAGGTTTCCATCAAGAAATAGGTGGCTATTTGAAGCTTTTGGAGGAATGGATATACGAGCATTTTTTTTTTTTTGCAGTTTAGACCTACTCCCCACAATGGGTACATGCCTCGTCAGCTCGGGTGCATGTTTGGATACCACAGAGAGAAACAAGAGGAGACATGTCTCTTTTACATGTACGTCAGGAGGCTTTTGATAGGCTGAGACCTCATGAGGTAATATGCTAGCCTCTCTTAATGTTAATTGTATTTGTTAAATAGAATTCTATTTAATGTGTTTATTCTACGCTGTACAGGTAGAGTGGGATCCGTATTATCATCATAGGGGTGATCGTCCCTTCCATGAGGTTGCCTTCTGCACTGGCTGCCTGAAATGCATGGACATTGTCGAGTCATACCATCCTGACAGAGTGTTGAGGCAGTTCTGTCGGGTACAGACCATTCCTTCTAAACCACTTGCTCCGGTTCGCGCCTCCCTTGGGTCCACCGCAAACCAATATTGGATAGCGTTCCAGTACCTAGACCGAGTATGGGAGAGCTGACCCAATCATTTACTGTCTCCTCTGAATTGTGGTGCACTAGTGACTCAGTCATGGGACTGCGTTCCCGGGTACATAGATTGGTATGCATTGGTGTCTAACCCGCTTATCCAAAACCCAAATCGTTTTTCACGCTCGACCCATGAATGCAAGACTCTCCGAGTAACTCCACTATATACCCTCAGCTAGTATGGTTAATGGTGTCAATTATCTTATTGAAATTATATTTTAATCGGTTACACTAACTAAGCACTGATTTGTTTGTATAATTTTCGAATGCAGCTTGTCGCGGATTTGCCGAGCATCACGGGATCAATTCTTCAAAGGGGACATGATTTGAGTATTCGCGACTCGAGCGCCCTATACTTGGCGGTTGAGCAGGTGGACAGAGTGGGTCAAGTGATGCCTCTCGAGGAAGCCCAACAAGCAAGGCCACGTACCCAGCTGAGGACATACACCCGCACTCGCACCCGAGGGGGTTCCCAGCCATGATGTGTCTTCTGTTGTTTTTTTTTTTGGTTTAAAAGAGAGTTTTGATGGGTTCTGTATACGACCCGGATGTTTGTTGGAAGTATGACGTGTTATTTGTTTCCATTGTTGTTAAGAAATGGAATATTTTTTTCCTGTTTTGAATATGTATTAGATGGGGCATTATGTTGTTTACGATACATATGTATTGGATGTTTTATTATTTTGTTCCACAACTATTCTGTAGCCAAATAAAACCTGTTCGGTCACTCAAGACTAAACAAAATAATTTTTTTCGGTCCTGAGTGACCAAACAAATATACTAGTGTTCGGCTATTAAGGGATGGGCAATTAGACTATCGTGCTGCCACTCAGTGACAAACAATCAAACTACCGTGCAGCCCTGAATATCCGAACAGTACGGGATGACACACTCCCAAATGCGTGGAAGAAAAGCTGAGCGACGTCCCTTTGGCTAAAAAAAAACCCATAATTGGTCTCTTTTGGAGATGAATGGAGATGAAATGAAAGGGAAAAAAGGAGGAATGAAAATAGGAGAATCGAAAATGATGGAAGAGGAAGAGAGAGGAGGAGAGCGATGATGGAAGAGGAAGAGGAAGAGGGAGGGAGAAAGAAAAATGGAGGAAAAATCTATATTTAGGAAAATGGTAGTGTACAAAACTTTTGGTTATATCCATTTCACACGTGAGTATGTTGGTCTTAAAAACTTTAAAAACTTTGGATGTGCAATGAGCAACTTTGAATGTGCACTTCCTTTCTCTCCTGCTTAAAATTTACAAAAAGTCTATGGAGCCCGATCGTTGAGCCCGAAATGCGCCCCGATCCGAGCTGGAGGTCCAGCTGGAGTCCAACTGGACCTCACGTTTAAAGAAACAAAAAGAAAGAATGAAAGCCCGCTGGAGTTGAAATCATTCCCGCCTGAAATTTGAGAGAAAGGGGAAAACGCAGAAACTCTGGAGAAAGGGGAAAACGAAGACCTCCTCAACGATTTCCTCATCCTCTCTGCAAATCTCGTGCACGGAGCTCATCTCTTCATCTCTCTCAATCTCGTGCACAGATTCTCTGGGTTTTGATCTAGGGCTTTATCTTGCAAAGACGAAGGATGTCGTCGAACTGGAGAAGATATAAGGAAACGGAAAGGGTTTGAGTAGTATTCAGAAATTGAGTGCTGTTGATGTTACTATTGGTAGGGTCTCTATACTGGTGTTGTCTCTTCGATACTAGCTGCTTGTGTTCGTGGAGAGATTCACTTGTTCTCTGTGGTGTCACTTATCAATAAGGTATTGCCTCTTTTTTTTTTTTTTTGTTGCAGCTAATGGTGTTGTTTCATTAGTCCTTTTTGTATACTTGTTTTGCATATTGAGTATGTTTTTGATTATCCAAGATGGTTGGATGTCGCAGGAGAGAATGGATACCGCTCGTGTGTTTTATGGGGTGGGGTGGGGTGCAAAAAGCGCACGAAGTTGGATAGTGCTTTCTACATTTTTGCCCCATGCCAACACCTCAGCACTATGTCCGATCAAATCTTAGCTTTCAGAAATGTCGTTCTCAATGCTTCTCAGTATGCCACTTACTATGTCCACTCATATTGAAGGCCTACTTTGATTTCGTCCAACCCCCATGGCATATATAGTCTTTACTCCTTAGGCCTCAGGCCATGTACCTGTTTGCTCACCAATAGTATGGTTTCTGTATTTGAGCTTGGCCCCTTGTGGAATGAAGTGATTCGATTGAGCTTTTAGTAGATATTAAGTTCATCTTTCTTGGCCCTGTATGGAATCATTCTCCTAGAAGAGTGGCCGGAGCTAGGTGAACTAAGGGTCCTCTGTAGTTTCAAACAGCACAGATATAAGTCCACTCTAACAATGTGCAAGCTTAAAACAAATTGCAATTTTGCTTACATCCAAATGCACAATAAAAAAAATATACAATGCATAACGCTTGAGACTTTATGTTGAGGCAAATCTCCCATACAAAAATGATGCAATTGTAGTAAAATGAAGAAATATCATTTCAAATTCTCCTCCCTTTTCTCAATAAAGAGAAAAGAACAAATTTAAGAAACACAACATCAAAGAAACTAACTCCCTCTCAAATGCAGTCAAATGTAATGTCACCTTGGTGACACTTCTTCCTCACCCTTTTTCAGAACAGAACACAACACTTGTCTTGACATGTAAGTGTTGAGCTCTCTAGACACCCCTGTCAGCTTAAAATTGAAATTACTGCGGTAGTTTTGATTTTGTGATGGCACCACAGCAGTGAATGCAGTTAGAGACCCAAAAACCGCCTTCTGGGGCTTGAAAATAGCCTAGGAGTTCGCCCTAACCACCCTTTTGAAACAGCAATTGGTGATGATGCATGGGCATTATTCTCCTTTCCTGGGTTCATTGATGGCCCACATTTGGTTTCTGATGGCAGTGGTTCCACTAATTTTGACAGTTCAGATTCAGCCATTGGAGCCCGCTTTGCTATTCTTTCTCTAGCCTTCTCTGCTGCCATCAGATCCTTCTCTTTGCTCAACCTTATCAGCTTCCATGGATCAATGCTTGCACGGAAGTCAGGCTTCTTGTTTGAGGAAGAAGGATCAGCAGGCTTTTTGAAAACTTGTACATCATTTCTTTAATATTCTAAGTTTAGAGTGATCTTGTTTTTTTTTCTATTGACTTTGTTGTAAGATGCCTTTGAAAAAGAATATCATTGCTGCTAATGAAACATATTTTCAACAAGGTTGTAGGCTCAAGTTATGTTGCTAATGAAAAAGAAGAATAGTTGAATGCTTGAGATTATACTTACAAAATGAATGGGTTAATTTTTCTTAACACCTGAATTTATTTTATCGAATTATTCTCAACACCTGAATGCTTTTTTTTTTTTTAGAAGCATGGAAGAAGATGAATTATTACATGAATTTGATGGAGACGACAATGAAAATGAATTGTGGACGGCTTGTCAGGAAATATATAGTGTTGATATGGAGAAGCCCTTGGAGGAAGGCGAAAGCATAAAAGAGGTAGTAATGGAACTCAGAGGGGAATGACATTTGGTTCAATTGAAGAAGTACATGAATATTATGCAAGATATGCCAGGCAGATTGGGTTTGCAGTCACCCAAAAAACCTCACAAAAAGGACCGGATGGAAAAAAGAAATTTATTACAATTGCTTGCACTAAGGGTAGAAAGCCAAAACCAAGTGCAAGCAACCCAGTTAAACCCCGTCCACAAACAAAAACAAATTGCAAAGCAGCGTTGAATATTTCTTTGCAATTCGACGGGAAGTGGCTTTTGAACTCATTTGTTCTTGAACATAACCATGATATGAGTCCGAATAAAGCTCGATATCACAAGAGTAATCAGGTAATCCCAGCACATGTGAAGAGGCAGCTTGAACTGAATGACAAAGCGGGAATTCGATTGAACAAGACTGTTAGCTGATGTGTGGTAGAGGCAGGGGGGCATGGGAATTTGACATGGTTGGCAAAGAATGCAAGAAATTACCTGGATAAACTTAGACGCTTAGAACTCAATGAAGGGGATGCCGAGGCAATGCTAAACTATTTCAAAAAAATGCAGCAAGACAACGGATCCTTTTTTTATGTCATTGATCTTGATATGGATCATCAAGTAAGAAACATCTTTTGGGCTGACGCGAGGAGTAGAGCAGCATACGCTGAATTTGGTGATGTGGTCACGTTTGACACCACTTATTTGGTTAACAAATATGATATGCCTTTCGCTCCTTTTGTGGGTGTGAATCACCATGGACAGTCAGTACTTTTAGGTTGTGGATTGATATCACGAGAGGACACAGATACAATTGTATGGTTGTTTCAGTCTTGGCTTGATTGCATGTCAGGGTGTCCTCCTAATGCCATAATCACCGACCAGGATAAGGCCATGCAAAATGTGATAGGAATTGTATTTCCTAAAGCATGACATCGGTGGTGTTTATGGCATATCTTGAAAAAGGTGCCTGAAAAATTGAGGGGGTATAATGACTACGATTCAATTAAATTCCATCTTCTTAATGTTGTCTATGATTCGATGAAAAAAGAGGAGTTTGAACAGAATTAGGCCAAGTTTGTTAGGGCATATCAGCTAGAAGACAATGACTGGCTAGCTGGATTGTATGATGAGAGGTACTGATGGTGCCAGCATTTGTAAAAGATATTTTTTGGGCAGGGATGTCAACAACCCAGCGTAGTGAGAGCATGCATGCTTTTTTTTATGGTTATATCAATTCTAAGACCACATTGAAGCAGTTTGTTGAGCAATATGATAATGCTCTGTCTAAGAAGGTCCAACTAGAAGCTGAGGAAGACGCTCGTTGTTTCAATGTACACCTTCCATGTGTGACCCCTTATGAGTTTGAGAGGCAATTTAAAGAGGCGTATACTCTTGCTAAATTTAAGGAGATTCAGAATGAAATAGCCAGTAAGATTCGTTGCAATATTTCCTTGGTTAAGGCAGGGGCTGAAATTTCAGAATTTGATGTGGAGGAAGATGTGATAGTGGGAGAAAACAATATCCGACCTTTTACTTTCCATGTTCATTTTAATGAGATATCAAGAGAAGCTAATTGTACTTGCCGGTTGTTTGAGTTTAGAGGTATTATCTACAAGCATATAATCGTTGTTTTTTTTAAGAAGAAGGTTTATCATATACCAGGGATGTACATTTTGGAGAGGTGGAGTAAAACCGTGAGAAGAAGCCACACAAAAATCAAGATCAAGTATGACAATTGGGAAAGGAAGCCTGAAGGGCATCGTTATGACAAAGTTTGACTATTTTCAATTGGGTCATCGATAAGGCCATCAATTCCGAAGAAAAGACTCAGATGGTAATGTCCTCGTTGCTAGAAGTGGAAGAAGAGCTAGATGCTTCTAAAGAGGTTGTTGTATGCAAACATATGTCTATAGGTGTACATAAAGCTTCAACGTCATGTCATGATGATAATATTTCTTGGCAAGAGAGCAATAACCGTGTGTGTGATCCAATCAAACACCGCAAGAAGGGCCGACCGCTAGAAAAAGAAGACAGTCTAAGATTGAGACAATTATTAGGAAGTGTTGGAAAAGAAGCAAAAAGATGACAAACCAGGTTAGTCTAAGAGATTTATTTTTGAATTCAAATAATCACAACATTCAATTAGTCACAATCTAATTGATATCAATTTCATGCATGTGCAGGGTACGACGGTGGTCAATCATGGAGACGAGATCATCACACAAGAGACTTTGAATTTAACCGTAAGAATGCCCCCAATTTACTATATGTTGTGCTTAACTTTATTCTATATGGCCTTATATACTTTTGGTACATATGCAGGTTTCGGCGGTAGATCTTGATTTGAATCTTTAAGAAGATCTGGATTTGGAATTTTAATCGTGGTATTCGAATGTGGATATTAATGGGTATCGAATTTACTAAAAAGGTTTCAACATTCAATTTGCCAATAGAAGCTAAGCTTGAACAAATTATGTGGGACTCCAAACAGAACGAGGTCTTGGATGAACTGGCCTACCTATTTCTTGATTTAATATGGCTTTAAATTTCTTTGTCCTTTGCTGTAAACATAATAAATTATCTAATGACCTCTCCTTTGCTGTTAACAGAATAAATGATATATTGACCTCTTTGAATGTGAATGCTTGTGCTAAACTTTGTTGATTTCAACAATGTCAAAGAATGTATTCAACGGTCATTTTTTATAACACGTGCCTGTGTAAATCTTATTTGGTACGTTAGGCTCATGGTTCATCCGGATGGAACAAGCTGGGTCAGTATCTCTCCTGCAGTAATGCTAGAAGCTTAAACTGTCAAGTTGACTGCCGGATACTTTGAAATAAGAAAACTCCCATTGCTACATCTTTCTGATGATGATCTATAGCTGAAAGATACTTTGAATCTGCCTTTGTTTATAGGATTTAAATGAGTTTGATAAAAAAAGGGATTTTGTCGAGTTTGAATACTGGTATAGAAATCAGAACCTTCCAGACTTGTTCCACCTGATCCATGAGTGGGGTAGGGTTATTTTGGCTTATAGTATTTAATGTCTCTGGCAAAAGCAATTCAGTTTTGGACAACCATAGCACAGTTGAAAGACACTCATTGCCTTTACATGATAATTGTGCAAGTTTGAGTCATGTTACATTCAGGGAAAAAAAGGAATTCATTTTCGAGTTCCAATAATCATATGATGTGTGTTCCATTTGACATGGTTTCTTGTTTTTTTTTTTTTTTTTTTTCCGGTGACCTAAATCTTTGAATTTTATAAAAACATCAGGCCATCAAGCATATAAGATGTGGGAATTGGAAAACCTGTAATTTTTTTCTTTTGAAAAAAAGTTCTGGTTTTCAACTCTTTTCTGAACATCTAGCCTGTAATTCTAGCCTATAATTTATTTTCTCGCTGGAAAGACGAACAAAAAGTGATAGACCCAGTAAGTTGTTTCTTAATCTTCTGGTGGTTGGTCGAGTTCTAAAATGTCCCTCTGTTATAGAGGGCTATACTATGTGTTTGAACCTGTGGTAGGTTGTGTTTTTACTCATTATTAGCCCCCTGTTGCCAATGTGGTGATACATAAAAAAATTGTTTCTTCTGTAGACTTGTACTCATTTCCTGTTGCTTCAGAATAGGTTTGTTGATTCTATATATGCTATTTTAGATGTCAATTTTTGTAAAAAGCTTATTTAGTGTTTTCTTGTGCATTACTTTGCATTTGTGACTGTTTTTATGATCCAAATGATAAAAATGCAGGTACCTTGTCCCAAGTGACTTGACCGTTGGCCAATTTGTATATGTGATTCGCAAGAGAATCCAATTAAGTACTGAGAAGGCAATATTCATATTTGTTGACAATACCTTTGCAATCCTGAGAAGAATGAGAGGGAAGGGAGATGGTGATGGGAAGATGCCAAGGCAAAAGAGTGTGGACTCCACAAAGGAAACATTGAACAGGAGAAGGCATCCCAACTTAATGGAAATAAAAATGGTCTTACACAGGAGAAGGCATCAAATGGATGGATTTTTGTTTCAATGTTTACTGTGTAGTGTTGTATCATTAACTATGAATGGTTGCTTCAAATGAATGGATTTTTGTTTCAAATGAATGGATGTTTCACAGGAGAAGGCATCACTTCTCCCTCTTTGCTTCTTTTTTTCTTCCTGCCCCTCTGTTTTGTGTTTGGTATAGAAGAGATCTTGTTGGGTAAATGAATGGATTTTTCTTCAATTCTGAATCTTGGATGAACAGGGCTTTGTGTGAATTTTGGTTTCTTTGGTAATTATGGGAAACATTGCAAATTAAGCAATAACCTTGTATCTGAACAGGGCTATGTTGTTGTGGTATTTGGGGGAGAATTTTAATCCTTAACATGGCTATCTTGTATCCCAACAGGGCAAATGTGGAACACAACATGTTCCTTCTATTACTTGGTTTTAATTCTGTTCAATAATGCAGATACCTGACAGAAGTTATATTTAAAAAACCTGTCATCGTCTATAATTAGCAAAATCAAATTAAAGCATTTTATATGAGGCTCAATGATAACTTGAAAACAATTGTTGCAATGGATGTGCTTGTTCATAAAGTTGTGTTGCAGATTTTCTTAACGGAGTTGCAAAAGTGCTCGGCTTGAAACGCAAGCAAACGTGATTCAAATTTATCAAAAAATATCAGATTTTAACATCATGATATGGACTTTGCAATCCCCAAAATTCGTCGAAAAAGTCCCTCTGGAAGTGGGCTAAAAATTGTGCTAAACAGGGGTACTCAGCTTGGTTCGAGCAGATTTTCTTAACAGAGTTGCAAAAGTGCGCGGTTTGAATCGCAGGCAGACGTGATTCAAATTTATCAAAAAATAGCAGATTTTAACATTATGATATGGACTCTGTAATCCCCAAAATTCTTCGAAAAAATCCCTCTGAAAGTGGGCTAAAAAGTGTGCTAAATAGGGGTACTCAGTTTGGTTCGTGCAGATTTTCTTAACAGAGTTGCAAAAGTGCGCGGTTTGAAACACAGGCAAACACGATTCAAATTTGTTGAAAATTAGCATATTTTAACATCATGATATGGACTTTGCAATCCCCAAATTTCGTCGAAAAAGTCCCTCTGGAAGTGGACTAAAAATTGTGCTAAACAGGGGTACTCAGCTTGGTTGGAAATTCCATTCACTTTGTAGGGGTTTTCATATCTAAAATCATTCTAGGTTTATCAAACACTTTCTAATAGTTCTATATTTAATTTTCTCTTCAAATGGAATCGGCGATAATACTTGCCCCTTGGGTCTCTTTAGACAAAATCTCACATGATTCAAAATGCCAAATAAAACTTAATCAGGTGCTCAAAAGATGAGACAACAAAATAAGAATATACAGACACAAAAATAAGTTCTTCATTCATTCACCCCCGATACAGTTGGTTCATACAACAACAACTTCCATTAATCAAAGTTTAACAAAAAAAAAAAAAAAACAACAGTGGAGTCTATCATTAAACCTATCAACCAACCTCTTACATAATAGTAGCTTCTAATCTGGAAGAGTAAAGCTTGGATGCTACATTCGACACAATAATATCACAAGCAGTACAACGTAAACAATCATAACAACCGTGAAGACTCGATAAATTTGTTCAAGCTTCTCCAATCTTGTAATAATATTTGCCACACGGCTCTCAGCTTCAAGGGGGGCATAGTGCGCAGTACTCTGGCAAGGGTGATTGACCGTCGATCTCACATATTCATCACACCAACCAATGAAGTTGTTGCAAGCCTGTTTTTTCCTCTCACAAATAATGGCAAATATATGTCGTTAGTTGGTACATATTTGTTTATATGAAAAAATAGATAAGAATTGAAAATAAGGAAAATGCCAAAGTTTATTGCATTCTTACCGATGGTTGTGGACATGAATAATACTGTCTACCGTAATTATTTGATGATCGTGAAACCTTCACTACACAGTTGCCAACACCACATCGACATAAACGTTGAGGCCAATTCGAATTTCCAGAAGAGGCTTATGAGGCCATTTACTTCAAGATCTTCACAAACAAAAGAAGGGATTGACAGACAAAGACTTTCATAATTGGTATAGATATACATAATCCTTATAGTAACATAAGATCAATAGGTCATATGCAATAACTCAAACCCACAATCTAGCACCCAAAGAAAGCCCACATCCTGTGCAACAGGAATATATCAAAACCAAAAATTAAATCACATAATCCAGTCATATCATATTAGTAATCCCACTAATTTTGTAGCCGTAAATGAGAAGGCCCGATGCTAACTCCTTTCATATTCTTTACCAACTAAATGGACTTCTTCAAAGGTATTGAAAAAGATGCTTGAATCCCAACAAAAAAACAGCAAAAGATCAATTTCACTTTCACGCATTTTCATTTTCTGGGTCTTTTTATGATCAACGATTTTATTGGGATTAACATTTCCCGTCTTTCTCTGACAATCAACGATTTTATCACTAACAAAAAAGGATAATCCCACAATAAAAAGACCCAGAAACAGAAATAAAAAATTAAGAGCCATCAACAAAAGAGAGGAGAGAGCTGATTAGAATTACAAAAACCCAAAAGCAATGCAAAACAAAAGCATTACATATAAACAAATTGCTAATAGGAAAATATGACTCATAAGGAGTTTCTTGTGGATAAACTCACAGTTATAACTTCATAAAAACCAAAAAAAGGTGCAGAGCGAGCAAATACAATCCAACGAACACAATATAGAAAAGTGAAACTAGAATGCAATCACAGTGTAAAACGATGCTCACTTATTCTTATCAATGTTGGGGATGTCACTTCTCTCTGCCTTCTCGACAATCACCTAAACCAAAAGAGCCTGATATTGTATACCAGTGAGTGCTGCTGGTAGAAATCAGGATACAACACAATTACAGCATACAAACTACTCATGCAAGAATGCTGCTGGTGGAAATCAGGATAACATATATTTTAGTACAGGGCCCCAGAACAACATAAAATTTACTCAACCCAGTGGAATGGAATAAATATCTAAGAAATTAATTGCAAAAGGATGAATTACAGGTTAGATGTTCAGAAAAGAGTTGAAAACAGAACTTTTTCTCAAAAAAAAAAATTTTTGTAGGTTTTCCAATTCCCACATCTTATATTCTTGATGGCCTGATTTTTTTTATAAAATTCAAAGTTTTAGGTCATCAGAAAAAAAAAAAAAACAAGAAACCATGTCACATGGAACACACATCACATGATTATTGGAACTCGAAAATGAACTCCTTTTATCAAGTCTGGAAGGTTCTGATTTCTATTTCAATTTCTTACAGAGGACCCATCATAGCATGTCATCCAAAGCAACAAAATGCAGAAAAAAGATTAAAAAAAAAACCCAAAACGATTCAGAGGGTTCCTGCTGCGATGGGGTTACCTGTGAGGGGGACGCTGGATGCGATGAGGGAGGAAGGGAGGAGCTGCTGCGAGGTTGAGAGAGAGGAAAAGATGAGGGACGACCTCCTCCAGCTGAGATTCGCAGCGCCTCGCGATCGAGAGAGGGAAGGAGAGAATCTGCGCACAAGATTGAGAGAGAGGAAGAGATGAGCCCTGTGCACGAGATTTGCAGAGAGGATGAGGAAATCGTTGAGGAGGTCTTCGTTTTCCCCTTTCTCCAGAGTTTCTGCGTTTTCCCCTTTCTCTCAAATTTCATGAGGGCAGATTTCAACTCCAGCGGGCTTTCATTCTTTCTTTTTGTTTCTTTAAACGTGAGGTCCAGCTGGACTCCAGCTCGGATCGGGGCGCATTTCGGGCTCAACGATCGAGCTCAATAGACTTTTTGTTTTGTAAAATTTAGTCGGAACAATAGATTAAGGCACGTTTGTGTACATGTAATTTCCGTGAAAATTGGAAATTGCCACATCAGCAAAATCCATGGGTTTTAAATTCTTTGGAAAAGTTTTTCCGCGGAAGTCAAAACTTTATGTTTGGTGCAAAAAGGTTTTCCTCGATGAATTAGTGCTAATGTTGTTTGGTGCAGCTATGGATTTCTTTAGTGAAAACCACTTTTTAGTGAAAACTATTGGTTGGGTGGGTTGATATGTGTGTGGAGTGGGTCGGGTTGGGAGGGGAAGAGGAAGAAAGAGGGTGGCTAGGTAGAGTGAGGGTGAGAGAGAGGAAATTGGAGGGTCAGTTTTCCGTGGAAATGGACTTCCCATACCCCCATTGGAAGTCTATTTCCATACATAGAAAGGAAAAAGCTAACATGACGAAAAAACATTTATGCGGAAAACTATCGCATCAAACACATGAAAAAAAAGTTTTCCGCATAAAGCTACAACATTTTCCGCGAAAATAGATTTAACAAACGTCCTTCAGATTGGTAGGGATTGGAGGATAAGAACCTCTGTAGAAGATAACACGACTTCACTTCCCTGTTCCGTGGAAAACTCACGATTCCACTGAAACTTGTCCGTTACTGTGCCTTCGATCGATTTTCCTTGCAATGTTCGGAACGATCTGCTGTAATCACTCCTCCATCCTCTCCATTTCTTCCAGTCACAGACATCTGAAGGACTTAGGTCTCAGAGCATCGGCTTCCCATCCATCTCTCGCCAGCAGATTCTTCGTCAGAAGTAAGCACCTCTTCGACAAATATATATATATATATATATATATATGAACAAAATCCCCTCTTTCTTTCCTGCTTTGTACATCTAGAATTCTATTTTCCGCTCTTGATTTCGTATAATTTTCTATTGAGTGTATTTCTCAAATCTTATATCAAAATCTCCATCAAGAGGTTCTTTGATGCCTAAACCAGCAGTTCAAAGAGGAAAGATTCTAAAGTTTCTCAGGCCCGAGTATTCCCGTACATAAACGGTTCTTCTTTCGGTAATACATGATGTTCACCAGCGGGGCATCGAAATGCATCGACAATTTTTCTTTTCAGCGGCATTTCGGTACTGCATGTGTTTCTTTTTTCAAGAATGTTGGTTGGTTCCCCTGGTGAACTGATTGGATGCCCTAGAGTCAAGGTACCAGTTAGATGGAAAACACTGGTTTTCTTAAGAAGCCCATTATCATTTGCCCAACTGTCTCATGAGTAAATGAAGGGGATGTTTGCGCAACAGTGGTAGATTGTCATGACCAACGGAGAAGATGGGGAAGTAAGAAGTAGAAATTGGAGTCTGTCCAGTGATTGTGTAGTAGCTGCTCAAACTATAGGTTGTGGTGGGTGTTTTGGCTGGAGGGCAAAATGATATCGTGCTATACCGATACGTTTACATTATTGGTGTAAATTGAAAATAAGTTTGAAAAATATATAAAAATCAATAACATTGGAAAATATTAGAATTTGTGAACTTTTTAGTAGCTAAGATAGGTGGGGTGTATCGGACCACTCATTGTCATCTAGGTCATGTATCGTAGGATTATAAAATAACAGTATTGATCTATTTGTCCACATATATTCATGTTTGGGTTAAGGTATATATAGTCAGAAAATTGTAAAATGTCAACCATCAAACATTTTCATCAAATTATCATTACTATTATGCATGTCTAAATTCAAATAAGCTTCTATTATAAGGCAAACGTATAAATTTATAATCATAAATCATTCATAGAGATTAGGGATATCATGCACAAGGTCTTGGATAGGCATATTGATCATTCGAGCCTCATTCTTATCATTATTGCTGCATTTCTTCATGGTGAAGGTATGGATTGTATTGCCCTCATCTTGGATCATCATTGAGGGTACTCCATAAGGATCAGTGTAACTATGGTTCCATATTGTTGCTTGTGATACACCTATTTATAGGCTGATACAAATGTGAGTGGTGATTTTTTCTATTTACCGGAACATCCATGATCTCTATGGCTGGTACAATATACATCGGCCACTATATTGATCCTTCGTGATGCAGCAGTACTACCATGTCATTGGAACAAGGCTTGTGGTCCACATGTGGGACCCAATGAAGTTTATGGATTTCTTTATTAATTGTTATTAGTTTCAAGTTTTATTTAATGAGTTGTATTAGAGTAGTTTCCAATCATATTAGTCTCCTAGTTTGTTTAGGATTCTTAATCCCTAAGATTTATTTTCCCTATTTATATGAGCATTGTGTTAGAGGACATATAGATTGGAATTAATAGAATTTTTCCTCGTGGGTTTATCGTTGGAGAGTGTTCTTTATCGTGAGATTGTTTCTGCAGAGACCATCATTGTGTTGCAGCACCTACGGTCAAAATCCTAACTCTAGGATTTGCATCAATTAGTATTGGAGCGAAAATTCACATCACTCCGATTGATCTTCGATCAAAGATCAGAGCCTATCCATCCATCCCCAAGTTCCCATCAACCCACCACCCATTAATGTGACCCAATCCATTACCCGAAACCATCTTCCTCACCATCACCAAACACTTCTTCCTCTTCGTAACCCCAACCAACCCCAGCCTCGAATTCCAAATCCCTGATCCATTCCCCAGTCGACCCAAGCCCTCCCAATCCATGAAAAAAAAATAAAAATCCTTGCTACCTATACCGATAATCCATCTCAACCCCATCCAAAGTCTCCACTCTAGAAGACCATCTCAATCCATCCAAACCCACTTGCCGATCCTTCTCCCCGCCAAATCCCCACAACAACCCAGCACTGATCGTTCCACCTGTGCCCCACTTCCCGTTCGGTAGAACCCATCCAAAAGGAAAAAAAAAAAAAAAAAAATTTGCCGCAGCCCTTGATCTTGTTTGAAACCATGCCAAACTGAAACCACACCCTTTCGCTTTCCAAACTGTCATCGTCCCAGCCACCCTAATCCTGTCACTTTCCAAAGCCTAAACCAGAAAAAAAGCAAAGAAGAGACGAAGGAGAAGCATCAACTTAGAGATAGAACGGCGTACCTTTTTCCAGTCGTCGTAGTCACATCGCCATCACCAATTGACATCTGCATTGTCTTTGTCAGCAAGAAGCAAGAATGGCGCCTTCGGTCTCCGAGGTCTTCGCTCGAACCACTACAACAAGAAAGGGGTTCTTTAACCCTATTCTCATTTTGAAATGAAGCAGAGATGAAAGCAAGGAAGGGTTTCAACCTTTTTCTCCTCTTTTGGGCGCTCGGATCTAAGCAAAGGAAAAGGAGGCCCTTACACGTGCCTATATTGGGCTCGATTTTACCCACGTCGGGTTCTGGGCCTAGTATCAATTCAGGTCAGTTCAGGTGGACCCGACCCATTCGAACAAGAAGCCTAATAGCAGGGAAACCACCTTCAGTATAGTCAACAGGGTTGACCAGTCAGTGCTAGATATGACCAGATCAACTATCATGATTTATTTTCGCAATTGCAAAGCCATCTGAAGTCAGAACTCCAATTTGTTTTCTTTAGCGTATTCATGAAGAGCTGATCTACACATCAGATCAGTCAAAATTTAAAATTGCATTAGAAACAATGCCTTCTAAGAAGCATGTAGAAGTGGAATCTTTATTTTCCTCCATGAAAGACTTGACTGGCTCCATTGTAGAATTGTCCGCAACGATTACCCAAATGCAAGCTATGCTTGCAAGAATGAAAACTAGATTAGCCAATTTAGAAACTAATTGGCGTGCGGATAATCACAGAGATGATATAGAAAATATTCGGAATCAATGGATCAGGTCACAAATAATGTTGACTGAGATTTAGGAATTAAACTCGTGATTCGTGAATATGATGGAAAATTGAAGCCAAATGAATTTATGGATTGGTTAGTGTGTGTGGAAAATATTTTGCACTCAAGCCAATGACAGATGCCCATAAAGTCACCTTGGTGGCAACTCGATTTTGCAATTATGCTGTGATTTGGTGGGCCGAGTTGCAAAAGAAGAGAACCAGTACATAAATCCGGTTTAGATATGAATTGAGATGAAAAATCTTTTGAAGGAAAAGTTCCTTCCAGTCAACTAGTCAAGAGATCTACGTTCAAGTTTTAAAGATTTGAAACAAGGATCCGAGACGGTTGTTGAGTACTCTGAGGAGTTCACGACAATGCAAGATTGTTGTGGTTTAAATGAGGCTGATGATGTGTTAGTTGAGAGATATTTTCATGGGCTACGAATTGATATACAACATATACTTGCTATAATATTTTTGATTGATGAGATCATCTAACTTGCCATCAAGGCCGAGGACATTGCAATTATCAAGCCCAAATATTTAATGCATCTAAATAGACTGCATAGAAGTACCCTTCAATGCAAGATTCTAAACCAAGTGGTTCATTGGAAAAAGGTTTTCACCAAGCTCGAAGGTTAGAGTAGGATCACTTGCTTTCATTGTAAACAACTGGGGCACTGCCCAATGGATATGCCCCAAACGCATAAACCTCATTGAGAATGAAAGCGATGTGAAGGATACAACAGATGATCCTAAAGGGAAAAAGACTGAGGTCGAGATCGAGCAATTATAGATCGTCGGTCCCTATGATGGTGAAACTTTCATGGTCCTTAAAGAGACTACATCACGTGCTGGGAAGAAATAGTTGCGAAATAATATTTTTCATTCAAAAGGCACTATTAATGAGCAAGCATGCACAATAATGATTGATGGAGGTAGCTGTGAAAAATCATCTCTCAAGCTCTTGTGGATCGTTTGAAGTTGAAGGTTCAAAATCATTATCGTCCCTATTTTGCTAGATTGCTAATGATAGTTGATGAAGTGCAAGTGCGATATGCATGTCCAGTTACTTTTACCATGGGTGAGGACTACAAAGATATAGTGTGGTGCGATGTGCTACCAATGGATATGGTGATATCTTGTTGGGTCATATGGGATTTCCCTGTTCTCTCCCCCGATCGAGATATCTTTTGCTTCGCCCAAGAAAGATTGGTTGAACCATCAATAATTCGAAGCGTGAAGTGCAATTAGATCAATTTATTTGGTTGGAGGATCAATATTCTCAATTAAAAGAATTAAATGGTTCGCAAAAACTTTAGATCTATTTCGGATGAGTAAAGCCAATAGTATGAATCAAAAGAGTTCTGTACCATGAACTTTGTACCGCACATATCACTTGGATGGGCTCCTGGAAGTCGCATAAGAGGGAGTGAGGAAATGGAATACACAAGAAAATATGAAATTCAGAAATGAAAAGGGATCGTATTTTCTTTGTACTGTATCTGAAATGAATCCTGTCTATTCCTATTCTTCAACTTCCCTAGGCTAGACTTTTTGGTTTCAGCCACCTAACTTACCGCTTTTGGGCAGCCCTCTCAACAACTAAGAGATCCATTCGAGGAACACGGAGACTAATTGAAGTAATGAGTCCCCCATATGGGGGACGTTCCTCAAAAAATCCGATTTGTGCCGATTCTTCCCCCCAATAATGAAGAGATCTTGGCGGAATTGCCACATATGAAATTGAGCGCAATTTTTCAAAAATAGCTTAGGTACCGTATGAGTAGGCCTGACAAAACCCCTGTATGGCTTCTATTTCTCGAGAAAAAGAAATATGACCAACAGTGGTTCGGGTGTATATACAAAGGGTTTGTTTTTTTATACGTCTTACTATTAGATAGTACCCATAAATTTCATGATAGGTACCCAAAGATTCATATTGAACTTCGACAGGAACTTCTTTTGAGGCAATGACACGTTGATCTAGTCGCCACTAAAGCCACAAAGGACTATCTAAATTGAGACCCATTCTCTATACTATCAATAGGATCAATTATAACAAGTCGCACACTCATATTCCGGAAATACCGAAACAACGGAGTTCCACGGTCAAACTACCAGAATGGACTATAAATCTGAGTCCTAAGTGATTCATTTTTTTATTGAAAAGCTAGGGCTTCTGGTTCTTATGGACCTAATTCAACATGATAAGCAGTCGTGCTTCTCCTAAAGGGAAGCACTCCCTTTTGGCTTTTACCAAAAGGAATGTTATCAACCAACTCTTCCAGTCTTTAAGGCGTTTCCAACAGGGGGAAACTCAGTTGCTGCAGCTGTGCTCCCGACCCTCCGCTTTTGACTACGGGGTCGGGAGCCGTTCGCCCATGGATGTATGAAAAAAATAGCACTCATGGTATGCACAACAACACGTACACATTCATGCATAGTGGAAAGCAAGTCACACTCCATCCAATGAAACCAGAACCGCCAAAGATAGGATCAAGAGCCCGTCTCACCAAGGAAGCACTTCAAGTACACAATGTCTGCGAAGAAATGTCAAGAAATACCGAGTTCGAGGTCGAACTCATTTCCAACTTGGGGGGAATGATGCAGCAGCACTATCATGTCATTGGAACAAGGCTCGTGTTCCACATGTGGGACCCAAGGATGTTTAGGGATTTCTTTATTAATTTGTAGTAGTTTCTAGTTTTATTTAATGAGTTGTATTAGAGTAGTTTATAATCTTATTAGTTTCCTAGTTTGTTTAGGATTCTTAATCCCTAAGATTTATTTTCCCTATTTATATGAGCATTGTATTAGAAGACAAATAGATTGGAATTAATAGAATTTTCCCTCGTGGGTTTATCGCTATAGAGTGTTCTTCATCGTGAGATTGTTTCTGCAGAAACCATCATTGTGTTGCAGCACCTAACGATCCAAATCCTAACCCTAGGATTTGCATCACTTTGTAACCATCAAAGATCGCATGGTGAAGATGGTAGGCCCGTGGGTTCCAATTTTAATGTTGCTATTTACTCTCTCTTGCACTGGTGAACACACTAAGATGACCCTAGATCAATAGGATGAAGCTTGGATGATGTTGATGACAATGACGATAATAATGAGATTGTAACACATTGAAAACGTGTTGAATGTTGCTACCGTGAGCTTGCATGTTTGAGTCATGTTACCTATAAAAAAATAAATTTTAATTATCTATAGCAGCTTGGGAACAACATCTTGTTCTTCTCTGAAGAGCTCTTGAAGACATATAGTGAGCTTGTGATAAGAGACCCAATCAGTCTGTCTTGCCCTAATTGGTTATATAGTTGGTGTAATTTCATTAGAAATTGATGTCATAGCATCATTTCATGGATGCTCTGAATAACCAACAGTATAGCCTTTGAGACTAACACAATATCAAGTGATACATATTCCGAGGGCCATAACCTTAGCATGGCAATACTGTCCCAATGGTTTTTATTGTTGGCATAGTGTCATTTGAAATTGATGCCATTATAAAATTTCATAGATGTTCTGAATGACCAACAGTAGAGCCTTTGAGACTAACATACAAACAAGATTACTTTCTTGCACCTTCGAGCAAAATACTTCAAGGTGACCCTAGATCGATGAGATACAGCTAAGTGTCTTAATGTAGCCCCATTTGAGTTCGCTTTCCTTGCTAGTTTGTCCTCTTTACAGCCAATGTGATTGTAGTACACTCAATAATAATCCCTAGAGGTTGATTTTCGGGTTTCTTTTAATATTTTATTGATGTCCACAATTTCACCTCTTTTCACACCTCTTTAGTCACCTTTTGAGAATCACCAAATTTCACTAGAAAGATGACCTTGACATCTTGGATTGGATCAATATAATTGAAGAATACTTTGTGTGGAATGACCTGTAGTTCTTGATCAAGTACACTACATACGGGCATGTTTGTTTGCATGAGGGGAGGAATATAGTAAAATTAAGGGGGCAAATCAAGAGAAGAAAAGAGGGGATTGAGAGTAAAAGGCACTCACCATCATCAACAGTATTATCAAAGCCTTGTCACAACTATGTTTCGGCTACATGAATTTTGTTTATCGATTCTGATATATCCTGAGCCAAATCCATATAAATTGTATTGAAGTTATCGTTGACTCAGCACATGCGGGCGGGGGGGGGGGCGGGGGTGGCGGGTGGGTTTGGGCCGGTGACGCTATGTAGGCTAGGATATTAATAGGAATATTCTTTTGCTAATTTGTTGATGATTATGTTTCCTATTTAGATTGGGTTTCCTATCTAGAGTAGGAGTCTTGCTTAGCAAGTTTACTTAGGGTTTTCTATTTATATTGGTGAAAGCAATGGGATTTGTAAAATACAATAAACAAGAGTTTTACTTGTGTTCTCAATTTCTCTCCCCATTCTCCCTCAACAAGTGGCATTAGAGGGTCATCGATTATGAGAAGATCGGGCGAGCTGAGGGCGGCGATCGTGACTGGTTTTTGACGTTCGATGGATCTTGGAGATCGTGCACAGATCCCACGGACGGGACTGTGTGCAGGTCAGCAGGGATATTGAGGCGCGGTCGACTTTGATCGGATCAGTGGGTTCATCTTGTGTGTGGGTTAAGGAAACAAAGGGAGAGAAGAAGGATCCAGATTCACCTTAGTTCGGTTGTGTAGAGGCTTCGGTCTCTATGTGGGTGCTATCTGATTTGGTCCACTGTAACCGGAGTTGCAGAGGAAGAAGGGCTGGGTGCTTGGGTCTTGTTTGCTGCAGAAGAAATAGGATGGAAAGGAGGATTCGGATAGGGATTCAGAATCGTGGTCGGACGTGGTGGCGAGAGACAGATCTGGTGTCGGTCTCTGTTGGGTAGGATAGATCAGAGCAAAGAATATAAGATGGGTGCTGATTTTCCGGACGCTGCCACTGACGGAAAAGAAAGCATCAGAGATTGCCACAAACCTGACTTCCGTTGGAACCAGAGAATAAGTAATTGACCGCTGCTGCAATGGGTTGCTGCACATCACCGGGGCTGCGATCAGGTTGCCATTGTCGATACGCACGCCGATACGCAATGCGAACAGAGAGGAGAGGCGGATTTGAGATCGCCATTGCTGGGATCGGAGAAGAAACACGGTCTGGTCTCATGCAGATCTGATCTGATAAGGGGGCTGGGGATCCGGACTTGCTGCACTGGGGTCGCCTTTGTTGAAGACGAACAAGAACCCATCCCAGTTCGGGTTCGGACCAGGTTGTGTACAGGTCGGGCAGACCCGACCCATTCACAAAGAAGCCCAACAAGAAGTGCAGCCTGATGTTAGGGTGACGTCAGCAGAGCACAGTCAAAGGGGGTTTGACCACATCAAGGGCATAAACTTCTTTTCGCAATAACAATTTGAAGGATGGGAAGGAAAGTGGTGTGTCCATATTATACAGTGAGGATGATGCATCTGTGTTAGTCTTATTGAAATTAGGGTCCAGGCATTAAGAAGGAGAAGAGGAAGAAGAAAACAGAAGGAAGAAATGAATAAGGAGATGGCCTGAAGAGGAGTTGCTCAAGATCACAATGCAGCTTCCCTTTTTTTTTTTGTGGATTCTTTTATTCTTAGAGCAAAGCTTCCTTCTTTTATTAATATGCATTTACATCTAGGTCCTTGCTGTTTCTGATTAAAAAATTAAATAAATCACGCAGAAAATGAAACAAGATACCAATAAAAGTCCTTATCTCTCAACATATATTGTCAAATTCCTTTTGATTGGGGTTAAACACAATCTCACTTATGATCTTATCACCCTAGTTATATCCCCTAATTACAGTTAATGATAATGTACAAGGTAATACAATTTATTAGATTCCATCTTCATGCATGCCTATTTTAATTTGATTGACGCTCTGTTAGGGTCGACTGCAGGAATATCATTTCAGATTTATCATCTCCATTTTACCATGCCTTCTTTTTCTTTTTCAATAAATTGTAGTTCCATGCTGTAAAAGGATCTGCTCAATACAGTAATTAGAACCTAGAAGTTATCTGTGAAAATAGCTAGTTCTGTCATAGATCCCATTGTGACCCTCTTCAGTTCTCATATTTCTGCACACTATACTTGTGCCATGAATGCATGCTGATTAAAGAAGAGAACTGTAGGCAATATATTACTAGTAGCTGTATGGTAATAGAGTTAACATGTACATTTTGTACATCATTTTTCTTGGCCATTCCATCGTATTTTTGTTCTCTCATTAGTATAAACGTGCGAGTATTGGATAGCCATAAATTTCATTCACATTATGTCTTCTACAGAACAATTGGTGTACTCATTCCTTTTTCTTTTGTTAACGGCTCACCTAGTTGTATCTCCATGTCAACATCAGTCATATATGGAACTGGTGCTGCTGATATGCTTTGTGCGGTATGATGCCTTATAAGGCTTGAATATGGCAAGCACATACTTTGGAAACAGATTTTACACGTAGAAATCAAGTGCAGGATACATTGATACAGACAACCTTCTCCATGTGGAAGTGAGCAGCGTAGACCTCATGGCCACATGTGTAGGGGCCCACATAGATTTAAGTATTTATTTTTATGTCAATAGTTTCTAATTTTATTGTAATTAGGATAAGATTCTAGTTTCCTAGTTTAAGTAGGTTTCTTAGGGCTTAAGTTATCTTTCTTACTTATTTGGCATTGTAGTAAAGAATTTTTCAGTTGTTGATTAATGAAATTAGGTTTTCCCATTGAGGTGCGTCCTCGTTTATTATCTCCGTGGAGATTTATTGTGTCTTCGGACACGTGCTTCGGCACCCATTGTGCTTTTAGCACTTCCCACGCAAGCCCTAGCCCTAGTCTGCATTACAAAGTAGCGAATGGCTCAAATCTTACATGAACCGCTTCTGAAAACAAAAAGTTGGCTTTGAATTTAGACAACTAAATACCTCATTCCTCTCTGTTTTTTTTGTATGAAATAGTTCCTTCAAGTCTCCTGCTGCAGTTAATTGCATGTGACCAAATTGTCATTTTTGTAGATGTGTGTCCTCTGATTTATATTTTATATTTTATTGTTTTTAACAGTGCAAAGACCAGCCTTACAGGGTCAAGGAGGAGGGCAGGTTATGCCTAGCTTTATGTCATCTCCTAAAAATGACCGCTTAGTTAAAGAGGCAAGTATCCATTACCTGATTTCATGTGCTATTATAAGACTAAGATTTTTTCTGTGTATATTTTGACTTCTATTTTCTTTCAATTGCTTCAAGAACATATCCAACTCAATTGATGTGCACGGAAAACTTTTGGATGGGCAGAACAAACTTTTTTGTTGTGTATCCACCTGTTTTGGGGAGAATTGATTAGATCTCTTGTAAGAACCACATCGTTTTGCAGATTGCGAATTATGGTTTAAAATCGTGGTATCGGTCGCGGTATCGGCCAACCCTAAAAACTGATACGATATCAGTATCGGTCGCGGTTCATCACGGTTGTCGGGATGATTTTTTTTTTTTTACCTCAAAAAAATTTGAAAAAATGTCAAAAAATTCCAGAATATTGCAACATGCAAAAAAATAGTGTTCATTTTCCATTAGTAACTAATATAAATCAAAATATCGGTCCCCTTAACGGTTTTTTTTTTTTTGAAAATGGTGACTTTTCATTGCTCAAAAGACTGTATAGTATAATAAGAGGGCTATACCGACCAAAAAAGCCCCTACAAAAACACAGGGAAGAGCTGGACAAAAAGATTCGAGGCCAAAAAAGGGGCAACAACAGAAAACAAAAAGAAATTAAGTAGGGCCAGAAATGAGCAAAGAAGGTTTAAGAACTCCCTATTTGGCGAGTATATCTGCCTCCACATTTGATGATCTCATAATGTGATTGAACGAAATGTTCAAATCACCCTTAAGTTATAGCATCCTATATCGCAATTTTGTCTGTAACTGTCTAAAATAGATTCAAAATTAATTAGAGTTATATGTACATATTAAAAGAAGTAATATAAAAAATTGATACTTAATTTAATCTTTTAAATATTTTGTAAGTGTAGTGTGACAATGGGCCAACTCTCATGGTAATAAAAATTTGTAAGGATACTCTAGGCTCTACAGAGGGAGACATTTTTTAGTGGTTTAGAGTTTTCTTAAATGGTAAACAGTATACTAAAAGGTCCCTTTAGCATCATCAGTAAGAATCACTTTATCCCCTCTTATACATCTCTTAGTGCAAACTGTTGTTTTATCTAAGTACTCAAGAAATTCATAGGTGCTACAGTGAGGCTTACCAATTGACAACCTAAGCCATTAAAAAAAAAAAATGGCCCACTTTTATTAGGGCTTGTTCTAATTTCACTTTAATTGGGATGGACCCCTTGTCAGATTGATTAATAGCAATAAATTAATCAGAAATCCAATGAATCTGACAGTGGGCACATTTTCTATTAGTGTGAAGTTTTACAAGGGCCCATATAATAATGGACCATTCGTTTAGAACAGCTTGGATTATTGACTTGTGGGCTCTCACCATGGAGTCTTTCAATTTCTTAAAGTAAAGAAAAAAAAAGAGTCTGGACTTGAAACATTCTTGAAAGGAGGAAAGGGCATTCGCCCCTTTCACTTGATGCCAAAAGAGAGAAAAATGCAGAGGAAGAGAAAACCGAGAAGGGGAGGAAGGAGAAGAAGAAGATAATGATTCGGCAGCAAGCGTGTGAAGGAGGAACAATCTTCAAGTCCAGGTATGCTCCTCTAATCTATATCTGTGATTCCATTTCTTCAATCCCTTTCTCTCTATTTGTTTTTGTTTTTCCTTTTTCTCCTTTCTGCAACATGGATGTGATGTATGGTTTCTCCTTTCTCTCTATTTGTTTATGTTTATTTATTTGTTTATTTATTTGATGATTTCAAAATATCGGCTGAGACCAATGTTTCCAAATATTGGCCGATATTAAGCGATTTTTTGGCGATATTCTTCTGATCAGAAACCGTGACCGATAAGCAACAAAAAATCGGATCATCATGGCTGATACCGGTATGTATCGGCCGATATTTTAATCCATATTGCAGAGGGCACGGACTATCTAGATGTTATTGCTCAGTTTTCCATTATTTGCTGTTTGTTTCGTTACTTGTAGCGGGTGATATATTTGGTCATAATTGCCTGATATTTTGATCTTGCAGTATTTCTACCCAGACAACATGCCTTCAGCAGAGAAGCTAGAGCTAGAGCCTGAAGGGGTTGCAGTTGAGTTCAAAATGTCAGAATCAGATTGTGGATCTTCCTGTGTCCAGGGTAACGACCCTTTTCTCTCATTCATGTCAATTTTTCTCATTCTCCTCGGCTGCTTGATTATATCTAGATTGATGGTATATAAGACTTTGATGCCTGTGTGTTAACCCGCAAGTGCATATGCAACCCTTGGTTTCTTGAATTTGTTGCAATCATTTTCCTTGATCCTTCATTTTCCATGGAACCCGCTTTCCATGTTTGTGGGAAATCTTCATTTTTTTCTTTCTTTTTCTTTGTCAAATTTGTATGTCTACAATCACCACCAACTCTAACTTTAATTAGTCATTCTAACTGTAATTAGTCGTACGCTGATATTTAAACATAAACCAGGGGTTGAAAACCCTTACATGAGCTAAACATTGTACCTTTTGTTTGTACAGTTGTAGACTTCAGCACTTTATTGCTGATAGTAGCCCTAGGATTGATGAGAGGCACAAAACGGTCTTACATGATTTGTTAGTGATTGCTGATCCCTAATCTTTAGATCCAGGCTCTAGCAATGCAAAAACAACTTCAGGAACCTTTTTTAAGCAAACTGAAGACAGTCGAACAGCAACATGAAGTTCAATTGGTCTAGAACTTCCAAAATTTTAATCTGATATCCAATCCATCCCTACCCTAGAAGTCGCTTTGCATATGAGTCTCCTTCGTTGATGCTCTAATACTAAGTTGAATGTAATCTACGGTTTTGTCGTTAGGGGCATGACAAAAACCCCAAATTGAGAGGCAAGAAAATGAAAAAAAGGGAGTTGAGGGAAGAGAGGGATACAATTGTGTTGCTTAAGGCTGGGCGACCACAACCTTATGTATACTTTATTATATTGTCATAAACCAAACCAAACCAAACCAAGCCTTTTCCCACTAGGTGGGGTCGGCTATATGGATTTGACGACGCCAATCAAATCTGTTTAGGGCCATGTCCTCCATTAGATCCATGTAGGCAAGGTCATGTTTAATAGTTTTTTTCCAACTTCTCTTGGGTCTCCCTCTCCCTCTCCTACTTCTGGCAATCTCCATGCTTTCACACCTTTTAACAGGTGCCTCCGTTGGGCACCTTCTAACATGGTCGAACCATCTCAGTTGATTTTCTCTCATTTATCTTCAATGGTGCTATTCCTACTTTGCCCCTAATCTCCTCATTCCTAATCCTATCTCTCCTTGTGATCCCGCACATCCACCTTAGCATTCTCAGCTCCGCAACTTTCATCTTCTTAACATGATTATGCTTTATTGCTCAACACTCTGATCGATATAACAACACTGGACGTATCGCCACTTTATAATACTTTCCTTTAACCTTGGGGGGGACTTTCCGATCACACAAGACCCCCGAAGCACTCCTCCATTTGGTCCACCCGGCCTGAATCCTGTGACTTACATCAGTATCAATCTCTTCATCCAGTTGCACCATAGATCCAAAGTACCTAAAGTTTTCTTTCTCTACAATCTTTTGTGTGCCCAAACTTACTTCTATGTTACCAGGTGTCTTACTTCTCTTGGCTAAACTTTATTATATTGTCATATTTACAAAAAAACCCTTATCCCCGAATTATGGACTAGTCCTTGGAGTACCTTTATTTACAAATAAACCCACTTCATAGCACATTTTTCCTTTTTATTTTCTTGGATCAGGCTTTTTTGTTTTTGTGTGTATGGGTGGGTGTTGGTTTGAGATGATGTATTGTGATCGTGTACTTACTTTTTTTCTTGGTTTTGCAGTGGCACAATTAACAGCAAAAATCAAGCATCTGTCATCCGTTCTACATAAAAAGGTGGCTGTTACCTTCTTTGGATTTTCTCCATGCTCTCTTCTTATTGTAACTGAAAGGTTCTTTATATGATATTAGTTTTTTGATCTGTTAGTTTAACTTGATTCTTTTTTTCTTTTCCATTAAAAATATCTTTATCCCATCTGTGCAGTGCGTTTTGCAGTCTTGTCAGGATCAGTTAAGGAGTCAGAACATGCTATTGTAGCAATGTTAAATATGTTTGAATTGAGTAATAAAAAAAAGCTGTAACAACTGGTTAGCTGCAAATCATGTCAATTGTGTTTACATGTATGGATTTTGAGGATAACTACAGGATAGAGAACCTGGTGACACCCTAGTCATCAAATTCATCTATTTGAACTTGATTGTCACTTAAATCATCACATGCTAATGCATGATTGTTGTAAACTTTACAGTCCTAGTCATCCTAGGACGACTGTGTACGTTGGTTAAGATAGAATTGAATCCGAGGATTCATGTTTGTAGCAAATTATTGGAATTAGTAAGAGATTGTAAAGTATCCCATTGAAAAATGATAAAAGAGAAATGAAGGAGACATTTTGTTATTTATAGATGCAGAGAGCCAGAGACTTTCGCTTCAAGAACGAACTAAGGAAATAATAAAAGGTACATCTACGCAAAAAATAAAAATAAAATCCTCAATGAATTCTCAAAAGCTGATCGTAAATATCACTATTGTCTCACATGTACTAGGCCCTTTTTTTGGTTTGAAATGCCTTTGACTTGAGTGCTTGCAGGTCATGTCGAGTTTCAACAAAGCCACCCATTTTATTTTCATCTATTATGTCTCTTTCTTCTAAGAGAGCTGTTGCAGCTGCAACTTTAAAGCCTCGGAGCCGGTTTGCCATCAGCTAAGAAATTATGAAACATGTTTGGACAGTTGTTTTACAAAAAAAAAAAATCATATTTCAACGAAGAAAACCCCACGAAAATCTGAAATGATCATAAGATTGTTTTTTTCGTTCCAAATCCACAGCCCACAACTTTGTCCCACTCCTCTCTCTCTATTTTCATTCATGGGTCCATCAAATTTGACGGCTACAGTAGCCTCGTTAAGGGCGAATCTGTCTAGTTCAAGATCAGCAGACAATAGTGGTCCAAGGCTGTCAACATGAGAGGCCAATGGTGGAGGATATGGTGACGAACAGGTTAGAAATTGTTACAATTGGAGGGAGCAATGATGTCAGATGATTTATGTCTTTGTGGTCCCCATCAGATGATTTGAACTGGGTTTTGAAAGAGTATCTTTGATGCCGGCAATGTGATAATTGGAGATGGGTTTTTCCTTTCTTCCCGTTTTTCCATTTTGGTTCTCGTTTTCTCAATTGAGTTGCAGTTGTAGCGGCTCTTGGAAGAGGAAAGAGACATAATAGATGAAAACAAAATGAGTGTAGGGTTTTGTTTACATGACACGTGAGAGTGCGAGTTAGGACTTGTGCACATGCGAGTTGGACATATCTATTTGCGGACGAGTCAATGGCATTTCGGACCATAAAATGGGGCCTTGTACATGTGAGTCAATACTGAAATATTTAAGGTCAACTTTCGAGGGTTCAAAGTATTTGAGGATTTTTTATTTTTTTTTTGGTAAATGTCCCATAATAAAAATGTTTATGGCAAAAACTATTAGAATCAGATCAGAGATGAAGAAAAAGAAGATTTTTGCAATAATTGTCTGTACCCTTGCTGTGGGTCGAATGATCTATTTTTAGAACATGAGAGTATCCAGTTGATGCTACAATTAAGCCTAAATTGGGGCTAATTAGTATATTTTATATTACATTGAATAAGCAACTGCTGTCCATGGTAAAATACTATCCCTAACATTTTGCTAATTGGTAGTTTACAAAATCGCTTCTTATACACACATGGGATTCTGTTTTTGATTTCTTAGCATACATGTGGGGACCTTGTATCAGTGGATCCTATCTCTCCATTCCCCCTCATTGATTTGAAGTTTGGCAAAAGCATCAATTTGGTGGTGAGAAAGCTGTGATGCCTCTTAGTCATAGCTTTTGTGAAGAGATCAGGAGCTAATGGTGAGAAGAAACATGTGGAAGATGGATGGCTCCAGATGTGCCATTATGACAAATAAAGTGACAATCAAGCTTGATATGCTTAGTTCGCTCATGGAAACTGGATTAGCACCAATCTGTACAGCACTTGTATTATCAGCATAAATTGGAGTAGGCTCAATAAGAAAGATGCTAAGTTCATGAAGGATACGTAGCCAAATTACTTCACTACTTGTAGAGGACATGAAATGATACTCAGCTTCAGGAGAGGACTTTGAAACATTCCTCTGTTTCTAACACTTCTAAGAGATCAGTGACTAACCAGGAAATATACGCCACCCTGTAAGAGATGGTCGAGTGTCGGGACATCTAGCCCAATATGCATATGCATAAGCACTAAGAAACAGTCAAGTAACTGATGTAGTGCCATGAGATGTGGTTTATGGGGTTTGCTTACAAACTGCATGATGACTTCAACTTCACGAGAGATGTTCGGTCATGTCATGGTGAGATAAAGAAACCTTTCGACAAGTCAGATATAATGTAGGATTACGCAAAGGTAGGCCTTCCTCTTTTTGAATTTTGGTGCTGACTTCCAAAGGTACACTGGTTTTGGAATTAGTAAGTTGAGCCATTGAAAGAAAATCCTCAGCATACATTCCAAATCCTTTATTTTCAAGGTAAAGATGGATGATGCAACCTAGATCTTTAATCAAAATAGACCAACTCCTCAAAGGGGTTGGCCGAATCGCTCAATAGATTCATAGCACCCACCATACTTACGATCAAGAAACAACACAAATGAAAGGAATACTCAACAGAGTTTTATTCAATAATCAAAAGTGTTACCCTCTTAATGGGAGGGATTTCCAATAAAGAGGGTGGGAAGGAACTTACCCTTACTTCCCCATTCTCCAACAACATAGCAGAATATCACGCTTTCACCCAAGTATTGGAATTGGCCCTATCCATGGAGCTGATGCATCTCCAAATCTATGGAGATTCCAAATTGATCATCTATCAGCTCTACATACAAAGCGAGGAAGCCTTTTTTTTTCCTTTTTTAAGGTAAGTGTTACCAAGAAGTCAAGAAAGCCTGTTATTCTCCCATATTACCAAAATGCGAAACAGTTGATGGGCCAGTTTCCCATCACATCCCTAGAGCACATAGCAAAATGCTTGAGCAGGCGCACTGGCAGGATTGCCCCCCGTGATGTCCATCCCAAGAGGAGGGTCTTACACAATTGCAGTTTGCGAATGGCGGATTTTATCGTTGTTGGACACTCTTGAGGCAATCATGACTGCAGGGATCATATAGAAAAGGTCTTGACCACAAGAATAGGAGCTATTCTCAATAGAAACTCGGATTGAAAGGAAGTTTTTATCAGCTACTTCAAGTATGGAATACTTACAACTCATTGAAAAGATTTATGTAAAAAGTGAAGCTCCACAGTTCTACTACAATGAGTTGAGCAAAATCCTATACTTAAGATCCTACGGTGGCATTCTGCTATGATGGCTATACGGAGAATAAGTCACAAACACTCTGGCAGAAATGCATAATGGAGCACGTCAATCAGGGCCAAAGTTTTATGATCGCATATGCTGGCCAGGATACTATTGAGCCACAATGGTGAAAGGTGCGATGGAATGTTCCAAACGACGCAATGAGTGTCAAAAGCTTGTAAACTACATCCATCAAGTATTTGAGCCGTTGCATCCAATCGTCCCGTCTTGGCCTTTCAACGCATGGGGAAGGATTATCATAGGACTCATTAATCCCACCTCAGGTTGAGGGCACCAGTACATTTCGGCTGCAACAGATTACTTCACCATTGTAAAGTAATCTGTTGGAACCAAAATTTATTGCATCTTGAGGGTATTCAATCATTTCAACAAGCTCCAATGTGCTCCTCGGAAGTGCTTTTGACTACTACTAAACTACCGACAAAACCCGAGCAAAAGCCTTGCAAAAAAGAATCCATTGGATTACCAGATGCTTGCACTGTTGAGGAGTGGGTTCCACCCAGGGTTAGTATAGAAAAGTATTTAGTCTGCCTCTATTAACGCCTCGAGGTTTTGCTAGGAATGGTTAGTTAAAGAAATTTAATTTGGTATCGGAGGCAATCGGTTGTGAGTTCGAATCCCAGGAGGAACGACTCGGCGTAACATTTAAAAAAAGAAAACATACGCGTCGCCAAAAGTGCACAGACCGGGTTCCAACTAAGGAGTGTTGAGGATGGGCTACACCAAGGGGGAGTATTGAAAATTACTTATGTTGCCTCTACTAACACCTTGAGGTTTTTGTAGGAATGGCTAGCTTAGGAGATTTAATGTGGTATTTTATTTTTGATAATGAAGGGTTTCATAGCCCTTTGGGCCGGAATAATCCCTACGGCCCAAGGGGAGCCTGGTAAATCCCCTGTGGCCCAGTGTAGTAGTGCAGTTTCGAACCCTTAGCCTCCGGGTGCAAACCGTTGTCCAATTTAATGTGGTATTAGAGCCAGCCAGTCGCGAGTTTGTGTCCTAGGAGGAACGACTTGCCGCACATAAAAAAACTTGTCGCCAAAAATGCGCCGACCGGGTTCCACCTGAGGCAAAGTGTTGAGGAGTGGGCTCCATCCAGGGTGAGTATTGAAAAGTATTTATTCTACTTCTACTAACGCCTCGAGGTTTTGGTAGGAATAGTTCACTAAAGAAATTTGATATATTAAGTTTCTTTAGCTAACCATTCCTAACCAAAATCTTGAGGTTTTGGTATGAATGGTTAGCTGAGGAAATTTTATATGGTATCAGAGCCAATCGGTCGTGAAGTTGAATCTTAGGAGAGACGACTTGATGCGAAAAAACTACGTGCCGCCAAAAGTGCGCCAACTGGGTTCCTCCCGAGTTGCTCCTCAACACACCCCTCGGGTGGAGCCCGGTCAGCGCATTTTTGGCGACACATTTTTTTCATGCCGAGTCGTGTAAGTAGCCATATACCAACCCAAAAGTTTAAGCTGATACGTAGAAGGCCCAAACAGGTATATGAAGACATGTCAAACCTATTACTTAGGCGATGTGGGACTTCCCAACACTCTCCCTCAAGTGCAGGCCCAACATATGTCATGGATGGGCCTGCCACGTGGGCTACACAAGAATGATGGGATCGAAACCCGCTCTGATACCATGTAAGTAGCCATATACCAACCCAAAAGCTTAAGCTGATAGGTGGAAGGCCCAAACAAGTATATGAAAACATGTTAAACCTATTACTTAGGCGATGTGGGATGTGGGATTTCCCAACAAGTCGTTCTGACTAGGATTTGAACTCACGACCGGTTGGCTTTGATACCATATCAAATTTCTTTAGCTAACCATTTAGTAGAGGCAGCATAAATAGTTTTCAATATTCCCCTTTGGGTGGAGCCCACTCAATACTTTCCCTCAGGTGGGACCCGGTTGGTGCATTTTTGGCGACATGCCGAGTCGTTCGTCTTGGGATCTGGTATGAATGGTTAGCTGATGAAATTTAATATGCATCGCATTCAATAAGCTTGCAACCATGATATCTAGAAAGGCCAATGCTTTGGGAGGAACATCTTGCTGATTAGCTATGAGTTGCCTCAACTATAACAAAATGTACTGCGAAGTCTCATCTGGCTTAGGAAAAGATCAGCCAAATGAAATATCATGAGACGGGTCCTCCCTCTTAGTGGCAGCTATGAAAGTGATCACAAACAAAGTTAATAGAATCAATGAAGAAAGTATCAAACAAGAAAATTGCATGAAATCTTCCTAAGCCAGATGAGACGAGACAGGTCCTCACTCAGTGGCAGCTGTGAAAACGATAGCAAACAAAGTTAATAGAAGCAATAAAGAAGTATCAAACAAGAAAATGACACAAAAAACTCACCAACAGAGGATACAGCCAGGTGCTCCGCCTTTGAAGGTTAAACCTCCACACAAACAGAAACATTGACGGTAAATCTATCATCTGCATCTTGATTGTCTGCATCATCTACAACATCAGTGAGTACGTCATCCATAGTTGAGAAATTTGTTTCTGACGATGTTATAGTTTGTCCTCCAAACTGAAATATTTCGGCCGATTTGGGAATTTGGTGAAATGTTTCGGATTTACGTTTTGGAAAAATATGAAAATTAAAAATATAGATATACATATTAGAAACATATAATACTACTATTAAAATATAAAAATGGTTTCATACATCTAGTACTAAATCAACCCAAAAAAAAATTCAACACTATCAACATCTTAGCTAATATATTCAACATTACATGTGTACAGGTACGAATAAATGAAAAAAAATGATAGGAATGCAAAAACAAAAAACACCCAATAGTTGTAAAAAAAAAAGTAGGCAAACAATAGTTGTAGAAATAAAAAGCACCAAACTGCAAACAAAAGCACCATATCAACCCAGCCTAGCCCAGCAACAAACCCACGTCCCACCCAGCCTAGCCCATCAGCAAACCCATGTCCCAACCCAGCCCTGCTTAGCCCAAAAGGGAAACAAAAAAAACAGGCATCATATAAAAGCCATATGTCGAATTAGAAAGCTCTGAGAAAAGAAAAGGGCATCTACCGAAGAACTTGGAGCTGAGCAAACGAACGAAGAAGTGGTGTCGACAACAGCTCTGGAAGACGAAAGGAAAAAACTTCTTCCTCCGTTTTTTTTTTTTTGGCTTGGGTCGGGCCTGAACTTAGGTTAGACCCAGCTGCAACACACCAGCAGGCACGTGGGAGAGAGACTGTTGTTTTTTGTTTTTTTTTTTTTGGGTTGGGCTTAGGTTCAGGTCGGGTCAGAATTTAGGCCCAACTCAGGAAATCTGACTCTAAAGTTCAAGAGTAAACATGTGTGAAGGAAAGGACCTTTTGTTGGTCTTGGTTTCTGTGCGGAGCAAATAAAGAAAAGAAGCCCTTATCTGTTTGTAGCTCCAGAGAGAATGTAGAGAATGGGAAAAACAATCACTGTGCTCCGGCGATCTTGGTGAAACTTCAGAGATGGTGGACCTTGGAGTTTGCACGGCTGCTGCGACAATTCCGATTGCACGGCTAAGAGTCAGCGTGCAACAATGAAGATGAGGGCGGCAGTGGCTGAACTGATCGATGATCTTGCCGCTAGTTATGCTCGTTCTGTGGAGATAATGATGCCGACAATGGTTGTCGGACTCAGATTTCCTCTTCTATTCCATCTTCTGTCTTTTCTCTTCTGTTTCTTCTTTCTGCTGATTTTTTTTTCTAGGCTTGGGAATTTTGGGTTTCAGTCGAGATGGGATGGATTAGTGTGGGTGGGATGTGGGATGAAAGGAATTTGGTGTGGATTAGGATCAGATTGGGCTCAGGTTTTGGTGATGAAGGTCAGAGATTGGGTTCGGTGGTTAGGGATGGGAGAATGGGTTTCCATGGAAGATGGTAGGGTTTGGGTTGGACGTAGGCAGATGCTTTGGGATTTCTGTTGTGTGGATTCTGTGAAGGAGGGAAAGATAGGATTTCACTCCTTCTCTTTCCTTTTTTTTTTTCTTTTGAATGGGCCTTGGAGATTTTGCTATGTTGGTGATGAAGGGATGGATGAATGATGGTGGATGTGGTGTGGGGTGACGCTGTGGAACTTGCAGAGATGGGTGCGGAATGAGGACAGTGATGGATGGCAATGGATGATGGTGAATGACGGTGAACCAAAGAGATCGGATTCACGGCTTACCTCGAATCGGCGATTGGGTCGGCAATCCGAGTTTGGATTTTCACTCTAATACCAATTTTGTGCAGCCCAGCCACGATCATGATAAAGATCGACACTTCCGACGGTGAGATCGGGTCTTCCGATTCAAGCCCTAAGATCATTTAGGGGAAAATAACGGAAGGGGAACTCACAAGAATAATTCTGAACTTTATTAATAATATAGCATGCCCTACAATCAAGCATCTCTCTCTATTTATAACAGAGGAATGACTTAAATAAAGAAACTACCATTATTCAGTGACTCCTAAAATCACTCCCTAAAATCTCTAAGAAAATCAAATCACTAAAATCTCTCTGATTAAGTCAAATAAGAGATTATATCAAATTACTAAAATTTACTAACTATTTAAAGAAAGCAACTCAAGGTGCATCAAGGGGGGAACAAAGAAGAAGCAGTACCTGGGTCGAGCGGCAGAAGCAATAGGGACGAACTGAGCTGGTGGTGCTTCCTTTTCTTTTCATTTTTCTTTTGGTCGGATGAATAGAGCAGCAGCAACAGCAGCAGATTCGGCTGCTTCTTCTCCCTCCTCTTTTTCTTTTTGTTTTTCTTATTCTTCTTCTTCTTTTCTTCCTCTACTTTTAAGCCCCCACTTTTCATTTTTTCTATTTTAAAGGCCATCTACACAGATTGGCCGAATCTTGGGATTTTGGCCAATTCGTCTGAACTCCTGCAATTCGGTCCGAAATGCTAAATTTCAAACGAATTGGAACAAAATCTGAACCGAATAATCACAATGGTGTTGTTCGGTTTGGTATCCAGATTGAACTGAAATTATTCGGAAAATTCGGACGAAACAAACCGAATTTCGTGACACTGACATCATCCCTCGCAATGTCTTGATGTGGATCTTCCACATCCTCTTGGACAGGGTGAACCACGCCATTATCTTTTTCCATAAGTGGGTCAGTGGGATCACCTTAGGAGGTAACTTTAAATTGGGAATCTGATGGAAGAGGGTCAAACTCGGCCAAAATATCTACAAAAAGAAAGCGTCAGTATCACCAAGAATAAAGCAGCAAAAGTAACGACGGTCAAACAAATACCTTAAATATTTGAAAAGCTTGAAGAATATTGGGGGCCCAAAGAAACCATGTCTCCTAAAAGCTGTGACACAGAAGGGGAACGTGGCACCTGGAAAGTAGAACTTACAAAAGGGTCAAAAGGCTCCTCTGCAATGACACTCAAAGGCACTATGTATGGAAGTGGGGAATCATCATCAAGAGGCTCTGTAATGGGTTCAAAAAGAGTAGAACCCACCACATGAAGAGGGTGTGTAAGAGCAATAGTCTCCGTAGTAGTTGGAAGAACTAGCACTTGCACTCTCAGAACGAGGCATCGTCGCTGAAGGGACAAAACACACCTTGCGACACTAGAAAATATAATGAAAAGCCCATTGGCTTTGACAATTCAGGCGTCGATCTATGTAACAAGAGTTGTTACCGACTGAGTTCTCAATTTGGTTGTACTACAAACGAGGACCAAAATAGTGGATACGGCGAGCGTAGCGGCAAGTGGCCAAAATGCTACGTAGCGGCGTTGCGGTGTGAATTTTATTAGTGTTCAAAAAAGTTTGAATCTTGTGTAGTAGTTAGTCCATGTTTTTTTAGTAATTTGGGACCATATAATGATAGAGAAAACTCTAGGAAAGGCTTTTGAGGATAAGAAATAAGAAAACTAGTGTTTTAAATTAAAATTGCTTGGCTTTACTAGGTTCTAGACCATAGCGCCACTATTTTCAAAGTAGTGTAGCGGCGTCAAACCGCTACGGCCGATAATGCAGCTGCTATGTTACACGGTGCCCTCTATTTTGAACCATGACTATAGACACTCCGCCATAGTGGCTCTCACCCATGTGGCTAGTGTCAGGCAGATGAACTTCCACATCGGAAACATGAACCTCAGCTGTCGAGGGGTGGGTCTTAATAGTTGGACCTGCCAATGGACTATCGTGATTTGTGACGCATATCGTAAGAATCAATCTCACCATCTTCTACAACTACATCATTCCTTTGACGAGCTTTCCTTCTCCAAGGCGGCTTCACAACCGACTTTGTAGTAGTCGAACGTGGCCTCCAGTTAATGTTCTTAGCAACTAGGACCCCAATTGACTTCTTTGTACATTCCGAACTTGCGTTGGATCTTCTATGACTTTTCACCCAGGGCACCTATTTTTTTAGCTCCATGGGTAGGGTTTGTGTGAAAAGTGCCGAAGCACGTAGAGGTCTCTGTGGAGACTACACTAGGACACACCTCTCTAAGGAACCTAAATCCCACAAATATCATTAAAATTTTGAAGCCTGAGATTGAATCTCTACAATATGCATATAAATAAGCAAAGCAAACTAAGATTCCTAATCGAGCTATGAAACTAAAGAAATTAGAAACTATCTTAATTGCAACCCAGTTAATTAATGAAATAAAATTAGAAAACTTCGAAGCTTTCTTCGGTCCCACACGTGGACCATGAGTCCCCTTGCAACAGTTCATTAGACCGCATCAATATCTTACCAAGTTGCATGTGGAGCTAGTAGAGTGATGAGGACATCAATCCCAAGTATTCCAAGCTCTATTGAAGGCATCGTCACAAGAAGAACAGGGCAGATCGAGCTTCTTTGTGGATGGTTCGGCCTTCCATAGGCTAATCCATCAAGATCACGGAGATCTAAAGATGATCCACCGTTGGATCTGAGTTTTAAGGAGGATCCACCATTGGATTTGGCATCTAGCATACTGAAGGCCTCCTGTTACATGTCTGGAAGATCCCACATCAGAAAGGCCCACAGGAGATGGATTACTAAAGATATTTCATGAAGACTTAAAAGAGAAGTGGGGCCGAAGGAGTTAAAATTGAAGAATAGAAGAGAGGGAAAGAGGGCTCACAATTTAACCGAGGAGCACCTCAAGAAGTGTGCGCAAGTGGTATTACGCACAGTATCCCTTGCTCAAGACCACTTTGCCACACTTATTTTATTTCTCTTTATTTGTTTTATTTATGTTTTACGTTTAACGGATAGATGTAGTTCTCAGCATATATTTTTATCTTATTCGTCCATTAGTAGGGTTATTTGCTTTCTTTAAAACTTGTATCTCTTTTTGGGAGAAGACAGTAATGATTGATGAATGAATAAAGAAGTTTCATGGAAGCCCTCTTGAGAACATCTCCTACAGGAACTTCTTCCTCCCCGTGATGGGGAGTTTGGCGTGAGGCCAATGCTCTTATCTTCTTCTTCCTCCAGGTATTCTCCATCTCTTTCTTGTCTGTTTTCGTCCTTCCATTTCAAATTTCCATCAAATCTAGATCTAGATCTATCCCACCATTGGAATCCTAGATCTTGTCCCAAACCCCAACCTAAGCCCAATCCAAGCCATCTAATCATCTCCATTCCCAAGACCAGCCCCTATATCGTTGACCGATCCCCTCCATCCGTTACTGAATACCTAGATCTGCCCACATCAGGTCTAGATCTATATCCCACGGGTGTAGTTCTAAATCTGATCCACACATAAAACTCCAAATACACCCCACAACCACAACCACCATCAGCCCTAATATCCAACCCCACCAGACTTGGCTGAACCTGATCTGGGCCCAAATCCACCTGGCTGAACCAGGCCCAGCCCACTTTGGAGCCCAAATCAGCCCCTCGTATTAAGATTTTCAGCCCATTTGAACCCTGATTTCAGTTCTGAATTTTTAATTTGGGCCTTTAAAAGTTGTGGGAATTTATTTTTTTCAAATATGAAATTAAACTTTAATTTGCACAATTCCACAAATACCGACAAGTAACCACTTGGGCCAAGCTACCATCAAATCCTTAAAGGACACCTCAAATTTGCTTTGTGTCAGTGATTCCTAGACAGCGTGGAAGTCTTAACCTTCCATTGGATCCAACTTTAATTAATTGGGATCTTATTGCAGTATTGTGACAAGCCTTGGATCACTGTTAATTGCTTGTTGAATTTTACATTGAATGGTGTGCCTAACTTCAATTTAAGTGGTTTAATTATATAATTGTTAAGAATTTTCTTGATCTCAAAATCATATCATTTGGGCTAGTCAACCCCGTCCTGCATCATAGGGGCTGATAGAACCTTGTGTTCTTTCAGTCTTTAGCCAGCTGAATGGTAGTCATTTTTCGCAAATTTTATTGACATTCATCTTCATGTGGGGCGAATCACAGCCCAAATGTCCATTACACCCCCCGGCATGTAACTGTTAGATGACATGCTCTTGGATGGAAGTAGTTTGTCATGTTCATATTCTTATTTGATCTCCTTGAACCCTAGTCTGGTGACAACCATAGAGATCGCATGTGCTTGTGTTGGCTTAATGCATCGGTGATGAGATTATCTTTGTTGTCCTTGTGTCAAATCAGAGAAGTGAACACCTGGAGATAGGTGTTTCATTTGACACAGCACGTGCTCATCTTTTGTTGGGATTGAAGGTGCTTTAGACTTTAGAGCCCCATGATCTGAATATAAAGCAAACTCCTTTACGATCAACTAATGCTACCAATATCGGAGCACTTGCAGTACAATGTAGAACTCCACATCGCAAGTAGAGTATTGCTGCTTGGCATCGGAGAGCTTCTCAATGAAGAAGGCTATAGATGATGTCCTTGGCTTAGGACTCCTCCAATAGCAATATGAGAGGCATCACAACTTAGCTCAAAAATCTTCTCGAAGTCTGGTTAGTGTAAACCTAGAGCCTTTGTCATCTTATGCTTGATCCTCTCAAATGCACGAGCTACTACATTGGTCCATTTGAAATCTCCTTGATTCATGCAATTGGTGATTGGCTCCATGATACTGTTGAAGTTTCGTAAAAACCGTCGGTAAAAGGTAATGAATTCATGGAAACTTTCAACTTCAGATATGTTTGCTGGAGTAGACCATTCAATAATTGCCTCCACTCTAGTAGTATCTTGTTCAATGTCCTAGCATATACCAACATAGCCCAAGAAGACTACAAGTCACTAATGAAAGTGCACTTCTTAAGGGGAAGGTAAAAGTGCTCACGTTGTAGGACTCGAAAGACTTCTCCTAGATGCCCAATGGGCTCCCCCTTCGTTTTCTTGTAAATGGGGATATCATCAAAATAAACAACAGACTTACAGAGGAATGGCCGTGATAGCTGAGTTATCACGCACACGAAGGTGCTCAAAGTTGGTCAATCAGAATGGCATAACCAACTGTTTGTAAAGTCCATCCTTAGTTTTGAATCATGTCTTCTTACGAATGAATGGCCGTGATAGCTGAGTCATCATTTACATGAAGGTAATTAGAGTGTTAGTCAATCCGAGTGGCATAACCAACCGTTCATTGAGTCCATCCTTAGTTTTGAATGTTGTTTTCCATTCATCGAGCTACTGAATGCGTATCTGATGGTAACCGCCATAGATCAAGCTTCAATACGACATTAGATCCTTTGAGATCTCATATATTTACATCATCATCACCATTGATAATCATGTCATCAACGTAGATAAGTAGTATAGTGCAGCATATGGATGTCCAACGAATAAAAGAAAGCTGTCACTTGGCTCAAATTCCGGCCTTAAATCCATCTGGAACTGACTAAAATGAGATTCTTTTTTAATCTTTTTCACACGAATGAGAAAGGCAGAAGGTACATCTTTCAAGATCATTGAGTTCATTTCATTTGATAAGGCAAGGAATCCACTAAAATTCTCTTGGACTGTCTTGGAACCCTGACAATACTTGGCTGGTACTGTATCTAGATAGAATTTTCTAGCTTTATTTGTTTGATGATAGAGCTTGTGCAAGTGATTCCACATGTCATAAGCTTTTGAGAAAGATTGTAGAGACAGATATGGAAGATTCAATTGACTCAATACATGGAATTGAGTTCCTAGAAATTCATGCTAGAAAGGGTTCTAACAAAAGGATTATAGAAGAGGTGAGGGTGAAGGATATAATGTGCAGATATAGATGGGACCTTACCTTTCTAGGATTTCATTTGTTAGGGTGATGGTTGGGTGTTCATTTTCCAGCTCCCCTTAATTCATTTTCCATAAAAGGGAGAGTATTTTGATGGGCATTTATGGATCTTCTTCACCTTTGTTTCTTCAATTTTAGCCACTTAGGAATGCACTTAGAATTCCAAGGAATTCAATTCCATGCATATAAACGAGCTTAACATGCCAAAACTCAAGCACTTTTCTTTTTCTTTTTTTTTGTTTTGCTTTAATAACTAATGAGGTGCCAATTTGATTGATATGATCAGGATAAGCATTCGCGAAGGGGTCTTCAAGCAATGGTCCAAAGAAGGAAGAAGCTGCTCAAGTATCTCCGGAGGACAGATTGGGAATCTTACTGCTTTGTTATTTCTAAGCTTGGACTTAAGGACAATCCTGATTACAAGAAGTAGGAGCAGTGTTCCATGAATTTGTTCTTGTAACCTTACATGACCTGCAGATTCAACTTGGACTTCAGTTGAACATGACAAGTAAAGAAATTTTGAACTCCTTTATAATTGAAGCCCTCAAGGAATATGATTCAATTGGCAGAATCAGGCAGCCCCGCCTTTTAAACCCTTACAGGCAGCCAATGTGGGGCCTGAGGAATTTTTTCTTTTTTCTTTTTTAAATTTTTTTGCAATGAGACTACTAAAATACATCAAAACCAGCCTAGCAAAACTAAATAAACTGAAACATGCTTCCTTCAGTCATTTTGTCCTGCTGCTGCTGCCGTCATTCAGATCCAGTCATTCAGAACCAATCTGCCTAGATGGGAGTTGGTAACTGAGTAGTTGTAAGGAAGAACCGACAGAGAGTTGCAGCTGCAACTTTAAAGCCTCGGAGCCTGTTTGCCATCAGCTAAGAAATTATGAAACATGTTTGGACAGTTGTTTTACAAAAAAAAAAAAATCATATTTCAACGAAGAAAGCCCCACGAAAATCTGAAATGATCATAAGATTGTTTTTCTCGTTCCAAATCCACTGCCCACAACTTTGTCCCACTCCTCTCTCTCTATTTTCATTCATGGGTCCATCAAATTTGACGGCTACAGTAGCCTCGTTAAGGGCGAATCTGTCTAGTTCAAGATCAGCAGACAATAGTGGTCCAAGGCTGTCAACATGAGAGGCCAATGGTGGAGGATATGGTGACGAACAGGTTAGAAATTGTTACAATTGGAGGGAGCAATGATGTCAGATGATTTATGTCTTTGTGGTCCCCATCAGATGATTTGAACTGGGTTTTGAAAGAGTATCTTTGATGCCGGCAATGTGATAATTGGAGATGGTTTTTCCTTTCTTCCCGTTTTTCCATTTTGGTTCTCGTTTTCTCAATTGAGTTGCAGTTGTAGCGGCTCTTGGAAGAGGAAAGAGACATAATAGATGAAAACAAAATGAGTGTAGGGTTTTGTTTACATGACTCGTGAGAGTGCGAGTTAGGACTTGTGCACATTGGACATATCTATTTGCGGACGAGTCAATGGCATTTCGGACCATAAAATGGGGCCTTGTACATGTGAGTCAATACTGAAATATTTAAGGTCAACTTTCGAGGGTTCAAAGTATTTGAGGATTTTTTATTTTTTTTTTGGTAAATGTCCCATAATAAAAATGTTTATGGCAAAAACTATTAGAATCAGATCAGAGATGAAGAAAAAGAAGATTTTTGCAATAATTGTCTGTACCCTTGCTGTGGGTCGAATGATCTATTTTTAGAACATGAGAGTATCCAGTTGATGCTACAATTAAGCCTAAATTGGGGCTAATTAGTATATTTTATATTACATTGAATAAGCAACTGCTGTCCATGGTAAAATACTATCCCTAACATTTTGCTAATTGGTAGTTTACAAAATCGCTTCTTATACACACATGGGATTCTGTTTTTGATTTCTTAGCATACATGTGGGGACCTTGTATCAGTGGATCCTATCTCTCCATTCCCCCTCATTGATTTGAAGTTTGGCAAAAGCATCAATTTGGTGGTGAGAAAGCTGTGATGCCTCTTAGTCATAGCTTTTGTGAAGAGATCAGGAGCTAATGGTGAGAAGAAACATGTGGAAGATGGATGGCTCCAGATGTGCCATTATGACAAATAAAGTGACAATCAAGCTTGATATGCTTAGTTCGCTCATGGAAACTGGATTAGCACCAATCTGTACAGCACTTGTATTATCAGCATAAATTGGAGTAGGCTCAATAAGAAAGATGCTAAGTTCATGAAGGATACGTAGCCAAATTACTTCACTACTTGTAGAGGACATGAAATGATACTCAGCTTCAGGAGAGGACTTTGAAACATTCCTCTGTTTCTAACACTTCTAAGAGATCAGTGACTAACCAGGAAATATACGCCACCCTGTAAGAGATGGTCGAGTGTCGGGACATCTAGCCCAATATGCATATGCATAAGCACTAAGAAACAGTCAAGTAACTGATGTAGTGCCATGAGATGTGGTTTATGGGGTTTGCTTACAAACTGCATGATGACTTCAACTTCACGAGAGATGTTCGGTCATGTCATGGTGAGATAAAGAAACCTTTCGACAAGTCAGATATAATGTAGGATTACGCAAAGGTAGGCCTTCCTCTTTTTGAATTTTGGTGCTGACTTCCAAAGGTACACTGGTTTTGGAATTAGTAAGTTGAGCCATTGAAAGAAAATCCTCAGCATACATTCCAAATCCTTTATTTTCAAGGTAAAGATGGATGATGCAACCTAGATCTTTAATCAAAATAGACCAACTCCTCAAAGGGGTTGGCCGAATCGCTCAATAGATTCATAGCACCCACCATACTTACGATCAAGAAACAACACAAATGAAAGGAATACTCAACAGAGTTTTATTCAATAATCAAAAGTGTTACCCTCTTAATGGGAGGGATTTCCAATAAAGAGGGTGGGAAGGAACTTACCCTTACTTCCCCATTCTCCAACAACATAGCAGAATATCACGCTTTCACCCAAGTATTGGAATTGGCCCTATCCATGGAGCTGATGCATCTCCAAATCTATGGAGATTCCAAATTGATCATCTATCAGCTCTACATACAAAGCGAGGAAGCCTTTTTTTTTCCTTTTTTAAGGTAAGTGTTACCAAGAAGTCAAGAAAGCCTGTTATTCTCCCATATTACCAAAATGCGAAACAGTTGATGGGCCAGTTTCCCATCACATCCCTAGAGCACATAGCAAAATGCTTGAGCAGGCGCACTGGCAGGATTGCCCCCCGTGATGTCCATCCCAAGAGGAGGGTCTTACACAATTGCAGTTTGCGAATGGCGGATTTTATCGTTGTTGGACACTCTTGAGGCAATCATGACTGCAGGGATCATATAGAAAAGGTCTTGACCACAAGAATAGGAGCTATTCTCAATAGAAACTCGGATTGAAAGGAAGTTTTTATCAGCTACTTCAAGTATGGAATACTTACAACTCATTGAAAAGATTTATGTAAAAAGTGAAGCTCCACAGTTCTACTACAATGAGTTGAGCAAAATCCTATACTTAAGATCCTACGGTGGCATTCTGCTATGATGGCTATACGGAGAATAAGTCACAAACACTCTGGCAGAAATGCATAATGGAGCACGTCAATCAGGGCCAAAGTTTTATGATCGCATATGCTGGCCAGGATACTATTGAGCCACAATGGTGAAAGGTGCGATGGAATGTTCCAAACGACGCAATGAGTGTCAAAAGCTTGTAAACTACATCCATCAAGTATTTGAGCCGTTGCATCCAATCGTCCCGTCTTGGCCTTTCAACGCATGGGGAAGGATTATCATAGGACTCATTAATCCCACCTCAGGTTGAGGGCACCAGTACATTTCGGCTGCAACAGATTACTTCACCATTGTAAAGTAATCTGTTGGAACCAAAATTTATTGCATCTTGAGGGTATTCAATCATTTCAACAAGCTCCAATGTGCTCCTCGGAAGTGCTTTTGACTACTACTAAACTACCGACAAAACCCGAGCAAAAGCCTTGCAAAAAAGAATCCATTGGATTACCAGATGCTTGCACTGTTGAGGAGTGGGTTCCACCCAGGGTTAGTATAGAAAAGTATTTAGTCTGCCTCTATTAACGCCTCGAGGTTTTGCTAGGAATGGTTAGTTAAAGAAATTTAATTTGGTATCGGAGGCAATCGGTTGTGAGTTCGAATCCCAGGAGGAACGACTCGGCGTAACATTTAAAAAAAGAAAACATACGCGTCGCCAAAAGTGCACAGACCGGGTTCCAACTAAGGAGTGTTGAGGATGGGCTACACCAAGGGGGAGTATTGAAAATTACTTATGTTGCCTCTACTAACACCTTGAGGTTTTTGTAGGAATGGCTAGCTTAGGAGATTTAATGTGGTATTTTATTTTTGATAATGAAGGGTTTCATAGCCCTTTGGGCCGGAGTAATCCCTACGGCCCAAGGGGAGCCTGGTAAATCCCCTGTGGCCCAGTGTAGTAGTGCAGTTTCGAACCCTTAGCCTCCGGGTGCAAACCGTTGTCCAATTTAATGTGGTATTAGAGCCAGCCAGTCGCGAGTTTGTGTCCTAGGAGGAACGACTTGCCGCACATAAAAAAACTTGTCGCCAAAAATGCGCCGACCGGGTTCCACCTGAGGCAAAGTGTTGAGGAGTGGGCTCCATCCAGGGTGAGTATTGAAAAGTATTTATTCTACTTCTACTAACGCCTCGAGGTTTTGGTAGGAATAGTTCACTAAAGAAATTTGATATATTAAGTTTCTTTAGCTAACCATTCCTAACCAAAATCTTGAGGTTTTGGTATGAATGGTTAGCTGAGGAAATTTTATATGGTATCAGAGCCAATCGGTCGTGAAGTTGAATCTTAGGAGAGACGACTTGATGCGAAAAAACTACGTGCCGCCAAAAGTGCGCCAACTGGGTTCCTCCCGAGTTGCTCCTCAACACACCCCTCGGGTGGAGCCCGGTCAGCGCATTTTTGGCGACACATTTTTTTCATGCCGAGTCGTGTAAGTAGCCATATACCAACCCAAAAGTTTAAGCTGATACGTAGAAGGCCCAAACAGGTATATGAAGACATGTCAAACCTATTACTTAGGCGATGTGGGACTTCCCAACACTCTCCCTCAAGTGCAGGCCCAACATATGTCATGGATGGGCCTGCCACGTGGGCTACACAAGAATGATGGGATCGAAACCCGCTCTGATACCATGTAAGTAGCCATATACCAACCCAAAAGCTTAAGCTGATAGGTGGAAGGCCCAAACAAGTATATGAAAACATGTTAAACCTATTACTTAGGCGATGTGGGATGTGGGATTTCCCAACAAGTCGTTCTGACTAGGATTTGAACTCACGACCGGTTGGTTTTGATACCATATCAAATTTCTTTAGCTAACCATTTAGTAGAGGCAGCATAAATAGTTTTCAATATTCCCCTTTGGGTGGAGCCCACTCAATACTTTCCCTCAGGTGGGACCCGGTTGGTGCATTTTTGGCGACATGCCGAGTCGTTCGTCTTGGGATCCGCCAAAACCTCTAGGTTTTGGTATGAATGGTTAGCTGATGAAATTTAATATGCATCGCATTCAATAAGCTTGCAACCATGATATCTAGAAAGGCCAATGCTTTGGGAGGAACATCTTGCTGATTAGCTATGAGTTGCCTCAACTATAACAAAATGTACTGCGAAGTCTCATCTGGCTTAGGAAAAGATCAGCCAAATGAAATATCATGAGACGGGTCCTCCCTCATAGTGGCAGCTATGAAAGTGATCACAAACAAAGTTAATAGAATCAATGAAGAAAGTATCAAACAAGAAAATTGCCTGAAATCTTCCTAAGCCAGATGAGACGAGACAGGTCCTCACTCAGTGGCAGTTGTGAAAACGATAGCAAACAAAGTTAATAGAAGCAAAAAAGAAGTATCAAACAAGAAAATGACAGAAAAAACTCACCAACAGAGGATACAGCCAGGTGCTCCGCCTTTGAAGGTTAAACCTCCACACAAACAGAAACATTGACGGTAAATCTATCATCTGCATCTTGATTGTCTGCATCATCTACAACATCAGTGAGTACGTCATCCATAGTTGAGAAATTTGTTTCTGACGATGTTATAGTTTGTCCTCCAAACTGAAATATTTCGGCCGATTTGGGAATTTGGTGAAATGTTTCGGATTTACGTTTTGGAAAAATATGAAAATTAAAAATATAGATATACATATTAGAAACATATAATACTACTATTAAAATATAAAAATGGTTTCATACATCTAGTACTAAATCAACCCAAAAGAAAATTCAACACTATCAACATCTTAGCTAATATATTCAACATTACATGTGTACAGGTACGAATAAATGAAAAAAAATGATAGGAATGCAAAAACAAAAAACACCCAATAGTTGTAAAAAAAAAAGTAGGCAAACAATAGTTGTAGAAATAAAAAGCACCAAACTGCAAACAAAAGCACCATATCAACCCAGCCTAGCGCAGCAACAAACCTACGTCCCACCCAGCCTAGCCCATCAGCAAACCCATGTCCCAACCCAGCCCTGCTTAGCCCAAAAGGGAAACAAAAAAAACAGGCATCATATAAAAGCCATATGTCGAATTAGAAAGCTCTGAGAAAAGAAAAGGGCATCTACCGAAGAACTTGGAGCTGAGCAAACGAACGAAGAAGTGGTGTCGACAACAGCTCTGGAAGACAAAAGGAAAAAACTTCTTCCTCCGTTTTTTTTTTTTTTTGGCTTGGGTCGGGCCTGAACTTAGGTTAGACCCAGCTGCAACACACCAGCAGGCACGTGGGAGAGAGACTGTTGTTTTTTGTTTTTTTTTTTTTGGGTTGGGCTTAGGTTCAGGTCGGGTCAGAATTTAGGCCCAACTCAGGAAATCTGACTCTAAAGCTCAAGAGTAAACATGTGTGAAGCAAAGGACCTTTTGTTGGTCTTGGTTTCTGTGCGGAGCAAATAAAGAAAAGAAGCCCTTATCTGTTTGTAGCTCCAGAGAGAATGTAGAGAATGGGAAAAACAATCACTGTGCTCCGGCGATCTTGGTGAAACTTCAGAGATGGTGGACCTTGGAGTTTGCACGGCTGCTGCGACAATTCCGATTGCACGGCTAAGAGTCAGCGTGCAACAATGAAGATGAGGGCGGCAGTGGCTGAACTGATCGATGATCTTGCCGCTAGTTATGCTCGTTCTGTGGAGATAATGATGCCGACAATGGTTGTCGGACTCAGATTTCCTCTTCTATTCCATCTTCTGTCTTTTCTCTTCTGTTTCTTCTTTCTGCGGATTTTTTTTTCTAGGCTTGGGAATTTTGGGTTTCAGTCGAGATGGGATGGATTAGTGTGGGTGGGATGTGGGATGAAAGGAATTTGGTGTGGATTAGGATCATATTGGGCTCAGGTTTTGGTGATGAAGGTCAGAGATTGGGTCCGGTGGTTAGGGATGGGAGAATGGGTTTCCATGGAAGATGGTAGGGTTTGGGTTGGACGTAGGCAGATGCTTTGGGATTTCTGTTGTGTGGATTCTGTGAAGGAGGGAAAGATAGGATTTCACTCCTTCTCTTTCCTTTTTTTTTTTCTTTTGAATGGGCCTTGGAGATTTTGCTATGTTGGTGATGAAGGGATGGATGAATGATGGTGGATGTGGTGTGGGGTGACGCTGTGGAACTTGCAGAGATGGGTGCGGAATGAGGACAGTGATGGATGGCAATGGATGATGGTGAATGACGGTGAACCAAAGAGATCGGATTCACGGCTTACCTCGAATCGGCGATTGGGTCGGCAATCCGAGTTTGGATTTTCACTCTAATACCAATTTTGTGCAGCCCAGCCACGAGCATGATAAAGATCGACACTTCCGACGGTGAGATCGGGTCTTCCGATTCAAGCCCTAAGATCATTTAGGGGAAAATAACGGAAGGGGAACTCACAAGAATAATTCTGAACTTTATTAATAATATAGCATGCCCTACAATCAAGCATCTCTCTCTATTTATAACAGAGGAATGACTTAAATAAAGAAACTACCATTATTCAGTGACTCCTAAAATCACTCCCTAAAATCTCTAAGAAAATCAAATCACTAAAATCTCTCTGATTAAGTCAAATAAGAGATTATATCAAATTACTAAAATTTACTAACTATTTAAAGAAAGCAACTCAAGGTGCATCAAGGGGGGAACAAAGAAGAAGCAGTACCTGGGTCGAGCGGCAGAAGCAATAGGGACGAACTGAGCTGGTGGTGCTTCCTTTTCTTTTCATTTTTCTTTTGGTCGGATGAATAGAGCAGCAGCAGCAGCAGCAGATTCGGCTGCTTCTTCTCCCTCCTCTTTTTCTTTTTGTTTTTCTTATTCTTCTTCTTCTTTTCTTCCTCTACTTTTAAGCCCCCACTTTTCATTTTTTCTATTTTAAAGGCCATCTACACAGATTGGCCGAATCTTGGGATTTTGGCCAATTCGTCTGAACTCCTGCAATTCGGTCCGAAATGCTAAATTTCAAACGAATTGGAACAAAATCTGAACCGAATAATCACAATGGTGTTGTTCGGTTTGGTATCCAGATTGAACTGAAATTATTCGGAAAATTCGGACGAAACAAACCGAATTTCGTGACACTGACATCATCCCTCGCAATGTCTTGATGTGGATCTTCCACATCCTCTTGGACAGGGTGAACCACGCCATTATCTTTTTCCATAAGTGGGTGAGTGGGATCACCTTAGGAGGTAACTTTAAATTGGGAATCTGATGGAAGAGGGCCAAACTCGGCCAAAATATCTACAAAAAGAAAGCGTCAGTATCACCAAGAATAAAGCAGCAAAAGTAACGACGGTCAAACAAATACCTTAAATATTTGAAAAGCTTGAAGAATATTGGGGGCCCAAAGAAACCATGTCTCCTAAAAGCTGTGACACAGAAGGGGAACGTGGCACCTGGAAAGTAGAACTTACAAAAGGGTCAAAAGGCTCCTCTGCAATGACACTCAAAGGCACTATGTATGGAAGTGGGGAATCATCATCAAGAGGCTCTGTAATGGGTTCAAAAAGAGTAGAACCCACCACATGAAGAGGGTGTGTAAGAGCAATAGTCTCCGTAGTAGTTGGAAGAACTAGCACTTGCACTCTCAGAACGAGGCATCGTCGCTGAAGGGACAAAACACACCTTGCGACACTAGAAAATATAATGAAAAGCCCATTGGCTTTGACAATTCAGGCATCGATCTATGTAACAAGAGTTGTTACCGACTGAGTTCTCAATTTGGTTGTACTACAAACGAGGACCAAAATAGTGGATACGGCGAGCGTAGCGGCAAGTGGCCAAAATGCTACGTAGTGGCGTTGCGGTGTGAATTTTATTAGTGTTCAAAAAAGTTTGAATCTTGTGTAGTAGTTAGTCCATGTTTTTTTAGTAATTTGGGACCATATAATGATAGAGAAAACTCTAGGAAAGGCTTTTGAGGATAAGAAATAAGAAAACTAGTGTTTTAAATTAAAATTGCTTGGCTTTACTAGGTTCTAGACCATAGCGCCACTATTTTCAAAGTAGTGTAGCGGCGTCAAACCCATGGTTTAAAATCTCGGTCTCGGTCGCGGTATCGGTCGGCCCGAAAAACCGATATGATATCGGTATCGGTCGCGGATATCGGTCCGTCGCGGTCATCGCGGTGTGAATTTTTTTTTAATCCAAAAAAATTCGCAAAAATATCCAAAAAATCAATAATATTAGAAAATGTTGGAAAACAATATTTGTTTCCATTAGTAACAACAATAAATCAAAATCTCGGTCACCTTAAGTTATGAGTCCTGTCTGTGTCGCAGACTCGCAGTTCACTGTCTTTTTTCCAGTATTTCATATAATGCAAACATTATTGATATTCTGCTCATGATCAATTCATTAGTGTCAAATATAAGATGATAAAGATAACATATCAATCATCATTTAATACTAACTTAATCATCAAATAAAGTTGTGAAATTCAAGACCCTAAAGATTAGTGAATGAGATCGTGAGTTAGTGACTGAGATAGATAAATCATAAAGCACTTGGGCATTAAAATGTTCATGGTTTACCTGAAATTAGAGGGGACTAGTGGAGACTGGAGAGTACTAGTACTAGTAGAGACTAGAGAGAGACTGATGAGTATGAGTGTATGACATATTGACAGCCTAATACCAAGTGGAGTGTCGCCCTGGCTCGATATCATCATCATCATCATTTCTTCGGTATTGGCTAAAAAGATATGCTCCATACTGCTGTGCAGCACTAGCACTACCATATCCATAACCATATTCAGATTGTTCTTGATAAGATGATGAACTATCTTGATCCCCTGTGTCTGTGGATTGAGATGGCTGGTTGTAATCATATGGCATGAAATAGTTATGAGGGGCATAAATAGGTCGTCGAGAAATTGGTGGGGGAAGCCTCCCTTGCTCAATTAACATCTGTTCGATAGAAATAATCGGTGTTGGTGAAGGGGGTACCCAATTAGGGTCATATGAATAACCCTCATGCTGTCCATACATGGCACCTTGTTGGCCAACATAATCCCCATGTTGTCCATACATGGCACCTTGGCCAACATAACTTCCATGATGACCATGAGTAGCGGCGCCGGCGCTACTACTACCCCCTGCCTCAGTCTGTCCAACATGTCTGACATAGCCACGGCGAGGATCTAACTCAGTAGCATGAGGAAAATGCTCAACTGTCTCATAAGTGACAGGCTCATCATCTCTGTAATGACCCTCATCCCCGGGAGAGTCAGGTGGAATTCCTGCTGATGATGAAGAAGTAGAAATACTTGACTCACTCTCTTCATCCACCTCCTTTCCCCTTGGCTCACTTGTATTAGGTGCACGCCCCTGCTGCATTGTCAAGTTTATTTCTTCTATCCTTTCTGCAGCCCTCACTGGCTAAGGCCTTTCCCCAGTCAATTCCTCTATCAATTGCTCAAACTCTGGGTCTTGGTCTAACACCGGTTCTTCTTGATCCTCCAACCATTGACCTAACACAATATCCTCTTCTGAAAAGATATAGTCCAAATTAATTGGACAGAAATAATCCCGGTGATCCTCAAACTGTCTTCTCCTTCTATTTCTACTCCGGAGTTTGAGGTTGTAGTGAATGTAGACCAATTTATTTAGCTTTTGCATTGTCAATCTATTTCTTGGTCTTGTGTGGATAAATGAGAATGTGCTCCAGTTTCTTTCACAATTGGAAGACGATGTAGTTTGACTAAGGACTTTAATAGCAATCGTCCTTAGTGCAAGAGCACTCTCTCCATAATTCAACCACCATTCAGCTGAAAAAAATAGAAATGATATTAGAGTCAATAAAAAAATAATAAGTCCTTAAATAATATAGAGATGACATTACAATCAATACCAGGATAGGTCTGTGTCACAGCTCTCCGTGCAGTCGTCGTTCCAAAGCTTCCGGCCCGTACATTGTATATGTCAATATGAAGATATTAACGTAGAAAAATAAATTAGAGAAATTACAATGTTATATACTTTTTTCCTTAATTATCCTACATTCCTACCTAATTAGTAGCCCAAATTGCTTCATCTGTATTCTCTGCCAATCTTTCAATTACATTTTTTAGTCCCAAACGGATTTCATTAGATATGTGTCCATCCGTAAATTGGGGATTAAAGAAGTATCATGTAACAGTAAAACCAATGAATTTTAGTCATTGATAAATTAATGTAGTGAGGACTGAGGACTGAGGAGAGAATGGAGAGTTGAATACAACAATTCAAGTGTTAAAGGATATTCTTCACTTACCGGCAATGTGTAAATCATGTTTTAATTGTCGTCCCCATCGATCGTCGATGATCTTCCAAAACTTTTTGTAATATTTACAATCTCCTTGAATAGCCAGCTTTGATCTCTCCATGGCCTCATGTAAGAAGCCCATTGTTGGCTTATCATCGCCATCAACCAATCGAAGAACCTTTATTAGGGGTTCAAAAACATTTAAAACACCCTTCACATGAGGCCAAAACTTGTTGGACTCAATTGTTTTACATACTTCAACAGTAATGGGACTTGGCCTTTTTCCCCATTTTGAATTCATGAATTCATTTGATTTTATCAATCGGAGAAGTCATCTATACTTGTAAACACTTTCGATGGCAATGAAGTGGGTGGCAAATCTAGTGATGCCAGGCCGTAGTAATTCATGGTTGTCTATATGCATTTTCATCATGGAAATGAGTCTATATGATTGATAAAAAAAATTTGGTGATCTTCTTTATCTTACCAATCACAAACTTCATGACTTTTCCTTTTGCAATATCTTCAAGCATTAAATCCAAGCAATGTGCTGCACATGGAGACCAGAAAATCCTTGGCCTTTGTTTCATAAGCATCGTTCCTGCAGCCTTCATGTTTGCAGCATTGTCGGTAACAACCTGAACTACACAATCTGCCCCAACTTCTTCAATCACCTCATTCAATAACTTATTAATATATTTTGCATCTTGAATGTAATCAGTTGCATCAACTGATTTGATAAACACCGTGCCCATAGACGAGTAGACTAGAAAATTCAAGAGATGACGGTGTGTGATGGTCGTCCACCCATCGCACTTTAGTGTACAACCTCTTTCCTTCCATGCCCATTTGAAAGTTTGCACCCAAGCCTGCAACTCTTCATACTCTTTCTCAACACATACATGCCCAATCTCATAAGGGGTAGGTGCCTTTATACCTGGACCATGTTCCGCAGCTACATCTAACATGGTGGTGAAATAAGGAGATGATGCCTTGTTGGGAGGAATGCCTCCGTCCAAAAAAAACTTCCCAGCGGCTCTCACTAGATGTTCTCTTGCTTTACCAAGCCTGCCCGTTAATGCTTTCATAATGCTGGGCTGCTTTGATGTTGGTTTTTTATAAGAATATGGGTCAGTTGGCCCCACTTGCTGAGGTGCACGTGTAGGAGTTCTTTCAATCTCCTCAATGTCTGGATCTCGACGGGGTTGTTTTTGACTAAATGCCCGACGCAAACTTGCTCCCCCAGGTTCGGATGACCCACCCTGCTCATATTGGCTACCTCTAGAGGCTGCTTCATATTGCATTCTTCTTCTCTCTTCCTCCTCCTGAAGTGACCTAACACTTTCTCTCCTAGCCGCCCTCATTTCCGGGTCTTCATCGTCATCATCATCGAAGGAACCGAATACTTCTTCTCTACATGCATCAACTTCCTCAGTTCTTCTTTTTTGTTGTAACTCTTTTTTTTTTTTTGTTGATGCATTTAGGAGCTCCTTCATTTCAGCAGTTACATTTGGTGGCACTTTATGACATTTTATCACCTGTCCTGTTACATGCCCCAAATGTTGTTTCAATCGAGTAATCCGGCCATTGAACACTCTTCCACAATAAGTACATTTCACTTTACTTTTGCTTCCAACTGGTTCACCATGGTTCCATGCCGGATCTATTGAACGCACCATCTTGTTCCTATAAAATAAGAAATTCATGCAATAGTAATACACTAATACTCTTAAGAACAATTATTTTTAGGAAAAGTCAAGATTTAATAAAATCATTTTCAAAAATCCTAAATATATAGATATAGCATAAAAGTATATAGATCAATCATTTACACATCATACAATGATCATGAATCATTAAAAGAACATATTTATGATGAAATCCCCAAAAAATGATATATTATAATTCAAATATTAAAAAATCCGAAAATAAAATAATTAAAATAAAAATCTAAATCATGTTTATGACTATGAGTAGATGTAGATCTATCATCTACACACTATTAATAAGCCTTTGGTTTCACAAATAACCTAACATGTAACAACAATTAATTTTTGAAAAACAAAAATTAATAAAATCATTTTCAAAATCCTAAATATATAGATCTAACATAAAAGTATGTAGATCTATCATTTACACACCATACAATGATCATGAATCATTAAAACAACATATTTATGATGAAATCCCCAAAAAATGATATATTATAATTCAAATATTAAAAAATCCGAAAATAAAATAATTAAAATAAAAATATAAATCATGTTTATGACTATGAGTAGATGTAGATCTATCATCTACACACTATTAATAAGCCTTTGGTTTCACAAATATCCTAACAAGTAACAAAAATTATTTTTTGAAAAACAAAAATTAATAAAATCATTTTCAAAATCCTAAATATATAGATCTAACATAAAAGTATGTAGATCTATCATTTACACACCATACAATGATCATGAATCATTAAAACAACATATTTATGATGAAATCCCCAAAAAATGATATATTATAATTCAAATATTAAAAAATCCGAAAATAAAAAAAATTAAAAAAAAAGTTCAAAATCATGTGTATGAGTAGATCTAGCATGAAAGTATATAGATCTAACTTCTAAATGAAGAAAACAACACAATTACACAAACCTCTATGCTTCATCTATAAAAAAAAAAAAAAAAAAAAAAAAACACATAATATGCTTTAAGTTGATTTCCTCTTACCTTAGATAATATTTTCTTCAAAAAATATAAGTGAGATTTGGAAATATGGAAGAGAGAAGGTGGCTGCTGCTATGGCTTGTAGGGGCTTTGAGAAGAGAGGAGAAGAAGATGAAGATGGGAGAAGAATAAAAAAAAAATTTAGGGTTTCAAGATTTATATTCATCTCGGCCGAGATATCGGCCGAGATGAAAAAAATCCCGAGATAATTAATATCTCGGCCATCTCGGCCGAGATTTTGACGAATTTGGGCCGAGTCCGATATCTCAGCGAGATATCGGACCGGTCTCGGCCGATTTTTTGAACCATGGTCAAACCGCTACGGCCGATAATGCAGCTGCTATGTTACACGGTGCCCTCTATTTTGAACCATGACTATAGACACTCCGCCATAGTGGCTCTCACCCATGTGGCTAGTGTCAGGCAGATGAACTTCCACATCGGAAACATGAACCTCAGCTGTCGAGGGGTGGGTCTTACTAGTTGGACCTGCCAATGGACTATCGTGATTCGTGACGCATATCGTAAGAATCAATCTCACCATCTTCTACAACTACATCATTCCTTTGACGAGCTTTCCTTCTCCAAGGCGGCTTCACAACCGACTTTGTAGTAGTCGAACGTGGCCTCCAGTTAATGTTCTTAGCAACTAGGACCCCAATTGACTTCTTTGTACATTCCGAACTTGCGTTGGATCTTCTATGACTTTTCACCCAGGGCACCTATTTTTTTAGCTCCATGGGTAGGGTTTGTGTGAAAAGTGCCGAAGCACGTAGAGGTCTCTGTGGAGACTACACTAGGACACACCTCTCTAAGGAACCTAAATCCCACAAATATCATTAAAATTTTGAAGCCTGAGATTGAATCTCTACAATATGCATATAAATAAGCAAAGCAAACTAAGATTCCTAATCGAGCTATGAAACTAAAGAAATTAGAAACTATCTTAATTGCAACCCAGTTAATTAATGAAATAAAATTAGAAAACTTCGAAGCTTTCTTCGGTCCCACACGTGGACCATGAGTCCCCTTGCAACAGCTCATTAGACCGCATCAATATCTTACCAAGTTGCATGTGGAGCTAGTAGAGTGATGAGGACATCAATCCCAAGTATTCCAAGCTCTATTGAAGGCATCGTCACAAGAAGAACAGGGCAGATCGAGCTTCTTTGTGGATGGTTCGGCCTTCCATAGGCTAATCCATCAAGATCACGGAGATCTAAAGATGATCCACCGTTGGATCTGAGTTTTAAGGAGGATCCACCATTGGATTCGGCATCTAGCATACTGAAGGCCTCCTGTTACATGTCTGGAAGATCCCACATCAGAAAGGCCCACAGGAGATGGATTACTAAAGATATTTCATGAAGACTTAAAAGAGAAGTGGGGCCGAAGGAGTTAAAATTGAAGAATAGAAGAGAGGGAAAGAGGGCTCACAATTTAACCGAGGAGCACCTCAAGAAGTGTGCGCAAGTGGTATTACGCACAGTATCCCTTGCTCAAGACCACTTTGCCACACTTATTTTATTTCTCTTTATTTGTTTTATTTATGTTTTACGTTTAACGGATAGATGTAGTTCTCAGCATATATTTTTATCTTATCCGTCCATTAGTAGGGTTATTTGCTTTCTTTAAAACTTGTATCTCTTTTTGGGAGAAGACAGTAATGATTGCTGAATGAATAAAGAAGTTTCATGGAAGCCCTCTTGAGAACATCTCCTACAGGAACTTCTTCCTCCCCGTGATGGGGAGTTTGGCGTGAGGCCAATGCTCTTATCTTCTTCTTCCTCCAGGTATTCTCCATCTCTTTCTTGTCTGTTTTCGTCCTTCCATTTCAAATTTCCATCAAATCTAGATCTAGATCTATCCCACCATTGGAATCCTAGATCTTGTCCCAAACCCCAACCTAAGCCCAATCCAAGCCATCTAATCATCTCCATTCCCAAGACCAGCCCCTATATCGTTGACCGATCCCCTCCATCCGTTACTGAATACCTAGATCTGCCCACATCAGGTCTAGATCTATATCCCACGGGTGTAGTTCTAAATCTGATCCACACATAAAACTCCAAATACACCCCACAACCACAACCACCATCAGCCCTAATATCCAACCCCACCAGACTTGGCTGAACCTGATCTGGGCCCAAATCCACCTGGCTGAACCAGGCCCAGCCCACTTTGGAGCCCAAATCAGCCCCTCGTATTAAGATTTTCAGCCCATTTGAACCCTGATTTCAGTTCTGAATTTTTAATTTGGGCCTTTAAAAGTTGTGGGAATTTATTTTTTTCAAATATGAAATTAAACTTTAATTTGCACAATTCCACAAATACCGACAAGTAACCACTTGGGCCAAGCTACCATCAAATCCTTAAAGGACACCTCAAATTTGCTTTGTGTCAGTGATTCCTAGACAGCGTGGAAGTCTTAACCTTCCATTGGATCCAACTTTAATTAATTGGGATCTTATTGCAGTATTGTGACAAGCCTTGGATCACTGTTAATTGCTTGTTGAATTTTACATTGAATGGTGTGCCTAACTTCAATTTAAGTGGTTTAATTATATAATTGTTAAGAATTTTCTTGATCTCAAAATCATATCATTTGGGCTAGTCAACCCCGTCCTGCATCATAGGGGCTGATAGAACCTTGTGTTCTTTCAGTCTTTAGCCAGCTGAATGGTAGTCATTTTTCGCAAATTTTATTGACATTCATCTTCATGTGGGGCGAATCACAGCCCAAATGTCCATTACACCCCCCGGCATGTAACTGTTAGATGACATGCTCTTGGATGGAAGTAGTTTGTCATGTTCATATTCTTATTTGATCTCCTTGAACCCTAGTCTGGTGACAACCATAGAGATCGCATGTGCTTGTGTTGGCTTAATGCATCGGTGATGAGATTATCTTTGTTGTCCTTGTGTCAAATCAGAGAAGTGAACACCTGGAGATAGGTGTTTCATTTGACACAGCACGTGCTCATCTTTTGTTGGGATTGAAGGTGCTTTAGACTTTAGAGCCCCATGATCTGAATATAAAGCAAACTCCTTTACGATCAACTAATGCTACCAATATCGGAGCACTTGCAGTACAATGTAGAACTCCACATCGCAAGTAGAGTATTGCTGCTTGGCATCGGAGAGCTTCTCAATGAAGAAGGCTATAGATGATGTCCTTGGCTTAGGACTCCTCCAATAGCAATATGAGAGGCATCACAACTTAGCTCAAAAATCTTCTCGAAGTCTGGTTAGTGTAAACCTAGAGCCTTTGTCATCTTATGCTTGATCCTCTCAAATGCACGAGCTACTACATTGGTCCATTTGAAATCTCCTTGATTCATGCAATTGGTGATTGGCTCCATGATACTGTTGAAGTTTCGTAAAAACCGTCGGTAAAAGGTAATGAATTCATGGAAACTTTCAACTTCAGATATGTTTGCTGGAGTAGACCATTCAATAATTGCCTCCACTCTAGTAGTATCTTGTTCAATGTCCTAGCATATACCAACATAGCCCAAGAAGACTACAAGTCACTAATGAAAGTGCACTTCTTAAGGGGAAGGTAAAAGTGCTCACGTTGTAGGACTCGAAAGACTTCTCCTAGATGCCCAATGGGCTCCCCCTTCGTTTTCTTGTAAATGGGGATATCATCAAAATAAACAACAGACTTACAGAGGAATGGCCGTGATAGCTGAGTTATCACGCACACGAAGGTGCTCAAAGTTGGTCAATCAGAATGGCATAACCAACTGTTTGTAAAGTCCATCCTTAGTTTTGAATCATGTCTTCTTACGAATGAATGGCCGTGATAGCTGAGTCATCATTTACATGAAGGTAATTAGAGTGTTAGTCAATCCGAGTGGCATAACCAACCGTTCATTGAGTCCATCCTTAGTTTTGAATGTTGTTTTCCATTCATCGAGCTACTGAATGCGTATCTGATGGTAACCGCCATAGATCAAGCTTCAATACGACATTAGATCCTTTGAGATCTCATATATTTACATCATCATCACCATTGATAATCATGTCATCAACGTAGATAAGTAGTATAGTGCAGCATATGGATGTCCAACGAATAAAAGAAAGCTGTCACTTGGCTCAAATTCCGGCCTTAAATCCATCTGGAACTGACTAAAATGAGATTCTTTTTTAATCTTTTTCACACGAATGAGAAAGGCAGAAGGTACATCTTTCAAGATCATTGAGTTCATTTCATTTGATAAGGCAAGGAATCCACTAAAATTCTCTTGGACTGTCTTGGAACCCTGACAATACTTGGCTGGTACTGTATCTAGATAGAATTTTCTAGCTTTATTTGTTTGATGATAGAGCTTGTGCAAGTGATTCCACATGTCATAAGCTTTTGAGAAAGATTGTAGAGACAGATATGGAAGATTCAATTGACTCAATACATGGAATTGAGTTCCTAGAAATTCATGCTAGAAAGGGTTCTAACAAAAGGATTATAGAAGAGGTGAGGGTGAAGGATATAATGTGCAGATATAGATGGGACCTTACCTTTCTAGGATTTCATTTGCTAGGGTGATGGTTGGGTGTTCATTTTCCAGCTCCCCTTAATTCATTTTCCATAAAAGGGAGAGTATTTTGATGGGCATTTATGGATCTTCTTCACCTTTGTTTCTTCAATTTTAGCCACTTAGGAATGCACTTAGAATTCCAAGGAATTCAATTCCATGCATATAAACGAGCTTAACATGCCAAAACTCAAGCACTTTTCTTTTTCTTTTTTTTTTTTGTTTTGCTTTAATAACTAATGAGGTGCCAATTTGATTGATATGATCAGGATAAGCCTTCGCGAAGGGGTCTTCAAGCAATGGTCCAAAGAAGGAAGAAGCTGCTCAAGTATCTCCGGAGGACAGATTGGGAATCTTACTGCTTTGTTATTTCTAAGCTTGGACTTAAGGACAATCCTGATTACAAGAAGTAGGAGCAGTGTTCCATGAATTTGTTCTTGTAACCTTACATGACCTGCAGATTCAACTTGGACTTCAGTTGAACATGACAAGTAAAGAAATTTTGAACTCCTTTATAATTGAAGCCCTCAAGGAATATGATTCAATTGGCAGAATCAGGCAGCCCCGCCTTTTAAACCCTTACAGGCAGCCAATGTGGGGCCTGAGGAATTTTTTCTTTTTTCTTTTTTAAATTTTTTTGCAATGAGACTACTAAAATACATCAAAACCAGCCTAGCAAAACTAAATAAACTGAAACATGCTTCCTTCAGTCATTTTGTCCTGCTGCTGCTGCCGTCATTCAGATCCAGTCATTCAGAACCAATCTGCCTAGATGGGAGTTGGTAACTGAGTAGTTGTAAGGAAGAACCGACAGAGATAAAAGTTGCATAAAATATGGGGATTGAGCTGTAATGGTTCATGCTAGTGGAGATAACCATCAGTCAAAATTACAGATTATAAGATATGGTCAAAATTCAAGCCGAAACCATTGGCTTTAATATATTATAACTGATTCTACAAGTCCTTTCTTCAAGAAGAAGAAAATAGAAACTAGGGATATTGTCCGGACAGCTGCCCTTAGAATTGATATTCGCCTTTGGGATGTCAGAGTTTAAGTATTTCCCGTAATGTTGTTAATGCGATGTCCCAGAGCTATTTGATATCGCACGCATCGTACTTTGTGATATCCTAAGGTCGTATTATGTGATGTCGCACATCCCCATGTGCGATATCCTAGGACCATGTTATATTACATTGATATTTTATGAATAACTCTGGAAAATATTTAAATTATAACTGTTTTAGGAAAAAATGCCAAATGTAAAGGAAGTCGTACGATCAAAATCCCGAAGTACTATTCGAGTGGAAAAAAAAAGAAAGGAAACCTCAAATACTGAGGTATACAAGGGTTTAGGGTTCAGGGGGTTTAATAGGGTTTAGGGTTTCTCTCTTGTATCTATCAAAGGATCCATAGCCACTTGCCTTGCATCAAAGCACGTGTCCTTTTCTGTTGCCTCTAATAAGGTGCTCTTCACGTGACTATTGTCAAATCCAACCAAAGAAGAATTGGAAACACGGTTGTGGCTTGTGAGGCTAGTGATCACCAGCCTCATTTTCTTAATCTCTTTCAATAGATTTTTGAAGATTTTACCAGAAAAACTCCCTTAAAGTTGTTATAAATTCAAAACATCCTCAAAGTCTTATATAGACCATAGTAGTTCCCGGGGGCCTGTTTGGTATTTTTTTTACACTTTTTTCTCTGAGCGGGGATATCCCTGCTCCCTTTTCCTTTAAACATCCCAAACCCTTTTCCCATTTTTCATTCTTCTTGCTCTTCTTCTCCCTTCTAGAGATTTCGACCTTCACTCTCTTCGGTGCTCCCAGAGCTTGTCCAGACAGTACCGGCATAACACGTTTTGGATATGAGATCTCCTGAAAGCCTACTAGAGAGGCGTTTATACACTATCGTCTTCTCCATCTTCATTTCTCAACTGAGACAACTCTGACAAACAACACTCGAATAGGCAGGGATATCCCCTCCCAACTCAAACATCTCTGACAGATAACACTCCGGTAGGCGGGGATATCCCCGCTCAATTGAGACGTCTCGGACAGACAACACTCGGGTATGCAGGGATATCCCCAACTACAACACTATCATGGGCACGGATATCCTTGCACAATTCCACTGCGTGAGAAGGGATATCGCGGCCCATAACAATATCATTGGCAGGGATATCCCCATCCACAAGACAATGCATGCATGTATATCCATGTTCAGTTTAGAAGTGAAATGAGTCTCCACAACTCATGAAGACATGTGGAACCTTTCACATAATTAGACATGTACATTTACCAGCAAGTTTCCTGCCAATCACATTTAACATTATTCCAAAATAGTCTAGGTATTGAATTACCAACCGTCTATACAAATACAATTGTCTATGACTAGAAACCTTACGTACATCCAACTTGACAAAAGTCATGCAAACTAACCATACAAAAAAAAAAAATAGTGAATCACACAATTTTTACAAGATCTAGGCCCTTTTGAATATGTGGGAGCTTAGCACCCAGGTCCTTTTGAATATCTCTACAACTATTTTGACAGTCATTTCCATCGTTTTGGTAGGGACGTCTATCTTTTCTTTGAAGGTCCAGACGAAAGGGTCATTCCAGCCATACGCAACAAAATCTTGGGTGAACCAATCAACCTGGGGAGTATCAACATAGAAGATTAATTTTTTTCCAAGATTTAATCAACTTTAAGGAATTTTGTATGAAGATAGCAAAATGCACACTTACAAATTCATTGCAAGTAGTTAGAGAATATTACTTGTCGAGCTATTATAAAACTCTCATTTTGCCTCATATGGGTAACCGATCAGCAAACTGAAATGATCGATGCAATGCTTCAAGAATACTAATATTTTATTATCCCTCATATCCATCACATTTGTACCATTCAAACCAAAAGCAATGGGTTCCGTTTTGCAGTGTCTTTCCTTCCACATAAACTGCATGATTCAATAAGATATGTTAAATTCTTTTGACTCATTTGTAGTTCATAAATAGTTATCATATTCAATTAGCTTATAGCCCAATGCTAGATGAAACAAGGTTGTTTTTGTCTAAAGCCAAGATTTTAACTGAAATATTTCGGAAGGTATACCATTTTAGATATGTAATTGAAATGAACCATTTTGGTTGAAATGAAATTATGACAACATTGACCACATATGGGCTTTGTAGAAAGATCGCCCATTTAGTTCTCTTAGTTTCTATACTTTATGTGAATTTTCATTACCTTAAATTGCCATTCCTCAAATATATTAGAAACAATGAGATTTTTGGTTATTCCAAAGACAAGAAAAAATCCCAGAAGTTGGGAAGTGAATATCAATGCACTTTTCCATTTTTTCTGATCTATAATCTTTTCACTTTTCAAAATGAATAACCATTTAGAATCCATTCATACCAATTCCATGGAAGCCTTATCATACTTATTACGGATTAGCTTTCTGAGTTTTTTTTTCCACTTATTCCACCAATTCCACTCATCCATTAAGGGGCATGAGCTCTCAACCTCCACGATCTTGCATGCCACTTTACAATACTTCGTTTCTCATTTCTCATCCTTATCCTAGTCCACTTCAACTCTTCATATAGAGGGTCATTTTTAGTCTTTTTGCAAGTCGAACATTTAATAAAAGAGAAAAACCCTGCAAAAAACAGGGGCAAAAGAGAGTTGTGGCCATTTCACATTTGGTACACATAGGGTTTTATGACATGAAAATGAAGTATTTCATTCAACAATTAAGATAATCTTTTGGCCTTTTAAATGTCATATAAACTGCAAAATCTACTCTATCAAAAAAACAATTGTGCAACGATTTCATTTATAAAGCATGGATTGAATTACAACTATGAAAGGGGAATAACAAATCTACTGTTTAATCAAGTGAAAATTACAAAATCACAATGCATGCATGCTTTTAATATTGCTTACCTTCATGTAGAGATGCTATATCATATCAATAGGAGGTTGGGGAATGAGAGAAAAATGAAAAACCAACTTATATCATAGCTTGGGCAACGACGATGAATAAGATGATAGTGTATAAACGCTCCTTTGCTACACTTTCAAGAGTTCTTATATCCAAAACGTGTTCTACCGGTGTTTGGACAAGCTCTGGGACCACCGCAGTAGGAGAAGATCGGAATCGTTGGAAGGGAGAAGAAGAGGAAAAAGAAAAGGAAATGGGGGAAATGGATTTTGGGATGTTTTAAAGGAAAAGGGAGCAGGGATATCCCCACTGAGAGAAAAAAGTAAAAGAAATACCAAGCAGGGCTCGTGTGACCACTGTGGTCTTTACAAGATTTTGAAGACGTTTCGAATTTATAACAACTTTAAGGGGATTTTTCCGGTTAAATCCTCTAGATTTTCTTTTAGAGGAAGTTGCCGCAAAAATCAATGTCCACTATACCAAAAAAGACTCAATAGTACTTAGGTAATAGAATTGGCCCTCCCGCTGAAATTTCTTTTTTCTTTTTCCTTCTCCAATGAGAAACTTTACATGTGAGCAAATGTTTCTCGTCGCTCACTGTATTGTTTGTAAGATACCTTACAATTTTTTTTTTTGTAAATGTTGTTGTCTAATGACGCTATCGTTGCCTGAAAAAATTGATTCTATAGTTAGGTAGTCTTGTAATTGTGTGCAAGAAATGCAAATATTATAAAAATTCTCCATTTATAATGTCTCCCATGCAAATTTGCATCAATTTCTCTAGCAACAAATGAAAATATTAAACTTTCTACACCTGCTAATTTCAACCCAGGGTCTAATGCAGTGTGAAGACTTTGCCTCCATTTGTTGACACATCAATTGAAATATTGGTACAACCCTGTCTTGCAAAAGCAAGACTTATTTCATAAAAATGGGTCAATGCTTGAGCTGATGTGTGATAATAAACCACTAAAAAAATAAGGTTGCATCATGAAAAATTTCTAAAAAATCTCTTATTATCTCAAGAATTTGCCAATTTTCTTTGGGTATAAAAGTATTTTGACGTGCTAAATATAGTTGACAAAATTGATTGAGTGCATTTTTCTAAATGCAAGCTTCTTTTAACATTTTATGAGTAAAATGCCACCTATGCTTTATATTGGGTTGTATTTTTTTGGCCTTTTTTCAGACTTTCACATATCTCCATGCACCATTATTTTCCTGTGGGAGGGTAAAAAATATAACCTATAATGTATTTAATAATTTCTAAGCCAGGCTTAATAAGTTTTATCCCTTCTTATACAATAATATTTAAGATGTGACATGCACATCTATGGTGAAAGATAGCTCTATTTAAATTAAATTGAAGTGCAGATCCTACTGCGACAATGTTGGAGCTTGCATTATCTAAAGTTATAACAATTACTTTATTTTCAATATTATACTCTCTAATTTCTTCAAGAATAGTAGACCCTATCCTAGCACTAGTGTGTGAGAACTTAAGTAAAGAGAATGAGATCATTCTCTTCTACATAATCCAGTCATTATCAATATAATGTGATGTGATTGAAATGTACCCCACATTTTATTTGGAGGACCATAAATCTAAAGTTAATGCCACCTTTTTAAGTATGTTTTGGAAAATGGCTTTTAAATTCTCTTTTTCTTTGAGAAAGATGTTTACTCATCACTTCTTGAAGTGATTCTAGAAACCTGTTGCCATTGTGGGTTAAACGCTTACCTCACAAAATCTTCAAATAATCGATTTTTAGAAAGAATAAATGGTGATTGATTAAGTATAATAAATCTTATTTGTTGGTATCTAGCATTAGTAGAATTATATGTAAAAACTCCTAAACCACCACTTAAAGAAGTTTGAGAAAGTTGGGTTTGGACGGTCCAACCCCCTGCCCCCTGATTGTCATCTCCTCCGGTATGTTTGGGCATATATGATTTCATGTGTCTAATGATTTGCAGTTGTATAGATCTTTCCAAAATTTTCATTGTGCCTTTTGAACTACTACTACTCTAGGATCAAGGATCTCAAAAGTTTCAAAATTTCACCAGACTACATAAGTTGTTTTTATTTTCCTTCTGGTTGAAGAACCTGGGCCAACAGATTGGAGATGACTTTCGATTTCTATCATTTGATCCCGATCATCATCCTGAGGCAAATTTCCAGGATCTTCTTCATTTAGAGAGAAGTTAATGTCGAATGGTTGTGATGGTCCAACCGTTTTTTTAAAACAAAGTTTAAAAAAACTCAATAAATAATTATATATAATGTATTTGTTGTGATGATTTATATAAGAAAGGGGAGAAGATGAGACTTATTATATAATAATACTATGTATATTATTACTCAATAAAAGTCAAAATATAAACTAATAAATACCTTTAAGAGAGAGAAGGCTAATGGAAAAGTTCTGCTAAGACAGTGAGAGAGAGATCCCTTCAGTAGTTTGAGAGAACTTCTTTGCCTTGAAATGTTGGAAATTCTTTCTTGTTGCCTTAGAAAACTTAGGGGATATGTGAAAGCTTAGAGAGATTGAGAGAACTTAAAGAGGGTGTGAGAGCTTAGAGAGTAGATTGGTGTTGAGAAATGAGAGTAGGGGGGGCGGGGGTGTTTTATAATTGTCAAAATTGGTGAAATGACATAAAACCACCCTATTTAACATAAAACCTTCACGGCGAGCAGTAAGATTCCAGGGTTGGCTACTGGGAGCATGCATATGGGCCCTCCATTTTCTACTCTTGTTCATCGGTGACCTCATGGTGAGCCTACGACTAGCCGTGAAACCCCAGGTGGTCTTTGGAAGAGCCCTGATTCTTCCACATTTTATTAATGGTCTCTGGTGACCTCATGGTGACCTTACGGCAACTCGTGAGCTTGCCATAGTGCATTCTCATGGCTAGTCGTGGAACACCTAGTTTCTTTGGATAAAGGATTTTACTATAAGTCTTTGAGGGATAGTATTAGGGCCCTTCGCCCCTTACCTTGAGGACCTTGAGGACTAATCAAACGACTATGAGTAAGGGGTGTTGTGAGCTAACATACTCGTATGGATTGTCCATATGCCGTAAGACATATAACCTACATCGGACCAGGACGATGTGAGACAAGGGATATCCAATAATTGATCTTACACCAAGGAATATCGATGGGATGTCATAACTTGACCTCCTCCATGGGGCGAGTAATGATGTCTTCACGAAGAAAGCAATCATTGGCTTAGTATATGATTGTAATCCCCTCCTTAACTATTAATCCATTGGAATTGAAGTGTTTCTCATTGATATTAGTGTCCATAGGCCTCATGCATGTTCTATAGACTTATAGTACTTTTATTGTCAGGATCATATTGAGAACTCAGATTAATTGAACATAGGATCCCATTGATTGTTATGGTATTGATCGACGTGATGACATTAGGCAGCATTGATTGTAAAGGCTTAGGACTATTGTTGGTGGAATTGAGATTGATTGAAGGAAGTGATTGATTGAGTGATTGGTGGAAAATTAGTTCCCCTCATGTTTGATAGATCCTTTTTCCACAGGATAAGCTCAACCCTCACTAATTTGTTTTAGAATTCTTGTATTAGGCACTACTCAGTTATTAACATATAATATAGAAGGACCTCTCTGTGGGAGGACTGTAAATTGATAGATGGATGGGTTACAAATGCAGATTGATATTGGATTATAATTGTTCTAGGCTAACCAATTGTCATGGGTTAAACTCCGATGTATTGATTGTCCCGGGTTGAACTCTAATGTATTGTCTTGGACTAACCAATTATCCCGGGTTGAACCCTGTTGTATTGATTGTCTCGGACTAACCATTCGATATATTGTCCCGGATTAAGCTCGATGTACTGTTCCGAGTTGACCTCCCAATGTATTGATTGGATGGGCTCTTCTCCCGCTGGTTATTCTCTCCCACACTTGGTTAGAGAACGGGAGGGAAGTGAGAAGATCCCGTGTTGGGCCTATGTGGACTGCCTATATTGTTGGTGTATTGTGATAGGACATTGTCTTTTATAGGTCATTGTGTCTTATTAATCAACCTTGTGCTTCTATTCCTATCATTATACTTTAGATGATTACATTGTCTTTACATCGCTTTGATATATAACACACTTTTTAAATGCATTTAGGTAGTAATAGGGACTTTAATATATCAATCGAGATTTTGGCGATTACTTTTTATTAGTTCTTTGCATTATCCTTTTTGGGGATCAACACAATCATTGATTTATTGATTTGTGTTGCAAAACGTTTATAAATAAAAAGAAGAAAAGAAACCGCACTTTCCTTTCCATTGCTGCAAAAAAATCAAAAGAATCATCATTATAAGCATATGGAATGGTGTTTTTATTCTTTGGGTGTCAATAAAAACACTATTGGCTTCCTTCGCTATTAGTCTTGGTAGATGCAAATGCTCAATGGCTATCTAGCATTTTGAATACCAAATTTCTAAAAATTCTAGAGTGCAAAAGTAACATTTAGAATACCAGCTTTATGAATTCTTATAAACAAAATGCAAAATTCAAAATTGCACTTAAACAAGACCTGCATAGATAAAACTTACATTTTAACCAAATAGGTTATAAAAAGGTTTTACTTGCAAGGAGGGAAGATTCCACTATATTTCAAGTTCCAACCCTTTTAAATCCTCTCCGCCGATCGACGAAAGCATGTCGCATTAAATGGCATCAAATGACTAACATCAAACAGATGTTTCTAACCAAAAAAATAAAAATAAAAATTTAAATGACCTGTGTCGCGGTAGCAAGGAAAACCTTCAAATAAGGTCTTAAGTTTTTTGCCGTATTTTAGAAAAAGGACACAAGCTTTAAAATTATTCAAATTAGTTCCTATGTTTTTCGGTAAGTTTTCGATTAAAGACATCCGGATATTTAAAGGTATTTTTAAAAAAAAATTCCCTTAATATTTTGGAAATACCTAAATTACCCTTCATTTATAGCCATGATATGATTTCGACAATTATTACATGCAACCGATCACTGTGGGAACACCGGTTGTCATTGATGATCGTGAGGACACCTGTGAAGAAAATGAGAAGAATATAGAAGAAGTGAATGAGAATTTTATTTTAATGATGGGTAATTTGGGTATTTTAACAAAAAAGATTTAAGAAAAAAGTTGCTGGAAAATAACTTTAAATGGGCAAAAACTTAGGGATTAATTTGAAACTTGTGTCCTTTCTTGAAATAAGGTAAAAGCTTGATGACTTTTTTGAAACTTTCCCCGGTAGGAGAGAGAGATAAAAGGCGTGGGCGGCTTAGCGAGGGAGGGAGGGCACATGGAGGAGGGAGGAGTCGCGGGGTTATGGAAGGAGGTGCGGGAGCTGAGTCTCGGAAATGATGTGGAGCGACTGGAATCTCCACCCTCACCCCTCCAGTTCCTGAGGCAATTCGTCTCCCCCAACAGACCCTGCATCATCTCCAACGCAACCCTCCACTGGCCGGCCCTCTCCTCTTGGGAGGCGGACGGCGGCGGCGACGAAGAATACCTCTCCAGGGCCCTCGGCAGAGACTGCAAGGTCTCTGTCCACCTCACTCCAGACGGTCGAGCGGATGCCATCGTCCCCCTCACCTCCTCATCTCCTCCGGATGAAGATGAATATGAAGGTTACACTTCTTCCCTCCTCTGCTTCGCCTCTGCACACGTGGAGCGCATGCCCTTCTCCCTCGCCCTTCAACACATTGCTAATTCTGGTTCTCCTTCCTCTTCTTCTTTTGTGGCCTATGCTCAGGAGCAGAACGACTGCTTCCGCTCCGAGTACTCGGCCCTTGCCCTGGATGTGGAGAGCCACATCCCCTGGGCCTCCGAGGCTCTTGGGTGTCTGCCTGAAGCGGTCAATCTCTGGATCGGCAACCATCGCTCCGAGACGTCCTTCCACAAGGACCACTACGAGAACCTCTATGCTGTCATCTCCGGGGAGAAGCATTTCCTCCTCCTCCCTCCCACCGACGTCCACAGGATGTACATTCGCGAATACCCGGCCGCTCGGTACTCATTCAACCAGGTCTCTGTCTCTTACGTCTCTATTTCTTCTTCTTCTTATGCCTGCATCTCTCTCTTCATCGGCCGGACCGAACCGATTCTTCGTATTGTTTACCTTTTTGGTAACCAATGTCACAGGAAACGGGAGAGTTCTCCTTGAAATTGGAGAAGCCTTTGCGATACGTTCCTTGGTGCAGCGTGGATCCCTACCCATCATCATCATCGATAGAGCAGCGACAGAGGTCAATGTTCCCGAGATACTTCAGCGGCCCAAAGCCATTCGAATGCACCGTCAAGGCTGGAGAGATCCTCTACCTGTAAGCATCTTATTCATTTGTCTGCACTGATGATTTCTCTTTTGTTCTTGTTTATCAGAATTTTTGCATCTCTCTCTGGGTTCTCTTCTTCCCTGAGGACAGTAGTCCCCGATCATTTCCCATTTTTACTGCAGCACCTGGCTGACCGACCCGATCCTGTTCCAGAATGTCACCAAGATTATACCCAAACCACCACATACTGTTCCCCCATCCATCCATCATGAACTGACCCCATCCTTCCTTTTGTCCTGTTTTCTGCCCACTTGCAAGAATCTGTTTCGTTCAGTGTTTACAGTTGCTGTCTCCCACTTCCTTTTGCCGGTGTAGCAGGTTTATATGTCAATTTAGTCTTCGTACTGCATTTCCTTCGTGTCTTGTTTCCTTCAATCACAATGATCTTGTGTCAAAACTCAATTCCTTAATCAGTCTAATCTCGAATGAGAATGTCTTTATGTGATCATTAAGGATGGATATGAATGTATCAATATTGTTATAGTGATTAATATCTTGAGAGCAAAGCTCTCTTTGAAGAATTCATCACTTTCAGAACAAGGAAATTTGACTTTAGGTGACCACACTAACAAGTCTTTTGAGGAGGCCTATTCACTTGGAGATTCTGGGCTGATGACCTGGTGCAACTAAATCATGATAAAGACCTGAGAATGGGCTTCAAGCAAAACATGATTATAAGGCCACCTATGATTCTTAGATATATTTATGGGTTCTGGAACCAATAAGGGGTTCGGGGATATGTCACTGCATTTCTGTACCCACTATGGGTTGTGCCAAATGGGCTAGCTGGCAGTGGGCCTCTTTACAGTCAGGATTCAAACTCTCTAAACACTACAACACTACTGGTCCTTCAACCAAGACATTGCCGATATAACTCCCAAATATATATAATAAAAAACGGCCTTGTCTCCTTAACTACTACACACCTAGATGCCACCCCAGCTACTATTGATCACTCTGCAATACGAAGTATGAAAGAAGAGTGAACTCAACAGTTCAACATGTAGCTAGTCATATTCATTAGGGTTGAGAACTAATTAAAAAAATGCACACCATTTAAAGCAAATCATATGATCATGTATGATTTTAAAAATACTAGACAATTACATGTATAAAATACACCTTTTCAGAACTAATTCTAAATATAGGAATTTATGATATTATAATTAAAATAACCTCACAAATGAAATAAAGAAATCAGAAATCCAAGCCTTTTCAGCTTTAAAAAAAAGGAACAAAATCGCCTTCCAGATTACAATCTGTGAAAAGATCCAAATGGATGAAAATAACTGGACACACATATAGATACTAATGCTAACATATGGCTCCTGATGAAAATAACTGGACTTATATCCCAGGCTATAACATATAGCTAATAGAGGCACTCTACACCGAGTGCTATTCTTAGACTGACAACCAGCTCTAGGCTCGTGGCATGATCAATAGAGATTCTGATGCTCAAATAACTACCTGGCCAATAGTGGGTCTTATTTTAGGTCGTTCGCCAAAGGGACTTCAGTCACTTCACACACCCTTCTTAGCCCATGGGCAATGGTATTTTTTTTCAACAAATATTCAGATAAAATCAATATACATTGAAACCAAATCATATATTTTTTTTTCTGAACAATAACAGTAGAGATATATTATGACTTGCACCATATAAAAAAAGAGAGGAACACCACACATAGGTATATGAGAGATATACCCAACTCGAAAAACATTAACTAAGAGAAGCCTCAAGAGCAAGAACCCTACCTACCCCTTGTTTGGCCAAGGTGTCATGACCCAAAATCTGGATTCCTGAAGAAGTCCGCTTCTCAAGTATATTTTTCTGCAAACATCATACGTATGAGATTAGGTCATATTTAAAACATTTCCAGCGGAAACTTTTCAAACATCATACATAACTTGAGACATCTTACATAGCACAAACAAATTCTCTATTTCAAATTAATAATATCAAAAGCAGCAAGTATTTAAAGTAACTGCTAAAAACTTGGCCAAATTCAGTGAGCCCTATTACAATGCTAGAGTAAAGAAATATTACAATGCTAGAGTAAAGAAATAAACCGGTTTTAATCGATATTTCTTGAGCAAGGGCGATGGCTCTGGATCGCATCGCCAACTTTCCACTCTTGATATTCCTGACGTTCTACATATTGAGGAACTATTACTTGTTCACCACCTACAAGCGTTAATTGTAGAACGTCATGTTACGAATAACCTCAATAAGTAAGCATTCCATAATTCCATAGTTCATAACGAGTTCAAAAATAGAATAAAGAAAAAAATAATACAGAACGACAAAGCTACGACTAGGCAAAATCGTGCGAGAATAAAGATAGCAACTTAAGAACCATCAAAGAAAATCTAAGGCCTTGTTTGGCATCTCTACCTCTTTTCTGACAGACCCTTTAAAATAGAGCCATTAAAAAAAAAGAGCTATAAAAAAAAGAGGCTAGAACCAAAAAATGTGTTTGGTAATCAACGGGTCTACTTCAAATAGACCGTTTGGTATGCCCTCTATTTACCTCTTTTTAGAGGAAGTTTGCCTCTTTTTAGAAGGGTATCATCTGTCATTATGTAAAAAATGAACTTTTGCATATTTTCATCTGTCCTCTATACACATACCATAACATCATAATCACTTGTCGTTTGAAAACTACAACCATTTCCATCAAAATATGGCCCGTAACTTGTAAACAATTTAAAAACTACAACATCAAATACAATGATATATTATCTCCATCATTCCATCATCACACACGAACACTCCATGTTGCATGACATATGATTAGAAAAATCAGAAAAAACAAGAACCATGACATATGATGATAAAAATCAAGCATGAGAAGAAGCTTCTCGCCAAATGGCATCTGCAATTGAATTCTTCTTGACATCCATCTCTGTCCTATCTGTGATATCAAATGTATAAGCGTTTTCTCCATGTGATTCCTTAACGTCAGTGTCACGCTCTACTTGGGCATCATCCTCTGAAAATTGTGAAAATAATTGATCCTCCATATCCTCTTTCCTAATGAAATTATGCATCGCCATTGCAGCAACTACGATGCTCCGTTGTACAGGAAATGGGTAAGGAGCTATCCGCTTGAGGATAGGGAATTGAGTTTTCAATACTCCAAAGCTTCGCTCGATCACATTCCTTAAGGATGAATGCAATCTATTAAAATGCTCCTCTCTAGTTCGAGGAATGACGACACCTTGAAAATCTGGAAGCCAGTATCGGACATTTCGAAATGGAGAAAGAAACCCCCGCATGTTTGTATAACCAGCATCAACCAAGTATTATTTACCTAAAGACCATTCAAGACAAATATTAAAGGTCATGTCAAACTATGTCGTAGCAATCATTTGTTGAGATTTAAAGCACTACAAATACTTTCTTACCCGGTGGGGCATGTGGAAACTTTAGCCTTTCATCAGAAATGGTATCTAAGAGAATCCGTTGATCATGAGCTGTACCTTTCCATCCACATACCACATAAGTAAAGAGCATGTCAAACGAACATGTTACCATAACTTGTTGCATACATTCTCCCTTTCTACCTCTATAAGGAATTTGTTTCTTTGGTTGAATAATGGCATGCACAAGGGTGTCGTCTATAGGACCAATACAATCCTATTAAAAAGAAGATATCAACATTGAGAAAATTTTCAAACGAATTTAGCTTAAATAAAAAAGTGTTGTTAAGGAAAGAGAGCAATACCTTAAAATATGGCTCAAAACGTGGATTCAAAAGAATTTCCTTAGGCACTATATCTAGTGGAGGTGGCTTTATAATATCTTTCGCAAATCTCATCATTGCTATCAATACTTGACGAAAGTGTCTATGAATAGTTTCCCCTGAGTGTTGGAATCTATCTTGTATCACTCTATTCGTATGGGCGTGAGCAATGACCATCATGAACATAGCCAACTGCTTCTCCACATGTATATATCTGCTGTCTTTCAGTAAATTCTTTGATCTAAAATACATGCATAAACGTCGAAACATATGTTGTTCCATACGTAATAGCTGATGACAAATAATGGGGTTTCCATTCAAAATGATATGAACATGACCATATCCCGTTAGGATTGAGTTCCTACATGAAATTCTTAATCAAGCGTTGTTGTCGCTTCTTGTACAACAATATGATAAGTATGGTATTTTGACGTAAAATCGGGTCCATATGCTCTATATATATTGCAAACAAAACATAACTAATCATTCATTCATATTTAGAGACATTTAACAATTTAAAAACAAAAGTTTAAGAGAGACAAGTTTAAGAACAAAAGTTTAAAACATCATACCATGTTTGAAACATAACATTCATGTTTCAAAGTCCAAAAATATAGAAAAAAAGTTCAAGAGAGACATAACATTCATGTTTCAAAACAAATAAAAGAAAAACTCAAACAACTAGAGATCACTTGCAACTCCAAAAGCATTTCCCTTTTCTATTTCCATTAAAGATTTGAGCCAAGCTATCTTTCCCTCATCTGTCTTGAATTTAGTCCAGATAATTCTTTTCCCCTTAATCATAAAAGACCTAAGAGCAACCATATGCAGTGGGCTAGTCTCTGGAAGTTGAGGCATGGCATGCAGTAAGTCAATGCATGTCTCTATGGTAGGTCCTTCAAATTGAGCAGAAGCAGCAGCTAATTGATTTGATGCCTTCAATGAGGTTGCGAGCTCAATTATATAATCATCTACTTCGTTGTTACTCCCTTTTGTAGAAGGCCTTGGTCGCTTTCGCCTAATATTGGCCATCATGACATTTGGACCAATATCACTAGTAGTTGCATCTTCTCGCATGGTAGACTGAGAATTTGTTTGGTTCGGGGATGGAGTATCATCATAACCATTCAAGCTAAATAAACTTGAATCCATATCCGTTATAATATCATCAGGCACGCCATCCATTGTTGGAGCCCATTTATCATCCCCAGTCACTGAAGTACCATCAAATAAAGCAGCTATCTCTTGGGGAAAAGGAAGGGGCTTTGACCTAAATACTTTGGCATCCTTATGAGTCTGCAATAAAGTTTAACCATAAATGTCAAATGCTATATTCACCTCTCCTGTAAATTCCAAAATAAATAATAAATTTATATAACTTCAGGTATTCTGTCCATCGGTCCTGTGCCATCTCCACACAGCTTGTGTGTGGGTTGAAGCCTATACCAGTTTGTGATGTCAAGTGCAACCCGGCATTGTATAATTTTTTCAGATGATCTAATTGGTTTTTCAATTGCTTTTGATTGAAACTGTGTCCTGTCCTTTGAGTAAATTTTTTTATTATCATCTTCCATGCTTTTGAGCTAAATTTCACCCCTGGGCGGCCACCAGCTCTCACTTGCTCCAAACAAATGTCAATCAGACACTTTCTCATACCATCCGACCAAGAAGCACGATCTATATCATCTGTCTCTTTTGACTTTCCTTTCTCCGACATGGTAATTACACCTAACAAAGATTGAGCATTTTTTTTTAAAGTTCTTGTTCAGTTTTGTGCCATTCACCAAATACGAAAGATACACCAGAACTATTCCACAGATTGAATTAGCATCAACACATTTTTCCTAACAGTTAACCATCATATTGTAAACAACTACCATTTTCCGTATTTGGTTGCACATAATTGCAATCAATTTCAAAAAAAAGAAAAAGAAAAGGACAGGCACTATATAAAAAAAATATATAGATGAATTATGCAATTCATATTAGGATATCCAAAACTTATCCCACAAGGCTCACTGCCTTCAAACTTTTCCCACAAGGGATTGAGAGCTCATCTACACAGTATCAGCAAAGGGTCTGTTTGGATCTCTGTGGACCGAATGCAGGAAACTCTTCAGTTAGTGACAGTTGTGTTTGTAAAGCATGATGTGCACTAATTGAAGCAAGGATCCTGAGTCATACGAAATGTGATTACAGAGCAACTAAGCACCAAGGATCCAAACTGCTGCTTTCTCTCTCTGCATCGGTTAGTGGTTACTGTTAAGCTAATTTTGAGCCAGAAGGTTCAATCTTCAATGGTTTTTCAAATCATAGAGACTAACAAAGACGAAAACGTAATTAAGGCAACAAGGCAGGCACAAAAAGAACAATAATCTCCACAGATGAAAACTTAAAAAAAAAAAAGGGCTAGGATTTTCATCACAGCACGGCTCTCAGAAAAAACTTGAACCAGTATACGACCCCACAGACAAGTGAGATGCACACTTCTAACGAGACACATTTCACCTGTGCAAAACCCAAATTTCTTCAGCAAACAGAATCCAAACACCTACATGAGCTCCAGCAATCATTGACAGGTTCTTTGAATGCAATGGTGGTCAGAGAAAGGAGAAAAATGCCCATAGTAAAAGTGCGCCCAAAGGCTTCTGTTTCAATTTTAAAAAACAGAACCACCACTTAAGAATAACCAACAAGCAACTCCCAATCCATGAATTCCTACGTATTAATTGTACTATTTAGCCTACTACATCTATCACTGAGATATCGTTCCTTGATTGCTAGTTCCCTGGGGACAGGTCCAAAACCACACATATCTGATGGACCACCATATACTTGTACAGATAATGCTACTGTAGATGGGAACCTACGACTAGTTTTGGAATCAAAACTTGCCAAGCCAGATATAAGCATTTAATAATGGACGACAGTACATGCTTAAGTATGAAACTCATTGCAGCATATTACACCTCTATGCATCAAACCAGACTTACACGTCCTCCCCATCCAAGTAGCTTCAAGAAAGTTTCCACTTTCACCCTTAAACAACCACAATTTAAAATGGAAGGTGTAATGGTGTCCCACAATGAAGTTTCATGCCACTCCAATGATGGGAAAATGGATGGCAAACAATTCCACTGAGTACATTCAGAAAGCTTGGGAAAAGGGTAGATCCAAAATTACCCTAACTGTTTTGACCATTACTTACCGTTGAAAAGGCGAAAATACAATATCGCAATCCCCACATGATCCGTGGTCATTGATGTAGAAGTCAACGTATGTCCACTCCATGAATCCCATAAGATTGGATTACTTATCACTGCCAACATTTAATAAACTGTGACTCTCATCAAATCAAAAAGTTATCCAGTGATGTCACATTTCTCACTGTCCCAAGAGATGCGAAACAGAACCCACTAAGCTACAAATACAATCAAAATATAAAGGACACTGATGTTATGATTCTGTTGCCGTCTAACTGTAACCAACATGGTTGACAAACAGCAAACACTAGGAACAAAAAAAAAAGGAAAGGCTGAAACCGACCACACAAGAAATACATTGAACACCAACACTAGAAAGTATAAATATGAGAGCAATGTGATCACAAACACCAATTGTAGACACTACTCTATGGGATGCTTTTCATTCAATTCTGTGCACACAAACAATCTAGTTTTCATTACAAATAACATGTCTGATCTGTGCTAGACATTTATTGGATTTATTATTATATAAAATTTAAAATTAGCCCCTAAGTTTAAAATTAGCCCCTAAGTTCAGGCACCTACTATTTCATCTACATATGACGTACAATCATACTAATAAAAAAAGGGTAATCAGCGTGCTATAATCATGCCTGTATATACAAAGTAGAAATTGGCATTAGAGTTACCACCATTGAGTTCTGATGGTCACTCTGCTAACTTTGGTACCAACTGATAGCATCATCCAATCCAATCACTCAACAAAGCGACAACCACTTTGACCATCGTAGCCATAATGGTAGAGAAAGCAAACCACTCAAGAAGTTAAAAGAACTACTTTCAAGGACAATCTCTTCTTATATCCATCAACCCCGTCTCATTTCACAAAAGCATATAAATCTATGGGTCCCCCTAAATCAAAAGCATTCAAACATCAACCCCATTTCTGCTGAACAAAGATGTTCATGATACCATTTTTTTATCTAGCTTCTTAATAGAGGAATATAAACAAACACATGGTAAGCACTCTTTACAATAACACAGAGAACAGAGAAGAGTATATAATGCTAGCCCATTAGGTCTCAGTAAGCATGACCTGACATTTAAGTCCTCTGTTCTCTGGTTAGATTAGTTTAATCTCATATAAATTTTCCATATGTATGATTTATGATCAGATTCTTCTTTTGTGGCAAATTTGTATGACTAATGGTGCTTAAAATGAAATGGGGTTAAGTTACAAACATACCAACAAAGATAATATACCAACTCAACTCTAATTCAATTGATTTGTATTGGTTTCATGTCCTGTTAAAGACACCAAAGAACCAAGTTCACCAAAAGATGCATCGGCTAACCACCAACCCTGCCAACAACATCATTTATGTTCTAGCAGGTCAATCTGTTGGCACTCTTCTTTGGAGATTCTACTTAAATGGAGGTGGAAACAACAAATGGGTGGAAACACTAGTCCAATCTGCAAGCTTTCCTTCCATCTTTCATTCATGAGCTCCATATCCAAGATTTACAGTTTGCAATCAAACAAAAAAAACCCATCTTCAACCCTTTTCATCACCATTCAAACAAACAAAAAAAAAAAAAAACCACATCGATTGAACATAGAGAGAGAGAGTAGAAAGCAAATAGAGAAAGAAACAAAAGAAAAAGAAGGGGATCGTACCAGAAGAGATGAGAGTTGCAATCGTTACCAGAAGAACCAACACAACAGCCTTCTCCCTTCCCGCCTCTTTCACGAAGATGGGTTTTGAGTTACAGAAGCAACGAGAAGAGGGCTTTATACTCAAAGGACTTTCGTTGGCAATAAAATTCTGTCAGGGGCATTTTTGTCCTAAAAAATGGGTTCTGCCTCTACTTTTTCAAGAGGCATTGCCTCTGATTTCTACATGCCCATTTTTGTGGCATTTCCATTTTAGAGGCTTTGCCTCTTTTGCGCTAGAATGTGCAGAGGCTATAAATCACTGCCAAACACCACTATTTTTCAAAACCTCTGTCCACTTTAGAGAAATAGATGTTTAGAGGCAAAAAATAGACATGCCAAACAGGGGCTAAGTGGTGCTTGTTTTAGCCCATATAGAGACTTCATCAAATGTTATTATTTGGGGAGGACATTCATACCTAGGAGGAGACGTATGTTTAAGTTTAAAACTAATAAAAAGCTTTTGTTGTAGCTATTGGAACCCACCTAATGATAATTCAACCCAACCACACTAGCCTCTCTTAATGAGACAAATAGACAATCCTTTAGGATTTATTTTAAAAATAAATATACTTCAGCTTCTATTTGTATTGATCCTATTTACAATTTCTTTGATCCATACGAATCCATTTCACTCGAGAAATGGACTATGATGCATTTTAAAATTGATTAACTTTACCAACAAACTTTTTACATAAACATAAAAATTTGAACTAATCAATTGAAAGAGTCTAGACTAATCAAGACAACCTTTTGGTCTCAAGAGGATGAAAGAAGAACCCGACCCCCATGGGAGAAAAAAGACAACCCCAGTCAGTCTTCTCCCTCTTCGTGTCGAATCTGCCTCCGGCTGTTGTGACCCCAGAACTGTTTGCACTAATTACGGTCTGTAATCTGGGATCGTGGCTGTGCACGAGGAATGATGGAAGTAAATTTAATCCGCACACACGATTTCCCATAGGTTTCCACGGTGAGGATCCTGCACATGCCTCACAAATTAAAAGTAATGTATTTCGGCGGAAGGTTGTAGCAAATCATCATACTAATAATCATAACTTAAACAATAGTTGAAAAATATCAGAGTAAGGTAGTAATATAAATGGCATTCCCATAAACAGTTAAAGCTGCCTGCATATTACACAAAAGTAAAGTTTAGTTACAGAAGTCTGAAAAAAAGGGCCAACCAAGGCCAATACATCAGAAAACCTAACTAAGAACATAGACACTCCCTAAAATGTAACGACAGCTCAAGTGTGGATCCCAATGTCTAAATGGCATCATCTGCACACCACTTGCCTACCAACTGCGGCTCCTCACCTGTCTCCGTAGGCTCCTCCTCAAAGGTAGTGGGGGCAATACCTACAACACCAAGGTTAAATTAGGATCAAGCACGATGACCTGTCAAGTGTTTCAAAAAGGATGATAATATGTTTGCAGCGAGTAAAATTAATGACAAGAAATAATCAACAGAACTCCAATAAAAACAAGGCAATGACATGCATGACCAATAAGACTGAGAAAATATAACATGGAATCAACATGAAACAATACCACCAACACACTTGTCCTAGTAATTTGGCAAACCACACACAGTTATATACTCTCCTTCACTCAAGGTGACAGGAGCACATGAGCATGAGTCGCCACGCAGGCAAGTAAAACATAAGCATATATAATAATAATAGTATTCCAGCCCCATAAGGAGGTGGCCACACGAGGCAGTGGCCATGGTTCCTGGCAAGATCAAGCAAGAGCCAATACGCAAATGGAAATCATGAATTAAGGACTCCAAAGCAGCCGGATCTAGGCTGAATGGAACCCAAGCTTAGTGGTGCCGACTCTGGAGTGGGAATTGTGCACCACTGCATACCCAGTCCCCTGCGGAACCCGACGCCCTTCTACAGGGGGTCCACAAGAACGACATAACTTAGGGATGACAAGAGGGGTGAGGGGTAGTTATCGAGCAAGCTAACACATACGTGAACACACACGAGATCGAGTATCCCTCATTGGACATACACGCTGCATCACACATGCATGGAGTAGAAATGATATACTATTATACAACGGGAAAGAATCAGGTTAATCATCATCACAGAAATGAACATGAACTAGGCAAGGCCTAAGGTCTTCTAGAAAATCGGGCAGCATTCCAGCATGGAATGGTTCGACCCGAAATAAGTACGCGGAAAAAGACTGTGCACATCTGACCCAATGCACCACAACTGTGGATCCTATCTCCTAAGCGGAAATAGGGCAATGACTGCTCGCTAAACCCCATACTTGGTCCACCGTTCTAAACCCTATGCGAAGTCCGGGTATGGTAGGGTGTACCGAAGAACACACCATCTCATAGGAAGGTGTACACGAACAAACGGTTACTTAAGTGTTAAACGAGTTGATTCCATTATATAGTTAAGGTTCCATTACAAAATTCGCTAATCCTCAGTCTCGGGCTGCCATTGACATGTCGGGGTAGTAAGATTTGGCGTTACGCACACTTAGGATTCGGTTACCGATTATTTGATTCCTGCTGAGTTGTAATGTTTGGCTTCCCAAAGTCCTAGTTATATGCATTCCCAACTTTAAAGTACACCTACATGCCTCCGGACAACCCTCAAGGGTGAATAACTACTCAAATAACTCCCCATAATGCTAACAATTCCATTTAGGTCAAGTCTTGGTTGTCGGTTCCATTTCTAGTCCCCTAAGGTTCAAGGTTCTTTCCCAAAGAAGCCAGTCCCGACTTATATTAATCCTTTGGTTAGGGGTTGCTAAAAATCCACCTAAAAATGTTTAGGAGAGTGTCTTAACTCATTTGGGGTTGAAAGGGGGGAAGAGAGAGGTTGGGTTGGGGGGGGGGGGGGGGGGGGGGGGGGGGGGGGGTGGGTGGAGGGGGGGGAGATGATTCAAAATAGGTCAAATTGGGCCATCTGGCATGAACCGCCAGCTACCAAAACTGGATAGCTGGATAGGTTCACGGCTAGCCTTGGATCCCTGCGGTTGGGCACCCCGGAGCACGGCGGTTCATTATAGTGGGAAAAACTAGGGGTCCTCCGGCCTTGGGACTTTGGAGAAAACTCAACCACTTAATTCCCATCAATCTAGCATCAAAATAACACCAATAAACACCCTTAGATCACCATCAAACACAAGGAGAGAGAAGAAAACCAAACATGCACTCTACAGTACATATACATAGAATAGAAATGGAATTCAAAGGTAGAGAGCATGCATGTCACAAAAATTCAAATTAAACACTTGCCTCTAGTCCTGGGGCTTCCAAAATCACCTCTCATACCCTCCAATCAGCGGGGACCACTCTAAATCCAAAAACCCCAAAAATACTCACTTAATTACCCCGAAAATGGAAAATCAAGAAAGGGATGATGGGAAGACTTGCATGTGCAGATTTAGGATCTCTATGAGTTGTAGATTCTAAGTATGGAAGAAGGGAGATGATTGCTTAGCAGTAGGGTGTCTGAAAGTGAAGAAATCAGTGGGTAGAGGGGCTGCCACACTTGGATTTGCTCAAAAATGGTGTCTAGAGATGGAGAAGATGGAGAGGAACTCAATGGTGGTGTTCATTTGATGATTAACAGCCTTAATTTTGAGCTTGAAGGTGAGAAAAGAGAAGATGAAGAGGGTAGGGGCTGGTTGCAGAGCTGGGGTGGTGCTGATCGAGAGAGAAGAAAAGTGAAGGAGAAAGGGTTTGTTTGGCTTTATATATGGTTGGTCATGTGGGGTCAAGTACTTTGCAACACGAAAACAGGGCTTTCTGGGCCTTGGATCGAAAAGGTCAAAGAAAGAAAGTTGCTTGAAATTAAATCTAGCTTCTACCGAGCACAAGTATGACACAATCAGAAATTTCGTAGAAAATCTCATTTTTTCTGAAAGGGCCATTTTACCCATAGTTGTCATAATCCTACGATTCTTATCCCGAATCCTGATTTGTATCCCGAATCTTAAGGAAAATTATTCGTATCTACGCAACTAATACCATTTACAAATGAATCTTAGGGCCTGTTTGGATGTATGGTGAGGTGAATCATCAAATCAAGAGATAATAAAATATAAGGTGTTATGATGATGTTTTGTTTTTAGTTGTTTGGTATGGAATATTTTTTACTTTTAGTATAGAAAAGTGGAGCTTTTTTTTCTTTTAGTGGAGAAAGGATGTTGCTTTTTTGACTTTTTTTGAAAAATATGAAGGGAATTTTGAAATTGTGTACTTTTGATATGACTCATTGTCTTTTCTTGTCTAGATAATGGAGGCTTTACCTCACCTCACTTCACCACGCATCCAAACATGCCCTTAGGATTTGGGTGTGAATCCTATGATTCGATACTCATTTCATTGAATCTTAGGACTCAAGCGATTCGGCTAAACAAGAACAGCTACTACCCTAACCCACGAACTTAGTTAACTTCTAAACCCACTTAATGAGCTAACAACACAAATAATGAACACTAATCACGCGATTAATAGGTCGGGGTCTTACATCGGCCATCTCACGACCGGAGCTTGAAGCAATGTTTTCCAGAGCGGGAAAGTTTACAGACTCTTACATCCCGGTTGATTGTTCTTTAGGCAAGCAACAAGGCTTTGGTTTCGTTAGGTTTAAATAAAAAAGGAAGCTATCCAAGGCCTAGAGTTGGTTAAGGGCAGATCTTGGGGCGGTAGTCGCGTCAATGCAAATCTCACTAGTCCTCACTTTAATAAACCCTCAGTCCCCACCCCCAATAGCTAGCAGCTCCTCCCCAGATTTGTGTCAACCAATCTCTTAGCTTCGTGTCGACCTCCCTCAGGCACCTCTGGCTTAAGTGTTGGTTGGATCGTCAGGAATGAAGCTTCCAACTTCATCAGGGTAGGCCCTTCGATTATAGAGTCGGAAAAGAAGACCCTATGCCACAACTTAAAACGCTTCATTAAAACTCCAGCAGGGTGTGGCTTATTTCACATCTTGGCTGGAACGAACTTGGGGTGAATCGACCGTTGGCATCAAGCTGATATAGGAAGATGTCGCGCACCTTCAACTTTTCAGAGCAGGAAGTCTGGGAAGTGATGGACTGTGCCATGCACCTATCCTCCTCTCCATTTGTTGGCTTTGACAGATGGATGGAGGCAATCGGTTCCCCTCCTCCACCAATATGGATTCGCTTCTCAGGTGTGCCGCTCCAAGCCTGGAATGGGTGTCTTTCGTCTATTGGGGGACTTCATCGGATCTACTCTTTAAGTTGTTCACTTCACGTCTAAGAAAAACATCCTAACCCACGGCCGTGTGAAGGTACTGACAGGTAGGGTTTGCAAGCTCCCGATTCAGATCCCCTTTTATGTTGGTGATCTTTTGATCTCTATCACGGTCGAAGAAGATACGATCGATCTGGTTGCTTTGCCGAGGTTGCTGCCCTCCTCCGACGGTGGCCCAAGTCTGATCAGATCGACTGTTGTTGTTGCTAATGGCGACCTCAGTTCAAATTTTGAATCCCCTCCTACAAGATTCTCGAAGCGGTCTAGGGTTCTTAGACCTAACTCTCTGGCTTTTTGGACGCTTGGACCTGGCCCTTGCCCCAATGGGTCACGGGTTGAATAATGGTGAGAGGCTCTGTTCTTTCCTTTGTGAAGTGGGTTGGCCCATCTCTTCAGCCCCAACCAATATAATTTCTTTGAAATCTTAGAACATGGGATTCGCCCTTCTTCAGATAAACAGAGAGCTCGATTCATCGGCATTGGCTACCTCATCGGCATCGACATACAGAGCTTCGTCACCAATGACCCATGCAACCTTAACAACTATTCCGGCTACCACTTTGACTTCGACATCCAGAGCATCCTCCACTTCCTCAAGTTGTCTGGACTCCATTCCTCTGTTGCCGCGTGCCTATAGCGTAGACCGTTTGTCCTATGCTTCTAGGCGGGAGAAGAAGACAGATGATCTTCACCAGCTAGCTCGCTCCTAGGCTCGACATTGGCCGCAAAATGTTCCCCTCTTGTCGACGGCAAGAGTCTAACCTTGCCAACGACTCCTCACTCAGTGCCGGCTTCCCTCCCTTCATCTACTGAAGCTTCTGTATCGCAAAGGAGATCCCTTCTCCTTGCTGGTAGCAACTCAATGCCATGAGCCCTATCGGATTACGATCAACACTCCCAATTGTGGCTGGATTTTCCGTTACCAAATCCATGAAGCACAAAATGCATTTTCAACAGGCGGGCATGATCTCTTTCAAGAACGACGGCATAATCTCTCTGTCCACTCCCGAGGAAGCAATCAATAGCACTGCAATTGAGACAAACAACTCCTGGTTGGCTGAAAAAATAAGATCTATGGTGATGCGATAGGCATCACAGTTGACCACATCAGAGGTGGTTGGGATAGTTTAGTTGCTTTTGCTCATGACAGAGACGCTCTAAATAGGAATGCTTACTACAGGAAACAACCTAAGAGGTAGGGAAACAGAGAACTTCAGTTCCATCAATTATGACAATTGTCGGCTTGAGAGGCCCCCTTTCTCTCAAGGTAGACAGGCATGCCTGGAGTTTAAAGAAGTGCTGTCAATGAAAGCTCTCTCCTGGAATGTCCATGGGCTATGGAGCTCAGTGAAATGGGTGTCTATTAAGGAGGTAATTCACATCTCCAAAGTTGATTTACTGCTTCTTCAAGAAACAAAGCTTAGCTCCATGTCTGATTTGATTGTAAAAGAGTTATGAGGAAATATTTTCTGCGGTTGGGCTTGTTTGGATGCTACCGTATCTTCTGGGGGTATTCTTCGCTGTTGGAAAAGAGTTATGGGGAAGTATTCTCATTTTGTTCGTCGTTCAATTGATAAAGAAGAGGTGAAAGAGTTTTCATTTCATTCGGTCGATAAAAAAGGCAAAACAAAAACCCTTTCGCCCTTTTAATAAGACAAAAAGGGTGTGATAGTGGGTTGAATTTGTGGGCTGCACTCATGGCCTGTTGGGCTCATATATTAAAACAATTTTAGCCATTTAAAATAAGCCTGCTCATATGTGGGCCCTAGAAATTTTTTACTATAACATTAAATAGGATCTTAATCAGACTTCACCCCTACTAGGAAATAAAGCCTACTGAATTTCATTATTTTAATATTTACTATATATTATAGTTTTTTGTAATATTTTGCCTAAACTCCAAATTAGCCAAAATTATTTGGGTTTGGAGGCCAAACCGAAACACAGTTCGAAACGAATTTCTCAACACTGCTCTAATACCATGATATAACATATAATCCTAGGAGAATGGAAATGGATTGCCTGTGTCATGCCTCCAAAATCCAATTGGATCCTAATTGCATCCCTAGGGTGTGAAAATCGAGGCCATTTGTGGCCGCAATTCCGGCTAGATCGAAGTCCGCAGTAAGGTTATGAGTGATGATTAGTCACCAAAAACAAATGCGGAAGCAATAATTCATACAATCTGCGGAAATGGTCACCACTATGACATATAGCAATGTCAGAGCTGATACAAGTAACAGAAAGACAATTACTTACATTTTAATTACAAAAGGCATTAGGCTTTTAATGAAGGTCCAACACTACAACAATGACAAGTAAGAGATGCACCTATGCCCATATAACCGGGATGTAATGCGAGGCTCTCAGGTACTGGCCCAACAACACCACAGTTCCACTATGCTCCACTAGTGATAACCCTTAACTGACGAATTCTGTGGGACCGCCTCAGCCACCTACACAATGGGTCCCTACTACCTAAGCACCAAATGTAGCATCATCAGATTGTGGTAATCTAACAAATAAATAAATGTAAATAAATAGATACTGTGCATCAAAATTGAGTAAAGACAGTCATAGATCACGTGAGTAACAATAAATGGAAGCTAGGCATAAAGCATGAATAAATAACAAACCATACGAATCTTATGAAGACAAAATCCCTAGCTACACACTCTAACATGGCAACCCACATAGGCTAAACATAACAAACCCAGGCAAGCCTGGCATACAGATGAATGCAAATAGCACGACTACACATTATGTCACGTAATGCATGTTGGCCCGATCGCATACGACCACCTCCCGATCTGCAGACAGGAACCACACACATGCACAACACCCCTAATCCACGCGGAGACGCCCTAAATCATGGGAGGCCAAATTGACCTAGGGGGTGCCTAACTCAAATGAATCAAGGACTATACACTTTGATACCCAGATACGGATACGGATACGGACACGGACACGGGGAACGGAGACTCGACACGCCAACTTAAAAAATTTACGACACACATACCGGTATGGTATCACGTAAAATATGATACGGACACAGGGTATGACACGGATACAAATAGGTATATCTAAAAAAAAAAAAATTTGATTCTACTAAGCATCCAAATCACTTAACTTTACATAAAATAGTACTCAATTAAATATATGTAAACAAATATAAATAAATGCTAGAATTTAATAAAAACATAAATTAATACATTTCTATTACAATAAAAATTTAACTGAGGCTTATATATATTTATACATTATATTAATTTTAAAGTAGCTAGTCCTTTAATAGGTCAGATCTACTATGAGCCCACCCTCTCTCGCTCTTTCCCTCTTTCTGTTTTCCATGCAATTAGGTCTGATCTGTTTCTGTGGTTTTTTTTTTCAACACATGCACATCTCTCTCTCTCTCTCTCTCTCTCTCTCTCTCTCTCTCTCTCTGTGAGCCATATCCTAAAATTGGGTGGCGTGTCCAAGCCGTGTCCGTATCGGTACAGGTGCCATAAGTCAAATGCCATATTCGGTTATCATACAGTATACATCCTTCACACTCAGTGTTCCGGCTAGACCCTCATTGGGTATCACCACCAAATAGACAAACAAAGCGGAACATAGCGGAACTACTCCACACGCGAGTTTCACCCATCATGGCCATAATCACAACTTGAATAGTCCTTGGTACCCATCCTTTAGTCTAGGACATCCCCCTAATGGATCACACTCTAACATACCATATTCATAGTCCATTAATTCATTTCAATCCATATTAGGTCCATTACATATTAAGCAAGCAATAGAAGACTGACTGGCGGAGCGGATACATGTACACATCATGTAATAAGCGGAGATACTAACCTGCTACTAACCTATCCGGAGTACATGATTAAGGAATCAAAGGGGTAGACACTAAACCAACCTAAGGCTTGGGTCGTCCAACACATGTGGGGCCCATACTATCTAACAGATGCTGGGTATAATCATTTGGTGCTTCTAACATTGATGGCATCCCGGAATCCCGCTACGCCACTCATAGTTCAGTATGGTTCTCACACGTGCAACCGGCCAACCCATAAGGAGATGTCAAGCTCACACATCCCCTTACTAATGGTCCAACTCTTTATTAATTACCTAAGCTAGGGGTCATGGATCTCGGGGTAAGGGTGTTGGGAAAGTCCCACATCCCATATCGCCCAAGTAATGGGTTTGAGAGGGTTTCATATACCTGTTTAAGCCTTCCACCTATTAGCTTAAGCTTTTGCGTTGGTACATGGTATCAGAGAGGGTTCTGTTCCTGTCGTTCTTGTGTAGCCCATGTGGCAGGCCCGTTCATGAAATCTCCTGGGCCTGCACGTGAGTGGGAGTGTTTGATAGTCCCACATCCCACATCGCCCAAGTAATGGGTTTGAGAGGGCTTCATATACCTGTTTGGGCCTTCCACCTATCAGCTTAAGCTTTTGGGTTGGTATATGGTATCTTACAAAGGGTCCCAAATTCCCAAAATACCAAATTCTGGAAATGTAACTGCAGCTGACCATGAACCACTCCACGGTTGATCGTAAACTCTTCATGCATAGACCTTGACACAAGACCATCTCAAGTACTAAAGTACTCCTAAGACAGAGAGGTCTCATCGTTAGCCGTGACCCTTTCACGGCTAGCCGTGGGGTCTCGGCTAACCGTAGTGAAATTCACGGTTGGCTACCTGAAGCTTCACGGTCAACCGTGGCCTTATAGAAACCGAACCTATAATGGGTTCAGGGTGGATTTTGGGGGAGCCTTTTCCCCCACACCTCCAATGGGGTTTCTAACACAACCTATGGATCGATCCATCCATTTAAGCGCCTTTAATCCATACACTATCAATACATTAAAATCCTTACATACCAACTCATATCAACATAAATGAGCTCAAGATGCGTAGCTAGCATGAATAACCTGTGGAATCAAACAAACAAAGCATAAATATCATATTAAATACATTTATTTACTTGCCTTTTGTAGCTTTCCACAAAACCCCTTTTTTGGTGCTTAGGGTTTCCAAGATCTTGCTCTCCACCATATCCCACTCTAATCCAAGGTTACAACCCATCTTCTTTCATGGCAAAGAAGAGAAAAAAACGTCACTAACCCATGAATGCATGATCCTAGTGTGAATAATGAACTCTACATGGAGATTGGGGAAGATTGGCTTACCTAGAAAGTGAAAAGAAAGAAGATGATGATGGGGAAGATGAAGATGAAGGCTTGGGGGGCTTGGGGAAGCTTGAGTTTGGCTTGGGATCCTTTGGGAACTTGAGCTTGTGGAAGGAAGATTGATGCAATTCTAGGGTTAGGATCGCAAGTGCCGGGGTACAATTAGGGTTCCAAGGGAACAATCACACGATGAAGACACTCTCCAACGATAAGCCCATAAAGGGAAAATTTTATTAACTCAAAATCTCTGAGATCGTTGATCTCTACAATGCTATATTTATAATAAAAGAAACTTAGGGGCTAAGAAATCAATCCTAATCAAGCTAGGAGACCAAATAATAATCCTATCCAAATTAGAAACTAATCCTAAATACAACTTATTAAATAAAATCAGAAACTAATAAAAATTAATAAAGAATTCCTAAACTTCCTTAGGTCCCACATGTGGACCATGTCTCTTGCTCTAACAGATGTCTAGTGCTGCTGCATCAAAGATGGTGAAGAGAAAGGGGAAAGTAGAGGAGAGGAGAAGAGAAGAGAAGGGGAAATGAGGAAAAGAGAATTGAAGAAGAAGATGATGAAGATCTTGGAAGCTTGGGGGAACCTTGGTTGGCTTGGAAATCTTTGGGGAGGTTGAGCTTGGTGATGAGGGAAGAGAGGAGAAGTAGAGAGTGGAGAGGGAAATGAAGGGCATGAGATGAAAATGGGGAGAATGAAGGGGCTCGGGCTTTTGTAGAGTTAGTTTAGGAAAATTACAAACAAGGGCTTGGGTCAAAGTGAAATGGGTTTAGGGACCAAAATGAAAATGGGTCCCTAGCTGGGTTTTGGGCCAATAGGTCATGATGGGTCCAACATAGGGAAATGTCATGCATGATGAAATCACCCTATTATGCTACAAGCTAGGTTAATTAACACTAATCTTAATTAATTATGCTAACCCACCTAATTACGGTCGGGGCCCTTACAGCCTGAGTTTCCTAGACAATTCTTTTTGTATAAAATGCTTCAGGGTATTATTAGACATGGTCGTATACGTGAGAGGATCTGTTATGATTCATGGCCCTGCATAACAAGAAGATAAAAAAATAAGAGACGAGACTTGTTGCTAGGATTTAAACAACTGTCAAGCCTTCGAGATAGTACCTCTATTGATTATATTGTTCTCGTGTTTTCTGCAGATGTAGGTTTAGAGAGACCTTCCAAAACCCTTGTATTGTGGAGGGAAAGCATGAATCCACCAAGTTTTCTATATCGAAAAGTAGAGGGTTGTTTTCCTTTTATCCTTATTATGGAAGGAACACTTTGCTTTAAATTTCATGAAGTTAGGAACTCTTACTGCTAAATATTTGATTTTTTAGGAATTTTCATGGAACCCCTCAACCCCAAGCCCAACATCAATCAAAATGATACAAAAGAAAGGGGAGCTTGCTTCTTAATTCCCTTCTTCAATCTTTCTATCTCTGTGGCACTAATATGTGGGCAGAAACCCTTGTAGTGAATGAAGGGAGACTGATGATATTCCTCATGACAGAACGAAGAGGGTATCAAGAACAATTGTGCCTTCTTTCATGGCTGTCTCTTCCATGGTTCTTTTGTAGAATTTGATGTTGTGTATCTGCTGCTATCTAGCCTTGTACATATTATGACTGAGGATGATAGGTGCTAGACTACATTGTAGGGAAGATGGGGGATCCACTTTCATCTCTGTATATCTTTTGCTCATGTTACGAAGTGCAATTGAAGCAGCAGATGAGTTGGCTTAGCAAGATGTTGAGAGAGATCCAGTGTTTGTGTTAATACTCATTCTTTGGGGTATAATCGCATTTTGGGAGCCTGTTTTTCATTTCTATTGAGATTATTCAGTCACGTCATTTCATTTTCTTGTACATACACACTGTGTACATCTGGTACTATATGGCTATTTAATACCTGTATCATTTGTGGCCAATGCCATTTTAGTTACTGACAAAATAATTCATTCTCTCCACTAGACGAATATTGTGCAATGAAAATTTAACATTAATCTGTAGAATAATTGATTCCTAGATCATCTATAGCTCATATTTCTAGTATATCCTAGATTTGAAAACATTATAACACAATTAATTGGAGTTTATGCAGTCCAAGTATGTGGTTTCATCATGTGAGACAGAGTCCAGACAGCAGAGGACGGACAATTGCTATTAATTATTGTAAGTAGGTGAAATATACTTATATACTTTTTCTTTAGTCATAGTGAAGATTTGCTGAGGATGATTTTCTCTAGCAGGGTATGATATGCAGTTCGATATCAAGTATGCATATTTTAACTTCTTGCACTCAATTGATTATCATTTGGCGAAGCCATCAGCGAAGGTCAGTGAATATCATGAAGAGTCACTGGATGATGATGGAACTGCTATATCTGATGTAATACATGACTGTCCACATGCTACTGAACCCAAGTTGGGGAACATGGTACAGTATAGTTAATGCTTGATTGACATAGTATGAATGATTTCATTTAGGCCCATTTGCCTACTACATATTGAATTCCTAGCAATTGATAGTAAGAGGAAGAGAGATAAAAATGCATTGCTTAGAAGCTTTGTGTGCTTTTGAAGGATCCATTTTTTTGGCAGGCAACATGACTTGAACCCCTAACCCCTGATGGGTGGACCCTATTAAATCAAATCCTATATACTGGGAAACTGATTTCTCCCTCGGATCATAACCCTTTACCATTCTCTTCACCTCCTCCTCACCCTTTTAAATGAAAACTTCCACATTATTGAATCTCTGGGAATTACACGAATGACCCCGTCTGGTTCTAATGCTAATGAGGTGGAGATTCCAGTCTGCCCAGCAATCTGTACAGTTGGAAACTGCCACAAGGTCTTTGAATATAATGCCATGCACCACTTTCTGTACCATTCTCCAGCCTACTGCTTCTGAGTTACTGAGATCCAGGGGATATGTATAGTAAAATCCCAGTGTCACAAAAGTAGGATGGGTCGATGCAAACTATTCATATTCATCCAAGGTGCTGAACCATGGGCCATATGTGATAAAAACTGTTCTGATTAGGCTGATGCAGCCTGGTCTGCTATGGCTGCCCCAACAGCAGTTTTGAGTCTCTAGAAATCTAGTATGGTTCGGTTTAAGTTCTTTTTCTGTGTGGTCCACACTTTTGGTACTTCCAGCATCTTATCATTATAGAAGTTTTAACCCTTGGATTATGTGGCTTGGGTAAAACTTGGGTTGACGTAAAAAAAGGGGGTGAGTGTGGATTCATGGTTGTTTGTGTTTGAGGTGGTATGAACGATCAAAGGTCGGCCCAAGCAGTCTCAATCAGATAGGATGTGATTATGCAAGTCTGTTTGAAGGACTCACTTGGATGCATGCAAATCACCGTAGAAGGGGATTTGGAGAGGTTTATGCATGGGTTGGGGGCATTTGGCAAAATAAGGGCGCCATCATCATTAGTTTGTCACATCTATCTAGGGTTAGCTGTGCTACTACTACTTTCAACCTTATTTTTATTATAACTACATCCATAGCGTGGTCTTTACAAACTACTTTATTTGATGTTTTTTTTTAATTGATTTTTCACTTTTCTTAGTTAAATTTAACCACTAATAATATGCCAAGCAACTTTGAAGTTTCAGCTTCTTTTCTGCCTGAAATCAATAGTTAAAATTAGAGGAGTTTAAAGCTAGGGCTGATAGTCTTTTCAGAGAGCCCTATATCTCTCTGATTGGCTTTCATAGAGAATAAGATAGGAGGATGGCCACTGGGCATCAAGATCTCTAATGCTCTACCAAGGTTTTTTCTCTCTCGAATATAGTCTGAAACCAAACGAACAAGACGTTTTTTTTAATGAAATTATCCTCTTGCAACAAATATGTGCACTGATTAATATGATATATGTGAAAATTAAAAGCATGATCTATTTATTTATGATTCTAATGGGCAGAATTTTTGTTGCACATGAGAACGGGCAATTAGTTGTTAGTCCAAAATCATTATATTTTAAATATTAAAGAAGGGGTAAGCTGGATGGAGATGATGGTTACTAAGGTTCCCATCCCAGGCATCTGTCAGACTCAGCTGGCACATTGAGATGGGAGTGGTTTTTACTCACAGCTGATTATTATTATTATTATTGGTCAGATTGTGAACATATCCTGGCTAATAAGGAGAGGTCGGTATAGCAAGCGACTGACCTTTTTTAAAAGAAAAATCTAAATCTAATCCAGTCAACCTGATGATAACACTTCTGAAGCTGGTTTGCTGGTTGTCTGGAGTAGAAAGGCCACGCCCAATCTCACCGTACAATCTATGGCATGTGTGAGGAGGACATGATAGAATGAAGAAAAGAAGTGCAAACAATGCAACGTAATGGTTGTTGGTTCAGGCACTCTTAAACACGTGTATGTGTGTGTATTAGTTGCTCCTCGATTGGATTTGACATACTTTTTAACTTCTATTATCTGTACTTAATACTTATACGTGATGAGGATGATGATGGCATAGCATTCGTTCTTGCAGGTTTTTTCTTCTCTATATTAACTGAGTGATGAAAAGATGGGGATGTGAGAGTGAACAGCAGCAGCAGTAGATACATTTGGGTGCGTTGGAACTGGAATGGAAACTATCATTTGGAGAGATGGGGATGAGAGTGCACAATAGATACATTTGGGTGCGTAGGAACTGGATAATAGAATTGACAGAGAGAGAGAGAGGGAGAGAGAGAGAGAGAGTTGTGGTCCCCAACATGCCCCTCCAAAGCAACCCCCACTCGCTCCAGTGCGTTTGCTCTGGTAACCTGATTATTATTATTATTATTATTATTATTATTATTATTATTATTATTATTATTGTTGTTGTTGTTGTTGTTGTTGTTGTTGTTGTTGTTTATATCAGATAACCAGAGCAGTATCTATTTCTGTTCTTTTAGTAATAATAGCAATGAGGAATGAAATGACAAAATACCTGCCCTGGGGCAGGGTTAGGGGTGGGGGTGGTGTAATCCGCAGTCAGTAGTAATTGGTCTGTCTGTTATGCCTGTGATGATTAGCAACTTGGGTAAAACCGTCAATCAGTTCAGCTGAAAAAGGTAGAAATAAAGCAAAAGACGAGACTGCACCATGCATGCGAGAGATGTTGTTGATACAGCTATCATTGTTCATCATCAGTTCAACATGGCATTCTCCGAGTTATGATGATGAGTAGATCACAATGGGATTTTTTTTTTTTTTTAAACTTGGAAGGGTGATGAAAGTGCTTGTTGAGATGGATAGATATAATATACATGTAGCTAGCTACCACACCTTTTGGTCTTGGGTGGCGACTGCTGAGGGGACACGAGCCACTCGCGACCACCACCACCTCCACTTTCTCCAAAGACCCGAAAGCTGTCTATCGGCTGCTCATTGCTAGTTTGGTACGGTATAATAATAATAATAATTATTATTATTATTATTATTATTATTATTATTATTATTGTTGTTGCCACCCAAGTATGACATGCGATACCCACTCGGGGCTTACGCGATGATGATGAGATGATAACACATTCGGACATAATAGGAGGAGGGTCGCATGCTCTCGTGCATTTGTCCATCCGATAATGATTATTATTGTCAATAATCTCTATCTCTCTCTGCGCCTATGTGTGCAACATAAGCAACTTGTCGCCTTTTGGTTGCTTCAAACTTTGCCCAATTCAGATCGTATCCAGGAGTCCATCCTTGCATATTCATCTGCGGGGTCCACCATTGACATCCAAAAGGCTAATAATCATTATTCCCCTTGTATCGGCCAGCATTTTTCCCTGCAACCATAGTTTAGGAGCTTCGGATCATCTAATGTACAATAACTGATTACTAATTTATTGTTTTTTAATCATTCTTTTCTTGCTAAACTGTAATTGCATGTATTAATAATAAAAAAGAAAAGATACCAAGCTCAGAGATGTTTGAGCCCCAAAAAAAGAATACAGAGGGAACAAGCAAATAAAAGAAAACTAAAAAAATAAAACAGAAAAACATCAATGTAGGATTCAATTATAAAAAAAAAAACCCTAAGCTCTAAAGGGATATTAATCATTGATTTGATTTTCTAAAACACTAAATCCTAATATCTAAACCCCAAAACCAATGATTGAAAAAAAAAATTGAAAAAAAAGAAGAAGAAAGAAATAGACTCACGTAGCTTAAATGGATTTAAGCAAAACATAACAAAATCTCCCAAAAAACACTTTCCTTTTTAAACTATAGGTCTGCTGTTGACAATTTTCGTTTGCCACATGGAACTATGGAAGACACGAACTCGTGAACTCACAACCTCACGTCCCTTCCCAACTCAGCCGGGGACTGCTCTTTAAATCTTTTTGTTAGTGCTCCCTTCTATATAGATCCAAGAAGCACATGTAAATTGGTATGTTGGCATGCAGACCCTTATAAAGTGGTTCCCGATTCTGCGATTATGGGTTAAAGTATGAGGATCTTGAAGGAGAGATTGAATTCATTTAGGATATCTTTTGCTGTGGATCTAAATGGTTCCCGATTATCTAGACGTTCCGACCCATTTAAAATCGGGTTTGGGTCTTTATTTAGGGCCTATAAGTAAACGGGTCTGGGTCTAGTTACTTCTTTAGACTCGTGACCTAAATGGTTCTGGGTCCAGTTCCACCTTGGCTCTGACCCGTGGACTCGGGACCTCACATATTACCTCAATTTAAAAAAATCTCTCTTGAAAACTAAGTTTTTTTTTCTATATTATTCTCTACCTATACTAGGACTTGGACCCGGACCCATATACATAACTAGTTCTGGTTTGGTTCCATCTTCTCGTTAACGGTTTCGGTTCCGAAACTAGAAAACCGGCTTTGGGTCTAGTTCTGGTTTAATCTTCGCATTAATGGTTCTGATTTCACATCCACCATGAACCCGGACCGGAGTTGACCCATTTACATCCATACTCACAACCTCATGTCCCTTCCTAACTTAGTCGGGGATTGCTCAATAAATCTTTTTGTTAGTGGTCTCTTCCATAGAGAGCCAGGAAGCATGTGTAAATTGGTCCAGGCTTTGAAGGAGAATTTGGGTTAAAATATGAGGATCTTGAAGGAGAGATTGAATTCATTTTGGCTACCTTTGCTATGGAATCCAAGGGCCCTATTCTTTATTGGAGAATTTTCTTTTGAGTTTTTTGTATATCCCGCTAGGGTTTGTAGGATTTGTAAATAGAACCCTAAGGTTTTAGTATTTGTAAATAGGCCCCTACCTTTTCTTTTTAATGCCTTTTATATCCCTAAAATCAATATTCCTAACAAGAATGAGCAGCCCCCATGAGATTTTTTTGCTGGATTCTTAAATAAATGACAACTTTGCCTTTACATCCATTATTTTATCTCAAGTCTCAGTGGTTTATCTCAAAAACTCTCTCATGCACATGACCAACTTTGCCCTTCCCTTGCAAATGCTAAAAAATAATGTTCTTTTTTTTACATTTGCCCCTTTCCCCCAATATTTCCTTTACATAGAGCCAAACATGACCCCCTCGTAAATTCTAAAAATTAATATATATTTTTTTACATTTGCCCATTCCCACAATATTTCTTTTACAACCCTACACATGAAGCATAATCATGTATTTTGAAACTTTCATCAATCCAACGGTGGGTCATGTATGGATTGGATGAATTATAACCGGTTATAAGTACAAGTGTTGATTGTTGTCATGATCAGATTTAATAAAATGAGTCCTATAATGATAAAAAAAATAATTATGTAGGGTTATTCTCTCCCACTAAGTGCAATTGTTAATATTACATGCTTTATAAAAAATAAAAAAAATGAGTCCAAGCTCTTTAAATTATGCATATAAGGATAAAAGAGATGGACAAAAGTGTCATTTCTCTCCAAAAACCTATGGTGGTTGGAAGACTATTGATTTTGGGGACAAAGAAGGTATTGAAATGAAGATGCATGAGCCTATTTGTAAATACTAAAATATCGGGGGCCTATTTACGGGAAGCACCCTCATACACAGGTAGATAGACTTGCACATGCGGGGAGAGAGAATCCGGATACACGAGGAGGAATGTGGGAGGCATCCCTGTTTATTTGGATGAGAGGTGGTTTTGCCAACCAACTGAGCAACCCTTCTTGTCCGGGTAGATGTCTAGAATTTCCATGTTATACCACATTTTGGCTACTCTCCAGCTACCAAATTTTTGGAGTCTTGAAATGCAGGAAATTATCGTCATTCTTGAATTCTTTGTACTATTCATACTGGGATTCTTCCATGAAAATTTCATGCATCATGAATTTTATAATTCATTGTTTCAAGATTTTATAATTCATTGTTTCAAGGATACCTAGTGTAACATCCCGCCCCCTAAGGGCCTATTAATTATTATTAATTGGGTGTTTAGTTAGTAAGTTGGATTAGAGTCTAGAGAGTCAGGGTTAATGACGAATCGTGTGTGCGGAGTTTCGCACGATTCGGAGCGCGTTCGGGTATAATAGAGGTTGTTTTATTAATTGGGTAGGGTTTTCAGGGGTATTTATGAGAGTATGAGTTTTTGTGAGTTTGGGTGCATTGGGTAGGTTACATCGTTTCATGAACTTTAGTCTTTTGTCGCGTTTCGATCCGACGCGTAGAAGAGGCCCGAAACTCATTAAATGTCAATTTAGGCCGGCCCGGAACTTAACCCAAACCCAACCCAAGACCAAGGCCCAAGCCCAAAGCCCATGACTTAAATTAGGTCACCCACCCATATTCATTCCCTCCTTCATTTCATTCACTCAACCCCAACAGCCACAGCAACACACAGCAGCCGCCTCTTCCTCTCGTTCCTTCATTCCTTCTTCTCCGTCGACGAGCGTCGGAGCTCCGGCGAAGGAACCAAGCCACTCCTCACCTCCCTCAAGCTTTCAAGAACCCAACCATACACTTTTCTAAGTGTTTCCTTCTCAACCCATCCTAAAGGTATGCTTTTCAAGCTTCTAGACCTAGGTAGATTACTTCCTTTGGATTAGAAATGGTGTAGATGAGCTTACTTCTTCCTTTGCATTTCATTTGTAGTGAGGTTTTGAGTGTGGAACCCATTTATTCAAGTTTGAGCTTGAGGAGGACTTCCCTCTTCATTTCTCTTTGGTTTTGAGTCAAGCTCTTCATCAAAGGCAAGTGAATAGTTATATTATTGTTTGATATGCTTGTTTTCCTTGATTTGTATGTTAAAATCATATGTTAGATTACCTTTGCTCATTTGATTCTTTAGATGCTTTGAAAACATGATAAATGGTTCATAGTTTGTAAAGAATGGATGTAGAGATTAATGGATTGATTTGTTTGTTTTATGCCTTCAAAGTAGTGTGTTTTTATCACTACACATGTTGCTAATCAGGTCCCATAAGAGAGAAATGGGAAAAGTCCCATTCCAGCCCAGAAACAGTGGCTGTGCCCTGTTTCTGCAGGCTGGCCGGTTAACCGGGTAACAGAGGCCGGTTAACCGGCCAACCTTAACTGGGAGGGCCATTTTAACCTGTAACAGGCCGGTCAACCGGCTGTAGTTCAGCCGGTCAACCGGCCAAGAGGGCAGGTTAACCGGCCCAAAGGGGCAGGTCAACCGGCTCTCCTGCTTTTTCTGCAGAATTTCTCCTGTTGAGTAATTTTCACCCCTTTTTGATGGACTTTGACGGACCTTTGGTTACCCCTTTTTGGACTCACTTGACTATGTACGAGGAACGTTTTGAGCAGATGATTTCTCGTAGTTATTTCCGTTTCTTGGGTTTCAATTCATTTCAATCTTGAACGGAATAGGGCAAAGGGATACCACCTTAAATCTATGCACGAAGAGGTTCCATTTTGGGTATCGTGAACCCTAATTCCTTTCGTTGACTGATTAGGATTGTACGAGACTCCGGAAATAACAATGACCTAGGAATGGATTGTCTATCGCTTATGATTCCGAAATGTACCGTTTGGTACTCTCCACATGAAACGTCCATGTTCTTTAGCTTCGTTTGCTTGTTTTGGTTTGGGGATCTCCGTACGAACTTAGAAGATGAACTTAGGATCCCTTTTGATGTCCCGTTTGTTTCGAAATATGATGGGGGTGTTGTGGCTAGACAGCTTTGATTAAGAAAGCATGTTGAGGACTACCTATGAAGATAAGTGTGAAGTATGAAGAAGTTCGATTATGTTTGTATGATTTGATAATAGTAAGGTAGTTTCTCTTTGGTTAATGAATCCTGTTCGCGCAGGAAAGTCTAGCCCCTCACTATTGTATGTTTAGGACTCTTGTGTCAGGCATCACTCAGCTGTTAACGCCCAGCACTTTTGGGGCACCAATTGTGTGAGGACTTTGGAATGAACGTCTGCGCAGTACGACTTTTTATATTTTAGATGGATGTACACCATCAGATACCCGTTCTGTAAGAAGTATGAATGTTCGTTTTGTTTATTTTGTTTTAAGGGTATCATATGTTTGTTTGCCGGGTTTTCATCCCGAGCCTATTGCTGTACTCTACCACAGCTCTCAGGTTGAGCCAGGAGGGTCAAGTGAAACTATCCCGTGGTGATTAGTTTATGTGATTTGCCTATTTGTTAGAAGTGTGTTGGTTGATTTTATGATTCCTATGCTACACGTTTATTACAGTCAGAACGTTATGCATCTCTTATGATATGGTCCATTCGTATATTCATTAGTCTGCATATTATTGATGATTATATACCTATTCCCTTGCCGACCTTCGTGTCTGATGATGCTACTCTTGGTGCATAGGTACCGAGCCATTCTTCGGGGAGGAAGAAGCGACGGAAGAAGTTCAGGCAGATCAGCCTGATGACTTCCTTGAGTACAGTACGGACGGCATAGTATAGCCGTACTGATCCCGTACGAGAGAGCCTTCACTTTTGGACTAGTTCTTTTGTTGGTTCTTTTATATTTTGATTAGGCCCGAGTTTGGTGTGGCCTGATGTTGTAATATATATAGTTTAAAAACTTGAATCTTAAGTATGATATTCAGTATTACTCTTTAACTATACATCTATGAGATACCACTTGTGTTTGGAGTTTCCGCTATTTGTTTTATATGATTGAGAAAATATTTACACCTCACTGCGGTCTTCGATCCAGATGGGACACGATTGGGGCCAGGTTATATTTGATTAATGTTGGAAAAAGTTTTAAATTGGCCCTAATCTCACGCATAACCCCAGTTACTCTTTTGGGGGCGTGACACCTAGGGGCCATACTTAGAAATTGTGATGCGTAAGGCTACCTTTAGAATTTAGTTTGCAGTCCACCTTGAGATATTAGTATGCGGGGCACACCTTTAAAATTAGGATGTGGAACCCACGTCTAAAAACTATGTGGGGGCTACTTTTAAAAATGATGTGGGGTCAGACTTTAGAAATTATGAGGGGCTCACTTTTAGAAATTACTTGGAAATTGTGTTATGTGGGACTTCACTTTTTAGAAATTGTTCTTCATGGGACCAAGCTTTTAGCAGTTATTGATGGGTTGGTGAAGCCTGATCTAGACTTTATTTAATTACAGGAGCTTATCTGTAATATGTCGATTTTATCTGGACCATCTGTTATAAGGCCAGATCCGACGGTTTTGGGTGTCTAGAGGTTTAGGGCTTCATATATTTATATGTGTGGTGAGAGCATTGTACTTATGGTGAGATTGAGAGAAAGCAAAAGAGACACTGAGTGCTTGTACTCTCGTGGGAATCTCCAATAATAGTGAACGTCGTGAATCTCCCATTGACGTAGGTAATCTTGCCGAACCACGTAAATATGTGTCTCGTGGATTGATTGTGTGATTGTGTCATAGATCGTGCATGTGTTTCCGATCCCTACAAACTGGTATCAGAGCGAGGCTACGGTTTTCCTAGGGTTAGGGTTGCAAGTAGATCAAGGCAGAAGGAAATTAGGAGGCTGATGTGATCAGACGATCACTAGGGGTGGGTCATAAAAATCGGACTCGTTTCGGTCTCAATCCCAAAGTTGCAGAAGTTTGCTGCCAGAGAAGAGGATCGGAGTTGACACTCGGAAGAGATACAGGGCCTTCGATTTTAGTGAGACAGTTTGCAGAACCCAACCATGCAGATCGTTGTTGTTTCTTGTGCGTCGCACTTCGTCAGGCCGCAAGCCACCGGAGACCAGCCAGTGCCAGCACATCTCCATCGCCGAACAGGGGTTCTGCTATTCACCGCCATCGAAGAGTAAGAAGTTCTGCACGAGATCCGCTGCATGTCGCTACCATTGTCAGAATCGAAGAAGACAGTCCAAATCCAGACTGCGTTCATCTCCGTCGATTGTTCTTCGCCAGCCAGAGACCACCATGCCACACCGTACGTCGTCGGAGATTGAGAAGAAGAAGCAGCAAGGCGTTGCATCCCAGTTTTCTGTTGCGGAAACGCATAGGGGAAGACGACCCAGTTGGGTTAGTTTCCAGGTAGGTCAAGTTCGGGTCAGGTTTGACCCGTCCGCAGTAGGAAGCCTAGCGCAGCATAAAACCAGCAGACTCCAGGGCCGACGCCAGCAGTGCAGTCAAATAACAGTTGACCAAATTGACGGTCAGAATTCAATCTTAGTTTTTGAAGCCATCCGGACTTAGAATTGCATTCCCTTTTTTTTTTTTTTTGGATTCGTATCGAGGAGATCTACAAGGTAAACAGAACGGATTGATAGTTTGACAAGTAGAGAAATTCATCAAGTAGAATGAGCTTGGTTTGAGTGGCAGCAATGATGGACGACACAAAGCTCACAATTGAGAAGTTTAATAGAACAAACTTTGCGTACTAAAAGATGCAGATTAAGGATCTCCTCTACCAAAAGAATTTCTACTTGCCGCTTGGGGAAAAAGCCAAGAAACCTGCAACAATGTCAGATGCAAAATGGGAGGTACTCAATAAGAAAGCCTTAGGTATGATTCGTCTCTCTCTATCAAAGTCTGTTATATTCAATATATCAAAGGAGAAAACCACTAAAGATGTTATGGATGCCCTATCACGAATGTATGAAAAACCATCCGCCTCAAATAAAGTTTTCTTGATAAGAAAGTTGTTTAACATGAAGATGGTTGAAGGTGGGATTGTTGTTGAACCCATGAATGAGTTTAACACAGTCATGAGCCAGTTATCCTCAGTTAGCGTACAATTCGAGGTTGAAATTTGGGCTTTGTTGGTTTTATCTTCTTTACAGGACAGTTGGAATGGTATGGTTACAACACTGAGTAATTCTCCAGAATCAACCACACTGAAATTTGATGATGCTGTGAGTGCTATCCTCAATGAGGAAATTTGCAGGAAACCTTCAGGTGTATCATCAGGAAGTGCATTGAATGTAGAAAACAGAGGTAGGTCATCTGAGAGATAGCAAAGTTGTGGAAGATCAAAATCAAGGAACAAGTCAAGATCGTCAAAAGGCAAGATCGAGTGCTGGAATTGTGGCAAGAAAGGATATTTGAGAAATGACTGCAGAGTTCCACCAAAGAAAAACAAACAAAAGAACGGTAATAAGGACAATGAAGCTTCCATAACTGTCGTAGGTGATACTGTTCAAGATGCTTTAATTCTTGAAGGTTTATCTTGGTGATGATGAACCTTGTGACATATTTGGCAATTGAATGATGTCAGGCATGTACCTAGCCTGAAGAGAAACCTCATATCAGTTGGTCAGCTTGCTAGCTCTGGTCACGTAACTATTTTTGCAGATGATTTCTGGAAAGCTACAAAAGGGAGTATGGTTGTTTCTCGCGGTAAGAAAGAATGAACTCTTTACTTGACTAACAGCTCTACAAGTTCCATTGCAGTTGTAGATAAAGGCATTGACTCAAACACATGACACTATAGACTTGGACACATGAGTGAGAAAGGGATGAAACTTCTTCATTCTAAAAGTAAGCTGGAAGGACCCAAGTCATTGGACTTAGAGTTCTATGAAGACTGTGTTTTCAAAAAGCATAAGAAAGTTACTCTCTCTAAAGTAGGCAGGCCACCGGAGTCAGAAAGGTTGGAACTAGTACACACGGATGTGTGGAGACAAACTCAGGTATCTTCTCTTGGTGGATCTTCTTACTTTGTTACATTCATTGATGATGCTATCAGAAAATTATGGGTATATCCCTTGAAACACAAGTCTGACATGTTTGATGTTTTGAAGAAGTTGAAAGCTTTGGTTGAAAATGATACATGTTTGAAACTGAAATCCTAAGGTTTGATAGTGAGGGTGTAAGACCCCAATTCCGGATACCGAGAAAGTCGTCAGAATATCCAAAGTTGGCGCGCTACTTCCCGGAAAATCCGAGAACTTCCAAGATCGTAGGTCCAATTTAAAATTTTTGAACAATATAATATCAATGGTTAAATTGCGGAAGCATAAGAAGTAAAACGGAAGCAATAGGTATCATGATATATCAAATATGAGCGGAACTGTAATCCAGTTTGAAAGTACTAATTTATAAAAACGAGAATTAATTACATCTTTGACTACTACCCAACTCACTACAAAATCACTCAAAACCCAAACAAAGATAAACACTCAAAGCCCGGGTACTGGCTCTCCACCCTCCGGCTCGACATCTGGGTCGGCCGGTCCCCAACCGTAATCTCCAGCTACGGGCGCCTCTACGAGCGCAAGCGCATCCTCCTCGTACTCAGGGTCGAAACCTAAGCACCAAGATGGGTCAGATCTAAAGATCTGACAAATCACAGTATACAAGTAATATAGGACATATGTATCAAAAGAGTAAAGACAGTTACATGGTTAAAGAGTATCAAGATACATGATCTAGGCAGTTGAGAAAGATAAACATATAGAATCAGGACAAATATAGCATCTAGTCTAATACAATATTGCACATTCACACTAGCTGGATACCGTGAGATATTATGCCGCGGCCCTCCCATACTCAACACAGTTGCGGCGGGGAATCTCACCAGTACTGGGGAATGACTAGCCCTGCAAACAGTCACACTCAACAGTCTCGCCACACTCATCACTCGGGGAGACTGGACTCGGTATCACACCGTCTGTCTAAAACATAGCTCATCATGATAGCTCACTCAGCACTCATAAATAGCTCATACCAGGGATGATCAGTCCAAAGGCTGAGCTTAAATCAACTGAGTGAATGTCTATGCCGACTCGAGGAACTCTAAGGGTCTGTGTCTGTCTAGGCTTTGCCTTGTGTGAACAAGGTCCTAACAAGGTCTCTAAGATGTTCAAATATCAATTCAGTCCATGGATTACAATCTAAGTTCAAGCCCACTCGTTGGATTCATACCAAGGCCCATCAAACACATGGCCTGGTCTAAAACAGTCCAAACGAGGTAACATATTCATTTCCAATAATAATCAGTCCATTCTCATTCAAAATGAGTTATAAGTCTAGTACGATCCACCTCTCCAATTCTAAAGGTATAACACATCCATACTTAGGCCTTAAAAGGGCCCGCCTAGCCATAAACACGGGTCAGTGTTCACCCAATCACTTCACCAGGCCACCTCTAAGTAGTCCTAGGTTCAGGTCATCCATTTCCATTTAATTAACAGTTATAAGCCATAGTAAGGACATAAGAGTGACAGTAATAAGATAAGTGAAGTATGAACTTCAAGTATGAGAATCAATAGGGAAATAACAATAAGTCGACCTAGGTAATGGACCACATTCAGGTCCAGGTCCACCTCAGGTAATTTGATCTCTAAATGGAGTCTCAGATGCCATAGGATACTGTGTTTGGTGCTCCTGAAGTTACGAGCATCATTGACAACGTTTAAAGATCGAATCATCATCGATTAAACGACCAAAACCCTACTTGGTGGTCCCCACGAGTCAATGGTGCCACGAGTCAAGGTTGAGCCACACCAATGACTAGGGCTTGGCACATCAATAGAAGTCAATTTGGATGGTCAATGGGCCCCACAAACGATCACAACCTCAGAATGTGAAAACTGGAAAATCACTGAATTCAGTGTCCTCGGTCGATCTCGCACAGGGCTCGGTCGACTGAGTACACTGGATGTTGACCCCCCAGGTCGACCCTGTGTGCAGTGTGCTCGGTCGACCTCCTGGCCTGGTCGGTCGACCGAGTACACTAGGAAAATTGGGGTCAGGCACCTGGAAGACATGATCTGTTCTCAGGAAATTTCCTGTGTGTCCGGTTGACCTCCTAGCCTGGGTGGTCGACCGCATACATAGAGAACCTGGAAAAATGATGTCCCAGCTCTCAGGCATTTCCACTACAATTCCTGTGTGCTCGGTCGACCCGGAGCAGGGCTTGGTCGACCGCGTACACAGGATGTTTGGGTCTGAGGGAAAATCTAGCTCCCAGTTGATTTCTGCAAAACCTGTGTGCTCGGTCGACCTAGCACAGGGCTCGGTCGACCGAGTACACTAGACTGTCAATTCTACAGGAAAAATAGCCGAGAGTTGGATTTTCTCAGTTTCAGTGTGCTCGGTCGACTGGGCTGCAGGTCGGTCGACCGAGTACACGCAGACTGCAGAAAAACCAGACTTCAAGGTTTCCTCTCCTTCAACCCATTTTTCCATTAAAACTCCTCCAATCTCGCCAAAACATCACAAGATCAATATAAATCATAAAAACACTTCAATATTCTACCATCCAACACTAAACGGGCCATTGATCTTCCAAATGGGAGATCCCATCCATCAATGCCCAAAATCCATCAAAACTAAGCTCAAGGGTAGATCTAACACATATACATTAACTGAATTGTAATTGCAGAATCAATGTAAATAGAAACATACATTCTATGCTAAATATGTATATTGCACTTGCCTTGATTGAAATGCAAGGTTGTAGAGAGAGAGAAAAGAGAGAACCAAGCCAATAAGAAGAAATCCCAGCTCCTAGGGTCTTCTCAATCAGCAAAACTAGCCCAGAATCTCAGATCCAGAAGAGATTTCTACTCCTATTCCCACATCCATAGAGAACTTCTATAAGGAAGAAGAATCTAGAGAGAGAAAGAAGGGATTCTAATGAAATTGAATCATCAAGAGGGTTCTTACCTTGGCTAGAAGAGAATTAGGAGTTGATCAAGATAGAGAGAGAGAGGCACAAGTTGTGGCTGAGATTGTGGGTCTTCTTCTTTTTCTTCTTCTTAGATCTCTAGAGAGAGAGAAAGGAGAGGGGAATTGAGGAAGATGAACAGTAGCTAGTGTATGGTATGGGAAGGGATAGTATTTATAAGTTGGGGGTTTAGGCTAGGGACTAAAATACCCTTTTAGTTTGTATAGGATTAGGGTTAGGGTAGAGGGCATTTTGGTCTTTGGGGTAGGGTTTTAGAAGATTCTCTAGTGGATACCCCCTATAGAAATTACTAATATCTAGCTAGGGCCTCCAACTCACTAACTAACCCTAGAAATTGCAAAAGACCCCTATTAATTCTATTACTAACACAACTAGACTAATCTAACAAAACTTAGGAAAGTATATAACTACCCTTACTAACCCATCAATTAGTATAATTAGCTAATATACTCTATTAAATAGTATTAAAAAAATAAAATAGAGGACCCACAAAGGATGGGGCCTCACAGAGGGAGAGTACTGCAACAAAGAATTTGATGAATATTGCGCCAAAAATGGCAATAAGCGAGAAAAGATCATTCCCAATACACCACAGCAAAATGGTGTGGCAGAGCACATGAACAGGACAATTGTTGAGCGTGCTAGAAGTATGAGGATACATACTGGATTGCCCAAGCAATTTTGGGCGGAAGCAGTGAATATTGCTGCATACATGATCAATCATGGGCCTTCAGTACCTTTGGATGGTGGATTACCAAAGGAAACTTGGACTGGAAAAAAGGTAAACCTTTCACACTTAAAAGTATTTCGCCGTATCTCTTATGTTCATGTTGATACTAAAAAAAGGAGACAAATTAGATTCTAAATCTAGGAAATGCACTTTCATTGGATATGACTCTGATGAGTTTGGTTACCGCTTCTGTGATGATGAAAATAGAAAAATCATTAGAAGCAGAAATGTTATATTAAATGAGAAAGTAATGCATAAAAACAAGGACATTGTGCAGGAGGACAACAATGAATACTTAGAACTAGATGACACTTAATTTTGAAAATGATGTACCTGAAGTGTGTGAAAATGAAACCCCGCAGGTGGACCCTCAAACACCTACCCTGATAAGAAGGTCATCTAGGACTCTAAGCCTACACAACGCTATTCACCTTTTTTGTTTTACTTGTTAACTGACGGTGGTGAGCCAGAATGTTACGAAGAAGCATTGTACATTGAACTCGGGCTAAGTGAGAACAAGCCATGGAAGATGAGATGCAATCTTTATCATAAAACCAGAAAGGGACTTAGTTCAGTTGCCTAAAGGAAAGAAAGCATTACACAACAAGTGGGTGTACAAATTGAAGGAAGATAGTAACGGTAGCAAGCGATACAAAGCCAGATTAGTTGCAAAAGGCTTCCAGCAGAAGGCATGTATTGATTACTCTGAGTTATTTTCTCCTGTGGTTAAATTGAACACAATCAGAAGTGTTTTTTGCATTGTAGCGGTAGAAGATTTACATCTTGAGTAGTTATATGTGAAAACGACGCTTTTCCATGGTGACTTGGAAAAAGACATCTATATGCATCAGCCACAGGGATATGCTGTATCATGAAAGGAGAAAATGATGTGTAAGCTCAAAAAGAGTTTATATGGTTTGAAGCAAGCCCCAAGATAATGGTGCATTAAATTTGACAAGTTTATGTGCAATACAGGTTATAAACGGTTTCATGCAGACTATTATTGTTATTTCAAAAGTTTTGATGACTGTTACGTTATTCTACTCTTATACGTAGATAATATGCTTATTGCAAGTTCAAATATTCATGAAATAAACAATTGAAAGAAACAGTTGTCACATGAATTTGAGATGAAGGATTTGGGTATGGCAAGTCAAATTCTTGGCATGAGAATTAGGAGAGACAGGAAAAATTGCACATTGAAGGTGTCTCATGCAGAATATGTTGAAAATGTTCTAAATAGGTTCAACATGCAGAGTGCTAAGCCAGTTAGCACTCCACTAGCGAGCCACTTCAAACTCTCAAAAGAGTTGTCTCCTAAGACAGAACAAGAGAAGGAAAAATGTCAAAGGTCCCATATGCTTCAGTTGTTGGCAGCTTGATGTATGTTATGGTTTGCGCTAGACCAGACATTGCCCATGCATTGGGAGTTATAAGCAGAAGCACTGTAGGATGTCTTCACATTGGGTAGTGCAGCAATCCGTTGGAAGTTACAACTACAGGACGTCGTTGCACTTCCAACCACAGAAGCAGAGTACGTTGCCGCTACAAAAGCTAGTAAGGAAATGATTTGGTTAAAGGGGTTAATGAAAGAGTTGGGTAATAAGCAAGAGTCCAACAGGTTTTACAGTGACAATAAGAGTGTCATTCATCTTGCAAAGAATTAAGCCTTTCATCCGAAAACCAAACACATTCGGATTAGATATCACTTCGTACGATGGCTTCTAGAAGAAAACGTGTTGAAATTAAAGAAGATTTTATCAAGTGAGAATCCTGCAGATATGTTCACAAAGGTGGTGACTACAGAGAAACTGAAGCTGTGCTCAGCTTCAATTCGTCTTCAAGCATGAAGATGAGGAATCAAGATTCTTAGCCATGTTTAGCTATTGTCAAAGTCATTCAGTATGTTCAGTCTTCAAGTGGGAGCTTAATGGGTTGGTGAAGCCTGATCTAGACTTTATTTAATTACAGGGGGCTTATCTGTAATATGTCGGTTTAAGCTGGACCATCTGTTATAAGGCCACATCCGACGGTTATGGGGTGTCTAGAGGTTTAGGGCTTCATATATTTATATTGTGTGGTGAGAGCATTGTACTTTGGTGAGATTGAGAGAAAGCAAGAGAGACGGTGAATACTTGTACTCTTATGGGAATCTCCAATAATAGTGAACGGCCACTACAACAAACTGCATGTTTCCCGACACTATTTGCCGACACAGTGAAAGTTTGTGAAAGTCCACGAGGATCCTAACCCTAGAGGGGGGGTGAATAGGGTGAGCTACAAGTATGACCAATTTCGACCAATTTTAATTTCTTAAACTAAACTAGTCACATGTGATGATTAAACAAACAAGATGCGGAAGCTAATACAAAATCAATCACCACATAGCATGCACCACAACACCAATATTTATAGTGGTTCGGCCAACGTGCCTACATCCACTACCGGCTTGTGTCTCCAACACCCCACCGGATTCCACTAATTATGCTTTTTACTAGGCTAAGCAATAACCCTTACAAAGTTGCTTTTCAAGGCTAAACAACAACCTCTCTATGTGCTTTTCTAGGCTTAGCAATAACCTTACAATATGCTTTTCTTAGGCTAAGCAATAACCTTACAATATGCTTTTCTTAGGCTAAGCAATAACCTTACAAGTGAGGATTTCTCTAAGAAGGTGTCTTTACAAAAGATCACTCTAAGAGATTACAATTTAAGCACAATGTGATTTTGCCTCTTAAATAGGCTAATAGGAAAATGAAATTCCAATTACAAACATACACTAAAATAAACTAAAGTGTGTGCACAAAGTGTATGTATGAGTTTCTTCAATCAATTTTAACAATGAAGCTTCTAAATGAATGCATGATGCATTTTAAAATCAAGGTTTATAAAATGATGATTGAAGAGAAAACTAATCACATAAAAGATTCAAACAACTTTGAAGAATTAAGATAAACAAGTTGAGTGAAAGTTAAAGTCTAAGAACATATGTGATTAGGATAAGAGTGTGTGCAAACTAATCTAATTTACCAAGAAAGATATTGAGTTTGCAAAACAACTCTTTAAGGGCTTGAAATCATGCATAAATGAAAATACAAAGGATTTGAACATGCATGAATTTCATTTGAATGGAAATCAAAATAACTTAGAAGATGTACCTTTTAAAAACTCATGAGATTGATTTCCAAATAGCCCTCTAGCCTTTCCAACTTCTTCCCCTTTCTTTGGCTCCAAAATGCTCTCAAAAGTTCAAGTTTCAAGCCTTGAAAAAGGTTGGAAATGAATGGACTTTATAGCCAAAAAGTTGCCAACGGCTAGTTCTCGGTCGACCGGCAAAGAGGTCTCGGTCGACCGAGAAAGCACAACGGTCATATTTCTGACCGTTGGGGCTTCAGTTCAGAAAACTGTCCATTTGCCCTGCAGTGGTCTCGGTCGACCGAGACCCAGGTCTCGGTCGACCGGCGACACTGCCGGGACACCCCCAAAAATTCCAACTTTTGCATTTTGAAGATTTTCTTTGTGGAATTTTGTGGGTCACTAAACCAAGCTTAAAAACATGTTTTAAAACATTTAAAAACATGAAACACACAAAGCCTAAAATGATTCAAAGGTTTAAAACCAAAGGCAAGCTTGATTAGTAAAAACTCTTTTCAAATCAAATTGCATACAAAATGATTCTTTTTGTGAAGAATGTATGCAAGACTCAAACCTAAATACACAAGATGATTTTCCAAAAGTAGTGCACAAGGAAATAGGTTTTCAAAAGAGTTTTGGGTTTCAAAACTAATGCATCCAAGATTCGAACCAAAACATGCATAAACCAAAAACTTTTCCAAAACTAAAAACCAATGCATGTATAAAACTAGATTTCAAGATATTTTAAATCAATGCATGTGTGTGAATTCAAATGATGCCAATATGCAAATGCATCCATCAAATTGCAAATACAAAAGACCTAACAATCTCCCCCTTTGCAATTTGATGGCAACTTACTCATCATAGAAATTTCACACAAAGTCTTTAGCTCCCCCTAAGCTTGACAAGTCTTGAAATCTTCTTCTTGGATGCTCCTTCTCTTAGCTTGGGCTCTTGGGCTCTTTTCTTCAATCTTCTTGATGCTTGGTGCTTGATCATTCTTCAAGCTTTCTTATCATCTTCCTCTCTATGGCCAAGCATCTTCTTTAGCTCCAAGCTTTCTTTCTTCTATTTGCTCTCCCCCTTTGACCATGCTTCTTTCTCCTCTTGAGAACTTGAAAGCTTTCTCCCCCTTTGATGGATAGGAGATCTTCGAGTACTTGAACTCTCGAACTCTCTCCCCCTTTGAAGAGTAGGAGATCTTTGAGTCACACTTGAACTCTCTCAATCTTTGAGTCACACTTGAACTCTCTCTCCCCCTTTGACATTAAATTGCAAAGGTACCTACACACATGAGACAAGAAGAATACCTTTAGTAGCACCTGTTAACAAATGTAATCGAAAATGAAAAACATAACAGGCTATCATGTATGTAAGATAACTCTAAGGGCTCATTAGCATTCCAAGGGTGAATTTGATCAAAACTAATTCTTCCTATGAAGGTTTACACTCCCCCTCAATCCATTCTCTTCTTTTGTCAAACTTTGACAAGATATAACTATTTGGTTCAAGAAGTAGATGGTTTAACCAAGTGAGGGTTAACTTCAAGGAAAGGATTAGATTCATTTAACTATTAAGCACAATATGATCAAATTACCAAAAGAGAGCTAGGTCTAATGGGAGAAGCAATCATGGATATCAATTGAAACAAACATATCAATTGAGATTAAAGGATATGACTATTAACATAATCACTCTAAAATGGATTCAAGAATGTCACTTATTAGGAAAAATCCAAATTAGAGCTATCCATGATATGGGGTTTACTCAAACATAGCATCAATCAATATTACTTATGAAAATCATATGCTATGTAAGTTTTGAACTCATTTCATTCAATCAATAAATATGACTATTAAAGTGCATGAAAGAGTGAAATGAAATTCAATCATGAAGCCAACCTCAAATAATAACCAACCAATATTATTAACACATAAACATGGTGGTCATGAGATTTACCTATGAGAGCAAAAAGAGGTGGCAATCATGAGCATTATGATGCTAATGGTGTGTGACGTGGAACAATTATATAACTATGAAGATTAGTCCAAAGCACACAAGGTCTATCACATACACAAGATAAGATATCAATTGGATATGAAATCAATGGAACATTATACCAAATGAAACCAATTGAATATGATAACATGAGTAAAAGCAAGGATGTGATAAACTACCATCAAGCATCATAAATGCATATTCATCACTTTTAATGATATTCCTAAAGAGCATAGTGATGAACAAGGCAAATTGCAATGCAAAAGGATAAAGCTTTGTAATGCATGCAATTTCCAAAGTGTCTAGATCATATGAATTCAACACTAAGAAATCCATCAAACAAGAGATATAACTATGAAATACAAGTAATGGATTTCAAAAAGGTTCATATGATCAAGAACACTAATATGAGGTTGAAACATGTATAAGGATGATATCAAGAGAATACACATGAATCAACATCATAACCATCCACAAAGAAATGACTATTAGGCATAGAGGATGGATTTGGGTTCTAGTATGGTTTTTACAAATACTACAAGTTCACAACCATACATGGAACCAATTGTCATTTGCATATAAAAAGAATGTAAATAAACAAGCAAGGATGCAAACAACATACATTTCCATTTCTAAGATAATGAAACCAAAAGAAAAGGAAATGAGAATCATGGAACATGCTTTGAAGAATAAAACTAGTGATGTTATAGAGCATTTCCAATCAAACAATCTTCAAATCAACAAAATCCTACAATGAGCATAAAAGGAATGATTTTGAAGATCAATTTTCAACATGTATATTAAAAGATATAACTTAATTGAAACACATACAAGTTGAATTTTCAAAACAATGATTTTCCATATACAAGTATAACTTTGGAATCCATGGAAAAACTTGAATTGATTCAAATCATTTGATTTACAAAAAGGATCTAACTAAGACATCCATCAAATGATTTAGCAACAATTGATCATGAAAAAATCTAGCTATGAAAGCTTTTGAAATCACAATCAATTGTTCATGTAGAAATGCAATGCAAAACATATGAGTGCAAAAAGCAAATCAAACATGATGAAATTATAATCAAGAGATTTTGAAAACCATGACATGTAACTAGAATGGTGCATGAAGACAAAATCAATTGATCATAAAGAAACAATGCATTTTATGAAATCTAACTAAAAGAAACAAAATGCAAATGCAATCATGACCAACAAAGTGATTTAACTAATAAAGAGTAGGTTGGTCAATGAGGTTCAAGACCCTAAGGTTTGTCTAGGTAAATAACTTTAGGAATCCACCTAAGGTCTTGGGAGGGTTGAACTTTGAGGTCTATTTTGGGGTTCTCACCAACTATAGGAGATTTAACTTGATAAATTTTCAATTTGAACTTATCACCATGATATTTAGATTTTACTAAATTTGGCTTAGAATGGTGATTAGTCTTTTGATGTTGGTGAGTTTGTTTCTTTGGGGATTGTTTCACTTTTCTTTTCTTCTTACTTTCTCCCTTTACTTGACTTTTGAATTTTAGATTTAACTTAGCAACTTTCTTCAAAAGTTCTTTCATGGGTTCATATAAGGGAGATAAGTTGAGAAGCTTTTTGTTCTTAGATTCTTTCAAGCTTGGTTTAACTTGTTTAAGCTTTTTAGAATCTATCTTAGGAGACTCCATTTTAAATGATTTAACTTCTTTAGCCTTTTTGGAGTCTTCCTTGATTTTTAGTGTCTTACCCTTCATAGATTTAGATTCTCCATTTTTGAGTTCAAAGTTGGGTTTAGACACATGGCTTCTTTTTCTTATTTTGCACTCAAATGTAAAATGCCCTTTAATGCCACAATAATTACATTTGGACATGGGCAAAGAAGTGTGAGTGCTAGAGAAAGAGGACTCACCTTTCACAAAGGTGGTGGTGAATTTAGGGTCATGTGAAGTATACTTATTAAAACCAATACCCGTCCTATCTCCATGATGTTTACCCAATTTAAATAATTTTTCAAGTTTATCTTCACTTTGGGTAAACTTGCACTCATACTTTTGTTTATTGTTTTCAAGTTGAGTGACTTTGGTTATAAGGATTGAATTTTCATTTTTAACTTTTGAAAGTTCATATTCAATTTCCTTATATTTGCTTAGCTCTTCATTGGCAAGTTTTAATTCATGTTTAAGTTCATTAACAATATTAGATCCAAGTTCTTGTGATTTTAACTTACTTTTAATCAACTTGGCTTCTAAGTTGTTAAAGTCTTTATCTTGTTTTTTAATTGTATCTCTTAGGTTCAAATTTTCATTTGTAAGCTCATCACAATTAATCTTAATCTCATTTAATTCGTTTTGAGTATTAGATAAATTTTCCTTAGAGATAGTCAATTTAGATTCAAGATTGATAAAGTCTTTATCTTGTCTTTTTATTTGATCTCTTAGTTTTAGATTTTCCTTATTGACATTGTCAAAATCCATCTTTAATTCTTTTAATTCATCTTGAATGTTAGATAGATTATTCAAAGAGATCATGAACTTAGAGTCTAGACATTTTATTACTTCTTCTTTCTCTCTAAGTTCATCTTTTGAAGATGCTAGCTCTTTGGTTAGATTCATAGATTCTTCTCTTAAGCTTTTGTTTCTTTTATCAAGCTTTTTAGATAATGTATATAATTCATTATAGGCTTGTTGAAGATCATCTTCATCATACTCATTTTCTTCCTCTTTTGAGTCAAATTGATATTCATTTAATTGATGGTTTGAATCTCTAATAGAAGGAAGAGTGAGGGGTCTAGAAGAATCTACAAAGTCTAGCATAGTGGAGTCCATTCTAATGATTTTCAAATAAGCACTACTCTAGGGTTTTAACTCTAGGTTTTTACACCTAATCAAGAGTTCCAAACACTTGATCCTAAGGGATAGAGCACGAGGCTCTGATACCAATTGAAAGTCCACGAGGATCCTAACCCTAGAGGGGGGGTGAATAGGGTGAGCTACAAGTATGACCAATTTCGACCAATTTTAATTTCTTAAACTAAACTAGTCACATGTGATGATTAAACAAACAAGATGCGGAAGCTAATACAAAATCAATCACCACATAGCATGCACCACAACACCAATATTTATAGTGGTTCGGCCAACGTGCCTACATCCACTACCGGCTTGTGTCTCCAACACCCCACCGGATTCCACTAATTATGCTTTTTACTAGGCTAAGCAATAACCCTTACAAAGTTGCTTTTCAAGGCTAAACAACAACCTCTCTATGTGCTTTTCTAGGCTTAGCAATAACCTTACAATATGCTTTTCTTAGGCTAAGCAATAACCTTACAATATGCTTTTCTTAGGCTAAGCAATAACCTTACAAGTGAGGATTTCTCTAAGAAGGTGTCTTTACAAAAGATCACTCTAAGAGATTACAATTTAAGCACAATGTGATTTTGCCTCTTAAATAGGCTAATAGGAAAATGAAATTCCAATTACAAACATACACTAAAATAAACTAAAGTGTGTGCACAAAGTGTATGTATGAGTTTCTTCAATCAATTTTAACAATGAAGCTTCTAAATGAATGCATGATGCATTTTAAAATCAAGGTTTATAAAATGATGATTGAAGAGAAAACTAATCACATAAAAGATTCAAACAACTTTGAAGAATTAAGATAAACAAGTTGAGTGAAAGTTAAAGTCTAAGAACATATGTGATTAGGATAAGAGTGTGTGCAAACTAATCTAATTTACCAAGAAAGATATTGAGTTTGCAAAACAACTCTTTAAGGGCTTGAAATCATGCATAAATGAAAATACAAAGGATTTGAACATGCATGAATTTCATTTGAATGGAAATCAAAATAACTTAGAAGATGTACCTTTTAAAAACTCATGAGATTGATTTCCAAATAGCCCTCTAGCCTTTCCAACTTCTTCCCCTTTCTTTGGCTCCAAAATGCTCTCAAAAGTTCAAGTTTCAAGCCTAAAAAAGGTTGGAAATGAATGGACTTTATAGCCAAAAAGTTGCCAACGGCTAGTTCTCGGTCGACCGGCAAAGAGGTCTCGGTCGACCGAGAAAGCACAACGGTCATATTTCTGACCGTTGGGGCTTCAGTTCAGAAAACTGTCCATTTGCCCTGCAGTGGTCTCGGTCGACCGGCGACACTGCCGGGACACCCCCAAAAATTCCAACTTTTGCATTTTGAAGATTTTCTTTGTGGAATTTTGTGGGTCACTAAACCAAGCTTAAAAACATGTTTTAAAACATTTAAAAACATGAAACACACAAAGCCTAAAATGATTCAAAGGTTTAAAACCAAAAGCAAGCTTGATTAGTAAAAACTCTTTTCAAATCAAATTGCATACAAAATGATTCTTTTTGTGAAGAATGTATGCAAGACTCAAACCTAAATACACAAGATGATTTTCCAAAAGTAGTGCACAAGGAAATAGGTTTTCAAAAGAGTTTTGGGTTTCAAAACTAATGCATCCAAGATTCGAACCAAAACATGCATAAACCAAAAACTTTTCCAAAACTAAAAACCAATGCATGTATAAAACTAGATTTCAAGATATTTTAAATCAATGCATGTGTGTGAATTCAAATGATGCCAATATGCAAATGCATCCATCAAATTGCAAATACAAAAGACCTAACAGTTTGTGTTGGTAAAAGTCTTATTTCCAAGGCATATTTGGACTGCGTTGGCAAAAGTCACCAAAATTGCTTCTTTTACTGACGCAAGTAAGGCCAAGTTGGCAAAAGTTGTGGAAACCACATTGGCGCCAACAAAAAATCCCCTCAAAAGAGAGGGAAAGTTTTACCAACGAGTGTTTTTCTAATGGCGACGTAATAATGCGTTGGCAATTATCTTGCCTACTGGTGACGCACAAGTTTGCATTGGAAAAGCTTTAAGTTTTTATTTGTACCATTGCCAACGCATGAGTTGCGTCCGCAAAACCCATCTATGACCAATTTATCTTTCCCGACACTATTTTCCGACGTAGTGAAAACTTGCGTTGGCAAAAGTCACAGAGAATTACTACTTTTACCGATATGACTCTTGAAATCAATTGGCAACAAGGGTGTAAAGAAAAAGTGAAAAGGGAGAAAGGAAATGAGAGAAACGAAAGCTACAACAAGTGAAATGAAGGGTCAAGTGCAAGTCGGTTAATGTACATGTGATCATGTGAGAAAATTGCAATTGAGTCCACTATGAACGAAATGATCTTTGGGTTACTATTTGATGGTCTTCGAGGTTCCGTTTCAAAAATGACGTAGTAGAACAAAGTTTATGAAATTAAAACATTTACCCAACGGTACAGAATCTCAAAAAACTAGAATTATGATAAAGCCCTTCGAACTTCCCAAAAATTGCAAACTATCCCATACTATACCCAAATGAACTCGAATATCGACGAAACTTCGCACACATGTTCCTAACATGAAACAAGTCATTTTTGGCCTCTAAATGAGCTTAATCAACTAATATTGTAATTAACTAAACTAATACACACTTAGAGTTTAGGGACTTTACAGAATAGTAAACCATCCTAGGCCTAAACTAATCTAATTTGGTCTTCGCTATGTCCATTCCCTGATTTATCAATGTATGCTCCTATATTGCTTTGCCACGTTATCTCCACAACCATGTTCTCCCAATAGCGCGAGAGGTCAATCCCTAGCATGTGGAGAAAGACGAAATCCATCTATCTGGAATTTCACTTCTTAATTAGTGTGGAAAAACCACACTTACCCAAAAATCAACACCAATATGAAAGAAGAAGAACAATCAAAAGATAAAGGGGGAAGAGAACAACTTCATTAAAAGTTAAATATTATAAGTTTAGCGTGAGGCCACCACTTATATAAGATATGGACTTGTTGATGTAACTTCACACTCCTCTTTACTTGCTCATAGGTTTCATGGACATAGAATGAAGAGGTCACCCACATTCATATATATATATATATGATTTGGAAAATTACTAGCATAATGAAATGGTTCCATGGTAAATGAAGATAATTAGTGGAGGACTATGGGAAGGTGAGAAATGGTTGAATGGAAGTAATGAGATGTATGAGAAGTCTAAGATTGGTATATAGAGAAGTGAAATAAGTAATGAGTATATGGAAAAAGTAGTTTGGTGCATGTAGAAGTGGATGAGAGTAATGTGGTGTGTAGAAAAATGTATGTTGGTAATGACTTGGTGAGGATAATGATGTGGCAAAATGGAAAGATGAAAAAGTGGTTGGATGAAGAGAAGTTAAGAGAGAGACCCAGACACAAAATTCAAAATATCCCCCATCACACAAAATTACATAATAGCCTCACTACAATACTCAAAAATTTAAAAGTAAATAAAACAAGAAGTTAAACAAAGGATTTTCTAGAAAATACACTTTAAGATTTAACACTTTCCCTTAAAGTGGTTTCTAGAAATGACACCAAGCTTTCCTATAAGAAATTCAAGTGGTTTTTTTCTAAAGAGACTTGGTAAAGATGTCAGCAATGTTACCATTGCTTCTCACCTCTAAAACTTTAATTGTTTCATCAAGAATTTTTTCATGAATTACATGACGTTCAATTTCAATGTTCATGGTCCTTGCATGACAAACCAGATTTGTAGCAAGCTTGAGAGTACTTTGGTTGTCACCATATAAAGTAGTTGGTTTGTGGATTTTGGAATGAACATCCTCGACCAGCCGCCTAAGCCACACACATTCTTGTGTGGCAAGAGAACGTCCGCTTTGTACTCCGCCTCGGTTGTAGAAAGGGACACCGAATATTGCTTCTTTCTACACCATGAGACACATGTCAATCCACATGGAAAAACATAACCAAATGTAGACTTGCGATCATCTAAGTCACTCCCGAAGTCAGCATCGGCATATCCAATCAATTCCAGATAAACTCCCTTCTTGAACAAAAGACCCAAGTCAAGTGTAGAGTGAACATGTCTCAAGATTCGCTTGGCGGCTTCCAAATGCGGTTTGCATGGAGCATGCATATAGTGGCTAACAAGTCCAAGACAAAATAAAGTATCTTGGTCTTGTAATAGTCAAATAAATGAGACTACCAACAAGAACCCAATGGAGCAAAGAAGCTTTCCTTCATCACTCCTTAATTTGATGCTAGCATCAAGAGGAGTAGAACACCACTTACTTTGGTTCAAACCAAAGCTACATAAAAAAATTTCCCGCGTAGCCTTTTTGTGATGCAAATATGCCATGTTTCACTGATTCCACCTCCAAGCAAAGGAAGTGACTAACATTTTGCAAATCTTTTCATCTCAAACCTAATGGAAAGTTTGCCTCAAAGCTTTTCAATTTCACCATCATCATAGTTGGTGAAAATCATGTCATCCACATACAAGAGAACAATAACATGTAACCTTCCCTTCTTCTTAACAAACAAAATAGAATCAGAGTCAAAAGCATAGTAACTACAAAATCACAAGTATTCGGCAATCTTACCGTACAAAGCTCTAGGCGCTTGTGTTACTCCATGAAAAACTTTCTTGAGTTTTCAAACAAAACCTAGATGTGTATGAGAGACATAACCATGTGGTTGCTCCATGTAAAAGTCTTTGTCAATTTCCCCATATAAGAATGCTTTTTTGACATCTAATTGCCATAACTTCCACTCATAACATGCAGCCAAAAAAAAAATCACAACTCGAACCAAAGTCATTTTTGCCACGGGACTAAATGTTTCTTCAGAATCCTCCCCATACTTTTGTGTGAACCCTCGAGCAGCAAGCCTTTCCTTATACCTAATCCAGACTTCCATCAAATTTACATTTAAGTTAGTAAACCCACTTGCAAATGCTAGACTTCACATCCTTGGGCTTAGGTACAAGATTTCGAGTTTGGTTTTTCATGCGAGCATGCATATCATAATCAATGACATTAACCCATTCTTTAACACCCTTTGCTTCATTAAAACAAGAAACTCACAATCTTCATTTGGACTAGCAAGAAAACATGAGTGCACACTTATAAAATTTTCATCCATATATCAAGTGGGCAAAACAATTTACCTTTTAGACCTCCTAAGAAGTGGTGCACTTTGTACCTCTTCAATATTATCATTATTTGGTAGGTCATATAACTCACGGTTAGCAACACCACTCCCCCTATCACATTGCTCCCCCATAGATGAAGGGGAGCAACTTGACACTATAGGGGCACTTGATTCCATGGGTAACCTAACTTCTTTTTTAGGTCCATTGTAATCATGAGAGTTACCACCAACACTTCCAATGGTGGCATCCTCCTCTCCATATTATGATGAACATCATCAAACACAACATCCCGAAAAACAACAAAATTACGAGTTTCAGGATCCATGCACTTCCACCCTTTCTTTCTTTCATCATAGCCAATGAATATGCATTTCTTTGCCTTAGTATTTGATCTTGTTCCTTTTGCATCCGATACAGGAATTAATATAACAAATCGAATATAAATATTTAAAATGCTTGACACTAGGCTTCTCCCCAAACATCAACTCATAGGGTGGTTTCATATTAATCGGGCTCAGAGGCACTCGATTGATTACATAAGTTGCACATGCCATACCCTCCACTCATATGGCCTTGGGTAAATTCTTTGCATGTACAAAACTTTTACATCTCTCCACCTATCCAATAGTGGGAGTTCCAATCATATTTCCATCACATGATACACACTTTCCTTTTAACGAAAGCTTCTAACAACAGTTTCCTATAAGGACCTTGCTTTCTCAAAAAGGAAATCATCATTTTGATCTTCTAGGAAATCAAGATTGGACCTTTATGAAATGTTTGACCAATAATTAAGGTGGTTTAATATTTTAATAGAAGGGAGGGGCTTTTGAAGATCGCCAATTTCTCTAAGTTTTTTTTTAAAGAAAAATGATAGAGGGTTAATGCGAGTGTTCTGGAGGAGATAACTATTTTTGTGTGACTTGAATTACTTTAAAGTAGGACATGTGACATGTTTGTGGATTTTATGTATGACATAAATTACTTTAAAGTAGGACATGTGGAATGTTTGTGGGGTTTACAAGCCTCACATATAAAACAAATGGTAACTAGATAAGGCATATGCGAAAAAACTTAACTCCATTTAATCATGCTATCCATTTAATCAACAACTATAAGTGGGGGTTGTTCATTGGTTGTTGTTTTATTTGTTTTGTTAATTGTCTTATATTGAATCACTACTAATTTATGGGGTAATAGATTATATCAATGTGTGCACTAGGTTTTCTTTTATGATTTTTGAGGAGTCGCCATAGTATAAAGTATACTAAATCTAAAATAAATAAATAAAAGAAAATAGAGAACAATCGCTAGAACAAAGCTAGAAAAAAAAATGAAAAGTTGAGTTTTTCATTGATTTTTTGATAAAGTACATGGTCTTTAAGCATCCGTGATACTAAGTCGACACTAAGCTTTTGGTAAGCCTGACGACTACCAATGCCCCTAGTATGAGCCCTTTTAGATCAACCAAGTAACTCGTGAGTTATAAGTCCCATACCCAAAATATTGTGATTAGCATTAATTAAGTGGCGTGTTAGTGCGCTACGCCGGATTACATATATTTGGTGTAGGTTGTGGATTAGACTAGCTTTGAGGAGTTTGGAGATCCTTTAAACTTAGTCTGACACTCTAGGACCCCCTGTGTGTTTCTCGAGTGAGTATGGGGGTTATCCATGATTTCAAGCATTTCTATTTTTTACTCCTCCTGATAGATCTAACTAACCTGTACAACTTTCGTGCTCATTTCGTCCTTGTTCAAAGCCTAGAAACCCAATTTTTCAGTCTTTTCACACCAGATTCTATGCTCGATTTCCGATGTTCCCAAACCATGTGAAAATTATATTTTTTTGAAACTAGATTTTTCAAGGAACAAATCTCTCTTCTTCGTCGATCGTGTTTTAAAGCCTGGAAACATGAGTTTTAATCCAACCAAGTTTTAGAGCTATGGGGTCCACACCCCACTTAATATATAAGCCTATTCATCTCTCTCCTTCATCATTTTTTAGCAGATTTTCCAGCACAGAGAGAGAGAGAGAGAGAGAGAACTCTCCAGCAGCTCCAACCCTTCATTCTTTCTCTACTTCTTCTTGCATATCCCTTTAGCTTGGCCCAAAATGGAAATCCAAGCACACCACCTTCTTCTTCATCCTCTAGGCTTTCCATAGGTGCCATTTTGAAGAAAACTAAGCTAGGACTTCACTCTTTTTGAGTAATTCCTTCTTAATTAGAGCTCTTCCAGATAAGGGCTCCCTTTCAGCTCTTGGATTTGTCTATAGCAGGCCTTAGGGAGTCTATTTATCATGCATGCAAATCCTCTCTTGAATGGAGTCATTATCTTCTATATTTTGGGGATTTTTTAGAGTCTTGTTTGGGGTTTTTGTAAATTGGTTTCCTAGCTGAGGAGAGAAGATTGTGGAAGTGATTTGGGTTTATCTTGAGCAAAGGTAAGTGAATGAACTAGTTTGTGATTGTGCATGCAAGTAATTTTGGTAATTCTAGTTCTAAATCATGTCTTTTTCAATTGCATACTTCATTGATCTTTAGATTTGTATCTAATGTTGAAATAGCACTATCTAAATTGCATGCATGTTTTATTCTCCTTTCAATTCTATTGATTCATTCCTTAGTCTATTTGAATTTTGGTTCAATGCATGATCTTGGTCTCTAATTGATGTATGTGTGGGCATGAGGGATGGATTTATGATTTTAAAGGAGTTGCTTTAGTTGGTGTTGTATTTGGTGACCATTGTAGGCTCTATTTTGTGCAGGTGGAATGTGTTTGGAAGGAATGTTAGGGGGGAAGCCACTTGAAGCAGAGTTTAAGAACTCAATTTTTGTATAGTTTGGTTAGTTGTCGGTTCACCGACATGAGTTTTGATTCATTTTACTCGATACTTAAAAAATAGAGGAAATAGGAGTCAGTTAACTGAGATTCGGAGTTCGGTTAACCGACAACCAACCAAAACTATCGTTCAGGATTTCTAGATGCCATTTTCTAGCATTCCGACTCTCGGTTAGTTGTCGGTTAACCGAATTCGGCTAATCGAGGGGTCACCAAGGACCTTGTATGGATGAAATTTTGAATGGACCTTTCCCAGGGACACACTAGGACCTCACCGAGTTAATGTTGTGCACTTAGACGTCTTGAATGTCACGAAACTTCAGGAGCACCAAATACTATGAAAATCTGACATCCGGGCTCTAAGTGCATATTGAGCGAATTGGTACAATCTCAGCAAGCCGATGGAAATGTGTTTCATTATTTTGTATTTATTAGCCAAACTCAACCACATTCAATCGTTTTGTTTCTGATATTATGGTTTTTACATGTTTTCACTTAAAACCTACAATGTTGTATTTCTTGTGACCCTTTACTATGTATGCACCAGGTAGGGACTACTCTTTTCTTCAACATGTAAACATGTGTTTGTTTTTGCATGTTGGGTAGTCCCTAGTTAACCAAAAATCTGATGGATTTGTTTATGAAAGCTAGTATGGATTTTGAGTCAGCACCATTAAGCTTGGGCCACCTCGTCGGTTTAATCATCCGGCCTGGGGTCCTTAAATACTTCTCGCCATCTATAGAGTGGATCTCGTGTGTTATGATATCACCCATACCGCGGTGGGTCTCTCGTGTGACGCCTGGCTATATTGGATTACTATAATTATATTTGTGCGCTGCTGCCACCTTACATGACGGAGGATTTTATGCTCGTGTGCTCCCGTCAGTTCGGTGATGGAGAATATAGCTTCGTGTGGTTCCAATTTTGTCGGTTCGCTTTTACTTATCCTATTTATATCTTCTGTATGTATTACTTCGATATTTTCATTATGCATCAATGGTATTCGCTCCTCTTTGTTTTTTTAATATGTTTCATCATTTGGAAAATCACATGCACAATGCAATCTTCACAATCGATATCTATTTCAATCACCTGCCAAACCGTCGTGTTTGACTTGTTATATCTTGGTGCTCATTCGCTGACCCTGTTGTCTTTACGGAGGAGCCAGAGCAGGCCGCTGAGCCACAACTGGTAAGGGAATGGCATGCTGACGATGTCATTTAGACATCGGGTCAAGCCATGAGTTGCGTTGTGTATCACGTTTTGGGGAGTGTTCATATCATTTTGGGTTATTTTGTGGATGGCCTTTATTTTTGGGATGTATAAACTAAACTTATCTTCTGTGTAAATATGAAACTTTAATGCTATGGGAATGCCATAGGTTACATTTTTCTCTCTGACATTATGTCATTTGCTATCATGTGTTTACGTTTTTATGATGACTTGCTACATGCTTTTGCTAATGTTATCATGCTTGTATGTGAGGCTTGTTGCATGGAATTCTCACCGTGGAAACCTGTAGGAAATCAAACGCGCAAGCGAAGTGTTCCGTCTCATTCTACTTGTACAATGCTATGATCTCGGATTGGGGGCCGTCATTAGCACAAACCCGGTTCAGGGTCACGATATGAGTTTTAAGATCAAATGGAACTTAAGTCCTCAATTACCACAATCCTCAAGAAACCATTAAATATGGTTGCTCAAGACACCTGGAGAGTAGGGATGCAAATGGGCACCCGATTCTCGAATTATCTAGTGGTTCTAACTCATAAAAAATCAGGTTTGAATATTCTTTTAAGTTCCTATTCATAAATAGGTCCCGGTCGGAACCCAGTTTAAGTTCCAATTGATAAACAGGTCCGCACCTGGTTCTATATAAGTTCAGACTTGTGGACCCGGGACCTAAGACCCGGTATACGAGTATTCAATGTTACAAACTATAGCTCAAAATCAACTTTTGTCGGTCATTTTTATATTTATTCATGGAGGTAATAGACTTGATGCACTGTTATACGTTGAAGAATATCCTCAATTTAAGATAAAATAAAAAATAAAAAAGAGTTAGAACCCGTTTTGGAACTAGATCCCAATCCTCTTGTTTGACCTAGTTCCGAAATCAGATCCGGGTCGTCCTATCTAAATCAAGTTCGGAACCAACAAAATTGGTTTTGATTCGAAATCGGAACTCTTATTTAGAAACAAGTCTAGTTTTTGGTCTAGTATGGTTTCGACTAAAAACCGTCCCGTTAGCAGCCCAACTAGAGAGTCTAAAAACTAAGAGAAAAATATTCAATGGGGCTTCAAGTCTAAATGCAAAAGACTCAAAGGAGAAGAGAACATTGTCCAATGGGGCCTAAGTCTATTTTAAGAGCCGCAAAGTAAAATTTACAAACATTGCAACCTAAGTTTGCCGCCTAAGAAAAACTAACTCATATCTCTTGCACTTCAAGTCTATGTAAAAGTCACAAAGAAGAATAGCCTAAGGGCTAGAACTCAAGTCGATACAAGAGTAGCAATGGGAAGCAGGGATGTGTGCAAATAATGGGAGAGACACTATTAATAGGTGTTTAAAGCCCACCCTCACTCCCAAAATGGACTGTTTTTTTAGATTTGGTGTAGGGGTTAATCTTCGTGCTTGGAATCCTATTTTGGGCATGGGGTGCATCCCAAGCATGGTTTTGGATTTCCGGCTCTTCTAAAAAGCCAAATCTTTAGATGAGCATTACTTTTAACCTATCTATTAGATTTCTTCCCACAATATGCCATTGGAAAACTCTTTTCAACTAAATATCGATAGCCTCCAAAATTGCCTCGCTCCAAGCCACATTGAGGAAATATGACCTTTTGAACTTTGTTGTCTCATTGTAGATGAGGAAAGATTGCGCTGCGCCCAAATTCTGCTTCGAAAAGTGACTTTTTGAGTTTTTCCCCGCAACCAATTTTCTTTAGGCTCCTTCGTTTTGATGATTTTCCAAAGTTGGGCATGGAGTGTCTGGCCTATGCCCGATTTCAGTATTTTTCTCCATTCTTGATCTCCCAAGCTCCAAATTCATGGTGCTTTGAACCATTTACTCATCTCGGATTATCAAACTTATTTTATGAATTATTGACGTGAGGAAATCATTTTCCTTGATCATTCATTTTTTATGAGATTCTTAATTTCCATACTTTTAAAAAATTTGTGAAATTTGTTGGTCTACGTATAAATGCCCCTTGGTCTTGTGGCCATGTCAAGATCTATTTCGAAAAGCCGAGAAAGCAACTTTAAATGGAGTGAAGTGGCTTGTCGTCGAGCTTGTGAACGTCATCTCACCTCAAGTATTGAGACAAGAGAGAGTTGCATTTTTGCCACAATGTTATATTTTAAAGAGATGGAGTAGGCATGCACAAGAAGGAAGTATATTGACATTAGTGGATTTCTTTTCTCTTTTTTATTTTTGGTTAATGAGGGTGTTCGGCCTCTTCGAGAACTGACTATTCTCCGTGCAGGTGAAGTCCCTACTTGCCCCATGCACCAGGTAAGTCGGGGCTTTTACCAAGGCAAGTGGCCCCTGTAGGGAGAGAGCGCGAGTTCAAAACCACAACATCGAGAGTTGAAATAGAATTATTATACGACAACTCATTGGCTGCGAGATATAGTTGGTTGTCATAGTCTGCCACCAATCTCATTGAATGCCAGCTCATCCAAAAATCCATTCAAATATTTGATTTGCATAATTGTTGAAGTGCATCTAAAAGTGTGAGACATAAGTATCAATTAGGAGTGAATGGAAAGGGACCACAAGAAAAAAGGAAAGATAGCATGCGATGTAGTGAATTATCAAGAACCTTCACATGCTAGAAAGGGATTTGGGAAGAGACTTAAATCATCTATATGGACAAGGCAAAAGGCCAAAACAAAAGCATGTCTTCACATAGGTGTGTAACAAGTGTGGCGTCTCATGTGACAAGTGAAATTGCCTTGCGTAATTGAAGAGGTACTTACTCTACATAATTTTTAGATCCATTTGTAATCATTGTTATTATCTTTTTTGACGCATTTAAATGTTCTAGTGCTAACACAATATTTCAGATGCACAAGTGAAAGATAAGAATGGGTCTCCAAGTAACATTCAAAGAACGAGTCTCCAAGTTACACACCGTTTAAAGGTGACACTTTGGATTACTTGGATTCCCACGATCGATCAAGGGCACAAGTCGTTAAGTGTTATTTTTATTATGCTCTTTTGTATGTGTTTGTTTATGGAGGAGAACAATTACCATTGGTCGAGTGTAATGATTTTACTGTGAGGTTGGAAAGAGCCATGACAAATGATGTGTTGTAATCATATCCTTGTGTGAGGCTAAGATTTATTTATATTAAAAAGAGAAGTGTGAGATGTTTGAGCCTTATGCTTGTGTTTGGTTGACATTTACTGATATTCAGCTCTATGTTTTTTTGTTTTTTAGTTCGAGCTAGCTGGTGGCTATTTGATACGTACTAAATTTGTTATTTGATATTTAATATGTAGAATATGTTTCAAACAGATCTAGATAGTGTGTTTATCATGAGTCTAGATAGTGTATGCTTGATTCTGTGCAAATTTAGAACAAATGGGCTTTCAGTTACACCTGTGATTTTGTGTACAACAACATCATTGTTCATTATCCAATCACATTCAAGTTCTATAGAATGGGCTTTCAGGTGTTGAATTCACACCATTGTCTGTAATCCCGAAAGAATGGGCTTTCAGTTACACATCTAATTCTATATAGATTCACGTGCATTGTTCATAATCCAATGACATTCAGGTGTTGTTCAGGTGCTGAGTGGTTGAATTTGGGAGTGATTGAAAACACAACACTAAACACGGATGAATTTAAATGCATAAAAGGGATGACCCAAAATAAGGCTTTAATGATGATGAAAGATTTCATATAATATATTGTGTAATCTTGACATTCAAGTAAGGGTATTACGGTGACATTCAAGTAATCAAAAGATTGAATTGATATAGGTGAGCAAGAACTAAATCTTAGGTGTGAATCCTTAGGTTCTATATCTTTATTTTTCTTCTTCCTTTCCCTAATCTATAGGGCCGTTTTTTTAGAAGAATTCCCAACAGGAACTCCTAGATTCCTATCCGAAATTTTTTTTTTTTTATTAAATTATCTGGAATTCAAAATTTTCAGAATTTCTAAACGCCCAAAATTCGTAGATAATAGTTTTATTAGTGACATTATTTTATAGCTTCACCATAATTCATCATCCTCATCATCATCACAAGGGCACAAGCTTCATCTACATACAATTTTCTTGAGATCTTCCCATGTTTACTTCCCTATGTGAGTTCTTATAATTGGTGTTAGATGGGCGTTTTATCCTCTATGCTCTTGATTAGTGTAGTTTGGTTTCTTTCATAGGTTTTGGAATCTCTTGGGCTAGGGCTTGAGTTCACCAAGGCAAGTGGATATTCATCTTATGGATTGATATGCATGTTTTAAGTATGATTTCAGCTTTGAATTATGAAATTGACCATCCTTGAACTTAATTGATTGGATGGTTTCATTATATGGAATTAGGTTTTTAATTGAACGGTTGATTTGGATGGTGATGGGAGGATGTTTATAGCAATTGAAAGGGGCTAGCCTGTGGTGGTTGAATGATATCAGGTGTAACGCCCCAATTCCGGATACCGATATACTCGCTCGATTTCCCGAAATTGGCGCGCTACTTCCCGGAAAATCCGAGAACTTCCAAGATCGTAGGCCGCAGTGAGGTCCAATTTAAAACTTTTTGACCAACATAGTTATAACATTTAATATTGCGGAAGCATAACGATTTAAACAAAGCGGAAGCAATAGGTATTGATAAATATATAAAGTATGAGCAGAACATATGTCTAATTAAAATGATTCAATGTTAATCAAAGTTATACATTTTCATTCTACCCTTCTCACTACAGAATATCTCTCAAAAACCCAAAATAACAATGTCCCTCAAAACCCATGTATAAACTCCTCGCCCTCCGGCTCGACATCCGTGTCGGCCGGGCCCCAAGCGTACTCTCCTGCCACGGGTGCCTCCACTAGGGCTAATGCGTCGTCGGGAATCTCTGGGTCAAGGCCTAAGCACCATAGAATGGGTCAGATCTAAACGATCTGGCAAGATACAGCATACTACTAACATAGCATATATATATATCAAAGGAAATAAAGACGGGTACATAAATTAAATGAATAGCAAGGGAAATGAACTAGGCAGTTGTGCATTTAAATCATAAGGAATCAGTATAAATAGAAACATCTAAACTACTATAAACAATGTGGCACATTCACACGAGCTGGAATACCGCGGGATATTATGCCACGGCCCTCCCATACTGAACACAGTCGCGGTGGGGAATCTCACCAGGGAATAACTAATCCCGAATATCACTCATCAACTCATCATCTCATCACTCCAGATCGGCACGGTATGACACCTTGCCGTCTTAACCACACAGCTCATCATGATAGCTTCACCATACTCAACTAGCTCCTACCGGGGATGATCAGTCCACAGGCTGAGCTTAAATCAACCGAGTGAATGTTCATGCCAACTCGAGAATAACTCTAAGGTCTGTGTCTGTCTAGGCTTTGCCTTGCGTGAACAAGGTCCTAACAATACCTCTATAAGGTCCACACATCTCAATTCAGTCTCTGGATCTCATTCAAGATCCAGGCCCACTCGTTGGATCCATACCAAGGCCCATCAGTACATGGCCTGGTCTAAAACCGTCCAAACGAGGCAACCAATCCATCTACTACTGACAAACAGTTCCATTATAATCCATATAACTTAACAGTCCAATAGAAACTATCTCTTCAAGCTAAAGGGTTCACATCACCACACTTAGGCCCAATAAGGGCCCGCCTAGACACAGACACGGGTCAATGATCTCCGAAATCACATCATCGGGTCACCTCTAGATACCCTAGGTTCAGGTCTTCCAATTATGATTAATTAACGGTAAACTCCTAAACTAAAGATCTAAGAATGACAGAGTAATAATAATGAAGTATAAACTTCAATCAGAGAATCAACGGGAAAAGCAACGGTCCAATCCTAGGTAAATGGGCCACTTTAGGTTCGGGTCTATCTCCGGTAATTCGATCTCTAAACGATGTCATTAATGCCGTAAAATATTGTATTTGGTGCTTAGTTAGTTAATGGCATCTATGACAACTCTTGGAGGTCGAATCATCTTAGATTATCAACCAAAACTCTAAACAGTGGTCCCCGCGAGTCAAGGTTGAGCCACACCGTTGACTCGGGCTTAGGACACTGACAAATACTCATTTGGATGGTCAATGGGCCCCACAACTGATCATAACTACTAAATGTTGAAAACTGGAACAATCAGGGTTTTCCAGGTGAACCTGATGTGTTGTGAGCTCGGTTGATTTCCTGGCCGGGAAGATCAACCGAGTGCACCGACAAACCTGAGTCAGGCTTCCTGGATAACTTAGATCGTTTCTAAAGGTTTCCAGCGTGTCCGGTCAAACACCTGGCCTGGGTGATTGACCGCATACACCAAAAACCCTAGAAAGATGGATGTCCCAGCTTTAAACATTTTCTACTGTAAATCCTAAGTATCAGGTCATCTTTTCCATGAAATTTCAGTCACTGAGCTCGGTCCTGCACTGAGCTCGGCCATGCACTGGTCTCGGCCATGCACTGCACTGCACTGGTCTCGGCCATGTACTGAGCTCGGTCCTGCACTGGTCTCGACCATGCACTGCACTGTACTGGTCTCGGCCATGCACTGCACTGCACTGGTCTCGGCCATGTACTGCACTGGTCTCGGCCATGCACTGCACTGCACTGGTCTCGGCCATGCACTGCACTGCACTGGTTTCGGCCATGTACTGCACTGCACTGGTCTCGGCCATGCACTGCACTGCACTGGTCTCGGCCATGCACTGCACTGCACTGCACTGGTCTCGGCCATGTACTGCACTGGTCTAGGCCATGCACTGCACTGCACTGGTCTCGGCCATGTACTGCACTGGTCTAGGCCATGCACTGCACTGCACTGGTCTCGGCCATGTACTGAGCTCGGTCCTGCACTGGTCTCGGCATGCACTGATCTCGGCCATACACTGATCTCGGCCATACACTGAGCTCGGTCATGCACTGGTCTCGGCCATGCATTGGTCTCGGCCATACACTGAGACCAGTTTTCAGGTTTTCTCCATTTCAACCCGTTTTTCCACCAAATCACTTCCAATCAGCCCCAAACTTCACCAAATCATCTCCAAACATCAATTAACTCCAAATCCCATCCATTAACACCTTGTGGCCCACTGATCTTCCAAATAGGGGGTGAAAACCCCCATCCATCAGTGACCTTTCATCCAAACAAGCAAGAACAGAGCTCAAGTGTAAACTAGACTTAACTGAACATATATGAACTGAAGACTAATGGAATCACAAAATAAAACACACATCCTAAGTTAGTAGTTTGATGCACTTGCCTCTTTAGCTTGAGAATTGATTTGTAGAGAGAAGAGAGAAATAACAAAGAAGATCCAAGTCCCAGCTGAACAGAGAAGTGAAGAAGAAGATGATGGTTGCTGCTCCCAGCTGGATGAAGAAGAAGAATACCCAGCAGCAGCTCTCAAGAATTATTTCCAGCACAACAGTAGTCTCCCAGTGAAGAAAAGAGAGAGGAAGAAGAAGAAGTGGCAGCTGCTGTAGCTCCAATGGGTTCCAGCAACAGTCACAGCTGCAGAGTCTTGGAGAAATGGAATGGGAAGGGAAGATGGGGTAATAACAACAGCTCTTGGAAAATTCCAGCAGAACAGTAGCAGAGAAGAAGCAGTTGCAGCACAGCCCAGGGGGAAACAGAGGAAGAGTTCCAGCAGAGGTTCAGCCCAGTAGAGAGGATGAAGAGAAGAAGATGAGGTAGTGGGGTAGTGGCTGATGCAGAGGAGGAGGAGAGATGAAGGAGAAGGGTTGCAACAGCTGCAAGATGCTCCCAGCACAGTCACAGTAGAATGCTTAGCTCAATACGTTGGAAGAGGAAGGAGGAGAAGAGAGTTGCAATGGGAGTGAAGACAGTTGGGAGTTTTCTTGGGAAGGGGACTGGAGGTTTTCTTGGGAAAGGGGTTAGCTTAGGTTTAGGGTTTTGGGGACAAGAGAGGTTTTATAGTTTTAAGGGGGGTGACTAATTACCATCTTAGCCCTAGGGTTTTCATGTAGTTAGGGTTAGGGCTGGGGGTAGTTGGGTCATTAGGCTGGAAGCTTCTAGAGAGGGCACCCTTTTCCACTAACCCAACCTTAATTAGTTAATTAAACTCTATTAATGGCCTAACTAGCACTAATAGCCTAGGTTTAGCACTAACACCCAATTAATTGAAAATTCTACTCAACTAAGCTAATCTAACTAGAAGCTAGGAGAATCTAACTAATCTCTCTAATAACCCCTAATTAGCACAAATAAAGAGTAATTAACCAAGATTAGCAAAGATTAGCAAAGATTAATAGAGATTAGTAGGGATTAGTAGTAATTAGCAATAATTAACCAATAATTAACATAGATTAAGATTAATTAGCCTATAAAATAGCATTTAGAGGGCCCACCAAGGGTGGGACCTCACATCAGGTGTTGAGGAAAGAAGGGATTGAAATCCTTGAAGCTGGAGCTCAAAGCAAAGCTTCGAGTTGAATTTCTAGGAAGCTACAGCTAGCCGTTACCCCCTAGACAAAAATGATTGCATTCTGTTTGACTGACAGACTAGGACTTAACTGAGCCTGATTTGTTCTACAGTCGGTTGTACGGTAGTTGTACATCCAACTGTAGAACAAAGTTAGGTTATGTTTGGACTCTATCTTGGACTAAATGACCAGTAGAAAAATGCTACTAATGATCTACAGTCAACTCATAGTGACCGCACGACTAGCCGTGAGCCAATTGTAGTATAAATCTACGTATAGCCATAAGGGTAACCGTAGAGACCCTTTTTTCCAATTGAAATATGATTCCTTTCCTTAGTATTGTGTCTTAAATAGGACCATTTGAACATGATATTAGAGAACCTTTCACATATTTAAATGGAACTATCATTCTCCCTTTGATTTTGAACTTATTGTATTGATTTCATTGATTCGAGTGTCGGAAGTTGGTGGCCTTGATCTATGGCTTTGAGAGGATTATTGTTTCGGTTTGAAATGGATATGAATTCTGGAGTCTCCAGCAATAGTCTCTCTTCGTTTTACTAACATCATCACATGGGTTAAACTAAGTCATTCAATTTCCTTTTATAATTTCGAATCTTTTATCGGACACCACTGAGCTGTTTACTTTACATTGTATATTGAATTATAAACAACTGCAAAAATCGGTATCGAATGTGAATGTGAAACGGAATGTATACCGTCTATTGACTTGAACATAGATTGATTATCTCTAGGTTTTGGACGGAGTTTATAACTTTATGTTTATATGAATTTTGGCCAGACTAATCATTCGATGACTATTGAATTAGGATTATTGTTTCGAACATGGTTAAGTTCCCAAAGTAGAGAGAGAAGCCATTGTAGAGCCATGGGACCCTCCACGTCAATGTGCTTCCAATGAGTAGAAAGATAAGATAGATGGATCCATGTAGATTGTAGACTAGAGTAGAGAGTTGTCAACGTTGGAGCAAAAAGAGTGGCCACTACTACCATAAGGCTAGTAGCAGGGAGTGGCAGCAACGTGTCAATAGCAGAACAACAGAATTGACTGGAGTGGGGCCCGACATCTCCCTCTCATTCAAAAGCTATTCATTCGTTCAGCAGACGACTCAAGAAAAACGGAACGGAAACACTCTCTCTCACTCTCGATCTTGAGCGAGTGAGCAAAAGACTATTGGGCAGGCATTATTTCTCTCTCAGTCTAATTTTTTTATGCCGTCCCTCTTTTCCAAATGCTACTAGTTACTTGCTTTTTAAAGTATGCATATCTCGCTCTTCTCTTGTCGATTATGAAAAAGAAAAGAGACACACACACACACACAGAGAGCTAGAGAGAAAAGTAGGGGATGGGGGGCATTCGATTCCGATACGCACTGAGTGGCTTGAGATAACATGAGCCCCACAGGGTGGCTCCACCCCCACCTAAAACCTGCCTCAGTGCACTGCATTTTCACACTTTTCTTCTTCAAGTCTCCTATTTGGAAGGATCCACAGATCAATGATGATGAAGATGTTGATGATCTATTGTTCTTTTTTTAACATTCCCCTCAATCCAAATGTAATATAAAGATCTTCCCTTGTTCAATCTCCCCTCACCTTTTCTACTTATTCCACTGGCCGACCAACTACTTGACTCTACTCCTCTGGAGAAAGAAAGAAAGATTTCCAAAAATTATATACAATGTTATCGAATACTATGTCGATACGAATGTTTAAAAACCATAGCTGAAAGAAACCGACGATACCATTTGGTGCATATAACAAGGAAAGAACAAACGAAGCATCTGTTTTTTTTTTCTTTCCTATTTCCAACGCCGTTATATGTACCCCCCCTCCTTTCTTTTTCGTTCGCTTTTTCTATATTATATTATCTTACAATATTTTATTATGAATGTATGGAATTCCGAAGATCTTTTCTTTTTAAAGCGATTCCCACAGGGATATAACTGCATACATGACTTATAATAATAACAACAATCATTTAAGCACATACTAGGAGAATGTAGGCCTACGCCACGAGCCCCCCACTACCTACCTCTTGTTATTTTTATTGAACCAGTGTGCTAATAAAGAAATGAAGATTATAAGCTATTATTGATGAAGGAAAATAAATCAATAAATAAATGAGTTGGACCAGAAAATGGAGATGATTAGTTATGGAGCACACATGCATCACATAAGAGAATGGGTCTTTATAATTCTCTCTAAACATTTTATGAAATCCGGCTCAATTTCAGCATAATTAACGGATCCAACGGGGCAATCTGTGTTCTCCTACAGGCATGACTATTTGCATAATGCTTATTTGCGTAATCCTACAAGCGTGTCGATAGCAAACAGTAGAATTGACTAGAGTGGGGCCCAACATCTCCCACTCATTCAAAAGCTATTCATTCGTTCAGCAGACGGCTCAAGAAAAATGGAACGGAAACACTCCCTCTCTCTCTCACTCTCGATCTCAAGCGAGTGAGCGAATGAGTGTTGGGCAGGATTTATATCTCTCTCGGTCCAAATTTTTTTATACCGTCCCTCTTTTCCATATACTGCTAGTTACTTGCTTTATAAAGTATGCATCTATCTCTCTCTTCTCTTGTCGATCATGAAAAAGAAAATAAAGACAGAGAGATAGAGAGAGAGAAGGCGGGGGTGGGGGCATTCAATTTCGATACGCACCAAGTGGTGTGAGATAACATTAGCCCCACAGGGTGGCTCCACCCCCCACCAAAAGCCTGCCTCAGTGCGCTACATTTTCACATTTTTCTTCTTCAAGTCTCCTATTTGGAAGGATCCATGGATCAATGATGATGAAGATGTTGATGATCTATTGTTCTTTTTTAACATTCCCCTTAATCCAAATGTAATATAAAGATCTTCCCTTGTTCAATCTCCCCTCGCCTTTTCTACTTATTCCACTGACAAACCAACTACTTGACTTTACTCCTCCTGAGAAAGAAAAAAAGATTTCCAACAGTATATACAATGTTATCGAATATCACGCCAATACGAATGTTGAAAAACCATAGCTGAAAGAAATCAACGATACCATTTGGAGCATATAAGAAAGAAAGAACGAACGAAGCATCTTTTTTTTTCCTTTCTTGCTTCCAACACTGTTATTTGTACCCCCCCCCCCTCTCCTTTCATTTTCGTTCCCTTTTCTGTATTATAATATCTTACAATATTTTATTGTGAATGTATGGAATTCCGGAGATCTTTTCTTTCTAAAGCGATTCCCACAGGGATATAACTGCATACATGGTTTATAATAATAACAACAATCTTTTAAGCACATACTAGGAGAGAGTAGGCCCATGCCACAAGCCCCGCCACTACCTACCTCCTATTATTTTGATTGAACCGAGTGTGTTAATGAAGAAATGAAGATTATAAGCTATTATTGATGAAGGAATATAAATTAATAAATAAATGAGTTAGACTAGATGAGGGAGATCAGAAAATAGAGATGATGTCACATCCCGGTCCCGAATCACCTTGGCCTAGGGTAATCCCCGAGGTGAGACACACGTACTCCCGTGATGTTGTACCTATCTTGTAACACCCCGTCCCCCTAATGGCCTATTAATTATATTTAATTTTTTGATTAGTTAGTAAGTACGTTTAGAGTCTTAGCGAGTCGGGTTTGACGTGTGGACTTCGCGGATGAAGTCTCGCGCTTTTCGGAGTACGTTTGGATAGTGCAGGGGGGTGGTTTGCGATTTGGGAAGTTTTTCTAGGGGTTTTTATAAGATTATGAGTTTTGGTGAGTTGGGTGCATTAGGTAGGTTTCATTGTTTCACGAACTTTAGCCTTCTGTCGAGTTTTGATTCGACGCGTCGAAGGGGCCCAAACATCTTCGATAGTATACGTAGGCCGGCCCAGAACCTAAACCAAGCCCAACCAAGCCCAAGATCCATTACTTATCTTAGGTTATAAACTCATCTTTATCCTTTCCTTCATTTCACTCACTCACTCAACTCAACACAGCCACACAGGAGCCGACCCTTCTTCTCTTCCTTTCCTTCATCTTCTTCTTCTCCGGCGACGAGCACCGGAACTCCGGCGAAGAATCCAACCCACTAATCTTCTTCCTTTGGCTCCCAAGATCACAACCATACCATTTTCTAAACTTTTCCTTTACAACCCATTCTAAGGTAAGCTCTACAAGCTTTTAGACCTAAGTAGTTTACTTCCTTTGGATTAGAAATGGTGTAGATAAGCTTATTTCTTCCCTTGCATTTCATTTGTAGTGAGGTTTTGAGTTTGGAACCCATTTACTCAAGTTGAGCTTAAGGAGGACTTCCCCCTCCAATTTCTTTTGGTTTTGAGTCAAGCTCTTCATCAAAGGCAAGTAAATAAGTATATTAATGCTTGATATGTTTCTCCTTCTTGATTGGTATGGAAAAATGATGATTAGATGTTACTTGCTCAATTAATGTTTTAAAAGTATGAAAACATGATAAATAGATGTGTTAAGTTAATGGAATGGATTTAGAGATTAATGGCTTGATTAGTAGTTTTAGAGATTGTAATTAAGTTGTTTCTCTTCCCCAATATACTGCTTATCAGGTCCATAGAAGAGAGAAATGGAAAAGGTTCCATTTCAGCCCAGAACAGGGGCTCTGCAGGGGGCGGTCGACCGGGCCTTCTGCAGATTTCCCTTTATGAAGGGATTTTTAACCCTGTGTTGGGTGGACTTTGGTGGACTTTTGGCTACCCCTTTTGGACTCATTTGACCATGTACGAGGAACGTTTTGAGGAGACGATTTCTCGTAGTTAATTCCGTTTTCTCGGGTTTCAATTCATTTCAATCTTGAACGGAATAGGGCAACGGGATACCACCTTATATCTATGCACGAAGAGATTTTATATGGGTATCGCGAACCTTAATTCCTTTCGTTGACTGAATAAAGTTGTACGAGACTTTGGAAATAACAATGACCTAGGATTGGATTGTTTATCGCTTATGATTCTGAATTGTACCGTTTGGTACTCTCCGCATGAAAGGTCCATGTTCTTTAGCTTCGTTTGTTTTGAATTGTATGGGATCATATTGAACTTAGAAGATGAATTTAGGATCCCTTTTGATGTTCCGTTTGTTTCAAAGTATGATCGAAGTGTTGAGGCTAGACGGCTTTGATTGTAAAAGCTTGTTGAGAACTACCTATGAAGTATAAAGAAGTTTGATATTGTTAAGTAAGATTTGATGATGGCACGGTAGTTTCTCTTTGCATAATGAATCTTGCTCGCGCAGGAAAGTCTAGCCCTCACCATTGTATGTTAGGATTCTTGTGTCAGGCATCACTCAGCTGTTAACGCCCAGCACTTTTGGGGCACCAATTGTGTGAGGACTTTGGAATGAACGTCTGCGCAGTACGGCTTTTTATGTTTTAGATTGATGTACACCATTAGATACCCGTTCTGAAAGAAGAATGATATGTGATTTTGTTTATTTTTATTTTAAAGGGTATCATATGATTGCTTGTCGGGTTTCATCCCAAGCCCATTGCTTTACTCTACCACAGCTCTCATGTTGAGCCAGGAGGGTCAAGTGAAACTATCCCGTGGTGATTAGCTTATGTGATTTGCCTATTTGTTAGAAGTGTGTTAGTTGGTTTTATGATTCTTATGCTATGCGTTTATTACAGTCAGAACGCTATGCATCTCTTATGATATGGTCCATTCGTATATTCTTTAGTCTGCATATCTTTGATGATTATATACTTATTTCCTTGCCGACCTTTGTGTCTGATGATGCTACTCTTGGTGCATAGGTACCGAGCCCTACTATGAGGGGGAAGAAACGACGGAAGAAGTTCAGGCAGATCAGTCTGATGACTTCCTTGAGTACAGTATGGACGGCATAGTATAGCCGTACTGACCCCGTATACGAGAGCCTCCACCTTTGGGATTAGCTTTATATTTTGGTTCTTTTATCTTTTGATTAGGCCCGAGTTTGATGTGGCCTGATGTTGTAACTAATACAGTGTTAAACTTGAACTTTAAGTATGATATTCAGTATTGTTATTAAACTATACATCTATGAGATACCGCTTGTGTTTGGAGCTTCCGCTATTTGTTTTATGTAATCGAGGAAATGTTTACACCTCACAGCGGTCTTCGATCCAGATGGGACACGATTGGGGCCAAGTTACATTTGATTTATGTTGGAAAAGTTTTAAATTGGCCCTAATCTCACGCATAACCCCGGCATTACTTTTGGGGGGGTGACATATCTCGAGCCAAATACAACACACGAAGGAGAAAAACAACTTTTCCCACACGTGAATCGAGCTCACTAGAACATATCAATAACATTTAATTCATAGCGGAAGCTCTAATTCATACACATGAAGGTATCGTATCCCATTCAGTCCAATTAAATATTCAAGTTTAGTACAAAAGAATTATACAAGTATATACATTGATTTACAAAAGAGGGAGTATAAAAGAACCCTATACAACTATCCAAAAATATAATCAAGAGTATAACTAAACAACTAAGTGCGGCCCACACAAAAAGGGACTAGCCACACTCTACTGAAGCCCTCAAAATGTACATTGCGCTCTTCGGAGGAGGAAGTATCTATGCTGGCCCCTGCTCCGGCCACTCCTCTAATCTCGGAGGAACCTCCACGGTACCTTCCTCTCTCTCCTGGGCCTCTTCAAGGCCAGGAGTTGCACCTACGACTATGACACTAAGAGTAGTATCTCAATACGATGATCCAACAAGTATAGGCATGAATAAGGAAATACATAATGTTACAAATTGAATTAAAGACAATTAAATTAGCAGATGTCAATGTTAAGTAATAACTAGGCAAATTGTGCGAAAATCGACTAATTTATTATTGTGAATCAAGGTAGAATAAAAACATACTCATTGGCTACTACAATGAGCTCATCCTCTCAAAAGAAAGCGAATCTAGTTAGGATGTCAATAGCGGCCCGGCCAAAGGCTAGCTGGCTACCCGGGTCTGGAGTTCCGGTATTCCAGGTTACTTACTGCATTAGTCTCGAATAACTAAATCAAGTTCAACCTGGTCGGATATCACAGGGCAAAGCTAAGTAGTGCCGACTCGATCGAATCAATTAATAATTGAATTTGAGTAAGTTTACCATCACTTTTTCATAATCGAATCGAATAATAATCACGTACACAGAAATACTTACTCAACCCACATTTCCAACAAATACGTACCGAAGCGGTTACACGGTAATTAAACCACAAATTGGAATTGGAAAATCAAACCACCATGAATACTAGTAATGCAACCAATGTTCTAAATTAGGAACTTGTACTTCAAAATGAGATGCAATAAATTTAATGAACCAAGACAATTCTTACTAACCAACCCTAAACTATTATTTATAGTCTCTCACCATCCATTACAAGGTAATTTTGGAAGGTGAACGTGCTACTATCTTGTTAAGTGTCACTTGTTATGGAGAAATACGTTGAATTTCTAGAATTTCCCTCGTGGCATAGTGCTAGACCGAATCTTGTCCATTAGACCAAAGAAGAAGGTTAGGGGATCCATTTTACGGTCATAAGGGTCTTAAAGGGATCCTAATTCCTATGGAAAACAAGCTGTGCACCATAATATCTATTAAAGATTATTAGGGTGGTTTATGATAGATTAAGGGTGATAATTCACCCTAAAGTTTGGGCCAAGAAAAAGCCCAGCCTTCAGCTTCAGGTTCGCTCGAGCGGACCCCTGTTCGCTCGAGCGAATGCTCCAGAATTCATGTGTTCCTTCCCTCTTTCCTTTTCCCCTCTTCTTCTAACACAACCTGCAATAATGGAGCCTCCATGCTCCCATATACATAGTATACCACCCCTCCTTCCAAACCATCAATTAAAATCATAAAAAAAAAGACAATTCAACCCATGCATTCATTAAGAGATAGAATCATTGAGAAACAATCTCATTCGAATTAAATATATTTAAACAACATGTAAACCCAATTTATGCCTATACTTTCCTCAAATAGAGTTTTGCAAATCTCTCTCTCTCTCTCTCTACTCTTTAGCTCAAAAGAACCAAAACCTCCAAATAACAAACCCTAATCACAAAACACATGGAAAAATGGCAATAAATATGCATGCATGACTATCCAAGATTCCTTTGACTCCATTACAACTCAAAAACACGAACATGGACGGTTTGGGTCTTACCTTGACAAGAAGTCCAAGTTTGGCAAAAGAAAAGGTTGAAGAAGGTGGGTTATTGTCAACAAGGAAGAGAGGAAGATGAAGATGATGAAGAAAATGAGGAGACTTCCACTCCTTGTCTCCAAGTGCACAAGCCATTACTCTCAATTAGAGGATGAAGAGGAAGAAGAATATAGAAAGGAGGATGAAATGATAAAGGCTTCCTCCTCAACCATATAAACATGGGTAAAGTAGTGCCCCCTTTTGCAATAAAGCCCATTAAAATTATTTATTTCCGTTTAGGGTCAAATGGGGGTCCAAATATTCAACGGTAACTCAAATGAAATGAAGTTCAATACGGCAAATGAAGAGCTCGACGAGATACACGCGTTGACGCCAAGATAACGTGCAAATAATGCAAGATGAGAAAATCGATAATTACGAAAAAACCCTCGACTCTAATCAACCGAGTCAAGTCAGTTCCAACTCATCCCTCTAAAGTTCAAGACTCAACTAACTCAACCCATAGAGGCTAATTAATACTAATAACCATAATTAGCAACCAAGCACAATTAATTTAACTAAAACACCATTAATTAGCACTAAACATGGTTAAATTGGGTCAGGGTGTAACAGTTGATATAATTATGGAGTACACATGCATCACATAAGAGAGTGGGTCTTTATAATTCTGTCGAAACATTTTATCATGAACTCGGGCTCCAATTTCAGCATGATTAACGGATCCAGCAGGGCAATCTATATGTTCTCCTACAGGCATGACTATTTGCATAATGCTTGCTTGCATAATCCTACAAGCGTGTTAATAGTAGAACAACAGAATTGACTAGAGTGGGGCCCGACATCTCCCTCTCATTCAAAAGCTATTTATTCGTTCAGCAGACGACTCAAGAAAAAGGAACCGAAACACTCCATCTCTCTCTCTCTCACTCTCGATCTCGAGCGAGTGAGCAAATGAGTGTTGGGCATGCTTTATTTCTCTCTCAGTCCAATTTTTTTATACCGTCCCTCTTTTCCATATGTTGCTAGTTACTTGCTTTATAAAGTATGCATCTATCTCTCTCTTCTCTTGTCGATCATGAAAAAGAAAATAGAGAGATAGATAGAGAGAGAAGGTGAGGGTGGGGGCATTCGATTTCGATACGCACCGAGTGCTGTGAGATAACATGAGCCCCACAGGGTGGCTCCACCCCCCACCAAAAGCCTGCCTCAGTGCGCTGCATTTTCACATTTTTCTTCTTCAAGTCTCATGTTTGGAAGGATCCATGGATCAATGATGATGAAGATGTTGATGATCTATTGTTCTTTTTTAACATTCCCTTCAATCCAAATGTAATATAAAGATCTTCCCTTGTTCAATCTCCCCTCGCCTTTTCTACTTATTCCACGGACCAACCAACTACTTAACTCTACTCCTCCTGAGAAAGAAAAAAAGATTTCCAACAGTATATACAATGTTATCGAATAGCACGCCGATACAAATGTTGAAAAACCATACCATTTGGAGCATATAAGAAAGAACGAACAAACGAAGTATCTTTTTATTCTTTCCTGCTTCCAACACTGTTATATGTATCCCTCCTCCCCCTCCCCCCCCCCCCCCCCCGTTCCTTTCCTTTTCGTTCACTTTTTCTGTATTATATTATCTTACAATATTGTATTGTGAATGTATGGAATTCCTGAAATCTTTTCTTTTTAAAGCGATTCCCACAGGGATATAACTACATACATGGTTTATAATAATAACAACAATCATTTAAGCACATACTAGGACAGAGTAGGCCCACGCCACGAGCCCCCCACCCACCTCCTGTTATTTTGATTGAACGGAGTGTGCTAATAAAGAAATGAAGATTATAAGCTTTTATTGATGAAGGAAAATAAATCAATAAATAAATGAGTTGGACCAGAAGAGGGAGATCAGAAAATGGCGATGATTAATTATGGAGCACACATGCATCACATAAGGGAATTGTTCTTTATAATTCTCTCTGAACATTTTTATGAACTCGGGCTCCAATTTCAGCATGATTAACGGATCCAGCGGGGAAGCTATGTTCTCCTACAGGGATGACTATTTGCATAATGCTTACTTGCATAATCCTACAAGTGTGTTGATAGCAGAACAACAGAATTGACTGGAGTGGCGCCCGACATCTCCCTCTCATTCAAAAGCTATTTATTTGTTCAGCAGACGACTCAAGAAAAACGGAACCGAAACACTCCATCTCTCTCTCTCTCTCTCACTCTCGATCTCGAGTGAGTGAGCGAATGAGTGTTGCGCATGCTTTATTTCTCTCTCAGTCCAATTTTTTTATATCATCCCTCTTTTCCATATGCTGCTAGTTACTTGCTTTATAAAGTATGCATCTATCTCTCTTCTCTTGTCAAGTATAAAGAGAGAGAGAGGGTGGGGGTGGGAGGGAATTTGATTTCGATATGCACCGAGTGGCGTGAGATAAAGCCTGCCTCAGTGCTCTGCATTTTCACATTTTTCTTTTTCAAGTCTCCTGTTTGGAAGGATTCATGGATCAATGATGATGAAAATGTTGATGATCTATTGTTCTTTTTTAACATTTCCCTCAATCCAAATGTAATATAAAGATCTTCCCTTGTTCAATCTCCCCTCTCCTTTTCTACTTATTCCACTGACCTACCAACTACTTGACTCTACTCCTGAGAAAGAAAGAAAGATTTCCAACAGTATATACAATGTTATCGAATATCACGCCGATAAGAATGTTGAAAAACCTTAGCTGAAAGAAACCAACGATACCATTTGGAGCATATAAGAAAGAAAGAACGAATGAAGCATTTGTCTTTTTTTTTTTTCTTTCCTACTTCCAACACTGTTATATGTAACCCCCCTCCTTTCCTTTTCGTTCACTTTTACTTTATTGTATTATCTTACAATATTGTATTGTGAACGTACGGAATTCCGAAGATCTTTTCTTTTTAAAGCGATTCCCGCCGGGATATAAGTGCCTACGTGGTTTATAATAATAACAACAATCATTTAAGCACATACTAGGAGAGAGTAGGCCCACGCCACAAGCCCCCCCACTACCTACCTCTTGTTATTTTGATTGAACCAAGTGTGCTAATAAAGAAATGAAGATTATAAGCTATTATTGATGAAGGGAAATAAATCAATAAATAAATGAGTTGGACCAGAAGAGGGAGATCAGAAAATACAGATGATATAATTATGGAGCACACATGCATCACAAAAGAGAATGGGCCTTTATAATTCTCTCGGAACATTTTATGAACTCGGGCTCCAATTTCAACATGATTAACAGATCCAACGGGGCAATCTATGTTCTCCTACAAGCATGACTATTTGCATAATGCTTATTTGCAGTCCATCTCATGGGGCCATTTGGATATTTCTTATTAGTGGGGTAGGGTGCATGAAAAGGTCTCTTTTTATGGATAAGGGTCATCAGAAGAATCAGCATCACCCTAGCCCTTGATTTAATAGCCTTGATGTTTAATAGTCTTTTAATCATAGAGTTATTTGATATTCAATCCAACGGTGGATAAATGTTTGATGAGAGTGGCATTTGGCCTAGTGTCAGATCATGTGGGAGATGAGAGTGTGAAAGGGCAGTAGGTGAGCCCAAGTGGGCCCCACAAATATGGTCTGCATATGTTGTAACCCATAGGAGAATATTTCTCCATTATGCATTAATGGGCTATAAACACTTGAATAGGCAAACTTAGGCTTGCTTATTTTTTAAATGGGTAGAACTAAGATGCCAGCATGACCCATAACCATGTCAAATAGGGATGCATACAGGTGGGTTCTTAGCCGAAATTATATATACTGGACCAGGACTTATAATCGTTTTTAAATGATGGTTCCAATTCTGACTTAGAAGAGCGTGTTTTGTTGGTTCCAGCCTCTGTTCTGAAAAAAAAGTATAACTAGAGGATGGAGACCTAGTTTAAAAATCGATTTCAACTTCTTTCCATTTTTTTTTTTTAAATGAGTATATCATTCGACTTGTAAAAGTGCATTAAATCTACGACTCAAGGATTAAACGTAAAAGTGGCCAACCAAAGTTGATTTTGACTTACTACTTATAACATTAAAGACTAGTATGGCAGGTCCTATATATGTCAATACGTGTATGGATCTAGAACCGGGCCCATTTATAAATCGGAACCTAAATTGGGTTCCAGACCTACACCCATTTATCTACACTCATTTATGAATTGGGTCCTAAAATAATTTCCAAACCCCAATTTTTATGGATAAGGACTTTTAGATAATTAAATACCTGCTTGCAACCGGCCGGGGGTCAAAAAGTGAGCTGGAGTTTCTCGTTGATTTGTAAATGGATTAGGCATGGCCAAATTTGAGCCGGACCTGAATCGAGGCAGGTGACGGGCTTAGCATAGGGGATTTAGGTCCTATATATCCAATAAAATACAACACATTATACAGCATCATCAGATTGGAAAAGCCCATATATTTCATTCCGTATTGAGCTTAGCGGCTTAGCCTATCAGATTCGATCGAGTGATCGATCAGTACTCTCTCTCTCTCTCTCTCTCTCTCTCTCTCTCTCTCTCTCTCTGTGCAAGTGCAAGTGGGAGAACAACTAAAAATCTCAAGGACACAAGAGGCACACGCGTGAGGTGAGTGGGGGGCGTGCCGTAATGCCAGAGAATCTAAAAATCTCAACTTTTTTGTCGCTGACGTGTCATCTCCTTCCACATCATCCCACTCAAGTACCAAGCGTGAACCACAGAAATCTTTCTCCCTCGGCACGTGGCCCAAGTGGACATGATCGATCACGGAAGAGATCACCCTCTCCCATAGCATTTCATTACGTGGGCTCCACCACCTCCACGGAAGATCATCACCAAATTTCCTGTAATCTGATCCGAGCTCTTTGTAAGGTGGTGGAGCTCACGAATGCGTGTAGGGCAGGCTTTATTTCTCCCTGAGTCTTTTTTTTTTTTTTTTTATATAGTCCCTCTTTTTTATATGCTGCTAGTTACTTGCTTTATAAAGTATACCTCTATCTCTCTCTTCTCTTGTCGATCATGAAAAAGAAAAGCGAGAAAAGGTGAGGTGGGGTGAGGGGGCATTCGATTCCGATACGCACCGAGTGGCGTGAGATAACATGAGCCCCACTGGGTGGCTCCACCCCCCACCTAAAGCCTGCCTCAGTGCGCTGTATTTTCACATTTTTCTTCTTCAAGTCTCCTGTTTGGAAGGATCCATGGATCAATGATGATGAAGATGTTGATGATCTATTGTTCTTTTTTAACATTCCCCTCAATCCAAATGTAATATAAAGATCTTCCCTTATTCAATGTCCCCTCGCCTTTTCTACTTATTCCACTGACCGACCAACTGCTTGACTCTACTCCTCCTGAGAAAGAAAAAAAGATTTCCAACAGTATATACAATGTTATCGAATATCATGCCGATACGAATGTTGAAAAAACATAGCTGAAAGAAATCAACGATACCATTTGGAGCATATAAGAAAGAACGAACGAACGAAGCATCTTTTTTTTTCTCTCTTTCTTGCTTCCAACACTGTTTGGTATATGTATACCCGCCCGCCCCCCTTTCCTTTTTGTTCACTTTTTATGTGTTATATTACCTTACAATATTGTATTGTGAATGTATGAAATTCCAGAGATCTTTTCTTTTTAAAGTGATTCCCACATGGATACAACTACATACATGGTTTATAATAATAACAACAATCATTCAAGCAAATACTTAGAAAAGAGTAGGCCCACGCCATGAACAACCCAACCCCCCAAAACCCTGCCGACCTCTTGTTATTTTGATTGAACTCAGTGTGCTAATAAAGAAATCTTTCTCCCTCGGCACGTGGCCCAAGTGGACATGATGGATCACCTGACAAAGAGCTCGGATCAGATTACGGGAAATTTGGTGATGATCTTCCGGGGAGGTGGTGGAGCCCACGTAATAAAATGCAATCATCTTAGTATTTGGTGTCTTTCTCTTGCTTGCATGGCTCGCTCACGTCAATCTCACTAGATCGATTAGGAGTTAATAAATAAATAAAAGCTCTCATGATGGTCACATTTTTCTTCTTCTTCCTTTTTCTTTTTCTTTTTCTTTTTTGAAAAAAAAAAAGCTCATTGCCACATTTATCACATGATGTAAATTTGCTTTCATTTTGAAATGGTAGTCACATGTGTATTCACTTGTTACAAGATGACATTTTTCGTATTCAATAAAAATAAATTTGCTTATGGGTTGCCGGAAGTCTATTTTGTAAAAACTGATAAATCCCACGACTTCATGAGAACAATGGTTGTTAAAAAAGTTGGTAAATTATAAAAGGGAAAGTGAATGATCTTTTAAGGCTACTCCCTCTCGATTTCCTAACCTATAAAGTGCGATGCACTCACGTTCACGCAATTCCACCTTGGTGATCATCTTGCAAGTGAAGAAGGAAAGAGAGGTGAAAAGGGAAAAGCTATTGATAAATTATAACCTGTAAATGGAGATTTTAACGCTACTGTCTCTCGATCTTCCGACTTGTAAAGTCCAATACACTCAAGCTCTCTCAATTTCACCTTCTGTTTGGTAATTTTACTAGTATAGTTAAGTGAAGTCAAGTCAAGTTAAACATCCCATCAAAAGCACTTTTTACCAAAACTCTCTCCATCTTTTCCAAAAAAAAGTCAAAAAGCAACTATATTTACTCACTAAAAGACAAAACAAATCAATTTCCCCATACAAAAAGTAAAAAATATTTCATATCAAACAACTAAAAACAAAATACCATCATAACTTACTTATATTTTATTCATTCTTTTCATTTCACTTCACTCCACTTTATTTTAAAAGTAAATTACCAAACGGGCCCTGGTGATGATCTTACAAGTGAAAAAGAAAGCAGAGATTAAAAAGGAAAGTGATTACATTTTTAACATTGGGAACTTGGGATCCCATGATATCAGGGGATTTGGGGCACAAAAGTTCAGAAAAAAAAAAATAAAAAAAATTGCCAAAGTCAAGTGACTCTGCTGATGTTATTTGAGTTTTAATATTGAAATTGGCAAAAGAGGATTTAAAGAGGATTGATGTGTCAGATACCCTTATACCTTCCTACATATAGTTCCAAGAAATTAGGCTAAGCAAGGAATCCATTGGGCGAGCACGAAATAAAAAGTTCCCATTGTATAGGATGAGTGCACTAACTGTGTTCATAAAAGAAAATAATCAAAAGGACAACCACAGCCTCCATTCTATCTGTTGTTCGTCGCATAATAATGAACCACAAGAACCAAAACAACTCTTTTCTTTTAATTCTAAACTCTCTCTCACTTCTTACTTTTCTATTCAAACTTGAGCAACTTTTAGGCCTTAAGCCAGCGAGAAAGCTACTTGTTTAAGTTAATTGTTTTTCTCCAACATCATCATTGTCATAGTGCGATTCCAATATCCTTTTTCCAAGATAACTTAATAAATACCAGTTACTACTGAGACATCCCCATATCCCCCCTCGTCGCCATCAGAGAAAGTGGCATCCACCATCCATTTTACCATCGCGACACGCACTACTTGCAGTTGCAGCACCACTGCGGTACACATGTTCTGTTTTGTTTGCTAGACTAGAATGGCACGGGTAATTGAAGGAAAATATGATTAAAGATTACAAAATATAATATGCTACATTTTCATCTGAAAATCCTAGGGATTTCTACCAGTAAATAATTTTAAAACTTCAAATCAACAGCAAGTGGATGAAATTTTGGATATATCCCGTATAATGCTCTGTACTAATGGTAGAGTATTTCTTTTTAACCAAAATGACCCTATGTTGTGATTTGGCAATATATCTCATAATATCAGGACAGGTATACATACTTTTTCCCTTTTCTAACCCCATGCAAATCCCTTTTTCCTTGAGGCTTGAGTTTCTCAAACACATTCTCACTCCTATTTTAACAATCCTAGGCTTGTTACAACCCATAGCCTCAAAATACATCCCTTGCCAGTCCTAGGTGGGTTGGGCTTGGCTAGCCTGTCCATGAGTATCATTAGCAGGTAGTAGCTAAGTTTGATCCCTACTTGAGATAGGAATGTCCCTCCAATATCGGCCTTTAAAAAAATATTTTAGAAAGAATAGCTTGTGACTTGGGAGCTGGGGGAAAAAGACCGTGAGTCTAACCCTCCATCACTTAATTGACATTAGAGAATACAAAAAAGGTAATTTGGGTTTAATAAGGGTTAACTTGCCTTGGAGCAGTCGACTTGAATATGCTGGTAATTAGTGGGGGACTAACTGGCCATCCAAAACAAACGGAGCTTAAAAACCAAATGAAAGATATTAAGAAATCCCCGTCATTAAAGATTTATAGTCTTATTGGCTGATTTGAGGCTTGGAAACGTATAGTATAGGGGAGTGATACAACAACAACAACAAGAAGTAGAAATTTATTACATGCGGTAGACCCGGCCAATTGGGCTCATGTTATTCAACCGGGAGCACTACTAGTGTGATAAAACTAACGCCAACAGTTTACGCTACAAATGCAAAGGAATGCGGTTGGACTGGAGCACACATTATTAGAATAGAAATACCTCCTTTGGCGATGGTGATGAAATTTTATTTTTTTTTCCTTTCCTTTTTGGTCAAGCTCGAACCTTTGGTGCTTTAAAGTGCACCAGAGCAGTGGTAGTGGTGGGTCACACTCAGAGACAGCAAAGAGGCCGTCTCACTCCGGGACATCGTACTATTTATATGCAGCAGGAATTAGGGATGAATGGTCGTCTACTTCGCCACTTGTCTACTACTCATTTCAATTCACTCCGCCTCACTACTTATCATCCATCTCCAATTAATTACAAAAGGCACTCACGCAGCAAGAGAATTAAACACAAACCCCACCCACCCCACTCCTTCCCCCCCTCTCCCTCTCTTCTTCTGTTCCTTCTTCTTCTTCTTCTTCTTATCTACTTTCCCAGGCCCAATCGCCTGACAGAGAAAAAGAGAAGGAGTTAGAGAATCATGCTCTCAGAAAACTCAAATCCAGACAGAAGCACTGACCCAATTCCAGACACAAACACTAACCCAATTCCAGACATGACGGAACTGCAAATTACTACAACTACTGTGGTCGCGTATCCAACGACCCAGCCGAATACGCGCTCTGTTCTTCGCCTCGCCTTGTACCCAGTCACCCTCAAGGTTCTCTCTCCCTCCCTCTCTCCCTCTCTCTCCCTCTCTCTCTCTCTCGTTAATCACACCTCCCTCCCTTCTTCCTCTTCATTTCACTTTAATGCGTCTACTTACTTCATCTATTTATTTTTATTTTTATATTTACTTTTGCGGCGGCGCCTGCGCCAACTTCTGTTTTGTGTCCCTCCATTTTATGCAATCTGTAGTCTTCTTTTCTTTTTAATAAAGATCTATTTTTTTTTTTTTTATTTCTATATCTATTACATACTTATGTTTGTAACTAACCGTTCGTTTGTTTGTTTGTTTGTTTGACCGCATGCATCTGCATACATATACGTACAGTTTGAGGAAGTGGTATACAAGGTAAAGAAGAGAGGAGGAGGAGGATGCTCATGCTGGTGGGGAGGCGGAGGTGGGGGTGGTTCTTCGAGTGGGGAGAGGACGATACTCAACGGGATCACGGGACTGGTGTGCCCTGGTGAGATCCTGGCCATGCTAGGCCCCTCCGGCAGCGGCAAGACCACCCTCCTCACGGCCCTCGGCGGCAGGCTCGCCGGCAAGCTCTCCGGCAAGATCACCTACAACGGCCAGCCCTTCTCCGGGCCCATGAAGCGGCGTACGGGGTTCGTGGCCCAGGACGACGTCCTCTACCCCCACCTCACGGTGACGGAGACCCTCGTCTTCGCTGCCTTGCTGAGGCTGCCCGACACCCTGAGCCGGGCGGAGAAGGTGGAGCACGCGGATCTCGTGATCGGAGAGCTGGGGCTGGGGCGGTGCCGGAATAGCATGATCGGCGGCCCCCTGTTCCGGGGGATATCGGGCGGGGAGAAGAAGAGGGTGAGCATCGGGCAGGAGATGCTGGTGAACCCCAGCCTCCTCCTCCTCGATGAGCCCACCTCCGGCCTCGACTCCACCACCGCCCTCAGGATCCTCGCCACCGTCAAGCGGCTGGCCAGCGGCGGCAGGACGGTGGTAACGACGGTGCACCAGCCGTCGAGCCGCCTCTACCACATGTTCGACAAGGTGGTGCTCCTCTCAGAGGGCCACCCCATCTACTACGGCTACGCCTCCACGGCCCTCGACTACTTCTCCTCAATTGGATTCTCCACCTCCGTCACCGTTAACCCTGCTGATCTCTTGCTAGATCTCGCCCACGGTAAGCCCCGACCGACGTGCTGTTTGTGATTTTATTTTAATTTATATATATATATATATATATATATATATATATTCCTTCATTTATAGTAGTAATTTGTTTTGTTATTATTATTTTCCTTCTTCTTGTTGTGGTTTTCGTGGCTGCTGAGTAAATTAGTAATGATTGAAGAGAAATCCTCCTGAAAAAAATTATGCAAACGGGGCTTCCATCCATCCCATAAAGAGAATCTAATCGAATCAATCCATCTAAATGGATTTGATGGATGGATATTGCTTGATCTTGTTTTCTGAAAAGTGGACACCAATATCGCTATTGAGATCGATTCGATTGACAAGTTTTGGTGGGACCCGTCCCAGTGCTGTTGGTTGTTATTGACTGCAGCATATGATGGATGGATGGATGGTTGTTGCATTCCGTTTGCGCCTGGCAAAAATTGTCCCCAATCAATCCCAATCGTGGATTTTGTTGGATGGAGGACTCGTCTCTCAAAATTCAATTCCACGAATGATCCTTCCACTTCCACCCGATGGAGGACTTTCTTCTTTTTTTTGGATGGATGGTGAGGGTTGCCTCTTCTGTCTTCGTCTCTGTATCTGCGACTCTGGTGAGCTCAAACATCAATCTTGATGATCGGATAGATGAGGAGATCATTCCAGATAGCTTATATACAGTGAAAATCCACTACATGGGAAGGTGGACGGTCGACCAAACCATAAGAATTGGGGGAAAAAAATATTTAAAAGCCCTTAAAATGAAAAAGAAGGAAAGGAGGAGACTAGAGAGGTTTCTTTTTTAAAGTCACGTATCTAATTTTGAGTTGAGTTGGGGCAATTGCAGGGATTGCGCCACAATCTGACTCGATGCACCACGGAGATCAAGGGGAGCAGAAGTCAGTGAGGGAGCTTCTCATCACCGCCTACGACAAGAACATTGCTACCAGATTGAAGGCTGAACTCTGCCTCCCCGACGTCAACGGCTATTCCTACACCAGAGAACCATCTGCGTGTGAGACACTCTCTCTCTCCCTTCCTCTTTCTCTCTCTATCTATATATACATATATACTACTTGTATTGTTGTTAACTCGTTCAATTGAATCCTATTCCCTCTTTTTATGTATACATTTGACACTGGTCTAATTGAATTGAATTGAATTGAATTAATGAAGCAGGGAATGCAGCAAGCAAGACAGAGAAATGGGGCACAAGTTGGTGTCAGCAGTTCAAGGTGCTCCTCAAGAGAGGATTGAAGGAGAGGAGGCATGAGGCATTCAACAAGCTCAGAATCTTTCAAGTCATCAGCGTCGCCACGCTCGCCGGCCTCCTCTGGTGGCACACTCCAATCTCCCACATCCAAGATCGCGTAACCCCCCATGCAACACCCTTTTCTTTCTTTCTTTTTTCTTCTTCTTTTTTTTTTTTTTTTTTTTAATCTCTCTTTCAAGAAAATTAGAAAATTAAAAAGAGGCTCACTCTCTTCGGTATCACTATGATCAGTATATAAAGAGCTTTTTTTTTTTTTTTTTGGCATTTAATTTTGCAATTTGCATTTGCTGCAGATCGCCCTGCTCTTCTTCTTCTCCGTGTTTTGGGGCTTCTTCCCTCTCTACAATGCCGTCTTCACTTTCCCACAAGAACGGGCCATGCTTATCAAGGAGCAGTCCTCGGGCATGTACCGGCTCTCCTCTTACTTCCTGGCGAGGATGGCCGGGGACCTCCCCATGGAGCTGGCGCTCCCCACGGCCTTCGTGGTCATCATCTACTGGATGGGGGGGCTGAAGCCCGACGCAGCCTCCTTCATCCTCTCCCTGCTAGTGGTCCTCCTCAGCGTGCTCGTCTCCCAGAGCCTGGGCCTGGCCTTCGGCGCCATCCTCATGGACGTGAAGCAGGCGACTACCCTGGCCTCCGTCACCACACTTGTCTTCCTCATCGCCGGGGGCTACTACATACAACAGATCCCGCCCTTCATCATTTGGCTCAAATACCTCAGCTTCAGCTTCTACTGCTACAAGCTGCTGCTTGGTGTCCAGTTCGCCGACAACGACTACTACGAGTGCTCCCCTGGGGGAGCCCTGTGCAGGGTCGTCGACTTTCCGGCCGTCAAGTCGGTGGGCCTGGCCCACGTATGGATGGACGTCTGCATCATGGTCCTCATGCTGATCGGCTATAGGCTCGTCGCCTATTTGGCCTTGCACCGAGTGCAGTTGAGGTAAATAAATTAAAAAACATGGAGCGGCATCGCCAGTCGAAATCTCTACTCTTACCTACTCTGCATCCAGAGAGACCACAACACCAAGATTCTCAACAACAACAACAACAACAACGGCAACAACCACCATTGGCAAGATAGGGAAGGAAAGAAGAAAGAAAAAAAAAAAAGAATAGAATATTGGTCCATGGGTCGGTCGGTCGAAGAGTTTTTTCTCCTTTTTCTTCAACTGAGAGAATAACAGTCTAGTTCTAGTTCTAGTAGTCTATAAAATGCATGCTACGGGACGAATAACTTTTAGTGAAATGTAACCCCACCCCCTTTTTCTCTTGCTTCTTTTTAGAAACAAGATTGGAAAGCTCCAGTCTTATACAGATTTTGACTAGAAAACTTATCACTTTTTCAGTCATTAATGTGTGAATGCATCATGCAAGATAATTAAGATTAGATATATTCCAAAACAACAAATAAACTCCATTAGAATCCCAGCAGTTTTTATCATGACTATGTGAACGGTAAAAATTTGCGCAGCTCGTTTTTTCTCTAAGAAAAAAGGATAAATATACATAATAGGGTGAGAGACACTTACATGTATGATGAGGGACACTTACATGATTCTCCCTATTTGCACATGAACATTTTTTTTTCTGCATATGAATGATTTTTCTTCTTTCGCATATGAATATTTCCAATTATGTAAGTGTCTCTTATCCTATGGTGAGGGATGGATGCACATGAATATTCTCCATATATATATATATATATATATATTTATTATTAAGAAAAACTTCAAATAAGTCCTTAAGTTTTTGCCTTATTTCAAAAAAAGACACAAGTGTTAAAAATTTTCAAATTAGTCTCTAAGTTTTTCATAAAGTTTTCAATTAAGGACATTCATCCATTTAAAACTATTTCCTGACAACTTTTTTCTTCAAATTTTTTAAACTACCCAAATTATCCTTCCATGAAATAAAACCCTCATTCACTTCCTCTATATTTTCTTCAATTTTTTCACCTTATAGTAATAAAAAAAAAAAACCTAGCATTTCCATTGAAATCGGCTAAATGTAATGGTTGTCAGAACCATATCATGACTTTAAATGAAGGTGCTGTGGATATTTTTAAAAAATTGAGAAAAATTTTCATAAAAAATACCTTTAAATGACCGTATGACCTTAATTGAAGTTTTATTGAAAAACTTAGGAACTAATTTGAAAAGTCTTGAAACTTGTGTCCTTTTTTGAAATAAGGCAAAAACCTAAGGCCTTACTTGAAAATTTCCCTTATTATTATTGTTGTTTAGGGCCTGTTTGTTTGTATTGGAATACATAGAAATTGAATAGATAAATAGAAACACAAAAAAGAAGGGAATATCCATCAAACCCGTTAATTGTATTAGTGAGATAGAGTGCCAATGTATGGATGTTACATGTAAGCTGTTAAATTTACACAGAGAATATAATACAAGTATTAACGTTTTGAAATAATTAGTTGACCAATCTTCTATGATAGGTTGAGATCTTGATTATTCAGTCTTTATGGTTTGCCGAGATCTTGGGATTCAACCGATCTTGATGGTGAGCTGCGGTTGTGCTTTATACGTAGGGTGATTAAAAATGAGGATTAAGGACAAATTTCTAAAAACGAACATCAAATAACTTTTTTTTTGGAAAATAAAATCAAAAGAAGATGTTATTTTATGCTTATTTTTAGATATTCACCTTGATCTTCATTTTTAATCACCCTATATATTCAATTTCCTTGTACTTTTACGTAAAAAATTAAGATTTTAGTATTTCTTATTGCCGAATAAAGTAATACGATAAGGTGAGAAGAATTACTTCTAGGCTATTGATCAAGAAGAGCTGTAAGCTGGCCCTTGAGAGGATATCGGCCCATCTGTGATCATAACTACTACCATCCATCAATCTGAATGATATTCACCATTAGATTGTGACTTGAGCACATGCAAGAACTTTTAGCTAACTCATGGGTTTGGTTATAATTGTTTCTCATTTATCTAATTTAATGATATGAATCTCCCCAGTATGGTGATATAATTTGGTAGAACAAATTAAGTGACAAGTTTAAAAAAACAAGAGGAAGCTACTGTTGAGTTATAAATACATGCGAAAACAATCGGTCTCGTGTTTGTGAGGTCATATTAGTTAGACTCGGCCATCAAAAGGAAAATCTCTACTGTTGTCAATGTTAGCATGGTATGACCCATATGCTCATGATTGGAGTATATCAAACACCATAGACTTTACTGATTATGATGTTTTGATAGACTTCATTATGGGTAAGCAAACTAAGCGAAACTAGAAAGGTGCCTCATAAATGCAAATTCATTAGGATGTCTATTTGCAAGTTTGACTTCGCCTAACTATAGAAGAAATATTCCATCAGATGACTGCTGATCCTATTATATGTCTATCTGTCAGAAGATAATTATGAGGCTGAGAGTACCGCCAAGGTATTTTTAATCAAAGTCGGAAATCAGTTTAGCGAGAGAGAATTTACAAGATGGGGTGAAGGAGGAGAATATCATAGAAGCCCATTTGCCCAATTCTCCCAAGACGAAGGTCTTACTAACAAAGGTAAAATAAGTAATATTCTAAAAGGATACATAGTATTGTTATAAATGTGTGGGACATAAGTGTGAAGCAAAATTATTTTATTTCATTTCCCCGTTGAATTTTCTTTAGTCTATATTGGCACTTTTTTGTTTTTTGGTTATGAGCCATTGGATTGACTCTAAAAAGAAGATTGTGGTGCTTGCTCCCTTTTAGAGAATCCTAATAGGAAACAAAAGAGGGGATCCCATTGTAAAGGGATTGAGAGAAAATAAAAGAAGGGTTTCTTTTAATAATTTCCCGAGAGGGCCCTCACTATAGCGAGCAAGGTGAGAATGCCCAGTACGGTCAGAACTCTAAGTAAGAGTTTGAGTCTGATTCCACTTCTGATTGGAATATTATTAAAAGACTAATGCACTAACTTGGAGCTATATATTGGGTGTTTCTCTCAACCCAGAGGTACTCACCACCTCTCTAATTAATCTGAGTAAGAGATATGTAAGAGGGAGAATATTATTCTCTAGAGCTATTGCGAAATTGTTTTGAAATGCTACTCTGAAATGTTTGAAGTTTCTACTTCTTTATAGAAGGTTGTGCATCTTGGTCTCAAGTTGTTGAATGAGGATCAACAAGCACAGGGAGTGGTGCACGGCGAGGAGTTGTGCAAGAACAACTACAGTCCTTAAGTCGACGTACTGACTGAGACAAAAGAGCTGTGAGTATGTTGACACAAAACAAAAAAAAAACGTTACTTTGCCTTTTCAACATCAAGAAGCTACATCATACTACAAACAAGCAATGCTACTTCAAGCATCAGATCTTGTCAGAATCAAACAAAAACTGCAAAATTCTTCAAATCAGCCAAAAGAGTGGTATACATGAAGTTTCGGGCCGTTTTAACATCATTTGACCTAACTTCACTCCTCCAATAGCTGAGCAGGCGCTCCCGACGGCGGTGAAGCCAGAAACCCTGACACACAAAATAGAGCACACAGCTTGCCTCAAAATACCACTAGGAGGCTCTACATCAAGTTTCAAGCCATTCCGACATCATTTGGCCTAACTTCACTCCTCCGGCAGCTAAACAGGCGCTCCCGGCGGTGACGGCGTCGAAGACATTAAAACTTCGATCAGAGCCCACGGATGGTCTCAAAATACATCTAAAGGGCTCCGTGTCAAATTTCAAATCAAACCAACAACGTTTGACCCTCCATCAACTTCAAGTAGTAAAATTAAGCCTCTTGGCGGATGCTTCTAAAGGGCTGCACGTCAAATTTCAGGTCATTCCGATTACGTTTGACCCAACTTTGACGCTCCGAAACAAAATCAAGGCTACCGGCGGCGGGGCACCCCGGGACCATGACATCCAAATTGGAGCTAATGGATCGTCTCAAAATGACTCCAATGGGCCCCCTGTCAAATTTCAGGACAATCGGACATTGGTTGATCGTACATCAAAACGCGGCATCTTCCTCGCGGCAAAATCAAGTCTAACAGCAACGGGACCCCACACGGCTTCAAAACTCAAATAAAAGCCCATGACTAGTCCTATCCACTGCTCAGGAGGCTTCACCTCAAATTCGGGTCATTCCGATATCGTTTGACCTAGTTTTGACTCTTGACGGAAAATTGGCTACAAAGTCTTCGGCCTTTCCGGAAGATAGAAAACTTTATGCTTCGATTTGCACGGCTTCTCGTTAGGTTTTTTTCAGGAGAATCAAGCCAATAAATGAGGAGAAATGTTAAGAAAAATATAGGCGAAAGAAAGAATCAAAAAGATCGAAAAACGTCCGTGAAACGGCAACCGGAAGGGGAAAAGCCCCATGGAATTCGGGTCACCGGATTTCCGTCGGGTGGCCCGTTTTCCGATTCTTTTCGCGTTTCGGGAATTTAAGCCCCTGTGGTTTTGCGAAAATCTGATTCTTGATGCTTGAAATCGACTGATCTTCATCAACATTTCGGATCAGCCGTCAAGAGCATGAAATCATCATTGACCACTCCAAGATCGTCAATCGGCTGACAAAAAAAGTACACTTTCTATCTGACCGATCGAGAAATCAACAAGACAGATGTCACCGGCCTACTAGCACCAATCAATGTCTAAAGTTATATCGCCATCCGACATCAAACAACATGTGGATCCATCGGCGATCGTCACAAGAAGAATTCCAAAAGACGCGGCACAGCCTGCGACTCTTCAAATGCCCTAACGACCACTTAATGCAGTTAATTGACCCGTTTTATGACAACTTAATGCGGTCATTAACCCATTATTTTGGACGGTCCAATCAAAATCAAGCAAATGGGAGTTACAAATCCAAGCAATCATGGTATTAAAACCATGAAAATTCTCTCATTATGGAGATTAAGGGCGATTAAATGCCCATCATTCTCCATCAACCAATCATATTCAAGGAAAAAGGAGTTACAAAATCAAAGAATTAAAACTTGTAACTCCCCTCATCATGGAGCATCAATGCCATCAATGCTCATAACCCACCTTATGGCTACCAAAAGCCTATAAAAGGAGGGTCATTCCAAGAAGAAAAGGTCCAGAAAAATCCAAGAAAAATCCCGAAGAATTCTCGAAGAAATCTCTACACAAATAAGCTCTCTTTCTTCAAAAACACTCTATTACAGAAGAAACACCACAAAGTGATCGAAGTCCCTTGGGGGGCCACCCCCCTAGGTCCTCTCTCCTTCTATCCAATATGGCCTAAACGCGACTCTTCAGCCCGTTTACTCTTTTTTTTTTATTGGATATAGGACCTCCCCTTCGTCTTTATCCTCTAAAAAACTGAAGTCCAAGCCAAGTCAAAGAATCAAAGCATCAAGAGTTCTCATCTGAAGGACGATGAGGAAGTCCATACATGACTTGTGACCGTCGATCTGAACGAGTCCCCGCAATCTCCTGAGAAGTCAGATTCATTTTCTCACTTTTCTATTGTATTTTGTATTCTTTGTAAAGAGACAAAAAAATCACATTTATTGTCTTTCATTATTGATGAGATTTGTAAGTCGCATTTCACGGCACAAATCGTCTTTCACGACAAACAAAATGAAATCACCTCTTACAGCATTAAAAAAAAATTGTGTCTCTTTCTTAAAATATATGTGCAATGAAAAGTTAGAAAGAATAATTGATTTCCTTTCTACTTGTGAAGGTGAATCTCCGGATCACCACTTCAAATTCCAAGTAGAATAGAAAATCTGGCATATCCGTACAAAAAATGTTGATGACTTGCTTTTCCTCCTCCACCAGACCCCGGGAGCCCCCCGGGGCGGAAGGAGAGGACGAAAGGCCGGGGCCCCATCAGAGTATATCGTGTAACTATTCAATAGTAATTGGTTCTTCTGATCGTGTTTTTTTCTCTTAGAAAGGCTTTCCGTGTTAAAAATGTGTCTGCATTCTTGTGGTGATTGATTGGTAGATAGATTTGCTACGTATATCTTGTTTGGTTTTTTACATCTGCTGTGCATTGGCTATTGGACTAGCTTACTCATCCAATTCTAATAACTTTCAATTGGTATCAGAGTGGGTTGCACTATTCTATTATGTAGATCTTAATTTTTGCTAGAATGAATATCTACCACGAAGGCACTTCAACCAATAAACCTCCTCTATTGGATATGAACAACTATACTTATTGAAAAGCTAGGATGGTTGCGTTCTTGAAGGCCATAGATATTAAAGTTTGGAAGTCTGTTGTGAATAGCTATTCCTTGTCCACTGTCACCCTTGTCCACTGTCACTGCCAATGGGGTAACTGGTCACAAATCTAAAGAATAGTGGATTAAGGAAGAAGAACTGGCTGCCACTTACAACTCCAAAGCTTTAAATGTTTTTTTATAATAGAGTTAGTATGTCCGAATTTCAAAAAAATTCTGTATGCACTACTACAAAAGAAGCTTGGGATATTTTGCAGACTGTGCATGAAGGGATTAACACTGCCAAGCAGTCGAAACTTCATAAATTGTATACAGCCTTCGGAACCATAAAGATAGACGAAAATGAATCTTTCAGTGAATTTAATGATAGGCTGAATGCAATCGTCAATGATACCTTTACTTTAGGAGAACCAATTCCTGAAAATAGAATTGTTAAAAAGATTTTGAGGTCTCTTCCAGAAAGGTTATGGCCATGGAGGAGAATAAAAATCTCAATACTCTGAAAGTTGATGAGTTGGTGGGCAACCTACAAACTTTTAAAGCAAACCTTAGGTCTAATGGGAAGATACAATCTAAAGGTACTGCTTTGAAAGCGTCCAAGAAATCATACAAGAAAGCTGCAAGAGATACATATACAGATTCAGATTCCGAGGAAATTGATTCCCAAGTTGTTGTACAGTCCATGAAGCAGTTCAAGCTTTTTATGAAGGGGAAGAAAACCAATGTGACAATCCCTAGAAGTTCTGGTAAGAAGGAATCTTTCAAAAGGGTTCAATGTTATGAGTGTCAAGGATATGGACACGTTGCTAGTAACTACGGAAATAGAAAATCTAAGAAGAAGGCTTTAAATACGACTTGGGAAGAAGAAACTTCTGATGAGAATGATGAAAATTTTGAATCTAAGAAGCCTAACACTGGCAAAGGAAAGTTCATTGCTTTTATGGCATCGAAAGGTTTTGCTACTTCCCATTTTTCTTCCGAAGCCGAGACTGATCAAGATACTGAGTCAGATGAAGAACCAGGTTGGAAAGTTTAATATGAGACACTTTTCATAAATACTCCTAAGACTGGAGTACAATTGTATTTATATAGTGAAGTTATTTGCGATTAACTGTGGGTCCGGAGTTCACATGAGATGTAGGGTCCATATTTCCAGTTGTAGCCAATTTCTAAGGAATTCCTACTAGCACCTATGCTGGCTCTAAGAAGACAAGGTTACTGATTTAAAGGTTTTGCTCTAGAAAGAGTGGGACATATACTAATAATGGAAGTGGGACTTCTAATTATAAGCTAAGAGGAAGTGCTCATGTACTATATATAGAGGCTAGGCGTGGACGTCCCATACCAAGTATCCACGCCCAGTAAAGGACACCGAAGCCTCTCTCTCTTCTTCTCTTCTCTCCTTCGTCTACCAGAGTGCCTAGAGTTTCCTTCTCCTTAGAGATCCCATCATTCTCTTTGAGAAGTTCTCTATAAGAGAGCTATAGCATGAAAGAACACGAGGTGTAAGAGATCTTGATTATTCTTGCATAAGTGTTTCAGAACAACCAAAGTTATCAACTCCTCAATTTGAGCACAATCGCGCTCCTAATGTATAGATCTACATCGTTTGCTCTTGTAGATTATTTTGGATGCATGTTGCTACTATTTTTCTATTTTCTAGATATTATATCTCTGGTCTTAATACATGAGAAGAGGGTTTAAGATCTTGGCATTGAGATTTTGGCCTTATGGGTATTTGATTCATGCTTCAAGTGAGTTAAAAGCTTTGAAAACCTATCCACGATGCTCGCCTACTTTCAACAACTAGTACCTTCCCCATTTCCCCGTCCTTGATGACAAAATGAGAATCAATAACTCACATGCATATGTATTATCTCTAGCCAACTGTGAAACATAAACTAAGTTAAATTTTATTTTTGGAACCACTAAGACAACTATCAATTTGATATTTTTTTATTTTACACAATCCCGTGTGAAAAATATTCAAATGTGAGTCCTCTCCGACCATTATTTTACTATCATCAACATAAGGTTTTAAGTGAACAAGTGTGTGTCAACGTACATTGTTGGACCAACCTCTTTTGTTGTCAATGCTTGAAGAATATCGTCTTAAGCTAGCATGCAAAACAACCGTGCTACATGGACTGAGTGGGGACCGGTTTCGGACCCGGTCCCCCACGAGGACCATTGGATCCCAGCCCCAATTCGGCCCCCCAGTCGGTCCATACCGATTTTCCCCATGCCAAATCCTCTGTACCAGCATTTGACTGCGAAATGTCCTCTTTGATTACAAATCTGACAAAAAATAGGTAGTCTAGGCATGTATGGAGCCGGTTGGTTTGTCACCTCTGTTAGTTGATTTTGGGCCTGTGATGAATGCACAGTTCATTGAAATGTTGTTGACCATTAAAGGAACGGACATGTGGGCAAGTAGTGTCACGCTCCAATTCCAAAACCCGAGTTTACAGTCAAGGTCCTGGATTTGGCGTGCGACTTTCCGAGTACATCAGGAGTTTCAGGATCTTAGGTCCGCAGTAAGGGTCCAATTTAAGACTTTTTTCCAACAATATTAATAATGAACATTTAAAGAAATTGCAGAAGCAGTAAATGAATAAGCGGAAGCAATGACCAAATATGTGAAAGCAATATAACAGGTCCAATGGTATCCATCATATGGAAAATACAAGGGAAACAAGTCCAGCTATGTGTTCCTAATACGAATATTAATGGTTTATATAGATAATGGCCCAATCCTCACACGAATGACACTCAAATCCAAAATAAGAAGCACACAGTCCCAAGCACCGGCTCTCCATCATTAGATAACACTCTTAGTCACCCATACCCCGCCTGTAGTCCTTCGCTAGAAGCACCTCGAGGAATGCCTCGCCCTTTGGGACAATAGAGTCAGCTATAATACCCAAGCACCAAATAATGAGTCAGATCCAAAAGAACCTGGCAGCATAGTATACAAAATAACATAGTACAGATGCATCAAAAGGGTATAATTATAGTAAAAAGATTAATTAATAGAGTAACAATGGTAACAAAAATAGGCAGATCGTGCAATAACATAAATATCATGGATCAATATAGAAAGAGACAAGATAACCATCCATCCAATCAACATGGCACATCCACACACGCTAATACCACAGGGAATTATGACGCTGCCCTCCTAAACTACATACGAGTTGCGATGGGGAAATGTACGAGATCATAACCCAGCCATATCATATTACCGGAGTCTGTCGGCCATATATCGGTATCATGTAGTGTCAATGTGATACTGCAGTGGTGTAAGTCCTCCTTACCAACTCATCATGATGGCCTTACATAAAAAAAACAACTCCTAGCAAGGGTGATCAGTGCCAAGGCTAAGCTCATGTCAACCCGAATGGATGTTTATGCCGACTCTAAGAAACCACATAATCAGATCAGTGTATGGCTAGGCTACCCTTGCGTGAGCAAGGTTCATAGGCCCATACAAGGCTTAATATCATAATCCAAACCATACCAAAATCCATATAAACCATACATCCATAGTAAGGCGCATAAGTAGGGCCATCTTCGAGTTCGTGCTATAGCACCTTCCCAGTAACTGATGCGGCAGAAAGTTGATTATCTTATGAACAGGGTTGGTTTGTAATCTGTAAAAGTTGATTAGAAGATTGTTATGTTACTGCTATATAGACAGGTTTATGGAATCACATTGGGCCAGTTACCCAAGCCCACCTGGTTAGTGATGCACAAATTCAAATAATGCAATCAAAAGATTCAGCCCTACATCCTAATGAAGGAATTAGGATGGCTCTACCAACATAAATGATGAAATCATGGTGAACACCAGCAGCCTAATGTGGAATCTTGGAATCATAACAGCCCATCCTGTAATGATAATTGCACAGAATGGTGGCAGTACTAAAATGCTTCAGCAGAAAAGCGTAAAATCCTCCACATGCAAAGTTTTACAATTAGTCAAAACCTAATAAATTTACATGAGAATATTCAATATACCATCCATGTCAAACACAGAAACGCAACTTCTAATGGGCTTAACCGCTGTCATATTACAAAAGTTTAGAAACAAATAAAATCTGATGGATTATAGCATTCAAACCCATTCCTTTTCATGCTTAGTCATTGCCTTCACAATATAGCCAAGAAAGCAACAGTGCAAGAAAGAAGCACAAAGTTGGTAAGAAAGGAGTGTTCCATGCATTACTGCTGCTCCCTCCAATGATCCTGCCTGAAAATTTTCATGAAAGCATGCAGCTCATTTGTTAATGTGGATAGCTGTCTGGCAGCACGTACATCAGCAACACCATTCCCTGAAATCTCCTGTCCGCCAACTTCATCCTTCCATGTCATTCCACACTGTCCATTTTGACCCACACAAAGTACTTTGATTATAGTAAAAATCGAGTAAACAACCTAACATCATTACAGGTTTTTCGTAGCACTCATCACCAAAGACTAATGCTTTCCTTTATTTTGATAAGACCAAAATTACCTCCCTGGGTTTCTTTTTGTCTGTGAGGAAGTTTCATGTACACCTAGGTGTCAATCCCATGTAGCATGCAAGTTTTGCATAGAAACAGAAAAAAGATTGCTTGCTTTGCTGAGTCAGTTATACAAAGAAAAGCCTATTGCACAATGAAACTTAGTCTATTCAACTCTGGCATACAAAAGATAGGCTGTAGATCAGTGAGCATTGTAAACATTTACAAACTCCAAAAAATTTCAATTAGATTTAAGTAAACAGCTGCAGATCCTCCATACACAAAAAACTCAAAATTAATGTAAAGTTGGATAGATACACCTTGGCTCGATAATTAGTACGGAGGGAGAGATTGTGGAAGATGTCAAACATAAAATAAAATAAAATAAAAAGCAGCATGGTTGAAGCAGACTTGCTTCAGGAGTGCCTTGTGATCTGTGCATTACCAAAAAGAGTGAGGGAAAATTTTCCCAGGACAATGATTAGACTAATTATGACCTATGGAGCATAATGTTGGCTAATGAAGCAACACATGCGCAAAATGAGTGTACCAAGAGATAAAAATGATGAGATGGATGAGTGATGAAACTAGGAAAGATGGAATTAGAAATGAGCACTTTCGGGAACATTTAGGTGTAGCAACAATAGGTGATAAATCAAGAGAGACTCATTTGAGATAGTTTGGACATGTCTACTTAATGCCAGCAACGACGCCGTTAAAAAAACTAAAATTTCCTATGCAAGTTGATGGCCCGCCAAGGAAAAAGGGTCGCCTGAAGAGGACATGGATGTAAGCAGTACCTATTCGAGGATTTGGCTCAGGACAAATAGTAATAGAGAAACAGAATTCATGTAGCCGACCGAATATAGTAAGGACAAGACTTTGATGATGGTAATGATTCTTGTAGAATTAGAGATTGGATTAGATCACCCAGAGCCCTTTTGGATTAGATCTATCGTATAGCTAAGTTGGATTCAGATTCAGATATTGTATTTGAGATTTAAAATTGCTTAAGTTTGTAAGGCTTGTTTAAGATATGTAATTAAAATGGAAAAGTTAGACAAGCTCTGATGTTCCGCATCATATGCATTATGAATCCATGCTTACATTTTGAGGAAAAAAATCCTGATGCCAAATTCGAGGGCTCCGGATTTCGAGTCGTGATAGTTTACCTATTGAAAAAAAAAAAAGATGAGGCTTCTGACATTCCAAACTATTTCACAATCATGTCCAGCCATGTAAGATACTAAAATTAACAATGGTGGTGAATATACCAAAAAAAGGAAGTGAACCTATCTATATGAGGGTACTGAGGTTCAAACCTCTTGCACCTATAGACCTCAAAAGAATGGGACTGCTGAAAGGAGGCATGGGCACCTTCTTAAGGTCTCTAAGACCCTTCTATTTGGAATGAATTTCGCACTAAAAAAAATTAGCAGTCAGGATCCATTTTAACAGCAGCAAATATAATCAATAGACTTCCCACTCGTCCGTTGGGAGGAAAATCTCCCCTTGAAACCCTTTCTCATAAGCTGATGCAAACTTGAAGAAGAATTTGGATCAAGAAGTGTCAAAGCACGAGAACAAGGTCTCCCAAGAGACTATAACATGAAGAGGACACACCTCAAATGAAAAAACCCATGAAGAATTTTTTTTTATCATTATTCAAAGCTGTTTTTCTCCTACTACAAATCTGCAATGCCCATATAAATAGGAAAAGGGGCCTATCAAACAAGGAAAGTAAGAAAACTAGGAAAAATATTCTAAATACAACTCAGTAGGAAAACTAAACATAATTAGAAAGCTAATCATGATGACAACTAATTAGGAAAATAAAATGAAAAATAAAAAGTTTCTAAGCTCCCTTGGGCCCCACACGTGGACCATGGGTCTTCTTGAAGCGACTCATTAGCTTCGATCATAAGCCCAGTTCCTTCTTAGTACCACCAAAGGGCTTAGCACGGACCTATAGGCTGAATTATCACGATACTTTTGCACCAGTAGCAAAATTAAACTCATCAGAGTTCTTTTATCACTATTTGGAGACAAAAGCTGACCATTATATCAGCTTGATGTCAAGAACAACCTTCCTATATGATGATCTTCATGAAGTATATATGGCTATTCATCCAGGCCATACTTCTCAGGACGAGACATGGTTTATAAATTGAGGAAAGCATTATATGGGCTGAAACAGTCTCCTTGGGTATGGTTTAAAAATTTTAGCAGGGCTATCTTAACACTGGGATACAAAAGAAGCAGAGCAAGTCATAAGAACATACTATGGGATTACAGCCATCCTGGCTATTTAATATTATTATTACCAGTAACAACCCAAAAGAAATATCTACAGTTACGAGATCTCTCTCAAAACTAATTGAAGTCAGACTTAGGCACTCTTTAAGTATTTTCTGGGTAAAGAAATTCCTCGGTCTCATAAAGAGATTGTGCTTTCCCAACGAAAGTAAGTTCTTGACCTACTAATCAAGCTGGGCTACTTAGGAACAAAACTGTGGATACTCCTATGGAAGTGAATCATTGTCTTTGTTCTACTGAAGAATTGTTGGCTGACAGAAGACAATATCAAAAATTACTAGGAAAACTCATTTATCTTACCATCTCCAGACTGGATATTGCCTATGCCGTCAGTGTAGTCAGTAGATTCATGCATTCACCACGATAACCGCATCTTCTGTGCAGTTCACCAAATATTAAGATACTTGAAGCCATAACCAGGGAACTAATTACTATACTCCAAACACAAAATTTGGATATAGTGGAATTCATAGATGCAGATTGGACGAAATCTTGTTACTTGGAAAAGTAAAACATGTGCTCGATGAGCAAAAGCTTAATACAGAAACATGGCTCATGGGATGTATGAAGTGTAATGGTTGAGAAAGCTCCTCAGTGGCCCCTCAACTATGCAATTTCATGATGCATTGGCCATGCGGCATTATGGAGGGACTAGGGACAATCGGCATTGAGAGAATTGCCCCCTCAAGTTAACAATCTCTTCATTAATGGGCAATGTGGCATTATAGAGACACTGAGAGAGGATCCAAATAGCGGTTGCAACATGCGTAGCGGCCAGTAGCCAAAACACTACATAGTGGGCAATACGCAGCGTCATAACGGTGTGAGTTTTTGAAGTGGTCAAAAGAATTGAAATCTTGTGTAGCAGTCAATCTCTTCTTTTTTTTTAGTGATTTGGAAAATTTTAAATCTAGGATTGTTCTTCTAATATTATTTGAAGAAAATTTATAAAAAAATATTAGATTTTAAATAATTAATAATAACTGAATAAATATGAAATATTGTCAGTTGACCATTGCTTGCCCCCCTAAACAAAAATCCTGGCTCCAACATTGATGCTCCTAATTGATCTTGGTATAAGAGTTAACGCTTGAATATGGTGATAATATGGAAGCTGTGTATATTTTTGAAGACTTAGTATTTCATGAAAGAATCAAACATATTGAAGTGGACTGTGATTTCACACGGGAAAATATTCTCTCGAATATCATCGGTGTAGAATTCGTCCGATCAAAAATCAATTGGTAGATGTACTTGATCATCATCATCAAAGCCTTGTCCCAACTAAATTGGGCTTGGCTACATGAATTATGCTTATCCATTCCAATCTATCCTAAGCCAAATCCTTGGATAGGTTGCACTTCATCAAATCTATTATTACCACTTTTATCCACGTCCTTTTCGGCCTACCCCTTCTCCTTGGCGGGGCATTTACCTACATAGAAAAAAATTCTCCTCATCAGTGTTACTGTTGACCCGCGTCACGTCCAAACCATCTCAAATGGGTTTCACTTATTTTATCACCTATTAATGCTACCCCTAAAAGCTCCCAAAAGCACTCATTTTTTATTCTATCCTTCCTACTTTTACCAAACATCCACCTCAACATTCTCATCTCTGCTACACTCATTTTCAGCATGTGTTGTGATAAGAACATTAGATCATTTCATTGGAAAATATACCAAAGAAAAAATAAAAAGGCTCCCGACCACCCTTATTTGTGGTTGGGTGACATTTATCTAGGTCCAGATCGAGGATTTGGCAGAGATTCACGGTTGGATCATCATTTTGGAGATCTCATCATATCAGTAGAGATCCACCATTGGATCATCATTTCGGAGACCCACCGTTGGATCAACATATTAGAGGGGATCTACTGTTGGTTCACACTCTCATCATGGCTTAGAGGTCAGATCACATAAAGTCACATCCCAATTAATTAGTTGAAGACACCACACCCGGATGATTAGAGTATAAGACCCCATTTGCATGATATCAGGAAGGCCCCACCCTTGGGAAGATGCAGATGGGCTGCTCTTAGAAGTTTGTGGGCCCGTTAGACCCAATTATATGGGAAGCCCACCTTTAGGATATTTTCATTTAATGATTTGGTCTTATTAGTACTTAGAGATTTTTACTTAAGTGTTTAATGATCTTAGCCATGGTTCAAAATAGTGGCTGCTACGCTACATCAGCCATAGCAGTCGAGGCCACTACACTATTTTAAAAGCTGGCGCTACGGTTTAAAACCTAGTAAAGCCAATCAATTTTAATTTTAAAATTTTGTTTCATATTTCTTCTCATCAATAGTCTTTCCTAAAGTTGTCTCTACCCTTATATTCACTAAAAAAACACAAGATTGGTTGGTATACAAGATTCAAAAAAAATTTAATAGTTTAAAAATTCACACCGCTACGTATCGCCCGCTATATAGCATTTTGGCCACTAGCCACTGTGCACACCGTGACGAAGCCTAGGACCCGCAAGCAGTTATGAAACGGTGATGGAATGGGTGTAAACAAACTCTATGAGAGACTTCACCAAATCCTGGACGGATTCCAATAGGGACCAACTCTGCGGATGAGAATTAGCCGAATTCCTCTCGAAACTCAATAGCACTCTTTCATTGAAAAGAAAGAAAAAACCAAACAAACCAATCTCTATTATTCAATAATCGTGAACCACTCTCCTAATGGAGGGATTACATATTAATAGGAAGGGTTGGACATCCCCTTTCCTAGTAGGACTCAATTTTTCCTAAACAATAAAAGAAACCAAACTTGGTTACAATCCAAATAAAATAAAAATCCTAATTTTAATGAAAATAAATCATAACCCTCTAAATAAGAATCTTAAGTAATTAAAAATTTTAACTAAATGAATGACCTATTGGGCTTGTGTATTGGCCCAATTAATTGGCAGACCATGGATCTGGCTTGCATCAGTTTCTCCTCGCCTTGGAGAGAAATCGACCTCGAGTTTTGTAAATGTCCACTTGGGTCAAAAACCAAGCATACAAACTTTCGAAGTTCTCAATGTTGTTATTCTTCGCATAGCTTGGGAACTCGACTTGATTTCTTCCTCCAGTCAAAAGTAGATTGGAGGTGTTGATTCTTTTGATGCTTGCATTTTTCTTAGATATGTGATCGGACCATTAGATGCTTCAATTGTTGCATGTGTACCAACAGATCATGATCTTTGAATATCCATCGTTGATCCCAAAAGATGAAGTCAATGTGGGGGACTTCAACGATTTGTTCTTCTATTGAACTCCTATGAGGTCCACAGAATGATTAGACTTGTTGCTCATTAGATCTATGTCTTCAACATTCGCTTGTCCCTCTTCATTTGCCTCTTGCCCCTTCACTTGCCTCTCTCATTAGTTTCTTCATCTTTCTTTTCAATGTTATCCTTGATGTCTTTTATCATGGTTTGTAGCTCTTGTGGCACAACGATGACTTATGTTTCTTCCTTTTGCTCACTCTTTGATTCTTCGATTGGAGGTGAAGATCTAGATGGAGAAGGTGTTGGTGATGACAATGGAATGAACTCGATCCATTGTCCTTTCCAAACAAAAGAATGTATGTTCTTCTCTTTGTCAGTACGCACATTCATATCCAAAAGCCATGGTCTTCCAAGAAGAATATGAGTAACATTCATATTGATAACATCACACCAAACATGGTCTTAATAATTACCAATCTTGAAAGATACCGGACATCGATGAGTTACTGGAATGATTACATCATTGGCCCATGTAACTCGATATGGCTTCAGGAGCTTCTCAATTTGCCAATGAAGCTTGTCAATCACTTCTTGCCCAATGAAGTTTATCGCGCGCCACGATCAATAACCAGATTAGCTAACTTGCCTTCACATCTGACATGTGTTTGGAATTTTGTATATTGTCTCCATTCTTCTTCTTCCATCTTATTTGTGGTGAGAAGTCAGCATATGAAATGCTTGGGATTATCCTCTCTTGAAAAATGTGACAACAATATGAGCTCTTCTTCTTTGTTGGGACCTTCTTTCTTGAGGTTTATATTGTTGTATGTGAGATTGTCGAAGTATGTGTTCAACATGGATAACTTCTTTGTATGCTTCTTGAACGGTTTGACAAAATTTCATTTTCTCCTCTATATCCGGGTTTAGACCTCATAGAACGAGCTACATAATGTGACTCACTTTCCTTCAATGAACATAGATATTGTAGTTCTTGAAATTGGCAGGTATATTCAGCAATTGACAACTCCCTTTGCTTCAAATTGAGGAATTCATGAAAGTAGACTTCATTCTCAAAATAAAAATTTCTAGGGAGAGAAAGGGCTTCGGGAAGACTAGGAAATGGAACGGAGGGAGAGAAAGGGGAGGTAGTTTCTGGGCAGATAGGAAAACGAGAGAGAGAGAGAGAGAGGTCCGGACAGAGTTGGAGTGGGTAGATGGGAAATGAGAGAGAAGAGAGCTAGGTAGAGGGGGCAGAGAAGAAAGATGGGGAGCAAGGATGAAAATAGCGGTGGCGGTGGGCCAAACCACTACGAAGCGAGCTGTCACGATCCAAATTCCGGGGCCCTGTCGGATATCCGGATCGTGATAACTGGGCAATGTATACCATTCATTTATCAAATTATTCGCATAAGAGATTGGCATATAAATCAACTATAATTCCAATTAATTTAAATAAAGTCAACAATATAAAAATCTCTAAATAATCAAAATCCCTATGTTCTGACTCAATAATAATGTACTAATCATTAAATCAATTTCTAAACAAAACTAAATCTTCTGCCACTCATATAATTATTTCTCGTTCTCTCTTCAGCCACGCATGCCAAACTCTACGTGCTGAGCGCCATCCTGATTTATCCCACCCGCAGTAAGATTACCTGAAGGGGGCAACACAACATCAGTATTACTGGTGAATGAATATTCCTAATTACATAAGCAGCATAAAGCATAATATTACATGATTTAACACTATTGAATCAATATATTATATGCACAATAATACATCCATAAATATACATCCGTGCCCATGCACCTTACCACGCCTCAAAGGCTTATTGTATACATGTATACCGGTCCTTATGACCCTGTCTCATCGGACACGTCCCCTATGGACCAGCCGCTATAATGGCTCGGACACTAAGTCCAACATCCCCTTGTCCGGGATCTCATCATCTCATAACAACCACAACTCACTATTATTATCAATCTTCCTCATATACATATCAATAGTGTGGGCCCCACCCTTACTTAGTTCATTGTTTACTGCCCCACTCCAATTCAAAATTGGTATTATCAGAGTAGGGTTGGTCCACACCATAAAACAAAATATAATATGTAATAAGTAAACATAATGCATATAATTATCTATAATTAGATTGATCACAGTTACTCAAATCACCATTAAATTAATCATCTCTCTTTAATTTATCTATATAATAAACTGTATGTGGTCATCACTTACCAATCCTGGCCAAACCCAACTAAATCCAACTCAGATCCATGAACAGAGCCCAGTATTGGGTTGTCCACGCCTGACGGATTGCCCATATAGCATCCAGTGGATCCCGCTGGTCTAAATCATGATCAGGTCTACTCTCTAGGGTTACCCAAGTATAGGCTTTACTCTTAATGACTTGGATTCACCATCAGATATTTTTATTGGCCCCCACAAGGTTAACAAATACAATTAAAATTCATAAATAATCCTTATTGTTAACAAAATTGAAGTTCCTGGATAACTGGTCAGATGGAGACCAGGCCACATGGAACCACCACCAATGGAATCGTCTCTGAGTCTACTTCAAGACGTGGGGTCCTAATCCACGATTGGTTTAATTAGTGGGTCCCACCATAGATGTCGACCCAAGGGTATGTTGCCGTCAGTTTCACGCCTGTATTGCTCCAAATTCAATATCCAGTGGGTCCCACTCCACTAAATCAAGATCAGCCATCTAGGTGATGGTCGACCACTACTACACTATCATCCTCATGGATCTGATCCCTCATCAGATCATGTACTGGGGTCCACAAACCAAAAACGGAAGTTACTGGTTTTCTGTACAAATTCACGCCATCTGTATTTGATTTCCTTGATCAGTGGGTCTCACTGATCATAATGCAAGATGTCCACTCCACCATGGTCGCCCATCAGTCCTCTTCCAGATGTGGGGTGGTGATTTTCGATAAGGTCCACCGATGGGTCCCACAACCCACAAACAGCCAATACATCCATTGACGACAGTCTCTGTTTCAAGATATTCGATCCTATTTCATGGATTTGCATTATGTCCTACTTGTATCATTCTCATATTCAATTACATAGGACTTCTTAACCAAAACAGATCATCTTAATACAGAATAATCAAATCACTTCTTCCACATTAGTTCTTTCTTAACACAGAATGTCCAATTCACAATCCAATATCAACATCTTACCTATTTAACTAATTAATTAGGAAGATCCACTCACCTTTGATATGCTATCGTTGCTTTTGCAATGTGTGGGCGCGAATAGGACATCAATAGCTTTCCCTTCCTTCTCCTGATTAACAGCCACAAGACTCTCTATCTTAGAATTGCTCTCCAAGGAAGAAATTGAATACTACTCTAATGGTCGATGGTTGAACATATATACTAAAAAGGAATCAGAGTCCTATTCTTCTTCTCCTAGTTTCACTTAGAGTTGTTTCACAACTCCTTCCCTTATCCAGTTACCATAAACAAGGAACGTTCCTAATTAACAAAATAGATAGACAACAGAGTCCTACTAGGAGAGTTGCATAGACTTCCTAATTCCAATCTTTCCCTTATTTCCTCTATTAGAGTTGTCATGCAACTCTATTCCCAAAACGTGGAACACTCTCAATATTTCCAATTTCCTTAATATGTACCTCTACTAATACTATAATAAGGAAACAACCCAATTTACTACATGGGCCAGACTAATCCCAGGCCCAAATAATACAGGATATTACACGAGCGCTACGTAGTGTAGCAATGCGATTTGAAAAAATCGCCCAAAAAATTTGAAAATATTCTAGAAAATTGTAAAATGAAAGAAAATGTGTTTCTTTTGCAGAAGTAAGTAAAAAAATGGGGCGTAGCAGTGCACTCAATATATGAGGTCCTGTATCACTATATAAATAGAAAAAAATAGTAACGATTAGTTTTTTCACATGTATTCATATTTCTTAGTCATGTTAACTTAGAAAGTAATGAAAAGCTCATAAAGATTTTTTTGTTAAAAATTAAATTTGACTATAGCCTATTTCCTATTAAAATGAAAATGGCTCATTTTCTATTAAGGTGTACTTTGGTCAAGGCCTTATTTTAGTATTTCCTATTAGATTGAAATTTGGCTTAAACCTATTTCCAATTAATGTGAAACTTGGCTAGAGCCCATTTCTAGTTAGTGTCAAAGTTTGCTATGGCCCTATTTTCAATTAGAGTGAAATTTTATTGGGTTGTATTTCTAATTAAAGCGAAACTTGGCTAAGGCTCTAATTTCAATTAAGTTGTATTTGGTTAAGACATGCCCTTTTTATTTAATACTTGGGCATCAATGTAGAGCCCACCAATGGTTATGAAGACAACAGCTTTTGAGGGGCCATTTATATTTTATTTAAACCTTTTATAAGGTGGGCCACTGTGGGGGCCCATAAATTACCTTAAATAAATCAGATGGAAGGGCCCATATGCTACCCACTGCCCGGTGCCCTATTTCGTGTGAATGAAGGATAGGGAGACAACGGGAGAAGGGGGAAAGGAAAAGGAGGGAAAAGAAAAGAAAAGAAGGGAAAGGAAAGGAAGAAGAAGAAGGAAGAGGAGGAGCTCCTGCCGCTGCTGCCGCCTCCTCCTACCGCCTGTTGTTGTTGCTACCGCCGCCACTTTTGTACTAGTATGTTGTCTCTATCTCTCTCCCCTCATTTCTTCATTTTTGCCATTTCCTTTCTTCATGTTTTCCTCTTCTTCTTTTTTTCCTTTCCTTTCTTCTTCTTTTTCCCTTACTGTTCACTGTAGCAATGCCACAGTAACGTGGCGGCGCGTAGCAGCCGATACAGGCCGCTATGGGTGCGATACCCGATTTTTCCTAGATAGCGTGGCGGCCACTGCGGCCACGGCCGATATTTTCATCCTTGGTGGGGAGAGAGATAATAGGAAACAACTAGGAAGAAGTGAGGAAAGAGAGGGAACAGGAACACAAAAAGGGAGACGTTTTTTGTACACATACCAATTGATATTTTTTAAAGCGGAGAAGGCACGCGGACTTCCCACGAGTTGTTTTTTTTTTCCCCCCTTTTTAAAGGATGTAAGATTGTTTCACAAATCTTGTGCCAACTAAAGGTTGTCATTGGATTGTTCTATAAATTTAAAGATGAAAATTAATGAAAAACTCCTTCCAAATGAGTTTCACGCTTCGTTAGCCCATGGGAAGGTGGGAACATATGGTATGATGACAAACAAGCCCTAAGTTCTTATGGAGGTTTCAATTTTACTTTAATGAGATTTTATTCATCTCGTCTTCTCTCGATGTGAGATTTCAGCATGTGGGGTGGTTGGCAAATGTTTTTGTGGACTCTTTAGCAAAACAAGGGGTGGATAGATCTTCAAATTTCGTGGCTATTTTTTAGTGTTTGTATTATTTTTTTTCTTTTGGTTTTGTTGTCAATATAATCCTTTTATACCAGTTTTTTGTTGTTTCTTTGTTGGGTTTGGTGTTGGTTGTTCATTGTTTTGTTCCTTTCTCTTTCTTTTAATATATTTTTTTATGACCAATCAAAGAAAAAAAATCCCTTCTATGATATATAGTCGACCACCTGGACTTCCTAGTTCCAAATATTACTCAATGACTCTTTTTTTAAAACTCACTAGAACTAGTATCCTTTCTCTTGACAAATTAAATTGTGCCACTTAGGAAATAGAACTCTATACATAATAGAAACCATAGTTTTCAAAATCAAAATCGTATCACAAATCTTTCATACACATGCATCGAATTGAATTGCAAATCTTAGGATTTTTTAATTTTCTAATAAAAACTAAAAGGACACGAAAAAGGTAATTATTCATACCTTCCATTTTCCCATTTATAGCAGTATAAATACAATAACAAGTTAGTCTATCATACAATCATATCAAGAAGATCATGACATATATATATATATATGAAATAAATTATGTGTAAATAGTTAAATAAGTGTAAGGTATCAATATGTATATTTTTTTATTATCTTTAAATCAAAACATAAAAATAAAAATAAAAGCGAAACCAACAATCTTACACATTACACGGTAAGATCTCTTTAAGTTAAAAAAGTTTTCATGAAGAAAAAAACCAAAATAGATTAAAAAAAGAAGACGAAGTTATAGACAAGCACCATATGTACAGTCAATCACTTTAATTAAATACATGTTCTTTATTCATCTTTAAAACCTCATCAAAGATGCAAAAAATTCTTAGTAGGTTTCGTTAACTACTAAATAACCTTTTAAAAATAAAATCCTTAAAAGAAAGAAAGAAAAAAGGCATAGGATTATTAATATTAACTTATTGGTTATAGCTATTTTCACTTAATCAAATCGCTTGAATTGTAAGACTTGATGAAACGAATATCGAATCATAGGATTCACACCTGAATCCTAAGATTCATTTGTAAATGGGATTCTTTGCATAGATACGAATCGTTTTCCTTAAGATTCAGGATACGAATCGGGATTTGGGATACAAATCATAGGATTCGGATAACTATGATAGAAACTTTTATCGAATCTTGGACTCCTGGTTTTTAGCAATATATGCTGACTAGACCCTATCTAATGGGGAAATACCACAAAAAAAAAGTAGGGGAAAAAAACTATTGTCCGTTTAGACATTGTCGAAGACAAAACCAATGTGGCTTTTTGTGTCTGTCGTGGGGCCCGTTATCTGGGTTCTTCTATCTCAAAGCTGCAAATTGCAACATTCTATCAAGATAAGATTCAATCACTCATTCAGGATAGATATCCTGCTGCTTATACTGACTGACTTCTGTATTTTTCTCCTGCTATTGTGTCTTCATGGCCTCCATAAGCTTCCTTTTTATAGCTCTTATCTTATTAGTTAAGTGTTGGGCTTGGGCACACACTTGAGGAAAAAGGGAAAAAGGCATTTCTTTTCCTCTAATGTCTCTTCCATCCCCTTCGTAAAGCGTTCTTTCAAATCATTTTATATCCTTTGCAACGATAATACCAAGGCTCTGTTAAAGTATAAACTTGTATGATAAATAGGCCCAGCTCACTTGTATGATAATAGGCCCAGCCCACTTGTACATATGAGATCTAGTCATAACTTGTATAGTAGACTAAATCGTATGCTAGGATGTTTTACCATATTTAGAGATTTAATTAGGTTCTGATTTGATGATTTGTAGCCTAAATCTAGGCAATGTAAACTCTATATAAAGAATAGCAATCCAAGAAGACCGGAAGGTCGATTGGAATCATTTTCACAAAAGTCTCTTTCTCTCTCTCTGTCATGGTATCAGAGCTTAGGATATGATCAATCTTCTTCTCTCATTGATCCACTGAGTCTTCCTGGCGTGGATCTTCTTCCTGGCGTGCTAATCTTCTCTGTTACTGTCACTGATCAACAGTGGCCCACCACGGATCATCCTCGTATCTCCAAGATATCACTACAGTTGTGATCGACTATCCTTGAGGGTCTTTTTAAGGATTTTTATGGAATTTTTCCATCAGCTTTGAGGTAGGTTCCAGCCACTTCTTACTCTGTCGTTTTTAATCAAGTTTGGTCAGATAGTTTTCATCAAGACTGTCCAGATTTGTGGATCTGTATCCAAATCTCCTCATACTTGGACTGAAGGAAGTAACTTTGATCTTCTTTAATATTTTCAAACATGATCTGTGTTTTGATCACCCTGTGGGGCCCACGAACAATCTGGTCCCAAAACTCCAGATCGTCTGGCACTGTCTGGGCTGTCTGGGGGCTCTCTTCTGCTATTTGTTAGTCCTGTTTGCTGTTGTTGATGCTGCTTGTTACTGTTAAGGGCTGAGTAATTGGGTACTGCTTAGTGTTATTGCTGTTGTTAGTACACTGATTGCTGCACTATTATTTCACTGTTGAATCTGCACTGTTGGGGCTGTTTTTCTAAGAATATTTCTACATTGATATTATGGAGAAAAATGATATCACTCTGGTTAAGTTTAATGGTAAAAACTATACCACTTGGTCCTTTCAATTTCAAATTTACCTTAAGGGTAAAGAACTCTGGGGACATCTTGATGGTTCAGATCCCAAACCTACTGATGATAAGCTTCTCACTAAATGGGAGGTTAAAGATTGTCAGATCATGACTTGGATACTGGGATCCATCGATCCACAGTTTATCCTGAACCTTCGCCCATACAAGACGGCCCAAGAAATGTGGCTTTATTTAAAGAAGATATATTTACAGGGAAATTATGCTCAACGGTTTCATTTAGAACACGAAATCTCGCAGTTTGTTCAAGGGACCCTGTCGATACAGGATTACTACTCTCAGTTTACAAGTCTGTGGACTGATTATGCTGAGATTATTTATGTTGACCTTCCCGCTGCCTCCTTATCCTCTATTCAAGAGATCCATCAAACAAGTCAGCGAGATCAGTTTCTGATGAAGTTACGGCCACAATTTGAAATTGTCCGCTCCAACTTAATGAGCAGGGTGCCATCCCCCTCACTCGAATCATGTTTGGGCGAGCTTCTTAGAGAGGAACAGCGCTTGGTGACTCAGACAACACGTGCACAGACTTCTCCTCAGGCGGCTCCTATCGATGTTGCTTATATAGCCCGGGGTAAGCCCCAAGCCCGAGACATGAGCAAGGTCAAATGTTTTTGCTGTCAAAAACTAGGACATGTTTCCACTCAGTGCAACCAGAAGTTTTGTTCCTACTGCAAAACCAAAGGTCATGTTCTTCCGGAATGCAAGACACGACCTCAGAACAGGCCACAGCAACAAAGAGCTTATTCTGCACATCTTCCTGAAGCTTCTTCACCAGTCATGCCTGCACCACCTGCTGCCACTTCTTCTTCTACCCTTACTCCTGAAATGGTCCAACAAATGATCATAAATGCTTTCTCTGCACTTGGCCTGTCAGGTAAACCAAAATCTTCAGAATCCACCTGGTATATTGATTCAGGAGCCTCCAATCATATGACACACTCTCCTGCGAATACGACTCATATTAGGAAGTATGATGGAGACCTCTGCATCAATACTGCTGACGGTGGCAGTGTTCCCATTACCGATGTTGGCCATGTTCCTCACTCCTTGCCCTTGCATAATGTTTTTCTGTCTCCTCGCTTAACGACAAATTTGTTATCAGTTGGCCAACTTGTTGATAATAATTGCTCCATCCTTTTTTCTCGCTCTGGTTGTGTTGTGCAGGATCAAGTATCGGGGAAGGTGCTAGCGAAGGGCCCTAAGCAGGGAAGACTGTTTCCTCTCCAGATTTCGTCACAAGAAAGGCCTCCTTCAGAGTCTGCTTTGCTTTCTCATTCTAGTCATAATAAATGCCAGTTGTGGCATAATCGTTTAGGACATCCTAATTCCAAAACTTTGATATTTTTATTGAATTCTGGTTTAATTAATGATAATAAAGTTTCTTTTAAGGATGTTTCTTCTAATTGTGATAGCTGCAAGATGGGGAAAGGGAAAACCCTTCCGTTTCCTCTTCATGATTCTTTGGCTCTGAAATGTTTTGATATTGTTTATAGTGATGTCTGGGGTATTGCACCTGTTATCTCTCATTCTCATTATAAATACTTTGTTACATTCATTGATGATTATAGTCGTTTTACTTGGATTTATTTTTTGCATTCTAAGTCTGATGTTTTCTCGGTTTTTAAGGTTTTCTTGTCTTATGTTGAGAATCAGTTTTCCACTACCATTAAAATTCTTAGATCTGATTCAGGGGGGAGTATGTTTCTAAGGATTTTCAACTATTTTTGCAAACCAAAGGAATTATCTCCCAACGATCTTGTCCCTACACCCCCCCCAACAAAATGGCGTGTCTGAACGAAAAAACCGACATCTTTTAGATACTGCTCGTTCCCTCTTGTTAGCTTCTTCTGTCCCCACTAGGTTTTGGCCCGAAGCCCTCTCAACCGCTGTGCATGTAATAAATCGTTTAGCTTCCTCTAGATTAGATAACCAGACACCTTTTTTTAGACTTTTTCAAAAAAATCCTCTTTATGATCATCTTCGTCCCTTTGGGTGTGTGTGTTTTGTTCTTCTCCCTCCCACTGAGCGTACTAAGTTAACAGCACAGTCCTCCAGATGTGCCTTTCTTGGGTATGCTCTTACTCAAAAAGGCTATCTATGTTATGATCCTACAGCCAAAAGAATTCGGGTGTCTCGCAATGTCGTGTTTTTCGAAAATCAGTATTTCTTTCCAAGGCATGGTGATTCGAATGACTCTGTCCCTTTATCTTTTTTACCCCCCTTTTCAGATGCAATACCTCAACCGGTTACTCGTTTTAAGACGAATTTTGTGTATGAACGACGGAAGGTTACAGCTGATTCTGCCTCTGGGTCTCTCCCTACGCCTACCATTCCTGCACCTGATCCTGCACTTGATCCACCTCCGGAGCCTCCTGCTCTTCGCTGATCCACTCGCCACATCAGGCCACCTGATCGTTATAGCTTTACCCATGCTTCATTATTAACCACTTTATCTTCTGTTTCTATCCCTAACTCATACTCTCAGGCAGTACAGCATGATTGTTGGATACAGGCTATGCAGGAAGAACTTACCGACAAATCATACATGGGACGTCGTTCCTTGTCCTTCATCTGTCAAACCCATTGGATGCAAATGGGTATACTCGGTGAAATTGAAATCTGATGGATCCTTGGATCGCTCCAAAGCCCGCCTGGTTGCACTTGGAAACAGGTAGGAGTATGGTATCGACTATGAGGAGACTTTTGCTCCGGTGGCCAAAATGACAACTGTACGTACAGTTCTTGCAATAGCCGCTTCTCAGTCGTGGCCCCTGTATCAGATGGATGTGAAGAATGCATTTCTTCATGGGGACCTTCAAGAGGAAGTCTATATGCGTCTCCCTCAGGGAATTCCTTCTTCTTCCAAGACCGATGTCGCTCGTTTACAACGCTCCTTATATGGCCTTAAACAGGCGCCCAGAGCCTAGTTTGACAAGTTCCGTACCACTCTCCTCCGGCTTTCTTTTATCCAGAGCCTGTATGATCCTTCGATGTTCACGATTCATTCATCCAGAGGATCTACAATTCTCCTTGTGTATGTCGATGATATCATCATTACTGGCCCACACAGTGATATGATTCGACAGATACAGGCCGCTCTGCAAGATACATTTCATATGAAGGATTTGGGACCTTTGAATTATTTCTTGGGTTTAGAAGTTCATCAATCAAAGAAAGGTTTGTTTTTGCATCAACACAAATATGCTACTGACCTTGTGACTCTCGCCGATCTAGGTGATTCTACCCCAGTTGACACCCCTTTGGAAGTGAATGTTAAGCTTCGTCAACAAGATGGTGAGCTCCTTCCTGATCCTACTTTTTATCGTCGGTTAGTTGGTAGCCTTGTCTACCTAACCATCACCCGACCAGATATCTCTTATGCTGTTAATCTGGTCAGTCAGTTTATGACAGTCCTGCGGCATCATCATTTGGTGGCAATCAAACGGATTATTCAATATATCCTTGGTACCTCTACCCGTGGCTTATTTTTTCCAGTTGGCACACCGCTTACACTTACTGCTTATTCTGACGCGGATTGGGCCGGCTGTCCAGACACACGCCGCTCTACCACAGGATGGTGCGTTTACTTGGGAGACGCCTTGATATCCTGGAAATGTAAAAAAACAAAATAAAGTCTCAAAATCTTCCACGGAATCAGAATACCGTGCAATGTCTTCCGCTTGTGCTGAGATCCTATGGCTCCATGGGTTGCTCTCAGAGCTTGGATTCTCACAGACTCAATCAACTCCTCTTCATGCTGATAACACAAGTGCTATTCGAATCACTGAAAATCCTGTGTTTCATGAACGGACTAAGCATATAGAGGTGGACTGTCACTTCATTCGAGACGAGTATGATCGAAAAGTCATTACTCTTCCCCATATTTCCACTGAGTTCCAGCTTGTTGATATCTTCACCAAGGGCCTTCCACGGCCGCGGCATGAATTCTTGGTTCGCAAATTGTTGCTGGTTGATTCCCCGCATCAATTTGAGGGGGGGTGTAAAAGTATAAACTTGTATGATAAATAGGCCCAGCTCACTTGTATGATAATAGGCCCAGCCCACTTGTACATATGAGATCTAGTCATAACTTGTATAGTAGACTAAATCGTATGCTAGGATGTTTTACCATATTTAGAGATTTAATTAGGTTCTGATTTGATGATTTGTAGCCTAAATCTAGGCAATGTAAACTCTATATAAAGAATAGCAATCCAAGAAGACTGGAAGGTCGATTGGAATCATTTTCACAAAAGTCTCTTTCTCTCTCTCTGTCATCTTTCTCTTTCTCTCTCTCTGTCAGGCTCGACACTTGCACATGTACCAAGGCTCAAACTTCAGTAGCTTTAGTGTTGAGAACGTGATCATAAACAAAGTCATTTCTTAAAAAAATATTGATGAAATAAAATAAATGGTGACCAATAAGAAATAAAACAAAGTAAATGTTCAATGATGACCACATTATTAGAGTCTAGAGATGACACTTTTTGCAAATGCCAAGAGACAAGCCATCAAATCATGTCATGAATTCCCAGCGCACCAAATTCTTATTAGAAATTATAGTAAACAAAAAGGGGCCCCAAGGAACTACTGGTTATATCTGCATGAGATGTCCGCTAAGAAATTCTCAGTTACCTGGGAACTCGTGGGTTCAAGCCATTGCATTGCCCTCTTCCCAATCCATCCTGTCTTTGATTAAAAAATGTGCACAGTTTAGGAAGGCAATTGTTCCTCGTTCTCAATTTGCTTAATGACATTGTAGTGTCTCCTGTCAACCAGCATCCTGAAAATACAGGAAAGGATGTTATATAGTTGTCCAGAATCATGTGGATCAGCAGCTAAGGCATCCCTATGAAATTTCTAGAACCACACCATAACTAAAACAGCCCTTCATGTTCAAATCCCACGAAGAACTCAACTGACAATATTAGAGGCTAAACAAATAATGCATAGGCGGATTATTATTATTATTATTATTTCAAAATGGTTCATAGATGGATATAGAATAGTGTTCAAGAAGATTTTACATTAGCTCACAGCAGAAAAATAATATATTGTAAGGCAAATTGTAGGGATACATTTGATAAAAGATAATTGAAAAGAGAAATGAAGTACCTGAATTGTGCCTTCAATGTTGGACAAGGCTTCCAACTCTCGAGCAGCCTCAAACATGCCATGTTCATTGTACACTTGAATCATGGTAGCAAATGTGATGAAATCAGGAACGCATTTCTTTTCTTTCATTAATGAAAACATTTCCTCCATCCTTCTCATTTCTCCAGCCTGCCCATACGCACTGATGATGCAGTTGAAAAATGGTGTATCCAGAACAACATCAGAATTCTCTATCTGCCTCCAGACAGTGTGGACTTTCTTCAAAAGCCTAGCTTTACTGTAATTTTTAACAAGTGAACAGTATGTAACAGAATTTGGCTTTATTCCTTGACTCTTCATCAACTGGAAGTAGAACTCCATTTTCCCAATATTTCCTGATTTTCCAAAAGTCTCAATGATTATATTGAAAGTAACAATCGTAGGAGAGAAAAATCTTTTCTTCATGAACTCTAACACAGAATCCATTTTATCATACATGCCCGCTTTACCATATGATTTGATCAAGACATTGAATGTCTTTATATCTGGTTTAACACCCATATGCTGAAACTCCTCAAACCATTTTTCCATCTGCTCTATCAGACCATCATTACCATAGGCCCAAATGAAAGAGTTCATTGTGAAAACATCAGGCAAGCATCTGCCAGTTTCAATCATGCTAGAAAGCGAATTCTCCATCAATTCAAACATTCCTGCTTTACCATACCCATCGATTATAGCATTGAAAGTAACACTGTTGCATTCAATCCCCAAATAAGACATTTCAATGAGCACCCTACCAATTAAATCGAATTGACGTAGCTTACTGCAACAGCTGATGAGAACTGTGTATGTATATACATCTGGTTTACAGTCAGTAACTGACTTCATTTGATCGATTATGCTAAATGCCTTCTTGAAAAGACCGCTGCTGCCATAAACTCCCACAAGGGATGTATAGACATCAATGGTTGGTTTGAGTCCTTCATACAGCATCATTTGAAACAGTGAGCTCGCCTGCTCAGGCTGCTTGCACTTTCCAAGCATTCTCAATAGCTTGGTATATGTTTGGCATTTTGGATGATACCAGTGCTGTTTACGAAGTAGTTTAAAGATCTGCATATTTTTTACAAAAAAAAAAATCACAAAAAGGAGGGAGATTTCTTCAATTTCAGAACAAACATGGTCAAGCATGAAACATCCATAAAAATAAAAAAATAAAAAGTTTACAATGAATAAGTCCTCCATAGTTCATTCACTAAGAAATAGTGAATAGAGTATGGAAGACCTCTTTTCCCCTTTGAAAAAAAGAAAAAGAAAAAACCTATAATCCATTCACTTTCTTTCAGAACGTGATAACGGTATGCATCAGTATCCAAAACCATATCTTCTGGTTCCTCTATAATCTACAACACAAAACTACTCGGTACAAGAGCCACTTACTGTAATTGTGCCTGCTGCACATTAGGGCTGATGCGTCAGCAATACAGTTTACGGATATCAGCAACCATGTGGACAAATCACATGGGTTATGGTTAGAAACCTGTATGACCGGAATCATCATGATTTACTACTGTTCATGAACATTTTTCCTTAATTTTTTGGAGGCTCTTGATAAGACTTACGTTGGTTTCAAAAGAAAAAATCAGGGGGAAAAAATCTGGTATGCTTCACCTGAGTTCCAGATCAAGGATTTAAAAAGTGGAATTGGGACCCGATTCGGCCAGGGTCGAGTCACCCAACTTGGCCTAGTCGAACGGAGCTCAGCAGAATTGGGTTCGGTCTTATGTAATGCCCAGGAAAATTATAAAAAATACAGAAAAAACAGAGAAAAAATCTAGTAGGCCCCATCCAACTGGTAAAGTATATATTAAAAAAGGGGAACCCCAGCTAACTGATAAAGCAAAAAAGATGGAAAAAAGAGAGATGAAAAGATGATGGGCTGAGTGCAGGCGAGTTACAGGTGGGTCGAGTTTTAGCAGTGTGGGTGGAAAAAGCAAGGGAGAGAGCCCAACTTGGCCTAGTCCCACGAGGCTCAGCAGAATTGGGTTCAGTCCTACTCCTATGTAATGCCCAGAAAAATTATAAAAAATACAGAAAAAACAGAGAAAAAATCTAGTAGGCCCCATCCAACTGGTGAAGTACATATTAAAAAAGGCGAACCCCAGCCAACTGATAAAGCAAAAAAGATGGAAAACAGAGAGATGAAAAGATGATGGGCTGAATGCAGGTGAGTTACGGGTGGGTCGAGTTCTAGCGGTGTGGGTGGAAAAAGCAAGGGAGAGAGGGATGTGTGCAGGCCGGCTTGGCTAGGACCGAGAGCAGAGGAAAAGAAGAAGAGCATACTAGGAAGCCGATCACCAGCAAGCAATGGTGAGCTGAGAACCAGCATGAGCAGCAGCAATCCCCCACTTCTTCCCCCTTCTCTTTTTTTTTTGTTTTTGTTCTTCCAATGATGCATCTGAGTCCAATTCTTTCAACTCGCCAGACTCAATCAAGTCCAGTCTGAGTCAACTCTGATTGTCAACTCAGACTTGCCTGAGACCTAAAACCATGTACCAAATCGATCATGGTATTAAATGGCTAGATTCTTCTGCCCGAACAGAACCTGAATTTGTGAAGATTTGATCAGTATTAAAGGAACAGTGAAGTTTTCCGTAGTTTCAACTACCTTTTTTTTTTTTTTAACTGTTTCCAGTGAAGGAAATGAGGAGATATCTGTCCCTAAGTGTTCCCGACGGCGTTCCATTTTCTTTTACCATGCTCTCCAATTGAATTGTGAAACAAATATATGCAAGTAACAACAACAACAATAATAATACTAATGATAATAAGTTATAATGCAAGCAGTAGTATACGTGTTCATGTGATCAATTTGTTACTCTATGTAACCGAATGAGATTGCACATTGTTGTGGTGTATTGAGTAGTAGGCTGAGGATAAATAAAGTAGCAGTTATGGGAAGTCTGTATTTTGACAAGGCAGCCACATCTCTCACTAACAGCCCCTTCAGATTGTTACAGTAAGTTCTGACAGTATCAATTACTTCAAATGAGCTCAAGTGGCTAAGGTTCACCTTCAGAGTGCAAAAAGAATTGGTTTATATCAATGACACATTATCAAAAGTCAAAACCATCAAAGTAGGCAAGGGGTAAGGAAACTGTGATGCAAATGATCAAATGTTTCTTTCCCAACTCTGTAATTCTGTAGGAAAATCTATTGCACGTACTTTTATGTTCTACAATACATCTTGTGATCTATGAATGTGGAAATCCTATAGCCGAAAGACAAAAATAGCCAGCGTATGAGTTGTGCGTTAGCTGAGTCCAAACAGGGAGATATGGAAACATATATGCTGGATTGACGTGTTTGTCAGAGGACTTGCATCATTATTAGCTGATTTCCGTGTTACAGAAACACTCAAATGAAGCTGATTGAGCGACAGTATTATCCGACTCATTGACAGGCATAGTGAATGTTATCCACTATAGCATTTTGGCTAAAAAAGATTTTACCCACTTAACATGTTGTTCAATTATTTTACCAGAAAAAGAAGTATATCAAAGTGTCCACAAATTAAACCCATTTTTAGAATTACACTTAACATATCTCAATCTCCATGAAACAACTAGCAGGAAAAAAGACGAGAAAAATAACAACCGCCCACTAACCTTGAGAGCAGATTCCCATTGATTATTGTCGATTGAATCATCCAATGCTTCTAAAACAGCCTTTGGCCAAAGGCGTGATGACTTTGCAGAATTTGCCTTTTTTTCTATGCCTCTAACTGCAGCCTCAGTCCTTAGAATTTGGGAGAGCTTTTTCTTCGAATCTTTTTGAAGCCCCCTTGATGCCTCAACCTTTTTCACAGACTTCACAAAAAACAATGCCACTTTCCTTTTGCCTGACAGTAAACAGGAGAATTAACAGTCGGAAAGGTTGAAAAGGGAAGTTGATGCAGGACAAAATGAAATCTAACCTAATATGGTATGATGAGATCAGAGTTACAATTAATAAGCAAAATGAACTTTAAACACACCATTCATATTGGGAAATATTGCAATCTAATGGGAAAATCAGTAATTGATCCCAAAACAGGCTTGCAGTAAAGATCACTCTCAAATGAATGGGTAGGATCCCAATGGAAGATAGAACTCCCAAAATGCTTAGGGAATGCCAATTGTGCAGAACACGTACTTCTTGTATTCTATTTGGGTAGGGGTTGGATGAGATGGACTAATGAAAAATTTAAAAAAAAAAAAAAAAGGAAAACCTTGGGTTGAGATCCAGCGACAAGGGTCGTAGATCTAATCAATAGGATCTTAAATGGAAGGTTAGGAAGATTGCTCGTAGGAAACGAAATAGAGAAAGAGAAGAGGATACCTTAGATTGGGCTCTCACCAAACTCCAATCCGGAGGCATTACGTCCTTTGAGCAAGGGGAACCCAAGAGACTCACAGAGAAGAAGAGGGAAAATCCATTCCTTTCATTAATCTCAAAGTTTCATTGCAAGAAAGCATAGCATAAGGAAGAAACAAACCAAGACACTTTATTAATGTTAACCCTAAGTGATGACATCATCACATAATAAAAAAACAAAAAAAAAGAAGAAAAGAATAAAAAACGGAAAAGAGGGAGGGAGGACTTGTGCGCACGAATCTCGAGGCCATTTTCTCTTAAGTGGTGGGCCCCTTTATTCATTATTCTCTTCTTTAATGAACATGGGCCCCTTTTTGTGACTCTATTCTTCATTAAATAACTTGGGCCCGGGCCCCTCTCAACTTCAAAACACCTTTATTTCAACCCAAGTGGCACTTCCCAAAGTGGGGCCTTCTATGTGATTGCACACATGGGGCCTGAGCCTTCTCTCCTTCAAATGGTAGATCCGCCAAAATCCAACCGTCAGATATCATTATAATGGTAATCCAACGGTGGATTTGTGACATCTTGGTGAGCAAAGTCATGATACACATCATCCATCCACATCATAGCTTGATCCGCCAACCTACGCTTCCTCCTTTGGTAGACCTAAAAGGAATTGGAGGAATTAGGCATGATGTCCCCATCAATTCCCCTCGGCTAAGAAAATCTCACCTCTGGTGAGATAAAACTATCATACCGCTCTAGGAGGTCCAGATTGAGACGCTGCAACTCATCACGTGTGATCCATGTGCTGTCATGATGCGGATAGTTCTTCCACTTGACAAGGAATTTTCAAATGCCTCCTTGCCTGGTAGAGACCAATTGGTCATCCAATATGTCTTCCACAATTTCTTTCCTATGAGCTTTAGGTGGGGGAGGTGGGGTAGGTTGTGGGAATTGGCTTTGGGAAAATGATGGATCAAAGTCTTTGGGTGCATGAGTGGGAGAGGCATTAGGAGACGGGTTGGCAAAAGGTGTTGAAGACCCTCGAAAAGGAAGAAGATCCTCTACATTGAAAGTAGAGCTAATTCCCATATCAGATGGAAGGTCTAAAACATATGCATTGGGACCCAACCTCTTCAAGATTTTGAATGGACCAGTACTACGGACCTGCAACTTCTTGGCAATTCCTTGTGGGAACTGCTGAGGTCTTACACGGACCATAACTTCATCTCCCACTTGAAACTCAATGTATCGACGGTGTGTATCAGCGGATGATTTGTAATATTCATTTTGCTTATTAATTCTTTGTCTGATCTCATTATGCAATGCATGAATGTGATGGATGAAAGCATCAGCTGACTCCGATGGACGATGAATGGATGACATGGGGATGAGATCTACAGGCATCCTAGGTTTATAACCAGTGACAGCTTCAAAAGGACTCATGCCTATGGATCTATTTACTGAACTGTTATATGCAAACTCCCCAATCAGTAACACAGACTCCCATGAACGATCGTTCTCACCAACTAAACACCTCAAAAGGTTACCCAGACTCCTATTTACTACCTCCGTTTGACCATCGGTCTGTGGATGGTAGGCAGATGAAAATTGCAGTCTTGTTCCCAAAACTTTCCACGGCGTCTTCCAAAAGAAACTAGTGAACTTGACATCCCGATTAGACACAACTGTTTTTGGGACACCATGAAGACTAACAATTCGCTCCATAAAAATTTTCGCAACATGGGAAGCATCAGATGTCTTGGATCAAGGGACAAAGTGGGCAATTTTAGAAAAACAGTCCACAACAACAAGTATGGAATCATGTTGTCTGTTGGTCTTCGGAAGCCCAAGCACAAAATCCATACTGATGTCTTGCCAGGGGGCATGAGGCACTAGCAATGGAGTGTACAACCCCGTGTTCTGTTTGCGCTGTTTCGCCAGTTGGCAAGTGTGACAGCGTTCAATGATGCGCGCGACGTCTCGCTTGAGACTCGACCAGTAGAAACGATCCTCCACAAGAAGAATAGTTTTGTCACAACCAAAGTGGCCGCCTACTCCACCAGCGTGGAGCTCCCAAATGAGAAACTCTCTCATGAAGGTACGAGGGATGCAAATCTGATTTCCTCGAAAGATATAGCCATCTTTCAATGTGAATCTATCAATGCTCTGCAGAGGATTATCAGAAAGAGATGCAGACAAGTCCCCGAAGTCTGGGCATGATGGATAATCATCTCTCAAACGATCAAACCCAATGACTTCCACATTCACGGAGTGGATTAAATTGACTCTGCGATTTAACGCATCGGCGGGTTTGTTCTCCACTCCTGCCTTGTGTTTCAAAACGAAAGTGTACTCTTGCAATAGTTCGACCCATTTTGCATGTTCCCCTTTTAGCTTGGATTGGGAATTCAAGTACCGCAATGCCTTATGATCCGAGTACAAAACAAAATCTTGCGGTAATAGGTAGTGTCGCCAATGTTTCAACGACTGAACTATTGCATAGAATTCTCTTTCGTAATTGGAATATTTCTTTCGTTTAGCCTAATTTAGTTTCTCACTAAAATAAGCAACGGGGTGTCCCTCCTGACTCAGAACACCTCCTATTCCAATGCCAGATGCATCGCAGGCTACTTCAAAAACCTTAGAAAAGTCAAGCAATCGCATGACAGGAGCTTCTGTCATTTTGGTTTTGATTTCCTGAAAAGCTTTTGTAGCAGCCGGGCTTCAATTAAACTCTCCATTTTTCATACAATCTGTAATTGGAGCCATGATGGTACTGAATCCCTTGATGAAACGACGATAAAACGTGGCTAGACCATGGAAACTATGTACCTCATGAATGTTGGATGGAGTCTTCCATTCAACAATCGCACGCACCTTTTCAGGAGCAGCGGACATACCTACCGCAGATACTACGAAACCTAAGAAAACCATACGATCTACCATAAATGTGCATTTCTTAAGGTTTGCGTACAGTTACTCCTTTCGCAAAGTACCACAAACTTGCCACAAGTGGTTGAGATGTCGTTCCTTAGTATTACTATTAGTGAGAATGTCATCGAAGTAAACTACTAAGAATTTTCCAATGAATGGCCTCAATACTTGTGTCATGATGCGCATGAAAGTACTTGGCGCGTTGGACAACCCGAATGGCATCACTAGCCATTCATACAACCCGTCCTTTGTCTTAAAGGCGGTTTTCCATTCGTCTATAGGACGAATTCGAATCTGATAGTAGCCACTCTTAAGATCTATCTTAGAAAAGATAGTGGCATCAGCCATCATATCGAGCATATCATCTAACCTGGGTATCATAAACCGATACTTGACAATGATCTTGTTGATCGCTCAACTGTCCACGCACATCCTCCAAGTTCCATCTTTCTTTGGAGTCAAAAGTGCGGGAACGGCACAAGGGCTTAGGCTCTCCCTAATGAAGCCCTTGTTGAGGAGTTCATCCACCTGCCTTTTCATTTTTGCGTGTTCCGATGGGTTCATTCGGTAATGAGGCAGATTAGGCAGTGTCGCTCTTGGGACAAGGTCAATTGCGTGTTGGATGTCACGCATGGGTGGGAGTTCATTTGGTAACTCGTCAGGAAAGGCATCCTGAAACTCCCGAAAGACGGGTTCCACCTCATGTGGAATACTAGTAGGTGGCTCTTTAGGAACTTCAGTAGTCACTACGGCATAAACAATGGGGTCTTCCTTGGAGCCCTTGCTATTCCTTTCTTCCAAATCAGCCTGGAACTCACTAGCACTCAAAATGTGTAAGCCTTTTGTCTTAGAACTTGAGGCACTAGTGTTGGCTTTCTCATCATTCTCCTTCTTGCCAATTTTATCTTTAGGGGGTAATGGATGCAATTTCACCATCTTATCTTTGAAATTAAAGACGCAAATGTTAGTACATCCAAAGTTGGTGACATCCAAATCGTAGATCCAAGGTCCCCCTAAGATAATATGTCCCACATCCATGGGGATCACATCACACCACAACGGGTCCTGATAAGTGGACATGTTAATTGGGACCAGGCAACGCTGAGTGACGGGAATAGATGTAGAATCTACCCATGACACACGATAAGGCTTGGGATGGGGAACTGAGGTCAAGCCTAAACGAGACATTATTGGCAGAAACTACATTGGTACAACTTCCACTGTCGATGATGACCTTACAGCTCTTATCATTGCATTTGACGTAGGTATAAAAGATGGAAGTCCTAATGCTAGTCCTCATTTTCTTGGAGGGTCAATGCACATCTCACTACCATCACACAAGGTGGATCACCTTCCGTTTTGCTCAATGCATTTTCATCTCCATGACATGAGGGGGCAAATCTAAGAAAGGATACCCGATCCTCCGAGTCATCACAACCATCATCACTAGGCACAAAATATGGAATGTAGTCATCTACTATTGGATCACTTTCACCCTCCACATCCTCGATGCAAAGGTTTCGGGTGGGGCAATCACGGGTGACATGCCCAAATCCGTGACAACGGTGACAGGTAACTGAATTGTAGAAGATAATGGGCCTGTAAAACAAGATTAGGCCCAGCCCATTAAGGCCATATACAACCTGTATATAGCCCCATACGTGGGATCAAATCTAGTTGTTGATTATGCTAATTTGTCTCATAATACTTCCTTGTATAGCCTAAGAGATTTGATTTTATTTGTTAGCATGTAAAGCCCTTGATTTAAGGGAATAATGAGATTATAAAATGATGGACGATCCTCCCATTTGAGGCATTCGTTTCTCTCCAATATTGTCTTCTTCTTCTTCCTCTCATCTCATTATAGATTATAACCATAATCTATTGGAGACCTCATCTACATCATCGAAGCAACACAGATCAAGGATCTGTGCTTTTTGGAAGCAAAACGTGAGTGAAAACTCACTGTCTTATCATCGTGATCACCGTGGCCCACCTGTGATCATCACGAAATCCAGAAGTCTCTCTAAAGCCTTGGTCGCCCATCTCTCCTTGTCTTTTGGAGATTTTTTCAGCATTTTACAGAGATCAGAGGTTGGCCTTTTGATCTGTTTTGTCATTATCAAACTTTTTAAAATAGTTTTCATCACAGCCGCACAAAATTCTGGATTCTGAATGGATCTGGATGAAACTTGTACTGCTGGAAAGGAAAATTGATACTGCTTCATAGCTGCTCATCTGATCACCAATCAGATCCATCTGTGGACCCTATGCAGGGATTCTCCCTTCAAAATTCAGCTCATCTGGGCTGATTTTTTGCCCAGATTTGCACTTTTGTGTGCTGTTCTCTGTTACTCTGTTAGAAGCTTCTGCCGCTATTGTTTAAGGTATCTTCTACCTCTGTGGTGGTTTTCTCACCATCTTGTGCTGCTAAGGGCTGTTTTCCACATTGCTGATTATATTGTGCTATTGTCCTCCTATTACATTCTGCAAATGGACAAGTATGATGTTATCCCGATTAAATTTAATGGGCAGAATTATATGTCCTGGTCCTTCCATTTAAAGAACTTTGTTGAAGCACAAGGGCTTTTTGGTTATCTTGATGGATCGATAACCAAACCTCAGATTACAAGTACTTCCGACTCAAAAGGCCTGGCCACCTGGTCCAAAGAAAATGCAAAAGTCATCACTTGGATCCTTAACTCTATTGATCCCTCTCTTGCCGTGGCCCTTCAAGCCTACACCACAGCAGCTGATATGTTGGCTCATCTGAAGAAAGTTTACAAATTGCCAAATATAGTCAAGGGGATAAAACTGTGCAGGAATACTTTAATGGTTTCCTCACCTTGTGGACTGAAAGGGATTCCATGCTGATCCAAACGGTCTCTTCTGGATTTCTATCTGAGGCTCTCCAGTTACAAGAAGAAACTCATATTAGCCAGTTTCTTATGAATCTCCGACCTGAATTTGAATATGTTTAGTCTGCGCTTATGAATAGGGAGAATACTGCTAATCTTGATACTTGCCTCCAAGAAGTCCTTCGCGAAGAACTTCGTCTCACTTCACAGCGCACTATTTTGGAAGCACCCAAAGCCTTCCTTGCGCCTCTTCCTGCTGACTCAACTCTTCTGGCAACTCCAAAGCAGACTCAATGTTATGAATGCAAAGGCTTCGGACATATTGCCAAAAATTGTCGCAAGAAATTGTTTGCAGTTATTGCAAACAGACCGGTCATGTGATTGATGACTGTCAAAGCCTGCAGTGACGGAATGAGACACAGCCTAAGAAGCCTCCCTCCCATATGCCAAGATAAAATGTTCCATCCGCTTTTCAGGCTCAAGCGCGCTTATCAGATACAGGCAGCACTTCCTGCGGAGCTATATCCATGACTCCTACTCAGATTCAAGAGCTGATCCAGAGCACAATCAACTCTGCATATGCATCTATGGGCTTCTCTGGTGGTCGGTATCAACCTCATTCTCATATAGCATCTCCTGCCTTTCATTCTTCTGCATCTCTTTCTTCTTCTATCACCTCTTCCACATGGTTTTTAGATTCAGGAGCCTTAAATCATATGACATCTGTAGAACATAGCTTTACAGATTCCCACCCTTACCTTGGAAAAGAAAAAATTACCACTGCTAATGGTGATCAACTACTCATTCTAGAGTTGGTACCATTACTTTATCTAGTGTTACTGGCCAGTCCATCACCCTTTCCAATGTCTACTTTGTTCCAAAATTATCGGCCAATCTACTTTCTATAGGACAACTTATTGATGAGGGCTATATTGTTCACTTTTCTTCTTCTGGTTGTGTCATACAGGGGCGACAAACTGGGAAGGTGATCGAGACGGGGAGTAAACAAGAGCGCCTGTTTTTGCTGGACATTGGACACCTTTCCTTCTTTGCTTCTTGTTCTAATAATTTCAAAAACTTGTGTATGGTTTGGCATAAACGTCTTAGTCATGTGAACAATGCCAATTTAATTTCTTTGTTTAAACTTGGTTGTTTGGACTCTTCAATTGATAATAAAATGATGTCTTCTTTATCTCAATCAAAATGTGAAGCTTGTTGTTTAAATAAGAGTCATATTTTGCCATTTTCTGTTCATAACTCATGTTCATTAGAATCATTTGATATCATTCACACTAATGTTTGGGGCATTGCTCCTACCTTGAGTAGGGCAGGATTCAGGTACTATGTGACATTTATTGATCATCATTCCCGTTATACTTGGATTTAGTTCATGCGTTTAAAATCTGAAGTGTTTTCTATTTTTCAAAGATTCTATAACATGGTACACACTCAATTTAAGAAAGATATCATGATCCTTAGATCCGATTCTGGCGGAGAATACATGTCTCATGAATTTTCTGCTTTCCTTTCTGATAAAGGAATTCTTCATCAAAAAACTTGTCCGCACACTCCTCAGCAAAATGGCATTGCGAAAAGAAAGAACAGACATATTCTTGAAACTGTTCGCACCCTTTTACTTGCATCCTTAGTTCCTCCAGAATTTTGGTGTGATGCTGCACAGACTGCGGTATATCTGATCAATCATCTTCCCAGTGATGTTCTAGGCAAAACTACTCCTTACGAAGTTCTCTTTGAACATCCTCCTTCATACTCTCACTTACGTGTGTTTGGTTGCTTGTGTTTTGTTCATCTTCCACCGGCTGAACGCACTAAGCTATCCCCACAGGCTGCCAAATGCATCTTTCTTGGCTATAGTTCTGAACACAAAGGGTTCTTGTGTTATGACCGGTTTGAAAAACGCATGCGAATCTCTCGTAATGTGATCTTCCTGGAACAAATTCCTTTCTTTTCATTACGTTTAGATCATCATCCCATTGCTGTGTCCTATTTGCCACAATTCCCGGAGTCTGCTTCTCCATCACCTGCTCTCAAGGTCTATGTCCGGCATAACAAGGTTCCTCCCTCTCCTGATCATCTCCCAGTGCCGCCTACTGCTCCTACAAGTAACCATGCTTCTTCTGATAATCTCATCTCTCTGCGACGATCTAATCGTCTTTCCATTGCCCCTAACCGCTATGGCTTTCCTGCTCTCTTTTCATGCTTAGATAGTGCTCCTATATCCACCTCACATTCACAGGCATCGAAGATTGCTTACTGGCAAGATGCTATGAATGAGGAATTGCTCGCTTTCGAAGCTAATCAAACATGGGACTTGGTACCGGCTCCTGAAGGCACCTCTGTGATTGGCAGTAAATGTATCTACTCCATAAAAGTTCACTCCGATGGGAGTCTTGATCCCTACAAAGCTCGATTGGTTGCGCAGGGTTATAAACAGGAGTATGGAATCGACTATGAGGAGACATTTGCACCAGTGGCTAAAATTACCACCGTTCGTACTCTCCTCTGTGTCGTTGCAGCCCGCAACTGGCCTCTGTGGCAAATGGATGTCAAAAATGCATTTCTTCATGGAGATTTGCAAGAGACTGTTTACTTAAAGCCTCCTCCAGGATATGCATGTCCTCCTAAGCATGTTTGTAAGTTGCGGAAATCTTTGTATGGACTTAAGCAAGCTCCCAGAGCATGGTTTGATAAATTCCGGACTGCAATTCTTCAAGCTGGATTTCGTCAGAGTCATTCGGATAGCTCACTGTTTCTTAGATGGACAACGAAGGGCTACATGTTCCTTTTAGTCTATGTTGATAATATGATTATCAGTGGCAATGATAGTGCTGGCGTTACGGATCTCAAACATCATCTCACTCGCCACTTCAGAATGAAAGATCTTGGACCTCTCACCTACTTTCTGGAGCTGGAATTCTTGCGTAGCAAATCTGGCATTCGGGTTCATCAGCGGAAATATGCTACAGATTTGATCACTTCGGCAAGACTTGATGATGCTCACACTTTCGATACACCTATCGAGTTAAACAGCAAGATCAGTACGGATGATGGCCTTCCCCTGGATGATCCCTCTGTTTTTCGACGGATAGTTGGTAGTTTGCTCTACTTAACTATGATTCGGCCGGATATCTCTCATGCCGTTCATACGGTTAGCCAGTTTGTGAGCAATCCTCACAAACCTCACATTGTTGCTGCCTTGCGCATACTTCGCTATGTCAAAGGCACCCTTAATCATGGTCTCTTCTACCCTTCGGGCGCTTCCCTGCACTTATCCGCTTATATGGATGCTAACTGGGCTGGTTGCCCCGATTCTCGGTGATATACCACTGGCTGGTGTATGTTTCTTGGGGACTCACTGATTTCATGAAAGTGCAAGAAGCAAACCACTATTTCAAAATCTTCTGCTAAAGCAAAATATCGGGCCATGTCATCCGCGAGTGCTGAAATCATCTGGCTACGCCTTCTCTATGAATTCGGTGTCACTGTTGGTAGCTCTACACCTCTTCATAGGGACAACACCAGTGCTACCCAAATTGCAAACAATCCGGTCTTTCATGAAAGAACGAAGCATATTGAGATTGACTGTCACTTCATCCGTCAGCATGTTGTTACTGAGAAGATAACTCTGCCTCATGTCTCTACTCTTAACCAGTTGGCGGATATCTTCACAAAAGCTCTTCCCAAAACGCGTCATCGTGATCTCACTAGCAAATTGATGTTTTCTGCCTTACCACATCAATTTGAGGGGGAGTGTAGAAGATAATGGGCCTTGTAAAACAAGATTAGGCCCAGCCCATTAAGGCCATATACAGCCTGTATATAGTCCCATATGTGGGATCAAATCTAGTTGTTGATTCTGCTAATTTGTCTCATAATACTTCCTTGTATAGCCTAAGAGATTTGATTTTATTTGTTAGCATGTAAAGCCCTTGATTTAAGGGAATAATGAGATTATAAAATGATGGACAATCCTCTCATTTGAGGCATTCGTTTCTCTCAAATTGCTCCATTTAGAGCTGTCACCAGCGATTCCTTTGCCTTTATTATCCTTGATGGCAGGCGGTAAATTCGCAGGAGTCTTGGGAGGTTGACCTCCAAAACTTGATTTACCGCTCAAAGAGTAAGGCTTAGAATTTGTTCTGCGGCAATCACTACGCCTAGCCTTTTTACTTTTCATGGCAGACTCAAGGTTTTGCACTACTTCGTAAATTTCCTCTAGGCTAGTTGTTTTAACAGTTATTAGTTTCCGCTGAAACTCTTGATGAAGACCCATCCTAAATTTGGAAATTCTAGCACGAAGGTCTTCTTGGACCCTACATCGAAGGTTAAATTCCTCGAACTTATTGATGTAGTCAATCAAAGACAAACTACCCTGTCGGAGGTTAGACCTTTGATCTAAAAGTCTATCATGGTAAGAATGGGGTAGGTATTTAACTTGCAAGTGCTCCTTCATCTCATCTCATGTGCCAATAGGTTCCTCTCGACACTAATGTAACCTATGCTCAACGTCCAACCAATACATCCGGGCTTGACTTACCAGTTTCATTTTGGCAAATTGAATTCTCCTCTCCTCAGACATGTCATACCACTCAAAGTAGTGGTCCATGTCTGATTCCCAATCGGAATAGGCCCTCAGGTCAATGCGACCATCAAAAGTTGGTGCTTCTAACGTAACACTTTTCACGGCCTGCTCATCAACATTCCGTTATCTACCACGAGCCCTACGGTCATACCGAGCCTCGGATTCGAGGTCAGAATCATCATTGCGCTCATTACCCCGGTTCCTCTCATGGTTCCTGTTATGATTACGACGATGTGCCATATCACTGTGTTGGGTCCTCTCAATGTGCTCAAGATGAGTCTTGAGTTCCTCAGTTTGGGCTTGTGACTGTGGCAGAAAAGCATCCAGTCGGGCATCGTTGTCCTCTTTGTTTTTGGCCAAGATTTCTTGGATACTCCTAGACAACTGTTCTTGGATACTCTTAGACAACTGTTCAAGATTCATTTTGCGATGTTCTGGTTGAATGTCCTTACCACTTCTCATAGGCATGCAAATGCGAAAGACTATGATGGTTGTCCTAATGATGCAGTGTAATAAGATGTATGATGACCCAACTTGGGCGATACTTTTTTTTTTATGACTCCCCAAGCAATCCTAAGCTTTGATACCAAGATTGATGCAGGACAAAATGAAATCTAACGTAATATGGTATGATAAGATCATAGTTAGAATTAATAAGCAAAATGAACCTTAAACACACCATTCATATTGGTATATATTGCAATCTAATGGGAAAATCAGTAATTGATCCCAAAACAGGCTTGCAGTCCTGCAGTAAAGATCCCTCTCAGATGAATGGGTAGGATCCCAAAAGAAGATAGAACTCCCAAAATGATTAGGGAATGCCCAATTGTGTAGAACTCGTATTTCTTGTATTCTATTTGGGCAGGGGTTGGATGAGATGGACTAATGAAAAAAAAAAAAAAAAAAGGAAAAACCCTGGGTTGAGATCCAACGACAAGGGTCGCAGATCTGATGAATAGGATCTTAAATAGAAATTTAGGCTTAGGAAGATTGCTTGTAGGAAAATAAATTGAGAAAGAGAAGAGTATACCTTAGAATGGGCTCTAACCAAACTCCGATCCGGAGGCGTTACATCCTTTGAGCAAGGGGAACCCAAGAGACTCACAGAGAAGAAAAGAGAAAATCCATTCCTTTCATTAATCTCAAAGTTTCATTACAAGAAAGCATAGCATAAGGAAGAAACAAACCAAGACACTTTATTTATATTAGCCCTAAGTGATGACATCATCACATAATTAAAATGAAGAAAAGAAGAAAAGAATAAGAAACGGAAAAGAGGGATGGAGGACTTGTGCGCACGAATCCCGAGGCCATTTTCTCTTAAGTGGTGGCCCCCCTTATTCATTATTCTCTTCTTTAATGAACATGGGCCCCTTTTTGTGACTCTATTCTTCATTAAATAACTTGGGCCCCTCTCAACTTCAAAACACTTTTATTTCAACCCATGTGGCACTTCCCAAAGTGGGGCCTTCTATGTGAATGCACACATGGGGCCTTCTCTCCTTCAAATGGTAGATCCGCCAAAATCCAACCGTCAGATATCATTATAATAGTAATCCAATGGTGGATTTGTGACATCTTGGCGAGCGAAGTCATGATACACATCATCCACCCACATCATAGCTTGATCCGCAACCCTACACTTCCTCCTTTGGTAGAACTTGAAGGAATTGGGGGAATTAGGCATGATGTCCCCATCAAAAGTGCAAGTAAGCATGCGAAAGTAGAGCTTTATTGTATTACAATGGAACAAAAAAGAGAAACACCAATTGCTTCTTTAGTGCCATCATGTGTTAGATCTTTAATTTCGATAAAATACAAAAGCTTTCTTTTGGTAATTGATTGGTGATGAAATACAAAAGGCCTTATGGGTTTTATTGAAGTTTTAATTTCATAATATGTTGACAACAAGGGGCTCCTCGGTTGGTTGGCAATCTCGAGTGTCACCCGGCTACCCAAGGATCGATCCCTGAGTATGCCACTCTTCCCACGTCCCACTTTGTGGGCTTCTTCTTGCCAGTTCTGCAGGGCCCTCTTGGGTCGCAAACCCCAGGCTGGGTTGCCAAAAAAAAAATCATAATTTGGTTCCAACAGATTACTTGGTACTTCGTGATGCAAGGAAGCATTAGGTGCCCCACATTTTAACAAATTATTTTCACTCATTCCTTCGTTTCAATGTTCTCTTGATATCTTCAAGCTTTTTTTGTGGGAAACATCAAATCCAGGGTCAGAACCTCATAGATGTTGTAGCCTTGATATACATTGTTACACCGTTCTCTATCAGCTTAAGCTTTTAAAGTAAGTGGTTGTCAACATGGTATCAGGGTGGGAGGTCGAGTGTTCGAATCCCCATGACTGTTGTGCCTTGTATTCTCCCACGAAGGGTCAGAACCCCATGGGTGTTGTAACCTTGATATACATTGTTACATCATTCTCTATCAGCTTAAGCTTTTAGAGTAAGTAGTTGTCAACAATAGGGTCCTCACTCTCGAGCCCTTAAGAGAATGTTCAGTTTTTGGAGCAATAAATCTGATGAACGCCTCTTTCTTAGTAAATTCCACTAAACATTACTTTTTCAGGATTCTTAATTAGAAGTTATTTATTTTAAGGAGATCAAGCTGTTTTAGAAAGTTAATTTTGCTCCGGTTTTCAAGTGAGATGGTACTTAAGATTCATTAAATTAAAGTCAATGGTTGAAATTAGAGTATCTCATGACAAATGGGTGGTTTACTGATTGAGGCAAAAAATAATTAAAAAAAAAAAAACCAGAAATAATAGATGAAAAATGGATTATGGTCCAAAACAGTGGACCATTTGGTCCCTGAGACCAGGCCACATTGACCCACTGGGTTCCTTTGATGCACTGTTAAGGCCTGTGGGATCCAAAGTTCAATCAACAAACAGGACAGCACAACCCAGCCAATGGGATTGTGGGCTGCATAGTCCATAACAATGACTGTCAGCTGGGTTTTGAGCCTAATAAGTGGGTCCCAATCCCATGTCCTCAATCAAAATAATCCATGTGAGAGCTAGGTTGGACTGTGGTGCCAGCTGGTCCACATCAGGTATCCTCTGTTTCTAACACCCATACTGTACACTTAAACTTGACAATTCCCTTAAACAAATGGGTGTGGGTTCCAAGTCCTCACAAAATGATCCATGAGAGCAAGAGCTTCAGGTATAATGTGATCTTCATGGTCCACATCTGATAGTGCCAGCTGGTCCACATCAGGTATCCTCTCTTTCTAATGTTCATTAAATCACCCTTAGACAAATTCTCCGTCAATGGATCATCAACATCATTGTCATTGTAACCTTATCCCATCCATCTAGGGTTGTCTTTGTAAGTTCTACTTTTCCACTCAACCCTATCTAAAGCCATGTTCTCACATCTTCACAGTTTATCACATCTTTTCTTACCACTTCATCCCAGGTCATCATTTGTATCCACCTTCCTCCTAGTTCCTTTAGCTTGTAACCATGATACATTAAGCAAAGACTGTTTTTTATCTCGTGTATGCGTACAATAGTTGTCAGTTCCATTCCGTTACGATCAACTTCGGCTGGATCATGGAACGGATACGGGGCATGAAGTTTTCCAACCCAAATTGCAAGCCATTTTGGTGGTTCCAAGCAGAACAGCTGAAATCAGCTAGTGAGAGGTAAAGTGAGAAGTTATTGGATCATTACAACCAAAAATGAGGAGAAAAATCCGAGAGAAGCCTAATCGTTGGGGGTTTCTGCCTATGGATGCTTCATCTCCATCGTCTTCCTCGTCGTCAATGATCTCTCCTATGCTTTTATATTTATTTATTTTTTTCATTTTTCAATCCTTTCTTTTCAAAGAATGGAATGCCGGAACGTTCCACACAGAGGGCCACATCAAATGGGCATAAGAATGGAACTGGCAATTATGGCACATACCTTTACCATCTCAAATAACATTACTCAATCTTCTTTACTATCTGAGCTACCCATAAGTATCGCTTATATACACATTATTATTTCTATCCTCTCTTGTAACTGCACCCATCCATCTTGGCATACGCATCCCATCCATATGTACTTTTAGTTTTAGCTTCTCCACATTTCTTCACCGCCCAAGATTAAGTTCCATCACCAAATCAGGGTCCTCAAGTAGAAGGCATAGGTTGAAGAGGACATGCAACCTATCCAAGGATCTAGCCCAGAAGAGACCAGAAAGGTGAAACGAGGAGCTTTATCCTATGCACGTTGCGCACCCATAGTGGGGCCCACTTAATGTCAATCTGAGTGGACACCCCACCAAAAAAAAAAGGATCACAAGCCCCATGGTTTTGGGGCCGATTTGTGGGCCAGTGATGATAGGGTTAGGATGGTCAGTTTTGGGGCCGATGTGAATGGACTAGATTTGTGGGCCAGTGATGATAGGGTTAGGATGGTCGGAAGGGGCTATTATTTGTTTGAGCCCACCAGCGCCCACCCTTAAGTGGGCTAGCAGTTGGACAACAAGGTGCACATGGACCGTGCAAATTGGTCTGGAGTTCGAACTGGGCAAAACAAAATTCACGTAGCTGACCCCAACATAGTTGGGAGTTGGGACAAGGCTTCAATGATGATAAAGATCATAATCATGATCGTGATGAATTCGTTTAAGCAGTTAACTCCAATTTGACCCATTAAAACCCATACTTTGGTGGTTTCCATATGTTTTGATTAAGTTTTTTTCTTCATGTTATACAAGATTTTCTTTATTTCTATATTAGATATGCCGATCATCATTCCTTGGTTTGGTCCTAATTCATAATTTACTTGACTTGCATATTTCATAGTTTATAGGTCTTCAAGTTTGCACACTATTTTCACTGGGTTGTGAACATTTTGGACTATCCACTATGGGGCATATTGCATGCAATTAAGCTTCTCTCAATCCTTGCTTACATCAAATGATCAAAAGGGCTAAAATGATGGGCCAAACTGTAAAATGAAGGAACCGAGAACTTGTCTAAGGATGGAAGATAAAAAAAAAAAAAATTATTTTCCTCTTTTTAAAAATCATTTCTAAATCCATTTTTCATTGGCAACCAAACTCACCGTATTCATCCATTCAGAAAGCATCCCAAGGAATCCTCATAACACAAAGGCCATCATATTCAACTGAACGGAGTACTGATGATGGGTAATACATGTAAAGAAATTGGGGATAGTCAAATGTACAATTGGGCAACAATATAAGTTGTTGCGTATTCATGGAAACAACAAAAGTGAATCCTATCATACACTAAAAATCTTTCATGCAAGAGCATATCCATAAACTAAAAGATTCAACCTACTTTAGCAACCCACCATCCATGGTGTGACAATGGAAAAATCCTAATGCGAATGAACTTCGATTTCCTTCCTAAGCAAAAATGGGAAAAAATCCAACAGCAATTTCCTGCTTAAAATCTTTTTTTTTTTAGTAACTATGGTATTCCTCCTCTCCCACCATGAAAGTTTTTTATTTTTATTTTCCTGGTTTTTGAGAGGTTTCCCAACATGAAAGATGAGGAATAAGGAAACAATGACTTCCAATAGACCCTTGAAACCACAATATATGATAGAATACTTCCAAGCTGATGCACACCCATAGTATACTCCTTTGTGTTTTTCCCTATCTAAAAGGGCTTCTCTAGAAAGAAAAGAAGACACCAATCTAAGTGCCTACTGTAGAAAAGAGGTGGGGGAAATGCTACAATCTTCAGTTCAGTGCAGATTATTATCAAAAGCAGGGTGTTCCAACTGTCCTGAATGTAAATAAATAAGGAAATAAAGGAAGGCTTACAAGATCTCATGTCGACGAAAATGACCCTTTTGTCTCTGAAAAAGAGCTGCTCCGAGTAGGAGTAGGATTGATGGCTCTCATGCTCAAACCTAGCAAAAAAAACGTACCCCACAACGCCTTGACAAAACGACATTAAAACACTGCCTGAGATCACAAGGAATGAGGAAAATAGATTTTTTTTTTAGGAAAAAGCAGAAGCAACGACTTGTGACGAGCCAAATGCCTGAAAAAAAAATAGTAACAGAGAAATATCAGAAGAGAGTTTCAGTGAAACAGAGAGAGAGAACAGAACAAGAGGCGAAGAGATTATTGGATAGAGCATGACCTCCGTCTCAATTCTCAAACCTAACCGGTTCTCAGCGCCAAACGTCCTACTCCTCTCCGTAGCCGGTCAGGTCTAACTTTAGAAGAAGATCAGCAATGGCCGGTCACAAAAAGAACCGATCCAACCGTCATGGATTTTATTCATGCACGAGTCGTATTTTCGGCTTCATGTGGCTGGATGGAATGGTTCTGATTCTTATGATAATGGGAGAGCCCGGCTTGGATATGTAATTAGGGATCATTTAATTATTGTGCTGGGCTTGAATTAATTAATAGAAAGCCCAAACCCCCACGCCCAGACCAATCCGTAAAAGGAATGCGTGTACGCCTGTCAATGGGATGGGCTAGGCCAGGGCTTGGGTTATCCAACCCCATCCCGAAAATTGGACTGGCCTGCCAAGAGTTGTCCAATCTCAATCCTAAAACAAACGGCCTACATCAAATCCCGTCCCGTAGGGGCCCGGGCTAGGACGGGGACGGGCCAGGCCAAGCCTGAGCTTAGCCCGCTCCTTGACGTAAGCTGCAAAACATTCTTTAATTATTTTTACTATCACCAGACACGTGGTGTGAATCAAACTTTAAATCCGGTGTGAAATGGCCAAAGTCTCTCTCTCTCTCTCTCTAAAACCATATTAGTCAAATATCAATAATCTAGATAGGCACACAATTACGAAGTAACAGAGCTAAACATATATTAAAAACTTGTGACTTAGCCTAACATCTTAGTTGAAGATTGTTGAACAATTTCCATAATAGATTTGCCTAAATCGGCCGGAAATCTTAGGGTTTTCAAAACTCAGTCTGTGCATGTTGAGTTGAAACTCCAGACAATCTTATTAATCATTCATTAAACATAAAATAAGCACCATTGAGGTTCTAAATTAAGGCAACATCCAAATAAAACTTGTGTTCAGCCACTTCTTTCTTCTACCTGTTTAAATTCCACTAAACATGTTTTATGACACTTGAATTTCATGTTGTGCAGCATTTGGTGGAGTCCTTTCTACTGTTAAGTGGTTCCAATGGGCATTTCCACTACTCCTATGTCGTCTAATTTGTGCATAAATTATTATAGCATGTGAATGGTTTTTCTAGTTACAGACTGCCTCTCCAACTTCTGACAAAGTGGCTTATGTTTGTCTCCCCTATAATGCAAAAGATTGAAGATTTGGGTGCAAGAGTAACAAATGCAGAGAATAACTTAGGTCATGTTTGGCAACCAAATCTTCGAGGAAAAGATTTTCACTTTCCACAAAATCATGAAAAATCCACGTTCGCAGTTGTAAATCCGCAAGGACTTAGACCTATGGAAATCCCCATTAGTGTGGATTTTCAAATATGACCTCCCTCTATAGGATTTGAAAATCCTCGCTTTTGTGGATTTGTGCTTAAATAATTTTTTCTCGTGTTGCCAAACATGCTCTTATTGATTTATCATGACTTGAGGGTATGTGTTTTATAAGAGAGGAGGGCGAAGTTACAAAACTACCCCTCTTAATTAGCCCTTTTTTTGTTGTTAGTGAGGAGCAGTTTCAGTAATCTATAAAATAATTAGTTTAATGATCTTGCAGCGGGCCGGGCTTTAAAAATATATTCCAAGCCCAGCCCGATGGGCTCAAATTTTTGCCCTGTATTTTCGAGCTTGAGCTGGGCCAGGCCGGGTACCTATTTCAACGCTTCCCATTGACAAGCCTAAATGCATGTAATTTAATTTAATTAGTCAAAATAATTGCTCAAATGCCCACAAAAGTGATAAAACTTGGTTCAGCCCGGTCCGATTGATAAAATGGGCAGGCTCGGGCTTGACTTATACGGCATGTGTTGGGCTTGGGCTAGTGTTTCACAAGTCAGGTCAGGCCTTAATATGCCTTAGCCTGACCGATGAACAACCCTATTATATAGTTATAGCCATGGGGACTAAATACATCCCCGGCTCAGATTATAAGTTGGGCCGCCCGGTACTATTTGTGGGGCCTATCTATCCATCCATATTACGGAAAGATTCCAGTTCAATCAAAGCATTGTGTGACCTATTAAAAGACGACAACTTGAGATATTTACCATGCTTTTTTTCTATTCCATTTAAGCCGCTAGGACTGGTGTGACTCACAAATGCGAGATAATGGAAGCTCATATGCAAAGAGACATAACTCACGCATGTGAGGTAATAGTAACTCATATATGCAACCATGCAAGCGCCAAGTAGGGGTACGACAAGGTTTGAAGCCTAGACTTTCCAATAAGAGAGAATAATGGGTGTGTTCATAGGCCATTCAGGTCAATAATGCTTTGATCTTACCAATGGCTAAATCTAAAAGAGCTTTTAGCATATACCCCCTAAGGTTTATAGGATTTGTAAATAGGTCTCTATGGTTTTAATATTTATAAATAGGCCACTGCCTTTTCAATTTAATACATTTCGTATCCCCAAAATCAGTAGCTTTCCCACCACCAAAGGTTTTTAGAGTAAAATGACACTTTTTCCCATCTCTTTATCTCTATATGCATAAATTTAAAAGCTTAGACTTATTTTTCTCTTAAACTTATAACATTAATAATTACATTTAGTGGGAGAGAATAACCGTACATAAATTTATTTTTATCAGTATAGGGCCTATTTCACTGGATTCAAATCAAACATAATGACAATGAAAGCATGTGCTTATAATTGGTTATAATTGATTCAATCCATGCATGATCAACTGTTAAATTGATGAAAGTTTCAAAATAAATGATTAGGCTCCATTTGCATTCAAGAGTTATTAAGAGAGACGGTTGGGACTTGGGATAAAATAATGGTATTTTTATAAATAATAATATATTCATTTTTATTTAATGGATGTAACGGCAAAACTGTCATTTTCATAAATGTTCAACATAAATCTCATAGTGATTATCTAGTCTAATTAGGAATATTGATTTTAGGGATATAAAAGGTATTGAAATGAAAGAGCAGGAGCTTATTTGTACAAAAACCACATGGGCCTATTTGCAAATGAGAGCTGCTACCTACACACTGCATTTTGCTCTTCAAACACTGCAATAGATTGTGACTAAAATGCCCACTTGTAAATTTACCAAAATGTATGAACTTCAACCCTCCCAGTCTACTTGAAATGCTATCTACACACTGCGTATTTTCCCTCCACTTGAGATGTCTGAACGTATGTTAAGGGTTTCACTCCTCTCCACTTCCTTCAATTTAGTTTGTGCCATGCATCATGAAATGAAGACAAGGTTTCTACTTCTTCCCGCATTTTACTGATCTTTACTTCCTCCCTCTTTCATCTTCTCTCTCGGTTTGAATCCTCACTTCATTCTCAATTGACTGCAACTCATTAATCTTGATTTCATTCAAAGTTGAAACCCAATTTGCTAGCATTCTTAATCAATGGACGAGCAAAAGGACAAGCAGAAGATGTCTCCCAATCATTCTAGTAGCGTCAAGGTAAGCATATTCATCGCAACCTGTGTACATTGGCAGAGACGAACCGCTCGGCCTTGCATGTCCGACCGAATGTCCTCTGCACGGCCTTTCAGGGCCGAACAAAGGTACTCTGCACGGCCCTGAAAAGCCTAACAAAGGTCCTTTGCGCGGCACTACAGTGCCGAGAAGAAGCAAAATATGCGGACATGCATGGCCGATCAATTTAATTTTGTCCGGATATTCAAAGCCGTGCAGTTGTGTCATTACGTATTCTAACAAAATTGGTTCTATAGCAGTTTCATGCGCCTACTGAATGCAGCAAGGTTGGCTCGAAATGTGTGGTCGACTATAGTAATGAGTTTATCACCGAAGAGGTAATTAATCGAGATGAATCATTCGATACGTTAAATTGATGTAGTCACTTTGTTCAATATAATTTTGTTTGGTTATGCGCAGATATTCACTAGCCGAGAATCCCTAATTAATTGGGCTCGTGATGTTGGGAGGAGAAATGGTTTCATTGTTGTGAATAAGACATCAGCAGCGCCCAACAGGAGAAATAAAAAACCAAGGCTAACCCTTGGGTGTGAGATGAGTGAGTCTTATAGAGACACGAGGATTACTAAAGACGGGACTGGTGGGAAGAAATTGAAGCAGACTGGTTCGAAAAAATGCTGATGCCCATTCACGTTACAAGGCAAAGTGGTTGGCTCAAATGAGGAATGGATGTTGCATGTAGTGTGTGGTGTGCATAATCATCCTGTTGCAGACTTTCTGGAAGGGCACTCATTTGCAGGATCGATCCGCTGTTTCGTCATCATTCGTTTCTCCTACTTGTACCTACTTGTACTTTGGTCTTTTTGCAGAGTAGTCCCTGTACTTTGGTATTTTGTACTAAACCTACTAGTAGTTCTAATTAACATGCAAATACAAACGGACGTGACAAAATATAGGAAATGACAAATTTACCCCTCCATATATAAGATCTCTCTTCGCTTTTTTTTTTTGTTCATTTGCCCTCTTTCGCTTGCAGCTAGGGTTCATCTTCCGCCCAGCAATCCTCTCTCCACGCCTCTTAGGGCTCAACGGTAAGGGATACATTGAAATGCCGGTGGATTCACTGTGAGGCTGAGCGTTGATGGTGAAGAAGATTCTCCCATCTTTCAGATTGACGGCAAAGATGGGTCTCCACCTTTGGCCATTTCCTTCCGTACAAAATGCTCTGGTCCGAACGAAGGGTAATAAAAAGTGATGGGGAAAAGAAGATGGAGGGTTCCTTTTTTCAGAGGGTTTTTTTTCTTTTTCCAGAGGGTTCTTTTTTTCACTTGCTCCTTGGCGATCGTCTTCCCCACAATACCTTGGCCGGTTTTCACCGTATGGATGGAGGGACAACCTCCAATCCATCTGGTCGTCACGATGCAGCTTTCCTGATGGAGCAAATTCGATTATGGCTTACGTATGCTGAAGACCAACATTCTAAAGTCTCTGTTCTAAAGTCGGTCATCAGGAAACACCAAGAAGATTCAATACCGCCTGAAGTGCCACGTGATCTCATCCTTGAGGCCAAAATCCGTATAGGAGATGAAAGAAATGCATTAGCAAATCGTGTAGGACCCATTCCTTCTATGGCACAATTTGATGTAGATGGGAGCACGCGTCAAACTTTGCAGGTTGAAAAGCAAGCAAGAAGTCCGGTGTCTGCCGATGAACGTGATGCGTTGGATGGGATTCATAAATCCAACGGAGATGTGCATTTTACGAATCCGACGGTCAAGAAGGTGGATGCTCAGTCTTCTGCTACATGGGCATCTTTATTTCAACTCCATACAGATAGGTCAAGGGATTTACATCACCAAGTCCATCTTTCAAAGGATCCGACCCACCATGTAGAGTTTGATGAGGATGACTCCTCTGCAGCTGTCCAAAAAACTGGGGCAATGCCCTGGTAGGTTATTTAATTGGTAATTCTCCTCCCATTTTTTGAGTTAAAAATCTCCTTTCAAAAGCATGGAGAATAAAAGATCTTGGAAAAAAGCCAAAAGCTCGTCTGAAGGCAAGAAGCATTTGGTTAGAGCGGATGGTTCACTTAGAGCTTGTGTTTGTAAGAAGACAACGTTAATTAAGCAATGTTGAGAAGGACTGAGACGTGGGATTGTTAACAGATGATTGCAGTAGAAAACACAAGATGGCTACCAGTGATGATTTGCATCTTGCCAAAAGGTCAAGGCATATTGCCCAGGGTGATGATACAGCTGAAAGATCAGCTTTTGTTGGCAGAAAGATTGATTCCACATGCTCTGCTGTGTCGAAGGTAAAGGACATGATCTTTCGGAAACAAAGAAATCAGGATTGCATTCAAAAGCTGAAATCCCATCTCAAATCGAATCAACAAAACCCCAAATCGTCTCCAGCACTATAACTTAGAAAGATCTCAGCTTTTGTGGTTTTGGAGTGAGATCTACATACAAGAGAATGTTAAGAGAAAACCAGATATTATTACAAAAGAGATCTTAAAAAAAAAAAGGTAAGATAAATTCATTTGATATAGCTGGAATTTTTTTTTGCCTAGGTGTGGTTCAAGGGCAAATAAGTCTTTTAAGGCAAGTAATTTGGCGCCAGTATGCACCAAATATATATTTTATACAACCTACACTGTTAATACTAACAGAATCTGTCCATTTTGCATGTAAACTAAAACTACAGATAAATTTAGTCACAAATACCAAAGTCCAGGATCACTCTGCAAAACGGCCAAAGTAAAGATAAGTATAGTGCTTTTTTCCCTTTTTTTTTTCTCTCATATGCTGCTGGGAGTCATATGAAGTAAAATAGCCTCGAGTCGTTGGTAATGCACTCTCCCTACTCCATGTGCCCCCTCTCATCTCGTCTTTCTTTTGTCTCATCTTCCCACTCCTACTCTCTCTCTCCCTCTCCTTGGTACCTCGGATAGACAGCATTCAAAAACAACGGCGGTGATTCCTGCCTCCTAATTGGTGTCTTGAATTTTTCCTGTTTAGATAAAAAGAAGAATGTTTACATTTTCATATGTTGTGATGTTGGTGCACATCAGATTTATGGTAGTCTGGACAACACCTTGATGTGGACCAATGATTATGAAATTTGGGATTCCTGCATGTAGACCAATGATTATGAAATTTGGGATTTGGTATGTGGTTATCCTTTCCTGGTTATCGTGGTTATCTGGGGTTGCAAAACCAAATTAGGGATGCAGTAGCTCTTTTCTTCATCCATTGCTACAAAATTGCAGCAGCAGACAATAGGTTTTTTTTTTTTTTTGTTCCTGCTTTCTTTGAGAAACAATTGGGATTTTTTGGAACTTGTCTGTTATTTTGTAACAGATTGACTGCTATATTCTTTTAATAAGAATAATAGCTTATGTAGCCGAATGTTTAGGATTTTAACATATAAATTTCCGATTTTTTATTTTTTATTTTTTATTTTTGTCTTCCTGCAGGCTGTTAAAGAGATTATATTATATAGAGGAATCTCCACCGCCGTGTTTCTCCATTTTTGTCTTCCAAAACTTTATAGATCAGAATTCCTGGTGCTAGAGATAGATAAGACCACCGATGGCTGACAAGGCAAGTCGGGCTTTGGTGATCTTCGGAGATGGATTCATGCCTCTCATCTCTCATTCTCATTCTCATTTCCATTCCCTTGCCTCTCAAGCTTCATGTGGCTTCTTGTCCCTTAGAGACTCTCCTCCTCGCGCAGGTGATACCTCTATAAAATCTCCCAATCCTTATTCCCTCTCATTACAATTTGAAAGCATGTGTGTGTATATCTGGAAACAATCATAATTCTCTTAATTGCAATAAAAATAGATTGCAACTAAAGGTTACAAGAAGATGGTGTTAGACGATTGGGGGAGGCATGGGCTGCTTGTTTAATTATTATTATTGTTGTTGTCGTTGTTGTTCTTTGTTAGTGTGCTAAATTGCTAGTACTGTAATAATCGGACTTACCTAGTGAAAACTGGAAAAAATGTATTAGCTTCTTGTTCCTGCCCAATTCTTCCAAGTTATCAAACAGTGAATTTCTAGAATTCAGACTAAATTGAATTCTCAGGCATGGAATTGCAGGATGAATCAAACAAGGAATTTGAACTCAGAAGGAGTTGAGCAACATTTTGAATTGCAGTATTCCAAATTCTTCAAATTCTAGGAGACATGAATTCTCCAAATTCTTGCAGCCAATAGGTCCCTAAATGAAATCCTCCCCTCCCCTTTTCTCTCCAAATTGGAAGTCCTTGTAAGAGACATAATTTCTCCTCCATGGCTTTTTGATAAAAGCCTTTACAATTAATTTGATTTGGGCATGAACCTATCCTTTGGATTCAAATAGGAATTGGTCCGGTTGGAAAAGTCCTACATCCCACATCGCCCAAGTAATAGGTTTGACGGGGTTTCATATACCTATTTGGGCCTTCCACCTATCAGCTTAAGCTTTTAGGTTGGTACATGGTATCTTACATTATATTAGAGATGGTTCCTATCGTTCTTGTGTAGCCCACGTGGCCGTCCATGAAATTTGTTAGGCCTGCATGTGAGGGGGAGTGTTGGGAAAGTCCCACATCCCACATCGCCCAAGTAATGGGTTTGACTGGGCTTCATATACCTGTTTGGGCCTTTCACCTATTAGATTAAGCTTTTGCATTGGTGCATGGTATCTTAAATGGTATCGGAGATGGTTTCTCTTCTTCTTGTGTAGCCCACGTGTCAGGCAAGCCCATGAAATCTATTAGGCTTGCACGTGAGGGGGAGTGTTGGGAAAGTCCCACATCCCACATCACCCAAGTAATGGGTTTGACGGGGCTTCATATACCTGTTTGGGCCTTCCACCTATTAGCTTAAGTTTTTGGGTTGGTACATGGCATTTTACAGGTCCCACCTTATTTTAGAATACGTTTAAAATATAATGTACTCAATCTTGTGGTGGGACCAACTCCTATTGGAGTAAAATATGGAGAAAGTCTACTTAAGATTAGGCCATTTATTCTAAGCATCATGAATATTTTACCTTGACTCCTCACTTTATATGCCATTGGTTAATGGCTATCAATGATGTGCTCTCAACATCCATGCCTACCTTAGGCATCACGGTCCATCAAATGATCACAAATAACCGATCAATGGAGTTTCAACCATCCATTCTACCATAGGTACCGTGTCCCATTCACCGGTCACAAGTAACCAATCAACAGATTTTTCATTAATTAATTATAGGTGGATTGGTTTACATGTGATCAATCTGATATAAGCCCTACTTTAATTACAGCGATATAAAATTCTCAGTCCTAAAACAAGGAGTAAATGATTATTTTGAGTGGTTTGGATGCATTATGCGAGCCCTATTATTTTTGTTACTGACCTCAAAGTACAGAGAAATTATGTCCTTAAAACTATTGAAGTATTTTTCAAGTTTATGTTAAAATTGTAAGTAAAAAATCAACAAATGGAAAAATATTATTGATCCCCTCTAGAAAAAAATATTGTCAGTAAGTAGACTATTTGCTCCCCCTCCCCACCGCAAATCGTTCAATATTCTTAGAGATATGATAAACCCAATGCATTAAGTCTCTATAAAAAACTAATTTAGATCCTTTCTTGCTCTCTCTTGCTAGTTTCCAACTGCATGTCATTTACTCATGTGAAAATGATGCTTCCAAACAAACATGGTAATATGTTTGACATAGCAAATTTTACTTATGTAATACATATGTTAATCCCATTTTCCTGTCTCATGCATAAAAGACAAACAACCCTCTATAGAGTATGTGTGTCTTGTACCTTATAATTGTTTTGGATTGCTTAAATTGCAGAAAATGTGGATGAAACAGCTGTTAGTGAATTATCACAACTGTTGGATGCATATGGCTATGTCCAAAAGGTGATATTTTTAATTGGCTGGTGGTATATTCCTCCCAATCCATTGAATGCTTCATGAAATAATCCAGTATTGGTCTACGATCTTCCAGAAGAGTGAAGGTTTTACTACAGATGCTACTTTGGAGTTTCAAGAAGACTTGTTGGTCCCCAGCCTTTCTGAGAGGTACTATCCCTATGTATTTTTTAAAAATGTAAAATTCATTAAAAAAGCTAGCAGTACGAGATAGATATTGTTAAAGGTACCATCCCTATGTTAATTCTCGATGCAGTTAATGTGAAAGAATAATGAGAATAATTTTTTGATGTCCCTTTTACAATGCCCTAAATCCAATGTAAAAGAATATTTTGATGTCCCTTTCATGATGTCCTTATCCAATATGAAAGAATGTGAATAATGCCCCTTATTCAATGTCCCTTTCACGATGTCCCTTATTCACATGGTCCTTTCACTTGCTTTTAACCATTTCCTCAACTTATTTTGGAGATGGCCTTTCTGTGTTGGCTTCTTCTTTGATGGTCTTGTTCTCCAAGCAATTGCTCTGCGAGCATTTGTGTTTTTCAGTTGACCCATTTGATTTGTCCCACTTTGGATGTTCCCTTCACCTAATGATAGGAAGAGTGTTTTCGCCTGATAGGTAGCTAGCTATTTAAAACTTGTTGAATCAAACTGGGTCTACTTTTATTATTGGCAGTGCTCTACCTGCCTTGCATTGTCAGGAATCGGTACAAGAAACTGATGGATGTTTAATACAATTTCGTTCAATTATCACATTCTATTGCCTGCTTCTTTGTTACACTTCAGATTCATGGGACTTAGAATTGCTATCCTGACAACTTGCACTAGTGCCAAATCTTTGGCGAGAACCCTTGGTTTTTATTCCCTCCAATTTGATGAATTGATAAAAGACAACCACTCTTGCATAGACCCTGGAGAACTACCTGATGCATTTACAATAGCCTCCGAATTACTACGGTTGCTTGGATTTTTTGACGGGGAGATAACAGAACAGAGTGAATTTGATTTAGTTTGTGTTCATATAAAAGCTTCGGAGAAGGCACAAGACCCGAGTTTCAATGTGGCCAACACTGAGGTTGAATGGCTCAATGCATTTGTTGGTGGGGTGATGCAAATAGCGCAACCCGGATCGAAAATTGCTTCTCGTCTACACCTTTCACTTGTTATGAGCTACAAAGTCGATTCTGAGTATGAATGTGACAGTTCTTTAACTATGATCTCCCCAACGAGAACAGATTCCAATCTCTCTTTGCTTTTTCCTAATCAAAGCTACACCATGAAAGGAGGGAGTTTATTGAGTAATATTAGGTATGGTGCGAGGAAATTTGTATTTGACTTACTGTGATTGTAACTTTGTTGCGCTTCTAAACTGATTTATGGTCAAACAGGCATCATCATCCAATGTTAGTTGCTCAGTGGCAGGAGGCAGTAACCAGAAGAGATATGGCTCGTGCATTTTCTTTTAAAGAATTTCAAGAGGTATGAATGATCAAATTATTGTGTGGCCTTTTGACTTAGCACATTAGTATTATTTTATTTTTCTTGGCATTTAATATGAAACCTTGGTGGATTTGTTTATAGTTCCTCAACTGCTAGCTGAACCCTGTTGACATGAAAAAATGACTTTGAACTATTTCACTTGTAATGGAGACAGGTCGTCTTTTTAAAATAGTGTATGGAGTTGCATGGAGTTCTTAAGCCTTGAAGAAGGTCGTCACTGATATTCTTTTGTTATTAAATGAGATTTAGAATGACCCATTTAATCAACTCAGTTTTGATTGGTCAATGACATATAAAAATACTGATGCTAAAAACCTCGCATAAAATTTATGTCCTGTTTGTGTCCCCCCGACCTGGTTTCTGTAGAAACAAATGTGAAGGCTTTGCTAATTGGGGGAGAGGGGTCAAGAGTGGTGCTGATATGCATAGGTATAATTTCATTTTCACGGGGGGTGGGGGTGTTGGGGACAGTCTTTTATCGAGTTGCATGGAGCCTTCTTATGCCTTAAGAGATATGGTCATTATTCATGGTCTTTGGTTGCTAATTGGGATTTAGTATGACCCAGTTGTAGTGGAGATCTTCTTTTTAAATAGTGTCTTAGTTGCATGGAGCCTTCTTATGCCTTAAAGAGATATAGTTCCCAATGATATTCTCTTGCTACTAATTGAGATTTATAATGACCCATATACTCAACTCAGTTTTCATTGGTCAACGACATAGATAAAAACATTGAGGTAAAAAACTTCTGGCAAAATTTAGGACATGTTTGTGTCCCGATCCCAGCCTAGTTTCTGTAGACAGACTCTATACATAGGTTCAATTTCATTTTCCCCAGTAGAGAGTGGAGATCTATTTTCTGTAGAAAATTGACATCAATTTCATGATTTAACTACACCATGGCTCTATTAATCGCACATCTCACCATCTTGCACCATGGATTTAGGTCAGAGACAAATGCATACTCCCTTAGGGCCCATTTCACTAATCAGAATTATATTCCTATGAATGACGGAAGTGAAGGATTAAACCTGAAAATCCACAGGGGGCTGTCCAAAATCTCTTTTTAAATCTCAAGAAGGCTCAAACCTAAAACCCTAAACCCTATCTTATGAAGGGAAGTGGTGTTTTGGCTCAGAGGGACTTCCTAGTCCCTGATTGGTTTCTTGATCTCAGTAAAAACTCATTTTCCCTATTTGTCTCTAATCTTTAGGATGAAATCTCTAGACCGGAACTGGAGGCTATGTTTTGCAGGGCAGGAAAGGTCGTAGATTCGTTTCTGCCAGTAGATCGAAACTCAGGAAAGAAAAGAGGCTTTTGGCTTTGTAAGGTTCAGATCAGAGTTAGAGGCCTTGAAAGGAATAGAGATTGGAATGGAAGATCTTGGGGTGGAAGAAGGATTTCTGTTAGCTTCACCCGTCCTCGTGTACTTAGTCCGAAGAAACCCTCCATAGTGCCTTTGCAGCCCAGACCTACAGCACAGGGAAGCAATCCATGGCTGTCAGCCACAAACCCTTTTGTCAGAAATACAGGGATGAAATATAAATGTGAAGGGTGGATTTTTAACAATGGTAGCCAGCAGGCAGTCACAACAGCTCCCTAGGTTGTAGAAGAAGGACAGAGGGTACTGAACTTTTCTCTAGTGGGTTTCTTAAAACCATGCTTTGATGGAATCAAGACAGTAGACTCTTGGCTGAAGCATGTTTGGGGGAAACTGGCAATTAGAATAAAGAAGATGAGAAAGATATAATCTTTTTACAAGTTTCCACAGACAAGTGATGCAGGACAGGCCCATGGTCCCCCATGGGTCGACCCGCCAATGGGCCCAACCCAGTTATCATGTCCAAGCCTTTGACCCAACTCATTTATTTTATGTTATTTAGGCCTTTAATTATGTTTTATATTGCTTATTAGGATGTTTTAATCCTGGCCATCAATGTGTTTGGATGATCCAGATTAGTCTTAGGGTTATTTATTTTCCTATATAATGATGTAAAGCCTCTTTGGCAAATGAATGATTGATGATTAATGAAAATGAGTTTTCTTCGAGTTCTCCTCCAAGAAATCCCTAATGCCTCCTCGATTGGAGTTTGGTGAGAGCCAAATTTTTAGCCTTTTGAGCCCTACCTTGCTCATATGACGTAACGCCTCCGAATCGGAGTTTGGTGAGAGCCCAAGAAAAGGTATCCTCTTTCCTATCTTCATTGCCACCCCACATCTTCACCTCCGCTGTCCGTACCAATTTGTATCAGAGCCGAAGATCGATCCAACCCCGATTTCGATCATCGCAATCCATCATCTTCCCTATCTTTTTCTATCTTCATCGCCCTCCCCCATCTCTACCTTTGCTGTCCGTACCAATAAGGAGGTGGATAAAGTGCTCTGATGTGCTAAGGATTTGGCGTCATCTCCATTTGTTGCTATCGATAAATGGATGGAGGTGATTGGCTCCCCACCAGTTCCTAGATGGGTCAAACTCTATGAGTTCTGTTGCAAGTGTGGAGGGAAGCGGTTTTCTGTCTCCTTGGGGATTGTCTTGGTCGCATGGTGGAAGTGGATCAGGACACAGTTTCAAAGGAGGTTCTAACGCATGGGAGGGTGAAGATTCTGCCAAGAAATGTTTGCAAATTGCCCAAGGAGATTCCTTTGTGGGTAGACGATCTTCAGATCTCTGTTATGGTAGAAGAAAAACTCAAGGTGCTATCATGATCGAGAGGTGGAAGATGAGGTACAGTTAGATTTGAAATTCAAAAGGTCCGCCCAATTTGGGGTAGAGGTGGGACCGGAAAAGAAGATTTTCAATTCGATGCACATAGATCATAAACATATGGACCACTTGGGTCTCAGGTCTTGTCTAGAGCCCGAGCTTGGCTCGTTTTACTTGAACACAAGTCTGACGGGTCAGATGGGTCATGGGCTAGAAAATGGGGAAGGCCTTTGATGCTTTTTTTTTTCTAAGGTTGACCTAGAAAAAGGTCTTTCCCTTCTCTCGATAAAGGTCAGGAAGACTCTAGGTCTTCGAACTTTTCGAGATGTAGCAAAGGGGTGTCGTGTTCAGTGGAGTCGACTAGATCATTTTCTGAGGGTTTTCGTTTGGGCGACAATGATCTTGACAAGATGTCTTCAACGGATGAAGCCAGTCTGGATAGTCCTGCAGCGATCGGAAGCTGCTGTTCAGCCCTTTTGGAGATCGGCAGGGTATACGGAGCATCCCACGAGAGTTCGCCACCCATCAGAGCCTCCTTGTTCCAACTCGTCTCGGCAGCAATGGAGGATCACTTCGGCTTCTTTGTACCGTGTTATTCCAAAGCTCACATCGTCGGCGTATCTTTCTACGGATGGAAGATCTGATGGCGACGATAGGTTGTCAACTATGTCATCCCGTCCGGTGCAACTAGGGAGTGATCAAGGGTGGGTTGGCACATACCGTCTATGAATTAGGGATGGGTTTCGGTCCTCAAACCAGTCAAGTCTCTAGAGAGTCTCCAGGGAGAAACAAGGCTCATTCCTACCGATTCTGAGGTGGGTTCCTATTCTCTGAATAACGATAGAATCTCGTTGCCTACTGCGGAAGAAGGTACTACATTTAGAGATATCAAGGGCGAAGGTAACAAATGGCAGGGGACTTATTTTTCTGGAATTCAAGCAAAGAGGTGCACCCGACTTTCTGATGACATTCTATATCCTTGGTTGTTGCAAAAAAATTGATAGTGTGGAGAAGTTGCATCACTGTGGAGAAAAAACGAGTCAGGTTGGGAGAGTCTTCTGGCTTTTGCTTATGATAGGGACAAGGAAAATAGGGAACCAATTTGTGGAGTGAGATCCAGGAAGAAGGATTCTAGGCAGTTAAAAGGTCTGGCCTGTTTCGTTAATTACGAAAAAATCAACACCTGCGGTGCAAAAGCAAAGAGCTTAAAAAAGACTTCCAATAAGTTGAAGGGAGCTGACAATGGTTATTTATGAAGATCATATTGCGGAATGTTCGTGGTCTGGGAAATCGTTTAAAGCGGGCATCTATCAAAGTGGTAATTCGTAGTTCCAATACTGATATTCTTTTCATTCAAGAATCCAAACTGAGTTCTATGCGGGATTCTTTTTTTCTTTTTTTTATCGGTAACAAAGGGATTTTATTAAAGAAGAGACGATTACAAAACAACTAAAACAGCCAAAAGAACAACTTACAAAGTATTACCGGTACAAGAGAAATGTACCAGCCACAAACTACAAAATATAGGCACTCAAATTACGAGTTCTATCTACCCCTTGCTTAGCTAAACAATCAGCCATCCCATTTGCAGATCGACTAATGTGCTAAAACGGAACATGCATGTCAGAAACAAGATGACGAATCTTGTTGAAAAGGAATTGCATATTCCATGGCCCCCTCATTGTTCTCACCCAAGATATAGCATTAGCCGAGTCACTCTCCACAATTAGATAATGATGAAATGAGGAGTGATAAATGCGTAGAGCTTCCAAAATTTCCATAACTGCAGCTTCGTTAGAGTCTTTGATCCCTACATGTTTAGAGAACATATACAAAACTTCCCCCTTATGATTTCTTAGAACGCCTCCAAAGCCGGCCAGCCCTGGTTTTCCTTTTGCCGCTCCATCCACATGGTGGAGAACACCAAGATAGAACCTTTTTCTTCTTCATAGCACCCGTCTTCAAACAAGCACCCAATTATGCATAATATAGTATCTAAAGATTCAAAAGTTCTTTTCTAGTGCAAGCCCACTTAGCAATCCTCAAAAGAGTACTGAAATTAAATCCTCCCAAGATGATTCTTAACTATTCGAAATTCTGCCATTCCTTTCTTCCCTTATTGACCGAAGAATGGAAAGAGGAATAATCCTCCATAAGATCAAACCATTACCAACCATCGGAGTTCCCCTCCAAGCTACAAATGCCATCTCTGATGAACTAGGAAAACACCAACTCACTCTGCATTCTTTGAGGAAGAAACCCCAAATAGACGAAGCTACACTACAATGCAAGAACAAGTGATCTGTTGTCTCCATCTCCCTCTTGCATAAACAACAAATATCTGAAATGGAATTCGACACCAACCCCCCTTTTTCTCAAAATATATGCTGTTGAAACTTTGCCTGCCACTGCCAACCAACAAAAGGCCTCTATTCTAAGTGGAACAAGCCCCATCTATACGGCTGCACAAGGAGACGAAACGACATTGAAAGGATCAATCGCCCTATAGAACAACCTTGAGGAAAACAATACCGTAGAATGAGGTTTCCAAAAGCAAAAGTCGGCTGTGTCCCTGCATAAAATAACATTAGAAAGAAGACTAGACAATGACTGACTGATCACCAACTCTGACTGACGGAGGGCCCTCCTGACACTAATATTCCAAGACACCATATGTCCATTCCAAACAAAACACTCTTTGACACAATCCTAAACAGTATAGGGAATAAAAGGCGTAAGGGACCAACTCCTACCTAATCATCATACAAAAAACGAATAGTATCCTCCTCCCCCACACAAAAGCCCAAACCTTTAACAAAAACCTCCCCCTTGACATTTGACTCATCCCAAAACTAGAAACCATGCAGGATTCTATTGTTAAAGAGATTCAGGGTAATGGCGCGGCTGGGTGGTGTGGTTGTGATGCAATTGGTTATGCAGGGGGCATTTTGGTAATCTGGAACGAGAGGTCCTTCATTGTTAGAGATCGGTGGATTGGAGGTTTTCTAGTGTCGGTGTTGGAAGTTATAAGTAGTAGTTCAGTTTGGATGGCGACCTTGGTCTATGGACCTACTGACATAAGGTTGCGGGACTCTTTCTAGGAGGAGTTGGATTCCATTCGGATGAATTGGACATGGCTTTTGTGCATAGGAGGGGACTGGAATGTTGTTAGATTTCCATCTGCGAAGTTGGGAGGTAATAGATTTTTTGCTAATATGATTGGTTTTTCAGATTGGATAAATAAACACTCTCTTCTAGATCTTCAGTTGGGTGGTGCTAAATTTACTTGGTCCAATCATCAGTTGCCCCCCACCATGTTGCGATTGGACAGGTTCTGTATCTCTAGTGATTGGTTATAATTTTTTAGAGAAGTCTGCTAGATTGCTCTTCCTAATCCTATTTTTGACCATTGTCCGATCCTCCTTGACACTAAGTGCGAAAGTTGGGGTCCCTCTCTTTTTTGTTTCAAACTTATGTGTGATGCAGGCCCTAGGATTAGGGCTTGTGTAGATGCCGAAGCACGTGTCAAAGACACCTCAAATTATCTCCGTAGAGATTTCTAACATGAGGAAAACCTCTCCAAGGGAAAATCCCAATTTTATTTAACTCCAAATCTGAGATTAATATCTCTACAATGTAATATAAATAGGCAAAGTAACTTAGGGCCTAAGAAAACCTAATCTAATAATAGCAACTATCCTAATCAAACTAGGAAACCAAATAAATTAAAATACTAATCCTAATTACAATAAAATTAGGAAGCTACTAAAATATGCTGGTGGGACCATTGGTGGAGTGGTAGCCTGCTCTACATCATTTCCCCCAGGTTGAAAGAAGAGTTCGACCTCGAACTCGGGTTTTCTTCAAGTTGCCTCTATATATATGATGTACGTGAAGCACTTCCTTTGTAGCAGGGGCCCTTGATTTCTTTTTCGGTGATTCTGGCTTCTTTGGATGAAGAGTAACTTCTTGTCCACCGTGTATGAAGGTATACGTGTTGTTGCGCATCCCATGAGTGCCATCCTTGTCATACATCCATGGGCGACCCAATAGGATATCTCCACTGTCCATTGGTAGCACATCGCACCAAATTGTATCTTTGTAATCATTACCAACTGAAAAAGTAACCTGGCATGTATGTCGCACTTGCGCTTCATCACCTGTCATTAGCCATTTTACAAAGTAGGGACGATTGTGCTTGTAAACCTTCAACTTCAAGCGATCAACAAGAGTTTGAGAGATAATATTCTCACAACTTCCACCATCAATGACAACTGTACAATTTTTTCCATGTATTGTACCTGTGGAACGAAAAATATTTTTTCGTAACCATTTCTTCTCAACAGTGGGAAACGACTTTTGTTGCACCAAGAGAAGTTCACCCTCTGTGTCAGCTGAAATGTCCTCCACTTCATCGGAGTCTTCACTTTTAGGATCATCTTTTGTTTCCGGTTCTTCTGGTGCACCTTCTATTAAATTGATTCTTTTTGGGCATTCAAACACACGGTGACCCTTTTGCTTACAATGAAAACATGTGAACTTGTTCTGATCTTCAAACTTGGAGGAAAACTTTTCTGAGGAACCGGCACTTGGATTGAAGTTTGGCTTTGTTGGGGTCTTTTGTGCAGGCCATTTAGACACACTAAACTTTTGAGCTTGATAATTAGCAATGTCCTCAGCTTTGATGGCATGTGGGATGATTTCATCAACATTATCAAAATTCTTGAATGTAAGGATATGTTGTATGTCAATACGCAACCCATGAAAACATCGATCAACCAACACATCATCATCTTCATTCAAGCCACAACGAGCTTGCATGGTTAGGAACTCCTCAAAATATTCAATCACAGTTTTGGAACCTTGCTTTAAATCTTGAAAACTTGAACGAAGATCTCTTGAATAATTCACAGGGAGAAATTTTTGCTTCAATAAATTCTTCATCTCGATCTATGTTTCAACGGGGTCAATATTTTGATTTCTTTGTTTCTTTTGCAACTCGGCCCACCAAATCGCAGCATAATTGCGCAATCGAGTTGCCACTAAGGTGACTTTATGACCATCAGTCATTGAGTTGTGTGCAAAAATATTTTCAACACACACTAACCAATCCATGAATTCCTCCGGTCTCAACTTTCCATCATATTCTAGAATCACGAGCTTAATGCCCAAATCACGATCAACATTGACGACATGTGGATCTCGGCGATTCCGATTATGTCCTCCATCAACTCGATGATTATCCTCACGCCGATTAGTTTCTAAAGTAGTTAATCGAGTTTCAATCCTTGCATTTGAACCATCATAGCGGATAATTGATTAACATTTGCTGATAAGTTCGCAACGGTTCCCCTCAATTCATCACCATTATCAGAAAGAAGATCCACTTCGCTCCGATCCGTCTCCGGTCACCGATCGGAGCCCTAACGCTAGGGCCTGCATCAATGTGGCTCGAGGAAAGTCAATTTCTGGTCTCATCAGAAATTGGTGGTAAGATATAATTGTGGGAGGTTGGGCTGGTTTTAAACTAGCTTATAAGCTCAATAAGCTGAAAAAGAAAATTAAAGAATGGGTCAAAGATCACTTTGGGGAGCTGATGACTGCCAAAGCTAACATTTTGGAAGAAATTCAAAGCCTGGATATCCAAGTCATCAATTATTTGTGGATGAGATAGCGAGGAAACTATTTTTAAAAGAGGCTTTTGTCAGGAAAGTAAGGGAGGAAGAAATTAAATGGAGATAGAGATCGAGGCGCTGATGGTTACAGGAAGGGGATAAAAATTCCAGATTTTTCCATGGGTTAGCTTCAAATAGATTGAGAAGAAACAAGATTTCTTATTTGATGGATGGTAGTGTTAGATTGGATGATCGAGAGGACATCATCAATCACATTAGAGTTTCTTCTCCGCGCTATATACTAAAGATCACTAGGACATGCCTTCTTTGAATAACTTACCTTTCGACAGTTTGAGTGAGGAAGACATCTCTTGGCTCGAAAGAGAGTTCGAAGAGGAGGAAGTTAGATCAACTATCTCTGATCTTGGAGGGGACAAAGCGCAGGGCCCGGATGGATTTCAAAATTTTTTTTTCCAGCGATTTTGGGATATTACCAAAGTGGATATTATAGACTTCTTGAAGGAATTTCGTGAGAGAGGATAACTCCAAGAATATTGGTGCGTCTTTTATTGCCCTAATTCCTAAGAAGGCTGGTGCTGATTGTGTGAAGGATTTCAGACCTATTAGCTTATTAGGTAGCATTTATAAAATTTTTCAAAGATTTTAGTGGGAAGATTGAAAAAGGTTATGCCCTCTATCACCTCCCACTCACAGGTTGCTTTTATTAATGGGAGGAAGATTTTGGATGGGGTTCTTATTGCTAATGAACGTTTCCATTCTAGGTATAGAAATAAGGAGCTGGATATTTTGTGCAAGCTTGACTTGGAGAAGGCATATGATAGAGTAGAGTGGGATTCCAGTCTTATTTAATGTGCCGAATGGGCTTTGGAGCTAAATGGAGAGGATGGCTATTGGAATGCCTCTCTTCTGCTAGATTCTCCATCATGATTAACGGTTCCCTGAAAGGTTTTTTCCAGCACAAAGGGGTCTTTGCCAGAGTGATCTCCTCTCCTCGTTCTTATTCACCATTGTAAGTGATGGTCTTGGTAGGATATTTTCGACAGCGGGCGAGGCTAATCTCATTAGCGGCTTCAGGCCGGCGACCCATCATCTGACAATCACTTATCTCCAGTTTGTGAACAACACTTATTTTATGTGCAACAAAAGAGAATCAAATCAAGAACGTGGTTGCCATCTTAAGATGTTTTGAAGCAATCTTGGGCCTCAAGGTGAAATTTTTTTAGGAGCGCGATTGTTGGCATTTCAGTGGAGGAGCCTTTCTTTAAGGGGTTTGCTAACATCTGGGTGCAAGGTGGCCTCTTTTCGATTTCGTATCTTGGCTTACCACTTTGCCTAGGTAGTGCTCCTAAATCGATATGGAATCCGGTTGTGGAGAAGATGGAATAAAGATTGGCTTATTGGAAAGCAATATATTTGTCTTTTGGGGGTAGAATTGCTCTAATTCAGTAAGCTCTGGCTAACCTCCTGATTTATTTTATGTCACTCTTCAAATGTCCGGTGTCAATCATCGAGTGCATTGGGAAACTGCAGAGGGATTTCTTGTGGTAGGGCAAAAGTGATGAGAAAAAGTTTCACCTAGTTGATTGAAATTCTATTTGTAAGCCCAAGAAGGACGAAGGTCTTTGCTTTTAGGCCTCTAAGGCTTATGAATCGAGCCCTCTTGGGAAAATGGTCATGGCGTATATAGGGGAAAAATCTCCGATAGTCTGTGGAGGCGAATTCTTCTAGCAAAATATGGTGTGAGAAGAAATGATTGGGATATTTTTGGGCCATCTTATAGATCCTCTGAATTGTGGAGAGGCATTCTTTCTGTCAAGGATTTGTTTGCCATGCATATCAGATATAGGATTGGCTCTAGTGAAGATGTCCTTTTTTTGGATTGATGTTTGGGTGGGGGATAACCCCTATTGGTCGAATCCCCGGATTTATTTAGGTGTGCCTCTAATCAATTGGCTAAGGATAAAGACTACATGGTCTTAAATTGGGGTGGGCTACACGAATTTTGTTTCTCCATTCCGATCTATCTTGAGCCAAGATGGGGTCTTAAATAACAATCGAGTTTCTTGGGGTCCGATGTTCAGAAGAAATTTGTGGGAATCTGAAGTGGAAAATCTCTTTTGCCTTATTCAAATGTTAGAGCACATTTTCATTCCACAAGAGGGGAGTGATTGCAAAGTGTGGATCCCGCCTCAAGATGGGGTTTTCTCGGTCTCATCGTTCTTCTCAGCTTTGTCGACCAGCTATATTTCCGAGAATTAGTTTGAATTCTTGTGGAAATCTAAGGCTCTCCTGTGGTGATTGCTTTTGGGTTGTTAGTGCTTCGAGACAATATTCTCTCTTTGGACAATCTCCCCAAGTGTAAAGTGATGGTGGTCGATGCTTGTCCACTTTGTCTCTCTGCCGAGGAATCTGTGGATCACCTCCTTCTTTAATGTGCTATGGCCCAAGATATTTGGAATCTGCTCCTTAGTAGCTTTGACTATAGTTGGGTTCTTCCATTGTCCATTCATGACCTTTTTGAAGCTTGGATGTTTGGGTTAGTGTCTTCCAAAAGAAAGCTCCTTTGGCGTGCTTCTTTTTTTGCGACTATTTGGGCTATTTGGAAAGAAAGAAACTGGAGAAGCCTTAAAGGCAAATCCTCCACTATGTCGCCTGTCTTCTGTAGATTAGGATTTCATGCTGCTTCGTGGGTTTCGGTCCTCCTAGAATTTTGGGGAATGCCTGGTGATGTCATCTCATGTAACTGGAGAGAGGCGACTTCTTAACATTTTGGGGTGCTACCTTTCGTCCTCTCTTCTTTTGTATAGAGTTGAGGCGTTTAGGCTTCGGAGAGGTTTTTGTTCTCCTCCCCTTTCTTTTGTGTTTCTTGTTTTTTGGATGGTGTTTTCCCGTCTTTTGGGTATTTTTCTTTGCTTTGCAGTATATTTCTTTTGTACTGCCAAGCTTTTGATTAATACAAGTTACCATTAAAAAAAATCTCTTTTTTAATAGGAAATGAAACCTACACACCATCCTAGTAAATCTGATCTTTGGAAAGTGATGGTCCCATTTACATCTCCAACTTAGAGCCCCACCTCTTTAATTCTCCTCGGATAAAATCTCTTTTGCTATGAATTCCTAGTATTCAATATAATAGTCGGCAACAGTCCCTTAATGTCTTTTTTTTTTTTTTACCTAAATTGGTGTATGGAGAGTGAATGGACACGCTCTTAAAATAACTGTACGTACAGTCTTGATGCAGCGAACTGATTCTTTTGATCCATTTTACTACTTAATTAGATTTTGTGAGTTTCAAGATACTCGGTTCGGTTAGCATTTATCAAGTGTGTGCCAAAATGGAGTGTTGGACCAATTTCTGACTAACTGTCCCTTCTGCAAACTCTCTGTCATAATCTGAAATCTCAAAAACTCAACTAGACTCAAAAGTTTATCTAGTTAACTCAAGGATGACTGAGTTGTCAAGTCACAATAGGAAAACTCGGTACAAAATTATTAAAAGAATAAAACTAGCTGATTTTATATATTATATCTACTACCCTAGTTGCTATGCTTTGACCAAGTCTAGACTGGTCTAGGCTGAGTCGAACGGCTGAGTCGAACCAATTCTTGACAGAATGAATCGAATTTTGACGTAGTCATCTTACTTACCGAGTTTTCCCTCGCAAACGTAGACTTGTTTGGAGTCTCATCGAGTTTCCAACTATGTTCCTAGTGGATGACTTGGATCATCTGGTTATAATGGAGGGGAAAAATCAACACCCATGTAGGGTTTTCCTATACAATGCTCCACCCAAATCAGAGGAGCAAGCTTCTCTGCTAAGGCTCAAGGTTTCCCTGTTGGATATTCCTCCATTCATGTGGAAAGAGAGTCAGTATCTCATTGAAGTTCCTCTCTTCCCCAAATGGCAAATACAACTACTTGCATGGTAAGCCCCTTCGTTTGGCAGTTTTCCTTTCATATGGCCCAAATCATCACATTGATGTGCATTCTTGTGTAGATTTGTTCTAATCTCTCCCGTTCAATGCAGTATGGGGGAAACCTGGCAATACTTGCAGACCGGTTTTTGCATGAACTAGCATTCAAGCTTTGGAAGGCACCCAAATATGGAGCATGATACCATTTTCTCTTATCTCCTCTCTGTTCAAATAAAAGGGAATCCTGCAGCTGTAGGAGGAAGCTATTCAAAAACTCAATCAATGCCTTTGTGGACGAAGGTTATGGTGAAAAGCATGTTATCTTAGAGTCAGTAATAACATAAGATTCATCTCTCTCTCTCTCTCTCTCTCTCTCTCTCTCTCTCTCTGTGTGTGTGTGTGTGGGCGCGAGCTTGCCGCAACAATAATTATTATAGTAACAATAGATAAGTGATCATATAATGTCAGTGGTGTGGTAGCTAGCTGTTGGTTTGATCTGAAACAGGCAGGGTCCAATGTTCTGGATCCATTCTGGCAGAATTACGAACTCTTCAAGTGTCTTTGCAGTTGAGGTTTTTCTTTTTTCTTCTCTCTCTCTCTGTTTTTTGCTCAAAGGGGTGGGGCCCGCTGTAGGATTCATTGCACAGAGAGTTATAGAAGTTACAGAAGATATTGGCACTTTTCCACTATCAAGCCAGTGGAGGACTCTTCTGTTGAGTGAGAATTTGATGAGGTACATGGGAGGGCATTTAGTTTGAATGATTGAACCTGAGAGTTTGGATCCTGAGTGTTCTACTTACAGTTTGCAGTATGACGATTGTGGAACTCCATAGTGGGTCTCACCCATAGTTGTTGATTCTGGTTCGTTCCAGCTGAAATTTTCTGTTTTGGTTCTTCAACGGAAATAGAACGTGGCTCAAAACTTTTCGGTTTGAATTTTGGTCCATTTCGGTTAATTACGGCCCATTCCAGCCCATTTTGGTGTGTAGTATTGTATTTTCTATAGACTTGTAGTTTGAAAATTCAATTTTCACCAACTTTTTATTTATTTTTGTTCTCGATATCCATATAAAGAAACATGCATAATTTATTTTTTATTTTTTTTTATTTTTCTGTTTTTTCACATATATATATGCTTTAATTTTTATTATTCCGAAAAGTTTCACCGAAATCCCGAAACACCAAAATATTTCATCTTAGAGGACAGATTAAAATGACGACCAAAATGATGACCGAAATGAAATTAACAACTGTGGTTTCACCTATTGGATATTCAAAGCGCTCAAAATGAACTCCCGCCAAGGGATTTCCCCAAATTTACTCCAGTAGATGTTAAATGTTGGTCTTCCTGTGTGATTGAGCTTCTAATTTATCATTTAATCTTATGCTAGGGCAATATTGTGGTCAATAAATAACTACTCTTACATTATTTGTAACGTATCCTTGTTCAAGTAGGATTATGAGTTATAATATTATTAGGATGTGGAGAATCCGTCTTATGGCAAGTTCCTTTCTATAAAGGAAAAGCTTTAGAAGCTTGATGAACAGAGGGATATAATCACAAATCTATCGTGTCTAGGCGGTTTGGTTGATTCGTCGAGCACAATCACCTGCTTCATGCTTCCTTTCAACTTCTGTTGATTTCTCTTGTGGTACCCATGGCTGATGATGCTTAGCAATTTCATCTTCAGCATCTAATGTCATTGCCCAACTGCTAATTAATTTGGTGTAAACTCAATCAATTACGGACTGTTGTTTCTTTGACAATAAATTTTTTTTTTTTTAGTTCCACCAAAGTCATTTTTTCAAGAGGAATAGAGAAAAAAGCTTCCATTCCATTGCGTCATTGCAGTGTCCTGTTTTGTAAGGGTTGTTGGAACCATGTCAAATTAGTTGAAGATAAACGGGTTTTACCTGAAGTAGGCATGTTTTATTTCTATTTATTATTATCTTAGCCGAAAGAAGGAGGCATCCTTTTGTCATATATAAACGATGTGACAAAGATGAAGAGGCTTGTACGAGGCTCTGAGCCAAAGCATCTTCTTCTCATATATTTGGGGTCTTGAAAGGTATCATGCGCTTGGCAAGTATAAGAGCTTTCCTAGGATGCTTATTTACTTGCTTTTTTTCTTTGTTATCAAGTCATGTGAAGAGGTACGCGTTTCTTATCACATGGTTTTGTTTGGTGATTGGATTGGTGGGTGGCCATCCTTAGTCCCTCCTATCCCATCCCCAGGGTTGCTAGATGGGTTTTCCGCCATTTGTCACTTGTTTAATGGAAGAGTCAGCTAATGGATGGGCATTATTAACAATTGACTCCCTCTCTCTCTCTCTCTCTCCCTCTCTCCCTCCCTCTCCCTCCAATATCTTTTGTAGGTCCATTTTTGCTTAGTACTGCTGCTCGGCCTTGTGCAAAACGTGTGATCTTTCATGCATCTTGAGGCCGCAAAGTATGATAGGCGGGCATTTGGTCTGAAGAAGAAATTCAAACGTTTATTTGGCAAGAATTTGGAGGATATTAACTGGAAAAGCCCTTCAACAGTTCAACTGAGAATTAAATTTAAAAAAAAAAAAAAAGTACACCAGTTTAGTTCAGAAAGGAGAAAGAGTGAGGAATCAGGGAGGGACAGGGGATTATGTGTGTGTGTGTGCGCTTTTTTTTTTATAAACAATGGGTGTGAGTGTGACTCTATTTCTCCTCCTATTACTGTTTGAGAGGGACTTAACGGGCATTGCCGACAAATTTCACCAAGCACTTGGGTTAGTTTCGACCAGTCAGAATGACTTTTTTAAACTGCAGTAAAAATATGTTGGTCTCCGGTCCCTGGTTTATCCTTTTTCTCTTAGCCAAAATGCCCACAAAGGTATGTTTATCCTTTTTCCCTGCACAAGCCTTTTTTTTTTTTTTTTTGTAGAAATCCCTACACAAGCAGTTACAGATATAATTCACACATACACGAGTAACCATGGTCTTGACTTGGATGGACATGGGCTGAGCCCAATATGTCTCTAGCCAGAAGTGTGAACCCAATTGTCGAATGGGTCCAAAACTAGGATACAAGCGCAATTCATGGATTGGTCCTTGGAGTATTCAGGTAAGGAGAGGTGGGGATCGATAGCCGTATAAGAGACCATTCTACTCTACTCTGTAACGAAAAAGAGAGATCCGCATTGAGGGCTGTCAATAAGGCCCTCTTGCGATGGTACCTGGCCCGGCCTAGCTCTCAACAAGCCTAGGGTAGGACAAATTTTTTTTTTTTTTTTTTTAGCCCAAGCAATTTGAGGGACGGGCAAGGGGAATAGCAAGACTGAATCCCCCAACCCATACCTTAAAAAAGTTAGATTAAAAAAAAACTGCATATTCTAAAAATTAATATTTTTTCTCTTTTTACATTTGTCCCTTCCCCTAATATTTCTTTCACATGGAACCCCAAGTTAAATTTCGTGGGTCCGCCCTTACCCATTATCCTCCATTGGTCTTGTTCTAACCGTTTTGTTTATTTTCCGTTTCCTTTTTTTTTTTTCCTTCAAAGGTAGGCAAGAAGGTTGGGGTCTTTACAATAATCTCTTACCATGAGTAATACGTTCTTGTTTTAGAGGTCTATGGGCATAAACTCACAACAATGTCATATCTTTGCATGGTTTCGACGGGGGGAATCATAAATTATGCCTTGGAGGGCCCACTATGAAAATATAAAATTTCTTGGTAGAGCCAATGGGGAAAATTTTAAAAATTTTCCACTAACAGTAGGGGGCTTTTTGAAATTTTAAGGAGGGCATATGGCCACCCCCAGCCCCCTAGGTCCGTCCCTACATGGTTTTTTAACATGTTATATATTTATGACAAGATTAGACTGCAACTTAGATTAAAACACATCACAAGGGTGTCTGTAGATGGAGCATTGGATTCACAAGATTTTTGTTTATGACCTTTTAGATGGAAATGTAACCCCTTTTATATATATATGGAGATGCTCGTATGAGAGATATCTCTCACCTTAAATGAGAGATTGAGTGAGGGCCCTCACATTCATATCCAATGCCAACAACTTAAATGTGAGGGTCCCCATCCATATCTCTCATATAAGGTGAGAGATATCTCTCATAGGAGCATCTTATATATATATATATATATATATATATATATGAGGAAAGCTCACACAGGCTGCAGCTGTTCTTATTACAAGCTGGAGCCTGTGTGAGGCCCAACGGATCTGCCTGGCCTCACACAGGCTCCAGCTTGTAATAAGAACAGCTGCAGCCTGTGTGAGCATTCCACTATATATATATATATATATATATATATATATATATATATATGGGCCCTCCTAAGCTCAAACTTAGGAAAATGTAAGCTCAAGTGTGTAGTGGGGCCCACCTGAGGACCCACATGGGGATGAGAATGGGGGGAATTTCAAGGACTCCCTACGATCCTCCCATCTGCAAAAAATAAACTCCAATCGTGATTTCTATCATCTTCATATGGGCCAAAAAGTTTAATGGTCAACAGTCCATTCGGATCGATATGTAGTCAATCCAATGGTCCAGTAAATTTGGATTTGACCGAAAGTTGGTTGACATGTGCAACTTAGGGGGTCATGTGTTTGGTCCATTTGGATGGACCAAAAGTGGGCCCCACAAGCATGAGCTTACGAAATTTTATCTTAACCTCAAGTTTAGGAGAGCCTTCCTCATATATATATATATATATGATGACTGCTCCCCTACACTGCAGCCTTCCTTAATATCAGCTGCAGGCACACATGTGAACCATGAACCATGCCTGCACATGCCTTACACTGCTCCCCTCACATGCTTGCAGCTGATATTAAGGAGGGCTGCAGTGTAGGGGAGCAACCCTATATATATATATATATATAAGGGGGCCTCTTCTAAGCTGAAGCTTATGTTATCTAAAGATGAAACAATATGCAAAATCATCTTCATTACAAGCTGCCTCAATTCATCGTCTCCAAACTTGAAATAAATTCAGTCAGAATTGGATTTTCCAGTTCCATCATGCCAAAAACAATGATAATCGACTTTGATTTGTGGGACCAGTACAATTTCATCTTACGATAATATAAGCTACATGTTAGGAGAGTCATGCTCTATTAGCTCTATAAAGTTAGAGCTGCTCCTATGAGAGCATCATATGAGAAATATATATACATATACATGTATATATATATATATATCACTCATGTATGTGTGCTGTACATGTACATGTGTACTATACATGATGTACACGTGTGTATGTGTGATGTACATGTACACATGTACATGTATAGACATATATATTGCATTTGTGAATTAGATGAAACATTGTATTTACAAGCTTTTCATTTACTATTTGAGTAATACAGTTTTTAGGGTTTTTTTTTTTTTCTAGGATGTGGGACAACGAAGTATTAACCATATTCCATTTTGGTGGAGTGCTTGAATGGGACAATAAAAACCCAGTATACAAGGGTGGCGATCAGAAAATGTTTTATCTCAATACTAGCATCACATATAGGAATTTAATTGAAAAGGTATTAGAAGCTACAAATTCGGTAATTCATGATAAAAATCCGTACATTCAATTCCTACATCACAATGGGGAAGCCTTCACTCTGGTTCGAATAACAAATGATCATGATGTCTCTATAATTTTTAAAGCATCTCGTCTTGAGACGAAAGCCATCTATTTATATGTTCGAAGCAACTCCAACAACAGTGTACACTGCAACAGACCACTTTCTAGGTATGTAGTGACGTCCTATACATTTTTTAAGACACATTATCTACCTTTTCACATGTAACAACTTAATCCGTATGCATGTAATTGGCAGGAGAGGCAGACGACATGGTGGAGGAATTGCTCCAGACATGAGTCTTCGTCCACCTTTTTCCATCATGGTGACTCTTTTGATCTTGATTGTTTTTACCAAGTTAGGATGGTTCTTCTCTCTCCCTCTCTCCCTCTCTCAACTAGTTAGGATGGATTTCATAACGCACACTTGCTACTTCGTAGGAGTTCGTGCGGGAGGAGTTTGCTCATGTATGTAGCTGTTTTCTATTGTAAGGGCTGTTTTCTTAATTCTTTTTAATGAAGAGTGAAGGTTTCTAGAATGGCGGCTAGTTCCAGTGCACACCGAAAGTAATAGATTAGATAAATGCGAACTAGTAAAGAAATCTACCAATCACACACCACAAAAAGGCACACACACTATTTTATAGAGAAACCCTAAACAACAAGAAAGACAGTGATCATAAATCAAACACTATTTAACAATTACAAGATATACTCACAACTCCCTTTCCTAGTCAATCCGTCAACCTAAGGATTGTAGTTATTCTTGCACAACTTCTCGTTGCCACGACTCCTCGCGCGCCCCGCGCTTGATCTAATGACACATTGAGATCGAACTAAGATGATCAAATCTTCTACAAGGAAGTAGAAGCCACAAGCTCTCTAGAATAATTCTTCAGCACAATCTCTCAATGATGACTCTAGAGAAGAAATAACCTCTTTGTGGGCATTCTAACATTAGAACAATGAGAGAATAACTTATTAGATACCTTAGGGTTGAGAGAAGCACTTTTTAAATAGGCAATGATTCGTGCCATAGGGTTAGAGCACCAATAGAACTTAAATTGATACTTCCAGTTGAGAAAGGAAAAAAATTCGCAGTTCCACCATCCAATCGATCCGGTAGAAGGCCTGATCGATCGGACATGCCTTTGTCTCCCGAAATTCATTTCTGTCAGCCTGTTAACTGAGAGCATCCCAACATCCAATTGATAGGGTCTCGTGTCTTTCGAATTTCTTCTATTTTTTTTTCTTTTATCTTCTTTTATTTTTTTTCTTTTATCTTCGTTTCAGATCTTCCGGCGACACAACCACAGTCTATCTTAAAATAAATAGAAAGTTACAACTCAATGGACCTAGAGTTTTGCCCAACCCATGAATTAGCCAACACAAGAATTTTCCTAACAATCTCCCTCCTTTGGCAATGCATGGACAAAACTCCATAGTTCAATACAATTTTGATCTACCTAAAAGCCCAAAATTACATTGAATATTTAGCACATTTTTTTTTTTTTTTTGCAGAACTTGTAGATCTTGCACTGTCTTTGCTTGAACTCATCTTCAATCATGAATTCTCCCCCTAGCTCCATTATTATGATCAGTATCATGATCAGAAGAAACATGTAGAGTAGCAGAAACTGAAGTTACCATAAAAGCCATAAATTTCTCTTTGCCAGTGTCAGGCTTCTCAGACTCAGGGTTATTCTCCTCATCATCGGAAGTATTATCATCCCAAGTCAAATTAAAAGCATTTTTCTTTGGTTTTTCGATTACCACAATCACTAGCAACGTGTCCATATCCTTGACACTCATAGCACTGAATCCCTTTAGAAGATTTCTTTTTTCTAGTAGATTTAGGGATTTTCAAATCACTTTTCTTCCCCTTCATAAATAGTTTGAATTGCTTCATGAATTGAACAACTACTTGGGGGTCAATTTCCTTAGAATCAGTATATGAACCACTTTCAATTCTTTTGACTGATTTCTTAATAGCTTTCAAAGCAATGCCTTTAGATTTCAATTCTCCATTAGACGTAACATTTGCTTCAAACTTTTGTAGGTTTTCCACTAACTGATCAACCTTTAGGATATTCAAATCTTTGTTCCCTTCAATGGCCACAACCTTTGAATCAAATCTTTCTGGAAAAGACCTCAGAATCTTTTTAACAATCCTATTTTAAAGGATTGGATCACCCAAAGTAAAAATGGAATTGAAAATTTCATTCAGCTTCGCATAGCGTTCATTAAAGGTCTTACCCTCTTCCATCTTAATGTTTTCAAATGCTGTATTTAATTTATGTAGTTTCGACTGCTTCACAGTGTCATTTTCCTCATGCACAGTTTGCAGAATATTCCATACTTCTTTTGAAGTTGTGCTGGTAGAAATTCTACGAAACTCAAACATAGTAACTCCATTGTAGAGAGCATTAATGGCCTTAGAGTTGCAGGTAGAAGCCAATTCTTCTTCCTTAGTCCACTGCTCCTCAGGTTTGGGCATAGTACCCCCATCAACAACAATAGTGGGTAAGGCAACAACAATAGTGGGTAAGGTATAGGCATTGACAACTGATTTCCAAACTTTATTATTAACGGCTCTAAAAAAGGCAACCATTCTGGATTTCCAATATGCATAATTTGTGCCATCTATTAAAGGGGTTTATTGGTTAAAGTGCCTTCGCAGTAGAGGTCTATTCTAAAAATCTGTAAGACCCACAAAACAAAAAAGTGCAACCCGCTCTGATACCAATTGAAGGTTTCTAGAGTGGTTGCTAGTTCCACAACCAGTGCACAACGAAAGTAATTAATCAAATCAATGTGAACTAGTAAAGAAATCTACCAATCACACACCACAGGAAGACATGCACAATATTTTGCGCATAAACCCTAAACAATGAGAAAAACCACGATCAGAAATCAAGCACTATTGAACGATTACAAGTTATACTCACAGCTCTCTTGATCCAACAATACCTTGAGAACCAAGATGATCAAATCTTCTACAAGGAAGTAGAAGCCACAAGCTCTCTAGAATAATTCTTCAGCACAATCTCTCAATGATGGTTCTAGAGAAGAAAAAAATCTCTCTGTGGGTATTCTGACCTCGGAATAATTAGAGAATAACTTGTTGGATACCTTAGGGTTGAGAAAAACACCCTTTAAATAGCCCCATGATTCGTGTCTTAGGTTAGAGCACCAATAGGACTTAAATTGGAAATTCCATTTGAGAAAGGAAAAAAATTCGTAGAACCTGTCCTGGAAAATTTCTGCCATCTGATTGATTGGGTAGAAGGTCTGATCGATCGGACATGCTTCTGTCTCTTGAGATTTATTTCTATCAGCCTGTTAACTAAGAGCATCCCAACATCCGATTGATCTGATCTTTATCCGATCTGTCTCGTGTTTTCCGAATTTCTTTTGCTTTTTTTTTTCTTCTATCTTCGCTTCAGATCTTCCGACGACACAATCACAGTCCATCTTAAAATAAATAGAAAATTACAACTCCATAGACTCAGAGTTTTGTCCAACTCATGAATTAGCCAACATAAGAATTTTCTTAACAAACAGAATTTCATTAAAAAAAAAATACAAAAGCAACAACAACAACCAACAAAGGAAAGGAGAAAACACAACTCTACCAAGGATGAAGGTCACACAGGACCCATCTTACAAAATCACCCTCTAAAAAGAAATCCCTTTTATAGGCAAAACATAGCTTAGCCAATGATGAGTAGAATTGACAAATTAAAATCCTGGGAATAAAAGAAAACTCAATAGAAAGGGCTTCTTTATTTCCTATGTATTCAATTTCTATGTGTTACATGAGAACTACATTATCTAAGTGGTATTTACTAAAAAAAACACACTATCAAAGTGGTTAAATAAGTTGAATCAAGGGTCATCATGTTCAAGGCCTTGCCCCAACTATGTTCGAACTATGTTGGGGTTTGCTACATAATTCTGTTTCTTCATTCCAATCTATCCTAAGACAAGGTCTCAGATAAGTTGCACTTTTTTAAATCTATTTTTACTACCTCCGTCTACGTTTTCTTCAGGCTACTCATTCCCCTTGGTGGGCTATTAACTTGCATAGCAAAAAAAATTCTTACCTGCGCTGGACATGCCAAAACCATCTTCAACGAGTTTCTCTAATTTTATCCCATATTTATGCTACCTCTAAATGCCTTTGAAAATGCTTATTTCTAATTTTATCTATCCTAATCTTACCACACATCTACGTCAACATTCTCATATCTACAACATATATTTTGTACATATGTTACTTCTTTATTGACCAACATCCTATTAGATCATATCTGGTCTAATCCCTATCTTGTAAAGTTTCTTCATTAATCTTATTGGCATTCGTTGGTCATAAAATACTCTAGAAGCAAGTCTCCACTTTAACCATCCAGATTTTATTTTATGTTTAACATCTTCATCAAAAGTTGAATGAATGGTAGATTTCTAAAAAAGACAATCAAGATGGTCCTCCCCATTAATGGCAATTGAGTCAATGGAAGATGGGAAATGCATACGCAACCATGAGATTATGGCCTTGCTACTTCATGCACTTAAATTTCTAGGAATTCTATGACCTCTATACTTATATAAGGGCTTGCTTGTTTGCATTAAAATACATAGGAATTGAGTATATAGGATTTATACCATAAGTAATTAAAAATGAAGACTATAGGTCAATTTTGAAAAAAAAGAAGGATCAAATAACATTTCCTTTTATGGAAATAGAATTAAAGAAAGATGAAAAATCCTACTAAAATAAACAAAAAAGGAAGATGAGAAATGAATAACTAAGGGTGCTGATGTGTTGTTATTCATTTGCCATTTTTCTTTAATTCTATTTCCATAAAAGGAAAGGTTATTTGATGTTCACTTTTGAAAATTCAACTTTAGCCTTTATTTTTAGCCATTTAAGGCATAAATCATGTGCCTTTAATTCTTATGTATGGTAATGCAAACAAACATGCCCTAAATGGTTAAAAATGAAGAATCAAAGGTGAAAACCCAAAAAATGATAATAAGATAACCTCCCATTTAATGAAAATCGAACGCAGGGAAGATGAGAAATAAGTACCCATCCATCACTAATAGTTCAAATCCTAAAATAGTTAAGCTCCCATCAACATCTCTACCTTCTATCCTTCCGATCCTCAACTCATATCTTTCACCTCTCATCTCTAAATAATCCTTTGGTAGAACTCATTTGACCATGATTTATATATATTTTATCCGAACAAACAAGTCCTAAGCATACAAGCGAATGAGAAAATTTGCAAAAAGGAATCCGATAGCCCATTTGGCCATGATTCAAATTAACAAACATGCTAAGTAAACAAGCAAAGGGAAAAATGACAAGAAAATATAGAAAAAATGGCAGAACCAAATCCCTGTTCATTTGAAAAATAAATTCCCATCGATTCTAATTCCAGGCGAACAATAGCCCCATTTGACAATGACTTCATATGTATTCCAATTCTATCACGGAAAAAGAACATGCCCATTTGAACCACTTACTTCCTACACGTACATGTTTCCATTCCATTCAAATAAACTGATCCCATTAAAGTTTGAACAATTACTTCATATGTACTCTAATTCTCTCTTATACTACTTAATATACTGACTGAATCTATATCTCTACACAGCTTAATTTATTGCTTTAGCGTAATATAACTATCTTCTAATAATCTGTCACTGGCCAATCAAACTTCACCCGGGGGGTACTAAGAAATTCCACAACCACCCACCACAAGGACACTAAAAGATGGCCAGGGTTCGACGCCTACAGCCAACCCATGCACCGCAGCTACGTACTCTTTACTTACTCAACCATAACAATTACAATTCCGTGCAGATTTTTCATTTTTTACAATAGCATGCAGGGTTCAATTTCTCAGCTGGTGCATGGAACTGGAAGAGTTCATGCATCAGCATCAGCATGGCCCACCTGCCGTGGTGCCTACGTCTTTGGAGAATCTTACAACATTTCATAGAACTGTTTAATTTGTGGGCTAAGGCCTCGTTATAACCTCTTTGCAATTGCTGTTCAACCTAGCCATAGTTTGCAATTGCAGATGCATTTATGAGATTTATACATATCCATTTTAGAGTGGTAACTTTGCAGGCTTAAACAGGCTTAGGCTAATTATATTCCTCAAAATTAGTAAATCATGCCTTTCTCTGGGCCTTTTACTAAATGGGCTTAAATTTTTAGCTCATTCGTAATCACGGCCGACAGGCCGGCAATGGGTAGTGCAAGAAGGCGATGTGCCAATTGTGCCAACACTTCGTGCCCACTGGAAGCACTTTGGCCTTTGGGGGGAAAAGAAATTTATATAAAAGTGAATATTCTACAAGTACGTGGTAAATATTCTTTTTCAATTTTTAACTTCTTTTTAACTTGTCATCACATATGCATGACCACTATACGTTCATTTGTGTGTGTGTGTGAGAGAGATATATCATCCCCAGCGCCTTTGTTCGATTCAACTTAATTCACTTGTAGTTGTACCCTTTTAGTGGAAGGGTGAAAAGAAGATTTCAAATTTTTACGCGGCTTTTACTATTGTTTGTGGGTCACTGCTGTTTCTTTCTTGAAGTGCATGTTTATGAAGGTCTCATTTAAAATTAATGTTTTTAAATGAAAGAATGCTGCAGTGGGTGGCACGAAAGTACTAAGGAAAAATACCGGTGTCTTCTAACTGAGAATCAAAACCCTGAATGGCTGAATCTTCTAAAGAGAATACTAATTAAAAATGGCCTCAAAGAAAAACTCGATTTTGGTTACAGGTATTTCTCATTGCTTTGTTTGTGAGAGATATAATTATTTTAGCACCACGAGGGACCCCATATATTATCAATTCAACAATCTCTCCCTCATAGGACTGCCTTGAGATTGCACTCATCATAAATTGATACTAATCTATTCTTTGCATCGGTTGTCAAATTGAATTTCATAAAGAATGTAATATGAGAAACCGTTAGATCTTGAGATATATAGAAGGTTAGATCTTGAGGTCCTTAATTAAAGCAATGATGTTGGTGACAACTGATTTAGATGGGGTTTTTAATTTCCCCAAAATCAATCACAATCCTTTATATTTGCTTCTTCTGATGGTTGGTCAAGTAACAAAAATGTTGTATTTTCTAGTACATTATTATAGATTGGATTAGTCTTTCTGGTAGCTATTCTTAATTCTCTCATCTCTTGAACTTATTCGGTCTTTCTCGGATAAAAAAACTGACCCCTCCCCAAATTCTTTATTAGGATTGTAAGACACATTAAAATGAAATATGAGCCAGAGCTTTTCTTCGTACTATATATCCTACTCCCCCTGTTTAGCAGGCACCTAAGTGGTTTCTACCGCTATCTCTTGCTAGAAAGAAATCATATTTAATATAAATAAATAGAAAGGAGAGGAGTAGGCCAGTGGCCATGGGGGAACGGGTGAGGTGGGACCGGACCAGGAAGATGAGAGAGAGAAGCTGGTTTTCCATGTTTATTTTATTCTTGTCACTATGTGTGGGTCGCGTGTTTGAAGGGTTCCAAATAGAATAGAAATTCCTCCTGTCAAATACTCTTCTCTAATAAAGAACAATAAAGAACAAAAGAGAAGGAATAACAGAGACCTGTGTGAATCAACATACGCGATTTGTTAGTTTGAATCCTTGAAATCAAACTCAAAAAACATCGCTACCACCAACACATGGCCAAAATAAATATATATATACCCATTTACAAACCTCTCCATCAATTCGAATGCAGCATACAGAGAGATTTACATATCTACACAGAAGAGGAGAGAGAGAGAGAGAGAGAGAGAGAGAGAGAGAGAGAGAGAGAGAGAGAGAGAGAGAGAGAGAGAGAGAGAGAGAGAGAGAGAGAGATTTTTTTTTTTTTTTAATACTTTAGATTGGAATACGAGTAACAAGTTAATAGTCGATTGATCTCTATATCTGTTGGTGGAACACATACACAACAGCTTCGACTTCGACTTCGAAGGCAGTTGAAAAAGAAGAAAAGGTGGTTGTACATGGCCGTGCAGAGGTTCCTTCCGACCCGATTCACTTCCCGGCTATGGGAAATGGCATCGCCGGCACAAGCACAGGCCTGCGACGTCTTCATAAACCACAGGGGGAGCGACACAAAGCGGACGGTGGCGGGGCTGCTCTACGACCGGCTGGTGCACCTCAACCTCCGCCCCTTCCTGGATAGCATGAGCATGGAGCCGGGGGACAAGCTCTTCCCGAGCCTGGACTGCGCCATACGCAACTGCAAGGTGGGGGTGGCCATCTTCTCCCCAAGGTACTGCGAGTCGCGCTTTTGCCTGCAGGAGCTGGCTCTTCTGGTCGAGGCCAAGAAGAAGGTCATCCCCATATTCTGCGACGTCCAGCCCTCCGAGCTCCTCAAGATGAACAACATCTCTGCAGCTGCACCACCCGAGGAGGTGGAGAGGTTTAGGAGGGCTCTCGAGGAGGCTAGGTACACCATAGGCATCGTCTTCGACTCCCAAAATGGGTAAGAATTATCATAATGACCACCTTCTTATTCTTCTTCTTCTTCTTCTTGGTACTCTTATTTCAGTGTTGGATATATATAGAAAATAAAATTTGGGGTCAATCCCATGCTTCTATCCCCTTCGGCCTACAAATTTAACGACTATACATTAAAAGGAAAGATTTGACTTTCGATTCAACGGTCCAATCCATTTGGATATGTGAAAATTTAATGGGTCTAGCGTACTTAAGGGGTCCCATGTGTGCGGATTGTTCGGATGTATTATAAAGTCAACCCTACTATGTTGTGTTCTTACCATAACATGGTGAGGGATGGATGCGTATGAATATTTCCTTATATATATAATGAATTTATGGTATTTTTAGTTTAGGCTGTTATTATTTATTTATTTAAAAATATTGTGACTTTATTTGGAAAATGTTATTCTAAGGGACTCTATTTTCATTGATTTAATTTCATAGGAATTTATCAATTTAAGCTAAAATGGGTTCCACTTCCAACGATGGACTATTAAAGCGACCGAGGGGTGAAGGATATAATTAAGGTGGCCATTTATTATTTAGATGTGACCCTTACTTTCTTATGATTTGATTTACTAGGGTGATGGCTCTCATTTCCTATGTGATAGCCATTTATGAATTGAATTTTAACCTTTGTTCCATCTATGTAAGCCACGTTTACATTTCTCAGAAGTTCTTGTAAACAAAAAGGCTCTAAGTAACAATTATAATAATATCGTATTATTTTTAAATATCAACTGTAGCTGATGCAAACTCTCCTTTTGTCTGAGCTTGAGACCGCCACTTGGCAATGTAAGTCATGTAGTACGTGGAGGTTTTTTTTTTTTTTTTTTTTTTTTTTTCCAGATTTTAATCATATATGACAAGACACATGCATAAATAGCTTAAGTGCAGTGTTGGTAATGACAAATAAGCATTAGTGACAACTAATTAGGGCGCACACACAGACACACCAGCCCCCAATAACTGGCATTTAATCTTTAAATTTTTCCTTTCTTGGTAGAGATTTAATCTTTGAGTTGTGTTCTAATCTTATCTTATATTGGAACTTATGATTCTTATTTTGGGCCTTCAGAAATTGGTCAGATCTTCTAAGTAAAGCTTCGGATATTATCTCAAAGAGCTTGAATGACTGAGTACGGGATTAAGAAGACAGATGCTGAATTATGAAGACTATTAATAAAAGTAGGTCGAGTAGATCCTAATGTATGTTTTTGTTGATTCTTTTAATCTTTGATAGGTTTCCCAACATGTTAATGATGACTCTGTAATGGTGTATGTAAATATCTTTCTGTTGTTGTGAATTGGATGATGGTAAATAAAAGCAACTCGTGTGATTATATCTAAGTGATTATTTCAATCTTTTATAACTAATTTGATTTGCCTTTGTTAAATAGTGTCACTCTTTTTCTCTCCTGCTAGCATACTTCATATTGTTTATATGTAGTCTAGCTCGTATGGCCAATTAAGATGGATGTCTATCAGTGAGAGAAGGGTAGATGAGAAGGTCTCTTTATGGACAAGGGTGAGCCAAAATATTAGCCTCACCAGATTATCCTAGCCCTTGAATTGGTAACCTTAAATCTTGATGGTGTCTTAATCGTAGAATTTTTTGAGATTCGATCTAATGGTGAGTGAAGGTTCAATGAGTGTCAAAATCAAGCTTGATGCCAGATCATTGGATGACAAGATTATTAAAGGGGCTATACTTATCAAAGGTGGGCCCATGTAGGCCCCATAGAGCTGGATCGCACATGTAGTCTGCTTGTCGTAGAACGCTTTTCCATTTCCGTTTATTTAGCGGAGAATGTTCTCTTACAAGCAAACTACGAATAGCTTATATGCATTCGATCTCGTGGCCGGGGCCCACTTATCTGCAAGTTCATCAATAGAAGGAGGGTAGATGAGAAGGTCACAAGGGGAGGTCCAAAAGATCAGCCCCACCAGGATTATCCTAATCATTGACTTAACAATATTAAAGTTTAATTGTATCTTAATTGTAGCTTTCCTTGAGATTCAATCCGATAGTGAGTGTAAATTTGGGTACAATGTGAGAGTATTAAAGGGGTTATGAAAGGTATTTTTTAATACTTAAATTTATTGAGGTGCAAAACAGTACAAGAGACTTTAACTTCAAGAAGAACAGTTATAGTGGACCCCCTTAAAGAGGACAAACCCTACAAAACAACGGGGGTTGTGAAAGGTATGCCCAAGTGGGCCCTGCAATGGGCACCACTTGCAATTTCTAGTAGGAGAACATTATTCTCATTTAATTGATTGTCTTTAGCAATTTGAGAGAGACTAGAGTGATAAAAGAATTACTAGAGGAGTACTACTGTGAGATATCCGGTCAACTGATTAACTTACATAAGTCAGGTCGTCTATTTTAGTAAGGGATCTTATAATAGAAGGTGTAAAGCTCTTGCCATGGTCTTGGGCATGAGACAAATGGAAAATGATGTTAAATATCTGGGGAACCCCTTGATAATGAAAAGGAATAAACATCTTAGCTTTGAATGCTGATTCAATAAAATTAGGAATCGAATAGCTAGGCTCATGGCAGATTCCTTTACTCTTTCAAGCAGGGAGAAACGACGCTCTTACCAAATCTGTTGCCTCGGCAATTTTGGTTTCAACTCCCTAGTAAAATCACTGAAACTATAGATAAGATGATTAGAAGGTTTTGGAGGGGTGAAAATGAAGGAAAAAAGAAAATAAATACCATTAAACAGAAGGAGCATTGCAAGCCCATTGGAGAAGGGGGCTCAGGTATTAGAGATTCGAAGAGCAATAATTTAGCTCTTCTAGCTAAAAACATGTTGGAGGTGCCTCGATGATAATAAGCTGTTATGCTCTACAATTCTAAAGGCTAAATATCGTCCTAATAATTTTCTTTGGGAAGCCAAATATAGGAAAGGGAACTCATGGTTTTGGAAGGGATTTGGAGAGGGTGTTGGTCTTATTAATAACAATATTGGATGGATTATAGGTAATGGTGAAAAGATATCTATCTGGAAGTCTAGTTGGATTCCTTGCAAAGATGGCCTTAGGAAACCTCGTTTTAATGCGATGAGCCCAAATCTTACAGTTAAAGATTTATGAGGTCCGGATAAAAAGTGGAACATTTCTATCATTAAACATCTTTTTAATAATCCTATGAATATAGAGGATATTTGCAAAATCTATATGCCTCCAAAACAATGATGATAAAAGAACATGGCCGTTAACCAAAAATGGTCAACTCACAACTAATTCCGCCTATAAACTGATTATTTAAGGCAATGAGGATAACTATACCTTTACGCTTAATGTAACATCTCGGTCCCAAATCACCCTGGCCTAGGGTAATCCCCGAGGTGAGATATACGTACTCCCGTGATGCTGTACCTGTATCAAGTCAAATACAACACACGAAGGAGAGAAAAATAACTTTTTCACACGTGAGTAGAACTCACTAGAACATAACAATAACATTTAATCATAGTGGAAGCTGTAATTCATACATAAAGGTATCATTTCCCATTCAGTCCAAATAACTGTTCAAGTTTAATACAAAAGAATTACACATGTATATATACATTGCTTTACAAAAGAGAGTGTATAAAAGAACCCTGTACACTACCAAAAGTATAATCAAAGGAATAACTACACACTAAGTGTGACCCACACAAAAAGGGGTTAGTCACACAACAACTGCGACATCTCCAACAAAATACAGCACGCGCTCCGAGGAAGAAGAATCTAAGCTGGCCGTTGTTCTGGCCACTCCTCTAGTCTTGGAGGTACGTCGTGGGTAACCTCCTCTCCCTCCTTGGCCTCTTCAAGGCTAGGAGTTATACCTACGACTGCATGTGACATCAAGAGTAGTATCTCAATATGACGATCTATCAAGTATAGGTAGTAATAAGGAAGTATATAATGTTTCAATTTGAATTAAAAGACGATTAAATTAATAGATGTCAATGGTAAGTATTAACTAGGAAGTTATGTAAAAATTGAATACTTTATGCTTATGAATAAAAAAAATGAAAGCATACTAATTGGCTACTACCTTAAGCTCATCCTCTTAAAAGAGAGCAAATCTAGTCGGGATGTCACCAGTGGCTCGGCCAAAGGCTAACTGGTTACCCGGGTCTGGAGTTCCGGTGCTCTAGATGACTTACTGCAATAGTCTCGAATAACTAAATCAAGTTCAACCCCGTTGGGTATCACATGGTCAAAGTTAAGTAGTGCCGACTCGATCGAATCAATTAACAATCGAATTTTAGTAAGCCTATATTTTTTTCCCATAATCAAATCGAATAGTCCACTCATTTATACGAATGCTTACTTAATCCATGATTTCAACAAATACTGGAATCATTGTACACAAGGTAAATTACAATTTGGAATTAGGAAATCGAACCATAATTAATACTAAGAATGTAACCACGATAATCAATTAGAATGTGATATCAATAGAGAAATTGAACTTCAATATGAAATGCAATAATTTAAGGGGATCAAGATAATTTTTACTAGCCAACCCTAAACTAGTATTTATAGTCTTTCACCGTCCATTACAAGGTATCTTCGGAAGGTCAACGTAATACTATCTTGTTGAGTGTCACATATTATGAGAAATACATTGAATTCCCAGAAATACTCCTGTAACATAGTGCTAGACCAATAATTTGTCCATTAGACCAATTAATGTGGTTATTGGTTCCACTTTAAGGTCATAAGGGTTTTGAAAATCCTAATTTCCTATGCAAACAAGGGTGAGCATCATAATTATCTATTAGAGAGGATTATGGTGGGTTTGGATAGGTTAAGGGCAACAATTCACCCTAAGAATTGGGTCAGAAAAGGCCCAGACTTTAGCTTCAGGTTTGCTCGAGCGAACCCATTTTGAGGCATGATCGCTCGAGCGACCCTATCATTCACTTGAGCGATGGTTTCAGAAGGAAGGTTCGCTCGAGCGGACCCCATGTTCGCTCGAGCGGACCCCATTTAGAGGGGTGTCATTCGAGCGATCCTTTTGATTGCTCGACTAATTGCTTCAGAAGGAGGTTTGCTCGAACGAATGCTCCAGTTCGCTCGAGCAAACATTCCAGAATTCCTGATTTCAGAATCCTCATGCGTTTCTTCTCCCATTCATTTTCAACTTCCTTCCACTACAAAACCTGGACAAGCCTCCTTGCTCCAATTTACATGGTATACAATCCTTCCATTCATTTCATCAATCTAATCCATAAACAATCCAATCCATTCATTTTAAGAAATAGAAGCATTGAATAAGATTCATATTTGAATCAAATGGTAACTAAGCAATATGAGTCCAAATTAAGCTTATACTTCCCTCAAGATAAAGCTTTTCCAAGCTCTCTCTCTACACACTTGGCTCAAAGAACCCAAAATCCCCAAATAACAAACCTAATCACAAATACACATAGAAAAACACATGAATATACATGTATGTCTACCTCAAGAGCCCTTTTGACTCAAATGCAACTTAGGAACATGAAACAAAGGGGGTTTGGCTCCTACCCCCAACAAGAAATCTGAATTTGACAAGAGTAGGGGATGAAGGAGATGGGTTCTTGCCCCCAAGGAAGAGAGGAAGATGAAGAAGATGAAGATGAGTCCACTTTTGGCTCCCACGATGCAAGCCACTAGCTTCTTGATGATTGAGAAAGAGAGAAGGAGAAGAAGAAGGAGAGTAGATAAAAGAGGAATGAAAAGGAAAAAGTGGTAGTTGTATGTAAGGGATAAGAATGTCTCTTTTTGTAAAGAGGTCCACTAAAGTTGTGTATTTACAAATTGAGTCAAATGATGGCCCATTCACTTAATGGTTGGTCAAATGAAGTAAGGTCTAATACGAAAATCGACGTGCTCGTCAAAACACACGCGATGATGCCAAAATGATGTGCAAATGATGCAAAATGATAAAATCAATAATTACAAAAAAAGCCCTCGACTCTACCCAATTGAGTTAAATCGGCTCCAACTCACCTGTCTAATGTTCAATACTCAACTAACTCAGTCTATAGGGGCTAATCAACCTTAATTATCATAATTAGTAACTAAACACAATTAATTTAGCTAAAAAAATACTTAATTAGCACTAATCAGGGTTAAATTGGGTCGGGGTGTAACACTTAATTGGAAGGCTTTATGGGGACTACATCTACCGCAAGGGTTTTTTTTTTGTTTGGATGGAATTGCCTAAAAAAATGCTATTCTGGTAAGAGCTTCTATTAAGTATAAGCTTCCTTTGATTGATGCTTTATGCCCTATTTGTGCTAGGGCTGATGAATTAGCGGACCATGCTCTTTTTCGATGTGATCATGCAAGAGCTTGCTGGTTTGGGTCTTATCTTAGCCTTTTCGCCCATAATCTTCAATCTCAGAACTTAATGGAATAGTGGAAGCAATTTTGTGAATATGATCTACCGACTCATCCATCAGGCAGTGATTATTCTAAAATGTGGATCTTAATGTCCTGATGGGCTATATGGAAAGCTAGGAATGATTTTCTTTTCAAAGGAACCCCTTTGAATCATACCAGTGTGTTAAGAACAATTGAAAATATATTGGAGAGTGTTAATGCACTGATCAAGAAACGTAGCCAAGGAGTTATGCATGTTGATAATAAAGCTTCTGTTATTCCCAAGAATGGTGTCCTAATTCTCTCTGATGCTGCTTTTAGAGCAGCCGATGGGAGAGCTTCTTATGGATTTTTTATGACTCTAATGGGGTCTACCGTTTGTGTAGATGCTACCCAAGGTTCAAAGGTCTTCTCTTCCAAGGATGCCGAAGCGAAGGCAATCCTCTATGCTTTGTCAAAAGCTCGGGATAATGCCCTATCTGAAGTTTGTGTTTTGTAAGATTCTAAGGAGGTGGTGGATGCCTTGAAGGGTAGTGTTGATTAGGTTATCAACCTAATTGTTTTAGATATTAAAGCATTATGCTCTTCCTTCACGTCTGTCAGTTTTACTTCTATTCCAAGGTGTTCAAATGAGGGAGCTTACTTATTAGCTAAGTTGAATTACTCGTTAAGTCATGACTTTTATGGGTAGAGATGGTATTGTTTGAGGGTGTGGGGGTTTCTTTTTTTTTTTTTTTTTTTGGATTAATGTTTTCTGGTTCTTTCTTTCCTTTTTTTTTTTTTTTAATAAAATTCACTTTACCAAGAAAAAATGATTATCTTTAAGATTTTTTAGTCGTAATAAAAAATATATAGGGGCATGTCAAATTAATAGATTTACGTTGGCAGAATCCTGGAACTCCAAAATCCACATCATAGTTTACGAGTGCCATAGTGCCAAATCCCATTAGACTCCAGAAATTATTTTGCTAAAGGGTAAAATTGTATTAAAGAAAAAAGAGGGAGATGGGCTAAAGCCCCCAAATATATAGAGAGAAAACCATAAGGGAAGGTAGACAAAAAAGGCTTTCCCCAGAAGGCAAACCTCCCAAAAGAAAGAAACAGAAAAGAGAAAAAAGAAAAGGAAATCCAGCACTATGACACTGGACGAAACCAAAAACAAAAACACAACACTGCCACACAAAACTATAGACCAGAGAAGCTCTCTAGAACCAGACTTAGACAGCAAAAGAAGAAGATCTCCAGAGCCAGACTACAGCAATTGAAGACAACTAGCTTCAGCAGAGAAAAGTAACCCTAGAGAAAGCCTACAAAAAAAAACCTGCACTTCCTACCCTGTAGAGCCACAGCAGCACATAACACTTCACAGAGAGGAACCACCAGCAGGAGAAGATCTCTAGAACCGGACTACTACAGATAACAAAAAACCCTGCATACCACTATAACACTCAGCACTGCACAAAGAGAGAATCGCCAGCGAGCAAGGCAGCAAGACCCAAAACAACAGAAACTAATAGCAGCAACAGGGAGAAAAATAATAGCCAAAACTGCCCAAAGAAGGAAGGAAGCCCATAAAAAGACATGGGGCTAAAGCATTAGCTAATCACACCCATGAAAAGCAGAATGGGATTGGAGGGGAGAGGATGCTTTCTCTTGGAATGAGTTATTACCAAGTCCTTCAAATGATCCAATAAAATCCTTTTGGCTCTCTCCAGGGTTGGATTCCTTTTGTGATGCTTAGAATCATTCCGGAGAGTCCAGAGCACGGAGATAGCGTGGAAGAGAATTGCAGCAACACCTTTTCTTCCCAAGGCATCTGTGTTTTTTAGCAAGGAAATACCAAATAGAGATAACTGACATGGTCTGAGAGGCGGGGGGGGGGGGGGGGGTTGTATTGACACCACATGGGGTGAGTAACCAACCCCAGAATTGATGGGCTAAGGAGTAGTGGAAGAACATGTGAAGGTCATCTTCATTTTCACTGAAACAGTTGTGGCAGCGAGAAGCCAGAGTACAACCCTTTTGCCGAGCCCATATTTCTGTAGGAGTTTTCCTCTGCAAAAGACGCCAAGAGAAACAAGCTAGTCTTGGATTGACATAAGAGTTCTAGACCAGAGCAGACTAGCTTTTGCAAGGGCCTTTGATTTGAGATGGTTCCATGCATCAGAGAGGGAGAGGCTGCCGGAGGAGTTACCATTCCATCAGAGAGGGAGAGGCTGCCAGAGGAGTTACCATTCCAAACTACGGTGTCTGAGGCTTCACTGATCAAGATATGGCTGGTAGACAGATGAAGAAACTCCTGCAGTGCTGATGGGAGAGAAGAGGGGATTAGCCAAGCATTGTTAGCAATAATGTTTGCCACCATATCTGTTTCCGAGAACTGAATGTGAGGGAACTTGGAAGCTATAGGAGCTTTATCTATCCAATTATCAAACCAAATACAAATGGATTTACCATTACCAACAACCCAAGAACTGTTAGCCTGAAGGAAGGGAGACAAAGATTTGATCTTTTTCCAAATAGTAGAGCCATTCCTAGGATTATTTGGATGCCAAGGGGAGCCGGCTTTGCAGTATCTAAATCTGAACCAGTCTGCCCAAAGAGAAGATCCTGTAGCAACTGACCAAGCTAATTTCAGAAAGCAAGCATCATTGAATTCTTTTAAACTCCTGAGCCCAAGGCCGCCCTCTGCTTTTGGCAAGCAAATAGAACCCCATCTGACAAGATGATTATTGAAACGGTCTGGATCGGAGGACCAAAGGAAATTCCTCATAAGCCTCTCTATAAGAAGGCATGTTTTAAAAGGGAGAGGGACTATCAGGGAGATGTGGATTGGAATGGAACTGAGAACATGCTTAATAAGAATGAGCCTTCCAGCAAAGGAGAGGAGCTTGGACTTCCATCCTGCCAGTTTGGTTTTGATAGAGTCAACGATTTTTTTGAAAAAGGAGTGGCGGGCACAACCTAAAAAAAAGAGGAACTCCCAGATAGGAAGAAGGAAGAACTGATTGATTAATCTGAAAAAAGCCATTAATCATACGGATTCTATTGGCACTGCAATTGCCAAGGAACATTTGGCTTTTGAAAAGGTTAATAACTTGCCCTAAAGAGTCTTGGTAGCGGTTTAGCAACTCAGACAACCTTCGAAGGCCCCTTTTATGCGCTTTGAGGAAGATCAGAATGTCATCTGCATATAACAAGTGACAGGGGGAGAAGGGAACTGAGGAGATTGAGGAGATGGAACCTTTAAGCCGAAGTCTTTCAATCTTAAGGCTGAGGATCTCCTCAGCTAATATAAAGAGGTAGGGGGAAAAAGGACATCCTTACCTTAAGCCACATGAAGAGGAGAAGAAACCTGCAAGACTTTTGTTGACCAAGACTGAAGCTCGGCTATGACAGACCAATTCTGTGATGATTTTGATCCACTATTGGGAGAAATTGAAAAAGTTCAAGGCCTTGAAAAGGAAGCTCCATTGGAGTCTGTCGAATGCTATAGAAATGTCCAACTTAAAACACACAGACCCCCCTCTCATTTTGGATTTAAGTTGCTGGAAGAGATCATTGGCCAGGGCTATATGATGGTGGATGGATCTGCCTTTCACAAAAGCAGATTGATGGTTAGAGATGAGGTGAGGAAGGATTGTGGAGAGTCTTTTTGCCAAGATTTTTGCTATGATTTTGTAGGTGAAGTTTAGAAGGCTAATTGGACGAAAATCAGAGAAGGAGACAGGAGATTGGGTTTTGGGGATTAGGGTGATGAAGGGGGCATTTGTAGCTCTGAGTAATTTGCCAGAGGAGAAAAAGTGAGTAACTGCTTGGATCACCTCTTTCCCCACAATATCCCAACAACTAGTAAAAAAGACTCCAGAAAAGCCATCAAGGTCCGGCGAGCTATGCTTCTTAAGCCCGGAAACAGCTTCACGAATCTCTGATGGGTAGGGGATTGCTGAGAGGGAATTTTTTTGGGCATCTGTGACAGAGGGGCCAGCATTATCAAAGAGGGAATCATTTGGAGGAGAAGCTGGAGATTGAAGAAGCTGCGAGAAATGGATGGAGGCATGATTTCTATTTTCCTCTTCTTCTTCAATGAGGATCCCATCAACCTTGATCCTGTCAATGCGGTTGTGAATGCTCCTAGACTTGGCAGAGAGATGAAAGAACTTAGTATTCCTGTCTCCATCTTGAAGCCATCTAATTTTAGCTTTTTGCTTCCAATGAGCTGCCTCGGCATTGAGCCAATTGTGAAGATCTGACTTACTAGAGTTCAGAGCCTGAAGGTTCCTATCACTTGGGTGATTATCATAGGCCAATTGAGTGTCCAGGACTAGCTGCTCAGACACAGCTATGTTCCTTTTTAGATGCCCGAATACTCGGAAGTTCCAGCCTTTGAGCTTCTACTTAAGGAACTTAAGCTTTTGAACAAGAATGAACTGAGGATTTCCGCTGACCAGCGTATCCCAGCTCTGCTTGACCACATCAGTGAAAGTAGGATGAGTGAGCCACATAACTTCAAATTTAAAGGGGCTGTTTTTGGGGGAGGATCTACCTTTATGGGATAGGAGAAGGGGGCTGTGGTCAAAGGATAGTCTGGGTAGATGAGTGACCATGGTATCTTCAAAATTGTCAAACTAGGCATGGTTAGCGAAAGCACGATCTAATCTTGCAGCTACATAGGCTTGACGTTGTCTATTGTTGGCCCAGGTGAAGCAATTTCCTCTAAAACCAAGGTCTATAAGGCCAGTGGCAAGGACCATATCATTGAAATCCCTAACCGAGGAGGAGGAGGGGGGCACATACTCAACTTTTCGGAGGCCAAAAGAATGGAATTGAAGTCTCCTATAACACACCAAGGAAGAGCAGTAGAGGAGGTTCTTACCAGGTGATGCCATAGAATTCTTCTAGTCCTGTAATCTATGGAGCCATATACACCCGTTATCACGCCAGAAGAAGAGGTAAGAAGATTTACAAAAGCAATAGAAATGTGTTGATCAGAGTGATCTTGAAGAGAGAATTGGAAGTTGGGGATGGACTTGTTGAAGCACCAGAGGGAGTTGATGGAGTTGGAAAATGAGAAATTGAAACCTGAGGACTGAAGGGCAGAAGAGATGGAGGAGTCTAAGAAAGTTTTTGGTTCAGCAAGGAAGAGGATGTCTGGGGAATGGGTGCCAAGGAGGTGGTGCAACATAGTTTTTGTAGGGGTGTTACCAATACCTCTACAGTTCCAGAAGAGGACCTTAATCATTGGACAAGGTTGGAGAGGGATGGCCACTAGAACTTCTTGTTTTTGGACCAGAAGAAGAGGAATTTTTATTTTTGGTTTTCTTTTTGGCTTTGAGCTTGAATGGGGATAAGTCAACAACCAAGATGGTCCTGCATGGGGGGGCGGGGGGGCCTTGGAACAGATGAAGGCGGCTTGAGGGATGGATTAAGGAGATAATCCATTATCAGGTTGATTGGGAAGCGAATCGCCGGAATAAGGGAGCAGAGGCAAGGGAACAGAGGAGCTTCCTATCCCTGAAGGAATAAGGGACCCTGACACAGGAGCAACAGTAACTGGTTGAGTAGTGCCCTGAGAATTGTGAGTTAATCTTGGATTGGAGTTAGGTACTGAGTGGTTTATACTAAGGAGAGTGGTGTCTGCAAAACTACTATTTTCTAAAATGGAGAAGGGGTTAGAGCAGTCTAGGACCGGAGCTGGAATTGTATCTGGGTCTTGGTGCTGAATGGGAACCATAAACTGGGGCTCTACTGGCTGGGGAGTGGAAATACTCTCATCTATGAGGATGACTTCTGGAGTAAAAGGAGCAAAGTGGCTGGTTGAGGCCTGAGCTGGCCTAACCCGAGCTGGGAGAGAGTTATCTATGAGATCAGCATCTGAGTTGGTGATTGGAGCTGTCTGAGGTTGCAGCAACTGGGCAGCGGAGGGGGTCTTCAACAGAGCCGGTTTGACTGCAGAGTAGGGGCATTTACTGGAGAGGTGCCCTGTTGAAAAGCATTCCGAGCAGGGAACATTTTCATATTAAACTTCAACTTCACAATAGTGTCGCCTTCCAACTCTACTGTAAGCACTCTAGGGCCTGGCATAGAAACATCAAGATTTACCAGAACCTGGGCGAAAGAAAGCATCCTTTGGGTAGCTGTTAATTCATCCAGGCGGATCGGCTTACCAATGGTACCAGCAATGGAGAGGAGGATGTCGCTGCTCCAACAATGATAAGGGATTCCTTTTAGACAAATCCAAACCGGGGATATAGCTAGCCAGGAGTCTTTGTTTTGCCCAGGAGCCCAGGATTGAAGTAAAAGCTTTTTCCTATCCATCAGGAGAGGGCTTTGGCTGATAAGGACGTCTCTATCCTCTAGAGAGTTAAATCTGAACAGAAAGAGCCCTTTCTCAGTGAGGGAGATGAGACAGGGCCTGGATAGCCTCCAAGTGCTATGTACCCATTGTTCCAGAGCTTCCAAGGAAGGGCGTCTACCCACAAATTTCCCAATGGCTGAGAAGGAGAAGGATTCTTTGCTATTGATAACCATTTGCTAAGGTATCTTCAGAGAGAGTTTGCCATCTAGCCAAGTAGGGGGAGGGAGGACGGGGGGAGATGAAACAAGAGTAGGAGAGAGGAGACTGGCACAGGATTTTTGAGTTTGGGGCGCCAGATTGCCTGACGGAAACTAGCTATGGGGTTGTCAGAGAAGGCTATCGAGGTGTCTGCGAAGAAGTTGAAGCTGATCTAAATCCCAAGATTTGAAAGGGGCATAATCTGGGTTCTCCAAAGCTGAAGTATTGCTAGGTATATGGGTTATGCCAGAGGAAGTGGATAGCCTGGAGGTATTTCTTACCCTTTCTGTTAGTTGAGCCTGATCTGAGTCTGGACATGAGAAGGGTGAGGGAGATTAGAGGCTTGTGGAGAGGGAAGAATAGGGGGAAAACCTGAAGGTCGTCGAGGTTTGGCGAGGCTCGGATCTGTTGCTGCTTGGGCTCTGCTGGAAGGGGCTAGAGAGGACCGGGGGCTCCCTTTTCACTGGGAGCAAGAGGAAGAGGATTAAGAGACTCTGTCTATGAGGGGTTGAGCTTTCTAGGTCGGAGTGGAGAGGAGCTTATTGTTAACTGATTGGTTCGGCCGAAGAAAGGTTTGATTGGTTCTAGGAAGAGGTAGAGGAGCTTTGGATCTGGGGAAGGGGGCTTTGGATCTGAGATTAGCTTGATTTTCAGGAAGGGTATGGTGGGGGAGCGGGTTTAGGGCGTCGGGGGGATCAACGATGTCGGCCATTGAACCCCACACCTAGATCTCTGAGTAGCTGAAGGCTTCACTGCTCTTCACCTTCCAATGTTTCGTCATTAACATCCACCATTAGACTCCAGATATGAAACTCAAATTTGAAAGGTAGAGAGGTGGTCCTTTAGGGTGGTAGTAGAAATTGCATTTTGGAATTCTCACTATGGAATGTAGTGTTAGGAAAATTGTGTGGCCCGATTGCCATCCCACGCCAGATCGAGCTCGGCTATGTGCCGCAGATGAACTCGAAACAAGTCTTGATTTGGTTGAGTCAGATAAGGATCAAACTCTTGGTGGTAAAATTTGGATTAGGTTTAGACTTCCGGTTGGCAAAATTCTCACGCTGGTCAGGAGATGTGGGATTCTAGGAGGTGTAGAGTCCGTAGTAGTCGTGACTCCTAGGAATTGCTCTATATAAGGGAGATGAGAACCCTTGCTTGATTATCTAGTAGATCTAAAGCATTCGCAGTGAGTTCGCAGGTCTACCCTACACCGGAACGTATAAGGTTTTCGGCGAGTTTGGTTCCGACACCCATCTGGGACCAGCTATTCATGTAGTTCTTGGATCAGCTACCTATTTGTAAATAAAAGCTCTCTCCCAAGATCTACATCTTGTTCTAGTTTATTGCTTATGTTAAATAAAACATGGTTTCTGGCCCATAATGGTAATGGCTGATATAATGAATGGTCTTGACAATTGTAATAAGTCCATTTCATTCTCCTTTTTAAACGGTTTCTATGAAAATCATGGAATAACGAGAATCACCCTTTTCAAAGGGCTTTAAGTGCCTCTTGTCCCTATCTAAGATCAAGGCCTAGATTACACAGAGTGACCCGATGACACATGCCTACCATTTCTAAACTCCACTCTTTTCCTTCTTCCTAGAATTCTCATATCGATTTGTACTTGCTATAACTCCCTTATATTATTATTAGATCGATATGGGATGCTAAGATGATAACTAAAATTAAGACCAGGAACCATCTTTATTGCACACGATCATGTTACTAACACGTTAACAGAACTAGTGGAGTTCTTTTTTATTTTTATAATACAACTTTTTTTTTTTTTTTTTTTTTTTTTAAAGTCTTTCGTTGAAATCTAACTATGAGGTTCTACAATTTGAGTCTGATTGTAGATCTAGCTCAAAGGTTTTACTCGATCACAATAAGCCCAATTGTTGGCTTAGGGTAGTGGATGACGCTCAACACTATAGGAAAGTAAATCCCAATGCCAAACAAAATGCCAATCCAATCTAATTCCCTTTAAGCTTCATACAAGAAAAGAAACGAATTGCTCGCTAGCTATTGAAAAAGGATTATTTGACAAAAGAAGGCAACTATACACATAAGGGTAATTTCAAAGGAGAAAAGAAAAGGAAAAAGAAAGAAGAAACGATATAACATGTGGAACTATAAAATGAAATGAAGCATGTTGGGCCTAGTTTGTGTGAGCTTAATGACAATGTTGCTTGGCTCTCTTAACCACGTATCATCACACAGCCAAAAGTAAAAAGAGAGTTAATCAACCAACAACCAGCACAAAATCTTGAGATAGAAGGCATCAAAGTCAGGAGAGACAGAGAGAGAGAGAGAGAGAGGTTGTTCGTGAGCTGCTTATGTTACAAGTTTTACAAATCGAGCTTTGAAGTTATGCTGAATTATTAGTTTATTTAGAGACGCCGACCCTTGTCAAGGCAGCATAAGCAATGAGCCGGTACCCCACAATCATGGCTAACAAAGCTAAGATTGGGTTGTGGAGGTCGTCGATTCGGATGTTCTTGATGGGGGGATAGTCGGCAACCTTGCAGGAGACGTTGGGCGCACATGGGTAAGTCTGGTGACTGGAATACTGGGACATTAGCAGGAGCTTGTAGGTGTAGTGGCTGAGGGAGAGGTACTTGATCCAAGCAATGAAGTAGGGGACGTGCTGCACATAGTATCCGCCAGCGAGAAGGAAAGTGAGCATGATTACGGACCCGAGGGTGGCTGCAGTCTTAAGGTTCATGACAACGGCTCCTAGGGCGAGTCCGAGGCCCTGAGAGGCTAGGACGCTAAAGAGAAGTGCGAGAAGGGTTGCGAGGAAGTGTCCAACACTAGGATTTAGGCCTCCCATCCAGTACGATATGGTGACAAAGACAGTGGGGAGAACCATTTCCATGGGCATGTCCCCGACCGTCATGGCCATGAAGTATGAGGATAGCCTGTACATGCCTGAAGACCTCTCCTTTATAAGCATTGCGCGCTCTTGGGGGAAGGTGAAGATAGCTTCAAAGACGGAGAACATGCCCCAGAATGAGGAGTAGAAGAATAGAAGCCCAATCTGCATGTAGTTACGATAAGCGTTAATGCACATGGATGGTACACACACAAAAAAAGAAAGAGTCAAATTTAATATAAAAAAAAACCTACGCTCCATCATTGTTAGATGTTAGACATCATCTTTATCCATGATAATAATGTCGACAATACAACAAGATATGCAAACATCTATCTATATAATGTAATGGACCATAAGGAACAAAGAGGAAATGTACATCATCATTGATTCAATCAAGCCTCCTCTTAAAATAGACACGTTTGATGTAAGTCTTGGAAATGGTCGTTTTGTCTTTTAATTTGAATGGATGATCGTTGATTTAATATAATTGATAATCTGGACCATCACATGTAGAGTGAGTGGGAATTAAGGATCACCAAATGCTCAATTATACTGGTTTGGATTCATGAAGAGGGTTACATGTTGATTAGAATTCGTCATATATATATATATATATATATATATATATATATAAAGTTGATTAGAAATCAAATTTAAGGTGGCGGTGATTTAGTAGAATTGGGTTTATTTGGGCACCTGATCCTGTAAGTGGGCAATGTCTGATTGCCACCATAAGAGACCTGCAAGAGTGCCCACCGCCAAGACCTCTCCGATCTTCAGTCCTGAAAAGGACTCATGCCTTCTCTCTCTGAGACCCCTCGCCAGCAGCACCGTGAATTGTTCCCACCAAGTTGTACTCCATCGCCCCATTTTATTGTCCTTCAAGCCTTCTTCGTCACTGTAAAGGCCTTTGATTTCTGCCTTCAGCTTCTCAGCCAGATTCTCCTCATATGCACGGAGAAGCGCTTGCTTCACAGGCTTGTGGTCCTCCTCCACATCATTGAAAGATATACCTTGAATCATCAATAAACAAAAGCAAATACATGCATACATGCATATTATATCAAAGCTAGACATGATAATAGAACCCAAAATATATACAAATGCATTAATGTATGCATATTGTGCCATACCATTTGCAAGATCTATGAGGAACTCTGAAGGATTCATAGCAACTGATGGGGCATGACCAATGTTGGAGAAGTAGTCTAGAGCTTGGGATCCTTTCCCGAAATATAAAGGCTGGCCATCTGATAATAGGAGGATCTTGTGGAACATGTAAAAGAGCCTACTGGAAGGCTGGTGTATGGTCATGACCACAGTCCTTCCACCTCCAGCCAATTCCCACAGCGTTGACACAACGCTCTGAGCCGTCGTGGAGTCGAGACCTGATGTAGGCTCATCAAGGAAGAGTAGGCTGGGGTTTATGAGCATCTCTTGTCCAATGCTGACCCTCTTCCTCTCGCCTCCGGAGACTCCTCTCAGGAATGGCCCTCCTATAATGCTATCCTTGCATTTGGTGAGTCCCAACTGGTCCATGACCATCTTGGCATGGACTTCTTTCTCTTCTCTAGTGAGGCTGTTCGGCAGTCTCAAAAGCGCCGTGAAGATAAGGGTCTCGGTGACGGTGAGGTGGGGGTAGAGAACGTCGTCTTGGGTGACAAAGCCCATACTCCGCTTCACCACCTTGTTGAAGGGCTTGCCATTGTAGGTTATGCTCCCGGATAGCTTCCCACCTAGGCGGCCACCCAAGGCTGTGAGGAGGGTGGTCTTGCCGCTTCCAGAGGGCCCTAACATGGCCAGCATCTCACCTGGAAGCACTGCACCCGTCAAATTTTTCAAAATCACCTTCTCGTCGTCGGTGCTTCTTGACTTATCAAGACTGCACCATCCCGTCTTTGGAATGTTGATCGTGTAGAGCACATCTTCAAACTGATAGTACGTAGAAACACACAAATGAAATTAATAATTTATTTTATTTTATTTATTTATTGACGCAAATAAGTAAGGGGAGAGAGAGAGAGAGAGAGAGAGAGAGAGAGAGAGAGAGAGAGAGAGAGAACAACATTACCTAAAAAAATATTATATATATATATATATATATATATGGCTTGGACCTCTTTCTTTTGAAAAATAAAATCAAAAGAAAAGAAAAAGAAGGGAGGGCGTCACTCAGATACATATGAATTGTCCATCACCTAAAATTCTTCTAGCCATTTTCTAGTTATAAGAACTCAAAGATACTATCTCTTTATTAACAAATGCCAAGGGTACACCCGTAAGAGGTTATTCATTTCTCTTTATCTATCTAATAGGAGGGGAACAACAGCCACCAATCAAAGTTGTTTTGGCCTTACCTTGAGCAAAACAGGACACTTGGTCTTCCCAAAGATACAATGACCTTCTTCTTCGTCTGCTGTTAGAGGCATAGAATCCATGTCCATGACCTCTAACTTCATCGCCATATTTTCTTTCTTTTCTTTTTGGATCCTCAATCGAAAGACAAAGAGGGACGTGGTTTTGGCATTCTTGAGAGAGAAGAGAATCACAATAATTACATCAAACTCTCTTTTGTCTGTCTTTCTTTCTCCTTCTCTCTTTCTCTCTCTCTCTGTCTGTCTCTCTCTTTCTCTTATTTTGGGTTCAAAATGGGAGGAGGGGAGGAGCATTAGCGGCCCATTACATGTGAGGACAAAAAAGTAGGAGGAGAATGTCGGTTTTGTAGGAGATGGTATTGACTGGTGTGGAGTATTTCTCGCTTGTTTTTCTCCCGTCACTTGCACTAAGAGGCTACCCCCAACGTTTTTGACTTGTTTTTAGCTAATTAACCAGTAACAATGGTAATTCAAAGGGGTTTGCCGAGTGGTCAGACCACGGTTCCTCCCAACCCTCTTCAGGTATTGGTATCGACCCCGGTTCCACCATCTTCAAGAAGTTGAGTCCACTTGTGCTACCACCTAGGGGCCATAGGGATTTTACCCGGCTTTTCTTTGGGACCGGAGAGAATAGTAAAAAAATAAAAATAAAAAAAAGTAACAACGGCCCCGGTTAAGTCTGGGCCCAAAATGGAAATATTTTTGTATTTCCTTCATCAGTCCGTAGATCCTACTTTCAAAGAAGTCAAATTCAAATAAGGGAGAGAGAGAGAGAGAGAGAGAGAGAGAGAGATCTCACATGAGATCATTCCTTAGCTTAGCATCCATCTCACAAATCACAATCTATGAAATCTTCTCAAGAGTTCAAATTTTAATGGAGACCATATAATTTATGAATGAATCCCAATGTTTTTTTTTTGTTTTTGGTAAAAGACCGAATGGATTGTTAAAAGATAAGAGAGTTTGATCATTAGATACATTATATATATAGAAACTTAGTGAGAGATGGGATGTTAAAGAGTCTGGATAATTTGATACGGTTCAGGGAGTTTGTGAGGTGAAAAGTTTTTGAAAGATTATATCAAATTATAGAGAATATACAGAGAAAATAAATGTGTCTATAATAAATTAATGAAACTCAATATATGTAATAGAAGTTATTTATGAATGATAGATATTAGGGGGACCAAGTGGGTCTATCATAATTTGTTAAGTGAGTCTGGACACTTCCTAAGGGCCCACTAGGCATTTATTAGATTAGTAAAATTAATGTAAAGCATTTATTTTTTAGATAAGGGGTCGCATCGAAAGTACATATCTTCAAGATTTCCTCTTTTAAAAAAAAAGTTAAAAATAAACTTTCTTTTGCCACTAAATGACAAAAAAAAAAACACACTTTTTATAAAAAGGTCAAAAAGATTCCCTATCAATCTACTAAAGGCAAAATACCATCACAACCTCTATATATTTTATTTACTCTTGATTTAATGCTTCACGTCACTTTTACTTTAATAGTAAATTGCCTTTCAGAAAGATGAATCATGATTCAAGGTGAACTTTGAGATCCGATAAGATATCGAAGGAAGCCAAGGATTTGCTTCTTGGAAAACCAAGCTTAATTTTTAGGAATGGTAGAGAAGATAACGATGGAAAGAGCAAGTACTCCTTTCACTTGGTGTTCTTAGTCTTCTTTTAAATTCTTTAAAGATATATACCCTAAATATAAGAAAAGAAGCTAATTAACCAATTTCCGTCTATTGTCACATTTGAAAGGCCGTACGTGATTACCTTTTAACACTTTCCTAATAAATAAAAAATAAAAAATAAAAAAATAGAACAATGGATGCTTAGACTGTGCGTGTGTAGGCGGGGCCGACCCTCTTGTAAAATCAGCTGCGGCCAAGTCTATAATTCATGTGACCAATTTAGATCTTTTGAGTGGAACCCACTTATGGATTTATTACTTACATCGCAGCATTGCAGCTCTATCAGTGTGCCATTTTGAAACTAGTCCCACTTAAAAATTATCATTATGAGCCGTTTACATATATATACACCAGTGATGACTTTTTTTCTATAACAGAGGGTGTCTCAACCCATTGGGCCCGACTGATCCCTATGAATTTAGGGGAGCCTGGTGAATCCCCTGTAGCGCCAATGTGGTAGGGCAGTTTCGAAACCCCAACCTCTAAGCGCAAACCGTGGTCCTAAGCCATCTGAGCTAATGACTTTCCATGCAAAGTTTGAGTTTTCCCATTGTCCAATGTATAAGATGGGAAGAAGTATCACCGGTGTGTGAGTTGTGAGCTTCACGGGTAAAATGGTTTTTAGAATTCTAAGGAAAGCTAGCAGTTTTAGCAAAAGCGTCTTGCCCTTGATGTAGAACAATAAAACAGACTATTATGATCTTACATTGCATGGTAGATACCTAATCAATTAATTAAGTGTCACGACCCGAGCCCAAGATCTTACTACTACGTACGGACTAATCACGAGTCATGAGTGGATCATACTTACTCCCGTAAACTCTGAATTAATCGAAGTTAAGACGAAATCTACAATGGATCAATCATACGTACCTGTCAATATACAATTTGCAGAATATATATATATATACACACACACACACACACATTAACAAAACAGTTAATTGAGAGTCCAATATGCACAGTTCATTTCTTATCAAAGTCAACAACTACATATTCAAATACAATGTAGGTGACTTCTACTTACTATTCAAAATGAATATACAAAAGTATTAACCCAAAACATTTCCAAAATGTTCTCTCATCAGCACTTCGATTCAAGTCCATTCAATTAACCTGTTAAAAAAAATAATAATTCAAATGTAGTTGCTCAAACGGTCATATTAACTGGTCTACTAGTTGATTTTATCAACAACGTTCACTTACACGTTGTGAGCAATTGGTATTGAGCATACCTTTTCTACTCCTCCTTTTATGTAATCATGGGACACTTGTCCCAAGTTTGTTAGGTCTTTTTACACTATAAAAAGAGGTGCTATCCTCATTTTTATATGTTATGAAATCAGTAGAAAAATTAAGTTAACCAAGGTGAGTGCTTTGGTTTTTATCCAAAATTCTGTGTGTGTGTGTCTTTGCTATTATTGTACGGTAGCCAACAAGTTTGTGGTATCAGAGCCAGGTTCAGCTGCATACTTGACTCAGCTGCATACTTGCTTGCACAACTCTCTGGAGCTGTTGCAAATAATAATAAAAGGAAGGAAAGAAAGGAATGGCCAACAACAGCACTGTAAGTGTCTCTCAACCATTGGTTCCTATTTTTAAAGGTGATAATTATCAGTATTGGAGTATCAAAATGAAAACCTTGTTCATTTCATATGATTTATGGGATTTAGTCGCGAATGGCGTACCTGAATATAACACACAAGAAGGAAGAGTTACTGCAGCCAAAAAAAAAATAAGATGAAAGAAAATAGAAAAATGGATGCAAAGGCCTTATTTTACATCCAACAAGCTCTTAATGAGACCATCTTTCCTAGGATAATGGGAGCCACCACATCAAATGAAGCATGGGAATTTCTTTAGGATGAATATAAAGGTTCAAGTCAAGTTGTTACCTTAAAATTACAAACTCTTCACCGTGAGTTTGAAAATTTATTGATGAAAACTTCTGAGGCCATTTAGGGAGTCACAACTAATGTGAACCAAATTAGGTCTCTTGGTGAGGACCCTAACTGATCAAAAAATTATTGAAAAAGTGTTAAGAAGTCTCACTCCCAAATTTGACCATGTTGTTGCTACCATTGAAGAATCCAATGATTTAACTAAATTATCTTTAAATTAACTAATGGGTTCTTTGCAAACACATGAAGAAAGGTTAAACAGAAATGCATATAAGCCAGTTGAGCAGGTTTTCCAAACAACACTTGATTTAAAAAAGGGATCAAGCAGCAATGAAGGGGCTACCTCCAACCAAAAGGCAAAATAGCCAAGGTCGCGGTCGTGGGAGGCAAAATTTTCGTGGAAGAGGTCTAGGAAGAACCATGCATAATGGAAATGAGAGAAACCACAACAAAGGTAATCTCGAACCTCATCAATGCTACAATTGCAAGAAAAGAAGTCATATTGAAAAAGATTGTTGGTACAAAAACAAGCCCTCAACTATGCCTCACTGTTCAATTTGTAACAAATCTGGACATGAAGAAAAGGATTGCTAGCATAAAAACAAAAATCAAGCAAATTTCCATGAAGAAAAGACAAATGATGAAGTTGAAGAAAATTTATTTCTCTCATGTTTATCTGGAAATGCTGAATTTGTTGGAGATATTTGGTTTTTGGATAGTGGGTGCAGTAACCATATGACAGGTGATAAAACATTGTTTGTTGAGATGGATGAGTCAGTAAGATCACAAGTCTTGATGGGAAATGATAGTCAAGTCCAGGTGCAAGGCAAATGAATTGTCTCTGTAAACACTAAGTCAGGTACAATGCTCATACACGATGTTATGTTTGTACCAGGTTTGGCTCAAAACCTAATTAGCTTGGGACAATTATTGAAAAAAGGTTATTCTGCGATTTTTGATGAGGATAAACTCATGCTATTTAAAAAGAAGAATATGGAGTTGGCCATGCAGTGAAAATGACTCAAAACAAAATGTTTCCTCTCAAAATTTTCGATCTTACCCTCAATGCATTCAAGTCTGTGGAGTATGAAAATTCATGGCTTTGGCATAAGCGATATGGGCATCTAAATTTTCATGGTTTGGATTCACTATATAAAAAAAAACATGGTTGTTGGCTTACCTATTGTGCATCATGGTACAAAAATATGTGAAGCTTGCATTTTTGGAAAACATCACCGAACCCCTTTTCCAGCAGGTAAATCTTGGAGGGCTAATCAACCTTTAATGTTGGTACATGCTGATATCTATGGCCCTACGTGCACAAATTCACTTGGTGATAGCAAGTGTTTTTTAATATTTGTTGATGACTGCACAAGGATGATTTGGGTATATTTTCTTAAGAAAAAATCTGAAGCTCTTTCAAGCTTTCTACAATTTCGAGCTAATGTTGAAAAACAAAGTGGGTTTTTACCTAAGACATTAAGAACTGACCGAGGGGATTAATTTACATCCAAGGATTTCCTTATGATCTGTAAAGATGTAGGAATACGAAGAAAACTTACTGCAAGTTTCACTCCACAGCAAAATGGAGTCGCGGAGCGAAAAAATCGTAGCATTGTTGAAACCGCAAGATGCATGTTGAAAGAAAAAGGGCTCCCAAAAAAGCTTTTAGGCTGAAGTAGTATCTACAATGGTTTACTTGCTTAATCGCTCTCCTACAAAGGCAGTCAATGGAAAAACACCATATGAAGCATAGTATGGGAGAAAGCCAAATGTAAGACATTTAAAGATCTTTGGTTCTATAGCTTATGCACATGTTCCCAGTGAAAAAAAGGCACAAGTTAGATGATAAGAGTCTTAAATGCAGTTTTGTCGGATATAGTGAAGAAACAAAAGGCTATAGACTTTATAATCCTGAAAAATAAAATTTGTTCGTTAGTCGGGATGTAATTTTTAACGAGGATGATGGATGGAGGTGGGATAGTGAGGTTGATCACTACCCTTTAATTGCTGAAGAAGAAGAGACAACACTTTTGATTCATCACCTGATGCTCTATCAAGTCCGACTGGATCCACATCACCTCCTAGAAAGGTCAGAAGTTCACTTGATATTTAATAGTCATGTGATTTTGTATGTTTTGCTACTGAACCCACTTGTTTTGAAGATGCAGCAAGAGAAAAAGATTGGCATGATGCAATGGAAGTTGAAATGAATGCCATTGAAAAAAAATAAAACATGGATATTGGTGGACTCACCAACCAGGAAAAGAAGCCATTGGGCTCAAATGAATTTTCAAATCCAAGTTTAATGCAGATGGGTCTTTGCAAAAACATTAAGGCCCGGTTGGTGGCAAAAGGGTATGCACAAGTTCCAGGTGTTGATTTCTTTGAAACCTTTTCTCTTGTTGCTAGAATCGACACTATAAGGACTATTTTAGCTATGGCTGCTAAAAAAGGTTGGAAAAATTTTCAATTTGATGTAAAATCAACTTTCTTAAATGGAGAGTTGTAAAAGGAAGTGTATATGTTGAACAGCCTCCTGGGTTTGAGATTAAAGGGTCTGAAAATAAAGTGTACAAGCTAAAAAAGGCACTATATGGGCTCAAACAAGCTCCACGAGCTTGGTATAACAAGATTGATAAATATTTTTTGGGCCATAACTTTTGAAAAAGTGAAAGTGAACCGACCCTTTATGTGGAGGTGTGGATGAAATTCTCATGGTGTGTTTATATGTTGATGATATGATATTCACTGGTAACTCTCCAAAATTGATTGAGGAATTCAAGAAAAATATGATGTTCAAATTTGAAATGACAGATTTAGGTATGTTACATTATTTTTTGGGCATGGAAGTTGTTTCGGACTCAAATGGTATTTTTCTCCACTAAGGAAAATATGCAAGGGATCTGCTTAAAAATTTTCATATGTCAAATTGCAATCCCGCTAAAACACCCATGAATGCAAATGAAAAGCTTATTATAGAGGATGGAATTGATAAGGCAGATGCAAAAGAATTTCAAAGCATGGTTGGTGGCTTGATTTATCTCACACATTCAAGTAGGCCAGATATAATGTTTTCGGTGAGCTTGATTTCAAGGTTTATGAACAGTCCAAGTAAAGCTCACATGGGTGCAGCCAAGAGAGTTCTACGATATATTCATGAAACATTGGATCTCGGACTGAGGTATAAAAAAATCAAATACTTGTAAACTTGTTTCTTACACTGACAGTGATTGGGCTGGTTGTGTAGATGACAGGAAAAGTACTACAGGCTATGGGCTTAGTCTTGGGTCTGCATTGATATCATGGGCCTAAAAAAAGCAGCAAACTACAACATTTTCTATAACTGAAGCAGAATATATGGCGGCTACAAGTGCGGCTTGTCAAACTATGTGGGTTAGGAGGATTCTATCTGACCTGAAGGAAAAGCAAGAGGATGTAACAATTTTATTTTGTGACAACAAGTCCACAAATGAACTAATAAAGAATCCAGTTTTCCATGCACTACAAGAAATTTGGGGTTTAAGGACGACACAAATTTGTCCAAAAATGTACATATTTCGTCACCGAAACTAATTGAGACGAAAATTTTTCGTCACCCATTTTGTTGCCAAAGCCTTGTCGCTAAAAGGTATTGGAGACGAAAAAAAAATTCGTCATTGACAACGATAAATTTGTGACGATCTTTTTTTTGTCTCCAATACACTCTGTTGGAAACAAGTAATTTTTTTTTTCCGTCTCCAATACACTATGTTGGAAACAAACTTGTAAGTAATTAGTGACAAAATATTTTGTCATTAAAGGAAGAAATTAGTGACAAAATATTGTCATTAAAGGAAGAAATTAGGGACAAAAATATTTTGTCATAAATATAAGAAATAGAGACGAAATTTTTTTGTCATAAATATAAGATATAGAGACGAAATTTTTTTGTCGCATTTACCCCACCCATCTCAATAAGTTCCCAAGAGGTCACCCATCCTAGTACTGCTCCCGCCTGAGCACGCTTAACTTTGGAGTTCTTGCGATTTTTGAAGCCGCACGATTTTAGAAGACTTCATGCTAAGTTAATACGGGGCTTGACTTATAAGCCATGGTCAAGACTTGGATATTTCCGATGCGTGCTAACGGAGACTCATCGTTTGAAGCCCGTGGTTGACACGCTATACCCCGTGGTTAAGAGTACCGCCCAGACCAAGATCTCACATTCTCCCCCGCTAGAAATAGAGCCGTCATCGGCTCTGATACCAAGTGTCACAGCCCCGCCCAACTTAGCATGAAATTGTTCGCTTTGGCCCATGTGTACATGCGAGGACTTCCCAAGAGGTCACCCATCCTAGTACTGCTCCCGCCCGAGCACGCTTAACTTCGGAGTTCTTACGATTTCCGGGGCCGCACGGTTTTAAAAAGCCTAATGCTAAGTTAATACGGGGTTTAAGTTATAAGCCCATGGTCAGGACTTGGATATTTCCGATGAGGGCTAGCTATCGTAGACTCGCCGTTTGAAGCCCGTGATTGACACGCTACGCTCAGTTGTTAAGGGTACCGCCCGGACCAAGATCTCACATTCTCCTCCACTAGAAATAGAGTCGTCCTCGGCTCTGATACCAACCATTACAACCCCACCCAACTCAGCATAAAATTGTCCGCTTTGACCCACGTGCACACGCGAGGACTTCCCAGGAGGTCACCCATCCTAATACTGCTCCCACCCGAGCACGCTTAACTTCAGAGTTCTTACGATTTCCGGAGACGCATGGTTTTAAAAAGCCTCATGCTAAGTTAATACGGGATTTGACTTTTAAGCCCAAGGTCAGGACTTGGATATTTCTGATGCGGGCTAACGGAGACTCACCGTTTGAAGCCCGTGGTTGACACGCTACGCCCGGTGGTTAAGGGTACCGGCCAGACCAAGTTCTCACAGTAGCAGAGACTGAGAGAGGTAGGTGTACCTGGCGGTGGCGGACTCCTAGATGGAGGTTGATGGGCACAGATGATGGTGATTGGTGATGGTGGCTGCGTCTGGGAATTCTAGGCGTGAGAGACTGAGGGAAGTAGAGATGAGAGGGATCACTGATCAGGGATGGGTCTGCACTGCGTGTGTTGATGGAGGGTGATGATGATTGATGGGGGCCAATGGGCTATGGGGCTGCTGCTTGAGACGATGGGTGGGAGATGTTGGAAAAGGGTTTTGGAAAATGGGGAAAAGGGTTCTTCTCTCCTCTTCTGGAAAAGGGTTTTGGAAAAGGGGGAAAAGGGTTTTGGAAAAGAGAGACCGGGATAGATGGAGGGACAAAGGGGGAAATGGGTTTTGGAAAAGGGGGGTTGGATTGGGGTGGGGGGTGGGGGGGGGGGGGGGGGGGAGGGGATGGACGTTAGGGCCTTGGGGGGGGGGGGGCATTTTAGTCATTTTAAAGGCTTTTCCAAAGCAATACTTGTAAAAGAGGAATAGGCTCAAGTGCGAACGAAATTGGTGCCTTATTTTGGTGACCAAATATTTTCATCTTCCATAACTTATCCTTAATAGTGACGAATTATGTTCGTCACAAAAACAAATTATATTTTGTGACAAAAATTTTCGTCTCCAATGAGCTAAAATAATTCGAGCCAAAGCAAATGAAATTGGCGTCTTATTTTGGTGACGAAATATGTTCGTTGTCTGTAACTTATCCTTATTGGTGACAAATTACGTTCGTCGCAAAAACAAATTATATTTTGTGACAAAAAATTTCGTCTCCAATGAGTTAAAATAATTCGCTCCCGCAAATGAAATTGACACCTTATTCTAGTGACGAAATATTTTCGTCTTCCATAACTTATACTTATTAGTGACGAATTAAGTTCGTCACAAAAATAAATTATATTTTGTGACAAAAATTTTCGTCTCCAATGAGCTAAAATAATCCGCGCCAAAGCAAATGAAATTGGAGCCTTATTTTGGTGACGAAATATGTTCGTCTTCCATAACTTATCCTTATTGGTGACGAATTACGTTCGTCGTAAAAAAAAATTATATTTTGTGACAACAATTTTCGTCTCTAATGAGCTAAAATAATTGGCGCTAATACAAAACAAGTTGGCGCCATATTTTTGTAGATGAAATTTTGTTTTCGTCTCCTATACTTTTGAAAAAAATGAAAACAGACGACAAAATTTATATTTCGTCCCCTTTGGGTGTTCTTTTAAGACAAAAAAAAAATTCGTCATCAAATTTCATCACAACCGCCTAAATTTCTTGTAGTGATGGAAGAACAAAGCACATAGAAGTCTGACACCATTTCATTCGCGAGCTTGTGGCCAAGAAAGGGATTAAGCTGGAGTACTGTAGCACAGAGCAACAAGTTGCTAATATGTTCACAAAGGCTCTTTTGAGAGAAAGATTTTTCAAATTACGAAGAATGCTTGGTGTTGAAGGCATTTGAATTAAGAGGAGGTGTTAAAAAAATAATAATTCAAATGTTTGCTCAAACGGTCATATTGATTGGTCTACTAGTTGATTTTGTCAACAACGTTCACTTACACGTTGTGAGCAATTGGTATTGAGTTTACCTTTTCTACTCCTTTTATGTAATCATGGGACACTTGTCCCAAGTTTGTTAGGTCTTTTCACACTATATAAAGAGGTGCTACCCTCATTTGTATATGTTATGAAATCAGTAGAAAGATTGAGTTATCCAAGGAGAGTGCTTTGGTTTTTATCCAAAATTTTGTGTGTGTGTCTTTGCTATTATTGTACGGTAGCCAACATAATCCTCCTGGAGGTATCGGATGGGCCTCCTCTGTTAGCGGTACGTTCTCGGCATGACCGGCACGGACAACTGGGCCTGTAATATTCATCAATAACACCGTGAATACGATCTATGATAGCACATGCTAAATATGTCAATTTATCGACTGCACGGTTCTAGACAATCAAATCTATAATAGTACACAATAAGTATGTCAAGTGATGATAATTACTAAATTGGCAACTACAATAGCATTGGTTTCATTCAGTTCTTCTTGACGGAAGTAGCCATTCATTTCATAGTCATTCATTTCATTTGCTTACATTCAATTCATTGATTACATTGAGTAGTCTTATTAGGTGGCTTATCAAATGGGACTTTTCAGTCCATAATATGTGGCTTTTCATTCATTAAATGTTTTCATTTCATGGCTTATCAATGAGAAACTTTTCAGTCCAATATTATTAGGTGACTTATCAGTTGGTGACTTTTCAGTCCATGTGTGGGCTTTATCAACGTCTTGATCAGAGATCACTGGCATCACCACAGAGCTCCGGAACACCCCAGTCCATCTACTGTAGTAGGATTGCTCATTAATTCATTGTTACATTTAGTAACTATTCATTATTCATTCATTCATTCCTTACATTATTCAGTTCAACTCTATAACGAGCTTAAGAAACATTATGTAGTGTCAGGCTCAAGAAATCAAATCAATCTATCATTTAATTCGGACTTCTAAACCAAACAAATGGGTGAAGCGCTTGTTATCCAATGTACGTGTTATTCTCGATGAACATCACTTTAATTAGTAATTTGTACGTTTAAATAACCTTAGCTAACACCTATGAATGTTTGGATACCACTTACACTAGTCTTAGTGACTAGACTTTCATTTCAGAAAATCAAACTTAATTTTGCAAATTTCCTTAAGTTCGGTCACCTTGGCGGTTACTTGTGGGTTAACCGAATTCTGGATGGCGGCTAATCGAATTACATTCACTACAACAACTTGCACTTTTACCGACGTATTTAATTTCGTTGCTAAATACCATACTTTTACCGACGTATATAATTTCATCTCTAAAAACCATACTTTTACCGTCGGTAAAAGTATGCCTTTTAGCAACGTTTTTATAAAAAAACGCCGGTAAAGTTAAATCTTAGAATTAAGTTATTTTCTACAAAAAGTAAAAATCGAAGATTATTACAGACGAAGTAGAAACGTTAGTAAAACTATTATATTTTTAATTTTTTTTCTTTCTACTTTTACCTACGAATAAAAAACGCCAGTATAAGTATTTTCATGTTTTTTTATTTTATTTTCGTCTTTTACCGATGAAAAAATATGTTGGTAAAAGTATTAGTTTTTTTATTTATTTTCTATTTTACCGATGAAAAAAAAACGTCGGTAAAAGTATTTTTATGTATTTTTATTTTATTTTCCTCTTTTGCCGACGAAAAAATACGTTGGTAAAACTATTAGATATTTTATTTATTTTTTATTTTATCGATGAAAAAAAAAACGTCGCTAAAAGTTTTTTTATGTATTTTTATTTTTATTTCATTTTTTTATTTCTTTGGCCTTGAACAAGGTACTCATGTCGGTTTTCAATTTTTCCGGGGGACATTTCCCGTTCCGGACCCCCGGCGGGCCGTTTTCGAGTATAAGTGATGGAAAATCCGATGTTTTCGCTCCTAGTTCTCTAACCGGGAAATCTATTTGCGAACTGTCAGTTCTTACAAGTTACTCTAGCCTCGAGCGAAGTGCTCATCCCAGTTTCCGATTTTTCCGAGGGCCGTTTCCCATTCCGGACCCCCGGCGGGCCGTTTTCGAGCCTAAGTGATGGAAAATCCGATGTTTTCGCTTCTAGTTCTCTAACCGGGAGTCTTATTTGTGAATTGTCAGTTCCTACAAGTTACTCTAGCCTCGAGCGAAGTGCTGTGCTGGTTTATAATTTTTCCGGGGGCCGTTTCCCATTTCAGACCCCTGACGGGCTGTTTTCAAACATAAATGTTGAAAAATCCGATGTTTCCGCTTCTAAATCTCTAACCGGGAGTCTTATTTGCGAACCGTCAGTTCCTACAAGTTACTCTAGCCTTAAGCAAAGTGCTCGTGCCAGTTTTTGATTTTTCCAAGGGGCCGTTTCCCATTCCGGACTCCCGGCGGGCCGTTTTCAAGCCTAATTGTTGGAAAATCCGATGTTTCGCTTCTAATTCTCTAACCGGGAGTCCTATTTGCAAACCATCAGTTCCTACAAGTTACTCTACCCTCGAACGAAGTGCTCGTGCCGGTTTCCGTTGCAATTCTAATTTGAATGCATTTGGACCCCACTTGGAGTGTATCATCTTGAACCTTCATGGCTTTGGACATGTAAAGCCTCTTTTGGATTTTTTTTTCTTTGTTTTTTTTTCTTTCTTGATTCCAGATTCAAAATTTGAATCTTAAATTTTATCTTCAATCATGGCTTGGACGTCCAACTTGGAATGAAGAAGCTTGGGAAGGCAAAGTGTTGGACGTGATATATCTCCTTTGGATAGCTTCTTGGCTTGCAAAAGTTTCCAAATATTTGGAAACATATCTTGACTAAAATCCAACTTGTAGAGTTCTTAAGGAAACCTGGACTCTTTGGATTTGAATTTATCTTGCAACTTGTGGGTTACTACCCTCCATATTTAGGACTCTGAAATTTGCTTGAATCAATCCAAATTTGGACCCTTTTCCTCTATTAAGAAATTCCTCAAATTACATCTTGGCTTAAATAATTCCAAATCTGAAATTTAGATTTGTATTATCAATTGGAACACATGATGGGCCCCACTTTTGTGTGCAATGCTTGAAATTCCCTTACCTTGAATGTCCTTCATATGGTTGGATTTTCTTTTGCATTTTTTTTCTTCTTTGTTTGGCTTGAATTGAACCTTCCAACCAGGTTAGTGTAGACCCCATGCAAAGCTTCAATACCTTGGTTTTCTTTTTTTTAATTTTTCAATTGATTTATCACTTTCGTGGGTCCGAATAAATTGATTTTCCCTACAAAAATACCGACGAATTACAAAACGTCGGTAAAATCGTCTTTTAGCGACGTTTCCTTGAAAACCATCGGTAAAGTTCAATTTTATTATTAACTCCATTTTAGGGAAAATAAACATTCCTAAAAATAAAATTAAACATTATTGACGAATTTTATGACGTCGGTAAAATGAAAATTTAGCGACGTTTTTTGTAAAACGTCGGTAATGTTTAATTTTATTTTTATGAAAATTAAAAATTGGAGTCCTTTATCGACGAATTTTTTTTCCCGACGAAAATTAGTGTTAGAAAATTTATTACTGACGTTTTATATAAAATGTCGATAAAGGTTGATAAACTTTTTTACTTGTTTTTAAATAATAAAAATAAAATAATTTTTACCGATGAAAATTCATTTTTTGCAACGAAATATAAACGTGGGTAAAGTTCCACTTCTTTTTTCCCTCTCCCGCCTCCAAAAGCCCCCTTTTCGCTCCCAATGACTCCCTCTCTCCAAAAGCCCTCTCTTCTCTCTTTCTCGCTCTCTCTGCTTCTCTGATCACTCTCGCTCTCTCTTCTCTCTCTGCTCTCTTTGCTCTTCTCTCACTCTCGCTTTCTCTCTCTCTCTCTCTCTCTCTCTTTGCTCTCTCTATCTCTCTCGCTCACTCTCACTCTCTCTCTGCTATTTCTCTCTCTCTCGATCTCTCGCTCTCTCTCTCTCTGTTATTTCTCTCTCTCTCTCTTGATCGATCGATCGATCTCTCTGCACTCTCTCACCCGATGCTCTCTTTCCCTCTCCCGCCGTCGCCCCCTTCTCTCTGGTATGCTCTTTCCTCTACTTCTTTTTTTTTTTTAGTTTGGGCAAAAGAAAGAAAAAAAAAACAGGTATGCCCCAGCGATTCCTCATCTCTATTCTTGCTTTTCTTTTCATTTTTCATTTTTTTTCTCCCTCAGGTTTGCAATCCTCTCTCTGCTCGGTCTTTGCTCACGATTTCTATAACTATCCATGGTATGATTTTTTTTAAATCTATGTAAATGTAGATTGTAAATGTGTTTCCATGGTTGCAGATTTTTTAGTTTTTATTTTCTGTGTGTTATGTCTATTGTGATGGTGGTGGTGTGACAGTGGCAATGGACAGATGGATGGGTTTTTTGCATTTTTTTAAGGTTGTAGTTGTTTTTTTTTTTTTTTAAGAAGATCTAATGGTCTGCATCAAATGGTCGACTTGAATATTCTGACAAGGCTGTTAGACCTACACCCTTTCTCTCTGTTTGTTCAATTTTGGATTATCTTCTTAGTCCTTTATGTTCTTGTGCCCAGCATGACAAAACTGGCCTAAACACTCAGATTACTCTCCAACCCAAAAACTAATAAAGTGTTCATTGCCAAGGACACTTAGATTAGTTTCAAATGCTTCAATAGATTCACCACAAATGACCCCTTCTGGTACCCCACATTATCCCCACTCTTGATCAGGTCCTGGATATCATGAAGGTCGGCTCTAGTTATTGAAGTGTTAGAAGTGTAGTGAAGCTTACAGTGTAGCTCGTGGTTAGTATCCACACCACAAACACCCATATGATCACCACAAACCTAGACCCATTGTTCACCAGCCTTTCTCCTGCACACATTGTCATCAGAAACATTTGTTTTATAAACATTTGTTTTTATTTTCATTATGTTTCCTAAGATATGAACCCATATCACAAAAAATATGAAGGTGGTTCTGTCTCAGTAACAGAGTGAAAGCACATATGGCTTCTTCTTCTTCTTTTTATTATCATCATACATGCTTTAGTTCACCCAATTAAAAAAGAAACATTGCACAACACTCTGTCAAGGTAAATTCCTTCTATCTTTTACTGCTTTTCATTAGATAAGCAGTGATACTAGTATCTAACCAATATCCATCTTAAGTGGTTTGCTAATGACAATCCCAACAATTAGAGTGAAGACAAACTGAGATATTTGGTTGTTATATTATGAAAGAAACATAGGTAGTGTGATGTTCATCACTTCATGTGGCTAATGGAATGATCATAAATACAAATCACTCCAATTACAATTATAGAAGATTTATTTATAACTTAACACTTCACATAATATTACAATGACAAACGACGAACCACTTGATCTTTTCTCACCTGGGATTATTTTTAAATTTCATCCATCCCATGCTTTAATCTTTGCCTATGGTTTTCTGTTGTAGCTCTATTATGATTCACTTTGAATCTCTTTTTTATGAAGTTTCTTTGTAAAAACAGTTTGTACGAGTGTCTTTTGTTTTGTGGTAATCAAGGATGAATTGTTTTTGCTGTTATTTAAGATTGGCACTTACTAATTACAGTTGATATATTACCCGTTTATGTCAAGAAATATTTTTCTATATTGATTAAGGTAAAAACTCTCATTGAAAGTGAACAGAGCATGTACACACCCAACCCTAGAGGTCAACCTTTGAAACCTTGAGTTGGGGAAGATTTTTATCTCAGCCTATTGAGGTTAGTTGACTTCTTTCTTGGATTGTTTGAGTTCTCTATTACTTTTTGGTTGGATTTCCTTATGTTTATACAGTACATCTTGGAATTTAAACTTTGAGGGAGTTAGTAAGTTACAATTTCCTCATGGTTGTTGTAGTTGGCCTAACACCATATTGCCCACTACATTATGGTTTAAAAATCCTCATGGAGGAACAGTCCATTGTATTTGGTGTTTCTTCTCAAATTGTTGCTCGCTTGTTTGTGTTCCAGTTGGGGAAGATTTGAATCATGGTCAACTAGTTTCTTAAACTCATAAAGACGATTTATTTTCTTAATCGAACTCAAAGCGCATAACTGCTCTCGACAATGTTCTTTGCCTTGTCAATTGGCAGTTGACTCTGACTCTCTTAAAATGTTTTTTCTATTTTAGTTATATTTTTTTTCCTAATTTCATAGCATTGGCAGTAAACACAGTCTGAAAACAAAAATGATGTACACTATGAATGCTGTTAGCATACAGTTTTATGGGAGTTTAGACCCCTCAATTGTACAAGTAAATACTATTGAAATAGTTGAACTACAATTTTGCTCCTTTTTTAACGTAAAATAGAGATGGAAGAATCTTTATAAATTCTTGAACTCCCTTCTTTGAATCTTTAATGAGACATGCACCTCTTCCCTGTTCAAAAGTTCTCTGAATCGTCTGCACGTCCCCCAAATCATATAGAGCAAATGCTTTCCATCTGTTCTTATTGATGGATTTTCTTGTATTACTCTTTTTTCTTTTATGTTGTATTGACGGGGTAACTGCTTTCCTATAAATTCTTTTGGGTTTATTTAATGCTTGTATATTGCAGGTGCACACTGGAAATTTATTCTTTTATCATTTTCCTCTCTTACACTACAACAAAAAACAGTTTTGCCAACGCAATCATTGCGTCTGGAAAGGTGGGTCTTGTGTCGGCAAAAGATTTTCCAACACATTTCAGCGCGTCGGCAATCACGTGTAGCCAAATCCATAGCCGACACTATTTTAACTACGTCGGCATATCCCTGTACAATTGCCAACACACTGCAGCGTCGGCCAATACGTCGGCAAATAGATGTGCGTCGGCAAAAAGCCCAACTTTTCTGATTCGAAAATTATATTTGCCAACGCTGGTAGTGCGTTGGGAGTTCCTAGTAATGACCGACGCTGGTAGTGTGTTGGGGGAGTTCCTAGTAATGACCGACGCTGGTAGTGTGTTGGGAGTTCCTAGTAATGGCCGACGCTGGCAGCGCATTGGGAATTTATAGTAATAGCCAACGCTTGTAGTGCGTTGGGAATTCGTGGTAATGGCCGACGATGATTAAGCGTTGGGAATTCATGAAATAGCCGACGCTACTAACAATTAGTTCCCAATGATATTAGTTTCAATTGTATGTATAACCTGGTTATCTACTTGGAACGCAGGACGGACATCCTTATCCTTTTCCTTAACCAAGATCCATCTCTTCTTAGAACATATGTCCTTCAACAGGAGGGCAAATCCCTTTTTGGACTTTTGGTATGCAAATTGTTGGATATGCCATCTTAAACTTGTTAATGTTCATTTGTGTATTTTTAATGGTCATGTTGAGTGTAGTTCTTTAAGTTTCTGTTGTCAACCTGTTATTTAGTTTGAGTTGTATTTTGGGGGTTGGAAGTTTCAATGTTTCACCTTTTAACTTTGTAGCCGACTCTTTAGTCCAGTAATGGTGTATTGCAGGATTCATTTGTGGATTTCCCAGTTGCTCTTATTTTACCTCTTTAATGTGGTGTAAACTTGTCTTGTTGAGCTAATTAATGTATTATTAGAATCCTTTTCATCATCATCATCATCAGTGCTTGTCAATTAACCTGGTTGGAATCGGCTTATTAGAATCCTTCTGCATTTTTTTTATTTAACTTAGCCTGTTAGTTAAATGTTTTCCCCCAATTCTTCTGTTTAAGTAACTTATCGAACTGTAACAAAAGAGAGTTCCTCAAGCTGTTGAGGTTCTGTTTGCAGGTGAAAGGTATGATAATGGATTTTGGGGAGGACATGAATTGCCAGTTTCTCAAAATTCTGCGGATCTTCTTGGATTCATACACGTTGTCTGGGTCACAGGTGTGGACTTTATTTCTTTAGCCTTTTTAAAGCAAAATGGTATGAAAACCACTTTGGTTTTTGAAATGTTCCTTACTTTCTTCTTCGTGAAAAATTCACGAATGGTAAAAAGGGTTCTCATCGTCTTGTTATAGGTTTCACCCCCTCCAAAACATTAATTTTCAAAAAACAGAAAATTTATATTGTTTTACCTCCACCTGGTTTATCTTGTCAAGAATGAAAAGGTTTAACTCATTTTGCAAAGAAAGGCTTAATGTCTACAACATGGCATTTTATATAGTTAATGTCTCCTCACCCATACATAATCTCTAATGACTTTTTTTTACCCTCTTTTATCTAAGTTACACGTGGGTTTTGTTCTTTCCTACTCATACAATCATATCTAATTCTGGTATTTCTTGTTAATCCCCATATCTATCTTAGCATGTGTTGCCACCTTGTAGCTTCTTGTTTCTTATCTGCCCAACATTAGTCATTCACGACTTGCAGGAACTGACGGAATGAGAATCTGACTCCCGGATTGCTCGTAAAGTTGAATCGTAGGTTTAACTTATAAACTAATTTAAAACTTAGAAAACGAGCATCCGGGCGCCCAAAACGAGCAAACGGGCTCCGTTGCCCATGAAACTTGACGAGCATGGGCCCGTAGTCATTTCATGACTTGTAGGAACTGACGGAACGAGATTCCGACTCCTAGATTGCTCGTAAAGTTGAAACGTAAGTTTAAGTTAAAACCTTAACTTAAACTTAGAAAACACCCCGGGTGCTCAAAATGAGCAAACGGGCTTCGGTGCCCTTGAAACTTGACGGGCCCAGGCCCGTAGTCATTTATGACTTGCAGGAACTGACAGAACGAGAATCTGACACCCGGATTGCACGTAGATTTGAAACGTAGGTTTAACTTAGAAACTAACTTAAAACTTGGAAAACGAGCATCCGGACGCCCAAAATGAGTAAACGGGCTCCATTGGCCGTGAAACTTGACGGACACGGACCCGTAGTCATTCATGACTTGCAGGAACTGACGAATTAAAATTCCGACTCCCGGATTGCTCGTAAAGTTGAAACGTAGGTTTAAGTTAAAACCTTAACTTAAAACTTAGAAAACGAGCATCCGGACGCCCAAAACAAGCAAACGGGCTCCGTTGCCCATGAAACTGGATGGGCAAGGGCCTGTAGTCATTCATGACTTACAAGAACTGACGGAACGAGATTCCGACTCCCGGATTGCTCGTACAGTTGAAACGTAGGATTAAGTTAGAACTATAACTTAAAATTTAGAAAACGAGTCTCAAGGCACCCAAAACGAGCAAACGGGCTTTGTTACTCGTGAAACTTGACGGGCACTGGCCTGTAGTCATTCATGACTTGCAGGAACTGACGGAACGAGATTCCGACTCTCGGATTGCTCATAAAGTTGAAACGTAAGTTTAATTCAAAACGTTAACTTAAAACTTAGAAAACCAGCATCCGGGCTCCCAAAATGAGTAAACAGGCTCTAGCTCCCATGAAACTGGACGGGCATAGGCCCGTGGCCATTCCTGACCTGTTGGAACTGACGAAATGAGATTTCGACTCCCGGATTGCTCGTAAAGTTGAAACGTAGGTTTAATTCAAAACGTTAATTTAAAACTTAGAAAACCAACATCCGGGCCCCCAAAACGAGCAAACGGGCTTCGGTGCCAGTGAAACTGGACGGGCACGGGCCCGTAGTCATTGCTGACTTGCAGGAACTGATGGAACGAGATTCCAACTTCCGGATTGCTCGTAAAGTTGAAACGTAGATTTAAATTTTAAAATTTTAATTTTAATACTTAATTTTGTTTATATTTACTATAAATTGCCATTTTTTATAATTAACTTCTAATATTTATTTCCCTTTTTGTCTTCAGGTGTGAGAGCATCGGATCTATCACAGCACCCTGCACGGACAATATATTTTTACTTTTTTTGTTGTTTCTTTGGATGGAATTTTAGTAATGGATGGAATTTGTTGAACTTTTATGATGTTTTGAATATCATTAATATAAGACTTAATTTGTTTTGTTATTAGTATTTTTAATTGATGGTAGTATGTATATGATATATTTAGGTGCAGGTATAAAAAGCAGGTACAGATATAAAACGCAGGAATAAAATTGAGAAATAAAAAAAAACTAAAATAATCACTTTTAGTGGCCACCATTGGTGGTCGCTAATACTTTTAAATTTAAAAAAAAAATATATATATAATTTTTTTTAAAAAGTATTAGCGACCGCTATGTAGCGGTCGCCAAAAGTATTAGCGACTTTTTGCGACGAAGTTTTTGCGTCGCTGTCTTGGCGGTCGCTAATGGCCAGCGACTGCCTCTAGACTTTTAGCAACGGCTAATGGCGGTCGCTAAAAGTCTTTTTTCTAGCAGTGAAAACATATGATTAAGAAAAGTAAAGCTTACTTAGTGATTTAAGTCAATTGAACCAAACTTTAGCTTTCCAAATGACCCCTATCATTCCTTAGCTCATTCCCCTTTGATTGGCCTCAAAATATCTCAAGGTGGGCCTCTTAGTTCCTCACTTTTTCAAAGGAAGAACTTATATTTATGTTAAAAAATTGGCCAACGGCTAGTCCCCGGTCGACTTGGATCCTTGCACAACGGTCATAAATTTAGCCGTTTGAAAAACTGTTTTTAGCGGGGGCCAGAGACCGCCGGTAAAAGTAGTTTGGCCGCCGGTATAAGTCCTATTTTCCCAAAAATGTGTTTTTTTAAAGTAAGTTTCTTGTAAGGACTTTAGGCCATGGAATCAAGCATGGAAACATGATTTAAATCAAACTAAGATGTTTAAAAATATGAAACTTAAAAATCCTAAAAAGATTTGAAAATTGTAAAACATAGGCTAGCTTGATTTATAAAACTTCTTTTCAAAATAAATTGCATCAAATTTTAAAATCAAAACATGCATAAATCAATATTTCTGGAAGTCTAAAAACCAATGCATGTGTAAATCAAGATTTCAAGATTTTCTAAATCAATGCATGTGTGAAAATTCGAATGATGATAAAATGATAATACATCCATCAAATTACAATACACAAAATCCCTAACATCATGCACATAGAAATACATTATAATTTGAGTGAATTTTCATTGCAAACTCATGCATTTGGTTTAATGCCAGATAAAGTCAATAAGATATTGATTCAAGTTCGTTCAGAAGACAGATAAATTCAATATAAATTCAGATAAATTGGCTACAAACCCAGATAATTTGCATATACACACAAATACATTTGATAGAAACTCAGATAAATTAAATAAGAAGACATATATAAGCTTTGTATAAAACTGATAAAAACATATTAGGATGTGATTAGAAACTGAAGACAAAGTCATTTATTTGTGTTACTCACTCACAAACTCAACAAAGATCTAATAAAGTTAAGTCAAATCCAAACAAACTTGGTTAAATAGGGACATAAATTCATCCTAATTTATTAAGAACATATAAACTCAAATCAGGCACATATAAATACATTATAATTTCAGTGAGTTTTCATTCCAAAGTCATATGCGTTTGCTTTAATCTCAGATAAAGTCAATAGACATTGATTCAACTTTACACAGAACACAGATAAATTCAGTTACATGGATACAAAAAAGAATGATAAGTTTTGCATAAAACTCAGATAAAAACATTAGCAACTGGTTACAAACTGGAATAAACTCATATATTTGTGTCATTGACTCACAAACTCAATTAAAATCAGATAAACTTAATTTAAAGGCAATACAAACTCACTTAAATAGTGAGATAAATTGAGGCCAATTCATCAAGAAGAGTTAAATGCATCCCAGGCACACATAGATTCATTATAATTTGAAGCAATTTTCATGTCAAAACTCATATTCATTTTCATTCCAAGCATACAATCTCAGATAAAGACAACATAAATTGATTTAAATTCAAGAAGAACTCAGAATCGAGTAGTTTATAAGGAAACAGAGAGTTGAAATTTTTTCGAAAAATCTAAGATAAACTTACTTGAAATTGACAAAGTAGCAATGACTGTTCGACATTTGGTTCAACATTTTGAATTTATACACAAGCATTCTACAAAAATTACAGACAATATAAGCAAAAAAGAAAAAAAAATCTATTTAGATGCCTTCTACTTCATGTTGGCTTTTGCTTCTGGCGTTCTGAAAGTAAGGAAGACTTCGTTCTCGCCATTTCCTGAATAGGTTTTCATTATTAGAAGAGAAACCAAAAAGAACGGTACAAAAACATTCCAAATGGCCATTAACAGTAACATAGGGTTCCGAAACCAGAAGAGTAAGAAATTTTCAACTAACAAGGAAAATCAGTAGTTTGAACTATCGTTTATGCGCTTGGAAACAGTTCTGCAATTAAACAACCGTTGCCTGCAACTAGGGTTTGGATCTCTTCTTTTTTGTATTTCCTCTTCTTGAAATCGAAGATTTCTTCGATGCAGACACAAACTTGCAATGAAATAGTTAATCTATGGAAAGTTTTTGAAATTTTTATCTAAATTGTTGTTATTCGTTGCATGCAATCACAGAGACGAAAACGTCGCCTTTTTCGTCGGAGGTTTCTTCTTTGAGAAGATTCAAAACTTTTTAGATTTGATTTGTATCGCTTTCGATGGTGTTATTTGAATAAAGACACAATGAATGAAAGGGCAAATTGGACATTTCAGGTATGAAATTGTGTATGAGGGACCTTTGGCTGGATAATTTTTTTTTTTTTTTTTGTGGACTGTTTGCATTAAAGTCACAAGTTGAGGGACCTTTGACCAAAGTCCCCTAAAAAAAACCATTTACATGTAGATATAGCTATCTTTTAAAATCAATTTACACATGGGTAAACTCCAACAAGAAAATATGAGAATTTCAAAATTATACATATTAAAACAACAGCCTTTTCGCGGGAGAGCTGACACGTGCGGCTTCCTCTTGGGGTTTCACGATGACACGTGGCACACCCATCTCATCGAAGTCTTTTTGAGATTTTTATCATCCCTAAAATCTCTCTCTTTTATCTTACTTACTGTCCTAAAATCTTTCCTTTTCTTTTATCATACTTACTACAATTGGTCATTGTTTTATTATTATAAAAGGAAACTAATGGATTTTCCAATTTTGTATGATCATTAGGGTTGTAAACGGGTCGGTTCCGGTCCGGGTCCATGGTGAACCCGAAACCGGAACCGTTAAGGAGAAGGTGGAACCAGATCCGGACCCGGACCCAGAACCATAATGGGACAAGTCTGGATCCGGGTGGGTCCGGGTTTAGGTAGAAAATGATATTAAAAAAATATAGCTTTTAGGAAATATTTTTTAAAAATTGAGGTAATATGTCGGGTCTCGGGTCCGAACTAAGATGGAACTGGACCCGGACCCATTTACTTATCGGGGCCTAAATAAGGACCCAGACCCGGTTTTTAACGGATCGGAACCTTCGGGTAATCGGAGAATCGGGTACCCATTTACATCCTTAATGATCATGTGTCCCATTAAAGAAGAAAGCTCACTCATACAAGGAAACTAACAGATGTAAACATCAAAGACGATTTGGACTCCTTTATAATCTCATTCATCATTCCCTTTTTATTCATAAAGACGATGTGGACTCCTTTATAATATCATTCTTCATTCACTTTTTATTCTGATTAAAGTTTTTTTTTTCCTTTCAAAACCCTATCTATCTCTCTTTCTTTCAGGTTTTTTTTTTAGATTACTGGTACGCAGCTATCTATCTCTCTCTCTTTCATTCAGGTTTTTTTTTTTTTTTTTTAAATTACTACTATGTAGGTTTTTTACCTCTTCCCTTTCTCTAATTAATTAATGTTTTTGTTATCTTCTCTTGGTTTTGGTATCGATTGAGTGTTCTATTGATTCTCTACTCTTTACATTGTTATTTTTGGCCCAATTTATGTTATATCGCTTTTCTCACTTCTTTTATATGTGACTTTATGTGATTGTTTTTCTTTTTTAAGAATTCAAACATGTGAATTTATGTGATTTTTTTTCTTTTTTAAGAATTTAAGTATTTATCATTAGTCATTAGATTTTATCCCAATAAATTGTTTGCTAATTAATTTACAGAGACAAAGTTCGCAATTCTCTTTTTTATTCAATAGTTAATGTCCGGAAAGGATTTTGAACTTCAAATCTAAGATTCAATCTTGTGGCCTACCTACATATGGATGGGGTCCACCCTTTGGAAGCCAATTCCAAATCAAAGCTATAATGGTGCATATCAAATGACTTCAATGATTGGACATTGCGACGGCCAAAAATCATTGTGGTTATGCAATTATTATAGAATATATGAGATGGCTTGGTTCGAGCATTATATCATTATGGGCCCACCTTATCAATCTAAATCCTTATTTTTCCTTTACTCGTTCACTAGTCTTCCTTCTTCTACAAAATTTTCTTATTCATATTTTAATATCTTTTATTTATATTTTATTTGATATGCACGGATATTACTTTTATCTTGAAATATATTTTTTCTACATGGGCCTCTCACACTAGTTATATATATTAAACCACCAACTCTTTGTGGGAGAGTAGAGCAACACGTGGCGCTCCCTTTTGGATTTCGTCCTTTAATATTGATTCTTTCTTCATTTAATATTTTAAAGTAAGCAATTTTGTTATGAATGTAGTAAAAACATGACTTACCCAAAAAAATCATCCTTAATTCAAATCTCTCAATACTCATCCATTCCAAATATATTCACTCAATACTTTACTTCTTAAAATTAAAAAATATCACAAAGGATTTTTTTTTTCAAAACACTCCTCATTGGGCCCATTAAAAAAAATCTGATCCAATAAAAATAAATGGCCCCATATTTTGTGGTTCCAATTAAATTTCACTCGATAAACGTTTGGCCCGCTTAAAATCTTCATAACCTAGCACTCAATGGATCGATAAGAAATTCATGATGCTTTTGAATTGACCCATCTTCTATGTGTCCTCATTGGGCCCACTTCCAAAAGATATCCAAACCTATCAAAATAATGACATCATATTTTATGAATCCAAATCAATTCTCACTCCATGAAAGTTTGGCCCACTTAAAATCTTTATAATCTAGCACTTAGAACCCTCTTTTATGGGCTCCACACTAATATCCGTAAAAAACCGTTAATCAAAATCAAGTGTTTTATGACCACTCAATAAAAAAAAGAAAGTGTTTTATGACCATGAAATATTCATGGGACCCATTTACTAATATAATATCCTACCATTTTTACGGAATATTGTTCATTTATATATTTTATTTGTATTTTATATTCTATGTTTTGTTTATTAAAATATTATAAGTAAGAGATCACATCCCACCCATTAATTTCTAATACACAAGTTATATGTTTTTATCCTTTTACCATTGAAAGAAAGGTTTTTAGCTTATGAACTTAGGAGATCAAGTTTGTGAACTCGGGTTGGGCCAACGTCCCCAAAAGTTTTTCATAACTTAGCGTTGTTAATATTTTCTTATTCCCCAGCACTAGGCCAGGCCCACCAATCAGTCCAAGTATTTTATCTTTCTCTATAAATCTTTCTTTAATGCTTGTTTTTTCTTTAGACGGCCCCCGCCCACACTACTACACTAGTTCTCTCTTTAATACAAGAAGTCTCTCATTCTCATTCTCATTCTCATTCTCATTCTCATTCCCTCCGTCAAAGTGACCTTTCAAAATGGATACTATTGATTCAAAATAGACTTCTTCAAATGGAATGAGAATCCCCCCTTAATAAAAGATACGGGAGGGGTTGAAGGGGGCTGAGGGTAGAGAGAGAAGGCTGGCTTGGAAAGTCCAAAATACTCCATCTCCATCTTAAAAATAGTCAACATACATTTGTGGGTGGTGTGGATCATGAATGCGTCGGTAAAAGTGAAAATGCCCGAGCCAACTTAGAGAGAGAGAGAGAGAGAGAGAGAGAGAGAGGCGGGCAGGCATTTTGAATCTTCTGGGAAACCCCTCTGCTGCCCGGGAAACCTTTTTCGGAACTCCCCTTTTTCTCTCTGTTCTGTTCTTTTCTTTTTCTTTCTTTTATTATTTTAGTTATGGTTATGCATCAATCCATCTATCAATGTTTGTATTCTATATTATTATTTTTTCAATCCATTCCTCCAAACAGCTGCAGTTCCACTCCCACAGACACCCACCGCCCCCTCCTCCTGCTTTTCCTCGTTTACTGCGCAAAATCACCATCAATCTTTTTCCTCTCTCTTTCTTCTTGTTCTTCTTTTTGCTTTTGCTTTTTCTCTTTTTTAATCTTCTCTCTCTCTCTCTCTCTCTCTCTCTCCAATCTCACTTTCCTCTTACTTACCCAAAAGCCCTTCTCCGAGCTGCCACTCGTCAACATCTCTCCATCTGTTACTCTCTTTCCAACAAAGAGGACTTACGAGATTCCCCAGCTCTCTCTCTATCTCTCTATCTCTATCTGGGAGTTTTTCCCTCTTACTCGTTTTCTCTTTCTTTCCGAGGATTTTGCAGTCCCAGAAACACAACACAGGTGAGACATCGGAAAGAAGAAAAGCTCTTTGTTCATCTTCCTTTGCAGCCAAAGAGCACGCTACTCAGTCCATCTATATATATATATATATATATATATATTTCTCTAGTTAGTTAGTTAGTTAGAGCCGCAAATTGCTCTTCTTTCAGATTTTGGGGAATCTTCTCGGATCGAGAGTGAGAGATATTAGAGATAACAGGTAAATAAAGATGGTAACTTTTCTTCCTTTTTTTGCTATTATTATTCTGTTTTTCCGTTTTTCGTCTTCCCCCTTTCCCGCTCGCTCTGGTTTTTTTTCATTTCATTCGTTTTATGTAGGAAATAATCTATGGAGCCACACGAGAAAATCTCATCTCTCTCTGCTTCTCCTTTCAGAAAGAGAAAGAGATCCTATAGAGATCTCTTTCAATTCTCAACATTTCTATTTTAGGTTATCATCTCATCGTCTTCTTCGTCTTCTTTGACTTGAATCATCGATCTGGATTCTGGGGTTTCGGCTGATTTTTTGGGTTGGGTTAATGCATATGTATTGATAGAATATCATCAATCTACTGAATCTGTTTTCCTGACAAGTTAGTATATACCATCTTCTTCCTCCGCCAAGCCAAGGATGTTTGGTCTTCATACATGGCATGGTATGGCTGATGAAATAAACGATTGATGTCCTTTTCATCATCAATCTTGCAAATGCCCAAAAGGGTGGACTCTGATGCTCTACTGAATTCTTACATTCCTATTACTTGTTGATTTTCCCTTCCCCCACCCCCACACCACCCCACTTTTTTTTTTATTCTTTTAAACATAGATAGAGAGATGTAGATAAGATGTTCCATTTTATTGTTTGCTCGGAGGCATTTCCATGAAAGTTCATTTCCTCCCTGCGTTGTCATTCGCTTTAACAGGAAAACTCTTAGTTTTAGTCCTAGCATCCTGAGCATTGGATCAATCAGAAAATGACATGGAACAGAGATAAACACTTAGGAGAATCCCTGCTCTGCTCACAAACAAAATGGGTCTTCTTTTTGCTAGAAAATATCTTATGGTCATAACCCTCTTAGGCACTTGCACAGGTGAGAATGGTGGCAGGGGACAGAAATGAAAATTAAAGAATATCATGCAAAAATGGCAGGGGAAGCGATGAGGTTTTATGGAAATGCCTTCGCATAGACAACAAGTGTGCAAAGGCCCAACTGAATTTTTCTTTGTCAAGTTGAGTCTCAAGCGATGATGCGGGAGTTTAAGAACCTTTAATACAACATGGTCTTAATTTCCATTTTTTATTTTTAGTCGTTACTTTGTGTTTCATGCTCTGGATTCTGGTTGTGAGGATATAACTAACCCCATATGTGGATTTTTCTCCAGCAACAAGGTTTGAGTGGCATATGCTGTTGTGAGAATATCGGGATTTATATTAATAATCCTTGGCAGATTGTGTCTTGTTCGATCGAAAAACATATTGATATAAAGAAGAACATGTCGTTCTGTTGACATGTTTTAGAATTTGTGTTAAGTTCTGATTAGGCAGAGAGGTGTGACGTTGCACAAAAGTTTCTCTCCCTCTCTCATTGCTGTGAGGGCAGTGAAGGCATTCAGTCAGATGAGATTGTAATAGACAGAAGGTATGGGTGGCTGTTTCTCAACTTGTAGCAGTGGAGGAAAGAACTCAACATTGTGTCCTCCAATCAGACCACGGAGGAACAGAACTAAAGGGTTGTTCCCGGAACGAGTCATCAACTTGCAGCAGTTGCCTTCTGTATACAGCAGAATCTCAACAAATGGGAAGAGCAGATCTTCTTGTATTTTCACTCAGCAAGGACAGAAGGGCATAAATCAGGATGCCATGGTGGTGTGGGAAGTAAGTAGCATCCCTCTGGTTGAGGCATATGAATATTTAAAGATGTTGAGTTTTTGCTAAACAAGTATGTCTCTGTTATATGTAGGACTTTATTTCAGAAGATGCAGTCTTTTGCGGCGTCTTTGATGGACATGGTCCGCAAGGGCATCTTGTTGCCCGTAGAGTGAGGGATACACTTCCTCTGAAACTACTGTCCTCATTGCAATCTCATAATTCAAGAGGAAATGGTGCAACCAGTAGTTGTTTCAGGAAGGGAAAAAGAAGAGCAGGAGAACCTTTGGCTTCTGTGAAGGACTGCTCATCCGAGGATCCATTCCTCACTTTGTGGAGAGATGCTTTCCATAAATCATATAAATCTGTGGACAAGGAGCTAAGGTCCCATCCTTCAGTGGATTGCTTTTGTAGCGGCAGTACTGCTGTCACCTTGGTGAAACATGTGAGGGAAAATTGCTCTTTTACCTTTGTTTTGTTTTGTTTTTTTTTTTTCTTCTCACCTTTTCTTAATTCATTATTTCTTATTCTATAAAGGGGTTGAATCTTTTCATTGGATACATTGGGGATTCTCGAGCCGTCTTGGGTTCACGGGATGTCAACGATTCCATGGTTGCAGTGCAGTTGACAGTAGATCTAAAGCCTAATCTGCCCAGTATGTCTTGTTTGTTGTTTCTCTGGCAAGGCTACTTGACTTTGAAACTAACTTTGTTTCTGTGACTTCTTCTTTCTTACAGGGGAAGCTGAGCGGATCAAAAGGTGTAAAGGTAGGGTCTTTGCTCTGCAAGATGAGCCAGAGGTTCACAGGGTGTGGTTGCCAAATGATGATGCCCCTGGATTAGCAATGGCAAGGGCTTTTGGTGATTTTTGCTTGAAGGATTATGGAGTTATCTCTGTGCCTGAATTTTCTCATAGGATACTCACAGAGAGGGATCAATTCGTAGTGCTTGCTTCTGATGGGGTAAGTTCTTTCTTTATAACTTCTTTCATTGCTCTTTTTTTTTTCCTTTTTTGCGTTAATGTGATTAGTTTTCATGTTTCTCAAGGACACAGTCAATGAAAGGCCTAAGAAAAATCTTCTTTCATAGTACAAAATTTGTGCATGACAGTGATCTAATGTGAAAGACTTTACTTAATGCTCGAATAGATTCTGATGTTTTTTGTTTTGAAATCCTCATTGGGCAAAAAAAGATCATTACCAGACATTATTTTTATGTATCAGCATTAGAATGTGGCTCTTGTACAACAAAATGACAGTAAATGGAACCATATCAAAGTTGGCGAAAAAAAGGGGATCCTATATGATGTACTCTCTTCCATACAAATAGCAGTCACACTCCAGTAACATAACTGATAGTCCAACTATCTATATTTACCTTTGGGCCAATAACATTAAAACTAACTTGATATACCGTCACACTCCATTAACATAACTGATAGTTGTCTATCTATATTTACCTTTGGGCCAATAACATGAAACTAAGTTGATGAAATAATTTCTACCCCAATGCATTGGAAGTGAAAAGTGAGCTTGTTTTTAATTGGTGCTAGGATTTCTGGTTTCTCAGAGGTGTCTCTCCTTTAGGGCCTGTTAGTTTACATGAAATTGAATTCTTAGAAATGCATGGCAAGATGGGTTCCCATAAAGGATTACTAAAGAGGTTAGGGGTAAACTGGAGATGTAGATTGGCCCTTATTTTCCTAGGATTGATTTACTAGAGTGGTGGCAAGTTATTCATTTTCCATCTTCCCTCAATTCATTTTCCTTTTAAAGGTGAGCTTATTTGATAGCCGTTAATGGATCTTCGCCCTTGTTTCTTCGATTTTAGTCACTTTCAAGAATACATTTCACAGAATTCCTAGAAATTCAATTCCATGCAAACATACAGGCCCTTTAGTTTGATCTTCAGTTGATGTAATTGAGCTTCTCAATAGGATCTGGAATCTGATGCCCCAAAGAACTTGAAGGTACTGTAGTCAATCCATGTCGAGTCTTCTGAAAATTTGAGGTTCATGAGATCCAATGCACCATGTTTCTACATCTGATGAACTTGTTGCCATCTTTAACTTATGTCAATACTGTGTTGTCTAAAACGAGAGCTTCCAGAATATACAGTGAATACACGAACAGGTTTGGTGCTCTTCTCATGCATCAAACATGTTCTTTCGTCCATATATGTTGTAGAGAACAAGGTTCTTCCCTTTACTGAAAACATGTGGTTGGAGTTTTTAGGCTCAATAAAAGGCATTGGTTCCATTTCCATCTGTCTTTGGCTTGTGGGACTTTCTACTGTTTTCTTTGCCTTGTTCTTTAAGAACAACTGGAGAGCTAGTGCCTTATTATTGTCGTGTGTCAGTGATGAATTCTTCTCAGTACAATGCTTTGCCCTTCATGAAAGTAGGATTTACTTGTTTCTTTTTGAATGATGCAAAAGTAGGATTTCGTGATTGGCATTAAGTTTCTCCTCAATGTGGGGATCTGGTCCCGGCATTATGCCTCACATGCATATCCAACACATTAGAATATGTTCCCTCTCTCACATCATGACTCACTCACAAAATCAGCACATTGTGGGTCAGCATAAAATGCTGTGAGAGACTAAACCAATTATGAGAATCAAAGTTTCCTTGAAAATTTGCATTACGTCCATGTGTTCCCTTAGATCTCGATTTAGCAGTTCCAAGTGAAAGATGCCCCGCCTAGTTATGAATATCACTTGCATTCAAGTTATATTCACGATCAAAATGAACCATTGTTGTGATCTTTGTCACCCAGGATATTATGTGAGCTTAGAATTTAATGTGCTCATTTTTTGTTACAATGGTGAATCGGCCCATTGCAATTGATACTCAACCCTCACACTTAATAGTTGGTGGAGTGGCTTTGATCCAACTGCTTACCTTGACGAGAAGTGGGCCCTATAGCTCAACACTTGCAACTTTGGGTAGCATCTGCACTATGTGATCATTTATCAAAAGATAACAAAAGAGGACAACTGACAGTTCTTGTTTGCATGTGCAACTTGATTCTCACCACAGGTCTGGGATGTCTTGAGCAATGAGGAGGTGGTTGAGATTGTATCATCATCTCCAAATCGATCGTCAGCTGCGCGCATACTCATTGACTATGCTGTTCGTGAATGGAAACTCAAGTACCCAACTTCAAAAGTGGATGACTGTGCAGTGGTTTGCTTGTTTTTGGATGGGAAAATGGACTCTGAGTCTGAGCCAGAGGAGATGAGCATCTCAGCAGCCACCAATTACAGTTATAACTCTGGGGTGAGTGAATCTGATGATGTGCAGAATCCAGAACCAAGCCTGCAAAGGAACTTTACCATCAGGTCGACCGAAGATGAAATGAATGGCAGAGCCCATGTTACAGCAGATGTAGACAAGGTGCCGGTGATAGCTGAAGATCAGAACTGGTTGGGTTTGGAGGGTGTAACACGAGTTAATTCACTAGTTCAGCTCCCAAGATTTTCGGTAGAGAAGGGAAATGTATGATTCATGCATCCTTGGGAGGTGAATCTCTCTCCCTCCCTCCCGCCCGCCCTTGCATGCCAGTACATTGTATGCTGATGTTTTGCAGTATCTGTGAACCGAAGGATCACTTTTGGGAAGCTCCTTTTCTTTTTGCCATTTTCTGTTTATTTACTTGGTAATAGCCAATGTGAGGCCTTGCACATGAGTTTCTCAGCTGGTTGAGCTGAACCACCTTAGGATGTCTTGAGCTGTGTGATGTGCTTCTATTTGGGTGGAGAGTGGAGGCACCTCCCTCGCCAGAGGTTAAAAATGATGCTCAGATGCTCCCATCTTGAACTGCATATGCAGATCAGTATTCCATTTGCTGATTCCTGATTCCAAACTCCCACACAAGTGTCACAATGACAGAAGTTGGTCATGATTATCTTTTAATGAACTTTGATTTTGGGCGTGGTTGACTTGGCTAAATTTTGATTTGATTTACATCTTAAAGGTAATGATAAACAGCCCAATGATGGGCCTGGTGTAATTGGTGCGGGAGTGCGCAGTAGTCCCTTATTTATGTGGTGCAACTAAGTGAAAGCTTGAGTCATTATTTTTGGGGGTTAACTTAGTTTCCTCTGATCTGGAGCAGCTAAATCTCTTGTTCGGTTTCGAGTTTGAAGCACACCCCACGCGCCCTTGGTAGTTTCCAAGTTTTCAGGTTCTAACATGGATCATAGATGTGGCTATGATCACATAAATGGTTCTGATGCTGCCGCCTGAAATCTACTAGAAAAGCGTAATTCGGATACTGGGAGAGATGTGTTACTGTCCTTTCCTGTCTTTCCTCTCACTCGAATGGTAGTTTGTCAAAACGTTGGGTGATTTCATTTTATTCTAAGCTGTACGAAGTTGGTGGTTTTGCACTAGTATGTATGATTTATATGATTTAGCACTTCTGTACATACTGTTCGACTGTTCAGTGGTCAGTAATAGGAAATGGGTTTTTATTTTTTTCCTTTTTTGATGGGCCTTGAGTCTCCCTTAATGGTCAATACTGCTATTTTGATTTTAATGGCCCTTTTTCTGAGGGGGCTGAAAACATTGACACAGTATTCTGCGTCTTCTGTTTGACTGGAATTTGCTCCTTTTTATCTCCTGATATGTTCATCGCTGGTGTTGAACATGTATTCAATCCAACAGTTGTCACCTTCAGCTGATTTTGTTCAAAATTTTATTTACTTGACTACAAAGAATGCTAGATATCATGTAGGGTCTGGATGTCTGTAAGGTAGAGTCCCACAAATGATATTCGGGGCTGATTCAATTTGAATATAAGCCAACCAAGCTGCTGCATTATAGTTCTTCCCTACATTTTGTAGCTTTGACCTTTCTGCTCAACCCTCTCTAGAGCCAACTCTTCTGATTCTCGCCACTCGACCCTCTGAGTCAAGTTCTCTGCAAGCCACACTCCATCCAATTCTTCTTCCTTTAACTTTGGAGTACCCATATGAATTTATATTAAAAAAAAAAATTGAAATATCTACTAGGCTTTTGATTATAGAAATAATTCCAAAGAAGTCCAAGTTTGGACTTTTGACCGTACCAGTATCCATGGTACATGAACGCTTGAAGATGTGTTATTGTGTGCGACAAAAAAATTTAACAACCCACGTCTGCTCCACTGATTCACACCTTCTGGGTCTGATGGGTTCATTGGTTCTAATGGGGGCAACTGTTGGCTCATGAGAATGATGAAGAGAGTAAAAAGGACAGCAGTTGCATTGCGATAAATGATGAAAAAAAACGGTTGAAAGAAAAATCACACAAACACCCACAATTACAACAAAAAAGCATAAGTAATATCCGGAGTGCACTGGGTCCATCTGATATGTAAGATGTTACAGACAAAAACTCAACATTTGGGACAAATATAACGAAGAAATACAAAATGAAGATATAAAAAGGCTAGGGGTTAAATCTTAAACATTATCCAAGATCCATGTGACAAACTGCGAGCAGTTGCTGTATTTCACGTTTGGGCGTCCCAATGCGTTCTTAATTCTTTAAGTTCTCTAAAGCAAAGGTGGATGGAAGCTTTTCCTCCACTCATTTCTTTATTCCTTTTATCATTAAGTCATTCTATAACGTGATGTTGCTGCAATGACTCAAAACCTAAGACTTTTCACCCACTTACAAAAGCATTGCAAGGGGATTGATTCCCTTTCTGACCCATGCTGATACTACACCTATTCCTGAAAAGCAATGCAAGAAAAGAGATCATTAACATCCTTTATCTCATAATTTGGTGAGATCCTGAGTGGTACCAGATTAAGAAAATTTAGTTCTCTTGCCTAGGAGCCAATAGATGGAGGTCTTCTGTTCATATCTGGTGGGGTCTCTGAACTCCCTGCTTTTGATTTCTCATTTGAGTAACTATCAAAGAAAAACAAGAAATTATATACAATCAGATATAGGAAATTATAAATGACTAGCTAGCTACGTTAAGTAACCTAGCAAGGATACAAATGCAACTATAGGCAATTACATGAAACCTTTAGACATCATAGCAGTATCATTACAGTCATTTAATCACCATTGTCATCTTAGCCTGACCCCATCAAAGTTTGTCTTAGAGAATTCTACCATTTAGAGAGAGAGAGAGAGAGAGAGAGAGAGAGGAAAAACTCTCTGGGACTTTGTGTGTGTTCGGCGCAAATGAGAGTTGCAAAGGCTTATTGGCTATGAGGAAAGACACTTGAGCACTCTAGGAAGAGACCGGCAAACATTCCATAAGGAATTTACTAAAATCCTTAGTGATCATTCAGTTTAATGCTTATTAAGCGGTCATGCTGCTCTCAAATTAGCTAGTCATCCATCAAGTGGTCATCAGTATAATTACACAAGAAGATATCTATTTAGATATCAGATCATTAGTCATAAGTATAAAATATTAGAAAATGCATCTAGATAAGGCATTAAATATATCTAAGTGGTATCTGAAAGTAATGGGAAAAAGTTGGCAGTAGATTCTGGATTAGCAGAAAATCTTCCTGCTGGCAGAAAGTTATGGACCTCCCAACGAACTGCATGGGTCTCCCACTGAGTAAACAATAGAAATCCGAGGTCTACTAGTTGGAAGATTACTGAAGTGGTTTGGTACGAATAAAACCAAAACAATAGGAAATTAAGTCGAATCCTATCCTAGTTTTTCAATCCCAGCAACTGTTAAGATTTTACACTTAGCTGGAGTCTTGGACTAGCCGATTCACTTACGTAGTAAGAACAAATGCTCACGCATTTTATACTTGGAAACTTGGAAACAGGTACTGGGCTGGGAATAATTTTTCTCCATTTTACACAGGTATGTAGATTTTGTACTGTTAATAATCTGTACTTATTATTTTGATCGGTAATTGGTAAATATATTAAAGGGAAAAGGATTATAAAGCAATAACCAAACACCCTACCCAACAAAGAAAAAGAAAAACAGGTATAAAAGGATTATACCGACATTAAAACCAAAGGGAAAAAACATCACAACACACAAAGATAGCCACCAAATCTGAAGATCTATCCAACCCTTGTTTTGCCAAGGAATCCGGAAACCCATTCACTGACCACTGCACATGCTGAAAACTGACACCAAGGGAAATTGAAATAACTTTGATCTCGTTGACATAGAATTGAACAGGAACTTGTCCGCCTTCACCCAAGAAATAGCATTCAAACAATCACTTTCCACAATCAATCTCTTGAAAAGAGGAAGAGACGAAGATACAAAGAGCTTCCAAAATGGCCACAACCTCTGCTTCATTGGACTCCATCCTACCGACATGCTTAGAGAACATAGCAAAAACAACCCCATCTCCTCCAAACTCCTGCCGACCCTGGTTTCCCCCTAGTTGCCCTATCAACATTGAATTCCAACTCCCCAACAGGAGGGACCAAGCCACTGAAATGCTATCCTTCCGAAACACGCTATGAAGAGAGGCCTCCAAACTATGCAAGATGCCATCAACCCTGAGACTATAAACTTCTCCCTGTTAGACACTCACTTGGCTATTTGTAATAATACCAAATGCACAATATCTTCCACCCACATCGATGAACCGCTAAAGACTTTCATTCCTCTCCCTCCCAATAGACCATAGAATAGCACAAGGAATGAGCTTCCAGAGAACTGCCCCCACCCAAAGAAAGGTGACATCCTCCAAGCTTCAATCATGCCCAATAATGAAGCTGAAGGACACCATAGAATGCCACAACACCTAAGGAAGAAGCAACACAAAGAAGAAGAAAACACGCAAGGCAGAAACAAGTGATCGACTGTCTCCCTCTCTCTACCACAAAGCAAACAACAGTCTAGGATGTCCTTGGAAAGCAAGCCTTTCTAGATACTGCCAGTCATCTGAAGACCTCAACTCTACGGAGAGCTAACCCTAACCAAACAAAAGAGATTGGTGAATTGGCTCCCGAACCATCCTTCAACTCGTCAGAAAATATTTCGAAGAGAAAACTCTAGAGGGACAAGGTTTCCAAATGAGCCAATCTACTTCACCCCTGCAAAAGAAAACGTTAGAAAGAAAATTTGACAATGACCGAAACTCCAACTCCTCATACCGACACAATGAACGCCTAAAAGGTACCACCGAAGATACATACCCCCATCCCCCACATAACACTCATTAACCCAGGACTTTATTGACAACAATTCTAAACAGCCTTGTGAATGAAGTAGACAAAGGACCCACGCCTAGCCAATCATCCACCCAAAAATGGACTCGAGTACCACCCGCCCGCTGCGCCACTTTGGGTTTGACAACCTCATCCCACTTCATGAAATGTAATATTTTCCCTTCACAACTATCTTCCTATAAAAAGTCCCTTCGCAAATGATCCAACCTTTCCCTAACTGCTGCAAGCATTTGAAAAAGGAACATGAAGAATACAGGAAGGTTCGATAAGGAAGCTTTAATAATAAAAAAACTCTACCACATATATAAAGATAATTTCTCTTCCACATAGAAAGCTTCTACTCAAACTTCTCCATAACCAGATCGCACATAGCTTTAGATCTGGAACGGGCTCCAACGGGTAATACAAAAAAGGCAGCTCCCCCACCTAGCAATGAAGATTACTAGCCAAAGATTGAACCACTCCCAAGGGACAATTCAACCCCCTTAGTGTCGTAGTTAAATCTTTCACTTCTCTTGGGTTGTCAATTCTGTGACTAGTCCATGAAGTTGCGACTGAAAAAGACTCAAGTCAGATCAAGATCAGGTCCAGAAGACCAAGTCATGGAAGGCCTTACTACATCAAGTCATATCCTTAATATGTGCCAACCGTCACGTAAATTGACCCTTAACATGTACCAAGAAACAGGCCCTAAGACCCTTAATGAATTTGGTAAAAATATGCTTAGTCTATGTGGCTAGAGAATACCTTTGTATAAAGGGCTTCTCAAGATCTTCGGTGGACCAAGCCCTCTGGCTCGGTGGCCCGAAAGACCCCATCAGGGGCCTAAGACTTTGCTTCTGTCTAATTTCCAGAGAGCTCGGTTTTAATTTTGATGATATAGGGGGCTCAAAGACGGTTGTGTCGGTCGATCGAAAAACCCATTCAATGGACCGAAGCCTTCCTTCGGTCGACTTTCCAAAGAGCTTGTTTTTTAGGCTTGAAGTATCTAGGGGGACCGACCTGTTCCTCGGTCGACCTAAGCGGATCTAGATCTGAGTCAAACTAGCCGTTGTGCGTTAGTTGTATTGCCGGTTTGTCACCGCGGGCGACCAAAGGCTTTACCCCGGTCAGGCAAAGCCCAAAATCTATATATAGATGACTTCGGATCCAGATCTGGATACATGACCATTCAAAGGCTTTTCAGAGAGATTTCATTAAGTAAAACCATTTCCTCAGCCTTATTTCCTATATATAGAGACAAATTTTCAGTTAAAGTGAAATTTGATTAGGCCTTATTTCCTATTAGACTTAAATTTTCCTAGGTCTTATGACCTATTAGAGTGAAACTTGGTTGGGCTCTATTTCTTATTAAAGTGACATTGCCTGGGCTCTATTTTCAATTGGTGTGAAATCTTGACTGGGGCCTATTTCCAATTAGTGTGAAATCTTGATTCGGTCCTATTTTTATTTAGAATGAAGTTTGGCTAAGTCCTTAATTTCAATTAACTAGGATTTGGTTGGGGAGTGACTTTTTTATTTTAATACTTGGGCCTCGATGTGGAGCCCACCAATTAAGGTTGTGCTTTTTTCTTTTTTGCTGGGGCGCACTTAAATTTTTATTTGAATCTACCGTTAGGCGGGCCGTGGGCCAAATTGGGGTCCAAATGTTGCCCTTAAAAAAGATGGGAGGTATAATTGACTAGGGCATTTGCTGCCCTTTTGGTTTCACCAGAACAGAGGCATCGAGAGACACAGATAGAAAGGTAAAGGAAAAGAGGTAAAAGGAGGGAGGAAAAGGAGAAGAGGGAAAAGGAAGGAAGAGCAGTTGCCGCTGTTCCAAGCTGCTGGTGCTACTGCAGTTTGTGCCTGCTGCTACTGTGGTGGCTGTTGGTGGCTGCAGCTAGTGCTAGATGGTTCTGTTGCTGGTGCTCCTGCTCTCCAGGGAGGTCTCCTTCTTGCAGCTGCATTTCTTTTCTTTTCTTTTTTTTTTTTTTTTTTTTTTTTTTTGCACTAGGTTGGAGCGCCCGTTGCATAATGGCGCTATGTTAATGCAGCGACCGCTATGCATGCTACAGGCCGCTACAGTTGTGAGCGCCAATAAGAACCAAAAAGCATAACGGTGACCACCGCTATGTCCGATTTAGCGTATTGGCCGCTATTTACATCCACGATCAAACCTCTATAATAAACTAGATTGGTGGAGTAGACCTATGTGATAGGATCGGTGATAAAGAAAAATCTAGGTTGTGTAGGTTTGAGGTGCGCATGTTGGAAAACCACGAATAGTGAACACCAAGAGACTGCGAGTAGGTGCTCCTTGTAGTAGATGTAGGTCGGAGGACCGAACCACTATAAAATCATTGTGTCTATCTTTATTTACTGCTTTAGAATGCATGTTGTGGATAGAATGTGCTAGTTCTTTCTTGATAACATTGATTAGCAATATTCTTGCATATTACATATGTTAGGATTTTACTGTTTACTTCATTCTGTTTCTATTGCGATATTCATTCTCAATTGGTTATCTAAATTGCATCAGCACTCTATTCCATTGTTTATTGCTGTTAGAGACTATGCTGTACATTTGGAGCCTTAGATTTTAAAATTGGCATAATTGGTTAAGAAGTCCTATTCTTGAGTGCCCTTTTCCACCCCCACCAACATGCTCTTTGATAAGTTGATCTTCAAACCCGACACAAGCTCAAAATACCTAAGAGTCCTTCTGAAGGCCACCACCTCTTCCGACTTATAGGAGCTAAAAACGAATAGTATCATTGGCAAACTGAAGATGAGTAATGGCATCCTCGCCTTTTCGAACCTCAAAGCCCCTGATTAGCCCGCCTTCTTTAGCACTTAAAAGCATAGCACTCAAAGCCTCCACTACTAGGGTGAAGAAAAAGGGAGAGAGAGGATCTCCTAACCTTAGCACCCCAAGCAGTGAACAACTGAGAAGGTGAACCATTCACCAAAACAGAGAAAGAGGTTAATAAAATGCATTCCTGAATCCAATCATGCTACTTCCTACCGAAAGTGGGTGGGAGCTATTCCCTCCATAGTTCCTTTCTATGAGTCCTATGGATTGCAAGATGCAAAAAATGGCTAGGCGGGGTCAAATCGTTAAAAAGTTCTCTTTTTGGTTTTCCGGAGTTTTTTCTTCTTTGGATCGATGGATTCTACGTTCGAATCAGTCGAGAAGAATGGTATGGCTGAAGCATTTTGGTGTGCATTGAGGCCATTGGCCAAAGGTTTGGTAGCTGTATAGGTGTGGCGAAGGAGATGATGGAAAAATCGGAGTTAGGATCCGGTAGAGTGTGCGTCCATTCAGAGATTCAATCCTTACAAGGAAATTGAGTTAGAGATTCTAGGGAAACTATTCCTTGTCTCGGTGAGGGAAGAGCTTGTATGGCAACAACAACACAGTTTCGGCATGAGGATGGATCTACAGTTTTCGGAGGGCTCATTCTCATTTGGAGGAGATGAAGTGCAGGGAGAAGATCTTGGAGTTGATAAGGGATCAATGGCTTCGGTTACAAGGAGAGTGGGTGTGGAGGATGGTGGAGATTGTGGGGGTTTCATTCCTAGCACCTATGGATAGGCCGATCGTCCCAAGCCATTGTTCTCCACCATCATCAGGGGTGGGGTGAATTTCTCTGCAGATACTCTTCTCCGACTCAGTTTTCATAGAAAGGCTAATGCTAGAAAGAGGATTAACTTCATTGGCAGGGTTCGAGAAAGGCTAGGTTTCACTAGTGTTCCAGGGAGAGTAAAGGAGGAGATTGCTACCTACTTTGAGGGGTTGTATGGCAGTGAGGGCTCTTCAAGGCCTACTTTGGATGGTGTTTCTTTTCCTACCATTGATGAAAGTTTGAGGATTTGGCTGGAGAGAGTTTGAAGAAGAGGAGGTTCATTTAGCTCTCAGAATGTGAGGGGGATAAGACGCTGGAGCCAGATGGTTTAATTTCTCTTTCACACGAGCAGTTTGGGATTTGTTAAAGCCTGACTTTCTTGATATGCTCTTAGAGTTTCATAGTAACGGGAGAATAAAGGACTTTCTTCCATTGGTTGGAGATTGGTGGGGGCAATCAGTTGGTTTTGGCCTTTTAGGTTTCAAACTTGTGAAAAAATTACAGTCGCTGAAAGGCAAGGTTAGGAAGTGGAATATATAAGTTTTCGGGAGTTTGGATCGTTTTAGGGCATTGGTCTCTAAAGAGTCAGAAGGGTTGGACTCTTTGGAGGAAGAAAGGAGGTTGAACGAATAAGAGAGAGCAGAAAGGGTCAGAGCTACAAGGAAGCTGTGGGGCCATAGAAATCTGTTGAAGTCAAAAATCTAGAACTCTGTGGCTTAAAGAGAGATAAAAATACCTAGTTTTTTCATAGAATGGCTAATTCTAGAAAGAGGATTAACTTCATTGGCAGGGTTCGCGAAAGGCAAGGTTTGACTAGTGTCCAAGGAAGAGCAACGGAGGAGATTGCTACCTACATTGAGGGGTTGTATGCTAGTGAGGGCTCTTCAAGCCTACTTTGGATGGTCTTTCTTTTCCTACCATTGATGAAAGTTTGAAGATTTGGTTGGAGAGAGAGTTTGAAGAAGAGGAAGTAAATTTAGCTCTCTCAGAATGTGAGGGACAAGGTGCCGGGGCGATATGGTTTAAGTTTCTCTTTCATATGAGCATAGTTTGGGATGTGTTAAAGACTGACTTTCTAGATATGCTCTCAGAATTTCATAGTAACAGGAGTATAAGCAAGGACTTTCTTCCATTGGTTAGAGGTGGGGCCAATTAGTTTGCTTTGGCATTGCATGTTTCAAACTTGTTAAAAGCTTAACAGTTCCTCGAAGGCAAGGTTAGGAAGTGGAATATAAAAGTTTTCGGGAGATTGGATCATTTTACGGCATTGGTCTCTAAAGAGACAAGAATTGGACTCTTTGGAGGGAGAAAGGAGGTTGAACAAATAAGAGAGAGCAAAAAGGGTCAGACCTACCAGGAAGTAGTGGGGCCATAGAAATCTCTTGGAGGTAGAAATCTAGAACTCTGCGGCTTAGAGAGGGAGATAAAAATACCAAGTTTTTTCATAGAATGGCTAATGCTAGAAAGAGGATTAACTTCATTGCAGGGTTCGAAAAAGGCAAGGTCACACTAGTGCCCAGAGAGAGAAAATGAGGAGATTGCTACCTACTTTGAGGGGTTGTATGCTAGTGAGCAAGGATCAAAATAGCAGTTGAGGTGGGTGTAGCGGCCAGTAGCCAAAATGCTATGTAGTGGGCGATACGTAGCGGTGTGAATTTTTAAGCGGTCCAAAAAATTTGAATCTTGTATAACAACCAATCTTGTGTTTTTTTTTTTAGTGATTTGAAACCGCACAAGGGTAGAGACAACTTTAGAAAAGGCTATTGAGGAGAAGAAATATGAAAAACAATGTTTAAAATTAAAACTAATTGGCTCTACTAGGTTTTCAACCGTAGCGCCACTTTTTTCAAACTAAAACTAGTGTAGCCTACGGCCGATACTGCAGCCGCTACACTATTTTGAACCATGCCGGCGAGGGCTCTTCAAGGCCTACTTTGGATGGTGTTTCTTTTCCTAAAATTGATGAAAGTTTGAGGAGTTGGTTGGAGAGAGAGTTTGAAGAAGAGGAGGTTAATTTAGTTCTCTTAGAATGTGAGGGGGATAAGGCGCCGGGGCCAGATGGTTTAGTTTCTCTTTCATACGAGCGGTTTGGGATGTGTTAAAGCCTAATTTTCTTGATATGCTCTTAGAATTTCATAGTAAGGGGAGAATAAGCAAGGAGATTAATGCTACTTTTCTGAATCTCATTCCTAAAATTTATAATCCCATGGAGCTAAGAGATTTCAGACCTATTAGCCTAGTGGGATGTATTTATAAATTGTTAGCTAAAATTCCGACTAATAGGCTGAAGAGTGCTTTGCTGATTATCATTGGCCCCTTCCAGGAAGCTTTTGTGCAGGGTAGGCAGATCCATGATAGGGTTCTAATTGCTAATAAGCTTATTGATTCTAGGAAGAAATCTAAGAAAGCAAGAGTTATTTTTAAAGTAGATATCAAAAAGGCATATGATCATGTAGAGTGGAGTTTTATGGACTACATGCCTTCATTAAACACTTACGTTGAGAGTATGGTCACCCAAACAAGCTCCACGCAATCCACCCAAAGAAGCCTCTGCTCCACGGGTATCAGACCATAGGTAATCAAGTGAGCAAAAGGCCACAACTTCCAGCCTGCCTGTCAAGAAATCAAGATTTGAAGTTCGTTAATAGCGAAGACATGTATATAAATCAGGGTAAAACAAAAAAGTTAACAATAAAAACAAATATCGTTGATTACTTGAGAAACTCTCTTAGTTGGAACCATTATTGAGTCCAAACTCCAATTCACTTATAAAAGATGGATAATGGCATGAACTCAAAATAGCATTGTGCTATAACAATGCATTTTCATGCACCAATTATTTTGATGACCTTGCAATTAAATCAATATGAATTGCAGCGACAAATGATTGATTTGGGGATGTTTACTAACTCCAAGCAAAGTCAATATGATTATAAATTACCCCATCTAGAGACCATTTTTCCCAATTGACTCTTTAGATGCCCACCAACTCCACCTGACTTCTTCCCAAAATTATGTTTCGGATTCAAGAAAACCATCTGCTAACACCAACAAGAATTATTCAAGGAAAAAAGGGTAAGTGGCCTTTCTTGTGTTGGGCACCAAATGAGGGTTTGGCAGAGTATTGGATGTCGGAACCAGAGAGCAGATGTTGGCATGTTGCAAATCTAGGAAAACCAAACTATCTTCTTAGTTTTCTGCACCTGATCTTTGTTTTATGTCTGTCCGATCAGTCCTAACCAGAAAGGTCCCAATTCCCATTACAATGGCTGTCACTAAGAAGACTTTATTAGTTTTTCTAAAGTGTAAAAAAAAGGTGATGAATTGGGTCACATCTGAAGAGACTTTGTGCACGATTGTGGGACTTGCTTCTCAGGTTTAGTAGTGCTCAGGGTTGCTAGTCCAAAATTTGTCCTAGCAAACCCTAGAAAAATCTACTAGTTACACAAGTTCCCAGATAGGACCGAGAAAAATATTTCAGAAGACCAAGATATCTGAAAATCAAGTTAGTTTTATGCCAGGGAGGTCAACTATGGAAGCTATCTTCTTACTTAGGAAATTAATGAAAAACTATCGAGCGAAGAGGAAAAATCTACATATGGTCTTTATCGATCTAGAAAAAGTTTATGACAGGGTACCTAGAGAATTAATTTGGTGGGTTTCAAATAAAAAGAATGTTCCAAGATGTGTTATTGAAATTATTAAAGAGATGTATGAAGGAGCGGTAACGAGTGTGAGTACTACTTGTGGAAATACATGTGAGTTTCCAGTTACCATAGGTTTTCATTAGGAGCCCTAAGCCCTTATCTTTTTGCATTGCATTGATTATGGATGAGTTAACTTCTCATATTCAAGAAGAGGTATCTTGGTGTATGATGTTTGAAGATGATATAGTGTTGGTGAACGAATCAACAAATGGTGTGAATGCAAAACTCGAGAGATAGCGGAAGGTTTTAAAATAAATCATACAAAGACAAAATATATGGACTGTGACTTTAGTGGGCATATACAAAGAGTTGAAACTATTGTGAGAATTGATGCCTAGAATATACTACAAAGAGATTCACTCCGTTACCCTAGCCCAATAATTAGTTATGATAGTAAGGATGGGGAGATTGATGAAGATGAAGATGTTGAACATAGGATAAAAGCGAGATGGTTGAAGTGGAGACTTGTTTTCGAAGTGCTCTGTGACCAACGAATGCCAACAATATTAAATGAGAAATCTTAAACCAGATATGACCTATGGAGTAGAATGTTGGCCAATTAAGAAGCAACATATGTACAAAAAATGGATGTAGTAGAAATGAGAATGTTGAGGTGGATGTGTGGTAAAACTAAATTAGAAATGAGCGATTTCGAGGGCATTTAGGGGTAGCATCAATAGGGAATAATCCTAGAGTGTTGGCTTTTTGTTGGGTTGCAAAGTCGCATAGTATCTTGACTATTGATAAGCTCAAAAGAAGAAATCATATTATAGTCAATGGTTGTCCTATGTGCTTACAAGATGAGGAAACGGTGCATCATCTAATGATTCATTGTAGTTTTGCTCATAGAATATGGCTGATCATTCTAAATATGTTTGATTTGTGGTGGGTTACGCAAAGACATGTTGATGAGTTGTTTTGCCAATGGAGGGTGGGATGCAAGTTTGTTCGTGGTAAGATTCTTTCGAAATTAGTTCTATATGCTATGTTTTGGAAGATATGGTTGGAAAGGAATAATAGAACTTGCCTTAACAGAAAAAATGAATAATAGAACTTTCAGAAATAAAAGTCATTCAGTGGAAGATATTGTTGGTTCAATTGTTTGGTTTGTGTCAAAGTGGGTGGGCAAGAGAAAAGAATTTGATAGTGTTGATTTGTTTGATCTTAATCAGTCTTGGGCAGCTATATTCAAGAGGGGCGGGCATGTTAAGCCCAAGTAGAAAGTTTCATGGATGAGCCTCATAGTTGTCAGTTTCGTTTCGGACTCCATTTCAGTCTATCCTCTAAAATGAAATATTTCGGTCGTTTCGGAATTTCAGCAAAATATTTCGAAGTACTATTTATGAAAAATAAAAATAAAATATATAAAATTAAAAATATATAATTAGAAAATGTTAAAACAAAGTTGGCACCAGACCAAACTCCATAAAACCTACCCCAAAGCAGGCCCAACCTTGTAACTAGCCCCATCCCAACACTAGCCCAAACCCAGCCCCACGCCCAGCCTCATGCACAACCCTACCCAGCCAGCCTGAGGCCCAACCCCAATCCCTTTTCTGCACTTCTCTAGAAGACTCCAACTATCCAGTACTCTAGCGCCCATCAAGCACTTCCAAACTAGATCTCGTTGAAAAGTAAAAAAAGAAAAAGGAAAGGGGAAAAAAAAGAAGAAAATAAGAAGAGAAAGAGAAAAGAAAGAAGAGACATGGAGGAGTGGCGGCAGAAATCGATGGTGAGGCAAAGGCGACAACGACGCAAGGTGAGGCATAGGCGACGTCGAAGGCCAGTCGGGGTCGACGGTGAGACGGGGCAACTAGCAGCTGTACTTGCAAGTTGCAGCTCTCTTCCTTTCTCTTTTTTTTCTCCTAGCAACCGCCCATCTCTTGTCCATCTTCCTCTTCTTTCTCTTCTTGAATATTTGATCCACTCAGTGGGTCTTGCCATATTTGAGCCCTAAATTGAAATAAAATAAATATTCCACTTAAAATAACCCCTAATCAAATATCTGCATGTATATATTTCTAAAAATGCTTAATCCGTATCCTAAAATTTTGAAGTTGGTGTATCAAATCCACGTTTCCCGTGTCCGTAAACGTGTCCATATTTGGGAATCATAGATCACTAGTGTCATTGTGCCTTGGCTATGAGGGCTCTTAGCCACATGGATGGTTCAATGTGCTCATCAGCGTCTGACTCGGAGATGTGGATAATCCAAGGCACATTAGAATGGGGTACTGTTGTTCGAACCTGAGTTTGAAACCAAACTTTACCTTGGGAGGATAGATGGGGCAATTCAGGTGAGATCCAATGTAGATCCAACTTTCTATTCACTCATGGGATCTGGGTGGTCCAGGTGGGGCCACCATGGCTCATCTCTTCTCAAGAAATCATGCATCCCTCATTACTGTATGGACAACTATCTCTTGAGCACAAGTTTAAGGTTGGCCTCAATGGAAAAACGAAGCACCTAACAATGGATCTTCAGTTCTTCATGGACCAAGAATTACAAGATCACCCCTTTCATTATGGGTTGACAGAAGGATAGATGACGCCTCCCTCTCTCTGTGTAAACCAAGAGCAGTGACTAGCATTAGATCACACCGGATCTCTCAGAGTACAGCAACGGATCTGGGCCAGACTCTTACTCTTTCACAGATCTGGTGAGTTGAAGTTGATGACTGCAGGAAGGATTCAACCATTTGATTTGTCCAATTCTGGGATGATGGATTTTGGAATGAACAAACTAAAGGAATAAAGAAAAGAAAGAAAAAAAAATCAAATAGAAAAAGAAAGAAGATTGTAGGAAGGAACCCTAAGGGGTCTGCTTTGATACAGAGTTGAAATTTTAGGGCTACATCTTGACTAAATTATTTGATGTCTTACTGACTGAATTGAAAAACCTATCTTGATGGAGAGCTGAAGTCGGGACGAACGGAATCACCACTGGAAGAGAAGGGGAAGCAGGATGCATGTTGTGAGATGGAAGATTTGATTATTGTGTGTGCGGACAATATGACAGAAATCATGTATTGGACAATATATCCTAATATGGGAAGGCAGTTGATACTCTTATTCCTGATTTTGGTAGGAAAGGTGAGGGCAAGTGCGTTGGTTCTGTCTGATTGAGAGAAAGGAGGTTGGCTATAAAGTTTGTCATAGAAATGAATGGTAGCAGTCTTCATGAGAGAAGGCTAGTAGTCTAACTTGCTTCCTTTGGCTGGTTGGAAAGGAAACCTAAAGCAAGGTCGGGTGAAGCACTATCCGCAAAAATTTCTGTGGTGAGAATTACTCATAATATTATTCCGTCTTATGGAGAGGGAGGAAAATGATACTAGGTGGGAAAGATCCATACCCAATGGTAGGTGTCTATGCAAGGTGAGTGGATTAAATGAAGCAAGGATTGCCAAGTTGGGAGGGGTGTTCATTCTTCTATCTTTCAGATGTTCGGAGGATGCTTGGCCAACCATTGAAGCCTTCGATTTAGAGCTCTCATAGATTATTATTTCACTGGAATTTAGAGCTCTCATAGATTATTATTTCACTGGAATGCTAAAGCCATGTATTTTTCAAGCTTCAAGAACCAGGCAGGTAAGATGTAATGGGGCCCCACTGCACATATGGGAAGATAGGGTGTTTGAAGACATTGGCAAGTGAATGGATGAGGTTATAGGAGTTGCAAAAGAGATCATAGAGATCTAATTTGGAATTCGGCATGATTCGTTTGTGAGTTACAAGTTACATTGCATTTGCTAAATAGATGGCTTTGAGCATTTTCTGGGAACAATCACTTAGTGGTACTAAGGGAAGCAGATCATCTCCAAAAAGAGTTCTCTTCGCACAATAGTGGACTTCCAAATGAAGATCTTAGGCCAACAAACTGTGGAAAAGAGAGAACAAAATATTTTGGGAGGGGACTCTCAAATAAGAAAGGTAAGTCAAAAAATTGGGGAAAGGGATTGCAGACACACTGTCTAGCCTTCTCGAGACGGGAAGATAGCCATTTCCAAGTGTGTAGGTTTTGGGGAAGTAGCATCGCCTCACCCATCTTCACTAGATGATGGGGAGGCTCCTTATTTGCTGGAGGTGGTTGTTAGATTGTATGGACTCAATCCATCAATTGATGTAATAAATTGATTTATCAATGAAATCATGCTTTCCCTTCATGAGATGAATGATATTTTATTACTTAACGCACATAACCAATACATTTGACATAATGGTTCATGAGATGAACCGGGTCTCATTAGTATATTAGATGTGATATATGTATATGGATGAGATCCACATACGGGAGATATGTGTCACAAATCTTATACTTAAAATATCTTCACAACCATTGATGAGACTGGGCATCTCATTTGATAAGGTTGCAGCATTTTGATCACTATGAGATAGTGTGATTTGTCTCGATCATCAGAATGTAAGATTCTGGATCATAGTGCTAGTGCATTGAATGTATTGAAGGACCATGAGAAGTACCTTATGAAATACTGTCTCGATTTTAAGGTCTACTCTCATACTTCCCTAGCAATAGGCTTTCAATCCTGAGACATTGATGAACTCAAGTTTCTATCTATTCATTTGCTTTGAGTCACCAATGAGTGAGGCCAATTGTAGGTCAACACCTCGGTGTCTTGGGTACATGGTAGTAGGACTTTGGGAACATCCAATGATCAAGATGGAATATATCTATATTATCCCCTTGTGCCAATTAATGGATTTATCATTAGTAAGTACGCACTCATCTCGATTAAGAGTTAATTGAATAGTACTGATGATCACTATGATTAATTGGGGCTCAAGGATAATAAGATGTAGATCTAAGATTGGATGGAACGGCCTTATTCCAATTGATCCATGGATAATTGGGAAGTTTAAGTTCTTCATTGTAATTTATTCCTAAGACTGGAGTGCAATTGCATTTATATAGTGGTGTTATTTGCAATTAACTGTGGGCCCGGATTGCACATGAGATATGGGGTCGCGAGTCCCAGTTGGAGCCAGCTTTCTAAGGAATCCCTAGTGCTCCTCACGTTAGCCCAAGATATTAGAAAGTTACTAATCTTACTTGAGCTCTAAAAGGAATGAATTAGAAAGTTACTATTTCTATTTGAAATAAGACTTCTAATACTGGTAATAGTAAGCTACTAATCTGTGTGGAAGTGTGATTTCTAATGCAATTAGTAAGAGAATCTTAATAGGAGATTTGAGGGCTATAAATAAGGGAGAAACACCCTTGGACGTCCAACACCTTTATCCACGCCCAAAACAGCCTTTGTGCAAAAGTAGCACATCTCTCCTCTTCCTCTCTCTCTCTCTTCTAGTTCCTTGGAGTTTCTAGTAGAATTTTCTCTTGGAGATTCCACCCATCTTCTTGAAAAGAGAGATCTGATAGAGGGTCATAGCGTGGAAGACAACAATGTCTTGGAGATCTCTAATTGTTTCAAGAAGAGTTCTTGATCAAGTTAATTATCTTCTCCTCCATTAGAGCACTGCCGGACTCCAAAGGTATAATCTACTTCTCTACTTGTTGTAGATTATTTTGTTGCATGTAGTTGCTGATTTCTATCTTCTAGATAGGTTATATTGCTGTACATGATTGATGAGAATGAGGGATTGCATCCTGGATTGGGTTTTGTAGCCTTATGGATAGTTGATCCCTGAGTCAAGTGGGTCAAAAGTTTTGAAAATCTATCCACAAGGCCCACCTACTTCCAACAGTGGTTGCAAGCGGGAGCCAGACAGTTTCAGAGGCTAATGGTGCTTAGATCAAGGGCATGACAAGAACTTTCAATTTCTTTCTCTTTGATAAAGGAGAGAGGCACAATGAAGGTCTAGAGACCTACTGATGAAGGGGGAAAGGAAATGGGTATGAAGGTCGCAGTCAATGTCCACTTCGAGGCTTCTCAGATGGCTGATGTGGATAGAGATTTTGTCTTGATGCAACTCCCAATGCATCATGACAATGGTGAGACAAACCAGCCATCGTCTTTAGCCTGTCTCAAGTCCTGCGGATTTCATTGATGGGCCATTTTTGGGGGGCCTATACAGTAATGCTTCTCAAATTTGAAATTGCACTTGATCGGTTGGGGTTCAACCAGTTAGGCTGATTCATCTTTAGGAGCACAGTTGACCCTGGGTCAAATCAAGATTGCAGCAAGGCAAGTGAAGGATTAAAGGTTCTCATTGGTGGTCCAATTCATAGTAGGCCAATTTCCCAACGTTAGCAGGCTTTCTGTTCATGTCATAAATATTAGAGGCCCATTGAGCTCTAACCACTCAGGCCCACATGTGAGTAGGAACCCAGCCAACAACAAGAATTATAAAAGTTGAAGGTTGGCATTTCTGATCAAATCCGGCCTATGATGCCCGAATGCAGACACAAATACAACACTTAACGGGATCGGGATGCGGACATGAATACACAGTCAAATAAGGGGATTGGGGATACAACACTGCCCTTTCGAAAACCTACAAAATAGATAAGGGTACAGACATACTTTCTTTCAAATATCTTTAAATTAGTGAAATTATCACTGTTTACATTCAATTGTACAATTTTTTAATCTTATAATGAGTCAATTGTACAATTTGTTAATCTTATAACGAAAGAAAAGTAAAAGAACTAAATAAAATATGGATTGGTAAGTAGGATGTGCTAAACCTGTACCCTAGAAGTATCGGTCTAGTATCTTATGCGTTGGGCATGTACAAGTATCGAGGTATCGTAAAAAAAAAAATTTTAATGGTGTTCCTAGCCTTGTGGCAATTTAAACTCAGGAAGGATCATATAGTTGCTATTGAGCTTAGCAGAAGGAAAACATCTCTAATCAAGCCGAGCAAAAGGAGGAGAGCTCACATGCTGCATTAGAGACTTCACATATGGATCCTTTTTTGAGGAAGAGATAGATGTGTATTTGGGAACCATTCTAATATGGAGAACTCTCCATGAAGTCCTTTTATAGGGCTTTGGAAGAATTTGTTACCCATGTTCATATTTCAGTTAAATTTGGCTCCTTTTAAAGTGGAGTATTTTTGTTAGCTAGTTGTTTCAGGCAAGTTCCCAATGGTGGATAATCTCGGAAGGATGTAAGACCGAGAGGCTATTTCTTATATGTGCTCTTTTTATAGGAAAGAGAGGGAACCAATTGATCATTTATTGTTGCATTGTGATATCTCTTCTAGCCTTTGGGTCATTTCCTCAAAAGATGTTACGTAAACCTAAGGTTTTCCAAAAAAAAGGGTCCACCTTAGGTTCTTTGATTGACATGGTAAAGACTTGGAGGATAGGTACTTTCCATGGATGTGGTTTGATCCTTTGGAGGCTTATCCTGTTAGCTATTTTATGGCAGATATTGAAATAAAAGGAATGGTGATTTCTAGAGGTCCAACAGTGTCTTTTGATGATCTCCCATTGTTTTTTCTCTAAGAATGGCAAATGGGCATTTATAAGGAAAGAATTTTCAAATTTGAAGTCGGATAACATTCTACATAAATCAGAAGCTGGTTTGAAATGTGGTCCTTTCCAGGAAAGGAAGTTAAGAGTTTTGGCCTCCTCCCCCAAAGGGCCAAAGGGCTTGTTGAATTTCAGTGTTGATGAGGCTGGCAGAGGGAAACCAAGTCTAGTAAGTATTGGAGGTGTCTTTTGCAAGAGTAAAGGGGAAGTGCCATTCATGCTTTCCAAGAATGAGGCTGTTAAAGATTCTAATAAAGCACAGATGATAGCTATTCTAGAAGTGCTTTGATTTTCCTCGCCTTCATTTCAAGATAAATTAATTGTTGAGAGCAATTCATTATATGGTGTTTCTTAGTTCTTTTCACTGGGTGGGGTAATGGAAATTTCATTTTTATCTCAATGAAATCAAGTCTTTTTTTTTTTTAATCGATTCAAGTGGTTTTCAAGCATGTGGAGGTTGGAAAAGGGGGTGTCTAATTCATTGGCTAAACAAGAGGTAGACAGGAATAGTCATTTTCATAGTTTTTACCATCGATTTTTTTTTTAATGTTTTAGCATAGGGTATAATTCTCCATTACATTAGCCTTGTTGTGGACTTTATCCTATGCTGTACTCCTCCACTTCCTCACAATAATTTTACCACACTAAGATTAAAATAAAATAATAGATACCATGCCTCATGTGCTGAACAATGTCAGATTAATATGCAATTGGGTGAATTTGATGTGTTATATTTTATATGATCACCATTCCAACAAGCCTAGGTTTTGTGAAATCTTGGAAGGTATTGAAGCAGTTATGTCCCAATTTTGATAGGTCATGTAGACTTACTATTTTCAGGATATTTTAGCTGCTCGGTCTTACTTGTTTGAGTTGAGTTAAAACTTTAAAAATCTTCAAGTTATGTTAGAATGAGAGGATGTTACAGTTCATTTTTCTGATGTGCATGCTATGGTTAGCAAAGAACCCTGCTTGCATCACCCTTGCATTCAAATGTAACACGAACTAAATTGGTATTGACAAAATTGGTATTGACAGACATTAATATGCAAGCTTTTGTCGATTCAGAAATCAAACAGGGGAATTAAAGAGAAGTCTACCTTTTAACCCTATATTAAAAAATAGCGGACCCACCCTTGGCTATTTGATTCATGTGCTCTTGATCCAAATAATTATGTCCATAGCCATGAAGACCAAAGTTAACTTCATGTCCATAACAAATAATGCAATAATAAAACAGCAAAAATGCTAACAAAGTAGAAACCTCAACTTCATACATAAGGTTTTCAGGACAAGTAACCTCTTCACATAGAGTCAAAATAGCGGTTGTGGTGTGCGTAGAGGCCGGTGACCAAAAATGCTATGCAACGGGGCAATACGTAGCAGCATAACAGTGTGAATTTTTTAAGTAGTAAAAACAATTTGAACCTTGTGTACGGTCAAATCTTGTTTTTTTTTTTTTTATAGTAATTTGGAACTATATAAGGTTAGAGACAACTTTAGGAAAGGTTCTTGTGGAGAAGAGATAGGGAAAACAGTGTTATAAATAAATGCTGCTGGGTTTTATACCTTGCCAAGTTGCAGCAGCGATATTTTCTATTTAGCATAGCAGCCAAGATATATCAGCCACTACACTACGTAGCGGCCGATATCTGTTTCATATCTTCACATATCAACCTGTTGCAACCTCCGACTAGAAGAAACCCAATTACTTCTTTTTTTTTATTTTTATGGAGAGTATTTCTTACTGTTAGCATGGGCCAAAATGTTGCCTTCAGTTCGCTAAAGATGTTAGAAGGCAACTCAAGACGCAAGAAACCCAAGAGAACAAAGTAGATGCTGTTCCAAATTGCCGCCCACACAGTTTGGTCAAACAGGACTTTAGCAGGAACCACCCACCAATCCTGAAAAGGAAATAGAACCTGGAAAAAAATGTGGTGACACTTCAGTCTTGCAGAAATAAGTGGCATCAAGTGAACTTACTTTGTTGAGCATTACTTTAAAACTAGATTAAGAAATTCAATTATAATCACCTCGCAAAAATGGTAATAATAATGAGACAGGGAACCATGAAACGAAAACCCAACGAGGCCAGATCTGAACATGCGAGCACGATCAAATTCGAAAAGTGGTTTCCCTTCATAGCACTGCAGTTAGTAGAAAATAATTGAGCAATATATTAACATATTATATTAAAACAATTTCTTAAGCAAAATCAGTAGCATTTGTAGATATTGATAGCTTATTTGATCAGTCTACCTGTGCAATCCAATCCCCTAGAGAGTAAACCACACCACTAATCACCATCTTGGCCAGAACAGGGTTTGTTTCAAGAGCATCCTCATAAGCAGTCCAATTATGTTCAGGTGCATATCTTAATATCTCGTAAAGGGTCCATCCCTGAAACATGGAGAGAAAAATATTTAGCATCAACCTATGAAGCCCTGCAGCAGTTGTAAATTCTACTGCACGAAATTAACTCTCGTTTAGAAAAAGAGGCCAGAGCTGGAACTGCTTTTCCACAGCATCAGTATCATTCAATGTTTTGCGGTGTTGAAAGTTGAAACAACTAATTGTCACAAAACGCGGGAGAGATTATATACAAAGAGAAGCCTAACAGCACCCTTTCTAACTGGAAAAAAAAAGAAAGAAAGAAAGAAAGAATGAAAGAGAGAGACTCATCATCAAAGGAAAAATTCACAAAATGAAATAAAAAACCAAGTCAAGTAAAGCAACTCACGTTTCACTGAGAGCAGAGTTACATACTTTACAAAAACCTGGCCAAGGATTCAAGGAAAAGGAAAACCTAGGGAAACAAGCAAATTCAATTTGAAAGCATTCACATGATCACAAGATAAAAAAAGAAAAAGAAAAAGGGCATCAGTTGACGTAGTCATTTGCTGCTGATAACCGTCAACAGCACAAAAGCTACTAAAATATCACAAAAACTAAAACTCCCATTCAATTGCTAAAACCCCATCAGAGAAGCATTCAGGAATCCCAATTGCTGTTCATCTAATTTGCATTCAAGGTGGAAGTTTGCAGTTTGTTACCTGTTATTGTTTTCTAATTTGTTGGGGTAGGTCGATTCTGGTTGTTTGCTGGTGCACCTATATCGTAATTCAAGTTTACTTACATTTCAGAACAAATTTGATGACATGCTACTTTGATTGAATCTGCATGTATGATAGGTCCAATTCACAGCGAGCGTGTCTTCCACTAAAATATATCCCATCCTAAATTGACCTCCGAAACATGGATTTACTACACAGAAAAAGATTGATACATGCAAAGCAGTACATTCAATAATAAGAATGAAAGTAGAATTATTGGAACCCGAACTAAAATCGAGCTAGTTCAATCCAATTCCCAAAGTAGAGCGCAAAAACAAAGCCAAGATTTTTAATGAACCCAATTGCAGTTGAAACCTAAGTAGTATGAACTAAATAGCTCTCATTCTAACCCAAAGAAGAAAAAAAAAATCAATTTTAATTAAAAAGGGTAAAATTCAAGCAAATCCCAAACTCCAAGAAGGCTATAAAGTCAACATATAAATATAAGAAACACAACCAACTCCAGAAAAGCTTGAAAAGAAGAAGCAGAAGAAGAAGAAGAAAGGGCAAATGGGGGGTAATTATGGACTCACATGCCAGTAATCATGATCGATGGTGAGAAGCTTCGTGATGGCAAAAGTGCCCAGAAACAGAACGACCCCTGCGTTGATCGCACTGTTCATCCTGATATTCATCTTCATCTCCTTCCCTCCTCCTCCTGCTTCATCATCTTCTTCTTCTGCATCATCATCATCTACACCCTCATCCACTCCTCTTTCCATCATCATCGCCTCCAACGGACCCTCCTGGGAACACTCGGGACTGGCGGTCGGAGCATCCTCCTCCTCCTTCAGATGGCCCGTACGGTTGGAGGTATGCGCGGGGGAGACGTCGACATCGAGGTCGTCTGCAACAGAGCCGATGCTCCAATATTCACACTTCCTCCTCCTCTTGGAAAGATGATAGAAGCCACGTGTCTTTGGAGTTGTGTGGGGCCCGATGCAGAGGCCGGTGGTGGGCCTCCTTTCTGCGATCACGATGGGAAGAAACGGATGGACGGCTCCGATAACGCTGAGAGAGGCCATCGATTCATGCCCCCTCCCTCCCCTCTTTGCGCATTCCTAATTCCAAGCCAACAACAGGAAGCAAAGAGAAAGAAAGAAAGAAAAAATACGTCGGGCGGCTCCTTCCCGTGCTGCCTCAATCATCAATCTCATGTAACGTACGAACGTACGTTTTACTGAAAATAAAGATAAATTTCTGTGGGGTGGGCAATGGCCAATTGGCCCGTACCAATACCTCCCTAGTACCTCCAATTGCCTCAAAATGCCACACCGATCTTTAGCATCCTCCAAACACACATGGTATTAATGGATTTGAGTAACTTTTAGGCTTGTTCATTTATTAGAATTTTAAGAATTTTTATTTGGAAAATTCTTAAATTCCTAGACTAAGTGGAAATCCAAAATCCTCTTAACGGCATAAGCATTTTGGAATTCCACTAAAATACAAAGGAGGTGAAATTCCAGGAATTCCTTTAGGACTTGTTCATTTACTAGAATTTCAAAAATTCTTGTCTAGAGAATTCTTGAATTTCTAGACAATGTGGAATTCCATAATCCTCCTAAAGGCATGAGTGTGAGGCCCCGCCCCATGTGGGCCCTCAATTGGAATTTTGAATACTATTTAATAGAGTATATTAGCTAATTATGTTAATTAATGGGTTAGTAAGGGTAGCTATGTATTTTTTTAAGTTTTAGTTAGATTAGCCTAGTTGTGTTAGTAATAGAGTTAATACGGGTCTTTTGCAATTTCTACAGTTAGTTAGTGAGTTGGAGGCTCTAGCTAAATATTAGTATTTACTATAGGAGGGTATCCACTAAAGAACCTTCTAGAAACCTCACCTAAAGACCAAAATGTCCTCTACCCTAACCCTAATCCTATACAAACTAAAAGGGTATTCTAGTCCCTAGCCCTAAACCCCATCTTATAAATACTGCACATTTCCCAAGCCACTCCTAGCTATTGTTCATCTTCTTCATTTCCGCTCTCCTTTATCTCTTCTAGACCTGAGTTCTGAGTTGGTTTTGTGATTGAGAAGACCCTAGGAGCTGGAATTTCTTCTTGCATTGGCTTGGTTCTTTCCCTCTTCTCTCTCTCTCTCTCTACAACCCTTTATTTCAATCAAGGCAAGTGCAATATACATAGTTAACATAGAATATATGTTTCTATTTCCTTGATTCTGCAATTTCAATTCAGTTGATGTACATGTGCTAGATCTACCTATGAGCTTAGTATAGATGGATTTTTGGCATTGATGAATGAGATTTTTCCCATTTGGAAGATCAATGGCTCGTTTAGTGTTGGATAGTAGTACATTAAAGTGTTTTTATGTTTTATATTGATTTGGTGATGTTTGGGCAAGATTGGAGGAGTTTTAATGGAAAAATAGGTTGAAGGAGATGAAACCCAAAAATCTGTTTTTTTGGAGATTTGTGTGTACCCGGTTGACCGACCTGCAGTCCGGTCGACCGAGCACACTAAAACTGGGAAAAAACCAGGTCCCAGTTATTTTTCCTGCAGAACTGATAATTCAGTGTGCGCGGTCGACCGAGCACACTGAATTTGCAGTGGAAATGACTGAGAGCTGGGACATCATTTTTCCAGGTTTTCTGTATATGCGGTCGACCGCCCAGGCCAGGAGGTCGACCGGACACACAGGGAACCACTGAGAACAGATCATGTCTTCCAAGGCTGACCCAATCTTTTTCCCAGTGTACTCAGTCGACCGACCAAGCCAGGAGGTCGACCGAGCACACTGCACAGGGTCGACCTGGGGGTCAACATCCAATGTACTCGATCGACCGAGCCCTGTGCCAGGTCGACCGAACACACTGTATTCAGTGGTTTTTCCAGTTTCAATATTCTGAGGTTGTGATCGTTTGCGGGGCTCATTGACCATCCAAATGGACTTCTATTGATGTGCTAAGCCCGAGTCAACGGTGTTGCTCAACCTTGACTCGTGGGGACCACCAAGTAGGGTTTTGGTTGTTTAATCTACGATGATTTGATCTTTAAACATTGTCAATGATGCCCGTGATTTCAGGTGCACCAAACACAGTATCCTTTGGCATCTGAGACTCCATTTAGAGATCAAATTACCTGAGATGGACCTGGACCTGAATGTGGTCCATTACCTAGGTTGGACGATTGTTATTTTCCCTGTTGATTCTTATACTTGAAGTTCATACTTCACCTTTCTTATTACTGTCACTCTAATATCCTTATTGTAGCTGATAACTGTTAATTAAATGGAAATGGATGACCTGAACCTAGGATATCTTAGATGTGACCCGATAGTGTGATTGGGAGAACAATGACCCGTGTCTGTGGCTAGGTGGGCCTTTTTATGGCCTTAGTATGGATGTGTTATACCCTTAGAATTGGAGAGGTGTATTGTATTAGACTTATAACTCATTTGGACGAGAGTGGACTGTTTATCAGTAGAAATGGACTTGTTACCTCGTTTGGACTGTTTTAGACCAGGCCATGTGTTGATGGGCCTTGGTATGGATCCAACAAGTGGGCTTGGACTTGGATTATAATCCATGGACTGATTTGATATTGGAACCTCTTAGAGACATTGTTAGGACCTTGTTCACGCAAGGCAAAGCCTAGACAGACACAGACCTTTAGAGTTTCCTCGAGTCGGCATAGACATTCACTCGGTTGATTTAAACTCAGCCTTTGGACTGATCATCACTAGTAGGAGCTACTTATGGGTGTTGAGTGAGCTATCATGATGAGCTATGTATTAGACGGATGGTGCGATATCGAATCCAGTCTCCTCAAGTGATGAGTGTGGTGAGACTGTTGAGTGATTTTCAGGGTTAGTTATCCCCAGCACTGGTGAGATTTCCCCGCCGCAACCGTATTCAGTATGAGAGGGCCGCGGCATAATATCCCGCAGTATCCAGCTCGTGTGAATGTGCCATATTGTAGTATAGACTGGATGTTGCATATTGTCCTGATTCTATATGTTTATTTGCTCAACTGCCTAGATCATGTATCTTAGTACTCTTTAACTGTATAACTGTCTTTACTCTATTTGATATATATGTCCTATGTTACTTGTATACTGTGACTTGCTAGATCTTTAGATCTGACCCATTTTGGTGCTTAGGTCTTGACCCCGAGTACGCGGACGATGCGCTCGCGCCCGTAGAGGCGCCTGTAGCCGGAGATTATGGTTAGGGACCGGCCGACCCAGATGTCGAGCCAGAGGTTGGAGAGCCATTACCTGGACTTTGAGTGTTCATCCTTGTTTGGGTTTTGAGCGATTTTGTAGTGAGCTGGATAGCAGTTAAAATGTAACTAATCTTTGTTCTTATAAATTGATACTTTTAAACTGGATTACAGTTCCGCTCATATTTGATAAATCATGATACCTATTGCTTTCGTTTCACTTCTTATGCTTCCGCAATTTAACTGTTATTATATTGTTCAAAAGTTTTAAATTGGACTTCACTGCGGACCTACGATCTTGTAAGTTCTCGAGTTTTTCCGGGAAGCAGCGCGCCAACTTTTGAAATTCTGACGACTTTCTCGGTATCCGGAATTGGGGCATTACAATGAGCATATTGGAATTCCACCAAAATGCAAAGAATGTGGAATTTCAAGAATTCCTAAAGGCTCATTGGGACTTATCATGTGCTGGAATTCATAAATTCTGGTAAAGAAACAGAGAATTTGAAAATGCAAGGGGACATCATGTCTCAAAAACCCCAACCACTAGAATTTCAGTCAAGAATTCTAGTAAATGAACAGGCCCTAAAGGCTAATTGAGACTTATCATCTGCTGGAATTCATAAATTCTGGTAAAGAAACAGGGGATTTGAAAATGCAATGGGACATGATATGACATCTAAAAAACCCCAACCACTAGAATTCCAGTCAGAAATTCTAGTAAAGAAACAGGCCCTTAGTGGGTTCATATCGTTAATGGATCAGACCCGTTTAACATGTTAAAATAGTGGAGTAATAACGAATAAAACTGATAACCCATTAACAATTCGGTACAACCCGCAAAATGATAAATGACATAAATTATATAATACATGAGGAGTGTTTTAGTGAATTTGAAAAGGTTAAAGTGAAACACCAAAACCTACATATAAAAGATCATATTCTAACTCATTCACTCTCTTTTCATTAGTAAAAAGAGAGCGCCTCTCTGTCCCTCACTCTCTCGTCATCTCCATTTGAGAAGAGCATCTTTATCGTACGCGCCTCTGTCCGAAATGGACACGATTATTTAAGGGGTTATGCGTCCGAAATGGACACGATTATTTAAGGGGTTACACACTCATGTAACCTGTTAAATAATCGTGTCTTGTTCGTATTTGATTTTTGGACCCGTTTATTTAATGGATCTTGTATGGGTTGAGGTGATTCTAACACGAATTCGTTAACACGGCACGATTGATGACCCTAATGAGAAGAGATAAAAGTTTACTCCATAAATAAATGATAGATTAAGCTTTAGATGTGACATCAATAAGAGGTTTTGTCCCACTTTTTCCTATTATATATATATATATATTGGGATCTCCTCCTATCAGCTCAACCAGAGTGTATTATCCGCTCAAGCGTGTGGTGTCTATGGGAAAGTTCAAAACTCCCTTATAACGACATAACGAAAAGCCAACAGGCCAAATATCCCACCCGATAATTCAGAGCCCGCCTTTTGCTTCTTTACTTTGGAGACTCAACAAAAATAGACAGAAGTAGAACGGAGAATCAAAAGCTGATTTCCAGATTTTCGAGCTGAGACAAAACACGAAGAGAAGAAGAGGGCAAGCATCCCGGTTTATTCAACTGGCTCCTAGAGGTAACCTTGATCTCCTTCTTCATTTTCTCCCCTTTTAATAGTTTGGGTGAGGGTTGTGATGTGATTTGGGTTTCCTATCACCATTGTCGGATTTCAATTTCAGCAGCCATTTGCATGAGTTATGTGGTAGGGTTTCGTCTCTCTCTCTCTCTCTCTCTCTCTCTCTCTCTCTCTCTCTCCCTCCTTTCGTTTGAACTTGTTCCAATCACACAAAAGCATATGAAGCTTGGTAGAAGATTGGTAGTAGCTTCTTGAATTTTGGTTTTGTCCTTGTTCTTTGAGTAGGATTGGTGTTGAATGAGATTTTTTTTTTGGTGGCTTTGAGATGGATTTTGTGGGTTGATATCTGAAGTGGGTTTTGTGTTGGTCAGAAAATGTAGTTGCTTGTTATTTTAGCTGGAACAGTGATAAATGGAAGTTTTAGAGTCTAAGACCACAGTCACGACAACATCGAGGTTCCCCCCACAATGCTAATAAATTTTAGTAACATGATGTATGTAACGGGATATGATGACCATCCAATCAAAGATGGCGGGTCCCTGATGGGCGACTAGGATGGCCCTGGACCCATGTGGATCGGGCCACTAGGGACCCACCATCTCCTTCTCCAAACAGTTGGGCGTAAAAACCGATTCACTGGGCTGACGAATGGTGCTCCTCTTTTGTGTATAAAGTTCTTTTTTTTTTAAAAAATGGACCCTAGCAGTCCAGAATTTTCCCAAGAGCCCTCTTATGACCATTATGTACAGATATACACATACCTTAGATTACATCAGAATTCATGAACTGATTATACCATTACAGATTCTGCTATGGGCTTGAAATTCTACTGAGGTGATAGATGTTGGTAAGAAGAAGCTTTATTAAGCCAAGGTCTGGGTCAGACCTTGGATGAAGTTCAAGGAATTGGAGGAATCCAAGCGTGTTGGTGATTGCTTGTTCACCCATTTAGATATTTGCAGCAATCAAGGTAATTAGTTCCAGAACCCCTGATTTTTTGGTACCTGTATTCAAAACTATTAATGCATTTTTTCTATTCTTCTGGCGGATTTTCAGGATACTCACACATCATATTAGAAATCTTCTTTTTCAGATGTACTCATTTTCTGGAAAGTAAAGTAACTCAATCTTGGCATTTCCCATGTCAGCTTCAAGTATGTAATTTTTTTTTCCAGAATTTCCCATAGATAAACTTCATGTACTTCTAACTAAACTTAATTTCATCTACCTATATTGAGATTAACAGGTCAAGAAGTTGTAGGCAGGTCATCTTCATTTTCATCACGAAATTTAGAATGGGCTCCAAAGTCCCCGTGTGGATACGGGTATATGATTTTAAGGACTTCTCGCACACCATCTAACACTGGACGTAAATTTTGGAACTGTCCGGATTTACATGTAAGTGTCGATACATTCTAGTTTCATGCATTAAATAAATTTATTTATCCACTATTAATTTTATCTTGCGATGATTTTGTTGGTAGGGTGAAAGAGGTTGTGGCCTTTTAATTTGGATGGATGAAGTTGCTTTAAAGTATATACCCAACCCGACTTCAGGACAAGCACAAATTGACTTAAAATTGGAAGAAATCAAATTAGTACTTGAAGAGATCAAGCGGGAAAATTGACTACAAAGAGAAAGCATGGGAATTGAAAATATGCATAACCGACGTGAAAAGAGTCGCGCCAATATGTTCATGATAGTTTTACTATTTGTTGCATTTCTTTGGATAGGCAAACTTTCAAAATGAAGGATCTAGAGACTGTTAAGTGTGTTTTTTAAGGAAAGATGACAGAAGATCTTGATGTATATTTGAAATGATTGAAATGTTGGATGTTACATATGTTGAATATTTGAATATTTCTGAGCTCTTGTTAATTGTGTTTTGTATATTGTGATTCATAATGGTTGTCACGACACCTAAGCAATGCCACCAGATTAGGATAAATTACGTGGTTATAATAGTGGATTGATACCAATTTCTTGCATCACCAATGGAAGGCTATGAATTGGCCTTGCAATGCCTATACAGACTAGCCTGAGATATGTGCAAATGCAAATGAATTTCGACCCAGCTTACTGGTTCCATAGGCTTAAGGTACTTCTGGAGTTCTGGTGGTTGGACGGGACAACCATGAACAACAGGCTTAAGGCCAATGTATATTTCAGTTCTCATGGTAATGGCTAGACGGGATAATATCGTAATGCTAGACACTCCAATTTGTCCGCGAAGCAGGAATCAATGTCTGCTTAGGTGATTTTGCTCCTAAAATAGCGACATACTCTTACTAAATAGATATATTGTGTTAGAAGAGATTATGTTGAAATTGGGTGTGGCTGGGTTTGAGATGGTTTACAAGGCAATTCAATATTGTTGAAAACATGACTGTAAATGGGATAAGATTTATTGTTTCTTCCGGTCATTACACTAGCTTCTATTTTTTTTTTTCTTTCTCTTAGTATAATATCTTTTATTGACCCAAGGAAAAAAAAAGAAAAAGAAAAAAGAAAAATGAACATGTTGATTTGATCTAGTTACAACTTACAGTGGGAAGCTCCCATGGTGGTTCTGAAAATAAATATTGAAATAATTAATGGAGTCCTGATTTATGATGCGAAAGTACACCACATCTATACCAAAAAATGGCTAAACTTCTGTTGGTATGTTTAGGCAACCCTCATGGAACTTTTACTGGACATTTATGGCTCTTAGCAGATCTGTTGATGTTCCATTAACAATGTGAAACGTTGAGATGGATTGTGCGTTTTCTTTTTCTTTTTCCTTTTCTTTTTTGGCATAATTATTAATTTTGCTATGGTTAAAAATGTTTTTTGATCCTTGACAAGAGTCTCTAGCACAATTGGCAGAGGTGTTCATTGCTACAATCTTTCTGGTTGTGGGTTCAATTGACTTAATTTACTCCTAATCCTGTTACTATATAACACCTAATCAGTTATATGGGAACTTCTGAGAACATGTCACCATGAATACCATCTGAGAACATGTCACCATGAACACCATCTGAATACCATTTGTGATAGCCATGAACACAATAATCCATAACATTTCAAAAGACAATAATCCATGAACACAATACCATCTGATGAATACCATTTGAGCATATCATTTACATTACATAATCCATAACAACCATGAACACAATAAGCCTAAATCGGAAATAGCCTTCTACATGTGTCAATATCATTCACATAATCTTTCAATCTAAAATATATCACAACATTCTGTGAGCTATAGAAAAAAAAAATCCAAAATGTTCAACATGACATTGGATCTTTCCATATGAAGCATCAAGTTCCTTTCTTTGTTCATTTCAAAAGTCACCAACGCCACTTACCCTGTACATTAAAAAAAAAAGAAACAATTATTGAACATATAAAATAAAGTACTCCGAGCACCATTTTGCATAATTAACATTGATTTAATATGTATCCCTAAAAATCAATTACCACCATTACCATTCTTGAACGTCTGAAATAGAATTGTCCGAACTGTTGCTCTTGTCAGGTGATTGACTTGGTTCAATGTCCTGGGCTTCCCTTGTTAATTACCTGAAATCATGTGTTAGAACTACTATATTTAAATCCTAATCAAACTATGAATAAATAAATTTTATTTTTTAAATGTAGTTTACATACCTGTTCAATAATATAAGGCAGTTTCGCTTGTCATGTGATACACCGCGTTTTTTGCAACCATGACAAAGATGTCCTCTTACTAATGCCTTCTCCTTAGATGATTTGAGTCTCTTTGCACGACCCTTTGTTACAACTCGTGATGGCTCCTCATATTCAACCACGTTACTCGCCATTGTTTCTTTTTCATTCTGTATGGTTGTCTCTGATGGAATGTTGGATTTTATTTGCCTTATTTTAGCTTGCATTTCAATATGAAACCCAACCATATATTGGAAACATTCTTTTGATGGACTAGCTTCATCAATTAGAGCCATGAAGATTGATGATAGTTTACCATGTCTTGCCAAGAAGGAGAGTCAGCACAATAAGACCCAATTTCAGCACCATTTTTATCAACCGTTGTTCCTTTTCTGACATTCTGTGTCCAACACTTCAAAATGTACTTTTTAGGTAAATATTTAATAAAAAGTTGCCGTAGGACAGACATTATATGACGACATTGAATGCCCTCAAATTCAAACTTTTTACATGTACAAGTTGCATGTTGCTCCTCCTTCTTCCACACAACATCTCTTTCAATTTTATCTTCAGGGTTCAAACTTCTCACAATAAAGATAGAGCTGGCAACGTCCTCATTTACGAGTATTGAAGTCATTGATGTGGTGAGGAATAACTCATCTTGAAATTTATAAAATATCTTTCTTGTATAAATGTCTGCCATTTGCTTCTTTATTGGATTGCATGTCTTTAGTTTAGGCCTTCCATTGCTTGACTCATGATCCTCCTTATTTTCAAGGTATCTTAGCCTTGCAACACCCTATTCAAAACGTAATATGAAATCAATCAGTGAGTTCTTGTATTGTATGTATTGTTTTACAAAGGCATTCATGCTTTCACTTCTCGAAGTAGTGGACATCCCTCCAAAGAAAATTTGCTTTAAATATGTTGGTACCCACATTTCACGAATGTCGAACAAATGCGCCAACCATTCATTCTCACTAACACCGCTTTTTTTCCATTATCATTCTCCATTTACTAACAAAATCAGCAAGCATGTCAGAATAGCGAACACATGATTTTATGTCATCTGTCAAACCATCATTGTGGATAGAACTTCTCCTAACTTCACAGGTAATTTCTCCAAAATGTGCCACATGCAATACCTATGATGTGTGTTTGGCATGACTTTCTTAATGACTTTTGTCATAGCCAAATCTTGATCTGTTATAATCGCATTTGGTGGACCGCCTAGCATTGCTTCAAGCCATTTAGTAAACAACCACTCAACCGACTCAAACTTCTGATTTGGTAGGAATGCACAACCAAATAATGTTGTTTGACCATGGTAATTGCAACCTACAAATGCAGAAAATATCAATCCATAACAATTTTTCTTATATGTTGTGTCAAATGTTACAACATCTCCAAAAATGCCATATGAAGTACGAAAATTATGGTCAGCCCAAAACACATGCGTTATCTTGTTTTCTCCATCTCTCTCCATGTTATATATGAATCCTGGACTCATTTCTTTGCGATTTTTAAATTGCTCAAATAACAACTGACCATCCAAACCCTTTTTCTCCTCTCTATTTTTTCTACGAATATTCTCAGCATCTTTATCTATAAATCCAAGATTTTCAGGACCCCCTGCTAATGAATTAAAGACTGTCATTTGATGTGTGCTACTAATGTTAGCAGAATCGAAGGTTTTTATTAATTGCTTCTTTGATTCTGGAACTTCACGGTGCGACCTCAGCATAAATCTCTTATGTAGGGTAGTGAGGGCATGAGAATGCTCGGGGACAAACTTGGATACTACAAAGCCACCAGATTGATCTTTTTTCACTTGCAACATAGTGTTACAATTTTCCCTCGTTTCCATCCAACGTCTTTAACAAATTCCTTATCAATCCAATATTTTTCATTTGTTTTACCCTCTTTAGAACAAAGAAATCGCTTCCAGATGACCTCCCCATTCTTAGTTCGAGTCGAATCTTTTCTTACACTAAAGCCAGCATGCTTTGCGTAACCATTATAAAATTCAAATGCATCGTTTAAATCATCGAAATGCATCCCATTTTTGGAGTAATCACATCCTCTACTGACGGATAATGTAATAAATTTGTTGATGATGAGGCTACATCCATTTTGAAACTGGACCACAGATATCAAATGAATCAATACATAAAAAACCAAAACCGCCTAATAAACATGAAAAGACATAAACTTAATAAGTAAAAAGGATAAGAATAAAAATTTACAATAGAATAAAGTAAACAACAGTTTGATTATGGTAGGATTCTATACAAATTGTACCACGGACGTCCACATGTTGGGGTTAGTTCCTAATTGGAACATGTAGACTTCATAAGAATTTAGGACTTTTTTTTTAGAACTTGAAGTTTCTTTAAAACACCTACTCAAGTTAGAGCCACATAATTATGGGAATCAAATGTTGATAATGAATAACACACCATCAAGAACCAATACACTGATCGAAGAAGGTGTGGTAATAGAATAAATGCTTTGGCTAGTTGAAATGAATGAAATGATGCTGAATAGAGAACGTGACATGTAAATGTAGGAGAATAAAAACCATGTACCATAATATATAAGGATAAAAACAAATATATCTTTAATTAAAGGGATTGGGTGGATAGTGATTAGCTATTAGATTTTTTATTTGGCCTTTAACTCATCAGCAATTCTACATAGACTACTGTACCCATGTGGAGAAAAGTTGCCGTAGTTAGCATGGAACGGATAGATGTCCCTACCAGTCTTCCACCAAGCTGCATGTGCTTTTGTGTGATTGGAACAAGTCCAAACGATGAAACCATGTATCGGAAAAAATGTAAAATCTTGTTGCATACATCCAGTTACTAAAATTTATTGGCATTGTGGGGGAACCTCGGTGTCGTCATGACTGTGACCCACCCAAATTCAAGAAGCTCACTACATTTTGAAATCAAGGGAAAAACCCAAATCAGATCAGATCTGAAACCATATAACCCATCTCAAGATTGCCATCCAATATACCAGCTGCAGAGAGACAGAGAGAGAGAGAGAGAGAGAGAGAGAGAGACGAAACCCCACCACAGAACTCATGCAAATGGCTGCAGAAATAAACCCAATTCACATCACAACCCTAACCCAAACTATTAAAAGGGGAGAAAATGAAGAAGGAGATCAAGGGTACCTCTAGGAGCCAGTTGAATAAACCGGGATGCTTGCCCTCTTCTTCTCTTCGTGTTTCATCTCGGCTCGAAAATCTGGAAATCAGCTACTGATTCTCCGTTCTACTTCTGTCTATTTTCGTTGAGTCTCCAAAGTAAAGAAGCAAAAGGCGGGCTCTGAATTATCGGGCGGGATATTTGGCTAGCTGGCTTTTTGTTATGTCGTTATAAGGGAGTTTTGAACTTTCCTATAGACACCACATGCTTGAGCGGATAATACACTCCGGTTGAACTGATAGGAGGAGGTCCCATATATATGGGATGTATATATATATATATATATATATATATATATATATATATGCTCTTCCCAACTTGGATAAATTTAGAATTAAATTTTTGTCTTGTACCACTCAGTTACTTTTAACTCCCTCAACTTTATATTTATTCATGATTTGACCTCTACTCATTTACTCTTGTTTTCAAATAAACAAATAAGCCTAAATAATATATTTTATAATCCTTGATAATGTACAATATTTTCGATTTAAATTATTTTAAAAAGTGACGTGTAATTAAATTTGACGGGGTAGTACCAAGGGGAAAGTTGGACAACCATTGAAGGCAAACATTTATTTTATTTCAAGATATTTACATTTTTAAAAGGAGAATTTTCAAAAATATCTCTAACTTTTTTAAAACTTTGAAGAAAGGGAAGCCATGATTCATTTATTTCAATATGTCTAAGTTTTTCAAATTTCTTGCAATTGGGTCCTTTCTAACAATTGAACATTAATTCAGTTAGTGACTTTTTCCCTGCTTTCCACTTACCTCACTTGTAAGTGGTCACAGCTCTCACCTGACTGCGTAAGGTTTGAATTTGGGTACGTCACATCTTCTCACTTGCGTGGGCTTTCTTTCTGTTTGTGCGGGCTTCTTTTCCACTTGTATGAGTTGTCTTCGTGTGTGTGCGGGCTCTCTCTTGTGTCCCAATCTCGTTGGCGGGTTAAAAAAAAAAACTCAATCTTCGTCATTTGTTGTGGGCGGCCGTGAAGACAAAATAATAATTACTTTGGTACTCATTTACGAGCTTTTGAAAATAGAGTGAAGTCCCCACCAAAAAAGAAAACAGAGTAAAGTGTACATGGGGAAACCAGATCCTAAGAAAACTCATTTTTTTAGGAAGTCATGACTATAGATAGAAATCGTCCACGACAAATTGATAAAAAAGCTTATTTCACACCAGGCTTAGCCCATGTTCGGTATCTCTATTTCCAACCTCTACTTCTCTAAATCTCTAAAGTGGCAGTGGTTTTGAAAATAAGAGTGTTTGGCATCTCTTACTAACCTCTACACACTTCAGAAAAATAGAGGCAAAGCCTCTTAAAACCAAGATATTTATACATTTTAAAAAAAGAGAAATTTCAAAAGTGAATGGTAAAAAACAATGGCGGATGAACAATGTTTTGGGTGTTCGCGATATTTTAAAAAAAAAATATAAGAGTGTAAATCAAGATCCAAATCATTAGAAATATTTACACATCAAACACGGCTATGAGACCAAATTTCAGCCGTTGAATCATCTCCAATCTCGATATATTTGCAAGAAGAAAAAAAGAACCATTTGATATTATTTTTTGGATTCTATGGGCCCCAAACACGAGATCTAAACCGTTAGATCTCTTTGGAAGTCTGAATACGGCTACAGGGTTAGATTCTAAAACTTGACACCTTAGGAATCTTGAGAAACTTGCTAACAAATAAATCAACCATTGATGTATCGTGTCGGTTTTAAATGTGTTCATAGGTAGTCCGGTTTCTCTCTTTGTTTTTTTTCTGTTAGTAAATCATAATCTAAACAATTATTCAAAAGGTCAAACACCACTATGAGCCCAAATTTCAACCATTGGATCATCACGAATGTCGAGATATTTTCAAAAAAAAAAATGTGGACAATTTTTTTAATTTTTTGAATTATTTGGGCCCCAAACAAGGGCCGAACCATTAAATCTCTTTGGAAGGCTGCACACAACTATGGAGTAAAATTTCAAAGCTTGATACCTCGTTGGTCTAGAGGAATTTGTGAGAAACTCTCAACCATTGATTTAAGAAAGTCTATTTAAAAGAAATCCTTGCATTACCAAACACTTATTTTTATTCTAGCCTTTTTCTTTTATGGATCTTCTTTTAATGACCCTATTTTGATGGGTCTATCAAAAAGTGAGTAGAGTTAAAATATATCCTTGCATTACCAAATACTTATTTTGATTTTAGCCTCTTTCTTTTTGGCTCTTTTTTGCTGGGTCTATTAAAAAAGAATAAGAGATACTTTGTCCTTGTTTAGAAACTCTACTCTTATTTCAATAGAGCCATCCAAAATAGAGCCATAAAAAAAAGAGCCTAAAGCTCTTATTTTCACAAGCCCAGAAATGAGATCTTTTACTCTAAGAAAATTTGACTCTACTCTTCTAAAGTGGGTGGAGGTAGAATCGCATGCCAAGTGCTCTTATTTTATAAGCCTTTAACTGTGAGGCACCATCCCTTGTGGGCCCTTAATTTGAATTTTGAATACTATTTAATAAAGTATATTAGCTAATTATACTAATTAATGGGTTAGTAAGGGTAGTTATGTACTTTCCTAAGTTTTAGTTAGATTAGTCTAGTTGTGTTAGTAATAGAATTAATAGGGGTCTTTTACAATTTCTAGGGTTAGTTAGTGAGTTAGAGGCCCTAGCTAGATATTAGTAATTACTATAGGGGGTATCCACTAGAAAATCTTCTAGAACCTTACTCAAAGACCAAAATGCCCTCTACCATAACCCTAATCCTATGCAAACTAAAAGGGTATTTTAGTCCCTAGCCAAAACCCCCAACTTATAAATACTACACCTTTCTATGCCATGCATTGGCTGCTATTCCTTTCTCTCTCATTTCCTCTCTTTTCTCTCTTCGTCCCCCAAATCCCCTCCAATTCTCTCTCTATAGAAATCTAAGAAGAGGAAGAAGAAGAAGAAGACCCACAATCTCAGCTACAACTTGTATCTCTCTCTATCTTGATCGTCTCTTATTCCTCTTCTAGCCAAGGTAAGAACCCTCTTGTAATTCAATTTCATTAGAATCCTCTTTCTCTCTCTAGATTCTTTTTCCTTATAGAAATTCTCTGTGGATGTGAGAATAGGAGTAGCTAGAGATCTCTTCTAGACCTGAGTTTTGAGCTGATTTTGTGATTAGGAAGACCATAGGAGCTGGGATTTTCTTATTGGCTTGGTTATCTCTTTTCTCTCTCTACAATCTTGTATTTCAATCAAGGCAAGTATAATATACATATTTAGCATAGAATGTATGTTTCCTTTTACATTGATTATGTAATTTCAATTCAATTAATTTACATGTGTTAGATCTACCATTGAGCTTAGTTTTTGATGGATTTTGGCCATTGATGGATGAGATCTCTCATTTGGAAGATCAATGGCCCGTTTGGTGTTGGGTGGTAGAGCATTGAAGTGCTTTTATGATTTATGTTGATCGTGTGATGTTTGGGCGAGATTGAAGGAGTTTTAATGGAAAAATGGGTTGTAGAAGATGAAATTTAGAAATCTGAAATTTCTGCGGATTACGTGTACTCGGTCGATCGACCTGCAGTCCAGTCGACCGAGAACACTGGAAACTGAGAAAAACAGGTCTCGGTTATTTTTCCTGCAGGACTTACAGTCCAGTGTGCGCGGTCGACTGAGCCCTACTCCAAGTCGACTGAGCACATAAGTTCTGCAAAGATTAACTGGGAGTTGGATTTTCCCTCAGACCCAGACACCCTGTGTACGCGATCGACCGAGCCCTGCTCCGGGTCGACCGAGCACACAGGATTTGTAGTGGAAATGCCTGAGAGATAGGACATCATTCTTCCAGGTTTTCTGTGTATGCGGTCGACCGCCCAGGCCAGGAGGTCGACCGGACACACAGGAAATCCTTGAGATCAGATCATGTCTTCCAAGTGCTTGACCCAGTTTCCCAGTGTACTCGGTCGATCAACCAGGCCAGGAGGTCGACCGAGAACACCGCACACTGGGTCGACCTGGGAGTCAACATCCTGATAACCCAGTGTACTCGGTTGACCGAGGACACTAAATTCAGTGATTTTTCAGTTTTCAAATTCTGAGGTTGTGATCGTTTGTGGGGCCCATTGACCATCCAAATGGACTTCTATTGATGTGCCAAGCCCGAGTCAATGGTGTGGCTCAACGTTGACTCGTGGGGACCAACAAGTAAGGTCTTGGTCGTATAATCTACGATGATTCGATCTTTAAACGTTGTCAATTATGCCCGTAACTTCAGGAGTATCAAACACAGTATCCATTGGCATCTGAGATTGCATTTAGAGATCAAATTACCTGAGATGAGCCCGGACCCGAACGTGGCCATTACCTAGGATGGATTTATTGATATTTCCCTATTGTTTCTTATACTTGAAGTTCATACTTCACTTATCTTATTACTGTCGCTCTTATGTCCTGACCATAGCTTATAACTGTTAATTAAATGAAAATTGATGACCTGAACCTAGGATATCTTAAAGGTGACCCGTTGGTGTGATTGGGAGAACACTGACCCGTGTCTGTGGCTAGGCGGGCCTTATTGTGACCTAAGTATGGATATGAGTACTCTTAGATTGGAGAGGTGATTTATATTGGAATTATAACTCATTTTGGAAGAGAATGAGCTGTTTATCAGTGGAAATGGACTTGTTACCTCGTTTGGACAGTTTTAGACCAGGCCATGTACCTGATGGGCATTGATATGGATCCAACGAGTGGGCTTGGACTTGGATTGTAATCCATGGACTGATTTGATATTTGAATCTTTTAGAGAACTTGTTAGGACCTTGTTCAAGCAAGGTAAAGCCTAGACAGACACAGACCTTTAGAGCTTCCTCGAGTCGGCATAGACATTCACTTAGTTGATTTAAGCTCAGCTTTTGGATTGATCATCACTGGTAGGAGCTATTTATGAGTGTTGAGTGAGCTATCATGATGATCTATGTTTTAGACGGACGGTGTGATACCGAGTCCAGTCTCCTCGAGTGATGAGTGTGGTGAGATTGTTGAGTGTGACTGTTTGCGGGGCTAGTCATTCCCCAGCACTGGTGAGATTCCTCGTCGTGACTGTGTTCAGTATGGGAGGGCCGCGACATAATATCCCGCTGTATCCAGCTCATGTGAATGTGTTATATTGTATTAGACTAGATGCTATATTTATCCTAATTCTATATGTTTATCTTGCTCAATTGTCTAGATCATTATCTTGATACTCTTTAACTGTGTAACTGTCTTTACTCTTTTGATACATATGTCCTATGTTACTTGTATACTGTGACTTGCCAGATCTTTAGATCTGACCCATTTTTGGTGCTTAGGTCTTGACCCCGAGTACGAGGATGATGCGCTTGCGCTCATAGAGGCACCCGTAGCAGGAGATTACGGATGGGGACCGGCCGACCAAGAGGTCGAGGCGGAGGTTAGAGAGCCAGTACCTGGGCTTTAAGTGTTTATCTTTGATTGGGTTTTTGAGCGATTACTGTAGTGAGCTGGGTAGCAGTCAATTATGTAATTAATCTTTGTTCTTATTTATTAATACTTTTAAACTGGACTACAGTTCCGCTCATATTTGATATATTATGATACCTATTGCTTCCACTTCACTTCTTATGCTTTCGCAATTTAACCATTGTTATTATATTGTTCAAAAGTTTAAAATTGGAACTCACTGCGGACCTATGATCTTGAAAGTTCTCGGATTTTCTGGAAAGTAGCGCGTCAACTTCGGATATGATGACGACTTTCTCGGTATCCGGAATTGGGGCGTTACATTAACCACTTTAGACATTTAGACATATAGAGGTTGAAAATAGAGATGACAAACATAGGCTTAGTGAATGCAAATTTTATAACTTCAACTTCAAATTATCCATGGTCTGATCTTTGTTATGATTTAAGTTGGGGGTAAATCATGTGGTATAATTCTGAACTTTTCAAATACTGTCTTCTGAGAATTTCTAAATGCTCTGTTACCAAGTTGCATTCACGTACAGTTTCGATATTTGAAGAATCTGGGATATGTTTAAAAAGTCATTTCACGCTCGAAGATACTGATATTCTCCTATATATTATATATATTAAAGCAAATGAAGAGGTGGGCTGTGAGGGGTGCCACCTCAACAACCCAATCATTCTCCTTTTAAATAAATATGGAGAAAAAACATAGAGTGCTTTAAGATGCCGTGTCATATAGTTATTCTCTCTCTCTCTCAACACCATCTATTTTTTATCCTCTCAAGATTGCCATCTTTTTATTCTAATATTTGGGGCCCACCTTTCTACAATTCATACTAATTAAATTTTCATTAAAAATATCATTTTCCTTTAGTTTCCAAATACAACTCTATTATATTCAAAGATTGTCACATGTGAACGAAAATCAGACCCAACCTTTTGGTAGACCACCTCATGGATGGACTTGCGATAAAAATGTTTTGAGGTTGGAGTTTTTTGGTTGAATCTTATAGGCATCCTTTTCTAATCTGAGTATAAAGACATATCGCCCTAGGTTTGGCCCACCATAAATTATACTTTCGTGGGTCCACATGGACTTATAATTAAGAGATATATACATTGATCCAAGGTGGGCCAATTATTACTGGGATAAAATAACACTAACTTGTGGTTTTAAAGTCTCATAATTTATGGCTTTTAAAGTTAAGAAGTTTATAAATTTTTTTAAAATCTAAAGCTAAAAAATGGTTTGATCAGTTATAACAAAATTCGCTTTTCTATATCTTCTTTAGTAATTATTGTTGTTATTATTATTTTTATATTGTTGTTGAATGGATTTTTTTTAGCTTTATCTTTGTAATAATTTATTGTTGATCTTGACCACTTGTATTTGTGATTGAAGATGTGTCGACTGTTTTTATATAAATATGTATGAATATATACTTATATGTTTATAATTAATTTTGATGTCTCATAAATCCAAAATGTAATATCTTACTTTTAGCATGGGGCGCCATTTCACGCCCGAAGATACTGATATTCTCCTATTATTATATGTATAAAGATGGCAGCCTTTTCGCAAGAGTGTGACACATGGCTCTTCCTCAATTGTTTTTATTTTTCAAGGGTGCCATGTGGGCATCCCAAAAAAATGACACGTTGCATCACAAATAAAAGTCTTAAATCTTCTCCAACTCCCCTAAAATTTCTCCCATTCAATTTTAAACTTTCTAATATCACCTCTAATTCTACTACCTCCTAACTCACCTCTCTCTAATCTATTCCATTTATTTCCCCTAAAATCTCTCTTTATGCCTCTCTAATCGATTTCATTTACTTCTCCTGCTATCTCTCTTTCTACAAACCATTTCTCTTAATTAATCCTCAAAAATTCTCCCCTACCCCTAAAATCTCTATCTTATCACATGATTTCGCTCCTTATACACACGTTACATTCAATGGGTCCCACAGATTACTAAATAGACAAAAAGAGAAAAAAGAAGAAGAAAGGTTATTTGGCTTTGATAGTGGGCCCTACAAATTGATGAGAAATATAGAGATCAAGTTCGTAATGACTTTTATAATAGGTGGATATGTATGTATTAAATTTTAATGTGGATCAATTTAGGGGACCCTCATATTAGATCCAAATTATAAAGATCTAAGGCCCACTTATAGATCATAGTCGACTTCATCTTTATAGTTTTTTTATTAATCTGTGGTGCCCACTGTCAAAGCCATTTTTTCTTTTTTTTTAAAGTTTGAATAATATATGGATCTCATTGTGAAAGCTAGATTTTCTACCTTTCCAAACTAACAATTAACGGGGCCACTTTCATAAGTTGTAATTACTACATTTTTCTCCTAATTTTCGTTTTAATATCGATATGATTAATATATGGAGTCCATTATGGAAGCGAATGGATTTCAAAATCCACATTTAATATTGACACTCAATTCATGCTTGAACACAAATATAATCCAATCAAGCTTCTAAAATATCTACTATTTACTTGATATTCTCCTAAAATCTCACGAGCTTCTATCTTTATCCGAATTTTTTTGTTATCATAATTATATTTACTAAATTAACTAAATAAATCTAAGGGCCCTATTGCGAAAGCCGATATTTCTCTTTCCAAACTCACTATTAAAGGGGGCCACTTTCATAGTCTATATTTATTATTTGTTTTTTCCTTATTCTCCTTTCAATATTCGGCATGAGTAATTTGTGAGGACCATTATGGAAGCTGTTTGGTTTCAAAATTCATATTTTTATCATTTTAAATACTTATAAATATTTTTAATTAATTAAAACTTTAATTATTTTTTTACCAACATAGGCCTGCCGCACTAGTGTATATATATATATTAAAATAATATAATTTTCGTGGGGGAGCGAAACGTGACAGATGAAGGCTTCTAGGAGAATGACATGTGGCAACAAGCAAATAATTCATTTAAATTACCCTAAAAAATCTCTCAATAAATCCCTGTTACCGATGATAATTATGATAAAATTCCTCCATCGATGAGATCCCTATTACCAACAAAAAACCCAATCTCTCGATAGAACCTTCTCCTCCCTAGCGTGCAACGCCCATCTTTTCCATCCTTCATCTTATACGCACGCAACACCGTTCTCCCTGCAGATCGTGCCGCCTCCTCCTTCTCCGCCAGGTACGCCTTCTTCCCTTCCTCCTTGCCACCTGCACCGACTACGCACCACCCTCTTCATCCCCCTCTCTCTTCGCCATCTTCTCCTTTCCCTGCTTCACCCTCTCTCTCCTTCACTCCCCATCTCTCTCTCTGCCATCTCCCTCTCCACTCTGCCCACTCCATCTCCCCTCTCTCTCCTTCATCTCCCCCCACTCTCTCTTCTCCTTGCTCTCTTTTTCTCTGTCCCTGCTTCACCCTCTCTCTCCTTCCATCTCCTTCGTTCTCCTCCGCCCTGCAACTCTCTCCGCCCTCTTCCCTGTGACCACCCTCTCTTTTGCACCCTGCTCTTTGTTTTCTAGAGAGAGGTTTTTTGTTTTCATCATCATGATTATACAGTTGATCCACCCTTTCTCTACCACACCCTCCCTTCCTCCTTTTTTGCTTCTCCCTCATCTGCTCTCTTTCTCACCTCTTCTCTCCCCTGTTTTCTCTCGTCTCTTCTTTCTCGTTCTCCCTCTCCCTCTCCCTCTCCCCCTGGCCTGCGCACCTACACTAGCCTGCTGCCCCCGCTCCTACTCCTTCTCCCTGTCTTTCCTTCCTCTTTTCCTCTTTTCCATCCTTGCTGTGGTGGGAATATGGCTTCAATCCACTAAAGCCCAGCCACCATTGTTGACTTTCACTTAGAGTCACCTAAATTGTGCATGTGGTGCCCTGGCACTGGATATGACACATTAGGCTGTGAGCCACAAATCTCTTTGGATTCTGAACCACCAAGTGGATTAGTTCCACTTGCATCATTAAATGCTTTGTCCCCCTTAAAACTCTTATAAAAGGAGGGAGGCTATCGGGCTGGGGCTGGGCAAGCCAGACGATAAGAAATTGTAGTCTCGTAATGTGTGGGGTTTGATTGCATGTGTTCAAGCATTTTGCATCTGGACCATCGATCACTGGTATATTCGCTGCGCCACTTTTCTCAAAAATAAGTGGCATCAGAACCCACCACGACTCTTCCGCACAACAAACTGTATCAGAGCGCCATATCGAAGGTGGGCCATGGTCCTGATCAAGGATCAGGTGTTGCTGAGCGATACAAATTAAGATCGCTCAGATTGTGTGATCGATGGATTCGGAAACTGGAACTAGTAGATGAAGCAGACGCAGAAAGATCTGACGCAGATATTTACCATTGGACACCGCACACTTGGATCACAGAAGAGAAGATCGGAGAATAGGGCTTGATTTGCCCTGTTGTAGTAAAGAGGATCCCAGACGGGAAGTTCCTCTTGGGTTATGCTGCCGCAGATGAAGAAGAGATCCGGTGGGGATCTCGAGGTGGGCCACAAAACGTAGAAGAGATCGATCGCAGTTGATCTATCGATCTCGGTGGGCCATACAGACCCTCTGTTGCAAAGTTGTTCTTGAGAAAGAGACAGAGTCGATCCCCAGACTCTGTGTTCCGTTTGTCTTGCAGTCGATGGAAGAAGAAAAGGGTCTGTGTTTGGTCACAGTTGCAGATTTCAGACTGTGCTTGCAAAGGGTCTGCATGTTGCAGTAATTGGATCCGGAGGAGACAGAGGATTTGAACCTCGGAGGGCCTCACTTGAAAAGGAGATCGGGCTGCAGATCTCAAGTGGGCCACGACTGTTGCTGATGATCAATGGAGACGATCTGATTGAAGGTGGACACACGTCGGATCGGATGAAATTGCAGAAAGAAAGGAGCTCTCTGGTTTTGGCCACAGAGGTGCTGATCTCGGATTTGTTGTTGCAGTGCTGGGCCCGAACGGAGAAGATCGGAGGATCCAGACTGTTTCGGTCTCTGTCGGAGAAGACAGAGGAGAAGGGCGAGATCACCGCGCATCGCTGCCGGTTAGATCGTGCTGTTGCAAGTCGCAGATGCCAGAGAAGAAGCCCGGATTTCTCGTGGCAGATGATCAGATCCATGATTCGTTGGGGTGATCAGCAAAGGTGGGCCATCACGCGCAGATCCGTTCTCTGCGCGCGCTGATCGAAGTGGAGAAGTTGCTGGTTGTTTTTTGACACAGAGAAGTCGAAAAAGAAGAGACTTTAGCTCTGCCTGTTGCAAAAACCAGAACCGAAGAAGAAGAGGAGCTCTGCTGGCCGGAGTTGACAAAGAATCAGAGAATCGCTGCCCAGTTGTAGTAGCCGGAGAAATGAAAGAGCATACCTCTATTTGATTTGGAATCCCTGTTGCAGATCGTAATAAAAAAAAAAAAAAAAGCATGCTCTCTACATCGTGCAGTTGCCGGACGACCATTGTCTGCCGATCGCAGCTGTTCCTCCATCGTCGCCGGGCTGAAGGAAGAGGCAGCAAGGCTGTCTTGGAGTTCTGGTTGTTGACCCAGAACCTGAAACTGAAAGGAAGAAGGACTGAAGGAGACAAAAGTTTTTTTTAAAGAAAAAACAAAAAAATAAAGGGGTCTTGTTCTGCAGTTACAGGTGGTAAGAAAAATGGGCCACTTGTCTTAATGATCCGATTTATGGCACCAAACCTTAGTACACAACCTACCTTATTGTTTTGTGAGACCTATTATTCATTCAACCTTCTTACACAGAGGCTCAACCTCAGTATATGACGATTCAAACCTTAGTATATGCCCTGCCATATATTCAAAATTTTATATCGAATAAAGGGTTCATTAAACACTTCCACCTCAGTATTTATTGTATATATCCTTAGTATACAGTTTTAAAACCTATTAATATTCTTTTCATATCCCCAAGGTTTTATATCGATTACAGGTTGGTATCTTGTCTAACGAAACAATGAAACCTCAGTATTTCATTCAACAAACCTTAGTACACAGAGTTCAAACCTGCGGATATGTTTTGTGAGACCTACGCATACCATATAATAAATAGATTTTATATCGAATAGATGTGGACTTGTATCAAAATGACCAATCTGAAACCTCAGTATTTTATTCATTCAACCTTCTCACACAGAGGCTCAACCTCAGTATATGACGATTCAAACATTAGTATATGCTCTGCTTTCTTAAGTCTGATTTTATATCGAATACAGGGGTCTGCTAAATAAAACCTGAGTAGTTTATTCATACAACCTTCTCAAACTGGGTTCAACCTCAGTATATAAAGATTCAAACCATAGTATATGCCCTGCCATATTAAGTCTGAAGATTTTGTATCGAATACAGTGGTTTGCTAAATGAAACAATAATAACACAATATTTCTTTCATCCAACCTTATTACACAGAATTGAAACCTGTGAATTTATTTTGTTAGACCTTCACATATGGCATCTAATACCAATATTTTACATCTAATACAAAAGGGGAACAATTAGATTGGCAAGTAATATGGTGAAATACTACTTACATTGATCAAATTTACAATAATTACATTAATAACATCCAATCTGAAAGATTGTTCCAGTCATATACAAGAGATTAATTAACAGATATCTGCAAGTTGTCTATACAAAATATGTCACAAGGAGCTCAAAATAGCCTTCTAAAACTTGGTCCTGCATTGTATATCAAGTGAACCTGGAGTGTGGCTAGTTGATATTTAATATTCTCAAATGAGCCTAGGTTTTATTCCATCCAAAAAAAGGTTGAATGACTGAAGTTCTGAAATCCCAAAATAGGGACACCATCGTTTCAGAATCTCTTGAACTCCCTCACATGAACAGATATTTCTATACAAGCAATTCTGTACACCACCTGCAATAAATATGAGATCAATGTTAGAAAAAAAAAATCACTGGACAATAAAAATATAAGAGACTATTAATTTGATCACCAACACCATAATCCCAAAATATTGATAAGATGATAGTTTTTGTTTTTACCCGTTCCATAAGAAACTCTGCCAGGTCAGCCTATGAGTCTTCATGTTTGTCATTCGGTATTCGACCAAGCAATAAATGTGCTACTATTTTTCTCCTATAATACTTGATTTCATCCTATTCCAAGAACAAAGAAAAAAGAAAGAAAAGAAGAAGGAATGAAAGAAACAGACAAAAAAATTAGAACAAGGAGAAGGAGTTGTATACGTAAATTTGCTTATAAAAAATCACAGTATTTACCGGCTGGAAAGCAAAGATGGAAAAATTAGATGGCCACTTACATATAACAACCACCAACACTTTAGTCTTCACCCCATCTAGGGATGGATATTCTAACAAAAACTGGCAGCTGATGCACATGATGGATAAGGAATATTTGAGCATTGAAATCCATGGCTACTTCGTTTAAGGTTAATTCACTATATGATGTCAACTCAAATCATGGTTGTCTGGGAAAACTCGGAATAGTCAGAATTGGCTGGGATCACTTTGATCAAAATATGATATAAGCCTAAAATTTCCAACACTAAATTTATGGACTCCTGACAAAATTCAGCCTTCAAAATAAATTTAAAAAGATTTAATTTTCAGTTCTGCCTCAAATAGGTATTCAAATAATTTTAATCAAGTATCTGTTTCAACCTTAAGTTGCTTAAGCACAGGTACATGTGTCAAAATTCTGAAACAGATAAAAGGTGTCCAATTTGGCAAATCCATTAAGCTTCATGGATTCAGTGTAAATTCTAATAAATCTCAGTAATATAGCAAATATTTATTTTAACTAAGAATAGGACACAAAAGTGGTACCATAAAAATTGATACAAATCTTACTGTAAATAATCAAGTACTAAATATTTTATGCTTCAGTAAGACTTCAAAAGAAGAAAATACATAATAATATCTTATCAGGTATCAAAAAAATTGACAAAATGCCTATCCACTGGTGGCTCAGTGGTGGGGCACCTCTCTTTGGCAACCCTCTGATGGTGGTGCGTTTGGGTTTGGGTGGATGAGTATTTACCAGAGCTAAATAAATAAAAAAAGAAATTGATTAAAAGAATCAGCTAAAAAATTATTAACTTCATTTAACAAAAAAAAAGCAATGCTTAAATTAGTAATGAAAAATCCATGAAGAACCAGATAAAACATCGTATCCTATATGTGCCTGACATGGATACTTTGCTCGGTTCAAACAATCTATATGCAACATATTTCAAGCAAGTTCTGACCAGCATGCAAGACCATAAGGTGCCTCATTAGTCATTACTTGCTCAATTCATATCAAAGATTGGCTAAATTGGACAATCAACAGAATCCAAATAAGCAACCAACAATGCATGTGAAGCTGTCATATTTCATGCTGGTGTAACCATAACAGAAAAGAAAATGAACGTCCCTAAACAAATGGAAACCAGACACCGATAAGATGACAAAATTCTCAAAGCTGTGAGCAGTTCCAGGCTTAGATTCCTAGTAAAAGTTTTTCCTTTTTATTGGTAGCATGCATGAAACCCGCAATCATGTGGTTGCAGCAATGAGCACCGTCACCATCCAACAGTGATATGGGCTCTTTGTCTAAAGAAAAGATACTAACACTGTTGAAATAACACAACATACGAGTATAAATCAGATAAGAAGACAGGACAACCCTCCGTCGGGTTACAGAGAGAATATTACCAGAATGAACATATAACCTCAAAAACCTTTAACCCATTTGGATTAAAAACTGCTATCAATGAAACATGTCAAGTTTCAATCTTTCACTCTTGTTTCCAACAAATGCCACAAATTCCTCACAAAAACAGAGGCACGAACGAATGCATCGGCTCAATAACAAAGAAACAGAAATCCCCATGAGCGATTTGGATGAAAACCCATGTCGAAAAACATCAAAATCTTCCACATTTGACGATCTTTTTTTATTACCTGAGAGAGAGGGTGGTGTTGTGCTGGATCCGAGTGAGAGAGAGAGAGATTAGAGATGGGTAGGCGATGTGGAGGAGAGATGTTTGGGCGCTTCTGTGAGGGGGTGCTGCTCCGAGGTTCTTGCTGATGAGAGAGGGTGCTGCCCGCTGTCGCCGAGCGAGAGCGAGAGAGATATGAGATTCAGGGAGGCGATGTGGAGGAGTGTTTGGAAAGGGAGAAAACCAGAGGAGAGATGTTAGCCCTTTTTCATTCACCGATTTAGGTTTTCTGTTTGAAACAGTCTATCTTTATTTTTATAAAAAAGACCCTGTCCTTTGCTTTTATTCATTCCAGGTGTTTTTCAGCTGCAGCTGCAGATGTGGCTGAGTTGGCAAAGTAATCCAGGTGTCAGGCCCTGTTTGGACCAAACAGGGGATCCGCTTCCGAAAAGAAAATGGGCCACTTGTCTTAATGATCCGATTTATGGCACTGTGAAGACACGTATGGGAGAGAGAGGCTTTTGATAGCTTTTGTTTAAAAAAAAAGAAAAAAGAAAACCACACTGTTGATGGAGACACTGTTTTTTGCTGTGCTTTTGGTGAAGAAAAAGATAAAATAACAGGGTGATGGAGACATGTGTACATGGTGGTTCAAACCACCATATGAAATGGTGCTCCCTCAGTCCTGTTTGCAGGCCAGGCCAGTTCGAGTTAGGTTGACCTGACCCATGTGTAGAAGCCCAGCAGCATGTGCAGAGGTGATGTCATCGGATGACGTCAGCAATGGTCAACTGCCAATTTGACCAAATCCAATGGTTAGAATTCAAGCTATGATATCGAAGTCATTCGGAGTCCTATTTTAGATCCATTTGAACCTACGGACTTGTGGCGTGCTGATCTATAATGTTGTGGGAGAAGATTAGATGTTCAAACAGTCAAAAAGAAAGTTTGATCGATCGGAGCGTAAAAATTTATTTATGTGATATTAGAGCTATCCAGAGTCGGATTTCATATCCGTTTCTTCCAACGTGCTCGTAGTGACGAGATCTACACAAGTATAGCATGAGATTGAAAATCCAATATCATCGAAGGACTTTGATCGACTGGAGGGTAGAAAATCATTTCTACGATATTGGAGTCATGCAAAATTGGATTACAAATTAGCTTATTTTTTGTGAACTCGTAGAGATAAGATCTACGGGGTTAACGGAGGAGATTGGTAGTTTGTGGCATGAAAAAAAAAAAAAACTTGGTTGTGTAGAAACCAAATGGTTCATGGTGGTAGTGATGGATGCAAACATCACTAGTCATTCGGAAGCAGAGGTTGTTCTGCAATTGTGGAGTCATCAAGACTCGTTTGGAAGCAGAGATTGTTCTACAATTATGGAGTCATCAGAACTCATTGGGAGTAGAGCCCATATAGAGTCATCGGGACTCATTTGGAAGCTGAGGTTGTTCTGCAAATCTGGAGTCGTCAGGACTCGTTTGGAAGTAGATATTTTTTATGCAATTATGGAGTCATCATGACTCATTTTAAAGCTGATGTTGTTTTGCAATTGTAGAGTTATCAAGACTCGTTTGGAAGCTGCAGTTGTTCTGCAATTGTGGAGTCATCAAGACTCATTCGGAAGCGGAAGTTATTCTGCATGCAAGTCAGGACAGTTTGATTGCCAGTTGTGAGTATTTTCTTGAATCACTCAGATTCGTCATAGATTCGAGCATTATGTTCGAGGTGGAGATGTTGTGGCCTGCAGATCTCGCCAAGGTGGAGATTTGTTGGGTATGTGGGGCTTGGGTTTGGCTCGTTTTGTAGGCCTAACCCATTTGTATTAGCCCAACTCATTTGTATTGTGGTTGATGGGTAGTTTGGACTTGATGAACATCTCAAGTTTGAACACTTTCGGGAGTTTGGCGCCTAAGGGCACATTTGGAGGTAGTTTTTTTATATTTTATTTGGTCACTCATTAGGTGAATTTTGACCAAGGTGGAGGATTATTGGAAATATGACTTCAATCCACTCAAGCCCAGCCACCATTGTTGACTTCCACTGAGAGCTACCTAAATTGTGCATGTGGTGCATTGGCACTAGATATGACTCCCAGATATGCAGCCCAAAATGAAACTTTGAAGCTCAGGTTGGGTTGTGAGCCACAAATCTCTTTGGGTTGTGAACCACCTAGTGGATTACTTCAACATGCATCATTAAATGCTTTGTCCCTCTTAAAACTCTTATAAATGGAGGGAGGCTATGGAGTGGAAGAAGGGGGGATGGAAAAAGAAGAGGGGCAAGCTAGAGGATAAGAAATTGTAGTCTCTTTTGGAGTGGTGTTTGGTACATCACATCAGAGAATGACCGAGGTTTTGAGTGAACACTGGGATTGGGAATGTGAGAGAAATCACATATGTAGTATACCTCCTCTTGTATATCTCCTCTGTTGTAAATTACTTGTCATCCTCTCTCCGGACGTAGCCCTCAATGGGTGAACCGCGCAAACCCTCCGTGTCTCTCTTTATGTGTGTGGTTTGATTGCATGTATTTATGCATGTGTTTTGATTGCATGTGTTCAAGCATCTTGCATCTTTCATCTAGACCATTGATCACTGGTATTTTCGCTGCGCCACTTTTCTAAAAAATAAGTGGCCACTTTTCTCAAAAATAAGTGGTATGAGAACCCACCACGACGCTTCCGCACAACACTCTCCATCCTCCCTTTCTCTCCCACGCTCTGCCCAGCCTACTGTGCAGGCGCCGCCCATCACCTCCTCCTCACTTTCCAGTCTCCCTGCACACACCTTCCCTGCACAACCCACACGCTCCATCACCTGCACACAAACCATCTTCTCCATCTCCTTCTTTCTCCCTCATTCTTTTTCTTTCATTTCTTCTCTCTCCTTCCTCTCCTTTCTTCTTCCCTGTCACTACTTCACCTCCCTGCCTGCACACAGGGCCGGTCCTGAATTTTTCAGGGCCCAGGGCAAGAGTAAAAGTTAGGCCTCTTCAGCCATCATATATGATAATATCATTGGTGGGCCCCACTGATGTGAAAAATTGGTAATGGGTTGATGATACCCAAGTATAACTATTTGAAAAAAAAGAGAAGAAAAAAAACTCAGGCCAGAATTTAAGCATCATATATGGGGAATTAAAAATCATTGGTGGGCCCCACTAACAAATGAGAAGAACGGGTGAAGGGCTGAAGGCTTGATGATCTATTTGTAAAAAAAAAAAAAGCCCCAAATCATCCCAACACTAGACCAGATTCTCCCAGAATTTCAGCCATCAAATATAAAATATCATTGGTGGGCCCCACTGATGGATGCTCAAATAAGTGATGCAATAAGCACTCTCAAATGATTTGATGATGGGTCTATTGATGCCCAAGACGATCGAATCCATTGGACGAGCCTTGCCCCCACCAAATAATTGAAAAAAAAAAAGAAGATAGAAGGGATTTTGGGAATTTTGGGCCCCCTCAAAAAGTGGGCCCGGGGCAAGGGCACTTACAGCCCTTGCCCAGGGCCGGCCCTGCCTGCACATTGTCACCACCATCACTGCACTCTCGCTGCACACCCCACACCACCAACCTGTACACCAGCACGGCAGCACCTCCCTCATCCTTCCCTTCTTGTCTTTCTCTTTTCTTCTCTCACTGCACCTACACCCACCTGCTATAAATAAAATTTTGAATGAGTGGCTCTCCTTCAGCAATTTCGCACAAGTTCAGTTCTGGTGTCTACAGGCACTACACGAATCCCTGCGCCTCCGCTACTCTTCTATGTCTCCCGAAGAGAAATCCTACATCAGGAAATCGCTCCTCTCCATGGCAGACCAGACCTCCACTTCGTTCAGGCTCTTGGAATCACAGCCGTTCACTAGGAACAAGCTCGCTCATGTATTGGTCACTTTCATCTACTTCGACTACCCCTCGATTTGGTCGTCTGCCTTCCTCGACTTGCTCTCCCTCCTCGCGGAGGGGCGGGCCGCCCGTGATCGACATGTTCTGCCGCGTTTTGAACTCGCTGGACGATGAACTCATCAGCCAGGACTACCCACGGACGCAGGAGTCGTCCTCGGTCGCCTGCAATGTCAAGGAAGCAATGCGGCATGCAGCAGTGTGTGCCGCAGATCGTCCGGGCGTGGTACGATATCATTGTCATGTATAAGAACTCTGAGCCTGAATTATAATGGAATTATATGAATAGTCTTTCTTTGTTAGGCACCGTCCTGAGTTAATCCTGATTAACTCTAATTAATTGAGCTTAAGCCTAATTAAGCCGGTTTAAATGGTATAATGGTGATTTATCACCCAATGGAAATTGAATTAGCCTAACTATGAGTACATTAGGCTTAATGAAATGTTAAATGAGGTTATGAAATGAATTGAAAAGAATTAAATGGTAAATGGAGCTCAAATGAGCATATTGAGGACTTGTGTATAAATACGGAATTATACGTATTTTGTCGAATACGGAAAGTCTTGATACCAATATGTGTATCTCGACGAGTACGCCAACTTTCATAAAAGGCTTGAAGTGATTCGACGAATATAGAATCAAATGGACCTTGATTTGACTTGAAGTTGTATTAAGGGGAATTAATGGACTTAAATGTAAAATGCACTCTTATATAAGCAATTACCTTCATTCATTTCATTCTCTTGTTTCAAACCCTAGGACAGCCATTTCTTTCTTCTTTCTTCAATTTCTTCTTCCTAGAGAGTGTGTTAAAGGTGATTAAAGAGAAGGAGCATCCATCATCTTCCTCTTCTTCATCTTCTTAGAGTTTTTCTTGACATTGGAGCTTCAAGGGGAGCAAATCCAACTCAAGTGAAGCTAAACAAGGGAGTAGTGTTTCTCAAGCTTCAATTAAGGCAAGCTATACATGTCTTTATGCTTGTTATAGTGGTTTCCTTGCTTTTGATGGAATTACACGATGAGTCAAATATATGGTTCATTATGGGTTTTAAAACCCTAATTAGATTGTGTATGGTTGTTTGGATTGATTGGAATGGATGGTGTGTGTGGATGGGGACAGGAGGTCCCATTGTTCTTGCAGGTGGTGGAGGAATAAGGGGGAAGTGAGTATGAAAGAAGAGAGTAGGAATCAGAATTCCGAAATGGAGTTTTGGACCGTTCGCTCGAGCGAACTGGGCAGTTCAGTCGAGCGAACATGGTTCTGTTTCAGGAAAAATCGTGTTGGACCAGTCGCTCGAGCGGATATTAAAATGCGGTCGAGCGACCAGGGTTCTGTGAGGGGTCCGCTTGAGCGAACTTCACTCGCTCGAGCGAACTGGTACAAAAACCTATATTAATTAGAAGTGAAGAATTTGGCGTGAGTTTCATAATTCGTGAAACCTAAGAGCACTTAGGTGATCTTAGATACTCCTCATATATGAGATAACTTGTGATTCATTCCGATGGATCAAGAAGTTAAGATTAGTCGTGTTTAAACCTTACTATGTGCTACGAGGATTATTATAAGGCATCAAATTCACTAAAAGTAATGTCATCAACAGTAATACATGCATTAATAACCCTCGTTCACATCAAGGTTGGTTAGAGCAGTAGTTTAGAATTAGACTGAGATTAGTGTGACTTGTTATAGAGTCTGGCACTACCTAGTGGTTTCCGAACTCAATATTATATTGAATTGAATTGAATTGCATAAATTGATAAAGGAAATGATTATTCCTACTGCAGTAGATGAGATTGGGGTGTTCCGGAGCCCGTGGTGACACCAGTGATCTCTGATCAAGACAGTGGGAGATCCCACCTTATTTGGACCGAAAGGTCATTGACTGAAAAGTCATATATGGAAAAGCCACTAATAAATATTGAACATCATTAATGAAATGAATATGAATTGCTTCCTTTTTGGAAGGTCTGCATGGAGTTGGATCCAATACTAGTGTAGTTGCCATATTATTGTCATGGTTATTAATGTTTATTATGAATGGTTTAGCATTGTTAAACGATGAATGGTTAGGAATTATGGACATGTTGTAAATATATGTATACCTTGTTGAACCGTCGTGTTCACGGTATTACTGATGATATTGCAGGCTCAGCTACCCGTGCCGGTCCCTCAGCGACCGTCCAGGCATCGGATGAGGCCCATGCGCTACCTCCAGGAGGTCTAGCAGAGTGGACATGATTAGAGAGCGTATACATGGAAAATCCTTTGGAAACTTTGTATAAGTTATTTTGTATATACATTATGGTATTGTAATTAATAGAAGTGATATACCCTGCATTGTATTGTAAATATGCAGTGGTTGTTAGTATGGGAACTGAAACAATGTAAAGTGGACTTTAACGTTTAAATTAGATGTTCTCATTTATTTTGTATAAATCATTGTCAATGTATATTCTTGTATGTTCCGCACTGTACATTGACAGGTTCGTAGGTAAGATCCCTTGTAGGCTTCGTTGTAACTTCGGTTAAACGGGGTTTACGGGAGTAAGTATGAGCTTCGTGGCCCGGGGGTTAACCCTAATGACTCTGATCTCGGGTCCGGGTCGTGACATTCTTTCTTTCATTACTGTCATATTTATGTTGATTTGTTTTCTCCTATTTAAAATTGTAGTTATGTCATTTATTTTCTTGCAGATTTTCTACTTGGTTGGGTTTGGTTTATTTTGTCTGGAAACACTTGTAAGCTTGTGGTTACTTTAGGTTCAGGTTAGTACCAGAAACACCTCGATCCCTACGTATGTCACGATCTGTAATGCTTCAGCTTTGCTTCTTGATTTTTTAAGCTTTTCCGATTCATCTTTGTTTGGTGGTTATCTTTCTTTTTTGCTCATCTATTTCTAAGTGTCTCATCTTTAACTAAATTATATAGGGCCAATGGAATCTGTTAACTTAAAAAAATAAAATGGTTCTTTGCATAGTGACCCAATAATATGAAGTGTACCTACTTTTTTTCCTCTGTGATTTAAACAACCAATATATTATATGTTTAATAATGTCTGTTGTTTGCTTCCCTTTTCTTCCTGAAGAAAGTTTACATGTATTTCAGAGGTGCCAAGAATTGAGGTCTGATGCTGTGATCTGTCTTCTCATATTATGTCTGTCCTTTGCTTCCCTTTTGCTCAGTAATATATATTCTGTAATATAGATTACTTTATATAGGTTCTGTAATATAGATTGTTTATACATTATTGATCATTATTAACAAGTGATCATTATTAACAGGTGAGGACAGTGTGTAGTGTTGAGGTCTGTTTTCTGTTGTGTAGTGTTGTGCTGTTTTGCTTTTTTGGTCTCCTCTGTTCAGCTTTTCTCTCAGTTTTCTGTTTGGCCTTTTTGCCAAGTTTGGGATGGCTTTTTCTTATAAGCCTCCCCTTTTAGTTTTTCCCAGTAATTTGGGGGCTTTATGCCCATTTCCCTCTTTTCTCTCATTACAAATTTATCTTCAAGCAAAAAAAAAAAAAAGGTGAGGACGGTATCAAGAGAGCTGGTGCGGGATGCAGTACATGATGTGAGTCCAATAAAATGTAACTTGAAAGCCCAATCCTAGATTAGACCATATGTAATATGTTGTACCGGGTGATGCACCTACTACTGGCAACGACTCTCTGGACATGCACACAAGCTCCAAGTCACTTAACAATTTTAATGGCCCAAGGGATACAACTTGGTCCTGGGCAGTTTGGGTTTCATTACTTAAAGCTTGCCCACACGCAATTTAAGCCGGGCTTGGACGTTGGTCTATTCATGATGAAGTGTGTATTATTTATTTTACAGACACATCACACATAGACAAGTACTCAACGATGATAGAATTGCTAATGACTATGTCCTCTCACTCTAATACAGGTTTTTGGTTTATATCTATAGACCACACAAACTTTAATTCTTAGCTGCCATCCATTTTGACAAGGCCACAGGTTTTGTGGTGTTGATGGTGTTACTTTGTGGGCACTCTTTCTAAAATGAAGAGAAGACAGGAATGAAAAATCAGGAATGAAGAATGGAAGAAAAATGACATTAAGTGTCATTGTTATTATTATTTTATTTATTATTTCAATTGTTATTGTTATTGATGATGATGTTGATGTCACTGTTATTAATTTAAGTGATACTAAAGCTCTCTTATATAAATTTTATTTAGTGATTGGTGATGAAAGTGATGTGCCTGCTTTCTATAAATGGCCCGCTGACGGTAAAGGCCCACAAAGGAATGTTGAAGAAAGGTCCATAAAGATAAACACATTTTATTTTAGAGGCTAAGGTTTATTTGAGATGGGCCTTTACCCAGTACTGGAAAATTGGTACTTGGTTAGGCTTTTTGCTCAGTAATGTACATGATGGAAAACAGCGCAAACACAATAAATGGGCAAAAAAGTAAAATAAAAAAATAAAAATGAGTTTCCTGTGATACAATACATGTACGTATTTATTGCGAATAAAATCTCTTCTTCTCTTCTCTACTGGGCGGTTTAATTCCTCAAAAGGTGGTTTTTTTATTTTTTTATTTTTTATTATTATTATTTTTTGTACGCATTGGTTTTATCTTATGGTTTTTGGGTTCTATTGGAAAGATCCGATCTTTTTTGGGCATAGGCAATGTTCTTTGTTGTGAAAGTTGGAATTTCTTCTTTTGGTAGATTTTTGGTGAGGTTTTTTTTTTTCTTTGGTACGCATTGGTTTTATCTTATGGTTTTTGGGTTCTATTGGAAAGATCTGATCTTTTTTGGGCATAGGCAATGTTCTTTGTTGTGAAAGTTGGAATTTCTTCTTTTGGTAGATTTTTGGTGAGGTGGATTTTTTTTTTTGTACGAATTGGTTTTATCTTATAGTTTTTTTGGTTCTATTGGAAAGATATGAACTGTTTTGGGCATAGGCAATGTTCTTCGTTGCCTATGAGTTTGGTCGGATACCCTTTTTTATCGGGGTATGTGTTCTAAATATTATGCTTGCATGGTCTTTTTTTTTATAATGATTTGATGATGAATGTGCAGCAAATATCTTTAATTTTATTTATTGACAACCAATTGACTTGGTATTTGAACTCATTTTCTGCACTATAGATAGATATCATTCCATTCTATGTTTAAGATGCAGTCCGTTTCCTCAAACTACTTGCAAAATCATGTGAAGTCTTTGCATCTTGGCTTTATAATATATGTTAGCTGTGGGCTAGAACTCAACTCATGACCAAATGAGGTTCGTTGACTATTAATGTTTTCTGTGTATGAGTAGTAGAGGAAGTTGCAGACCAATGAGGTTGGGCTGCTGAGTGTTTACTAGCAGTGAATTCTGGTAAGAGGAGGCATAGATTATACCTGATTTACATACTAAAAGTATGAGCATTGCCTTTGGGGCTGCAAAGTATGTCCTGCTAAGTATTTTTATTTAACACTGAATTTTCTTGTAAGAGGAGGCATTGTATGTGTTATGCAAGTGAATTCGCGGGGGAGCGATGCGTGGCGGGTAGGTGAATTTGAGGTGGCGGCAGGTGATTTCACGGGGCAGGTAATTTTCCTTCCTAAAAAGTCTCTATCCTTTCCAACATTCTCCATCCCCAACCCTGAAATTTCTCTATTTTGGATTTCTATTTTATCTTCTTATGTTAACTGTAATTTTAAGCCGTAATTGATTTAAGGAGTTGGAAGTTTAAAGGCATCTATTACACATTTTGTTTCTTTAATCCAAATGGGAAAGATATGACAGAAGTCAATGTGGGCTTTATCGTTCGTGGGGATTGGTTCGGGTTGATGGCGGCCAACTAGATAGCTATTTTTAGTCCTCAAATTTTCTAAGAAAGAGAAATAATCTCATGATGACGCAGATGATGATCCATAGGGATTTTCTATTTAACACTCTTTTTGACTCACATGGGGGCAGGGCTTGATGGAAGGCCAATTCTATTTCAATCCAAAGTCACATGAACAATCAAATTGTCCAAGTCATGAAAACGAAATTATATAAAATTCATCATTTATACATTTATCTATTCAATTGTGTATAGAACTCAAATAGAATTGGAATTCGGGGGAGTGCATCTCATTAGACGGTTAGTTCTACAGATGGTGTGGGCAAAGGAAACTGGAGCCCACATGGATGTGTTTAGGGCATGTTTTGTAAATCGAGAGGAATCCTTTACCTAGAAGTTTCCTTCATTCCTCTGGGCCCACTAGGCATCACACACCACATGAACAAAATCATGGGCCTGAAATCAAACAGCTCAGAGTAAAAACACTTTGGTCTATATTTGTAGCCGTCCATGCATTCTGTCATCAGTGGGCCCACTAATGTTATTCTCTATCAATTTTAAGTCTCAAATTATCCTAAAATCTCTCAATTACAATATCCCTCTTACGTCATCCTAAAATCTTTCAAAGGAAATTACTTCCTTTTGAATTATCCTAAAATCTCTAGATGAGATCCACCAAGATTCATCCGTCTAAATTTCTCAAAGTTAGAGATCCTCAAGATTCATTCATCTAGATATTATCTCACATTGATCAAGCCAATTGTTCAGGTAGTTTGTGCCATATAGCAACAGCGCCATTGATCATCAATATACGTTGTAGATTTCATGGGTGCAAAGAGTACTATCATTCGGTAAACACATGCACTTCACTACTCGCCCTCCCTCACCCTCATCTCGATTGAAGAAGTAATCATAGGAGAAGTTGGAAAGGGGCTGGATCTGTATTCCTATTTGCAAAAGAGGAGCAGTACACACATCATCTTAATAGAATAAGGTAATCTATCATCCTACTTCATGCAAGAATTTCATAATATAGAATACAGGATGAGGCTTTGGTTTTTTATTTTTTTAATTTCCAGATCTACTATTAACTATGATGCCCTCCAGAAGGAGAGGAATGACCGATCTTATTAAAAAAAAAGTTGATTTGAGCAGAAATGTCATAATTTATTTTTTACATTTATTCCTTTTTTTTATTAATCTTATTGATTTTTGTCATGTAGTTCTATTTTTATTATTATATTTTGATGAAGAGGCCTGTTTATTAAGATTTTTTTTACATTCATTCCCTTTTTTATTAATATTATTTATTTTTGTCATGTAGTTGTATTTTTATAATTATATTTTGATGACGAGGCCGGTTTATTTAGATTTAAAGTTTTTATTTTTTATGTTTATTTTTACATTCATTCCTTTTTTTTATTAAAATTATTGAGTTTTTACATGTAGTTCTACTTTTATTATTATATTTTGATGAAGAGGCCGGTTTATTTAGATTTATGTTTTTTTTTCTGTTTTATTTTTACATTCATTCAGTTTTTTTATCAATATTATTTATTTTTGCCATGTAGTTCTATTTTTGTTATTATAATTTGATGACGAGGCCGGTTTATTTAGATTTATGACTAAAAGCTTTGGGGCTGGCCTTGGGCTGAAAATGGACCCGGGTAGAGTATAAAATTCGATCCTTAATATGAATGGGCTGCACTTACGTTGGCCTAGGCCTGTGATTGCCCTTACTTCTAGCATTTAGCAGGCAGTTACTAGAGAGAACAGGGCCTTAATGACAATTTCCTACCAAAAGCAACAAATAAGTAAATAAGAAGGCCTTCCATTCTAAATTGAATGAACGATAAAATGTAATTAGAAAATAACTAGAGTTATCTAATTTGCATAAATCAGGCAACTCAGTTCTAATTTAGATAACTCTAGATTATGTAAGGAACCAAATTCAAGTCCAAGATTTTTTTTAAAAAAAATGCACCTCAATCACAAAATCAATAAGACCTGATCTAAAAGAATCTCATCCATAGTCCACGAACGTCCTAAGGCCTATTAGTCTATGCAACACTAGACATAAAATTATATCTAAAGTTGTGGCTATTAGACTGAAAACAGTTGAGAAAATAATAGGTCCATTCCAAAGTGCCTTTGTCAAAGGTACAAGTATTTTCTATGTATAAATAATCATAAGCACTACAATGTTGCATAATGTGCCGTTAAGATACATTAGTTAATATTTTGATATTTTGGGTGCGTTTGGTCACAGCAACTACTGATAGCGATTGAGGTTATGTAGAAGCTGTTGTTGTTGCTGATGCTGATGCTTAGAAGCTGTTGCTGTTGTTGAAGCTGAGGGGACCGAGATTATGGAAAATCAGCGATTTGAGGCTCTAGAAGCTGTCGCTGTAGCTTGTTGTTGTCTTGTATTTGCGTTTGGCCAATCGCTGTACTAATCGCTAGAAAGTTGCTGTGACCAAACGCATCATTGACATTTAACACTTTATTTACATGGTTAATATTTAAATAGACTCAAGTATAAACAGACTGACATTTGAAAGTGGAATCACGATCACGAAAATAGAAGAAATACATTACAAAAAAGAATCGGTGTTTTTGTTGGCAGAAATTGAAAAATGTAAGTTTTATTAATACATCTTCAGCACTATTCTATGAAATATCATTAACGGATTCTAATTCATGTAAAAATTGAACATGTAGTATCAATTAAGCAAGAAATTGGGAAGAATGAAGATGTTGGAGCAAATACTTTGGACCAAATAGAAATATTATTGTGGAGACAAATGCAGGTGTTGACAAAATATTAGGTGCTGAGATAAGTTAATGTGTTGAGACAAGTGCAAGAGATGAGACAAGCGACATAAATGACACAGGTGGATAGGGTGAAACAACTGCACGAATCGAAAAAGTTGATGGACAAAAGAAATATTATAAATTGAATGATGGAGACTTATAAACATTATTCCTATTTTATTTTAATAAATTAGCCCTTCATATCATAGTTCTTTTATTTACTTTTTTGTATACTCATTCTATTTACTAGATCTTTAAGATATTTTCTTTTAAATAATTTTATTTCTTATTTCTGCTCACCATTTTGCTTTCTTTTTATCATTTTTATAAGGTTCATATAACATTTATGCATGGTATATGGAAGTAGAAATTTTAGTTATTGCATTGCAGGATGGAGCGTTAACATTAGCCTCCTCTCTTACTGTATCCCATGATATGTTACATAGCAGAGACAACTCTAGCATCGTCGCCACTGATACCATAAAGAACACGGTAAGTTTGGCTCAAACATGATTCGATTTTTTGCTTTTGACGATTAATTTAGATTTATACATAAGATTCTTTAAAAATGTTTGCCTTTATAAAGAAAATCATGCATCTCATATGCATTTAACCAACAATTACGTCCTATTTATATTTTAAATTACTTTCAATTGACCTCTCTCTCTCTCTCTCTCTATCAAATATCCACTCCCCATGAATGGGAAGGCAAAATGTATATGGGGTTCTCCAAAAGATGGTGACCAATTTTGAATTTCTTATATAATTATAATAAATGTAGTTTATTTGTTTACTCGGTGTCTACTTTCAATTTAAAATAGGTTTTCCTTCGATGAATTAAATGTGAGCCCTGAAACGCTAGTCCTAATCTATAAGTTAGAGAGTATAGGGCATAGGGGAGCGGTTGTTGGGATATTACTCTTGTTGACTTAAATGAAATTCATCTGGAATTCCTATAAAAGAGGGGAAAAAAAAACCCCCAAAGAATTTTTTTTTTTTGCTAAATTGCAAATTGAATTAAGAAAGAGAGAAAAGATTACAGCAAAAAAAAACAATAAAACAGAGAAGAAAAGCAACAAGAGAAAGAAACAGCAGAGCACTAGTTCAACCCATGAGGAGGCTGATTACAAAGAAGAAAGAAAGAGTTTAAAGAGCTGCTGGAGAAGGAAGAAGACATATAACTTAGAAAAATAGTCGCATCCTCTAAAAAGAAATTAATCACAGATTGAAGGGAGGGCACCTTGTTGGAGAAGAGAACCATATTCCTTTCTTTCCATAAGCTGAAGAGAGCAACTATGAAGAGGGCGCCTAGACCTTTCTTGGCTTTCGAGCAAGAGTTTGTGGAGAAGGAGATCCATTTGGCTGAGGCAGAGCAGGAAGAAGAGGACTGAATGTTCCCTTTTATCTCCAGCCAATCCCAAAAAGAGGATGCAAATGGACATAGGAAGAACAGGTTTAGAGCCGATTCCTGATGGGAGCCACAGAGGGGGCAAGTGGACGCCAGCTGCACACCAATGGATTGAGCCCAGACATTGGTGGGAAGTTTGTTGTGGAACAACTTCCAGGCAAAGCAAGCAGTAGAGGGCTTGAGGAGACTGTTCCAAGCAAAACTGTGCCAAACTCTAGGGATGCTTTTGTGTCTGATAGATTCCCAAGTAGCAGAGAAAGACAGGTTGGAGGAGTTGGAGCTGGTCCAGATCAGAGCATCAGGGTCTTCCTGCAACGAGTAAGAGGCTGATAGGAACGAAGAGAAAGAAGCAGCCTGCTGAAGGTTGAAAATGCTAGAAAATCTTAGGGGATCAGAAAGGAAATCCTTCACTGAAACTAACCAAGAGAATTTCATATCAGGGAAAATCTGCGCCAAAGAGAGGGGGCCATGCCATTTGTCGTGCCAGAAGCTAATTCTTTTGCCATCACCCAGAAGCCAGCGACTGTTTTGGAAAATGAAGTGAGAACATCACTTGATAGGCCTCCAGATACAAGAGCCAGAGGAAAGGGAGCTGGGATGCCAAGGAGAGAAACCTTTGAGGTACTTTGCTTTGAACCAGTTGACCCACAGGGAAGAAAAAGAGATAGCAGACCAACCCAACCTAACTGAATTAGCAGAGATCATATCCTTGATGCGACAGAAACCCAGGCCTCCTTCACTCTTCGGCTGGCAGACAGAATTCCAATTGATAAGGCTCTTTTTAGCTTGCTCAGGGCCCCCCAGACCGCAGAAAATTTTTCATCCATTTTTCCAAGAATTTACAAACCAAGGAAGGAATTGGGAGAACCAAGAGGATGTGAATGGGAAGACTTTGAAGAACATGCTTAATAAGAATGTCTCTCCAAGCAAAGGAAAGCATATTGCATTTCCAACAGCCGAAAAGAATCCTTGAGAGTCTCAAAATACTGAGCTTTGGGGCTGCCAATGAATAGAGGAACACCCAAGTATATTTTGCTGGAAAGGAGGCCCGAGGAATGTCTAAGAATCTCAAAGTTCTAGCCTTAAAAGACTCTCTGCTGTTTCCAAAAAGAGCATTACTTTTCCTGAGGTTGAAATGTTGCCCAGCTGCCTTTTGGTAGGCTTCCAAAACACCCTGAATAGCTTTGATGCTCCTAGAAGTGGCTTTGAAGAAGAGGAGAATGTCGTTGGCAAACATGAGGTGACTGACAGAGGGAGAAGCTGGAGCTTTGTAAATCGGAATCACCTGATTTTGGGAGACAAGCTTAGGAGTTCTTCCGTTAATAAGAAAAGGTAGGGAGAGAGAGGGTCTCCCTGCCTAAGCCCTCCCTTGACTTCAAAGTAGCCTGCTGGTTCTCTATTGATGACAACAGAGCCTTTAGAGAAGCAGATGCATTCAGAAATAAGAGTCGACCAGTCCTTGCTAAACCCAAAGAAATCCAAAGCTTTGAAAAGGAAATTCCAGTTTAATTTGTCAAAAGCTTTGGAGATATCCACCTTGATACAAATTCCTTTGCCTTTGGGACCCTTTTGGAGATTCTGAGTGAGCTCATGAGCTAAAGCTATGTGATCTTGGATTCTTCTACCTTTTAAGAAAGCCACTTGATGAGGAGAGATAAGGCTTTGGAGAACAGCTGCCATTCTAGACGCAAGGATCTTGGAAATAACCTTGTAAGAGGAATTGAGAAGGCTGATAGGGCGGTAGTCTCCAAAAGAAGAGGGTGCTGCAACTTTAGGAATGAGAGAGATGAAGAAGGAATTTGAAGCTTTCAGAAGCTTTTTGGAGACAAAGAAATTTTTTATTGCAGCTGTTACAACTATGTGAACAATATCCCAGCAACTGGTGAAGAAGCTGCTGGAGAAACCATCAGGACCAGAAGAGCTAGATTTGTTGAGGCTAAAAACTGAAGTTCTAATTTCTTCATTTGAAGGAATTGCCTGCAGAATGGAATTTTGAGCATGGGAAACTTTCTGACTTTGCACTTGAAAGAGCAGGGGATCCAAAAGAGCAGGGGAAGGAGTGAAGGAGGCAGAGAAGAAATCCACAGCTGCAGATTTAATCTGGGCATGGTTTTCAAGAGAATTTCTGTTGAATTCTATCTTATCAATGCGATTCTTGGAACCTATGATTTTTGCAGCAAGGTAGAAGAATTTAGTATTTTTATCTCCTTCCTGCAGCCATCTAATCCTGGATTTCTGCTTCCAATGGGTTTCTTCTGCTTGGAGCAAGTTTTGGAGCGAGCTTCTTGCGAGGCCTAGAGCAACCTTGGTGGATTCCTGGGGGTCTGAATCCATACTATCTTGCAATTGGAGGATACTGGATTCTACAGCTGAAATATTGTTCTTGAGGAGCCCAAAAATTTCCTTATTCCAAGCTTTCAGCCTTAATTTAAGAGCCTTTAGTTTCTGACTAAGAATGAACTGGGGATTGCCACTAACTGGGAGTTGCCAAACTACAGCTACCAGATCTTTGAAGGAGGGGTGAGCAATCCACATTTCTTCAAACTTGAAAGGGATAAATCTAGCTACAATGGGAGGACGCTTGGTAAGTAGAATGGGACTGTAGTCTGAGCTTTGTCTGACAAGGTGCTGAAGGAGGCTATCTGGATAGGAGAGAAGCCAGGCTTGATTGGTGAGAGAGTGGTCTAGCTTGGCTGCAACATAGGATCTATCTTTTCTGTTGTTAGACCAGGTGAAGTTACTGCCTGAAAAGCCAATATCCTGGAGGCCTGAGGAAACTATCATGTTATTGAATTCAGAGGAAGCTAGGGAGTTAATGGGATGGAGACTGAGTTTTTCAGAACTAGAGGAAACAACATTGAAGTCTCCTATGACAGCCCAGGGGAAGTTATTAGAGAAAGGAAGGGAGCTCAGGTACTGCTAGAGGGATCTTCGTTGAATGAGAGAGGTGGAGGCATAAATACCAGTTATGAACGTGGTTGGGCAGTTGGAGGAGGGGGAGAGGGATATAGTGAGGTGTTGGGAGGAGAAGTCTACTATTGTGGAAGAAAAGTTAGGGGAGGATTTGATAAAGCACCAATAGAGGGACAGGTTGCAAAGAAATTTGTTCAACATAATACATACCCAATCAAATGTGCATTGGAGCCGATCTAAATGTGCCATCATCAAACAAATATTGCCATTAATTTTAATAATAGTACAGTTGTAGCGGTAAGAAGACCATCCTTCAGTGAGAGCCACTGTATCATGAATGTCAGTCTTTTTTCTACATGCCTTTCATCTTATTAACTTCAATGACCATGATTATATGCAACATAACGTACAACGTTTATACCACATCACCATAACAAGGGCTTAGTTGTAGTAGGAGGCCTTAAAACCCTGGAGTAAGATCTGTGAAAATGGCGTACAATCGGTAATCTAAGAGGGAAGACACGGTCTGTCAACACTCGCATTCCAAATGGCTCAATGTTTGAATAACACAAAAGCCTCTTCCCACCATTATCTTGAAAGCTTCTACCAATGTGAGCTCTTACTATTGAATTGTGCTTCTTTGATCCAAGGTGAGGTTGGGGAGACGGTTGCGGGGCTGTGCCCCATGTTTCCATCACTAAAGGCTCAAAAATCGCTCTGTTGATGCTGTTAACCATCTCTGTCGGGGAATCGAATCCGTTAGTGGAGTTGAAGAACATTTGGAATGCTTTTAAACCACCCAAATATAAACGTCTGCGTAGTTTTGGCACACCAATGACTCCATCCTCTAGAGCCATCTTAAGGAAATCTTTCTTTTGCTTGTTAACAATATCTCTAATATACTCGCTTGAACCTTCAATGCCCAGCTCTGGGTTCTCCTTCAAGTATAGAAGGACGAGATTCAACTTCCCATCTTCATTTTCCTTCTGAATCATAACAAAGAGAACTTGCTTTAGAGATAAATATAGTGTTAAAGAAACACTTTCTAAGTGGTTTTCTTTTTCAAAGAATTTTTTTTCTGATAGATCCCTTTGCCAAATTTAAAGTTTAGGATTCGCCATGCAGTGCTGGTGACGGTCAATCCAAATTAAAGCCTCCCCATTGACCTAGCTCATGTGAATTGGCAAGCATATATAAGTGATATCAATCTCGCTATTGTGATTTCCACTTGGTTTTAGAACAAAAAAGTCCATTTTATAAAAGAAAGAAAAATTGCACTAGTTTGATCTTTCTATCCTCCCTTCCCCGTTCATTGAGGTGGGCTTGACAGTGATGAAAATCTTTGTAAACCATACGATGAATAGATCATACTCCAAAATCTTTTTTTTTTATTCCTTTTTTTTTTTTAGAATGGTTACTCCAAAACCTTATCAAGGATAAAGCAACCTTCATATTTTAATTTCTTTAGTGTAATTTCATATTTCTTTTTTAGGCCATCGTGAATAGGCCATTAATCTGTACTCAAACTCATGTGCATCTATAATCTTACTAGATGGTAGATGCCTATTCGGGGATTGATCCTTTGGTAGTGGCTACTGTGTGAGATGAGACACCCTTGCTACTGGGGTTTCTTGTGTTTCTTACATTGAGCATCTATATAAATTCAAACGAGTTTCTCACATATATAAAACTTAGGCAGGTAGGTAAACATCATGTTTACTTTCAAGATTTTTACCTCATAGCTCTGCATGTCATTCAAAAGGCGTGCTGAAACCATGAGCAATCTTGTAATCACATCCACGTTCGAGTGCGTCATTTGGTGCATGGATAACCCTGGGCTTACCAAGTAACAGGCTGGAAGAATCATCGTATGAGCTGCAATGGATGTCGTACCTGTTTGGATATATTCATCAATGGATGGAGCATATCGTCTTCTGCTCCAATCTGCCTCCTTGAGCCATGACATAAAGGTTTCACACCACTTCACAAAAAAGAAAAAAGTAAAAAAATCAAAGTCTGTTAGACTTTTGGCTTTCAAAGGCCATTGGGGTCCAAAGTCCAAAGTCCTAATTTGAGTTCAAACCGACACTACAATGTTTGCCATATATGATTCATTTATTATTGGAATAGTAGATTTTGAAAAGAAAGACTAAAAAAGGTCATAAAATATATCATAGAAGTAGGGGGTTTTCCAAAATCTTATTTTAGGCCCCTCATCTTATCCATCTGTGGTTGGCTACTTGGCTAGGAGGACAAATGCATACTTTCTCCAATTAAACACTCACCAGGTCTCGAACACTCTTCGTCACATCAACTTGATGCCGTTCATAAAACATTTTGATGGTATCATCAACAAGGTCACTAAGAGCATCAAAGATAACTTTGCCATGGCCGGATAGTCCCTTCCCGTCCCATCTATAAAATGATCAAACAATCAGAAAAGAAAAGAAGAACAAACAAACATTAAAACAAGAAAATCAGGAGCAATGTAATGTAATGAGCATTGTTATGACTTGATGAAATAGTACTACTACTGTACCTTCCAACTGCTTCAGTGAGAGTATGCAGTTCATCCATAGAACCTTCCATATCGAAGAAATCATCAGCGACTGTAACGAGGATTGCGCTCTTGCAGACCAACATCCTGACATCGGAGAGTGAAGGGAGATATGCACCGGAGGCAACGGAGTAGTAACAGTACGTGGTTTTCTCACGACCAAATCCAATATCTCGTAGACCGGAGTCCCTGCCCCACCTAATTATTTCATGAGACAAAAAGTGGGTGAGTTCGGACTTAGGGGATGCATGATGGTGAAAGACAAGTCTAAGTAAACCATGCATTTTGATCAACAAATTAACATGCAAAATGTACATGTACATATACATGCATGTGTATACAACACCTGTGAAGCAATATTTTTTGTTTCTTTTTTTTTTTGCTTTGACTTTTTTATTTTATTTTTTGAATCGTTCTGTTAAGAATGGATTGACTCTAATTTAATGGTTGTACTGATGCTTGTTCCCATTTAGATCACTTGATATAAAGATAAAATGGAGATATATTCCACTATAGAGTGATTTAGAGCAAACATGCTGAAAGGAATTTTCTTCAGAGAGACAGAGAAAGGGAATGAAAAACTCATGGAAGGAGAGAAGCATTGGGCCTGTATTTTATTAGAGTAATCTCTAGAAATAGAAGGAGCTTTGAAGGCTTGTCATTTTCATTTTCAGAGGAAGGATAGCATCTCATTTTTCTCCGTTGATGTTGCCATGTAGGTCGCCTATTACCATTAAACCAGGTAAATCTTATGCCTTCATGATTGTTTTGATGTTTTTCCTTTCATGTTGATTTGCTCTTTGTTAATTTGGTTGCCTTTCCCTAAGCATTTGGTTAGTGATTTCTATTGAAAAATTATATTGATCACCGATCGAGCAATTGAAGAACCTCCCCATTAACATAAAACAAGATATGGTCAATCTAAAAACCATTCTAGAAGCAACACCAACTTAAAATGTCAGTGGCTCAGGCCCACTCACCACAGGCTTACAAAAAGAAAAGACTTGAAATATGTCGCCGGTCTGGCTAGCTTGTCCCAAGTCCCGACTAATATTGACAATCCAGGCAGAGTCTATTAAAAAGTTCAAAACACCTCCATCTTTATTAGGCCTAGAATGTACTTTTTAATCTTTAGGCGTAGCAAACACATGTGGTCCAAACCCAGATCTTCGCCTGAGCTAAAGAGACCGTCATCTGGGTTACTTTCGAGCCCCAAACTAGCGGACAAAAAACTTAAAGCACACCCAAGATATGGTGGGCTAGTGGGCCACCATAGAGATGTGATTGTGGAAGAATTTGATGTACCTTGTAACCTGCTCGAGTTCGTTCTTGAAAATGAATTGACGGAGTGTGTAGTTTTCCTTCGCAAGTCGTAGCAGTTTGTTGCTGTTTAGGCATGATATCCTGCAATATTTACATGCAAAGCAGCAACAGTACATGCCAGTCAGTCATGAGATCACATATAGATATACTCCAAGCTATCTCCTCTCTCCTCATGGTAATGTCAATAAATACCTGTAATAGGAGGCCTTTCCCATCCAAAGATAGTCGTCGCTCTCGCTTCCTTCAATGCTCACTCTATGCTCCAGATGCTCCGATCGTGCGAGCCAGGGGAGTCTTAGCTCATGCTCAATCTGGGCAAGCCACACCGTCCATCCATGTCAGTATGAGGATCATCAAAGGGGTGATCGGATTGGAACCAGTGCTTTGGACATGTTCCATATCCGGACCAATTTGTTCAACACTGTTGGAAGTAGGGGTGGCTATTCTTCTACGGGTTTTTGATATGTTTTTCTTTTGTTCTTTCCTTTTCGGTGGTAAGCTAATCCATAGATCACCTAATGAATGTTTTAACTGGAAAATGGAAATGACCCTAAAAATTCTTGAATAGCATGGTAAGTTACCTCTCTTTGAATATTGAATGTCACAACACTATCCTTTGCATTTTTGATGTTTAGTCCCCTCTCTAGTAATGTTCTTGAGAAAGACCTGGTTTCCTCAAGTTCATTTTCTCCTGGGAAAATCACCTCTGTTGCTCTGTAAACATTTAACAAGGTGCTCAACAAGCTATCATAGTTTTGTTCCATATATGATGTTATGTCCTCATGTTGCAGGAACCAACAAAGCCTTCCTGCATACAACAAACAAACAACATACATACAGTTGGTGAAAGAAATCAAATAACAAACACAAATGGGAGAGTGAAGAGAGAGAGAGAGAGAGAGAGAGAGAGAGAGGAGAGAGCTAATAAGCATGGGAGGAATATTGATTGATTGGTTCCTTACTGGGGGATACACGATATCCATGCATTCTCAGCAACCGAAACGCTAAAGAATCTTTGTACAAACGAAGTGGCACCAGGCGATTGCTCTCTCTCTTGTCCTCCTCTGCTTCTTGTCCCATCCAATTCCTTCACGTTACGAGTTGTAACATCAGTACAGACTTCTAAAAAGAATCATGTTGGGCCGGAGACATTTTGTCTAATTCATATCCAATTCTTCGATGGAAAAGAGTACATACTGTGTTGTTAAAACAATAAGTGCCTTGAAAACATGTGTTGCTCAAGTATACTGAACTCCACACTTATTAATCCTGTGGCTGTCAAAAGTGTGAAATTCAAACCAACCTCGAGTTGAATGGGTCAACCCGAGCCCTTTTTTAATTAGCTGGGTTATTCTAATTTTGTTTGTGGGTGACTCAGGTTGGATCCTGACACGTCAAATAGCAAGATTGAAGTCAATTGGTTCGGAACCCGGCACGTTTGTTTTAGTCCATTAATAAATGTCTACCTGAACCTACTACACAATTAATTAAGTTGTGCGACTAGGTCAATTGGTTCGGTGTAGGAGTCCAGTTTATGTATCTTACTTATAAACACGGCGCAACACATCTTCTATTTCCTCCGAAAAGTGCTCTGATAGCCCCAATCTTCCCAGTTGATCGACCATGCTCAGCTTTATAAGTTCTTCATCAATGGGATACAAGTGGGGAACTGCGCATATTAATTCCATAGTAAGTACCATCGAATATATATATATATATATATCAATGTCCTTTCATGATAATCACAATTTTTATAAACAATACATGCACGCCCCCACAAAAAAAAAAAAAAAAAAAAGGAAAAAAAAAAGAAAAAGAAAAATGCATTTCATTATACTGTTCTCATTAAAGTGGGAGTGCTACTTTTTCAAAATAAAATCTGTAATTTACTAAAAACATGATTTTTTTTTCTTTTCCCCTATAGCTAAGAATTTATATGACCGAAGTATTGCAAAGGAGAAAACTTGCAACAAAATATAAAATGATAAATTACAGCCCCAACCCCTCGTGTTAAAAATAAATAAATAAATAAATAAAGAGGAACAAGGTAGTCATGCCAAGTACTCACCCCCTCCATGCCTGCATCTTTGAACCATGGATTCCAAGTAAAGCTTAAAACCTTTGTTTCCTGTCACCATGAAAGCACGAGCTGTTGCGGAAGGCGATTGGAACAAGGATCCATCTTTGCTTTGGTTTTGGAGTATTGTCTTGTGGTGTATGAGACCTTGTGGTGGAGGCAAGGCTTCTAAGTAGGATAAGAGAGGGGGATGATAAGCATCACCTAAAGATGCTTCCCTGCACAAGTGTAACCCTTCAATAAGTCTAGAATAAAAGAAAATATATGATACAACATAAAGTAGTACTTCTACAAGTACATAAATCTCCTTTTCCGTTTTTCTTTATCCTAAAATAGAGATCAAATTAAAGATGGCTACTAGTGAGAGTGATACTTTAAACTAGGAGATCGATGGATGTGTGATTCTAAGTTCAAGACATGCCTACACCACTCAACTATGAGCGTGTTTGCTATTTTTCTCCCATTTTGTCAACGTAACTGCATAGATTTTTCATATGACCTCAAAATGCCCTTATGGTCTATGTTTTTACTAAAATATCCCCCAACTGATAGTCAAATTGAACAAAAAGTAACTATACCTGCCAATTTTTGGCTTTTAACTAATTTACCTCTGCGAAAATCTTAAATGACTCAATCTAAGATTTGCCAATATGTCTTCTTCACAAATTCTTTCTTTTGGGCTTTCATATAAGGGCCTCACCTTTGATCAATCCAACCCTTACACAAACCAATACCCTTGATTAAAACTGACTTCATTTCACATTATCTTTGATGTTTCTTGATATTGGATTTTGTCACAAGAAGCTTATACGATGTGTAGCTGTTAAACTTTAATGACATAAAGTTAAAGGATTAGAATCATTTAGTCATCTTGATATTATATATATAGGGGAGGTTTCAAGTGCATCCATCCCTCACCATAGGGTGATGGACACTTCCATAATTGGACATTTTCAAGTACAAAAGTTACTTTTCAAGTACATAGGGTGAGGTACACATCCTTGTCTTCATGTGCAAAAATGGAAAGTGTCTCTCACCCTATGGTGAGGGATAGATGCACTTGAAACTTTCTCATATATATATATATATATATATTTATAATTCACATCCAAGCTAGCCTTGTTGAGGAGTGGGCTCCACCCGAAGGGGAGTATTAAAAAGTATTTATGCTACCTATTAAAACTTCAAGGTTTTAGTAGGAATGGTTACCTAAGAAAATTTAATATAGTATCATAATCAACCAGTCACGAGTTTGAATCCCAAGAAGAACGACTTGACTTAGAGTTTAAAAAAAAAATGCGTGTCACCAAAAGTGTGCCGATCGAGTTCCACCTGAAGAGAAGTGTTGAGGACTGGACTCCACCTGAATTTTTCTGTGTGGGTTCGAATCCCCAAAGACAAAAAAAAGAGGGAGAATCCACATAGATGCCCCCTTGCTTTACGGAATTTACAAATGCACCCTAAGTTTTAAAGAATGATGGATGTTCCTCAACTTTCCCAGCATCCTCAAATACAGAACCATTGATCGGTAGCCAAAGGAATTCTGGCAACCTTCTCAGTTCTGCCTAATTAGTTTTTTGAGCCCGGATCCTCCAAAGTCTCACTATAGAATCCAGTGGCTCAATAGAAATTAATTTTTCCACCTTTTTCATCTTTTTTTTTTTTTGCTTTGACAGCCATGCGTCAATTTGTACTCCTATATCCAGTACATGTATGTGGTGGTGTGATTATTTGATCTCAGGCATCTTGCTGATTCCTCCAACTAAGTGGTTTACCAAATGTTAACATTTAAATAGCCGTCAAGCGAATTTTAGATTGATATGGTTGTAGGATATATTTTTTTTTTTTGAAAACTTTTGGGATAGCTAATATTGGGGTAATTAATAAATAAAGATTTTCTTTCTTTCAGAAGAAATATATATATATATATATATATATATGAGTTGGCTTTTACGAATGCGCAGGGAAAACAGTGCACACCTCTCTATGGGGCCCTCCTTCAGGGAGATTTTGGATCGTAATATCTGGTTGGATTTTCGGGCCACATGGGCATCTGAACCCCTTCATCAAGAGCCCATAAGTTTCAATGGTTTTATAAAGCAAAAAGAAAAATTCAGCCGATCGTGGGGCTAGTGCATTCGGATGGGTACAAATCCCAAAGATCCGATGCAGTTCAAGTGGGGTCCCAGTGTGAGGTCCATTTGGATTGATCAACAGTGGCCCCAGTGAACCCCACGATCAGGTGTGCACCTTAGAACTGTGTGCATGTTGGGGGTTATCCTTGCGCGCCTCTCTCTGGGCCCCACGTGGGAAATGGGAGCAAGGGGGTTGAAAGTAGGAAATACAAATGCGTCTGCTGTGTGGAAACGAGCAATACTTTTCAAGAATCCCTTGTCTTTGTCGATAAATGCTTTTGACTACATCCTTCATGCCATCAGGAAAAACATTCAAGCCTTTGGTTTGCGCCAACTCGACCATAGCAGGGAAGACAATGTAAAACCAACGAGGAAAATCACCACCTTCCTCCCCAAGAAGCTTTTCCACTTTTGCATGCACAAATGCCAACCCTGAAGTTTCACCAAACAAAGTACAAATGTATCAGTTAACAGAGTAAACAATAAATCATGACCACAACCAATTTAGTTGAATGATACATGAAGCGGTTCTACTTTGTTAATTTGATGTGTTTCAGTTGTATTTGCTAGTCCCAGGTGGGGTAGATATGGATTTATTCCCATTTAGCAGTACGTTCCTGTGTTAGCCAGGCCTTGTAAACTTGTTGCATGCAAATGCTTAGTCCTCTGGATGGATGTCCTTAAATAGAGCAGTCTCGAGGAGTTGCAACTGTGTCGGAGCTCTACCCCTCCTGAAATCCCTCATCACTCAGACTAGGAGAGGGTTCAACCAAACCGGGAGTCCGATGCCGATTCAAACTCTTTTACCAAGAGTTAATCCAAATCAGGACTCTATTAAATCAAGACTCCACTTATGGGGAGTTCAACCGTGGCTTGTGGCTGGCTCGATCTAGCATGAGACCTGTGGCAGGTGGGACACACAATTTCCAACGGTATTGTGTAAAGATAAACACGCCTCATGTCTATTGCCTTGTTGCAATATTTGAAATAAAGTAATACCAAAGAAAAATTATGGAACATATAGATAATTTGGGGAGGGTTATGTTAGATTATGTCAAATAAAATTCTGCCTACTTCATTTTAAAGGCGTCATTCGCAGAGTAAGGAATTGGTATTTGAAAATAATAATATGAGAATAACAGGATAATTAATTACTTAGTATTTCCTCTTTCTAGTTTCTTTGTTAACTGCGTGTATTCTCGTACTTGAACATAAACTGTATTTATTCCACTGTTTTGTTGAGTTCAAAAGAATAGTTAGAATATATAATAGGTTCTCATATATGTGTTTGTATTCTAACTAAGATTTGCACTTTATAATCACTCATGCAGGGTCCCACAATTTAGAAGGGTTGTCTCGCAGGATTCGGGGTTTAGGGTTTATGATGAAGTATAAGAAAGAAGAGAAAAGAAAAAGAAAATCCCACAATACATTTGGCCATCCAAAAGTAAGTTAAATGGCCCTATATATGTCACCACGTCTTTGAGAACTAGCCTGCAGACGCGAGAGAACCACAACCATTGCCTGCGCGGTCGCGACTAGCGAGTGAAAGAAAGGGCGTACCTCTGTCTATGTTGCATGGGCCCACGTCCCATGTCTTGAGGGCGGCCATGCAAGCAAGGGAGCTGCACAAGCATTCTAAGGTTCCTCTTTCTCCCCAGAATCCTTCTTCCCTCTGCCCCTCGATTATCCACTCCAGGCATTGCCTGAACATTGGTTGGTCCGGTCGATCCGGGTCAGGAATCATGGCCACCCATGCCGTCTCGTAAGCAGAAGGTGAAACCAAGGAGCAGAGATCTATGGCTGATGAAAACATCTCCTCCTTAAGCTCAGAAACTAAATCCATGATGGTCTTCATTAAAATGTATCAATTATTGAACTAGTACGTACTACTCTCTCCTCTCCTATGTCTGTTGTAATGTGTGTGAGCAAGAGAGGGATAGAGGAAGGCTATTTATAGACAGGCTTTGCACATGGAGGAGGTTCTCAAGTCCGCTTGCAATTGCAATTGCGTGGCTAAGCTGTCAGCCCAGTTGGTCAGCACTAGTGAACAGAAGGTTGGTTCGTTAATTTCCTCCGGGGTGTAAGAAAATAATATCTAATGTGACTATGTCGGTAAGTGAGCAGCTCAACAAGTCATAAATGGTGCCCGCTTAGTCTAGATATGGACTCCTGATCAAACTGTTCCCTTCCCCTTCCGCCTCTTTTATCTGACCAAAACTTTAATTCCACTTGGATAGTCATCGAATGTTAGATCAGCCACAGCCAATGCCAGGTGCTGCGTTCAAAGAAAGCAAGTGTTTGAAACTTGAAAGAAAGAGAGGAAGTGAAATGTGCAAGCAAAGCCAAAAACAAGATTCTAATAGATAGCGGGAGGAGTCTGCGGTCTCTTTTTCCTCAGAAATCTTTGCCAAATAGGAAATGATGAGATATATAGACTAACAAACATGTTGATACGTGGGAGATAAAATAGGGAATGATGAGATTGAATGACGTGATATATAGACTAACAAACATGTTGATACGTGGGAGATAAAATAGGGAATGATGAGATATATAGACTAATAAACATATTGACACTAATAAACATATTGACAGAGGAAGGTCTGGCAGAAGACAATTTGAGGCCTAAAGCGATAATCTTAAATGGACCTTAAATTATCTATTCTTCTCTCCCTCTTTTTTAGAAAGTGGTTTTGAATACCCGGATTCATATTTACCTAATTAGGATGTGATATTATTGGTCGAGCCACCCTTTCTTGGAGGGGTCCTTTACAAATGCTGCTAGCTATAGCTACGGAGTAATTAAGGAGGGGGAAAAAAAATCAACATTGGATGCCGGAGATGGTACTAAATGTCTCATTCAAGAAAATACATCCGTAATATTCCATTCAACACCTACTACTACTACTGCTAAAGTCCAAAGTGAATGTCGCGAATGACAAAATGAGGAAAAAATAATTCCAAGTAGATGTAGACAGGCATGCCAATTGCACGTTGGAAATGTCTTTTCGTTTTTCATTATTCTCTATATATTTTAAATAGGTTAACAACTTGACCAGCTACCTGCTACTGTAATTGATTAGATATTAGAAGGCTTGCTAGTGTCAAATTCTCATCCGCAGAGAGACAACATTGCTGCCATTGCCATGCCCTCCTAGGGGTGTTAATGGGCCGGTCTAGCCCTGGCCCGATCCCGGCCAAGCCTGACTTTATACAACCTAGGCCCAATTTTAAATACTTGGACCATTGTTGAATTAAGTGATACAAAGCCCAAAGCCCGGACCAATCTGAACCGAATAAGGAACATATGTAATTCAGGGATAATTTGTCCATATAATTGCTAGAAGGCCTGAACAACTGATACAAAATCCAGTTCGACTGGCCCAGCCAGACTCCATTATTGACTAAATAGTCGGCTTTGGCCTGACATGTACAGCCCCGGGTCATGCTTGGGCAGAAAGCTGGCCAGTGTCTCTAAATTAAAGTTGGGCTGGACCTGGACTTGCCTGAGCCTACCTTATGCCCTACATCATGTCTCAATTCTTTTTTCATTGTTGTATCCATCTATCTATCTATCTATCCACTTAATTCGTCAATAGGCTAAAATCTTGACCCTCTTACAATGTCATACCAAAATGTGATAATTCATCACTATCTAGACCAAAAAAAAAAAAATCACGATTGGAACATATGCCCATCAGATTAATGAACTTAAATTGGTAAACCCAAACTAAATTCGATCCACCGGTAAAAATGGTTTGTGTGGATGGAACCAGGATCATTAACTCGAAGAGCCCGGTCAATCACATCCATGATCTAGGATCCTACCCCTAAACAACATAAATAGATCGATGACTAGACATGACCCCCACGATTATCACGACATGGTCGGTCTTGATCACCGTCTCTGTTTCAATCACATCCATGACCCAGAACAACGTAAATAGATCGATGACTAGACATGACCCCCACGATTGTCACGATATGGTTGGTCTTGGTCCCCATGTCTGTTTTAGATTTAATGGAGTCCAGCCGTGCTTGTGTGAACTAAACACGTGCAAGAAGAATTGGTGACGAGCGCTTTAAATATTATAACAGTACAATGTCCATGTGAACGGATCTCCTCCTTAGACATATGAGCGGGTGTGTGCCCATATACACGAATATCACTGAAACTGGGGCAAAAGGTGGGACTATCCAAACACAATATTCTCAAACAAATTAAAGTGGTGTTGGACTTCTTCCATTGTGATCTTAATAATGCTAGATATCAATTTATGAAGTTTATAATAGTTTGTCAATTGCCATTTATACTTGCCCAAGACTGATATTTTGAAAGATTTTTTAGAAAAGCCTTTGTTCCTTTATGGCAGAGAATATCTAGAGTTACTGTTAGAAATGATATAGTAAAAACTTTTTTGAAAGAAAAAGAGACTTTAAAACATGTTTTTCAAAAAATACCTGGAAAAGTAGCTTTAACTTCAGATTTATGGACCTCCAAACAAAATGTAGGGTACATTGCAATCACCTCACATTATATTGATAGTGATTGGGTGATGCAGAAAAGAATGATTTCATTTTCTTTATTAGAGTTCCCACACACTGGTGTTAGGATAGGGTCCACCATTAGGCCTGTCAATGGGACGGGCCGGGCCTGGGCTTAGCCCGATCCTGGAGATTATCAAAACCATTCTCTAATTATTCCTACTGTCACTAGACACCCGGTGTGAACCTAACTTTAAACCCTCCTCTTTTTTCCAGGCTTGGGACCGGCAATGCAATGCAACAATCAACATGGCGGAGTTAAAAACTTTTTTTTTTTTTTTTGCTAGTGACAGTAGAAAATCAGAAAATCAATAGAAATGAATGAGTATACTATAGGCTATATGGGTCAAGTAATGTATGAATGATTAAAACCTTTTTGTTCCGGTAAAAGTAAAAAATAAGAAAATCAATAGAAATGAATGAGAATAAGTATCCTATATGAGTCAAGTTAAAGTAATGTAGCATTAGTTAAAAACTTTTTTTTAAAGTAGAAAATCAGAAAATCAATAAAATGAATGAGAATGAGTATCCTATATGGGTCAAGTAATATAAAAAAGAAATCAACAGAAATTAATTTTCTTTTAATATGTCTAAAACATCAATTAGTGCATTCCCATCATTATCTAAATCACCATCACTAGTTGGGTCATGACTAAACCAATCTTGGGCAGAAGAGACAGAGAGCAGAAGAGGTAGAAGAGCGATTGAGTGTGAGATGTTTTTAGGGCTTGCAACATCTTATAAAAGAGATGGACTGATGGAGGGCTCAGTTATAAGAATGCCCCTCTTAAGTAGTCGTATTTTGACTGTTAGTGAGGGGCAGTTTAGGTAATATAAATCTTTTTATCAAAATTAACTTGGAGCGGGCCGGGCCGGGCCTGAACGGGCTGGGCATCCTCTGCCCAGTCCCAGTCCCATTTTGGCCGGGCTTTAAAATTATTGACCAAGCCCAACCCACCGGGCTCAAATTTTTTTATAAAGCCCTGTATTTTCTGGCTTGGGCCGGGCCGGGCCGGGCTTTCTACCCGTTTCAACCCGTCCCATTGACAGGCCTATCCACCATCCTTGAGAAACTTAGAGAATATAATATTAAAAATAAAATAATTGCTATAACTTTAGATAATGTAAGCACTCACAATGTTGTTGCAGATTTACTAAAACTTATGCTTCAACTTGATTTAAATGGAGCTCTATTTCACAATAGATGTGCATGCCATATCATAAATCTTATCGTACAAGTAGGGGTAAAATCTATTAGAGATGACTTAGTGATCACTAAATGGATTGTAGATTTCATTTTTTGTTTTCCCTCGCGAAAACAATGGTGGAGGGAAATATGTATAAATTTGGATCTAAGACCAAAGAAAATATCACAAGATATAAAGTATAGATGAAATTTTACCTATAAAATGTTAAAACAAGCATGTGCCTATAAAACGACACTAAATCAATATTTTCAACTTTATTTAACACATGAAAATATTTATATAAGTGATGATAGATGGACCTTCTAGAGATAATAAGAGGTTTTTTAGAAGTTTTTCATGATGCAACCTTGTTTTTTTCCTAGAGATATTATTCCACATCAAATCAAGCTTTAACCAATTTTTATGAAATAAGTCTTACTTTTAAAAAGTATAGAGATTTTCGTCTTTTTCAACTTATATGTGTACAAATGGAGGCAAAGTTTTCACAATATTGGAGAATAGCTCCTTTAACATTTTGTATAGTTGCTGCATTAGACCTTAGATTAAAGTTAAAAGGTATAGAAACCCTTCTTGATGAAGTAAACTCTAACATGAATACAACTAATATAAATGACATGTTTGCAGTTAAGGCACAATTGGAAACACTTTATTTGGATTATGCTACCCGATTGGGTAGATCCATAGCACCCACGGTCCCAATCGGCCCTTCCCAGGTACATAAAGGGAAAAAGAAGGCCATTTGGAGTATTATGAGGTACTCTCACGGAAGTAACTCATCTTCTTCTGGAGGATCCTCTTACAACCTTAATGAAGAGGGTGAGAGATGTTTTAAGTGCATTCATCCCTCATCATAAGGTGATGGATGCTTCCATAAATAGGAATTTTCAAGTACAAAAGTAAAATTTCAAGTACATAGGGTGAGGTACACTTCTTTGTCTTTATGTACAAAAAGGAAAAGTGCCCTCACCCTATGGTGACCCTATGGTGAGGGATGAATGCACTTGAAACTTCCCATATATATGTATATATATATATATATGGGGCCAGCTCTCCTAAGCTCAAGCTTAGGATAAGGTAAGCTCAAGTGTGTGGTGGGGCCCACCTGGGGACCCACATGGAGATGGGGGTGGGGGGGATTTCAAGGACTCCCTTGGATCTTCCTCTCTACAAAAAAATCAGCCCCAAATGAGATTTATATCATCTCCATATAGGCCTAAAAGTTTAATGGTCAACGGTCCATTTGGATTGATACATAGTCAATCCAACGGTCAAATAAATTTGGATCTGATCGAAAGTTGGTGGACATGTGTAATTTAAGGAAGTCATGTGTTTGGTCCATTTGGATGAACCAAAGGTGGGCCCCACAAGCATGAGCTTACGAAATTTTTTTCCTAAGCTTGAGCTTAGGAGAGCCTTGCTCATATATATATGTATATATATATATATGTATATATATATATATATATATATATATATGGGCGACATTCATGTACATCCATCCCTCACCATTACGGTGAGAGAACTTTCCCTTTTTGCACATGCATATTCGTTTTATGCATATAACAAAATAATACTTTTCCTCTTTTTGCACATGAAAAATTTTCAATTATGGAAGTGTCCCTCACCCTATGGTGATAGATGGATGCACATGAATATTCTCCTATATATATAGGGAAATATTCAAATGAGGGACTCCCTCACCATGTGTGGTAAGGAACTCTCCTTTTTGGGGATGTTTCAAGTACAAAATGGGCCTACCGAGTTAGATCTATATAATTGCATAATTGCAGCTTCCAGTATTGATCTTTAAGATAAATTTTGAAGTTTAAGAAAATAATGGGCCCCATTAGTTCATTTTATAAATGGTCTCATATGGTAGTTGAACGGACCACTAGACATATCATGGGGGGCCCACAAAAGTATGCATATATCTTATACTATATCCATTAAGTTGTCTATGTAGCAAGTCATAAAAAGGGAATGGGTACTTTTGGAAAACTCTGTTTTTCAAACCAGCCTTAAATACTCGCACTATACACCGAAGGCAACACCCTCTAACCATTGGTTGCTTTATTTAACTATTGGTTGCTTTATTTAACTATGCCGCTCGTTACCCTAGCATTTTCATTTTTGCCAAGGTCATTTATCATATATGGGCCTATTTCGTGACAAAATGTTTTGAGAAAAAACTTGCTATATTGGGATTTTTTGTATGATATAACATCTTATTCCATGACATTCGTAGAAGACATGTTTCTTTACAAGCAGTTCAAAATTTCAACAATCTGAAAGGTCTCAAATGACCATTGACATTGAAATTTGAGAAATTTCAGATCCTTTATTTTTTAGCGGAATTTCTGAATGCTCAAACACAAAAGGAGCATTTAGAAATTCCATTGTATTTGAAAATTCTAATATTTTACCTATAAAGATTTTTCGAATTCTTGGTAAAAAAAAAAAAGGCAGCCCCATAATGATGCTCATGATCTCTTTGGAGACAGCCGAGAAAATTGGAATGAGACATATGATCTCTTTGGAGACAGCCGAGAAAATTGGAATGAGACTTATTCATGTGATCGGGTAACATGTGTTCCATGCAAAAGCAAGTTGGGGCTCTTTCTTGGTCACATCAATTACTCCATTAGATCATTGTCGAGGGATATCGAACTAAAAATAGCGCATGGGAGCTCGGCTGCCTCAAAAAAATTCAGATCGTAGCCAATTATATTATATATATATATATATATATATATATATTATATTAAAGCAAAAGGGGAGGTGGGCTGTGGAGGGTGCCATGTCAGCATTGAAGGAGTTCTCCTTTTAAATAAATTTACATAAAAAACTAAGAGTGATTTAAGGAGCCATGTCATTACATTTCACTATTTTTTCTCCAAAAGTATCTATCCATATCTTTTATCTGCTAAAGTCTCTCAATCAATATCCCCTAAAAATTAAAGTTAATCTTTCAAAAATAACACAAAAGACCCTTCTAAAGGGGCCCACTATATAGATCTTATAATCCAAAAATAACAATCTCTTTCACTTATGTGTTACCTCACAAAAGTTTTTGAGAATTTAATAAATCTATCTCATGCACCATCTTAGTGGGACCACCTCAGAGAACTTATCAACCTGACTAAAGTGTTAAATGGAATTGAGCCTTTGTTGAACTAAGGCCTTCAAAGAGTTGTCTTATATTTTCATTACTTTTTTATCGTGTGGTTTGAGCTGGGATGATCTTATGTGCACTTGAACTCAAACCTTAGTCTGATCCTCACCTTAAAGGGACAGTCTCAACTAACCCATATTTTTTGAGTAGGCAGGCTCGAACTTAGTATTTAAGACCTGATATACACCTGAACTCAGGCCGTTCAATCCATATTGATAGTAGAAATGGGCCAGTTTGGAAATTGGCCATTTGAAATTCCTACAATAGGCCATTAATTTAATGAACTTATAAATTATAAAACTTATTGCACATGCTTGCAATAAAGTTAGTTTTGATGCTTCAACATTCATGTAAAATCCAGAGCCTCGACATTGATGAAAGTAATTAAATTGCTCTCTCTATCGTTATCTTGCACCAGGTATAGATCCCATGTGAGAGACCTATTTTCCTTAGATCGTTTTTTTATATATTAAATAAATATAGGACATTGATATAGAATAAAAAGATTCTACACGTCTCTCTCTCTCTCTCTTTCTCTCTCTCTCTCTCTCTTAAGTGTTTGGTTGGATGTGGATTTGATTTGCACTTTCAAGCAGGTGTGTTCTAATGGTAAGTAGGCTCAAAACGAGTGGGCAGTGTTTTGGGGCATTGGTGTGGGACTCATCTTAGCCACACTCACACTCCACACGATATACCTAACAGACTGAGCCCCAACCAGGTATTAATAGGAAAATGGATGCATTTGTTTTTTCTTTTCTCATTTTTTTTCCTTCTTTGAATGGTAACATTTTTTTATTTTTGCTCCAGAGTTTTCTCTTTTTTAGTAGGGACTTTCAACCCATGTATTTTTCCAATTTATAAAGATTTTATAGGTGCAATACTACAAGATTCTCATTATTATTTTTCATGATAATTTCTTTCTTTTACCATAAAATCTTAAGATCTTTTTCCACTTTATTTTCTTCTAAAAATTCTTAAAAATAATAATAGTGGATTCTTTTTTTATGGTTTTAATTATTATAATAATTTACTATATCTTTATTTCAGCCCGGGCTCAGCACGGGCGTTTGTTGCTAGTTATTTTTACATCTAACATGCGTTTCATGAGAGAGGGGTGGATGGTCCTTCCTTGGACACATCAATGACATCATTAGGTCCTTGTTGAGGGATATCATATTTGAATTTCCATTTGTGCGTGGCTCAGCAGTAGTTTTCCTCCTTGGGTTTGTTTGTTTGTAGGATATAGTAAAATGGAGTGTCCAATCAAGAAGAAGAAAATAATGGAGAGAGTGTTTTTCTGAAAAGTCTTTTTATTGTTTAAAAGTAAAAATGGAGAGAGTTGGAGAGAGTTAGGGGGTAAAAGCACCCTTTTTTCATTAACTTTATGCTTTTTAAGAGTACATGTTTTATCATTATGTTCATTTTAAGAGCAACTTTTTTGCCATCTTGTTCATTTAAAAGTGTCTTTGTTTTCATTTTGTATTTTTACTCCCAACTCTCTCAACTCTCTTTTCTTCTTGATTTGATGCTCAATTTTATTTTAGTTTAATATACCCTACAAAGAAGCATGCACATTTTATTTATCTTAGCGGTGTTGGTTTGATTTATTACACATTTTATTTATCTTAGAGGTGCTAGTTCTTGATCAAATTAATTTTATTTTTAATTTACATGGAGCCCAAGTAAAATTAACTGATACTGACACTACAAGAAATTTGGGGTTTAAGGACGACACAAATTTGTCCCAAAATGTACATATTTCGTCACCGAAACTAATTGAGACGAAAATTTTTCGTCACCCGTTTTGCTGCTAAAGCCTTGTCGCTAAAAGGTATTGGAGACGAAAAAAAAAAATCGTCATTGAAAAAGATAAATTTGTGGCGAAATTTTTTTTGTCTCCAATACACTCTGTTGGAAACAAGTAATTTTTTTTTCGTCTCCAATACACTATGTTGGAAACATACTTGTAAGTAATTAGTGACAAAATATTTTGTCATTAAAGGAAGAAATTAGAGACAAAAATATTTTGTCAAAAATATAAGAAATAGAGACGAAAATTTTTTGTCGCATTTACCCCACCTAACTCAAGGACTTCCCAAGAGGTCACCCATCCTAATACTGCTCTCGCCCGAGCACCCTTAATTTCAGAGTTTTTACGATTTTTGGAGCCGCATGATTTTAGAAGACTTCATGCTAAGTTAATACGGGGTTTGACTTATAAGCCATGGTCAAGAATTAGGTATTTCCGATGCGGGCTAACGGAGACTCATCGTTTGAAGCCCGTGGTTGACACGCCACGCCCCGTGGTTAAGAGTACCGCCCGGACCAAGATCTCACATTCTCCCCCATTTGAAATAGAGCCGTCCTCGGCTCTGATACCAACTGTCACAGCCTCGCCCAACTTAGCATGAAATTGTCCGCTTTGGCCCACGTGTACGTGCGAGGACTTCTCAGGAGGTCACCCATCCTAGTACTGCTTCCGCCCGAGCACGCTTAACTTCGGAGTTCTTACGATTTCCGGGGCAGCACGGTTTTAAAAAGCCTCATGCTAAGTTAATACGAGGTTTAACTTATAAGCCCATGGTCAGGACTTGGATATTTCCGATGCGGGCTATCGTAAACTCGTCGTTTGAAGCCCGTGATTGACACGCTACACATAGTTGTTAAGGGTACCGCCTGGACTAAGATCTCACATTCTCCCCCACTAGAAATAGAGTCATCCTCGGCTCTGATACCAACTGTCATAGCCCCGCCCAACTCAGCATGAAATTATCCTCTTTGGCCCACGTGCACGCGCGAGGACTTCCCAGGAGGTCACCCATCCTAATACTGCTCCCGCCCGAGCATGCTTAACTTTGGAGTTATTACGATTTTCGGGGACACATGGTTTTAAAAAGCCTCATGCTAAGTTAATACGGGGTTTGACTTATAAGCCCAAGGTCAGGACTTGGATATTTCTGATGCGGGCTAATGGAGACTCACCGTTTGAAGCCCGTGGTTGACACGCTACGCCCCGTGGTTAAGGGTACCGCCCGGACCAAGTTCTCAGAGTAGCAGAGACTGAGAGAGGTAGGTGTACCTGGCGGTGGCGGACTCCTGGATGAAGGATGATGGGCACAGATGATGGTGATGGTGGCTGCGTCTGGGAATTCTAGGCGAGAGAGACTGAGAGAAGTAGAGATGAGAGGGATCACTAATCAGGGATGAGTCAGCAATGCGTGTATTGATGGAGGGTGATGATGATTGATGGGGGCCAATGGGCCATGGGGCTGCTGCTTGAGACAATGGGTGGGAGATGTTGGAAAAGGGTTTTGGAAAATGGGGAAAAGGGTTATCCTCTCCTTTTCTAGAAAAGAGTTTTGGAAAAGGGGGAAAAAGGTTTTGGAAAAGAGAGACCGGGATAGATGGAGGGACAAAGGGGGAAATGGGTTTTGGAAAAGGGGCGTTGGATTGGGGTGGGGGGGGGATGGACGTTAGGGCCTTGGGGGGTCCATTTTAGTCATTTTAAAGGCTTTTCCAAAGCAATACTTGTAAGAGAGGAATAGGCTCAAGTGCGAACAAAATTGGTGCCACCGCAAATGAAATTGGCGCCTTATTTTGGTGACCAAATAATTTCGTCTTCCATAACTTATCCTTAATAGTGACGAATTATGTTCGTCACAAAAAAAAAATTATATTTTGTGACAAAAATTTTCGTCTCCAATGAGCTAAAATAATTCGCGCCAAAGCAAATGAAATTGGCATCTTATTTTGGTGACGAAATATGTTCGTTGTCTATAACTTATCCTTATTGGTGACGAATTACGTTCGTCGCAAAAAAAAAAAAATTTTGTGACAAGAATTTTCGTCTCCAATGAGCTAAAATAATTCGCGCCCGCAAATGAAATTGGCACCTTATTCTAATGACGAAATATTTTCGTCTTCCATAACTTATCCTTATTAGTGACGAATTAAGTTTGTCACAAAAACAAATTATATTTTGTGACAAAAATGTTCGTCTCCAATGACCTAAAATAATCCGCGCCAAAGCAAATGAAATTGGTGCCTTATTTTGGTGACGAAATATGTTCGTCTTCCATAACTTATTCTTATTGGTGACGAATTACGTTTGTCGCAAAAAAAAATTATATTTTGTGACAACAATTTTCGTCTCTAATGAGCTAAAATAATTGGCACCAACACAAAACAAGTTGGCGCCATATTTTTGTAGACGAAATTTTGTTTTCGTCTCCTATACTTTTGAAAAAAATGAAAACAGACGACAAAATTTATATTTCGCCCCCTTTGGGTGTTTTTTAAGACAAAAAAAAAATTCGTCATCAAATTTCGTCGCAATAGCCTAAATTTCTTGTAGTGTGAGACTCATTGTTAGGATAAAAACATATCAAATTTGGTAACTTTCAAGTTTGATATGATTGACATTCTCAAGCAATTACACAAATGAGTTGACACTACTAGAAAAAAGGGTTTTTATATCGGCTAAAAACCGATATAAAAGACCTATTATATCGGTTTTTCAGTAAACTTCAAACCGATATAAGTGCCCCCAATATAATAAATACGTATAACCGATATAATATGTGTATTATTTCATATTGGTTTTTGGACAACTGATGTCTTTTAAACCGAAAATTATAACACATATTACTGTAAAACCGATATAAAAAAAGTGAAACCGATATAAAAAATATTTATAATATCGGTTTTCGGAGAACTGATGTGTTTTGAAACTAAAATTATAGCATACATTACTATAAAACCGATATAAAAAAGAGTGAAACCGATATAAAAATTATTTATAATATCGGTTATAAAGGGCTTTGTTATATCGGTTTTTTAGGATTGTATTATATCGCTTGTTCTGTAACCGATATAATATTATATATGTATTTTTTTTTATAAATAGTCCTTATAGAAAGGGTCAAGTGACCTTAGCGGCTAGCCGCCCTTTGCAAGGGGGCTAGCCGCCAGACCCACGGTCAGCTTTCCAGTAAGCATTTTTTTTTCAGGATGATTTTCTGTGCTTCCTGCGGCTAACCGCCAGTGCACCTACGGCTAGCCGCAGTGCTAACCGTGGGATTACGGTTTGATTTTCAGAGACCAGTTTTTTCAGAACCATCTTACTAGATTAATTTGGAATAAGAGCGTCATGAAAACATCAATTATCAACGTACAAGTTTATAAGCAGCTGCAAATTTATAGAGTGAAAATAAACATCTTAGAAGTAGAAGGAATCTTAGAAAAATTCTAGCAACATATACAGAGCCAACATTGCAAGATTTATCTAAATCTCGTGTTTAAATAGAATTACAGTTCACTAACATGATGGGTTCCATCCACGAATCAAAACATTATGAAACAAATATCTCCTGAGAACTCGAGGGACTTGTCTGTCACCTCCTAGCAATGGTCTTTCTTTGAATTATAGCTCACAAATATGATGGGTTCCAATCCCACATATAAGTAGACTACTACAATGGCATCAACATGGAAATGGATTTCAGTATAAAAACATAACTTCCAAATGAAAATTCATAACTTCAGTAGAATGGCAGAATTTGTCAGTAGTCTACTTACAATGGCAGAATTTGTCTCCAGTAGAAAATTCATAACTTCCTCTTCTGAACTCTAAACAACATGATTCTTGATCCAAATGAAAGATTTATCAGAGGGATACAACTTTCATGTTTTGAGATTTAACCCAGATTGAATGGAAAGTAGTGTAAAATCACCTTGAAGCTGACTGGTCACAGAAAAACAGCAACCTGAGTGAAGCAGAGTTGTCTCCAGTAGAAAATTCATAACTTCCTCTTCTGAACTCGAAACAACATGATCCTTGATCCAAATGAAAGATTTATCAGAGGGCTACAACTTTCATGTTTTGGTATTTAACCCAGATTGAATCTAAAGTAGTGAAAAATCACCTTGAAGCAGACTGGTCACAGAAAAATAGCAACCTGAGTGAAGCAGAGTTGTCTCCAGTAGAAAATTCATAACTTCAAAATCTGAAGTCAGATCGACCTGATTCCAATACCAAAAATCAATCTCTCTCACTGATGCACAAAATTCATGTTGACCACTTTTTGATTCAGATGTTAGATAAGAAGATATAAGCATAACAACATGCTTAATTGACATGACTTGAATAATCCAATTTATGATTCAGTACTCACTTACATGCACCATCTCCATCAGTAAGATTATAACCAGATCACAGGATTCAGGAGAGAAGCATGTGAGAGTGATGTTGGATGTGAATTGTGATCACCATCAGGCATTAGATGGAAAGAATGTTATGAAGTATAGGGATGTGTTGCTAAACAACAGTTTTGTGACAATCAAAGATGTGAAATAATCATGGGATAAAAGTAAGCAGGGATGCATTTTTAGAACCATGGAACTAATACCATTAAGAAATTAAAAACCATATTTATTAAAAAATATAATTAAACTTAATGGTTATATTTTAACATTTCTGGCAGTTGTAAATGCTGGAGGCTAGCCTTCAACTTGGAGGCGGCTAGCCGAACCAAGCTGGAGGCTAGCCTCCAACTTCTGGAGGCTAGCCTTTAACTTGGAAGCGGCTAGCCTCACCAAGTAAAATCAAATTAATCTTCATCTCTACTGATCAAGAACAGAAATCAAACCTTGAAACCAACTTGTCTAAAAAAAAATCTCAACCAACTTCTCCAAACGAAATCCCACAAAATCCCCCCCCCCCCAAAAAAAAAAAAAGAGTTTCAGGCACGTAGTCTTATGAATGATGAAGAAAAAGGAAGGAAAAACCCAAATCCCTGCTGATCTATTACAAATCACAATGAAAAATCATCCATTTGATATGGGTTTCTCTGAGTCATATTCTTTTAGAGCCAGAAATAGACAGAGAAGAAGAATACAAAAATTAAAAATCATGAAAAATCAAATGCAATCATGCTAACATTATGCATTTTGGGGGTTTACTTGGATAGTCCTCACTGAAATGCAGCGTGATGGGGAAAAATCCACCCTCCTAGTCAGTCCCTTGCTTGCCAGGGATCCCAATATTAGCCAAACCAGCTCCCTGTCAAGCAATCACATTACACCTTAGAAATCCAAATACTCAACCCTAAATCAAATCTTAAATCCAGACTTTTAATCAAAACATTAACAAAACCCAACACAGAAACCCCAAAAAAACCCATCAGATTTAAGAACCACAGTGCTTTGCATCATCTTAAAAATCATTAATTTCATGGAATCCATTACTTAAAAACAATCCACACCACATTAATCAAGCTCATGTCATATATGATCACCCTAATGCAATTTCACAAAAGATGTGGAGACAAAGGTTATGTGTTAAACAAAAATCTAGTTCCTGAGTTCCTTATAAATTACCTTTTAACCTCAATTTCATTGCTGTTGCTTTACGTCATTATAGAAGCTTAAAGAAAATCTCGACAAAGATATTGAACAAGAAAATCTAAGTCCGACCAAATAGTCAGCACAAAACAATATTCATACTACATAAAAAGGACTTCTTTCATTGCAAATATGATGTAGTCAGGACATTGGATTATGTCTCTGGCTTCAACTGCACAAGGGTGGAATATATTGTGTAAACAAAATGCATAAAAAAAAAGCATTTAAATTTTGCATAATCAGAAAAAAGAAACAGCCATGTTTAATTATTGCATTGAAATAATACACATGTACAAAATTCACTATACCTCTTAATAAATGTTTTGGCAAACACATTTTTCTCCCATTAAGTCAAATATAAAGATGATTTGCAAAGGTTGGCACCTGATGCAACTTAGAATTCAAGTTCAGTTCATAGGAATAGTTCTGAACTTGTTTTTGCAACATTAGCAAAAAACAACTTAAACATAAACCCATTGGTTATGATCTGAAACGTCACACTTATAGTAAATAAGCCAAGCATCTCAAGACAAAGAAGCTAGAACATACTCTTAGGAACCATATCCTTTGCTTCTACCATCTTAGCATGAGCTTTCTGTGTCTCAGCCTTTATTTTTGAAACTGCATGATCATTCAGATTGAGCATAAACCTAACTAACGATATCGCAGTTAAAAGAAAATATTTACTTATTAAGATAGAAATGAATGAGATAGGCAATTCCTCAAACAGTTTCATGATATGAATATCTTCATCCTACCTAAACCAATCCATGTCCAATCCATCCTCATGAACCAAAAAAATAAAGAGCCTAATGAAGTTACAAATATAGGGAGCAGCAGCAGAAACTGAAGGATGCATGAAACTGACAAGACCAGACGCAGCAGCAGAAACTGAAGGATGCACGAAAAAAAACCAGAATGTAGCAGTAGCAATAGAAAGAACACAATGCACGAAAAAAAAAACCAGCAGCAAGAACACTGTCAAGACCAGACACAGAGATCACAAAAAAAAAACAAAAAAGAAAAGAAACAGCAGCAGCACAAGAAACATCATAAAAGAAAAAATGTAGCAGCAGAGCAAAAAACAAAAAGAACAGCAGCACTAGAAAGAAAACAGCAGCACAGCAGGGGGAAAAAAAACAGCAGCACGAAACAGCAGGGAAAAAACAACATTATGAAGAAACGCAGCAAGGAAAAAAAACAGCAGAAACACAGCAGGGAAAAAAAATACAGAACAGCGGCAAGAAAAACAGCAGCAGAGATCGTGAGAAAATAGAACAAAAAAAAAAGAAACAGAGAGAGAGAGAGAGAACAGAAAACAGTAGCAGCAGAAGAAAAGGGAAAGAAAGAAACGACACAAAAAGAAAGGAAAGAACGTGATGTACCTAGCACCTGCGCAGCGCCGGAAGAGCAGCTTCTTCCTCTTCGTCGTCGTCGTCATCTTCTTCTTCTCCGGAGAACGAGAGTGAGCGAGAGAGACAGGGAGAGCAGAGGGAGAGTAGAGAAAGCGAGAGTGAGAGAAGAGCAGAGAGAGCGAGAGTGAGGAGAGAAGAGAGCGAGAATGAGAGGAAAGGGGTTTTTGGAGGGAGAGAGGCGCTTGGAAGAGAGGCGAGAGTGAGGAGAGAAGAGAGCGAGAGTGAGAGGAAAGAAGGACTGATGGAGAAAGAAAGAGAAGAGAGGGAAGGAAAAATAAAAAGGAGGGAAAGAACCACTGAGCCCGCGCGGGCGATTAAGGGATTTGAAGACCGATGTAAAATCATTGGGTATATAATATCGGTTTCATAATAACCGATATAAAATATCTATATGTAACTGGCGGCTAGCCGCAGGTGCACTAGCGGTTAGCCGCATGTGAACTGGCGGTTAGCCACAGGTGCACTGGCGGTTAGCCGCATGTGAAAAGGCGGTTAGCCGCAGGTGCACTGGCGATTAGCCGCAGGACGTGCTGAAAAGGGAGGGATTAAGGGATCTGAAGACCGATGTAAAATCATTGGGTATATAATATCGATTTCATAATAACCGATATAAAATATGTATATATAATATCGGTTCCATAATAACCGATATAAAATATGTGTATATCATATCGGTTTTATAATAACCGATATAAAATATATGTATACAACCGATATAAAATATGTGTATATAATATTGGGTTTATAATAACCGATATAAAATATTGAAATTAATATCACAAATTTTTCTAACCGATATTATATATATAGATTATTATGTCGGTTCCTGTGTAACCGATATAAAAAAAAATTGACCGATATAAAAAAATATTAACCGATATAAAAAACCTTGACTGAAGATATTATATCGGTTATATGAAAAACCGATATAGGGCAGTTTTTGCAACCGATATAAAAACCCTTTTTTCTAGTAGTGTGAGTTTGTTTAGATTTATAATTTTGCACATGGAACCCAACTCACTCACTCATTGGCCATGTATTATACTAGCAAAATGCCCACGTGCTTAGCACGAGCATTAAAAGTCAAACAGACAATAACATTTAATTTAATGACATAATAAAAATTTTAATTTTAATTTCATATATTTTTTTTTTTTTTAAATCTAAAATAGAAGTGTTAATTTCTCATACAAATTTATAGGTTTCTTAAAATTTACACAATTAAAAATTAAAATAATTAATAAATATAAAAATTTAAAATCTTTAGTAGAAACATGAAATATGAAATATTGAGATGGGTGAAATTATAAGAAATTTAAAAATATGAGATTCTCCAATTAGAGACGGGTTTGGTCGTGAGTTGACTGTCTAGAGAAAATAATATATCTACTTCCATTATCACATATAGGTGCTGTGAATAATGATATATGTTGAAAATCGAAATTAAGATTCATAAAAAGAAACTAAAATAAAAAAATTGGAATCAGTTCGATTCATTATATATATATAAGTGAAGAGAGAGAGGCAAGTGAAGGAGAGTAGCTTGGAATGAATGAATGAATGAATGGGGATTTGCTCACAAGTGCGAAGGATCTGCAAAGGCTGGTGTTTATAATGATAACGAGTCAAGTCACTTTTTTGGATTTGCGTAAGCCAAGAGGCCCACGACTACAACTACGATTACGACTGTGGGCATACACAAGTAAAGGCCTCAATCCCTCCACGTGCATTGCTTTGCTTATGACCATTGACACAGAACAATACCAAATATTCCATGGATCCAAAAATGGCCCACTTCTTTGCTTCAGGTTTTTTTTTTTTTTTTTTTTTAATGTAGCATTGTATTTGTAAGGAAATTACTTTTAGGCCCATTACTTGGACCACAAGTCCTCACCTTTCTAGAAGTGTGGTCATTATAGGAATTCCGTTTTCATAGGATATATGCTATTAATTACTCAAAAACGGTTTCCTAATGAGATATATTCCATAATATTCTCTACCTTGATGGACGGTTGAGATTAAATCTAAAGTAAAACCTAATTGGGAATTCGGTCCTCTCTCCATCTATAAATAAAATCTTTCGTCCATCACAAAGGCTACACACAAAACCTCAACACATTAAGGTTTATAGGCAAGGAGAGAGAAACCGAAACCATTCACCCAGCCTCTTCTTCGACGGATCTCAACAACAACACTAGACATTAGGATCGGAAAGCTCTATGCATCAGGATGTCTGGAGGTACTCTTCAACTTATTTAAGATTAAATCTTACATGTGACTATCATGTTGTTCAGGAACTTAGGGTTCATGTTAATAATGGTATAACATGTGGTATCAGAGCATGGTTTTAGAACACATGATCGTCCATTAATTAGGGTAACCTTGCATCGCCATAATCAGCAAATATAGATCCGTTTCTGACTTTGTTTTGCAACAATTTATCGATCAAACTATTATGGCCTGCATAAATGGTTTAGATTTATGTTATTCCGCAATTTCAATTTGACCACGACTGTTTGATCGTGATTTATTTAAAGTTTTGATTTTTTTTATATTATTATTCTACATAAAACTCCTGCATAAGATCAAAAAAAATAAATCGATTACTTGCAGCCCCAAAGAGCCATCCTACAGCCCTCCGGGGTTCGGCCTTCTTTATCAGTACTTTTTATATATCGAATGATCTATCATGAATGCATGCAACATATTATGTTTATGTTCATATTAAGCTAATTTTGCTCACCAAAGTTGCATGCTTAGGGTTAGGTCTCACCACAGTGACCCTAACAATTAAATACTGAAATTTGGCCCTAATAGTACCATCATGATGTTTATATTACATATTGTTCAAGCGCATGAAACATTCAGTCGCCCACACGCGGATTATATTCATACGTTTGAACAATAATTAAGGAGTGTTTGCTCATAATTAAAAGTAACATCACTCATTAGCACCACCTTGAATATGACGACCTTAGATGGTATAATGTGTAGAAATTATGGTGACTACCCACAGGAGCACCTAAATTTTATGTCGTATATATTCCTATCTTATGCATGTGTTGTCTTATATTAATTGAAGCCTTATTGTTGTTTCTCTATTACAGTTGTTGCACCCACTAATCTAAATTCGCATGCTACCTCTGTCACTAAGCTCAATGGAACCAACTTCTTAGAATGGAAAGAGCAAGTTGAGTTCACATTGGGGGTACTTGAATTGGATATGGCTCTTCTTAAAGATAAGCCAGCTCCACTTACTGAAACAAGTACTCCTGAGGAAAAGGCCCTCTTCAATGCTTGGGAGAGGTCTGACAGACTAAGCACTATGTTTTTGCGAATGACTATTGCCAACAACATCAAAACATCTCTTCCTAAACCTGAGAATGCTAAGGACTATATGAAGGCCATTGAAGATAGGTTTAAGACTGCAGACAAATCCCTTGCTGGGAAACTAATGGCAGATCTTACAACCATGAAGTTTGATGGCACTCGCTCAATGCATGAGCATGTCATTGAGATGACCAACTTTGCTGCTAAACTCAAGAATTTGGGATTATCAGTGGATGAGGCTTTTCTCGTCCAATTTATCCTAAACAGTTTACCTCCTCAGTACGGGCCTTTCCAAATTCACTACAACACTATTACGGACAAGTGGACAGTGAATGAATTGGCTAACAAACTGGTTCAAGAGGAGGCCAGGCTGAATCAACAAGGTATTAAATTAGCTCATCTCGTTCAAGGAGCTGGACATAAAGCTGGGAAAAAGAATAATTCAGGCCAGAAAAGGGCACCACCCAGATCTAATGAGGCTAGTCAGAACCCCAAGAAGAAAAAGAAGGAAGACGTATGCAGATTTTGTAAGAAACCTGGACATTTTCAGGCAGACTGCATTAAACGTAAAGAATGGTTCGAAAAGAAAGGTAACCCTATGAGTTTCGTAAGTTATTTCGAATCAAATCTTACTCATGTTTCTTCTGGTACTTGGTGGATTGACACTGGTGCTAATGTTCATGTTTCCAATTCAATGTAGGGATTCCTTACGATCCAAACCATAAACCCAAGTGAGAACTTCCTTTTTATGGGGAACAAAGACAAAGCTCCAGTTGAAGCTATTGGCACTTTTCGTCTTGTTTTAGATAGCGGTTATCAGTTAGACTTATGTCAAACTCTTTATGTTCCGTCTATTTCTCGTAATTTGGTTTCTGTAAGCGCACTTGATAAAGTTGGTTATTCGTTTGAAGTAGGAAATGGTAATTTCAGTTTATTTAAAAATTCTAGTCGCATTGGTTCTGGAATATTGATTGACGGGCTATACAAGTTACATCTTAATAGTCCATTTACTGAAACCCATCTTACCCTGCATTCTAAGGAAACAAAACGAAAGTCATCTAAAAACGACTCTTATTTCTTGTGTTATAAAAGACCGGATCACATATCTAGTAAAAGAATCAAACGATTAGTAAAAGATGGTGTTCTTCCGGATCTAGATTTTACTATTATTACAGTATGTGTGGATCGTATTAAAGGCAGAACAACACAACACACAAAGAAAGGAGCCACAAGAAGTACTCAGCTTCTTGAAATAATTCATACAGACATTTGCGGACCCTTTGATGTTCCAACCTTTGGGGGAGAAAAGTACTTCATTACCTTTATTGATGATTATTCACGTTACTGTTACTTATACTTGTTGCATGACAAATCTCAGTCTGTGAATGCTGTACAAGTGTTCATTACTGAAGTCGAAAGGCAACTAGATAGAAAAGTGAAAATCATAAGGTCAGATAGAGGTGGTGAGTTTTATGGTAGGTATGATGAAACAGGACAACATCCTGGACCTTTTTCAAAACTCCTCCAAAAGCTTGGAATTGTTGCCCAATACACAACGCCTGGTTCTCCGTGGCAGAATGGTGTAGCTGAAAGGCGAAATCGTACATACATGGAAATGGTTAGATCCATGATGAGTCATGCCAACTTACCTATATCCTTGTGGATGGATGCTCTACGCACAACTGTTTATAACTTGAACAGGGTTTCTAGTAAGGCAGTTCCAAAGACACCTTTTGAACTGTGGAAAGGATGGAAACCTAGTTTAAGACATCTCCAAAATTAGGATTGCCCAGCTGAGGCTAGAGTCTACAATCCACATGAAAAGAAATTGGACCTTAAAACGATCAGTGGTTACTTTATAGGTTACCCAGAAAAGTCCAAAGGATTTAAGTTTTACTGCCCTAACCATAGTACGAGAATTGTTGAAACCAGTAATGCTAGATTATTTGAAAATGGCGAAATCAGTGGGAGTAATACACCTCAAAATGTGATCATTCAGGAAATCAGGGTAACTATCCCTTTACCCTCTATTCCGAAAGATAATGGAAATCCTCCCGTTGTTGAACCTTTTAACAATGAGGAAAACCCAATAAATGATCAACAACTCTATAATGAGATTGTCACCAATGAACATATGGATGAAGCACCAGAGGAACCAGCATTAAGAAGGTCTCAAAGACAAAGGAGATCAGCTATTTCCGATGATTACATGCTTTACCAAGTAGAATCTGAAGAAGGGACAATTAAAGACCCGATTTCTTATTCACAAGCCATTAAGGATGTTAATTCTAGTAAATGGATTGATGCCATGAAGGATGAATTGAAATCTATGGATGAAAATCAAGTATGGGAAGTTGTTCAATTGCCTCCAGGACACAAACCAGTTGACTGTAAATGGGTCTTCAAGACCAAACGCGACTGCAAAGGCAATATTGAACGACATAAAGCCAGACTTGTTGCCAAAGGCTTTAATCAGAAAGAAGGCATTGATTATACTGAGACTTTTTCCCCTGTGTCCAGGAAGGATTCGCTTAGAATTATCATGGCATTAGTAGTTCACTATGACCTCGAGTTACATCAAATAGATGTGAAAACTGCCTTTCTTAATGGAGACTTGGAAGAAGAAGTCTACATGCGTCAACCTGAAGGCTTCATAATTGAAGGTCAGGAAGACATGGTCTGCAAACTTAAGAAATCAATATATGGACTGAAGCAAGCTTCGAGGCAATGGTACCTAAAGTTTCATGAAATCATTACTGCCTTCGATTTCAAAGAAAACATAGTTGACCCTTGCATATACCTCAAGATCAGTGGGAGTAAGTTCATATTTTTGGTTCTGTATGTTGATGACATATTAGTACTGGCCAGTAGCGACCTTGGTCTGTTACATGAAACAAAGGATTATCTCTTTAAGAACTTTGAAATGAAAGATATGGGTGAGGCTTCCTATGTGATAGGAATAGAAATATTCCGTGACAGGTCACTTGGTATTTTGGGATTGTCTCAGCAAGCATATATTGACAAAGTTATAGAGAGATTTGGCATGATGACATGTTCCTCTAGTCCTGTTCCACTGCATAAAGGAAACAAGCTTGATCTTACGCAGTGTCCACAGAACGAATTGGAACGTAAAGAAATGAAAAAATATCCTTATGCTTCTCTTGTAGGAAGTTTGATGTATGCACAGGTTTGTACAAGACCTGACATTAGTCATGCTGTTGGCATGCTGGGTAGATTTCAAAGTAACCCAGGAATCGCTCATTGGAAAGCTGCAAAGAAAGTACTGAGATACCTCAAGAGAACAAGGAAGTATATGCTCACATATAGAAAATCAAGAAGTCACCTACAGGTGACTGGTTATTCGGATTCAGATTTTACTGGATGTCCTGACACCAAACTTTGCACTCTTGGCTATGTGTATCTCTTATGTGGAGGAGCAATATCATGGAAAAGCCAGAAATCCGAGTTGCTTTACATATCCACCATGATGGCTGAATATGTGGCATGTTATGAGGCAGCAATCCAGGGAACATGGTTGCGTAATTTTATCTATCAGTTTGGAACTTTGAGTTTCATCTCTAAGCCATTAACTATTTACTGTGACAATGACGCTGCAACCTTTTTCTCTAAGCATGACAGGATATCTAAGGGATCCAAACACATGGACCTTAAATATCTATCACTGAAGCAAGATGTTAGATTACAGAAATTTGTCATTGAGTCTATACGTACAGATTTCATGGTCGCAAACATATTCACGCAAGGACTACCTCCAAAGACCTTTCAGGGACATACTGAAAGCATGGGTCTTCAAGATAGTTCTTAATTATCATTTTCTGCCCTTTTATTTCTGTACTTGTATTTGACATTTATTGAGCTCTTAATGCAACTCTACATCTACTATTTCTATTTTTTCCATTGTGTACATAATTATGTTTGAATAAATGATAAACAGAAACAGTCTTTAAACAAAGACATTATGAGACCATTATGTAAATCTCATCTTACGGTCTAGTTATGACGGTTGTAGATGACGTAGTACATGGAAGTAAACATGTTGCAAAATAATATGTGTACGCCATGACTCTCATTAACAACCGAATTAGCCAAGACACTTTTGCTAACCGACTAAAGCAGTGTTTAGCATATAATGCGCGCCTTATGATTCCTAATAATGAAAACATTAATGGATCTTCCTATTGACCAAGTGGGAGACTGTAAGGAAATTACTTTTAGGCCCATTACTTGCACCACAAGTCCTTACCTTTCTAGAAGTGTGGTTATTATAGGAATTCCGTTTTCATAGGATATATGCTATTAATTACTCAAAAATGGTTTCCTAATGAGATATATTCCATAATATTCTCTACCTTGATGGACGGTTGAGATTAAATCTAAAGTAAAACCTAATTGGGAATTCGGTCCTCTCTCCACCTATAAATAAAATCTTTCGTCCATCACAAAGGCTACACACAAAACCTCAACACATTAAGGTTTATAGGCAAGGAGAGAGAAACCGAAACCATTCACCCAGCCTCTTCTTCGACGGATCTCAACAACAACACCAGACAGCAGGATCGGAAAGCTCTCTGCATCAGGATGTCTGGAGGTACTCTTCAACTAATTTAAGATTAAATCTTGCATGTGACTATCATGTTGTTCACGATCTTAGAGTTCATGTTAATAATGGTATAACAGTTTTGTCTTTCCTTTTTAAAAAAAAAGAAAAAAAAAATTTGTAAGGAAAAAGATAAGATGTAATTAATCGAGTCGAACAGCCAGATAGAGAAGTTTTCTTTTGTTATTTTCTTGGGCTAGGGAAGAAAAAGAAATGACTTGAACTCTATTACATTTCTTTTATTATGTTATATTTTGTACTATTTCTTGTTTACACAAGACACTCATTCAAAAATAATTAAAATAATAGAATTCTAAATTTGATTTTTTTAAAGGGGAAAAGGACCTAACATATTAAATATCAGAACCACAACTCATTATATATATCAGCACATAGGATTGGTTCCCTGATGTAAGGCAGCATATATTAGGAAGATGAATATGATTGCGAGGGTACTGTGCTTGAGAGGACTCAAACTCATGGCCTCTTGCCCCACAACAAGTGAGGTGTTTGGTTTTTCTAACCAACTAAACTACAACAGATGACCCCTTAATTATATTATTCTTGAGTGAAATTAATTTTACTCTCATTAGGGTTAGACTTATCATTGCATTAATATAATGTGTAAGAACATAATTCTCACTCCCTTTGTGACTATATTTAAATGACGTGCATTTTGCGAATGGGTCCGATCATATCAAAATGGGTTGGGTTGACCGAGTGGTCAACAGGTTGAAGTTTGACCCGTATTCGACCTAAATGCATTAGGCTCGATAACCTGCATCCAGCAATGATCAAGTCCTTAATTTGACTCAGTCCAATCCAAATTGTAGGAAATTGGACCGTGCCCAATCCATGTCAAGTTTTATGGTCATAATTAAGTTTTATTGTAGGGAGGGAGGGAAAAAAACACAAGTACAAAAGTATTAAACCACCAAGCCCTTTAAATTGAGTTACATATGCAGGTTAGCCGTAACCCAATCAATTTAAATAAGTTATGCATGTCAACTTTAACGCGACTCTATTTACCAAAAAAAAAAAGAAAAAAAATAACTCTACTTATTTTTATTTTTATTTTTTGTGTGAGTGAGTTTTATTTAAAGCATGTTTTTTTACTGGAATTCCAGGAATTCCACTATGTCTAGAAATTCCACGGCCCCAGACACAGTGAAATTCTACCAAAATACAAATGGAGTGAAAATTCTGAATTTCCAAAGATCAAATTAGAACTTTCATATGGTTGAAATCCAAAAATGCGAATAAAGAAATATAGGATTCAGAAATTCCAGGAAACAGCCCGTCAAATCATATCCATAAATTCCTTAATATAGTGAATTCCTTATATAAATTCCACTAAAGAAACGGGACATTAGACTCATGACAAACTTATATAAGGGGGCAGCTCGGGTTATGCGAGTCAAATATGGCCCAAAATGGCAAATTGAGTTAGATTTTACCGCCCCTAGATATGATGACTCCAACTCTATATTTAATAAGAGATTTGACTCAAAACTAACTCCGAAAGATACGGTGATGTTGAGAGATAAGAATTTTGATTAAAGGATCCAATTTCTTCAGCATCACGTGTAGTGTAAGGCGGGCGGCAAGAGTTGCAGTGGTCAACAATGACAAACATGCATCTGCATTTGAGTTCTACTAGTTTAACCACCGGGCATTTAACGCAACTCCCACTGTCAATGTCTGAGTACAATGTTAAGGACTAGGTAGAGGATCTCCAATTTCGTTCAAAGAGGGGATCCCAGTTTGGACGAATCAAGGCCTCCACGAATGGGGCGGAGGAAAGAAGGATTGACTTTTTCTTTCCTCTGCCCCCTTCCGCCCCGCGCGTGGAAGCCCTTGATTCGTCCAAACAGGGGATCTGGATCCGAAGGACTTTACCTTATATTGCTTGTATCCACTACTCTTTTGTGTTTTTTTTTCCTTCTTGTCCTTTTTAGGAGAATGATCCCCAGTTTTGGACCAATAGGGGGTGCCACATGGAGTTGAGATGTGACATTTCAATTTTTTTTTTTAAATCACAACTCTTAAAAAAATCTCATTTCCCCTGCGGCACCCCCTGAATGGTCCAAACAGGGGATTGGATCCTCCTTTTGAAGTTTCCTAGTGAATAGGTTCCATTGAAAATGTTAGTGCGTAGTAAGCAATTCAAACAATTTTTCCACATTGAGGGTCTTTTTGGATGCACAAGAAAAGTAAAATTTTATAGAACATTATCTTTCATTTTCTAAATAAGAAAATCTCGTGCGTTTCGTAATCTCAGAAAAATTTAAAGAAAAGATTATTTTCTTTCAAAAACCTCAATATTTTCTCTTAGAGCTCTACCCTGTAAAAAAAAAAAACTATCTACAAGATGAGAATATTTCAAAATGACAAATATTTTATTCTTGTAATATTTAAATCTATAAATATTCTATTATGCTAACATCCAAATGAGCCCTGAATATGCGAATGGACTTTATGGTTCTCTAGACTCTAGCTATAGAAAGGCCCCAATAATTTTACATAAAATCCCAAAAAAAAAAAAGCCTCTTTCTTTCATATATTTATTTTTAAAAAGCCCCTTATTCTGACAGGGTAACATATGAAGGTAAGTTTTATGGCTAAATGAAAGTGCCCTTTATTTAATCATACCATATTCTTCCTACTCAAAGTTACATTTAGTGGGGCAGTGGGGCTCACCCGAATGCATGAGGACCGAGGAACAACAATAGAAAGACTTAAAATAAAAGACATGTCCAAACCATGGAAACAAAATGAATGTTTGATGATGATGATGATGATGATGATGATTGATCTCACAGCGGAAGTACCCCACAATATTATTGATCTAAAATGTAAAATCTCCAAATCATCGAATTAATGGAGAAACACTTCATATCTCTAATTGTATGACGGAAGACGCAAATCATTGAATTAATGAAGAAACACCTCATATCTTTAATTCTTTGATGGAAAATATAGATGAAAAACCTTTGGATTACCTATCTAATGATGGTAAAATAGAAAATGTTTATTTTAAAATTGAGAAATTCACTTCCTGTAGAACTCGGGAGATTATTCTTCCCAATTGAAATAAAGGCACATCAAGGCCCAATTTTGTCAAGGCTTGTCTAAGCCTGTTTGACAATGACATCGTTAAGGTCCATATACCCCAATGAAGTCTAAGGCCTCGAGGTCATCCTTTACAATTATCTAGAAATAAATTTTGCAATGTAAATTATTCATTTATTTGTCATTTATGCTCTTGCCTGAATATTTACGGGCTTGATTAAACGAATATAGAACTTCTTTGGAAAGATCAAACCGAGACCAGGATATGCCTAGCTGGCACTCTTACCGAAACTAGGACAATCTCGGTATTATAAAAATGTCTCACACAATTTACTTATTAGATTTATATGTATTTGCAAAGAATAGAAGTAATGGCAGACCCATGATTTTCATTTGGGTGGTGCCGTATACAATCAAGTGAAGAAGTTAAATCATAAAATCGCATCTTTTATGATCTTATAAAGGGGTTTCTTGAATCAGTTGCACCCGTGTGCTAACACTTGTGTCCTCCTATGAATAGAAGTAGGTTAAGTACCAAAACTCTTTGGTTTTGAGCACTACAACCCATCTCACTAAAAGGGAAAGACCAATTTTACATATATCTAATGAATAAAATAGGATAAGACCAGTTTTAGATTAAAATGTGATATACTATTATAATACGCTTGGTTTTCCTATTTCAAAAACTTTTAACACAGGAGTTACTTATTGCTAGATTATTTAAGACAAAGAAATCACTGGCCATCTTCCTCGTGAGGAAATGATAAAAGGTAGCTAGGGACTTACTTATTGGCCAAAAATTAAATTAAATTGGATAAGACTAATTTTATACTACTTATTATAATATAGAAGTTTCTATATGCTAACACAATCGAATATATGTTAAAAAAAAATATTTTTGTATATGCTTCTAAGGTTTCTAGAATTTGTAAATAAACCCCCGTGGTTTCAATATTTGGAGATACCCAGGCCTTTTCATGTTAATACCTTCAAATGTCCCAAAATTTCTAGCCTCACAGTCACCATAAGTATTTAGAATAAAATAACACTTTTGCTCATCTTTTGCTATATACCCCTAAGTTGTCATTTTTATTAAAATCCAGTACAAATCTTTTGGTGGTTGCCCTTTGTTGTTATGATTAGTGATTTTGGACACATAAAAGGTATTAAAATGAAAAGGTAGGGGGGGTGTATGCAAATGCTAAAACTACAAGGGCCTATTTACAAATCCTATAAACCCTAGAGCGGTATATACAAACAACTGATCTAAAATGAATAATAATAACTCCTTATTTGGCTATCATAACCTCTATGAAGAAATTATGCATAATTTTCATATATGAAGTCTACCCATTATTTTTCTTCTTTCTTTGGTAAGATTATATATTATTATATGTAATTAGAACTTATTTTTATCAAATTCACAAGTTGTTTTGTTGGGACCCACATAGGATACATTATATGGGGCCATTTAATTTACCTTATATTATTTAATTATGTCTGAGCATTTGGAAAACCTATGGAGATGATCACATTCAGAGAATTTGTATTTCCTTCAACACAAAGAATCAAAATTCATGCCGTTTCAACCTAATGATGCCTAGTCTATGCTGAAATCATATATAAGTTTGACTGTTTGACTATCTAATTATTGGGAGACATTCATGTGCATCCATCCCTCAACCTTTGGTGGTTGAGGGATGGATGCAGATGAATATTCTCCCTTATGATTATTATTATCATTATCATTATCACGTAGGTCTGAGTGAAGTCATTCTCTCTCTATTGAACCAAAATGAACCAATCAAATCCCAGTCATTACAGCCATTGTGCGTTGCTCGTCGATCTTTTTCCTGGGAGTCCCGGACAACAAGAGGCAGCTGACAAAAACTCCTCTAACACAACAAAACAATTGTCAATTTCTCATAAGAAAAAAACCCAAAGATTATTGTTTTCAAGTGCAATTGTCAAAGCCAACCTTTTGAGACAAGACGATTTGCTTCCATGTGCAAAGGAAAGAAAGAAAGATAGATAGAAAGAAAGAAAAACCTTTGAGATAACAACTGCTGTTGAATGGGATATAAAAGGAATTTGAATCGATGATTTATTGTCAAAAGAAAATTTGAGGCATTTTGGACATCTGCATAGGAGCCTAGCAGTCAGCAGATAGAAAGCTGGGACTGACTTGAAACTGACAACAATCAAAGAATATTGGTGCGTCACATATCGATGATTATCAACTTGAGAGTCGACACAAAATGATGCACATGCAATTCAAATCAAGCGTTAATTATGCTGAGTATCAAATTAATCACATATGAATATCATAGTCAAATACACATATAACTGCCATAGATGTGATATTTCTTTTCTCCCTAGTATGAATTATTGGTGAGAAAAGACTAAATTCAAAATTAAGAGCCTATTTGTTTATTGGAATTTCAGAAATTCCTATTTAGAGAATTTCTGAATTTCCAGACAAGGTGAAATTCCTAGAGCATCCAAGAATTTTACCAAAATATAAAGGATGTGGAATCCCTGGATTCCCAAAGTTAAAAGAGACCTATCATGTAGGTAGAATCCAGAAATGTTAATAAAGAAATATGAAATTTAAAAATTTCAAATGACAGGCTGTCACATCATATCCAAAAATTATTTGACATGGTAAATTCCTGACAGAAATTTTATTAAAAATTCAGAACCTATGCATTATTATTTCGTCGGACTTTGCAACCCTCATAGGAATCTTGAGTTAGAGAAGTGGAATCCCATGGTAGGGCTCGCTCATCGATTAAGATTGGAGGCCTTACTCAAAATAAAATATCCTCAAATCTTGGTGTATGGAATTTGGATTTGGTGGCCCGCCCAATTGATATATTTGTGGAAGCTACTAGCCTGACTGATGCGTCAATTTCCAACGAGATTCATGGAATGGGACAAAGGAAAGTCCTGTACGTGTGTCAGTGTACCTGGTCTTGGTGTCATTTGCCCATGTGAGTCATGGAATTAATTATGGAACAAAGAAAAGTCTTGTCTGTGTACCTGGTCTTGATTGTCCCCCGAGAAGAGTTTACGATTTTGACGGGGAGAAGTCCACAGTGGAATTTAAAGAATTCATATATAATGTATGAAAAAGTTTTAAAATTCTTCAAAAATTATTTCCTTAGGTGAATTTTAAAATTTTCTTTTTTTTTCTATGAAATATTTAAAATTTCAACAAATAATATAAAGAGTGGAATTTCAAGAATTCCAAAAAGTCTTTTGCACGGTTGGAATGTGAAACTCTAATGAAAGAAACACAGCATTTCAAATGTTAGGGGATAAAATGTCACATCATGTAAAAAAAACTCAACCTCCCAAATTCTAATAATAAATTATGGTAAAGAAACCGGCTAGCCTGAGGTGCATTGGTTCAAGCCTTGCTACCCTTATACATATGTCAATTGTGAAGACAAATGCTAAACAAGAAATTGTACATTTCATATGTAGACCTCATTGATTGTCTCATCATATTTAACATTCATAAGTTAGTAAAACCCATTCAACTGCATTCACCAATCTCTCAGCCAAATCTAATTAATCAATATATATATAATTACAATAGTTGCACATGGAATATTAATTGGTGTGGTCTATGAAAAGTGCCTATACCCGGACGGACTTTCCCTTCTTTTTTTTTTTTTGAGTAATGGACATGTTTATAAGAGGGTCATCAAGGTTAATTAGAGAACCCTTAATAAATATATTCAAACAATCTCCCAGCTTGCTCCATATTTGAGGCTTGTACAAAGTCAGTTGAACACAATATGTTCCTTTGTAGTTTTGCCCGAGCAGTGTGGTTCCAATCTAGTTTCGGTTTGCTAGTCGACTATAGGCCTGTTTGGCATCGTTCTTGTGCTTTTCCTAATTTTGTGCTCGGATTAGGGTGTGTTGAGATCAGGTTGGTGTCGAGTCTATAGTCTGCAAAACTGTTTGGCAATATTATATTAAATTCATCTGCTAAAAATTTGCTCTACGAAACTTGTTTGCTAACATTATAAAAGTTTTGCTCTAAGGAGCAAGCATATGGCTTATAATGTGCGACCCCACTTTTTATTGTTTACAGTACTATTATTATCATATATGGGACTCACTTGTAGAAGTTACAACATGGTACCCGCCTTTAAAAATTAGAACATGGAACCCATATTCATTGGATTTATAAGGTGGGAACACCTTTATACGAATTATAATATGTGCCAACTTTTTGTAAATGTAAATATAGGATCTACATTTAGAAATTAGAATATGCGCTCACATTCATAGGATTTACAATGTGGGTCTACCTTTTGTAAACGAGACCATGAGACCCATATTTATGAATTACAAAGTGGAGCCACATTTTTTGTAATTGTAGACACATGGCTCACCTTTAGAAATTAGAATATGGGAGTAGCACATTTATAAAATCTACAATGTGGGCCCACCTTATAGGAATTATAATATGGGGCCATACTTTTTGTTAATTGTGAACACGTGACCCACCTCTAAAAAACTACAAAGTGGTATCCACATTTAGAAATCCGAACATGGAGCCATCAATAAAATGTGAGGCCATACTTGTTAATTGTGAACACATGACTCACCTTTAAAAAATTACAATTTGGTGCCCACATTTAGAAATCTGAATATGTGGCCACCATTAAAATGTGATTGTCGACACGGGACCCACCTAGAGAAATTATAATGTGATGTCTACCTTTATAAATGATTTATAATGTGTTCCCACCATTATAGAATTATAAGAGGGGCCCACCTTTTGTGATTGTCACCATGTGACCCACCTCTAGGAATTATAAAGTGGGGTCACCTCCTTTGAGATTGTGAACATGGGGCCTACATTTATGATAAGTGAGAGGATTTAGAATATTCAAATGATATTCTTTAAAAGGCAAGAGATAAGAAATAAACAATTATGCCAGCAAGTTGTTACTTAAAAAAGACAAATTTTTTTGTTCCAACTTTCTTATGCTGGCGGGTTAAGATTTTGAAAAATTCCTTCCCATGAGAACAAAATTCGGAATAATCATTTACACATACCAAACATGTTTTCTATACCCTTATCTCGTGGGAACATCCAAATGGCACGATGCCAAATGCACCCTATGTTTCTAATTTGAGAAGTGGTGAGTTAGTTGGTTTGAGTCTGTTTAACTAGACTTCCTATCACTAGGAGATCCGGTGTCACCTTTTCACTCATGTTATAGTCTATGTACGTGTTACACTCTTATTTTTAATAGTGAGTTAGAGACAGAATATGACTGGAAAGCTGAATATCATATACTATTTGCGAAGACCATGAATATGAATGAAAAAATGGCTAAAAGATGAAAAGAATTTGAAGAGCAGAATATTTCTTTAAAAGCTGAGTTATCTGAAGCTTTTAGAAAAGTGACTCACTTAGAGAAACGGAGCAACAGTTTGGCTGATCAATTGACTCGTGAAGCACAGAAGTGTGATATACTTGATTATGATATGAAGACCTTGAAAGCTAAGAATGCCGACTTGCAAGGAAGAGTCAAGATGTTTGTTTCTGAGTTGGATACTACCAATGGTTCACTAAACATGATGAATACTAGATTTGAAAAGCTTGATGACATCTTGTGTAGTCAAAAGGCACACATTGACAAGCATGGCATTGGCTACGCTGACGGAGCATCCACTTCTAATGCCAAAGGTACAAACTATTTTGTTAAAAATTCAGTTGTTATTTATCATGCTATCAAAGTTACACACATAGTTGTAAAGAAAAAGAACGTGTCACATCCTCAACGTCTATCCACTTCCCATCATTATGCAACCAATGGACACATTCGACCCCATTGCAATAAGTTACGAAAGTCACCAAATAAATGCAATGAAAAACTCAAAAGACTGAGCTAGAATACCTAAATATGATAGTGTGCGTACCAAAGCTTCATCACCCCTGATTTACAAGATCATGCCCCACCCTAGTGCTGATACAAAGATCATATTAAGGGGTGTTAAAAGTGAGGGGGAGCCGCATGATCCAGAACGACAGAAGCTACATATTATTTGTTTGTTAATTATTGACAAAAAAGGGGAATAAGAATGAAGCTATGGGGAGAATTTCATAAAAAGACAGTGCAAGAACCATAGGTGCTAAAAAATTTTTTGGCTGAAATCAAATTCATGTGAAGAGTATGTAGATCCCTGAGCACACTAGAAGTTTGTGTGCTTGATTTTTGACTCAGGACGATACTTGCAGAATTCGAGGTCGAGTTCTTCCCAAGATGGGGAGACTGATGCAGATGACCACTTGATTGTATGGGCTTGGGTCATTGTTGGCTTTATGTGATTTCAATCTTTTGTAGTCCATTTGTTGAGGGCATTTTAGACTTTTCTTATCACTCGTTGAAAAGAGGATGAAGAAGGGGCTTATGAATTATGAAGAAAAAAGACAGTCATAAACCTTCGATAGGTTGAGTTGTTACACAAATTTTCCATTTTTCCAATCTGGAGTGTACCAGTTTGCTTATACCATTTATGTGGCGGGCACTGTTTAACTTTCAAACTTATGTGGTAGTAGCTATAAGTTCTGTTTACAAATAAAAAAAGTCAGTACAAACTCCAATTCTTTAGTTGGTCTTGCATGCCATAGTAAGAGAGTTATTCTCTGTTAGAGTGTCACGCCTCCAGAAATGAAACCGGAGTTATGCGTGAGATTATGGTCCATTAAATTTTTTCAACAAGAATAATAAAAACACTTGACCCCAATCATGTCCCAAATTGATCGAAGATTGCTGTGAGGTATAAATGTTTCATCGAATTCATAAATCAATAGCGGAAGCTTCATACAAACAAGTGGTATCTCAAGATGTATAGTTAAGAGTGATGAGTCCTCAAAAGCGCATATTTTCATACACATTTTGGACCATTTTTAGGGCTTATTGATATTAAAGAGCTTTGTTTAGTGACAAATCATGAGTTTATGCATTTTTGATCCATTGTAGTGCATTCATGCATAATTTGCTAAAAAATCACACTTTTTGCATAAATTCATGAAACCTGCCATTTTTGGAGACTTATTTTTGGGAAGCCAATTATTTTCGGTGCATCAAGTAGGGTCCCATGCATTGTCCATTTAAATTTCGTACATAAAATTATTCTTGAATTCATTTGTTTTAAATTGTGTAGGAGAAATCAAGAATGGGACCTACATTGGTGAAATTTGATAGAGATCAAGGGTAGGACATCTTTCAAGGTGGACCCACATATCTTGGTATTTTTGGAGATTTTGAAAAGTCAACAATGGAAGGCTAGATTTTTGATTTCAAGATCAAGAAAGGAAATTTCAGATTTGGTAAGATCTAATCCTTACTAAGTTTGAAAACTTGAAAATCAAGAAAGAAATCCAAGAAAGGAAGGTGTACTAAAAGATTTGACTAATCAATCAAAGAAGCTTGGAAGCAAATCAAAGAGGGAAGGAGAGTCAAGAAACAAGGAAAGAAATATCCCAAGGTGCCTTTGGAAGTCCACATGGGTCCCACACATGCTATTGCACAATTATCATTCCATATGTGCACAAATATTTTCGGATTTTTCAGAGGCAGCAAGATTAAAATGGTCATAACTCTTAATCCAGCCGTTGGATTGGTGCAATCTATACACCATTGGAAAGCTCTTTTCGAGTAGATATCTTTAGAACCTAAGATTGTGTCAATCGGAGCTAAAACGAGAAAGATATGGCCTCTGGAAGTTGGTGCTATAATTTCTACTCGGGATTGCAATTTTGTACATGGAAAGGACCAAAAATCTCTCACTCACCTTGCTATTTCTTTGAAGACTTGTTGGCCAAGGAAGGGACTTGCCATGCAAAGAAGATTGCTTGCTACAAACTTGGAGCAAAGAAGGAAAGAAAAAGAACAAAAATCTATAAATTGAAGGCATAAGCCTCCCTCTCCTCTCATGGGAAGATAGACCAACTCTCTCTAGAATTACTACTACACTCCATCTTCTTCCTCTCTCATTCTCTCCATTTTGAGTCCTCAAGGAGATTTTGGCCGAAAATCACACTACACCCTTGGGTTTTTCATCTAGAAGAGGCTTCTCATCCTAGTATGTAATTGTCATGGTTTATTTTTTATATCTTATGTAAGACTTTGCATATTAGTAAAATTATTTCTTACTCTTTTCAATTTTTCTTTCTTGTCCTTGGGTGATTGGTGCTTGTTTTATGTTTCTTTTCTTGTTGGTGTTTGGACTGACGACCCAAAGGCCCTAAGAGCATGATTCAAATTATGACCCCGCTTAGAAAAGAATTTTGAAAGAGGAGAATACACTTCCACACATTTAAATTTATGTTATTCCACACATTTAAGTTTCTGTTAAAACCACACATTTACTTTCTTGTCTTCACCACACATTTAAATTCTTGAACTTTTGTTTATTATCTTTATTTTTATGATCAATTCAATTTTATGTTTATTTTATGCATAGTTTATGGTTGGAACTAATTAGCATTGCATGCACATTCATATTGGTGGAGTTTAGACATGTTTAAGTTGTTGGAATTGGAGTTTGAAATAGAATAAGAAAGAAAATCAGAGATTTGAGTCAATAATCTTGGCCAAATAATTTTTGGAAATTCGGATTCCAATATAAAGTACATCATTCAGCACATGTTGCAGGAATTTCTGGACAGATTTTGTGTAAAAAGTTTGTGATTAGAAACCTGATCAAAACACATTATTTTTCGATGAAACTTGGAGAAATTAAAGTTTGATCAGTGTATTTTCAAACCCCAGAATTTCAAGAAAAAATAATTTTGGAAAGATGGTGAACCAGTGGCTCAAACATGGCTGGTCGGACCCACCTGTGTGCAGAATTTCTGCACAGTTTTTTTTTTTAGGTCATGTTCATATACTCATATTTCATTCGTTTTAAATCGTTTTTAACTTTCGTTTTTTTTATTTGATTCATGCATCATTCTAGTTCAAAACCCAGCCATTAAACTTAGTTTTAGGTTGCATTAGATTAGGAAAAATCATGCATAAAAACAGCCCTGCATACTAGTTTTTAAGACTTAGAATTTTTAGCATCTCATGGCATACATTGCATTATTAACTTTCTAATTTTAGGATTAGTTTCTAATTTGATGTTCTAATTTGTGTGTTCTTTTGTAGCAACTTGTGATTCATTTTAGATTAAGTTTTTAGATTTAATATTTTTTTTTTATTCTTGGAAATGCATTTAATTTTAATTTAAAGTAGGAATGATGAATGTATTTTTCTAGATTTTAGGCTAAAATTAGATTTTATTTAGGGCAGGTACAAGTTGAGAAGGAACCTTAATTTACATTGCTCCCTGTGGATCGACCTGGTCTCACCAGTTTATTACTACATCGCGGCTCTACACTTGGAGCTCACGATCAAAGAGCAATATAGAAATATATTATCTAAGTTCAAGTTTGAAATAACTAAACAAAAGTATTAATTACAATGAAAGACCACGACAAAACTTGGGCCTAACCAAAATAATAACCAAAAGAACCAAACGATGAATCTATCCAAAATAAGCATGAGGCACTTGAGTATGGGGTTGGTACGGCTATACAACGTCGTCCGTACTATAGTTTAGGAGGTCATTAGACTGATCCGCCCGAACCTCCTCCATCGTCTCCTCCTCGAAGTAGAAGGGCTCGGCACCTATGCACCAAGAGTAGTACCATCAGACACGATGGTCGGCAGGCAGATATAAATATAAAACATCAATAGATATGCACAACGAATCAGAATAGGTGATAGAAAAGATCATAAAACATGCATAGCATCCTGATCGTAAGAAGTGCATAGCATACAAATAATAAACAAGTTAACATAAATGTCGCGACCCTGGACCGGGAATCCCGAAGGAAACAGACTAATCCGGAGTCGGGACACTAATGGAATAATAATAATGATGACACATCGGGTTTGTGCTAGACATTTATTTAATTTCCCACAGGTGTCCGCGGTGAGGATATCAACAACCTTGCATGAATATTTCTTTTCAAGTGCGGAAGCATGTAGCAAATCAAATAGTCAAGTCATCCTTGGTCATATAAACAATAACACAAGTGAACAGATACTGTATCAGAATGAGCAATGATCTATAGCATGTTACCCAACATAAATTAAAGTTTATACAAATATCATTTAATTACATTTCCCCAAAATAGAGGCCAACTAAGGCCCATATGATCAAAATACCAATCAAAAGAATGGTTAATAGTTTCTCCAAAATGATAAGTCTCTCATAGCAGTCGAACGTCTACATGACGTCATCAGCACGCCACTCAACTAACTGTTGCGGTTCTACGACCGCCTCCTCAAGCTCCTCCTCGGGATAACCGGCAACGGGACCTGAGTACCAAAAGGTGGGTCAAACACGACGGTTTGGCAAATGGAGGAAAGATACAATGACAAAATAACCATAAATGAATTTACCTTTAAAACATGTAAACCTGTTTGAATAACAATTTCTATGAACAAGATAAAACATTTATTCGAATACAATGATGCAATGTAAAACAAGTAGGGTGACCAAGGAAACGGGAAACAAGCAAGATGGCAACCACACGAAGCTAAGTCCTCTATCACTAAGGTGATAGAACAAGTACTAGGCCCTGGTCTCAGTCACTCGAGGTGAGGAGAAGCAGGGGATCTCATATATACATATACATATACAATACTATACATGACCACGGTAGCGAGCCGGGCATCGGGGACCACAGTAGCAATCTGCGGCATTGGGACAAGACCACGGTAATGACCGGGTAGCGGGATCCAAACTGCAGCTGGCGGGACAAGAGGGGGGATCTCCAAGTCGGTGGATCAGACCAACAAGGTTATCCAAGCTTAGTGGTGCCGACTAATAGGTCAAATACAATCGATACATATGCAAGCAACTCAAGTACAATAGACATTCGGGCAAGACGGGGGTGCTCAATGGCACACTGACATATCATGTGGTGCAATGCACTTCAAGTCCAATAACCATTTCAAGTGTTCATCAATGCTTTCGGGAAAATAAGACATGTAGTATAAATCTCGGGGTCAAATAAGGTACAATATACAATTGGAATTTCGAGTAAAGTATCGGGTTCAAATTCGTTTAAAGTAGATAGGGACCCCGTATGTCAATCTAATAATAATTTGGTACTCTTAGGTTTGGGGACATTCCGGGCTCCTTATACACTTTGCATTTTTCAAAACTTCGGATGACATCCTTGTGATATGGTTTCTTTCTCGGATGGCCTCATGTAATGCCTAGAGACTCTCCTTCGATTGACAAGGCTCAACGCTCGAACGAACCGGAGAGTTCATTCGAGCGGGGAGCTCTCCGAAATTTGGGGAAATTCGGTCACCTGGCGGTTAGCCGCCGCTGGGGCTGGCGACTAGCCGCTAATTGGCCGCGCTGCTGACCGCGGTTGGGCTGCAGGAAATGCAGCTTACTGGAAAGCTGACCGCCAATGCGCGATTACCTGGCGGTTAGCCGCCGATGTGTTCGGCGGTTAGCCGCTGGGTAACCGTGGAGCTGACCGAGTTAACAGGTGGGAAAATGATGCTCTCTGGAAAGTTAACCGTGATGCGCGGTTGGCTGGCGGTTAGCCGCTGATGGGTTCGGCAGTTAGCCGCTGGTTAACCGTGAGGCTGACCGTGGTTTCAGGTGGAAAATGATGCTCTCTGGAAAAGGAACCGTGACAGTTCGGCTACCTGGCGGTTAGTCGCCAGTCACCAAACGACTAACCGCCGGGTGACCGCAGGCTGACCGCCAGTGCGGGAATCACCCACTGTGTTCAGATTTTGAGTCACTTTCCTCCTCAAAACCATCCTCCTCACTTTCACTTAATCCTTGACACAAAACTGAGCTAAAAGCTCCTCCAATGCATCAATTTACCCTTCTCCCAATGCTCCAATATTTGTTCATTCATCACTTCCTCCATCAACAACCCATTCCATACATAGAAAGAAGGAAACCATTTCATCATAGAGTACATTGGGTATAAACAAGAAAAGAATTAAATGTCATTCACTACTACACTTATAAGTCATAAATGCAATACCATAATGCACTACCAAAGCTCCATTATGAACATTTATGTCAAATCAATGTAATAAATAGACATGAGTGAAAAGCACTAAAAATCATGGAAAGCTTATAAAGATCAAACATCCACTTGCCTTGTGTCTTCAAATCAAGAAATAAAGCTCTAACACTCTTCCAAGCAAGGAATCCAAGCTATGAACAAAAATCCCCAAAAACAAACCCTAAAAGAGTCAAACCAATGAAATAGAAAGGGGAACTTTACAATAATGGAAATGAAGCTTCTCAAGGGCTACAGGAACACTAATCTAGGAGATGGAAAGAATCACTTACTTGGGTGGCCTTCAAATGAAGAGAACTAGTTCAAAGAAGATCTCTAGATTGATGGATTTCTCCAAAAATGGTGTCAAGATGAAGCTTGTGAGATGAGGAAGAAGAAGATGATCTCCATTTCTAGCTTGGTGCAAGTTTGGGTGTGGATTGGAGATGAAGAAACAAGAAGATGAAGAAAAGTTGCCAAAAGCAAACCCTAGACTCCTTTGTGCTGGAAAAAGGGAATGAAAGGAAAGGGTTCTCCTTATATAGCAAATGGGAATGGGTCCCACTACTGAAGACACTTGCTTGGCTGAAATCATCTAATTCGGAACCTCGGATGGATTCGACGAAGAAGGAAGAAATGATCGTCGAAATATCTAGTTTCCAAATAGTATATGTTTCGCGGGTTTCGGGATAATCAAGTTTTGGGTACAGATTTGGTGTGCAATGACTGTTTTGCCCTCAAGGCCAAGAATTCGGGTTTCGGGATTTCAAACGAAAACGGGATCAACATAAAAGTTGTTGGGATTAACAATACCCATAAAACGAAATTAAAACCATGAATGTAAAAATCTCCGATAAATCCTCAATCAAATGCAATGTCATGAAAAGGAACCCCCAAAGGGCCCTACTAACTCAAAGCAAACAAAATACCCCAAAACTATGTCAAAAGCTATCCAAACCCAACTTAGCCAAAATTCACTAATCAAGCTTAGCACTAACACACAACTTAATTAGCACTAATCGGGATCACTCGGGTCGGGGTCTTACAATAAACATCTACCAAGATAAGCAGTCCACATATGCTAATTACCACGAGATAGTGTCATTGTCCTCCCATACTCACATTGAGTCGTGGTGGAGATATCAAGAGGCACAGGATATACCCGGAAAATAAGAGAGACATGATAAAAACCTGACAAACAAGCAAGATGGATACCAAGAGACCAATAGTCATCAAGTCAAGTGTTCAAGATGTATCCGATGGTGAACATCCATCTAAAATATAAAAAGTCGTACTGGGCAGACGTTCATCAAGGTCCTCACACAGATGGTGCCCCATCTGTGTTGGGCGATGTACAGCTGAGTGATGCCTGACACAAAGATCCCTAGATAAACAATAGTGGGGGGGCCAAGCTTTCTTGCGTGAACGGGATTCATTAACAAAAGAGAGATTACTTTCCATTACCAAATCAAGATCAAGACCGAACAAGCAAGCTTCTTTCAACATCAATACCATAAGTAGTCCTTGTCAAGCTTTTACAATCAAAGCCACTTAGCCTCAATAGTTCTATCAATTGTCAAAACAAACGGAACATCAAAAGGGATCCTAAGTTCAACACCTAGGTTCATCAAGTAACTCAAAAATAAAACAAAGCAAATGAAGCTAAGGATCATGAACATAGCATGTAAAAAAGTACCAGACGGTACAATTTGGAATCAGAAGCAATAGACAATCCAATCCTAGGTACAATGTTAAACCCGAGGCATCGTACAACCGTGCTCAGTCAATGAAGAGAATAGGGTTCGTGATACCCAAATGGACAATGTATCTTCGTGCATAGATATAAAGGGGGGTATCCCATTGTCCCGTATCGTTCAAGATTGAGATAGGTTGTAATCCGACACAACTGGATTAATCGTGAAAGAAGTCGGCTCAAAACATCTTCACATATAGTCAAATGAGTCCAACAAGGGTAGCCAAAGTTCCACCTAAGTCCAACAAAAAAGGGTCAAAAGGGCCTTTCAAAAAGGTATCCGGCAGTGGGCCCGGTCGACATCTCACACAGAGTACCCGGTCGACCGGAAGTTGTAAACAAATGGAGTGCACGGTGTTTTTCATTAGGCTCCAGTGTGCCTCATTATGTGTGGCCAGTGGACCTGGTCTCCTTGGCTGGTCAACCGCATACACTGCAGTTACAGAACCTCAGTTCTGTAACTGAAGTGAAATGGGTCGAAATCCCTTTCCAAAATCCCAGAACATGTAATCAGTCAGTATGAAGGGCCCAGCCCTTCTATTCTAATCTTACAAACAATGAAAATAGGGCCCTTCCCTCTTCACATACATCCATACCCCCTCTCATCAAGTCCATTCAAACCTACATCCCTCCCATTCTAACCATTCAATTTATATTATGATATTTTCAAACATTTAAAGTATCAATGAGCATGTGGTCATCTAAATCATCATCAATCATCAAATCAAAGGAAAGACAAACATATCCAAGCATATATATATATATATAAATATCTACTTGCCTTTGGTGGAAAATGCCCAAATCTAAAAACCCTAACTCAATGCCCAACAAACCAAACCTAAGGAAGCATTAACAAAATAAAACTAAATTAAAATATAAACTAAAAGAATGGAAAGCTCTAAGCTAATTTAACACAACTCCACACCCAAAGCATATAAACCAAACGTAGGGGAAGAGAAGCTTATCAAACGGATGGGTGAATGAAGTGGTGGCCTGAAATTGAGGACGAGATGCTCGCGGGGTCCACGCGGAGATGATGGTGATGATCGGAGGTTGCGGGGCCCACTTGATTGGTGGCCCACTAGATTAGTGGCCCATTGATAAGAAAAATGAAAAAGACAGAATGGAAGAAAGAAAAAGAAAGAATGAAGTGGTTAGATGGGTGGAAAGAAAGTCAACGTCAGTTAGTGGAGTGAGGTGAGGGGCAGATGAGATGAGATGAGAGAAAAAGAAATGGGATGAGAGAAAATGAAATAAAGAAATGGCTGATGGGTGATATTCGTTGGCAGCAAGAGGGTGAAGGGAGAGATGAGAGAAAAGAAAGAAAACAGAGAAGGAAGAGGGAAACAGAGAAGGAGGAAAAGAAATAGAGAGAGAAAGAAATGGAGAAATAGAGAGAGAAATAGATAGATAGGGTGGCGGTATGCTTGGAAGAGGGAGAGGTGGAGTGGGTGGTTCGCCGGAGATGTGGAAGCTTGGCAACGACGCAAGTGGGTCGCCGCCGACGACAGTGAAGGCGGCGTGCTCGGAGTCCAGCGAGGCAGCAGCTCGTGGAAGAGGGAGAGAGAACGAGAGAGATGAGGTGAGAAAATGAGAGGAGGGCTGCTGGGAGAGTTGAATGAGAAAAGGGAAAGGAAGATAAGGGTGAAGGAAAGAAAGGATAAAGGAAAGAAATAAAGAAAGAGAGGAGAGCTGGCCATCCATTTGGAGTGAGGGGAGAGAAAGAAATGAGTGAGGAGAGAGAAATGAATGACGATAGAGAAAGGAAAGTTTAAATGAGTTTCATCGGGCATGGTTTTAGAGTGTCTTCGAGGGTCCGGATCAAGATAGTGTAGAAGACTTAGTTTAGGAAATAAAAACATCTACCCAACGGTATAAAAATCTCGAAAAGTGGAAGTTATTATAAAGCTCTCGGAACTTTTCGGAAATAGCAACACACACCCTTACTATACTCAAACGCACTCTGAATCGCGCGAGACTTCGTACGCGAGGCTCATACGTCAAACCCGACTCGCTAAGACTCTAAATACACTTACTAACTAATCATGCAATTAATTATAATTAATACGGGTTATGGGTTCGGATGTTACATCCTCCTCGTTTATTATTAAAATAATTAATAATTTGCATCATAGCACATTAGTTGCCTTTACATATGATCAGGTAATACAACTTGGCTTAGAAAGAGCTTTAAGACCATGATAAAACCATGATCCAACAACGACGAGAATCAAGTAGTAGAGGCATTTCATTTTTATCCTATATGATAGGGATCGATCTCTAGCTATCCTTGGAAGTATGCTGGCATAGGAGCATTTTACGGCCATAAGCATGGAGCATTATGGCAGAGCTATGTACCTTCGAATGATCCTGATATATATTAGGTTGAGCTAACTAGTTTAGGACCACGATGGTATACTATTCCTTTCATCTAATAGCAAGAACGGTTAAAAATCAAATAAACCCTGGTAAATATGCGTTCCTTGAAAGCCTCTTAATATTGCAATCATACAAAAAGAAAAAAACATGCCATGAAATTTAAAACTATATTTTGACAAATTCTTTATGATTATTGTTAATTTGTATAGCTCAATAGAAGTTAATTAATCTTGGTTAATCGGGTCCCTGGATTGCCCAACTTGTACTATGATTAGAAGTAGGCCTGTTATATGTCTATTGTGATTAAGTAGTGTTTGGGTGTAACAGGGTTTTGGGGCTGGTATTATAAATAGAGACTAAGAGTCTCTACGATGTATACCTCTTCTGATTGCATAGTGAATTCTTCCGTCTTCCCCGTGGACGTAAGCCAAAAGTCGAACCATGTAAATCAATGTCTTCAGTATGATTGATTTCTTCTTATAGGCCATAGATCACAACCAACTGGTATCAAAGTGTTGCGCGTGATCAGAGGAGATTCGACGGATCAGATCTCAGAGGGTTGGAGTTGTGGCTGCGTAATCGACGGATTAGATCTCAGGATTAAGATAGCGTTTTCTGGGTCGTGTGGAGGGAGATCATTTAATCTCATTGGGCCACACAAGTTTCATAGAAGATTCCGAACCGGAGGGAGGTTCGTCCCTGCTGCTCTTGTTGCCTGAGATCGGTTGTTGCAGCAGAGGGACGAAGGGGATTGATCGGAGAAGATTGAGGACTCTTGGTTCTCAGATTCGGTTGCTGCAGAGGTTCTGGAAAAGGTCTGATCTCGCAGAGAGGGAGACTTGGGAGGAAGAAGATCGGAGCAGTCGTCGTTTGCAAAGGAGAAGATCGGAGCAGCCACTACCTCTTCTGATCGCTGAAATTGGAGAGAAAGAAGACAACGATTTTGATTATTTATTGGTTTTCGTTCGGCCCCACAACGCTGCCGAGGACAGCACGCCGTCGCCGGAGCCATTGCCAAGCTCCGCATTCCGTCGCCGGTCATGCTCGATCGCGTCACTGGAGAAGTAGCTGCACTGTTGCAATAGAAGGAGAAGACCCTGTTTTGCAGGTTTTGATTCTGGTTCCAAAATGAAGAAGGAGAAGAAGGTGGGCCTCCGCTTGCAGTAGTTTCGGGTTGGTCCCAGGTCAGGTTCAACCTGACCCGTTTTAGAGCCCATCCACCAGGCCAAGTTGGGTCAAGTCCAGGTTGACCTGACCCATTTGCAGAAGCCCAGAAGCAGAGTAGAGGTAGAAAGGCGCTGACCTTAGCGTTGAGTCAACAGATTTGTACAGTCAAAGGTAGTTTGACCAGATTGAAGGCTGAAATTTGTCTATGCGATATCTTGATGGTCCGGAGTCTGATCGGAGATTCGTTTGAACCTACGGACTCATTGCGAGCAGATCTATGCGGTTGTGGAAGAAGATTGGCCGTTCAATGGTAAAAAAAAAGAGATTGACTGATGGGAGCGTAGAAACTTATTTATGTGATATCATAGCCATCTAGAGTCGGATTTCAAATTCGTTTCTTCCGACGTGCTCGTGGTGACAAGATCTACACATGTATTATGATAGATTCGCGAAATGGCTGTGAAGGTTGAAATTGAGAAATTCAATGGAAATAACAACTTCAGTATATGGCGTTTGAAGATGCATACTTTGCTGGTTCAGAATGAGTTGCATAAGGATTTGAAAGGAAAGAATGCTTTGTTGGAAAATTGTCAGATGAAGAGAAGGATGAGTTGTTGGAAAAGATGTACGGTCAGATTCTGCTATTTCAGAGCGATGGTGTACTGCGAAAGGTTGCTCAGGAGAAAACTGCTGCTGGCATATGACAGAAGTTGGAGAACTTATACATCATGAAGTCTCTCACGAATCGCTTGTATCTGAAAAAGTTGTTGTTCACGTTACAAATGCAAGATGGTACGTTTGTTTCAACTTACTTTGATTCTTTCAATAAAGCTATTATAGATTTGGAAAATATCAATGTTGACATTGATGATGAGGACCAAGCTAGCTATTATTTTGTTGTGCTCGTTACCACCTTCATATGATCATTTTGTTGATATCATGATGTATGGTAGAGATACTCTGTCTAATGAGGATGTAGAAGAAGGTTTAAACTCCAAGGAGTCGAAGAAAAATGTTGCGGCTGACAATGATGGTTCCGGTGAGGGTTTGGTAGTACGAGCAAGAATAAAAGACTCCAGTAGTAAGGGCAAATGTAAATCCAACAGGAAAAACATTGAATGTTATTAGTCTCATAAGAAAGGGCACATCAGAAAAAATTGTCTCGAAAGGCAGAGGAAAGAGAAAGAAATAATAGAAGATTCATCATTTGATGATTCAGTTAGTGTTGCATATGGAAGATCAGATTATGTTTCCGACAATGTACTTTTTGTGATTGAAAATGGAATTCATCATTAGTCTTGATACAAGTTGTTCCTACCACATGTGTCCCAATAGGGGGTCTACCACTTATAGAGAAATCGACGGTGATAGTGTCTTGATGAGCAACAATGTTGCATGTAAGATGGTTGAAATTGGAATAGTGAAAATCAATATGCATGATGGAATCGTCAGAATGATGGTAGGGGTTCGGCATGTTCCTGATCTGAAAAATAATCTTGTTTCTCTTAGTGTCTTAAACTCCGATGGTTGTAAGTTCTCAGCTGAAGGTGGAGTTATAAGGGTTGTGAAGGGTACTCTGGTTCGTATTAGAGGTAATAGAGTTGGAAATTTATATGTTTTTTCCGGAAATACTGTTACAGGTGGAGCTGTTGTGTCTTCTTCAGATGATCATGAATCTGTCTTAACATGCTTATGGCGCTTGTGCCTGGGTCACATGAGTGAGAAATGATTGACAATATTGAGCAATCGGAATTTGCTATGTGACACGAAAACAGGCAAGTTGGGTTTCTGTGAGAGATGCATCTTCGGAAAGCATCGAAAAGTCAATTTTAAGATAGGTATTCATCGCACGAAATGTATCCTTGATTATGTTCATTCGGATGTATGGGGGCCTTCTAAGGTTTACTCCAAGAGCGGGTCCTGGTTTATGCTGACTTTTATTGATGATTATTCAAGGAAAGTCTGGGTTTATACTCGGAAGACGAAGGATCAAACCTTTGTTACATTCAAGCGATGGAAGGAAATTGTTGAGAAACAGACTGACAGGAAGGTGAAGAAGTTGAGGAGAGGAAATGGTAAGGAGTACAGAACGACAGAGTTTGAGAACTATTGCAAGGATCATGGCATAGTTCAGCATTACACCACTACAGAAACTCCACAGCAGAATGGCGTTGCAAAGAGGATGAACCGAACGATCTTAGAAAGAGCTCGTTGTATGTTATTTACTGCAGGATTGTCTAAAGACTTTTGGGTTGAGGTAGTAAATGCTGCATGTTACTTGATAAATAGGTCTCCACACACAAGGATTGGTTGCAAAACATTGGAAGAAATGTGGTTAGGTAATTCGGCTGATTATTCTAACTCGAGGATCTTCGGTTGTCCGGCTTATATTCGTGTGAAACCGATAAGTTAGAACTAAGGACTGTGAAGTGCATCTTGGTGGGATATGCTTCTGGGGTGAAAGGATACAGGTTATGGTGTACCGATTAGGATTCACCCGAATTTATCATCGGCAGGAATGTTACATTTCATGAGGATGCTTTACGTGAAGCGAGAAAGCAGGTGGAGGAGACAAAAGTAGGTAGCAGCAATGAGACCGTTCAAGAGGAGTCCAACATCATAGTGAGAAAGGAGAGTGTATCCGACTCCTCCCTGGATACAAGGAATAGTCAGATTGTGCAGCAGACAGAGCCATAAATGTCGCAGACGGGTAGACCGTAGAGAGAAAGGAAACCACCGGTTAGGTACAATTTCGAGGATATGACGACGTACGTGTCGACATCAGACAATGGCCGTGATGATATGGTTGCATACGCATTGACAACTGAGTCTTTTGAATTAATGGAAGGGCTCGAAAGTAGTCAATAGGCAGCGACTATGACTGAAGAGATGGAGTTTCTAGATGAGAAAAATCAGGCCATCGGATTTAAGTGGTTCTATGAGGAAGATGAAGGAGCTTCTAGTGCAGGTAGAGTGCAGTTTAAGGTTCCTGATCATGTATGCAGTTTGAAGAAATCATTGTACGGGTCGAAGCAAGTTTCTGGACAATGGTACAAGCGATTTAGTGCATTCATGAAGGAATGGGTAAAATGCAAGTTCAAGCATTGCTTGAACTTGATCGGTGTGCTTAGTACCTGAGTCCCCTAAGGGGCAGGTGGAGACGGTGAGACGTGTTATGTGAATGAGGATCAGCTTCAATGTTCGCCAAGGTGGAGATTTTTTAATTTGTATGGCTCACTAAAAGTTCATCAATCTTAGTTGATCTGGCCCTTGGATTGCCCAACTTGTACTGTCATTAGAAGTAGGCCTGTTATATGTCTATTGTGATTAAGAAGTAGTGTTTGGGTGTAATAGGGTTTTGGAGCTGGTATTATAAAGAGAGACTAAGAGTCTCTAGGATGTACACCTCTTCTGATGGCAGAGTGAATCCTCCCGTCTTTCCTGTGGACGTAGAACAAAAGCTAAACCACGTAGGCCCTAGATCACAACAATTATTTTATCGAGAATAGTGAATAGCTATTTATAGAATATGGTAAAGATTACAACCTAAACCTAATTACATTACAATGTTGTAATATTAGGGTTAACCCTAACATAGTATAATTTTATTCAGATCAAAACTAGAAAATTTGTTCGATTATAAAATATCCAATCTTCCTGGAACACATTATACAATATTGTCTATGATATATGCGATACACCTAACTTGGTGTCACTGGATGTCTTTAATGTCAACTTGTGGGCCCATGACTAGTGACCAGCTTTTGTCAAAGATCTCGGCGGAAACTGACACATATTGCATAATACAACCCAGGTTCGAAAAATAATCGACAATTTTCGGCTTCACTTCTCGGCTGAAAATGAATGGCAATGCATGGTACCATTGTATAAAATGTTGGCCGATATGAGCCGGTATCGGCCATACCGGTCCGATATTTTGGTGTGATATCAGTCTCGGTATCGTAGACCAAAATATTGCCAAAATATCGGTTTAACCGATATATCAGTCCATCTCGGTCAACATATCGGCCAAGATGGAATAATGGTAAAAAAAACCCTAAAATTTTCACTTTGTTCCTCATTCTTCCCCCACATTCTTCCTCTCCACTCATCTCCTTAGAGCAACCCCTCCTCCTTAGCTCATTCTCTTGCATATTTCCAACACTATTTCTTGAAGAAATCATTTTATTTTGGTAAGAAAATCAACATACTCCCTTATGTATTCTTTAACAATCCATACCGAATAAATGATGATAATGATGATATCGAGCCTGAGCGACACTCCACTTGGAATTATGCTGTCATGCTCATCAATCTCTCTCTCTCTCTCTCTCTCTCTTCTCCCCTAATTTCAGGTAAATCATAAACCTTTTGATGTCCAAGTGCCTTTTGATTTATTGATCTCACTATCATGTTTCAGATTTTAATATTTTATCTTCATGGTCTTGAATTTCACAACTTATTTGATGATTGAGTTAGTATTAAATGATACTTGATATGTTATTTTTATTCTCTTATATTTTACACTAATAAATTGATCATGAGCATCAATAATGGTTGCATTATATGAAATATTGGAAGACAACGAACTGTGACATAGACATGACTCATAACTTAAGTTGACTGAGATTTTGATTAATTTTGTTACTAATGGAAAAAAATATTGTTTTCCAGTATTTTCTAATATTCTGGATTTTTTGGATATTTTTGTCAATTTTTTTGGATTAAAAAAAAATTCACATCGCGACAAACGCGACGGACCGATATCAGCGACCGATACTGATAACATATTGGTTTTTCGGCCCGACCAATACTCGGACAGAGATTTTAAACCATGCATGGTGCAATCCAAATACATTAATAATCAGCACCGACTTTGCTGCCCCGGAATTATTGGCAATGGGAAGAAATTTGAAAGCTACTTCTAACAATCGTACTATGCTGTGAAAGTAGGTCTGCCATGGTGTGGTGTTTCATGTGGCGCTCTTTTTTCTTGGGTGGGCTTTTTTCCTGCTTGACCGGTTTCAGTCTCTATCTTAGTGGTCTGTCTTACGAAGGGCTCTCTTGGATCCCATACCCTTTGGCTGAGATAAGAAAAAACAAAGTGTCCATCCAGAAAACTTCCCACAAGTGTCTCATTAAGATCTCTTTAGTTTTAAAATAGTGATAGCCTATATTCTAACATTCATTCCTTTTAACATTTTAATAGCCCTATTTGTTTAGTAAAAAAAGACTAGTGTTGTAATGTAAAAAGTTAAAAGAGCACAACACCAAAAACAGGAAATTGGAACGGAAAAGCGTTCCTAATCCTTCCGTTCCTAATCCGTTAAACCGTTCCAAAAGCGTTCCAATTTCCGTTCCAATTTGGTATCAACCGTTCCTAATCCGTTAAAGCGTTCCAATTTCCTGTTTTTGGAACGGTTTAACGGATTAGGAACGCAAGGATTGGGAACGCTTTTCCGTTCCAATTTCCTGTTTTTGGTGTTGTGGAGTGTATAATTGATGTAGCGTAGTTTTATTTAAAGAGTGTTTGAATGGAAAACAGATAAGGGAAGAGTAAACTTCCAATATGACGTGAAGTAGGGGTTTACCTGCTCCCCAAGCATTTTTTTTGCTTTGCCTCGTAGTATTTTTCACTCTTAACGCCCTCTTTAATTTATTCATGATTCTAACTTCCTTTTTAATTTATTTATGATCGACCCCTAGTCCCTATTCCTCTCAGGCCTATATAATATGAGAGAATTAAAACATGCTTGGTGGTCATATCCAGAATAAAATACACGTCCAATTTTTATCCTACACCGCTTTATTTTATATATATATATATATATATATGGAGAGACATTCATGTACATCCATCCCTCACCATGGGATGATGGACGTACAATTACATGGCTTTCCATCTCTGCATATGACTATTCTTTTTTTTACATATGACCATATATAACTTTTCCTCTTTTGCATTTGAATGTTTCCACAATTATGTTAGTGTCTCTTACCCTATGGTAAGGGATAGATGCACATGAATATTCTCCATATATATATATATATATATATATAGTTAGCCTTGAGCAGAAGGAAGATGAGAAAAATAAAAAGAGAGCACATCAAAATATTATTCTACCCTCTCATTGATTTTTTTATCCAAATTTTAAGATTAAAATACTTTTAATCACATTAGTGATTGCTTTGCTCTTATCTCTCCTCTTGACTACTTGAGTTAAAACTTTCACGCTATCTAAGGCTAAATCTATTGGCCTTGGCCCCAGGTTTTTATGTGTGAGGTCATACTGATGTCAATCGCTCTTGAACCCAATCAGCCGAGCTTACGTTAATCATCGTGCTTTTAGCCGGAAACGACAAACGAAAGCAAGTAGCCACATGCAAATTTGAAAGATCTGTGGAATTGGAGCCATTGAAGCAACAAAGAAAATCTCGCTGTCGATTGAATGTTAAGACATTTAATTTCAATCGTTGTCAGAGTAACACATTGCTGATGAAGGAAATTGTAGACAAAACAGCAGCACATGCATGCATCATCATTCATCAGATTCAAATGCAATTGCATTGCCATTAGTTCCACACCAACCCCCCACCCCCCATCCCATCAATGAATCAACTTGGGAGCAATTGTCAAGATAATTTACACTTTTAATCTAGGGGGCGGATCTTGATAAATTGGAACAGGACGTGGTACAGTGTGTGCGACCTAGTGAACGTATTAGATGCAAGATGCATGAGATAGTGTCGCACCTGCCACCCTTGTAAGTCCTCTCTCTGTGGTTGACACCATGCCCCCATAATCCTTTAACTTTTGCTATCACCTCCCTCAACAATGTCACTTGACTTTCATTTAACTTTTATTATATTAAGAAGAATTCTTTGCTTGATTGATCCATCACATCCATATTACACGAACCTGGCTTATAAAAGTGACTCATGCACCATCAACCCTCTTCCAATGAAGTGATCTTCATCTACCTATACAGTTGGATTTGGGGGCCCAATTGACATATTTATTAGGCTAGCCTGAACCGTCTCTGTCCCACGTAATTGATGGAACAAGTAGAGCCTGTGTCCAGTGTACCAGGTCTTGATTTTCAAAGGAATAGAGAATCAGGGTTCAAACGCAGGACCTTTTTTTTTTAGGAGAAAAATGCCCATCGTAAGATCCAACGGGATTTATGATTATCATGAAAGCCTGATAGATGGAAAGATTATATGAGGCCTACCTATATATAAAATTTGGACTCCATTAGATCATTTTAACCCTTTGATCCACGGCCTATAATTTAATGGCTTTAGAGGTATCATTTCTTATGATTTCAATGTAATGATGAATTAAAAGTGGGAATAGAGTCAAATTTGGACCTGTGACTATTCATGGTGGGCAGTGTGTGAAAAAACAAGATTGACTCAAGGTGGGCCCCTGACCAAAAAAAAAAAAAGAAAAAGGAATGGAAAATGGGATGTTTTTAAAGTGGGGCATTTTGGAGAATTAACTATATAAACTGAGCCACCATTTGAAATTCTTATTAGGAAAGTTTGGCCCAAAGAAAATACAAGAATTTGCCTTTTATATGTGGGCCCCATTAACTCATAAGGATCCGAAAGCCTTTGATCATCAGGGTTCATATTTAGGTGGGGTACTGGCTCTTTTGTTAAATCAAAGGGAAGAAAGAGTGGTGAACATCAGGTATGATGAGAGATTTTCAACAAAAACAGCAGCATGTAAATCACCTCTCCCTCTCCACACCATGTAGAGTACTAATGGGAGAAACTATTATACATACATTGCATCTTACTATTTAAGGAAAGAGATGGCCCTTTTTAATTTTCCATGTTCACACCTGGGCATTTAATAACTTTGGCCGAACCTTGAATTTAGATACAAGTTTCTTGGGAAGCAAGTTTCACCATACAATAGATACTTTGTGTACACTGTAGTTATTAATTTCATACCGTTTTGGCCGAAATGGCCCAAATTTTATATTTCAGTCAAGTGGTCGAAAAACTTCTCGGTTTGAATTTCGGTCAATTTTGGCCGAAGTAGTATTTTACATAATTATATTTTTTAAAATTTTTTACACATCTTTTATTTCTTATATTTTCCCAAAATATATTTCCAAAAAATTTAATATAATGGATTAAATCTATTTTTTATTACTTTTTTTTATTTTTTTACATATATATGTATATATATATATATTATGTTATTTTTTTCCAAAATATAATTCCGAAAAGTTTCGCCGAAATTCTGAATAAGCCGAAACTTTTCATTTTGTAGGCCAGAGCGAAATGAGATCCAAAACGATATTAACAACTATGATGTAGGCTCTTTCCTTATGAAAGAGAACTTCCCTTACTCTTAGACTGTGAATTTTGATAAAATGTTGTTTGAAATAGCTAATAAGGGCTACCAAAAAAATTGGTGGGCCTGAGAAAAAAATGAAATTTGGACAAGCCTAGCACTTAGCTTAAAAAGAAAGAAAGAAAGAAAAAAGCCTTGCTTTGTGGGCTTTTTAGAGCCAAATAGCCTCATAGGAGAGCTTGGTTGTCAAAATTCGATCAATCATACACAAGGACAAATCCATGCATGTAAATTTGGCACGGCACAGCCCACTCACGACAGGGCCCAATCGTGCTGGCACGTGTTATGTCATCATTAACATGAATCCTAAGATCGTGAACAACATGATAATCACAGGTAAAGTTTAATCTTAAATAAGTTGAAGAGTACCTCCAGACATCCTGATGCAGAGAGCTTTCCGATCCTGCTGTCTGGCGCTGTTGTTGAGATCCGTCGGAGAATAGACTGGGTGAATGGTTTCGGTTTCTCTCTCCTTGCCTATAAACCTTAATGTGTTGATTTTGTATGTAGCCTTTGTGATGGACAAAAGGCTTTATTTATAGGTGGAGAGAGGACCAAACTTCCCAATTAGGTTTACTTTAGATTTAATCTCAACCGTCCATCAAGGTAGAGAATATTAAGGAAACTATCTCATTAGGAAACCATATTTGAGTAATTATAGCATATGTATCCTATGAAAACGGAATTCCTATTATGACCATACTTCTAGAAAGGAAAGGACTTGTGGTCCAAGTAATGGGCCTAAATTAATTTCCTTACAGTCTCCCACTTGGTCAATAGGAAGATCCATTAATGTTTTCATTTTTAGGAATCATAAGGCGCGCATTATATGCTAAACACTCCTTTAGTCGGTTAGCATAAGTGTCTTGGCTAATTCGGTTGTTAATGAGAGTCATGGCGTGCACATATTATTTTGCAACATGTTTACTTCCATGTACTACGTCATTTACAACCGTCATAACTAGACCATAAAATGAGATTTACATAATGGTCTCATAATGTCTTTGTTTAAAGACTGTTTCTGTTTATCATTTATCCAAACATAATTATGTACACAATGGAAAAACAGAAATAGTAGATGTAGAATTGCATTAAGAGCTCAATAAATGTCAAATACAAGTACAGAAATATAATGGCAGAAAATGATAATTAAGAACTATCTTCAAGACCCATGCTTTCAGTATGTCCTTGAAAGGTCTTAGGAGGTAGTCCTTTCGTGAATATGTCTGCGACCATGAAATCTGTACGTATAGACTCAATGACAAATTTCTGTAATCTAACATCTTGCTTCAGTGATAGATATTTAAGGTCCATGTGTTTGGATCTCTTAGATATCCTGTCATGCTTGGAGAAAAAGGTTGCAGCGTCATTGTCACAGTAAATAGTTATGGCTTAGAGATGAAACTCAAGGCTCCAAACTGAGTGATAAAATTACGCAACCATGTTCCTTGAATTGCAGCCTCATAACATGCCACATATTCAGCCATCATGGTGGATGTGTAAAGCAACTCGGACTTCTGGCTTTTCCATGATATTGCTCCTCCACATAAGAGATACACATAGCCAAGAGTGCAAAGTCTAGTGTCAGGACATCCAGCAAAATCTGAATCCGAATAAACAGTCACCTGTAGGTGACTGGATTTTCTGTATGTGAGCATATAATTCCTTGTTCCCTTGAGGTATCTCAGTACTTTCTTTGCAGCTTTCCAATGAGCGATTCCTGGGTTACTTTGAAATCTACCCAGCATGCCAACAGCATGACTAATGTCAGGTCTTGTACAGACCTGTGCATACATCAAACTTCCTACAAGAGAAGCATAAGGATATTTTTCCATTTCTTTACGTTCCAATTCGTTTTGTGGACACTGCGTAAGATCAAGCTTGTCTCCTTTATGCAGTGGAACAGGACTAGAGGAACATGTCATCATGCCAAATCTCTCTAGAACTTTGTCAATATATACTTGTTGAGACAATCCCAAAATACCAAGTGACCTGTCACGGAATATTTCTATTCCTATCACATAGGAAGCCTCACCCATATCTTTCATTTCAAAGTTCTTAAAGAGATAATCCTTTGTTTCATGTAACAAACAAAGGTCGCTACTAGCCAGTAATATGTCATCAACATACAGAACAAAAAATATGAACTTGCTCCCACTGATCTTGAGGTATATGCAAGGGTCAACTATGTTTTCTTTGAAATCGAAGGCAGTAATGATTTCATGAAACTTTAGGTACCATTGCCTCGAAGCTTGCTTCAATCCATATATTGATTTCTTAAGTTTGCAGACCATGTCTTCCTTACCTTCAATTATGAAGCCTTCAGGTTGACGCATGTAGACTTCTTCTTCCAAGTCTCCATTAAGAAAGGCAGTTTTCACATCCATTTGATGTAACTCGAGGTCATAGTGAGCTACTAATGCCATGATAATTCTAAGAGAATCCTTCCTGGACACAGGGGAAAAGGTCTCAGTATAATCAATACCTTCTTTCTGATTAAAACCTTTGGCAACAAGTCTAGCTTTATGTCGTTCAATATTGCCTTTACAGTCGCGTTTGGTCTTGAAGACCCATTTACAGCCAACTGGTTTGTGTCCTGGAGGCAATTGAACAACTTCCCATACTTAATTCTCATCCATAGATTTCAATTCATCCTTCATGGCATCAATCCATTTACTAGAATTAACATCCTTAATGGCTTTTGAATAAGAAACCGGATCTTTAATTGTCCCTTCTTCAGATTCTACTTGGTAAAGCATGTAATCATCGGAAATAGCTGATCTCTTTTGTCTTTGAGACCTTCTTAATGCTGGTTCCTCTGGTGCTTCATCCATATGTTCATTGGTGACAATCTCATTATGGAGTTGTTGATCATTTATTGGATTTTCCTCATTGTTAAATGGTTCAACAACGGGAGGATTTCCAACATCTTTCGGAATAGAGGGTAAAGGGATAGGTACCCTGATTTCCTGAATGATCACATCTTTAGGTTTATTACTCCCACTGATTTCACCATTTGCAAAGAATCTAGCATTACCGGTTTCAACAATTCTTGTACTATGGTTAGGACAGTAAAACCTAAATCCTTTGGACTTTTCTGGGTAACCTATAAAGTAACCACTGATCGTTTTAAGGTCCAATTTCTTTTCATGTGGGTTGTAGACTCTAGCCTCAGCTGGGCAACCCCAAATTTGGAGATGTCTTAAACTAGGTTTCCATCCTTTCCACAGTTCAAAAGGTGTCTTTGGAACTGCCTTACTGGGAACCCTATTCAAGATATAAACAGCTGTGCGTAGAGCATCCATCCACAAGGATATAGGTAAGTTGGCATGACTCATCATGGATCTAACCATTTCCATGTATGTACGATTTCGCCTTTCAGCTACACCATTCTGCCATGGAGAACCAGGCGTTGTGTATTGGGCAACAATTCCAAGCTTTTGGAGGAGTTTTGCAAAAGGTCCAGGATGCTGTCCTATTTCATCATACCTACCATAAAACTCACCACCTCTATCTGACCTTATGATTTTCACTTTTCTATCTAGTTGCCTTTCGACTTCAGTAATGAATACTTGTACAGCATCCACAGACTGAGATTTGTCATGCAACAAGTATAGGTAACAGTAACGTGAGTAATCATCAATAAAGGTAATGAAGTATTTTTCTCCCCCAAAGGTTGGAACATCAAAAGGTCCGCAAATGTCTGTATGAATTGTTTCAAGAAGCTGAGTACTTCTTGTGGCTCCTTTCTTTGTGTGTTTTGTTGTTTTGCCTTTAATACAATCCACACATACTGTAATATTAGTAAAATCTAGATCCGGAAGGACACCATCTTTTACTAATCGTTTGATTCTTTCACTGGATATGTGACCCAGTCTTTTATGCCACAAGATATAAGAGTCGTTTTTAGATGACTTTCGTTTTGTTTCCTTAGAATGCAGGGTAAGATTAGTTTCAGTAAATGAACTATTAAGATGTAACTTGTATTGCCCGTCAATCAATATTCCAGAACCAATGCGACTAGAATTTTTAAATAAACTGAAATTACCATTTCCTACTTCAAACGAATAACCAACTTTATCAAGTGCGCTTACAGAAACCAAATTACGAGAAATAGACGGAACATAAAGAGTTTGACATAAGTCTAACTGATAACCGCTATCAAAAACAAGACGAAAAGTGTCAATAGCTTCAACTGGAGCTTTGTCTTTGTTCCCCATAAAAAGGAAGTTCTCACTTGGGTTTATGGTTTGGATCGTAAGGAATCCCTGCATTGAATTGGAAACATGAACATTAGCACCAGTGTCAATCCACCAAGTACCAGAAGAAACATAAGTAAGATTTGATTCGAAATAACTTACGAAACCCATAGGGTTACCTTTCTTTTCGAACCATTCTTTACGTTTAATGCAGTCTGCCTGAAAATGTCCAGGTTTCTTGCAAAATCTGCATACGTCTTCCTTCTTTTTCTTCTTGGGGTTTTGACTAGCCTCATTAGGTCTGGGTGGTGCCCTTTTCTGGCCTGATTTATTCTTTTTCCCAGCTTTATGTCCAGCTCCTTGAATGAGATGAGCTACTTTAATACCTTGTTGATTCAGCCTGGCCTCCTCTTGAACCAGTTTATTAGCCAATTCATTCACTGTCCACTTGTCCGTAATAGTGTTGTAGTGAATTTGGAAAGGCCCGTACTGAGGAGGTAAACTATTTAGGATAAATTGGACGAGAAAAGCCTCATCCACTGATAATCCCAAATTCTTGAATTTAGCAGCAAGGTTGGTCATCTCAATGACATGCTCATGCATTGAGCGAGTGCCATCAAACTTCATGGTTGTAAGATCTGCCATTAGTTTCCCAGCAAGGGATTTGTCTGCAGTCTTAAACCTATCTTCAATGGCCTTCATATAGTCCTTAGCATTCTCAGGTGTGGGAAGTGATGTTTTGATGTTGGTGGCAATAGTCATTCGCATAAACATGGTGCTTAGTCTGTCAGACCTCTCCCAAGTATTAAAGAGGGCCTTTTCGTCAGGGGTACTTTTTTCAGTGAGTGAAGCTGGCTTATCTTTAAGAAGAGCCATATCCAGTTCGAGTACCCCCAATGTGAACTCAACTTGCTCTTTCCATTCTGAAAAGTTGGTTCCATTGAGCTTAGTGACAGAGGTAGCATGTGAATTCAGATTAATGGGTACAACAACTGTAATAGAGAAACAACAATAAGGCTTTAATTAAAAAAAAAAAAACAACACATGCAAAAGATATGAATATATACGACATAAAATTTAGGTGCTCCTGTGGGTAGTCACCATAATTTCTACACATTATACCATCTAGGTCGTCATATTCAAGGTGGTGCTAATGAGTGATGTTACTCTTAATTATGAACAAACACTCCTTAATTATTGTTCAAACGTATGAATACAATCCGCCTGTGGGCGATTAATTGTTTCATGCGCTTGAACAATATATATAATGTAAACATTACGATGGTACTATTAGGGCCAAATTTCAATGTATAATTGTTAGGGTCACTGTGGTGAGACCTAACCATAAGCATACAACTTTGGTGATCACAATTAGCTTAATAGGAACATAAACATTATATGTTGCATGTATTTATGATATTTCCATTAATTATATAATTATATGAACACATCTGGTGTGGGAGTGAAGTACAAGTGTGAAACAAATACTTCCTGTGCGGTGTCCGTTGTGCAGTGCCTAATACTAATTTTAACAAGGGACGTGGGCCGCGTGGCTGAGGTTTACGTGTACGCATTGCCAAACAAACAAATTTTCTATCCCTTTCGTTTTTGGGATTGTTGCTTGAGGTGCCCACAGTTGCAAGAATCTGCAGCGAACTATTGATGAATTGGTTCCGTTCCGGTAGAACCCATTGCCATTAATGCAGCACTTTCATCCGGACATACATGAAAAGACACGGCACCATGCTGAGGCATCCCCACCAACCACGAAAGGGGTAGAAAATTTTTATGCATAAAAAAAAAACCGATTCACGAAACCGCTTTGCTTCTATCGCAAGTTGTGCCGTTCCGTTACAACTTACGACCGCTCCTGATTTTCACCACAAAAGATGCAGGAATTTTATGCAGGAAAACTTATGCAGAAATTTTATGCATCATAATAATAATAATAATGAATCAAAACTTAATTAATGGACGATCATGTGTTCTAAAACCATGCTCTGATACCACATGTTATGTCATCATTAACATGAACCCTAAGATCGTGAACAACATGATAATCACAGGTAAAGTTTAATCTTAAATAAGTTGAAGAGTACCTCCAGACATCCTGATGCAGAGAGCTTTCCGATCCTGCTGTCTGGCGCTGTTGTTGAGATCCGTCGGAGAAGAGACTGGGTGAATGGTTTCGGTTTCTCTCTCCTTGCCTATAAACCTTAATGTGTTGATTTTGTATGTAGCCTTTGTGATGGACAAAAGGCTTTATTTATAGGTGGAGAGAGGACCAAACTTCCCAATTAGGTTTACTTTAGATTTAATCTCAACCGTCCATCAAGGTAGAGAATATTAAGGAAACTATCTCATTAGGAAACCATATTTGAGTAATTATAGCATATGTATCCTATGAAAACGGAATTCCTATTATGACCATACTTCTAGAAAGGAAAGGACTTGTGGTCCAAGTAATGGGCCTAAATTAATTTCCTTACAGCACGGCCCATCAACATTAGATGGGCCATTTCATGCCATGCCCAGTCCCTTGGGGGTCAACCCAACACGGCCCTGGTCGTGTCGTACTGGGTCGTGCGGCTCGTGGGTGTCCCCCCCCCCCCCCCCCCGCCCCCCCTGTTTTTAAGTTGGAATTGGACTGTTGGACTTGGACTTAGAATCTTGGACCAATTCCATTAAAATAAACAAATTAACAGAAATAAATTAGTATAATAACACTAATGATGTTTTGAAAAAAATACATTAAATAGATTATATTTCCTTAAAATTTTAGTTACAAAAGTTAAAATAATTACAAGTTAGAACTTGGATCAATATATAATGAAATTCAAACCTTATGAGAAATGAAACAAATACAAAATTACAACTTTGAAAACCTATGATACATCCTAAAAAACAAATTACAATTTTGAAAACCTATGATACATTTTAAAAAATAAGCTACAACTTTAAAAACCTATGATACATTCTAAAAATTAATTTACAATTTTGAAAATCTATTATACATTCTAAAAAATAAATTATATTATGATATCATATATGTAACTCCAATAGCTCATCTTCTATCTCAAAATCATCCAACAGGTATTGTGTTCTATCCTCTGCTTAATACCAATCTTGTAAGCACATGCATGTCTCCAACAGGTCAAACAGGTCGCCACAGTTTCTTCTGATAGCATAGTCGTAGGTTCAATAAGGTGCCCACTTGCACTAAATGCTTGCTCTGATGCAACTGTAGACACTATAAGGTGTCCACTTGCACTAAATGACTGCTCTGATGCAACTGTAGACACTGGAATTGTTAGTACATCAGGGGCCATGGCGAAAAGCACAAGAAACTTAATTTCATATGATTTCCACGTGGCCAAAAGATCAAAGGCATCTTCATTATCATCTGGAATTAAAACAGGATCGCTTCCCAGGCACATTGTAAATTTATTAAGGTTGTAAGAGGATCCTCTAGAATAAGAGGAGTCACTTCCGTGAGATTTTCTCATAATACCCCAAATGACATTCTTTTTTCCTTTATGTACCTAGGGAGGACCGGTTGGGACTACGAGTGTTATGGATCTACCCATCGGGTAGCATAATCCAAATAAAGTGTTTCTGATTGTGTTCTAACGGTAGACATGTCATTTATATCAATTGTATATATTCATGTTAGAGTTTATTTTTTCAATTAAAGTCTCTACACCTCTTAATTTCAATCTAGGGTCTAATGCAACAATTATACAAAATGTTAAAGGAGCCATTCTCCAATATTGTGAAGACTTTGCCTCCACTTGTACACTCGTAAGTTGAAAAAGCTGAAAATCTCCATATTTCATAAAAATGGGTTAAAGTTTGAGTTTTTGTGGGATAATATACCCAAAAAAATTAAGGTTGCATCATGAAGAACTTCCAAAAAATCTCTTATTATCTCAAAAAGGGTCCATCTATCATCACTTATATAAATATTTTCATGTGTTAATTAAAGCTGATAATACTGATTAGTGTCATTTATAGGCGCATGCTTGTTTTTAACATTTTATAGGTAAATTATATCTATGTTTTACATCTTGTGATATTTTTTTTGGGTCTTAGACCCAAATTTATACATATATCTATCCACCATTGTATTCGCGAGGAAGAATAAAAAACGAAACCTACAATTCATTTAATGACGTCTAACTCATCTTTAATAGATTTTACCCCTACTTGTATGATAAGATTTATGATGTGGCATACACATCTATTATGAAAGAGAGCTCCATTTAAATCAAGTTGAAGTGTAGGTTTTAGTAAATCTGCTGCGGCATTGTTAGAACTGCATTATCTAAAGTTATAAAAATTATTTTATTTTTAATATTATATTCTCAAAGTTTCTCAAGGATGGTGGACCATATCCTAACACCAGTGTGTGAGAATTCTAGTAAATAAAACGCAATCATTCTTTACTGCTTCACCCAATCACTATCAATATAATGTGATGTGACTGCAATGTACCCCATATTTTGTTTATAGATCCATAAATTTGACATTAAAGCCACTTTTTCTGGTATGTTTTGAAAAATATTTTTTAAATTCTCTTTTTCTTTCAATAAAGTTTTTACTACATCATTTCTAACAATAACTCTAGATACTTTCTGCCATGGAGGAGCAAAGGCTTCCCTAAAAAATATTTCAAAGTGTTAGTCTTTGACAAGTATAAATGGTAATTGGTGAATAATTATAAACCTTACAAGTTGATATCTAGCATTATTAGGGTCATAGGTAAAAACACCTAAACCATCAGTTGGATTCGTTTGAGAAAGTTGTGTTTGGATGATCCTACTCCCTGCCCTAGCAATTCCAGCGGTATTCGTGTGTCTAAGCACACACGATCTCATTTGTCTAAGAAGGTGGCCAGTGCCACCTGCTGATCTGGCACTAATGAGATCTTTGCAATATTTACATTGTGCCTTTTCATCTATTCCTCCTCTGGGATTTGGGGCCTGAACTCTAACTAAATGCTCTCATACAGGAGAAGTCACTCTACCTTTTCTCTTCTTTTTAGTTGTAGAACCTGAGCCTTCAGGCCCTTCACCGCCAGTAGGTTCGAGTTTTTGGGGATTATGACTATCTACTTTTATCCCTTGATCTTGATCTAATTAAATTAATAAATCTTGGATCTTCCTGATTTAGAGAGAAGTCAAGGTTGAAAGGTTCTGACCATGGTCTAGCCATTTTTATCTAAAAAATAGATTTTTCAAAAAAAAAATAACTTAAATAGATAATTATGTATAATGTGTTTGTTGTGATAATTTATATAAGAAAGGGGAGAAGATGAGACTTAATATAGAATATCACTATGTATATTATTTACTAAATAAAAATCAAAATTAAAAATAATAAATACCTCTATGAGAGAGGGAGAGCTAATTATGGAGAAGTCCTTCTTCGATATCTCATTCACTTTAGAGAAGTCACAATCACTCTTCACTTCTTAGAAAGCTTAAACTTTAGAATGAGACTTAAGAGAGCTTAGAAAAAGTTTGGAACCTTATAGGGATTTAATTTGTACCGTATAGGTCCGTGCCACGGGCCTGGCAGGCCTAGCCCGGCAGACCTAGCACAGCAGGGCACTGTCGTGCCGGCTATTGGCCTGTTGACTTGGTCGCCCGCCGAGATTTACACTTCTAAACAAATCACAAGAGATAAAGTTTTCTATTCTTTACATGACAAAATTATAATATTGGTAAAATAAAATTGTTGGGAAGCGATGGCAAAAGTACAATTACTATAGATGGAAGTAAAAAAAAAAAAAACCTTAGGTAAAGATCAATTGAGAATGTAGGACACGACAGTGGTTGGGAGTTGGGTTCTCATTCAGCTACCTACAATTTACTTTGAGGGTTCACTTGCCTAACCTTCTGTTTGGGAAGTCGGGAAAATGGGGGGAGGGGAAAAAGAGGGAAATTTTTTTTTGAGGGTGTTTGAGAAAGGGGGGAGAGAAAATTAGGAGGGGGGGAACAAAATGATAATTTTCTCTTTATCCCACAAACAAACAAAACTTACTTTTTGACTTTTCTTCGCTCTACCTTTTAGCTTTCCAAACAAGAGGAGGCAAAATTAAAATTTTCACCCCTCCCTTTCCCTTCATTTTTCTTCCTCGTTAAATTTCCCCTCCCCTCCCTTCTCCTTCCCAAGCAGAGGGTAAGTGTGCAGGCAATGTCACCCATACCGGTGCACGGTCCTCACCCCAACATGTACTCTAGCTAGATTACTCCCTCGTCAAACGGGTCTGTCAAGTGCCTAGCCACCTTAGCTGGTAAAAAAAGGATAAAGTAAAGACCACTTACGTACGTGGCTATTGGCTTGACGATGAAAATAGTTTTTTAATAACAGTGCACACGAAAGAGCCACGCTTGTTTATTTGGAGAAAATAATTAAGGTTGTTCAACAGAATACATATCCAATTAATTCCTTATTGGAGAAAATCAACATGTACCATCATCAACTAAAGAGACTATACTTCCATTAACTCTAATAACATTACACTCGTATTTCCCCCCCCCCCAAAAAAAAAAAAAACGATACACGTGTTGCAGCAACAAGATCATTTGATACTTTTATCTTAAGTAGGTGCAATGACCATGAACGTATGCAACACCAACATAAAGTTCACTGGTCTCTAGGAAAGAAAGTACACATTCCTTATCACCAGAGCAAGGGTTTAGTTACACTAGTAGGCATTAGAACCCTGGTGTAAAACTTATGAGAATGACTTATAATTGGAAACCTAAGAGGGAAGACGCGGTCTGTTAACACTCGCATTCCAGATGTCTCAATGTTTGAATGATACAGAAGCCTTCTCCTACCAAGATCTTGAAAGCTTTTGCCAATGTGAGCTCTTGCTATTGAATTGCAATTCTTTGATCCAGGGTGAGGTTGGAGAGTCTGTTGTGGGGTTGTTTTCCATGTGTCCGTCACTAAAGGCTCATAAAACGCTTTGTTGATGCTGTCAATCATCGCTGTTGGTGAATCGAATCCATTACTGGAGTTGAAGAACATTTGGAATGTTTTTAAACCACCCATATGTAATTGTCTCCATTGTTTTGGCACATCGGTAATTCCATCCTCTAGAGTCATTTTAAGGAACTCCTTTTTCTGCTTGTCAAGAATCTTTCCTATGCAATCAATTGCATTTTCAATGTCCAGCTCTAGATTCTCCTTCAAGTATAGAAGGACGAGATTAAGCTTCCCATCTTCTTTTTCCTTCTGAATCATAACAAGGACGAATTGCTCATGAGAAAAGTAGTCATAAACACACTTTTTAATGGTAAATTACCCATTATATCCTTCCATCAAATCTAATTCAGGGTTGCTCATGTGGTGGGCTATGATCAATCCAAGCCATCCGCATTCACCTAACCCATGTGAATTAAGAGGCATCTATAATTGATACAAATCTTACGGCTGTACAATTGGGTTTTAAAACAAAAGGAGGTCACTTTACTAAAGAATTGAAAATTGCTCAACTTTGAGGTGCTTAAATTGAAGTTAAAATAATCTGATGGGAACCATTTTGTCCCTGCCCGCCCTAGTGAAGCACATGAAGACCTTTCGATCCTCTCCTCCCTTGTGCATTTAGGTGGGCTTGAGAGTTGTGAGAACCTTGTTACCCATTTGATAAAGAGACCATACTCCAAAATCTCATCAAGGCATCAAGCAACCTCTATATTTTAACTTATTCAGGGCATTTTCATATTTCTGTTTAGACCATTATGAATAGGCCATTTACTTCTATTCATATTGAGCATCTAATTGAGTTCCTTATAGAATTGAGATTTTTCAATAGAATTTATGTTTGCTTTCTATATCATTACCTCATAGCTCTGCATGTCATTCAGAAGACGTGCTGAAATCATGAGCAGTCTCGTAATCACATCCGTCTTCGAGTGCCTCATTCGGTGCATGGCTAGTCCTGGGTTTATCAAGTAGCATGCCGGAAGAATCACTGTATGAACTGCAACGGATATCATACTTGTTTTGATATAGTCATCAATAGATGGAGCATATCGTCTTCTGCTCCACTTTGCTTCCTTGAGCCATGATACAAAGGTTTCATACCACTTCACATAAAAAATTAAATAAAATCTTGTTAGACTTTTGGCTTCAAAATCCATTAGGGTCCCTAAGTTCTGATTTGCATTACTCAACTTCATTTATTATTGGTGATATAGTCTTTTGAAAAAAAAAAAAAAAAAAAGGATAGAACATGAAAGTAGGTACAAATATTTACTGATATATCCTCCGCCCATGAAATCATATTTTATGTTTAGGCTAGTTACCCAAACACTACTGAAATCTCCAAGATAGGAAAACCCTCAGCCTTTGATAAGAAGTACAATGAGCTAGAAGGATAAGATATTAATAACAAAAAAGGTCCACCTTCTGTATGAAAATGATGATGATTTGATGTCTAGAACCTTTCTAAAGGGTCTGTTTCTTTACTAGAATTTGAGGAATTCTTATTCGAGTAACTTCTAAATTCTCAAATATAGTAGGATTCCTGGATGCTCCCGTGTACTTGACTATCTAAAAATTCCACAAAAAAGTAAAGGAGCTAAAATTCCTGAATTCTTAAAGATCATTTGAGACATTTCAATTGGCTGAAATTTCAAAATGCTTGTGAAGAAACATGGCATTTGCAATGTCCAAATAAAACCCAACAAGGCAAATACCTATAAGAAATTCTAGGAAAGAAACAAGCACTAAGAGATTCAGTCCATGAGACATTAATTGCTCTACATATTCATACGTTCAGCATCATATATCGTCATTGAACCTTTATCCTATCTATTTGGGGTTGGCTAGGTACACAAATTCATACTTTCTACAGTTAAACACTCACCAGTTCTTGAACACTCTTCGTTGCATCAACCCGATGGCAATCAAACAACATTTTGATAGTATTAACAACAAGTTCATCAAGGGCATCAAAGATAACTTTGCTGTGACCGGATAGTCCATCCCCGTCCCATCTAAAATTTTCATCAAACAACCAAACAACTTAAAACCAAGAAAGGAAAGAGCGATGTTATATATGTATGTTGTGCCTTGAATTGTACCTTCCAACTGCTTCAATGAGAGTGTTCAATTCATCCAACGAGCCTTCCATATCAAAGAAATCATCGGCAACTGTAACAAGGATTGCACTCTTGCAAACCAACATCCTCACATCAGAGAGTGAAGGGTGGTATACATTAGAGGCAACAGATAAGTAACAGTAGGTGGTTTTCTCACGACCAAATCCAATATCTCTCAAACCGGAGTCCCTACTCCACCTAACTCATGATCAGAAAGGGGGATGTGTTAGAGATGCATGATGGTGAAAGGCAAGTCTGACATTGAATTGGCCATGGGATAGTCCAAACCATTTTGATCAACAAACATGCAAAACGTTACATGTGTGTATGCACAAGACGCGCGAAGCTAAAAAATGTATCCCTTTTTTCCTCTTCGATTTTTTTTTATTAGACCTTTTTCCCCCATTTTTTTACGAATCATAGGATTGCCTTGAATTTAATGGTTGCATTGCTTGTTCCCATTTAGATAACTTGATAGAAAGAGAGAACGGTCCATTGTAGGTTTTGTTTTGTGAATGCATATCTGGTGCAAACCCTAACCATTATTCTAAAGAGCCCCTAATCTGGGGTACAACTTAAATTGGGTAGAAGATATCACAAACTAGACCCAGGCTTGGCCCAGTTATTTGCCAGGAACTAATCCAGCAAACAGAAACTTAAAAGCAAGTCCAAGATATGGTGGGCTAGGCCAGGAAACGAGTGGGCCTGTTCCACCAATGACCACCTTAGAAATGTGATTGTTGTCCGAGGTTTCAATGTACCTTGTGACCTCCTCGAGCTCGTTCTTGAAAATGGACTGTCGAAGCGTGTAGTTTTCCATTGCAAGTTGAAGCAGTTTGTTGTCGTTTAGGCATGATATCCTGCAATATTCCATGCAAAATAGCAACAGAACAGGCTAGTCAGTCATAGGATAGCACATACAGAAGCTTATACTAAATCTTGCTTTTTCTTTCAATCACGGCAGTGATAATGAGTACCTGTAATAGCTGGCCTTGCTCATCCATAGATAATCGTTGCTCTTGCTTCCTTCAATGCTATCTCTATGCTCTAGATGGTCCCAACGTGCAAGCCATGGGAGTGCCAGCTGATGCTCAATCTGGGCAATCCACACCGCTCATGTATGTCAGTAATGAGAATCATTTAAGGGGTGAACTGAATTGATCCAGTGCTCTGGACATGTTCGATACGAATCAATTTGTTCAACTCTGTTTGAAGTAGAGTGGCTGTTTTTGCACTGATTTTGATTTGTTTTGCTTTTGTGGGGTTCAGATGAATGATTCATGATCAGATGATTGTATAAGGAAGACAAGAAGTGAGTTGACAAAAAGCAAATGAACCTAAGAGTAGCAAAATGACACAGCATTAGGTTTGTTTGTGATGGTCGAAAACATGATCTTGAATCATATGGTAAATTACCTCTCTTTGAATATTGAGTGTCACAACACTATCCTTTGCAGTTTTCGTGGTTATTCCCCTCTCTAGTAATGTTCTTGAGAAAAACCTGGCTTCCTCGAGTTCATTTTCTCCTAAGAACATCACCTCTGTTGCTCTGTAAACATTTAACAAGGTGCTCAACAAGCAATCATAGTTTTCTTCAATATATGATGTTATGTCCTCATGTTGCAGGAACCAACAAAACCTTCCTGTAGACAACAAACAACATACATACAGATGCATGGTTAAAGAAATCATTAAAAAACACAAATGGGACAAAAAGAGAGTGTGTATAATAAGCATGGGAAGAAAATTGTTTGGTTGATTCCTTACGAGGGGATACACGATATCCATGCATTCTCAGCAGTCGAAACGCTAGAGAATCTTTATACAAACGAATTGGCACCAGAGTGCTACGCTCTTTCTTGTCCTCCTCTTCCTCTTGTACTGTCCAATTCCTTCACATGTCCACTTGTGACATCAGTGTAAGCCTAGTCTGTCTACTAGAAGAGTCATGATAAGGGGCATTTTGTCTAATTCATACCCAATTCTTTGTTAGAAAGAGACTCTTTCACCTGGGAATGGTTTGTAGGCCGGGTTCGGATTAAGCACTGAGAAAACATGTGTCGCTCAACTATATAAACTGTCAATCCTGTCGAAACTGACAAATCCAAGCCCAACCTAGACTTCAATGGATGAAGCTGAGCCCTTAGTTAATTGGGTTAATGGGTCAGGTTGGATCTGACTGACAAGTCAAATAGCAAGAGTGCGCTCAACCCGAATTTGTTAGTCAAGTCAGAAATGTCAGCCAGAACACAACATGCAATTAAGAAGGACAGCAACAAAAACAAAAACTATGGTTTGATTTTTGTCAACCCCTAATCCACACGAAACCCCTTCAAACCCTCACAAACTACAAATAATAAACCAGGGCTTGAAGTTTTGTACAAGTAGGGTGTACGGCAAGGAGAGAATCATGTGGGGAGGTAGCTGTCATCTCCAAATGATTAGAGATAATTGGCATCTCAGATGGGTTAGAGAAGAAGTTGTCTCCATAGAAACTCTATATGTATAAGACAACAAAAGCAGAGAAGGAAGCTTAATCAATTCCGTATTTATATTGAGATAGGGTAAACTGGTTAGCGGTACAATTTTTGCATCTTACCTATAAACATGGAACAAAACATCTTCTATTTCCTCTGAGAAGTGCTCTGACAAGCCCAATCTTTCAAGTCGATCTACGATGCTTAGCTTTATAAGTTCTTCATCGATGGGATAAAAGGGTGGAACTGCGTCACAGTTCCATAATAAGTGGCTCCAAATATTAAAAAAAAAAAAAAAAAAAACCATTTCATGATGATCACATACATTCATACATGTGAATAGAAAACCAATTGCCAAGAGTGATTCATATTCTCACCTCCTCCATGCCCGCATCTTTGAACCATTGATTCCAAGTAGAGCTTAAAACCTTCGTTTCCCGTAACCATGAAAGCATGAGCTGTTGCAGAAGGCGATTGGAACAAGGATCCATCTTTGTTTTGATTTTGGAGTATTATCTCGTGGCCTATATGACCATATGATGGAGGCAAAGCTTCTAAGTAAGCCAAGAGAGGAGGATGATAAACTTCGCAAAAAGATGCTTCCCTGCACAAGTGTAACCATTCATTCATTCTTATATCAAGAAATATATGGTAGAAAATAAAGTAAGACTTATACAAGTGGATAGATTTCCTAGTTTTAGAGCACCGACGCCATGGGAATTATAGAAGATAATTACTTATACTAGTTAAAAGAAGATGAGGCAGAGGGATGGACAGGGGATAAATATGGGAATTTACATAAACGTTTACTCTGTTATGTGGAATTTACAAATCCACCCTAGGTTTCATAGAATGACAGATGTTCCTCAACTTTTCCCTAACATTCTCACATAGACCCACTGATTGCTACTCAGAGAAATTCTGGCAACCATCTCAGTTTTACCAAATAAGTTTTTGAGTATGGATACTCCTAAGTCTCACTTACAGAATACAAGGGTGAGAAGAGTGCAACTCGACGCGTTCTGCCGATACATACATGGTATGTCTCAAAATTTTGCTCTAATAGAAGTTGGTCTTGTGATTAAGGATGTGAAATAAACCGGGCCTCCTCGGCCTAGCACGCCCCATCAACATCGACGGGCCAGCCCAGCATGTTGAGTGGCCCGGGATGGCCTAGCTCATCCCAAACCATTAAAAATGTCTACAAGATCAAATACGGTTGTGGGATCAGATCTCAGCGGTTGAGTCATCACCAATCTCGAGATATTAAAAAAAAAAAAGGCCATTGGATATAGTTTTCTAAATTCTAAGGGCCCTAGAAATCAAATCCAAATCATTTGATCTCTTTGGAATGTTAAACATTGTTATGTGGTCAATTTTCAAAATGAGATACCTTTTGGATCTTGAGAAATTTGTGAACATCAACCATTGATGTAACATGCTCAATTTTCAATTATTCCATAGGCAGTCCTATTTTTCATTTCTTTTTTAATTATTTTTGAGATAGGAAATCCCAATCCAAATGGTTCAAAATGTTTAGAATGTCAAACATACCTATGGATCCAAAATTTAGTCATTGGATCATCACCAATATCGATATATGTGCAAAAAAATGTAAACCATTTGATATTATTTTTTAGAATATGTAGGCCACAAACATAAGATCCAAACTATTAGATTTCTTTGGAAGACTGAACACGGCTATATATGGAGTCAAATTTCGAAGCTTGATATCTCATTGATTTTGAAAAAGTACTTGTGAAAAACTATCAACCATTGATTTAATTAAAAAGTCTATTTAAAATAGATCATTGCATTACCAAACACATCTTTTTATTCTATTCTCTTTTTTTATGGCTTTTTTTGTAATGTCTCTATTTTGGATGGGTCAGTCAAAGGAAAGAGTAGAGATACCAAAAAAAAAAAATCTAATTAAACACGGTTGGGACTATATTTAATACTATGCTTCTTCCAAACATGTTTTTTTTTTTTTAAATATTAGTCGAATAAATAGAGAATAGGTCATGCCAAGATTTGGTGTGTAGAACGGGTTTTAATCCAACCTTCGGATACAAAGACTGCATGATTGAAACGAATTTTGTGTGTGCCTATATATATATATATATATACATATGTATAGGAAACCATTTTTTTTAGGAAAGGAAACCGAATTCTCATAAAAAAGAATTTATGAGAATTTTTTTTATAGGAAACTGAGAGAGAGAGAGAGAGAGAGAGTGTTCATGGCCCGGGCCAAGGCAGATTCAAGCCCGGCCCGGCTTTAGAAAAACTGGCTCAGACATGGGCCATAAAAGTTAGGCCCGAGCCTGCCCATTTATTCAATCTGACCGGGCTGAACCGGGCTTTTCAATACTTTTGTCGGCATTATAGAGCTAATTAAAATAAATTACATGAATTTCTTACACAAGCCGGGTTGGGCCAGGCTATGGGCTTTCCATCACTTTATCCAAGCCCACCTAATTATATATCCGGACCCGGCCCAAAGCGGGCTAGGCCCGGATCGGGCTCGGGCTCAAGCTAGCCTGGCCCATGAGCACTGCTAAGAGAGACTGGCCCATGAGCACCGCTAAGAGAGAGAGAGAGAGAGAGAGAGAGAGAGAGAGATTACTTGAGCGAAACTTTACACGAGAAATTAAATGGTTTTCAAATTTGAATTGTACTTTCTATTATCCTTTTAATCCCTCTGCTTGGACAGGTATTTACGGGCCTCCATTAGTGCTCTAACTAAGAATTGATCTCTGCTTGTTTTTTCAGGGAAGGTGCCTCACCACTGACTGAGTGCTAAGCTATATGTGGATTGGTTAAATTATCAGGTGTTATGCATTTCTAAGACAGAATTTTATTAAAGATAAATCTTAGATTGTACCCGCTGTTACAATCTAAGACAGCTCTCATCTACGTATCTTTCACTGATATAAGGGCCATGCTCCTATTTATACCATCAGTGCATACTATCCTTAATTCCTTCCATACTAGCTGTTGGGATTCACCTGGGCCCTATAGATCATGGGATACTAGGAGGATCGAATGATCCATGGGGACCACACCCTAGATATGAAATTTAAAGTTAAATACAAAGTTAATATAGGTGGTTATGCAAATAGAAATAAGTTGTAAGCATGTGTGTACGTTGGAAAGGAGCAATACATTTCAAGAAACCTTTCTCTTTGATGAAATATGCTTGCGACCACATCCGTCAAGCCATCAGGTAAAACATTTAAGCCTTTGGTTTGCGCCAACTCCACCATAGCAGGGAAAACAATGCAAAACCAACGAGGGAATGCACCATCTTCCTCTCTTAGCAGCTTCTCTACATTTGCATGAACAAATGCCAACCCTGAAATTTTGTCAAAGTACAAATGTATTAGTCAACAGAGTAAACAATATATTCATCATGAAGACCTTCTGCTGTGGTGCATGTTTTCATATCTTTTACTTATATTTTGTAAAGATAAACAGGACTCATGTCTATAGCCATGCTGTAAATTTTGAAGTAAAGTAACACCAAATGATTGATGCCCGGGGGATCAAATAAATATTTAGCCTGATTCTTTTTGGAGATGTCCCACGCATCAACAGAAATTGCTATTCCAAAAAAGGAAATAATGATGTCAGAATAGTGGATTTGATTGTTTGAGATTTCCTCGTCGTTTTCTTTGTTAACTGCATGAAATCATGAACTTGAATTAAAACAGTATTGTTCCACCATGTTACTGGGTTCAAAAGATTAGTCACAGTAATAGACTTTTCATTTGTTAATTCTCTAACCACCATTTGAACTTAATTTGTAGTCACTCATGGTGAGAGTCCAGATTTTCTAAATTAAAGCTTTTGGATCCATTAAATTTTTAGGTACTTTTGGTTTGGGTTCATTCGTTAAACCCATAATATTTAGTTATGGATATCTGACAATGTAGTTTGGAGCTAAACCTGCAATAGAACTGCGTTAGAAACGGTATGTTAGAAACATACCTGTCAATATGTTAGAAACGGTATAATCGAAACCGCAGTATTTCAAACAGATTTGAGTCGAATAGAATATATATATATATATATATATATATATATATATATATATATATATATCTATCAAACTGAGATTAGAATTGCCAATGTGCTCTAATTCATTTATTTATAGATAGCTGCCCCCACAGACTTGTAAAGCCAAACCAAGTATGGCCAAGTTGCTAGGCACCCCAGGGCCATTTGGAAACTCTACAATAATTAATAAGAGCTAATTAGATTAAGGTAAAAAATAAAATCTCTGATTTTAAAGTTATAATTCACAATCAATCTATTTAGTAAAATTATTTTCAAAAAGCTCTAATTTCATGACTTAAATGAAGCCCACCTTTTAAGTTATGGTAATTGGAGCACATCTTTTAAATATTACAATTTAAAAACCATCATTTTTTTTTGAATTTTTTTGAGATTATTTACTTTAAAACACTTGTAAATACTGCATCTTCCACCTCCATTAGATTAAACTAGAAAAAGCTCTAAAAAAAATTGTCTCTCATTTTTTTTTCACTCTCTCTCTCTCTCTCCCCGCAAATCTACAATTCCAGCCCCATTGGCTTGTTTGGCCACTTTACTAGTAAGGTGGAGTGAAGTAAATACTCTTTGCACCAAACAAGAAAAAACTAGGGTAATATACTCATATCAAAAGTATAAAATTTTAAAATTATTCTCTTTCATTTAAAAAAAAAAATGTTAAAAAGCAGCATTCTCATGTCACTAAAAGATGAAACTGTATCTATTTTTATGCTAAAAGTATAAAAGATTCCTTATCAAGCCACTAAAAATAAATTTTCATCATATTGTATTAGACCCCCTAATACTTTATTCTCTCTTCAATCTTCACTTCACTTCACTTTACCCTACTAGTATTTTTACCAAACAAACCCAAATTAAGGAATCTCTTGTTCTAGTGTAGAATGTAACGGTTATCTTTTCTTTATGTTGAAAATACCACTTCTCGACCAGTGACTCAATCTACAAAAAGTAGAAGTCTCAGTGCATGTATAATAAATAGAAGTTCTTAAGAAAATATTCGGCCATACACAAGTAACACAACCATTGATTGAAAGAAAGACCGTACCTCTGCTTACGTTGCATGGCCCGGCCTCCCACGTCTGGAGAGCGACCATGCAAGCGAGGGAGGCGGGCAGGCATTCTATGCTTCCTCCCTCCCCCCAAAACCCTTCTTCTTTCTGCTCCTCCATTATCCACTCCAGGCATTGCCTGAACAGAGGTTGGCCTGGTCGATCCGGGTCGGGTATCAAGGCTAACCATGCCGTGTCGTAAGCAGAAGAGGACACAAAGGAACAGAGATTGACGGCAGATGAAAACATCTCCTCCTTCATCTCAGAAACTAAATCGTTGATGGATTCCATGTATGATGAAGAAGAGAAGCTCTTTATCTAATATCAATCAAAGTATATGTTACTATTGTTACTGTTTTCTCTTTTGATCTCTATATATATGCTCCTATGTTTGTTGTAGTGTAGGAAGAGAGGAATTTGAGGGCTATTTATAGCCAGAGTCTCTCAGCACATGGATCAGGTTTGCAATTTCGATTGCAATTGCAGTTTCGCGGCTGAGGTGGGCGCCGAAATCTGTCACACCAGGGCCAGGGGTTTCCAATCGACTTACCTGATACCTAAGCAAAGCCACCTTCGCACACCTTCACAGAAGTTTCCCACCAAGGGTGCGAATTAATGGTGATCGAGAGACACATGGGAAGCAGAGGAGAGGCTTCCTCCTCGACCATGTTGGTGGAGCCTGCTACTGTGTTCACTTGAATGTGGGTCAGCAGATGAGTCCACACACGTAGTAGATTAATTGATTGAACACCTACCTACTAGTCCAAGGTGGTGAATCTCCCGAATAACCGGCCAGATGAGCTGCCTAATAACGAGCAGGGGGACAATACAATTGTGTTTTGTTCGGGTCATTCGACTGATAATATCTAGTAACTACTAGTAGTAGTTTTTTTTTTTTTTTATAACATGGAACCCGCCGACCCCCATTTGGGAGATCATTGGTAAACCCACGGATACATAGAACCACCCACAAGCCCTACATATCGGATAAGGCCTTAAGGATTCGAAGACAGGACCTCCAAGTTAAAACTGAACTTCCTAATTAGATAGTAGTAGTAGTAGTAAATGAGGGTAGGCTTGAGATGATCGGAGAGAAAATTTTGGACAGAGCTGGAAGATGCAAGCAAAAAGGACGTTTGTGCTTTGTGGTGCCCACCTCTTTTAATGGCCTTGTCCGCATAATTGATGCCCTGGGTAGGGTGTGGCCCCCAAGTAGCACATTACCCACTCAACAAATTCCACCCGTGGTGATTCTCTTGAATTGCCCATTTGGGTCAGAATGTGATTTGTTGGTTTTTTTTTTTCTTTTCTTTTTTTTATACATGATGCGATGGCTTGCTCCCAATATTTACAAATCTCAGCCACCCAAATGGTCTCTTTTTTGCTTTGTTGTAATTTTGGAGTTTCAGTCCCTTTGTTTTTTCATGAAATTCTTAGATGCTCAAAAACAAAAATACATATAGGAATTCCACTATTTCTAGGAATTTAGAAATTCTCTAGATAGAAATTTCCAAAATCCCAGCACAGTAACAGCCCCAATGACTTTCCGACAATGTCACAGTGGGTGACATAAATATCTGAACTTTACCATGAGAAAAAATTCCATTAACAAATGTAGCTAAATGCTTCACTTGAAATTAAGAAGGATGCAACTAGCTTAATTCTACAAGGTGCAGGACGGATATCATTTTATAGATTTTGTTTTGAGTTGGAGTTGACCCTACTTACCCTCTTTATAACTACTTTGGCTAAAGTTGAGCCCAAACCAGGATCATTGACCCTAATCCGGGTAACCTTGGCCCTTCCATAATAGATAGATGGCCATCTACGCCCACCTTCCCTAGGATTTTTGCTTGGACTTCGTCTCTGTTCTTGATTTAATGGGTGGCCCGCATTGGAGTCCAGCTCTTATTGGGTAAAATTAAAATGGAATAGAAGAAAAAAAAAATTTATGAAGAGTATTTTTTTTTTGAAGAGTACGTAATTTCTTTTTTGAAGAGTACTTTTTTTTTTTTGAAGAGTATGGACAAGATGAATTGGTGCCGAGTACAGCTTAATGCGAACAGTTGGGTCCGAGAATTGAAGACCACCTGTTGGCCGAGCAGTCCGTATCTCTGGTGTCTGAGGCAATTCATCCAAGTAAAGGGAGTTTTTTTTTTTTTTTTTTAAAACCCATGCCAAAGGGGCCTTGACCCAAGAGAGTGCCCAATGCACACAGGAAGAAGGTCGCACAGGCAAACAAAGGTGATGTACCAGGAGTTCAAAACATGGGCAGCTAGATAAGAACAAAATACTACGAAACAGAAGCTTACTGACGCAGTCAACGCGTCGGTAAACTTAAAAATGCGTTAGTAAATAAATTTATCGACGCTGCCTATGGCGTAGGGAAAATAATGTAGGTAGATATACTTCCCGGCGCGTCGTTTGCATCAGTAAGTTGATAATAAAATTACCGACGCCACTGGGTTGGAAGAGGGGATGGGGTTGCAGAGATTGACGCAGAGAAGCAAAGAGCTGGAGCGGGGGTAGAAGCAGGAAGCAAGCTATGGGGAGAGGTGGAGGATGGAGGGGGATCTAAGGGTGGAAGTTGGGGACGACAATGGTCGCTGAAATTGAGGGGGGTAGGAAGTTGGGGGTTAGGGATTGGAGCAGACATTCTACCCAAGAAATCAAAGCCAACAGGGGAGGATAATAATGTTTGACATTTAAGAAAACATGAAAAATACAAATGAATATAATGCCATTTTTTTTAGATTATTGATGAGATTAAAAGTAAGAGTTTCTCATACAAAATAACATTTTTGTTCAAAAGCAGATATTTTTTAAAGATAAACATTGCATATTTGTTGAACGGGTTATTTTAAGAGATAATTATCAAAAGGTCCCTCATATAGGACTTGTAAGGCCTCAAGTCCATCAACTTTTCTTTTAAGGCCTGTAGTCCATGCAACTGGACATATTTTGGTGAGAAGTCCCTAGATATAATTCTCATGACTAATTTACCATTTCATCTGTTTTAGGCATAAAATTTTGAAATTTCAAATTTCAAATTTTGTATTATCCCTCTTCTTCTTCAACCCAGAGTCTTACGTCGTCGGATTGGATCATAAAGGGGCACCGCGACCACCTCGATCCCGAGTATGTCTTCGCCAGATCCTCCACGGCCACAAACTGATCCAGCACCTCAGATTACGACTACGACACTAAGGACGAGATCTTGACCTCCGCAGGATCGCCATCACTTCCTTCGCAGTGACTCCCCCCAGATCTGGTCCAGAAACGACGGCCACGATCACTTCCTCGTCATGGCGCGAGCCTCCTGGGACTTCTCCCAGCCGCTCTCCTGGGACCCGCCGGTCTGGGGCACGTCCTTCCTCGAGCTGCCGGAATTCTACAACGTCACGGCGCTGACGCTCGAGTCTCGCGCCTGGCCTTGGCAGGAGCAGGCGTTGCCTTACCCGACCTCGTTCCACCCGGCCAACCTCGCGTGGCTCCAGTCGTGGCTCGCGAGGGCTCGCCGCGCCCGCCGGACGAACCTGATGATGTTCGCTGGCGGGGGAGGGGTGTCGTCGTCACCGAACATCCAGCACAGCATACAGACCGAGTGCGCAAACGCTACGGGCGTATGCGAGGTGGTGGACTGCTCGAAAGGGGTGTGCGAGCATGACCCGATTCGGTACATGAGGCCAATGCTCGACGGGATAGTGGCGGGGTGCATACCGGTGTTCTTCGAGGAGATGTCGGCGAAGTCGCAGTTCAGGTGGCACATGGCGGAGGAGAAGTACAAGGAGTTCTCGGTGTTTATAGCAAAGGAGGAGGTGGTGATGAAGGGTGTGAGGATTTCGGAGGTGCTGATGGGGATACCCGCGGCGGAGGTGAGGAGGATGAGGGAGAGGGTGCTGGATCTGGTGCTGCGGGTCACGTACAGGAGGCACGATAGTTCGGTGGGCCTGCGGTTCTTGTTCTAGAACAGGAGAACGAGAGGAGGAAGAAGATGACCCAGAGGGTCGGTTCTAGTCCGGGTGAGGTCGGGTCAAGTTTGACCTGGTTTCAAAACCCAAAAGAAAATCTATCCGAGTTTTTGAGAAATTTATCTGTGTTTTTGGCAAATATATATGAGTTCCCGGCAAATTTAACTGAGTTTTTGGAAAATTTATCTGAGTTTTTAACAAATTTATCTGAGTTTCTAACAAATTTATCTTCATTTTGGAAATTTATCTGAGTTTTTCGCAAATTTATCTTAGTTCTGAAATAAATTTCTTTACGCTCTGGACAAATCTATCTGAGTTTTGGCTAATTTATCTGAGTTATTGGACAAATTTATCCGAGTTTGTGGCAAATGTATTTGCGTTTTTCGAAATTTATTTACACTTTTTTGAAATTTATTTGGATCTTTTAAAATTGATTTTCATCTTTTGAAATTTATTTGCGTCTTTTTAAATTGATTTTAATCTTTTGAAAATTTTTAGAGTTTTTGAAATTTATTTGCGTCTTTTTAAATTTCTCTATGTTCTTTTGATATTATAGCATTTTTTGAAAGTTATTTGTATTTTCTGAAATTAGTTTTTGTTTTTTTAGAGTTTAATTTTGTTTTTTTTAATTTTATTTACATCTTTTGAAATTTATTTTCATCTTTTGAAATTTATTTACATTTTTTTAAATTTATTTTCGTCTTTTGAAATTTATTTGGATCTTTTGAAATTTATTTGCGTGTTTGAAATTTATTTCAGTTTTAGAAATTTATTTGAAATTTGTTTCTTGTTTTTTGAACTTTATTTGAAAATCTCATTAGTGGAATTTTATTAATCGTGACTAATTTAATGGTAGTTGACCATTATTAATGGCTTATCCCATTAATCATGGAATATGATTTGAAGAAATGGTAAATTAGACACTTTAGGTTTTCAAATTTGGAAAAAGGACATTTCACACTATAAAAAAAGATTATGGACCTGAGGCAATAAAGTGAAATGTTCAGGGACCTCTCACCGAATCCCCCTTATTTTAATTAGTTTGCAAACTTTAGAATTTTAATTTTTGATAGTTAAGATGGACTTTGATGAATAAATGAACTGCATTTTATTACATTATGTATTTATAACTGAAATCTCCTTTAAAACAATTAGCAGCACCTACTTTTGAATACTACACTTTCCTTGCACGTATAGGGCTAACTAGTGTGTGTATATATATATATATATATATATATATATATATATATATATATATATAAAGAGAGAGAGAGAGAGAGAGAGGTGGGTCCAAGCCCTATATATATGGGATCCAGACTCTGTTCATTTGGTCACTTTCAATGGCTTAAATCGCGATCTTTGTGGATAATGGGTATGCCACAATTTCCTTTGCTTAAAATCTCGGCAGAATCCGATAGTTATTCCTTCATATTATTGGAAGAATCTCAGTTACGTACAAATCTAAAAGGTGTTATTAGAAAACATAAAAAAAACAAAAAAACAAAAACAAAAACAAAAAAACAAAAAATGATGGTTTGAAAGAGCCCACTCAATAGAATTTGGATCCAAAAGGCAAAGAAGGACTGAGAATTCTCTAAATTCTATGATCCGAGATTTATAATAATATCATCTCATTGATTTCTCCTAGAAACAAAGATATTATCAGGATTCCATTAAATCTCGAGTTGTATCATTTACATCTAGTAACAAATGCACTCCAGCCAAACCAATAATACTAAATTTAAATCTTTCATTAAAACATTGATGGGAGAAAATAAATTTAAAATATAAAAATATAGTATTTATATAACATAAGTATATATATTGCATTTAGCATTCAAAAGACTATACATGAAAATTTATTAAAAAAAAAAGAGAGAAAGTAATAAGCTCTGTAAAATTGTGTAAATTACAATTTTATTTGAATTAATAAAATATTCAAGTATTCAGATTTTCTATTAATTTTAAGGTAGAAAAAATATAAAAAAAATGTTAAGTTAATGTATTTATTATCTCATCTATTAATAAGTCATCTAAAAGTAAAATCGTAACACCAGTTTTCAAACAAGTATATATATGAATTTTATATTCTTTAAAATTCTATAAATTGTAATATGTGTTGCTATTATTGAAAAAGGATAGATCTATTTAAGTGTAAAATGAATGAAAAGAATTTTAAGTTGAGGAAATATGAATTCCTCCTAGTAAAATTGATATCTTGATGAGTTTTAATCAATATCTTTAAATTTATTTATATCCAGATTTATTTAAAAAGAAAAAAAAAAGGTATAGCTGAAGTTATAACATAACTATAAATAAAAAATGAAATTAAAGTTAAAGAAGCCAAAATTATTAAAAGAAAGTAGTAATGCATTTCTAAAGTGTGGAATTATCTTTTAGTTCGCATAAACGAAACCAGAAAGAAAATGTTTCTTTGTACAATTTTTTCAGGTTGGCCTAAGCCTTCCATTTCCGGTAGGGATGCATAACATCAAATGAAGTAAATATAAAGGAGTAGTGTTTTACAAAAGAGACTTTTCAAGAAAGAATTTTTCTTAAAAGAGATTTTAATGGTGTCCCCCACTGATGAATCCAGACCTCATGTATGCCTACTTGTGGATGATTTGGTACTTATGAAAATTTGATTCTTGTGGGATTGATATAAAACATTAAATTGGAAAGTAAAAAAAAAAAAGCAAAGAGATGACTTCATCCAAAGTTGAAACTTCAACGCCCCAAAATGAACGGCTAATATGGTTTGATTATAATTATTGTGCATGTGATTACAAGCCATGATCACGAGATACATATGGTGGCTTGAATAGCCTTCTTTTTTCTTCTTCTTCTTTTTTCTTTTTTGAAGAATTGAATAGTCATCAATTGGAGTCGAAGTCCTGTTTGCCAGATCACTCAGACCTCACACAAACCCATAGCACTCCCATGATCATTCCGGACAATACTGTGCGAGAAACATGCAAATATTATTTTGTTCTTGTCAAACTGCATTGGACGCCGCAGTTGAAGAGGAGCCACAAGTATTCTTTGGGGAAAAAGTTGAGCCCCGTACCCACTGCGGACAATTTACATGGTATGCATTCTGAGCTCACTCTAGAGACAATTAAATTCATTATTTTACCATTTGTTAACTTTTTATCTCACTTCACCAGCCTAAACATTGTTTAAGAAGCGTCTGGAGTTTGTACATTGTGGTCATCGGTCCAAGTTGGGGCCCCACTTTGCTGGTGTGAACAGGGTCAAGAAGAACTATAGATGGGTCAAGCCTGGACATGAACCGGATGGATGAGGCCAAGAACCAGCTGTAAGGGAAGACCAGCAGAATACCACCTAGAAAGTGTGGACGATAGGACGGTCTTATCTTGTCTGGCAGCTTACAGACATGAGCTTTGTGCCACCCACTAGATCCCTACATTTAGGAAATGGAAGCCCTGTTTGGACTAATGGGGTGCCACATCAGTTTGAAATGACACATCTCATCTCTTAAAAAAAATTTAATCTATTTAAAAAAATTTCACTTCCCATGTGGCACCCCCTAATTGGTCCAAACATGAGATTCAGATTCCTACATTTAAGATTTAACCACTGCCCCATGTCACTTGGGTTTGGGCCTGACACGAAGGCCAGTATTGCTACATACTTAATTTTGCCAGACTAATCTCGGAGTAATTAATTAACGACATCTCTAATATGGTTTTGGACATTGGATCAGCCATGCACTTCAGACACTGATGCATTTGTTAGTTCAACAGATATTGTACTTTCAGTTTATTACAGTCAATGCTCTATAAAATATAACTCACAATTCATTCTTTTTATTTGTTTTCCGAGTGTTTGTATGGTGAGATTACAATATATATATATATATATATATATATATGGCTCTCCTAAGCTGAAGCTTAACTTATCTTAAGTTGAAACAGTGTCAGTCCTACAAATCAAAATTGATTATATCTATTTTTTGCATGATAGAATTGGAAAATCCAGTTCTAATTAGATTTATCTTGATTTTGGAGATGATCATCATGTAAAAAACAACTATAATCGACTTTGATTTGTGGGATCAGCACTGTTTCACCTTAGGAGAGCTGACCCATACACACACACACACATACACACTCGAAAACTTCCCGGGCGTTTGTCTAAAAAAAAGAAAACAGAAAAGCCTCTCTTTTAGTCAATAAAAGTGTGACACGTGTCATCAGTGATACACATATCCGATTCTCTCTCCTAAATATTTTCCTACAAAGATGAATCTCTTAAAATACTAACAAATCATTGGCTATTAGGTAGGGGCTGAAAGTCCTCTTTTGAGATTAGGAGAGTGTTTTTGAGAATTTTTAATATATATATATATATATGAGTTACGCTACAAGACTGTTTAGAAAAACACCCCTCTTTTAGCCAATGAAAGTGTGACACATGTCATCAGTGATACACATACCTGATTCTCTCCCATATATTCTCCTACAAAGGTGAATCTCTTAAAATACTAACAAATCATTGGTTGTTAGATAGGGGCAGAAACTCCCCTTTTGAGATAGGAGAGTTTTTGAGAATTTCCCTATATATATATATTTCCAATAAGATTTCTTTTGTATAGTCTCTTTTGAACCAGATTTATTATTAAAATAATTTGCATCATAGCGCATTAGTTGCCTTTACATATGATCAGGTAATACAACTTGGCTTAGAAAGAGCATTAAAACCATGATCCAACAACAACGAGAATCAAGTAGTAGAGGCATTTCATTTTTATCCTAAATGATAGGGATCGATCTCTGGCTATCCTCAGAAGTATGATGGCATAGGAGCATTTTACGGCCATAAGCATGGAGCACTATGACAGAGCTATGTACCCTCCAATGATCCTGATAAATATTAGATCCAGCTAGCTAGTTTAGGACCACAATGGTATACTATTCCTTTTATGTAATAGCGAAAACAGTTAAAAATCAAATAAACCCTAGTGCAACAATATGCGTTCCTTGAAAGCCTCTTAATATTGCAATCATTCAAAAAGAAAAAAAAATGCGAAGAAATTTAAAAACTACATTTTGACAAATTCTTTCTGATTATATTTATAGAGAATAGTGAATACCTATTTATAGAATACAGTAAAGATTATAACCTAAACTTAAAAAACCTAATTACATTACAATGTTGTAATATTGGGGTTAACCCTAACATAGTATAATTTTATTCAGATCAAAACTAGAAAATTTGTTCGATTATAAAATAACCAATCTTCCTTGAACACATTATACAATATTATCTTTGATATATGCTATGTTGGACCATGTGGACCCATGCACACGTTTCATTGCCCATAAGCCCCTTGATTCGATTGTTTTCCATAAATGCTGAGCCGGGTATGTACCACTTTGTGTCTCCCAACTCGGTTGATTTCAGCTTCCTTACACAATCAACCAAATCCCTTAACTTTCTCGCACCAATTGTTTAATCTGAGAACCGCTTTCCCAACTTTGATGGATAAATCCGTTTTTCTATGTGTGGTATATATATGGATAATGAGATACATGAAACACATAAAAATACATATACAAAAAAGAGATTTGGAAAAAAAATCTCTGCCAGCAATAACTAGCCGAGCGGCATTTATCTACGAACGTGCGCACATTAGATTCTTCATGCTGTAACACCAAACTTGGTGTCGCTGGATGTCTTCAATGTCAAATTGTGGGCCCGTGACTAGCGACCAGCTTTTGGCAAAGATTTCGGCGGAAACTGACAGATATTGCATTGTACAACCCAGGTTCGAAGAATGCTGTACAATTTTCGGCTTCACTTCTCGGCAGAAACAGATTGGTCATGCATGGTACAATCCAGGTACATTTATAATCAACACCGATTTTGCTGGCATTATAGGCAATGGGAAGAAATTTGAGAAGAAATTTGAAAGCTTCTTCTAACTATCATACTATGCTGTGAAAGTAGGCGACGTGGTGTGGTGTTTCATGGGGTGCTCTTTTTATACTTGGGTGGGCTTTTTTTTTACTTGTCCAAGTCTCTTTCACTATTTGAGTAGGCTGTTTTTTCGAATATTTAGGTTCTCTCTTAGATCCCACGCGGAGATAAAAAAAGGAAGTGTCCAATTAGAACACTTCCCACAAGTGTCTCATTAAGATCTGTTTAGTTTTAAAATAGTGATAGCCTATTCTAACATTCATTCCTTTTAACATTGAATAACCCTTGTTGTTTAGTAACAGTAGACTAGTGTTGTAATGTAAAAGGTTAAAAGAGTGTATAATTGATGTAATGGAAAAGGATGAGGGAAGAGTAAACTTCCAATATGACGTGAAGTGGGGGTTTACATGCTCCCACGCATTTATTTTGCTTTGTCTTATAGTATTTTTCACTATTAGCGCCCTCTTTAATTTATTCATGAATCAAACTTCCTCTTTAATTTATTTATGATTGACCCCTAGTCCCTATTCCTCTCAGGCCTATAAGATATGAGAGAAGTAAAACATGATTGGTGGTCATATCCAGGATCAAATACACATCCAATTTTTACCCTACACCACTTTATTTTATATATATATATATATATATATATATATATATTTGGGAGATGTTCCTATGAAAGCGTCTCTCACGTTACTATAAGAGATAAAGTGGGGGTCCTCACATCTATATCAAATGCCAACAACTTAAATGTGAAGGTTTGAGAAGAATGAGTATGAGAAAAATAAGAAGATAGCACATCAAAATATTATTCTACCCTCTCATTGATTTTTTATCCAAATCTTAAGAGTAAAAACCTTTTAAATCACACTAGTGATTGGTTTGCTCTTATCTCTCCACTAAGTAAAAACTTTCACACTATCAAACGCTAAGGGAATATTTGTGTAACACTTTTCCGCGGAAAAGTTGACGGTTTTCCACGGAAAACCCCTTTTTCAGGCATTTGGTGCGGAACAATTCCGCGGAAATGCTTTCCTGCATCGTCAGCATTTTCCTCGATAATTGTGGAAATGAGTTTCCCATGGGGGGGTATGAGAAATGGATTTCTTCGAAAAACTTCTCCCTCTTTTCCTCACTCTTATCCATTTCAACCCAAAAACCTTATAACTTTTCATTTTTTATTTCTTTATATAAATTATTATTTAATATTAAATAAATAATATACATGGTATGCTATTTTTCTTCAAAAAATTATATCATCAAATAAGAAATTTTGATTTTCTATAAGGAATCAATAGCCGCACCAAACAACATCTGCACCAATTAAATGAGGAAACTCTTTTTGCACCAAACATGAATTTCTAAATTCTACGGAAATTCTTTTCCGAAGCTTTTCATTTCTATGGAATTTGCTGGCTTGACAATTTTCTTTTTTTGCAGAAAGGATGTGTACACAAACGTATCATAAATCTATTGGCGCGGGCCCTAGGTTTTACTCTGTGAGGTCATACTGATGTCACTCGCTCTTGAACCCAATCAGCCGAGCTTACGTGAGTCATCGTGCTTTTTCCTCGTTCGCACGCCGTATCAGCCGGAAAGGACAAACGAATGCACGTGGCCACATGCAAATTTGAAAGATCTGTGGAATAGGAGCCGTTGAAGCTTCAAAAGAAAATCTGGTTGTCGAATGAATGAATGTTAAGACATTTAATTTCAATCGTTGTCAGAGTAACACATTACAGAGGAAGGAAATTTTAGACAAAACTGCAGCACATGCATGCATCATCATTCATCAGATTCAAATGCAATTGCATTGCCATTAGTTTTGTCCCCCGGCATGAAATCAGTCAAAGATAAAAAGATTGGACCATCAGATATGGAATTTGGTTGGTTATCCCATCAATGAATCAACTTGGGAGCTATTGTCAAGATAATTTACAGTTTTAATCTAGGGGGCGGACCTACCTATGTTGTTTTTGGGCTGGTCGCCCCAATGAGGCCTAGTCCTTGTTATGAAATCCATAAAAATCTAGGGTGCGGACTCAAGTAGGCAGTTGGACTTGTTGGACAATTCAAGATTTTCATGTGTGAATTGGAGGGCGGACCCAAAATTTTTATGTGGTTATAGCTGACCTGAGATTTTCTTACAAGCTTTAGAGGTGGACCCAAGTTCGATCAGGGCGACTTCCCCCATAACAGCCTCAGCCTATGTTGGGATGCCCCCGTCAGCCATACGTGCAATTGACTCATGCACCATCAACCCTCTTCCAATGAAGTGATCTTCATCTACCTATACAGTTGGATTTGGGGGCCCAATTGACATATTTATTAGGCTAGCCTGATCCGTCTCTGTCCCACGTAATTGATGGAACAAGTAGAGCATGTGTCCACTGTACCAGGTCTTGAATTTCAAAGGTACAGAGAATCAGGGTTCAAACGCGGGACCTTTTTTTTTGGATAAAATTGCCCCTCCTAAGAGGATCCACCGGGATTTATGATGATCATGAAAGCCTGATAGATGGAAAGATTATATGAGACCTACCTATATATAAAATTGGGACTCCATTAGATCATCGTAACCCTCTGATCCACAACCCTACCATTTAATGGCTCTAGATGTATCATTTCTTATTATTTCAATCCAATGATGAATTAAAAGTGGGATCAGAGTCAAATTCAAACTTGTGACTATTCATGGTGGGCAGTGTGCGTGAAAAGACGAGATTGACGCAAGGTGGGCCGCTTGACAAAAAAAAAAAAAAAAGAGGAACGAAAAATGAGATGTCTTTAAAGTGGGGCATTTTAGAGAATTAACTATATAAACTAGGCCGCCATTTGAAATTCTTAACATCCAGTATGATAAGAGATTTTCAATAAAAATAGCAGCATGAAACTTTTCATTTTACAGGCCAAAACGAAATGACGTCCAAAATGATATTAACAACTATGGTGTAGGATCTTTCTTTCTGAAAGAGAACCTCTCTTGCTCTTAGACTGTTAATTTTGAGAAAATGTTGTTAGAAATATTTAATAAGGGCTACCAAAAAAATTGGTGCGCCTACAAAAAAAATAAAAATAAAAATTTGGACAATCCTAGCACTTAGCTTAAACAGAAAGAAAAAAAAAAAACCTTGCTTTGTGGGCTTTTTAGAGCCTAGCCCAGCCAGAGACCCTCATAGGAGAGCTTGGTTTAAAATTCAATCAAACACAAGGACAAATCTAGGAATGTAAATCTGGCACGGCCCAGTCGCTGCAACCCACCCACCCCCAAAAATAAATAAATAAATAAATAAAACACATGGACAAATCAAGGAATGTAAATCTGGCACGGCACGCCCCCCCCCCCCCCCCCCCCGCCCCCCCCCCCCCCCCCCAAAAGTTGGAATTGGACTGTTGGACTTGGACTTAGAATCTTGAACCCCCCCCCCCCCCCCCCCCCCCCCCCCCCCCCCCCCAAAAGTTGGAATTGGACTGTTGGACTTGGACTTAGAATCTTGAACCAATTCTATTAAAATAAAAAAATTAAGAGAAATAAATTAGTATAATAACGCTAATGATGTTTTGAAAAAACACATCAAATAGATTATATTTTCTTGAAATTTAAGTTACAAAAGTTAAAATAATTACAAGTTAGAACTTGGATCAATATATAATGAAATTCAAACCTTATGAGAAATGAAAAAAATAAAAAATTACAACTTTGAAAAACCTTATGAGAATTGAAAATATAAAAAAATTACAACTTTGAAAACCTATGATACATCCTAAAAAATAAATTACAACTTTGAAAACCTATGATACATTCTAAAAAATAAACTACAAATTTAAACACCTTTGATACATTCTAAAAAATAAATTATATTATGATATCATATATGTAGCTCCAATAGCTCATCTTCTATCTCAAAATCATCCAACAAGTATTGTGTTCTATCATCTGCTTAATACCAATCTCGTAAGCACATGCAGGTCTTCACAGTTTCTTCTAATAGCATAGTCCTCCTAGGTTTAATAAGGCGCCCACTTGCACTAAATGCCTGCTCTGATGCAACTGTAGACACTTGAATTGTTAGTACATCACGGGCCATGGCGAAAAGCACAGAAAACTTAGTTTCATATGATTTCCACCAGGTCAAAAGATCAAAAACATCTTCATCATCATCCAGAATTCGAACAGGATCGCTTTCTATGTACATTGTTAATTCATTAAGGTTATAAGAGGATCTTCCAGAAGAAGAGGAGTCACTTCCGTGTGATTTCCTCATAATACCCCAAATGGCCTTCTTTTTCCCTTTATGTACATAGGGAGGACCTTTTGGGACGTGGGTGTTACGGATCGACCCAATCGGGTAGAATAATCCAAATAAAGTGTTTCTAATTGTGTTCTAAGTGTAGACATGTCATTTATACTAGTTGTATTCTTGTTAGATTTTACTTCTTCAATTAAAGTCTCCACACCTCTTAATTTCAATCTAGGGTCTAATACAGCGGCTATACAAAATATTAAAGGAGCTATTCTCCAATATTGTGAGGACTTTGCCTCTATTTGTACACACATCAGTTGAAAATGCTGAAAATCTCTATATTTCATAAAAATGGGTTAAAGTTTGAGTTGATGTGGAATAATATGCCCCAACAAAAAATTAAGGTTGTATCATGAAGAACTTCCAAAAAGTCTCTTATTATCTCAAAAAGGGTCCATCTATCATCACTTATATAAATATTTTCATATGTTAATTAAAGCTAATAATACTGATTGAGTGTCATTTATAGGCGCATGCTTGTTTTAACATTTTATAGGTAAATTATGTCTATGTTTTAAATCTTGTGATATATTTTTTTGGGTCTTAGACCCAAATTTACACATATATTCCTCCACCATTGTTTTCGTGAGGAAGAATAAAAAATGAAACCTACAATCCATTTAATGACCTCTAAATCATTTTTAATATATTTTACCCATATTTGTACGATAAGATTTATGATGTGACATGCACATCTATTATGAAAGAGGGCTCCATTTAAATCAAGTTGAAGTGCAGGTTTTAGTAAAGCTGCTACGACATTGTTAGAACTTGCATTATCTAAAGTTATAATGATTATTTTATTTTTAATATTATATTCTCTAAGTTTCTCAAGGATGGTGGACCCTATCCTAAATTAATCACATCTGAATATCATAGTCAAATACAAATATCACTACCATTGATGTGATATTTCTTTTCTCCCAAGTATGAATTATTGGTGATTCATCGATCGGACTTTGCAACCTCATAGGTAATCTTGAGTTGGAGAAGTGGAATCCCATGGTAGGGCTCGCTCATCAATTAAGATTGGAGGCCTTACTCAAAATAAAATATCCTCAAATCTTAGTGTATGGAATTTGGATTTGGTGGCCCGCCCAATTGACATATTTGTGGAAGCTACTAGCCTAACTGATGCGTCATTTTCCAACGAGATTCATGTAATGGGACAAAGGAAAGGCCTGTACGTTTGTGAGTGTACCTGGTCTTGATTGTCATTTTCCCACGTGAGTCATGGAATTAATTATGGACAAAGAAAAGGCCTGTCTGTGTACGTGGTCTTGATTGCCCCCTAAGAAGAGTTTAGGATATGGACAGGGAGAATGCTTTATTAGAAATTTGAGAAGAGAATTTCAATTTCTTCTAAAGTTGTTTTGAGGTGGAATTCTAAATCTTTATTTTTTTATAGAGGATTTAAAATTCATACAAACGATATAGACATTGGTATTTCAAGAATTTTGAAAGGCTTTTTGAATGGTTGAAATTTCAAACTCTAATGAAAGAAATTAACACAGCATTTCAAATTTCAGGGGACAAATGTCACATCATGTCCAAAAGAAACTCCAACCTCCCAAATTCTAGTCATAAATTCTGGTAAAGAAATAGACTAGCCCGAGGCGCGTCGGTTCAAGCCTCGTACCTTTATACATACGTCAATTGTGAAGACAAATGATATACAAGGAACTGTACATTTCAAATGTGGACCTCATTGATTGTCTCATCATATATACCAGTCATAGGTTTGTAAAACCCATTCAACCCCATTCGCCAATCTCTCACCCAAATCTAATTAATCAAATATATATATATATATATAATTACAATAGTTGCACATGGAATATTAATTGGTGTTGTCTATGAAAAGTGCCTATACCCGGATGGATGTTTCTTTTTCTTTTTTCTTTTTTTTTTGAGTAACGGACATGTTTATGAAGAGGGTCATCAAGGTTAATTTTTTTGCTAAAAGGCAATTGTATTAAAGGAGGAAGAAGAAAAAAGTAAAGGCAAAATGCCCCCAGAGGAACAACCAAAGAGATTACAAAGGAAAGATCAAAAGCAAAAAACCATTCCACCAAGCTAACATGGCTGAGGAATGGAAAGGAACTTGCAAAACTCTAGGATTGATCTGCCAGAGAATGGTTTAACCAACTTTCTTAGAGAAGAAGAGATGAGCTCTGCAAGGTGGATCTTGGCCTTCATCTGAGAGGCACTGGAGTTTCTGAATAACACGTTATCAGCACGAAACTCTAAGAGAAAAAAAGAATACTCTTCTTCTTACCCAAAAGAAGAGAAATCCTTCCCTCGACGGATTTTCATAGCGAAATCATTCCCTGAGCGGATTTCCATCGCGAAATCCTTCCCAACGCGGATTTTCATCGCGGATTCCCTGCGCAGATTCTTTCCTAGCACGGATTTTCATCGCAGATTTCTTCCCAGCGCGGATTTTCATCGCGGATTCCCTGCACCGATTCCTTCCCAACACGGATTTTCATCGCGAAATCCTTCACAGCGCGGATTTTAGAAAAGGGTAATATTTTTCTTCAAATACAGTAAGTAGTATCTAAGTCATTCTCCAAAAATCAATTTTTTAGAATACATGCAACTAGTTTATAATGCTTGTTTACATTAATTATAGTGTTGGCTACTTTTCATTTTCTTGCATGATTTTTCTTTTAATTTAAATTTATCAATACTATGAATGGATCACAAAATAGAACCAGAATTTCTAAAACTGAACCTAAAGTTCACCGATTTATGGACCAGCAGTCTTAGAAGTTGGAATACTGATATGAACCTGCAGATTCATATCCATAAAATTATAAAGCCATGTAATCAAACCTGAAGTTTTGATAGAACCTGAAGTTCTGATCAATTATTAGAACCAGAAGTTCTACTTCAAACCTGAAGTTCTGATAGAACCAGAAGTTCTGATCAATTATTAGAACCAGAAGTTCTACTTCAAACCTGAAACTCTGATAGAACCAGAAGTTCTGATCAATTATTAGAACCAGAAGTTCTACTTCAAACCTGAAGTTCTGACAGAACCAGAAGTTCTGATCAAAAGAAGTTCTGATCAATTATTAGAACCAGCAGTTCTACTTCAAACCTGAAGTTTTGATAGAACCAGAAGCTCTGATCATTTGTTAGAACCAGAAGTTCTACGTGTAGATATTGACAGAACCAGCAGTTCTGATTCTCAATGATAGGAACCTGATGTTCCAACTTTCCTTTGGCCAATTTTTCAATTTAATTTCTTCCTTAAGATCTTTTGATGTTAAATTTTTCATTGTTTTCCCTTTTACTTTATTAACTATTTGCATATGGTTAACTTTACATATATCTCTTATTACAGTTGTTGCATGATGTCAAATCTGGCTAAACTTGATTTTAAAGCACTTAACATATATCTAAGATGCATGCTTCTTAGACTTTTCTGTTTTTTGATAACTCTCTTAATATCCTAATTTATGATGAATGTTTTTAATTATTTCAATTTTAATCATGTGATTGCATAGTTATGATGTTTTTATATATTTTTTTATTAAAGGTGTGGATCATGGAACTGAGGACAATTTTTGTTTGGTAGATAGTGCCACAACACACACCATTTTGAAAAATCAGAAATTTTTCAGAAATTTTTCTTAGAATTGATATTCATTCCACGAAAGGTATCCACCATAGCTGGACCTGTGCAGATAATTGAAGGCTCCGGAAGAGCTCATATGATGTTACCTAATGGTACCCATCTATTCATCAAAGATGCCTTGTTCTCAAAAAGTTCCTGAAGAAACTTGATTAGTTTCAAAGACATCAGAATGAATGGGTACCACATTGAGACTGTAAGTGAAGGTAACAAAGAATACTCACTACAACAAAAATCATTTTTCACGACGAAAATATTTTTCGCAGAAAATACGAAAATCGTCTCCTAATATATTCTGCGACGAAACCATTTTCGTCGCCTATTAGGCGTCGGTGAATTTTTTTGCCGACGATCACAACTAATCGTCGCCAAATATCAATTTTCTGCAACAACATGTTATCGTCGCCAAATATCAATTTTCTGCGACAACATGTTATCGTCGCTAAATATCAATTTTCTGCGACAACACGTTATGTCGGCGAAAATGATTTTTTTGTCGCCAAATATCTATAATTCATTGCAAAAAAAAAAAGATAAAACACAGTGAAAAGGAATTTGGCGACAAAACGGAATCGTCGCTGAAATATATCTTTTACCGACAAAACTTTATTGTCGCTAAATAGTGTATAAATTGCCATAAGTTATAATAGGCGACGAATTAGTTTTGTCGCACATAGTTTTTAGACATTAGGCGATCACCTTATTTCGTCGCCAAATATTTAACATTGCCACAAATTCTCTTAGGCGACAAATTATATATGTCGGGGATAATATGAAAAGATATATTTATTCCTATTAGGCGACAAATAAAATTCGTCGCTAAAAATAATATGTTTATTTTATAAATCACTGTATGCCACCTCAAAACCCTCATTTATGCTGAATATAACAAAACCTGCTCATTCAACTAAAATAAAATGTATAATAAAACCTTCCCATCCAACAAAAATAAAATGTACAATAAAATCTACTCATTCAACTCAAATAAAATGTATAAAAAGGTCGGCTCATTTAACTAATAAAAAATGTACAAAACCTGCTCTTTCAACATATTAGGAAACATATAACTATTAAATCCAACCCACAAGTTTAGCCACATCCTCATCACTAATTCAAGTAAAAATGTAGCATCCAAAATAGTGTAAGTACAATATTCTTATGAAAAACAAAAAGATGTTCAAGCAATTGGCCTATATTACATTGATCTCCAGTCTCAACCTGTGGTACCAAAAAAAATATATGTTAGGAATTAAACATGGGAATCAAAAGCAAAGTGAGACAAAATAAAAGCCTGAAAAAATTAAAAAATAAAAGTGAACTTGAAGCAAAACAAGTTGATTCAAGATCACAAAGCTAAATCACTATCCTAACAGTTAATATGAGTATGTGATGTCCATGGTGAAATGGAAGTTATACTGATGCAATGCCCACAAAGTAAGAAAAACCCAGAAATCCAAACACCAAACAACACAACATAAAAATAATAATAATAATAATAAAAAGCCTCAAGAGAGTTTACTCTGATCTGATAACAGAACTCTCAGAGAAAATGATGGCCTCTCTACTAACCCTTATTTGAATTCAGTTCTCTGCACTGTTTCCAGTCCCAATCTATGGTACCAAAAAAAAATGTTAGGATTTGAGTGCAAAGTATGTTAGGACGAAGCTATTAATAGTTTGCTTGTGGTACATTCTTTGTATCATAACCAACAAAGGAAACTATTAAAGCAAAAGAATATAGCAACTGGGTATGAGCAATATAAAACACAAGATGTAAAGTTCATGGGCTTGTTTTTGGGCCTAGAAAAATTGGAGCTAACCATTACACCGAGCCCCCCGGAATACCAGTATTGGTTATGGTTTGTTGTCTCACTGACACAACATTTGAGCGTAGGAAATGTTTGCAAGTGCCGTGGTGCACTAGGAATATTTGGTCAGTGGGGGCACCTCTCTGCACCAAATATGTAAAATGGTTAACACAACTAAAGGCGACAAACAATTGCATTGACCAACCAGGGGACATGAATGGGAGTTGATCAAGCCAGGTGCAGGCTGATATCCAGAGTTTGTCATGATGAAAAATGGTCCCTGTATGACATCAATGATACACATGAGTGGTTATGATCTTGACTGTAGTAGTTAATGGTCCCTGTTCGGACCTATAGTACAAAAACACAGAGCTAATCAAACATACCCATGGACGTACTTCTTTCTCTTTCTATCTCTTGGACTTAAACTTGAACCTTTAATCTATGCTCATGAACAATTATGCTCTGTATCTTGATGCATTTGATGTTGTTGGATTACAATTTGATATCTATTTGATAGAAATTACACAGGTGGAAATACAGGTGAATAGAAATTTTGAAACCTCACACGTGAAACCCTGTGGGTGAATTCCGTTCATGGGGACAAGGATCAACGAGTTTTGACTCGAATCCCCATGCGAGCGTTTGTCGCACCTCGAGATGGGTGAAGTCTCGGGCTCGGGGTGTGACAATTCCTGCCAGCTTGGAAGCCATAATTTTGGAGAATGATTTTATAGGAGAAATTGAGAAGGCTAATTGGCCTGAAATCTTCAAAAGAGCTGGGGGAAGGAATTTTGGGGATGAGGGTGAGGAGGTAAGTGTTAGCAGCTTTGTAAAGCTTTCTGGAAGAGAAAATATGCTGAACAGCCTTGATCACAGAGGCGCCAGTAATGGACCAGGTTGAAGTGAAGAAGGAGCCAGAAAAACCTTCAGGACCTGGAACATTGTTTTTGTTGAGAGCAAAGACAGCCTTCTTGATCTCTTCAGCAGTAGGGCAGGAACACAGGAAGGCATTCTGCGCAGGGGAGACTTTGGTGCTATCCACTTGAAACAGATTTTCATCTATGACTGAATCAGGAGATTGAGCTATAGAAGAAAAGTAGTCAATGGCTAGGAGCTGGATTTGTTTAGGGTCCTCTACCCAATTGCGATTTGAAAGAATCTTGGAGATGCGATTGATCACCCTTCTAGACTTGGCAGAAGCATGGAAGAAGGATGTGTTTCTGTCACCTTCACTCAGCCATCTAGATCTAGCTTTTTGATGCCAGTGAGTCACTTGAACTTGAAGCCAATTTTGCAGGGAAGATTTAGCAGCAGAGAGGTCTTGATGAAGGGAGTCAGTCGGGCCAGCATCGAGGAGCTATTGAATGGAAAGGACATTTGATTCATCTTGAAGAACTTTAAGATTGATGTCCCCAAAAACAGACTTATTCCAAGTCTTAAGGATACTCTTCATAGATTTCAGATTTTGAGCTAAAATAAATTGGGAGTGGCCAGCTAACTCAGAGCTCTAGTGATCAGCAACCAAGTTGAGAAAATCTGGGTGTTGGATCCACATGGATCCAAACTTGAAAGGCACATTGGTAGGGAGAAGCCTCTGGTTGTGGGACAGGAGTAAGGGGCAACGGTCAGAGGAGTATTTGGGAAGGTGGGATAATTGGGGATCTGAGAAGGCTGAAAACCAGTGGGGGTTACAAATGGCTCTGTCCAGCCTGGCTGCTACATAGGCTGAGCCCCTACGGTTATTAGACTAAGTGAATTTGTTTCCTGAATATCCCATGTCTTGCATACCAGAGGAGAGCATAATCAATTGAAAATCTTTGACAAAGCGGGATGGGTGGAAGCTTAATTTTTCTGAAGCAGAGAGAGTGGAGTTAAAGTCGACTCCGGTGATAAAGCTTTGGCTGTCATTGGAGAGGTTGGTGAAGGAAACAATAAGAAATTGGATAGAGGATTCAAGGAGAGAAAAGTTGAGGTTAGAGTTTTCTTTAAAGAAACACCAAATCGAACCTAAGGAAGTGGGGTTGTTTGAAAAGAAGCCATCATACCCAAGGGTGGACTTCGGAGAAGAAGGGGGAGGGGGGGGGGGGAAGAGTTTTAGGTTCAGAGAGGAAGAGGATGTTTGGGTGGTGGGAAGAAATCAAGTGGTGGAGGGCTCTGAGAGTAGGGGAGTCAGTTATCCCCCTGCAATTCCAAAAACGGACTTTGATCATTTGGATATAGTTAGGGGAGGGAGGTTAACATTTGAGCTCCTAGTGCTAGGACGGCCAGAGGAGGAAGTTGGGTGGTTTTTTTTTTTTTTCTTCCTTTTTTTCTTTTTCATAGTATAGGGGGAGAGATCTATCACCAATTCAATACCATCAGAATGGGTAGAAGGCTCCAAGGCCTGGGACTGAGGGGAGGGGCCAGGGGGGGCAAGGGTGTTAGATTGTATGGTCTCAATCCATCCATTGATGTAATAAATTGATTAATTTCTTTATTTATCAATATAATCATGCTTTCCTTTCATGAGATGAATGGTGATTTATTACTTAATGCACATGACCAATACATATGACATAATGGTTCATGAGATGAACCGGGTCCCATTAGTATATTAGATGTGATATACGTATATGGATGAGATCCACATATGGGAGATATGTGTCACAAATCTTATACTTAAAATATCTTCACAACCAGTGATGAGACTGGGCATCTCATCTTACAAGGTTACAACAATTTTATCATTATGAGATAGTGTGATCTGTCTCGATCATCAGAATGTAAGATTCTGGATCATAGTGCTGGTACATTGGATGTATTGAAGGACCATGAGAAACACTTTATGAAATATTGTCTTGATTTAAGGACTGCTCTCATAATTTCCTAGCAATAGGCTCTCAATCCTGAGACATTGATGAACTCAAGTTTCTGTCTATTCATTTGCTTTGAGTCACCAATGAGTAAGGCCAACTGTAGGTCAACACCTCGATGTCTTGGGTACGTGGTAGTAAGACTGTGGGAACATGCAATGATCAAGATGAAATCTATCTACATTATCCCCTTGTGCTAATTAATGGATTTATCATTAGTAAGTGCGCACTCATCTCGATTAAGAGTTAATTGGATGGTACTGATGATCACTTTAATTAATTTGGGCTCAAGGATAATAAGATGTGGATCTAAGATTGGATGGGATAAATTTATTCCAATTGATCTATGGATAATGATAGAGGGACCTACTTGTGGTAATTGGAAAGTTTAGGGTCTTCATTATAATTTATTCCTAATACTGGAGTGCAATTGGATTTATATAGTGGTGTTATTTACAATTAACTGTGGGCCCGGATTTTACATGAGATGTGGGGTCGCGTGTCCCAATTGAAGCTAGCTTTCTAAGGAATCCCTAGTGGTCCCCACGCTAGCCCAAGTATTAGAAAGATTATATTCTTACTTAAACTCTAAATGGAAGGAATTAGAAAGTTAATATTTCTATTTGAAGTGGGACTTCTAATAGTGGTAATAATAAGCTACTAATTTGTGTGGAAGTGTGACTTCTAATACAAATTAGTAAGAGAGATAAGAGATGAGACTTTAGGGCTATTTAAAAGGGGAATACACTCCTTGGACTTCCAGCCATAAGAGTGCACGCCCAACCCTCTTTATTTGTGCAAGTGTTAGCACAATTTTCATCTCTTCTCTCTCTTCTAGTTGCCTTCTAGTTCCTTAGAGTTTCTAGTAAGGTTTTCTCTTGGAGATCCCACACATCTTCTTGAGAAAAGAGATCCGATAGAGGGTCATAGCATGGAAGACAACAAGGTCTTGGAGATCTCTAATTGCTTCAAGAAGAGTTCTTGTTCTAGTTGGATGTCTTCTCCTCGATTAGAGCACTACCGGGCTCCAAAGGTATAATCTGCTTCTCTACTTGTTGTAGATTATTTTGTTGCATGTAGTTGCTGATTTCTATCTTCTAGATAGGTTATATTACTGTACATGATTGATGAGAATGAGGGATTGCATCCTAGATTGGCTTATAGCCTTCTGGATAGTTGATCCGTGAGTCAAGTGGGTTAAAAAGTTTTGAAAACCTATCCACGAGGCCCACCTACATCCAACAAAGGGGTGGTCGCAATCAAGATTGGGAGGAGAGGAAGCCTTACTGGCAGGGTCATCTAGGGGAGAAGATTGGAATGAGGAGTAGAAGCAGTTGGATCAGTGAAGGAGAAATTTTCCAGAATTGAAAATTGGTTAGAAGTTTCTACAGGGATTTGTTCCAGAAGTTCCTGCGAGAAGTCGTTATGAAACCCATCCAGGGGAGTGTGGCCTAGAGTGAAGGAAGGCGAAGGAGAGCAAAGAAGGGGCTTAGAAGTGCTAGCTATATTGGGATTGAGAGGGACATTGTTGCAATGACTGAGGTTAGAAATAGTGGTGGGGTCCATAGGACTGATAACAGAGGAAGGAGTTAGGGCAGAGGACTCTGGGTTGTGAATAGGAATCGTAGCAGGAGGAGAAGTCTGGATCAGAGGTTTGTGAGGGGTTTTACCTAAGATACCATCTCTGAATTTAGATTGAGGCTTGGAAGAGTGGGAGTCAGGGTTTACAGTTTGGCAGGAGATCTCCGAGTGGCCAGTAGATAGGCAATTTGAACATGGCAGATTTTCATAAGTAATGGAAACTAGAACCTCAGAATCACCTTCTAAATCCTCCTTAATCTAGTGGGGTTTGGGTTTGGAAAGATCCAGGTGGACTAGGATTCTGGCAAAGGTGAGAATTCGTTGAGAAGCAGTGATATCATCCAGCTTAATGGGCTTTTTAATGGAATTAGCCAAGGATATGAGGATATTACCACTCCAACAATGGAAAGGGATGCCATGAAGACGAATCCAAACTGGGTGAAGGGAGGGCCAAATAGGATCTCTTTGTCCAGGGGACCAAGGAAAAAGATGAAGCCTTTTGGATTGGATGAGAAGAGGAGATTTATTTAGAACCATGTCTAAGTCTTCCTTGGAGCTAAATCTGAAGATGAAATGACCCCTATCAGTTAGGGAGATCAAGCAAGGTTTAGAGAGGTTCCAATTGGAGTTGGCTTGTTGAGTCAGCCATTCCACAGTAGGTCTTTTACCTAAGAATCACCCAATAGCTACATTTGCAAAGGAATTTTTGCAAGGATCAATCAAGGAGGAATGGACTTTAATGAAAATTTGTCCATCAGAGACGGATGAGGGAGGATATTCTGAAGGGGATAGGGGTTTAGAAGCTTGGAAGAGATCTAACCAATTACTATGACTAAGAGGAGGCTGACTAGGGAGAGGAGGGACTAGCTGACGGATGGGGAGCATTTGTTCCGGAGCAAAAAGCTGGTTGGTTGGAAGAGGAGGGTTGGGAGGCTTCAGGGGAGGTGGAGGGGGTGGAACAGGGTCAACGGGGATGGAGATTGAGGAGGGAACAGGGACAGGGAGGATAGGAGAGGTTTGAATAGGAAAGTATAAAGGAAGAGAAGCTGAGGGAGAAGTACCCTGAGCACTAGTTCGATGCAGGAGACTAGCTAGGTGGTTGAGCATGAGCTCTAGCTAGGCATGGTCCCAAATAGGAGATTGGATAGAGGATTGGAAGGGAGAGGGAGAAGGGGGTGCGAGAGATACCAGACTTGACGCAGACTCAAGGCGCTACTCCGGAGGCTATAGCTGAATAGAGGTCGCCCGGGTTCCACCATCATTCGAATGGGGGGAATGCCTGCTAAGTGGAGGGAAATCGCTGGGCTGGATAGAGGTAGGGGCAAGGGGAGAGGGGGAAAGAGTGGGAATAGTAGGAGGAGCTAAGGGGATTAGAGCTGGAAAAAGGGAGAGAGCAGCAGAGACAGGCGCTGAGGATTGGGTGGAGCTGAGGATTGGAGTAGGAGCAGTAGCCAGAAGCGGGCTCTGGGATGAGGCAAGGGTTGGAGGGGGAGCTAAGGGTGGAGGCTGGGGACGACAATGGCCACTGAGATTTAGGGGTGTTGGAAATTGGGGGTTAGGGATTTGAGCTGACATTGGATCGAGCATGCTGTCGATTGGAGCTGTCATCAAGGTTAATTAGAGAACCCTTAATAAATATATTCAAACAATCCCCCAGCTTGCTCCAGATTTGAGGCTTGTATAAAGTCGTTTGAACACAATTTGTTCCTTTGTAGTTTTGCCTAAGTAGTGTGGTTCCAATCTAGTTTTGGTTTACTAGTCGACTATGGGCCTGTTTGGCATCGTTTTCGTGTTTTTCTTAATTTTTTGGTCAGATTAAGTTATGTTAAGATCAGGTTGTGCCGAGTTTATACTCTGCAGAACCTGCTTGACAACATTATATTAAATTCCTCTATTAAAAATATATTGTACGGAACTTGTTTGGTAACATTATAAAAGCTCCAAAGAGAAAACATAGGACTTACAATGTGTGACCCCACCTTTTATTGTTTAATTACAGCACTATTATTATCATATATAGGACCCACCTGTAGAAGTTACGACGTGGTACCTGCCTTTAAAAGTTAGAACATAGAACCCATATCCATTGGATTTATAGTATGAGACCGCCTTTACAGGAATTATAGTATGGGCCAACTTTTTGTAAATGTAAATATGGGATCGACCTTTAGACATTAGAATATGGGCTCACATTCATAAGATTTACAATGTGGGTCCACCTTTTGTAAACGAGACCATGTGACCCATATTTATGAATTACAAAGTGGAGCCACATTTTTTGTAATTGTAGACACAGGGCCCACCTTTAGAAATTAGAACATGGGGGTAGGTAGCACATTTATAAAATCTACAATGTGGGCACACCTTATAGGAATTATAATATGGGGCCATATTTTTTGTTAATTGTGAACACGGGATCCCACCTTTAAAAAATTACAAAGTGGTACCCACATTTAGAAATCTGAACATAGGGCCATCATTAAAATGTGGGGCCATACTTTTTGTTAATTGTGAACATGGGACCCACTGTCACGCCCTGGGACCGAGGCCCTGATAATCAAGTCCTTAATCCGGGGATGTGGAGCGATGGGTCAGAAAATTCCGCCCGCACACGATATTTATTTTCCCACAGGATTCCGCGGTGAGGATTCCAGACGATCCATCACAATCAATTAATCAAATTCACAACAAATAATAATATGCGGAAGCTTGTAGCAAAATAAAAACCAAATGAGATATAAGATAATTGCACAAACTCTGTATCAAAAGAGAAATATATAAAAGGTATAACCCAAAGTTAGTTAAAGTTGTGAGGATCACAAAAGTATATTTAATTTATATATCCTAAAAGAAGACCGATGAGGTCATAAACTAAGTTCCCAAAATGTTATCCCAGCTCAAATTCCAACACGACGTCTACATGACATCGTTGGGCAGCCACTCGCGCTCCACTGGCGGCTCTACCGCCTCAACCGCGTGCTCTGCCTCAAAATCTGCTAGTCCGACATCTAACACCAAATAAAAGAGTATCAGACACGACGGTCTGGCAAGTGAATAAAGCAGATGAGGTATACAAGTTTTATAAATGTCATGTTTAAAATCATAAAAATACAATTGAAACGAAACATATATAAAGAGTAAACCAAATGAACCAAATCTATACAAATGAAAGAATTTCATAGTTTAAATGTTTCAAACTAACTGACAAATAATCAAAATATTGGCAAACCACATGTAGCTATATTCTCCTATTACTGAAGTAACAAGAGCACACAGACAAATAACCGTTGCCATATAAAATGGCCGGAACAGACAGACAGAAGCCGTTGCCATTACTCGTGGGACCGGAATACAGAACCGTTGCCATGGCCGGAGCAAACAAACAAAATCCAAACTGCAGTTGGCAAATAATTTTAAGATCCCAAGCCGGGTGATCAGCCCAACTAGGTGACCTAAGCTTAGTGGTGCCATTCAAAACCAAAACCTGAATTAATACAAATCAAATCATAGTAATACATTTCCACAATCGATAAAAGGAACTACTCCAGACAAATACATACTGACAAGTTCGAACGAATCAGATGAGTAGCTTTACCGATGTTTCCAAATGTGGCAAACTACTCAAATCTATTTCAAAACAATTTGTAGAAAGTATACAAATTTTCATAACTTGGAATGAATTAATGTCTAGTGGTTTAATGGCTTACCACGGGTCGTCTTGACATACACTTAGTCCCTTAATGTTGATAATATATGCGGAGCTTGGTGCCACTGAAGATCTCTGACAATTAAGGATATAAAGTGTGTATTAAGACTTAATTAAATTTCCCGGGTAATTCTAACATCAAACAATTCCATCATTTTTCCCATTTAAACTCACGATTTAAGGTAATTCGATTCAATGTATACATCTCATACTACTATGCTTTAATGGGTTTAAATGGGCTTCAAATAATGGGGAAAAAGGGCTGGAAAACAGCCCAGAAAATGGGCAGAAAACAGCCCTGAATGGGCCTGATATGGGCTGGAAACAGCCCAGAAATTGGGTTAAAAATCAACCTGAAATGGATCTGAAACGGACCTGAAAACAGTCCAGAAATTGGGCCTGAAATAGGCCTGAAAACTGCCCGGAATTGGGCCTGAAATCAGCCTGGAATCTGCCTAGAAATTGGGCCTGAGATTGGCCTGGAAACAGCCCTGGAATGGGCCTGATATGGGCTGCAAAACAGGCCTGAAATTGGGCCAAAAGTCAGCCTTGGAATGGGTCTGAAACTGACCTGAAAACAGGCCTGAAAATGGGCCTGAAAACAGCCCAGAGTAGGGCCTGAGAACAGACCTGGGCCCTGGCCAGGCCCGCTCGGACTGGCTCTGCACGCCCAGTTCTTCCTGCACTGTTTCTTCTCATCATTTGTTTTAAACCATTTCCCTCCTCCTGCTGAGTTCAGAAATTATTTGTCTTCCAATGACACAAAAATGAGTATAAAACTTCTCCAATCATCCCCATTAAACCTCCAACATCTCATTCATTCCACTCACATATCAAAGAGAAAGAAAACAAAGTTTCACAATACAAATTGATAAACACAGAAGTTACCCATTGAATTTCCATCTCTACCAAAACAGAACTGAAATCTCAACAAAAAAATGCAACTTATAATAAATCACATTTAAACCATTCCCTGCACAAAATCATATATAACTTGAACCAAATCATTGAGAAAATAACCCTTCCAAAACTAAGAAATTCATTCAACCAAACTTTGAGAAGAAGATCCATTTTGTTTGCATGCATCCAAATCTAGTTTATTCACTTGCCTCAAGTCAAGATGGGTCTCAAATATACTCCAAATAACTCCTACACAGTCAGCTGAAAGCCTACACCAAAAGCCCATGAAAACTAGCTTAAAATCCATGAAAATTCGAAATTAATGGAGTCCTCCAAGAGAACACCTTGCATGAATGTTAAGAGGCTTCTATAGGCTTAAAAGGACACATGGTATCAACAAGGTAGCAATGGCTTACCTTTAGGTGGTTCAAACAAGAAGAAGAGCTTGGAGAAGATGATGAACCCAGCTGAAATCTCAAAAAAAAAAAAAAAAAATGGTACCAATGGATAGCTTGGAAGATGAGGAAGAGATTGGTGAAAAATTTTTTCCAATGAGGGTGAGTTTGCTATACATGCAAGAGGAGAGAAGGTGGCTGGAAATGGGAGAGAAGGAAAACTCTTTCTCAACACAGTTGCAGGAAAAACAAAATGAAGGAGAAGAAGGCCTCCAACGTGGGACTTATTTGGGTTTTAAGTGAGGAAGGTGGGCCCCATAGGCCCCAAATCTTCAAGTGTTTAAAACTTCCTTTTGTGGGTCCCGGATGAAGTCGACGAAGAAGGAAAAAATGATCGTTGAAAAATCTAGTTTTCAAAAAGTATATTTTCCTCATGATTTTCAAATTTCAAAATTTATGCACAAATTTGGGTGTGAAAAGACTGTTTTATCCTTTTTCTCAAAAAACGTGATTTATAGGTTTCAAATGCAAACAGAGCAAACATGAAAGTTATTGAGATCAAAATAACAAATTCAAAAATGTTGAAATCCATATTTTTCATAAATCAAATAAATCTAATAAATCAAATTCCCATACTAACACGTGACACACGGGCCACCCCGGGCCCGGTCAAACCAAACTCAACGCACTCAAAATTTCCCAATGTTATCTAAAAGTCTAATCTAACTAAAGATCCAAGCTAATCATCCCCTAATCCCACTTAGAGACTAAGCACAGTTAAAACAATAATAATATATACTAAACCTGGGTCGGGGCCTAACACCCACCTTTAAAAAATTACAATTTGGCGCCCACATTTAGAAATCCGAACATGGGGCCACCATTAGAATGTGATTGTTGACACGGGACCCACCTAGAGAAATTATAACGCGATGCCTACATTTATAAACGATTTATAATGTGGTCCCACCATTATAAAATTATTAGAGTGACCCACCTTTTGTGATTGTCACCATGTGACCCACCTATAGGAATTATAAAGTGGGGGCCACCTCCTTTGAAATTGTGAACATGGGGCCTACATTTAGGATAAATGAGAGGATTTAGAATATTCAAAGACAAGAGATGAAAAAGAAACAATTATGCCAGCAAGTTGTTTCTTAAAAAAGATAATTTTTTTTGTTCCAACTTTCTTATGCTGGCGGGTTAAGATTTTGAAATTCCTTCCTATGAAAACAAAATTCAGAATAATCATTTACACATACCAAACATGATTTCTACACCCTTATCTCGTGGAAACATAGGAACATCCAAATGGCACGATGCCAAATGCACCCTATGTTTCTAATTTGAGAAGTGGTGAGTTAGTTGGTTTGAGTCAGTTCAACTAGACTTCCTATCCCTAGAAGATCCGATGTCACCTTTTCACTCATGTTATAGTCTACATACATGTTATACCCTTATTTGTAATAGTGAGTTAGTATGACTGGAAAGCTGAATATCAGACACTATTTGCGAAGACCATGAAGATGAATGAAAAAGTGGTTAAAAAATGGAAAAAATCTAAAGAGCAGAATACTTCTTTGAAAGCTGAGTTATCTGAAGCTCTTAGAAAAGTGAGTCACTTTGAGAAATGGAACAACAGTTTGGCTGATAAATTGACTTGTGAAGCACAGAAGTGTGATATGCTTGATCACGATATGAAGACCTTAAAAGCTGAGAATGCCGACTTGCAAGGAAGAGTCAAGATGTTTGTTTCTGAGTTGGATACTACCAATACTTCACTAAACATGATGACTAGTAGATCTGAAAAGCTTGATGACATCTTCTGCAGTCAAAAGGCACACATTAACAAGCATGGCATTGGCTATGCTGACGGAACATCCACTTCTAGTGCCAAAGGTACAAACTATTTTGTTGAAAATTCAGTTGTTACTAATCCTGATGTCCATGTTGCACACATGGCTGTAAAGAAAAAAACATGCCACGGCCTCAACGTATGCCCACTTGTCATCATTGTGGAACCAATGAACACATTCGACCCCATTGCAATAAGTTACGAAAGTCACCAAATAAATGCAATGAAAAACACATAAGACTGAGCTGAAAAAGAATAACAAAGTTGTATGGGTAAAAAAAGAGGACCTTTCTTCCGTATCGGTACACGCTTTGTTGAAATACCTAAATATGATAGTGTGCATACCAAAACTTCATTACCTCTGATCTACAAGATCAAGACTCACCCCAATGCTGATACAAAGATCATATTGAGGGGTGTTAAAAGTGAGGGGGAGCCGCATGATCCAGATTGACAACGGCTACATGTTATTTGTTTGTCAATTATTGACAAAAAGGGGAATAAGAATGAAGCTATGGGGAGAATTTCAAAAAAGACAGTGCAAGAACGACAGGTGCTAAAAAAAGTTTTGGCTGAAAATCAAATTCATGTGAAGAGTATGTAGATCCATGAGCACACTAAAAGTTTGTGTGCTTGATTTTTAACTCAGTACGATACTTGCAGAACTCGAGGTTGAGTTCTTCCCAATTGATTTTTAACTCAGTACGATACTTGCAAGAAGGATAGACTGATGCATATCGCCACCTGATTGCATGGGCTTCGTTCATTGTTGGCTTTATGTGATTTCAATCTTTTGTAGTCCTTTTGTTGAGGGCATTTTAGACTTTTCTTATCCATCGTTGAAAAGAGGATGAAGAAGGGGCATATGAATTTTGAAGAAAAAAGACACTCATAAACCTTGGATGGTTAAGTTGTTGCATCAGATTTGCCATTTTGGAAATCTGGAGTGTACCAGTTTGCTTATACCATTTACATGGCGGGCACTGCTTAACTTTCAAACTTATGTGGCGGTAGCTGTAAGTTCTGTTTACAAATAAAAAAATCGGTACAAACTCCAATTATTTAGGAGGTTTTGCATGCCATAGTAAGAGAGTTCTTCTCTGTCGGGGTAACCTAATTGTTTAACATCCTTGTCTCTTTGCAACATTTGGTATGGTTGGGGTGAGATGAATTTAACTCTGTGGAAAAAAGAAACTTTGCCGAGGCTGCCATGAATTTAATCTCGCAGATGGACAATCCTAATGAAGAACGAGCACTGAAGAGTCAAGCGGCTGGCCTTGTCACTGAGATTTCTCATCTAATTGCTTAATTTTTTTACAGATCCTTCTGCTTCGTTAACACTTTATTTGCTTTCTTTTTTTTTGAAGTCAGAGCACTTGAGTAACTCTATGGCAGGAAGTGTTACCACCCCTATTTTCCCTTTCTAAAAAGGGTCCTTTAGAGGCATGCTTCTTCAATTGCTTTTTGGACCTTCGTGTTTCTTTGTCATACTCCACAGGTATAATATGATCGTGGATCTTAACATATGTCTCGTATGCTCTAGCCTTGCGTTTATATGCGTTGGGCCTGTTTGGTAACATGGACTATCATTCTGATTTGACTGCAAAATAAACTTAATTCACATGAATTCATTGCCATCTTTACACGTTGAATTTGGGCCATTACTTTCAATTTCTGATTTATCTGTTAGAGTTATGGCTTGGGCCGCCACAAAACCTTATGCATGTTGTCGATCTACAAACTCAAACCCGAAGACATCATCTCTACCCATTGCCATAAAAGAGTATTATCCTAGGCAAAGATGATTGCAATGATGCTGAGATGGCTCCTGAATACTCAACAGCTGATAACGAAGACTTGGAAGGTTTAGAAAATGTGACTTTCAGTACGCATGTTGATGATGAATATTGATTTTTTCTTGGAAACGATACGAGGCTTTCTCTTCTCTCACAGCACTTGATTAATTTATGTTAGTAATTCCTTTGGTTGTTGCTTTTAATTTATGTTAGCAACTCCACTGGATTGCTACATGAAAGACAAGTATAAGAAGACACTGGATTCTAGAGGCCGCCAAGAGAAGATTGAGGATGCAATGGCTAGACAAAGCTGTGGATTTCCTAGAGAAGCACGATGTTTGATGCGTTTTTTTTTTTCTAGAAATGATATGCTTGGATTTTCAATTCTCGTAAGTTGCACGATGTTATAGGCAGCCATAGGTTTTTTTTTTTTTTTTTTGTCCTCCATTTTTTTTAATTGCATTTAGGGGCAGAAGATTTTTATGCAGCTAGACATTGAAATCCACCACTAAAAATAGTTATAGCGCAGAAAAATATAACAATTGCTAAAACCATTATTAGCGGCAGAATATTTCCAGTGCTAATTCCGAAAAATCCGCCTCGCTGATGACCCGAGCAAGGTAGTTTTGCATCTTACATAGGGGCTGGAAATGTTATAGTGGCGGTTTTCGGGCTTTAACGGTGGTTTTTTACTGCATCTAAAGGTAGCTTTTCTTGTAGTGATGTCATGGATATTGTCACGCCCCCAAAAGTGAAACTGGGGTTATGCGTGAGATTAGGGCTAATTTAAAACTTTTTCCAATAATAAACACAAGCCAATGCCCTAATCGTGTCCCATCTGGATCGAAGACCGCTGTGAGGTACAAACATTTCCTCGATTATATTAAACAATAGCGGGAGCTTCATAACACAAGAGGTATCTTAAAGATGTAAGTTTAAGAGCAATCTACTGAATATCAAGATTAAGGTTAGAGTTTAAGACTATACACAAAATATCATTTACAAATAAAAAGGCCAACTAAAACTAGGCCTAAACAAAATATAAGAAAACCAAAAGGTGAAGCTAAGGAACTAATCATGAGGCGCTCATGTACGGGGTCGTCACGGCTATACGATACCGTCCGTACTGTACTCTAGGAAGTCATCAGGCTGATCCGCCTGAACTTCCTCCGTCTGCTCCTCCGCCTCTGGGTAGAAGTACTCGGTACCTATGCACCAAGAGTAGCATCATCAACACAACGGATGGCAAAACAATAGATGTATAAATCACATCAATATGCAGACTAAAGAGAATAAACGAGTACACATGATCATAAGATATGCTTAGCACTCCGATCGTAGAAGATGCATCGCATTCGAATCATAAACAAACTAACAAATAGGCGATCCACATATGCCAATATATATCATCAAGTGGGATAAAAACCCAGTATCCAATATCCAAACAACTCGTGGCTCAAGTACTCCGGCTCCGTGAGCTCTAGTACTATTTTGCTCGAGGACGTACAATATCAGCTCAAGTAGCTCGGGCTCCGTGAGCTCTGGCTCTGTCTTGCTGTAACAAAACAAAACATCTCGAGGAACAATAACTCTCAGCTCAAGTAGCTCGGGCTCCGTGAGCTCTGGCTCTATCTTGCTTTGAGGTGGTATCGGGTTCTCCCACAGTCGGTGCCCCAACTGTGTTGAACGTTAACAGCTGAGTGGTGCCTGACACAAAGAATCCTAAAACAATGGTGAAGGGCTAGGCTTCTTGCGCGAACAAGATTCAATACCAATAGAGAACTACTTATTCCAAAACAAATCAAATCCCAAACCAATACCAATAGTAGTCCTCTCAAAGCTTGACAATCAAAGCTCCCTAGCCTCAACACTTCAAACGAATGACGAAACAATTGTAATAACAAAGGGGATCCTAAGTCCTCATCTAAGTTCTCAAAAGGATCCTCTAATAAAGCAAAACAAATAGAACTAAAGGACATGCTCATCACATGTAGAAGATAGTGCCCGAAGGTACTATTCGAATTCAAAACGAATAAACGATCCAATCCTAAGTAAAGTGTAAACCCTGAAGCATCGTACAACCTATTCAGTCAACGAAGGGTTAGGGTTCGCGATACTCGTACGAATGATCTTCGTGCATAGATTTAAAGAAGAGTATCCCGACGTCCCATACCTTTCGAGATTGAATTCAATTGATTCTCGATACAACCGAATTCACAGTGAGAAATGTCGGCTCAAAACACTCTCATCATAAGTCAAATGAGTCCTCAAAAGGGGTATCCAAAGGTCCACCAAAGTCCAACTTAAAACAGGGTAAAAATCCATTGAAATGGAAAAATTGCAAAAATTCCTATAGTCTCGGGCGAGTAGTCTCGGTCGACCGACACACAGGTCTCGGTCGACCGAGAAGCCTGCGGAATCTGGGCAGAGTCTCTGTTTTGGCTGAGATGGGACTTTTTCCCAATTTCTTCTTATGAGTCCTAATGAACACAATATGTAGGTATAAAAACTAACTTAATAACAACCTATAAAACTACTAATCAAGCCATCAGATGCTATATCCATCCCATTCAAACTACAAGTCTATTTATCATGTTTTCAATCAACTAAGTTATCAATTGAGCCAAAGTAACTAAAACATGATTTTATCAAGCAAATCAAGGTAGACAAGCATATTAAGCATATATATAACTATTGACTTGCCTTAGTGATGTGATGATTCAGATTCAAGAAGAAAATGAAAGAAGAAAACACTTTGGAAGCTCCAAAAAGGGTGAACACTTTTCCAAATCCCAAATAGCTCCTACACATGCATGCCAAGGCCAAGGTGAGTCTATCTACTACATTTCTAACCAAGGAAGAAGATGAAGAGGTGGTTTCTAAGCTTGGAGAGCTTACCTCTAAGTGGGTTGTGGGTGAAACTCTTAGAAAAGAGTATGAATGGACTCTTGGAAGCTTGGAGAAGAAGATGGGTTGCTTTGTTTCCGTCACCGGAGCTCCGGGCTCGTCAACGGAGAAGAAGGAGATGAAAGGAATGAAGAGAAGAAGTGAGTCGGTTGATGTTGCTGTGTTGTAGTTGTAGTTGAGTGTATAAGTGAATAGGAATGAAAAGGAAGATAAGTATAAGGGTTGGTGGGATACTTAAGTGTACATGGGCCATGGGCTTGGGCTTGGGTTGATGGGTTGATGGGTCAAGGTCTGAGTCGATCCACTTATATAATCAATAGTTTTCAGGCCTCTTCGACGCGTCAGATTGCAACGCGACCGAAGGTTAAAGTTCATGAAACGTCGAAACCTACCCAATGCACCCAATCTCACAAAAACTCATAATCTCATAAATCCCTTAAAAAAACTACCCGGTTCGTAAAACGACTCTCCATCCTACCCAAACGCGCTCCGAATCGTGCGAAACTTCGCACGCAAGACTCATCGGAAACCCTGACTACTTAGACTCTAAACTAGCTTACTAACTAATCAAACAATTAATTATAATTAATAGGCCATTAGGGGTCGGGGTGTTACAGATATACCACTAAAACCATAATGGAATTCCTATGGGATTCCTGTGAAAAGAAATAAAAAAAAAAAAGTGGAAAAGGAAGAAAATGCTCCTAATCAAACATACCCTCAAGATTAGGCCCAGCTTCTCCAAGGCCATAGGCCATTAGAGTAGCCCTTAATCTGATATTTTTTTTTTCCATTTCAAAGCCACTGATAGGCAGCAAATGTATGATAGTATAGAGAACTTGCATTGTTTCAAAGCCCTCTAGTCATTTTAGTTAGAAATAAGCATACCCGCATCGATCAGTTCTATTAAGCGACAAACAAGGTTGTTTAAACAGAATACATATCCAATTAATTGCGTATTGGAGAAAATCAACATGTACCATCATCAACTAAAGAGACTATACTTCCATTAACTCTAATAACATTACACTTGTATTTACACAAAAAAAAAAAAAAAAAAAAAAAACGTGTTGCCGCAACAAGATCATTTGAAAGCCATCTGAGACACCACAACCATGCGATACTTTTATCTTAAGTAGGTGCAATGACCATGAACGTATGCAATACTAACATAAAATTCACTTGTCTCTGGGAAAGAAAGTACACATACCTTATCACCAGAGCAAGGGTTTAGTTACACTACTAGGCATTAGAACCCGGGTGTAAAACTTATGAGAATGACGTATAATTGGAAACCTAAGAGGGAAGACGCGGTCTGTTAACACTCGCATTCCAGATGTCTCAATGTTTGAATAACACAGAAGCCTTCTCCTACCAAGATCTTGAAAGCTTTTACCAATGTGAGCTCTTGCTATTGAATTGAAATTCTTTGATCCAGGGCGAGGTCGGAGAGTCTGTTGTGGGGTTGTTTTCCATGTGTCCGTCACTAAAGGCTCATAAAACGCTTTGTTGATGCTGTTAATCATCGCTGTTGGTGAATCGAATCCATTACTGGAGTTGAAGAACATTTGGAATGTTTTTAAACCACCCAAATGTAATTGTCTCCATTGTTTTGGCACATCGGTAATTCCATCCTCTAGAGTCATTTTAAGGAACTCCTTTTTCTGCTTGTCAAGAATCTTTCCTATGCAATCAGTTGCATTTTCAATGTCCAGCTCTAGATTCTCCTTCAAGTATAGAAGGACGAGATTAAGCTTCCCATCTTCTTTTTCCTTCTGAATAATAACAAGGACGACTTGCTCATGAGAAAAGTAGTCATAAACACACACTTTTTAATGGTAAATTACCCATTATATCCTTCCATCAAATCTAATTTAGGATTGCTCATGTGGTGGGCTATGTTCAATCCAAGCCATCCACATTCACCTAACCCATGTGAATTAAGAGGCATCTATAATTGACACAAATTTTACGGCTGTACAATTGGGTTTTAAAACAAAAGGAGGTCACTTTACTACAGAATTGAAAATTGCTCAACTTTGAGGTGCTTAAATTGAAGTTGAAATAATCTGATGGGAACCATTTTGTCCCCGCCCGCCCCAGTGATGCACATGAAGACCTTTCGATCCTCTCCTCCCATGTGCATTTAGGTGGGCTTAAGAGTTGTGAAAATCTTGTTACCCATTTGATAAAGAGACCATACTCCAAAATCTCATCAAGGCATCAAGCAACCTCTATATTTTAACTTATTCAGGGCATTTTCATATTTCTGTTTAGACCATTATGAATAGGCCATTTACTTCTATTCATATTGAGCATCTAATTGAGTTTCTTACAGAATTGAGATTTTTCAATAGAACGTATGTTTGCTTTCTTTATCATTACCTCATAGCTCTGCATGTCATTCAGAAGACGTGCTGAAATCATGAGCAGTCTCGTAATCACATCCGTCTTTGAGTGCCTCATTCGGTGCATGGCTAGTCCTGGGTTTATCAAGTAGCATGCCGGAAGAATCATTGTATGAACTGCAATGGATATCGTACTTGTCTTGATATAGTCATCAATAGATGGAGCATATCGTCTTCTGCTCCACTTTGCTTCCTTGAGCCATGATACAAAGGTTTCATACCACTGCACATAAAAAAATACATCAAATCTTGTTAGACTTTTGGCTTCAAAATCCATTAGGGTCCCTAAGTTCTGATTTGCGTTCAACTCAACTTCATTTATTATTGGTGATATAGTCTTTTGAAAAAAAAGCAAAAGGATAGAAAATGAAAGTAGGTACAAATATTTACTGATATATCCTCCGCCCATGAAATCATATTTTATGTTTAGGCTAGCTACCCAAACGCTACTGAAATCTCCAAGATAGGAAAACCCTAAGCCTTTGATAAGAAGTACAATGAGCTAGAAGGGTAAGATAATAATAACAAAAAAGCTCCACCTTCTGTATGAAAATGATGATGGTTGGATGTCTAGAACCTTTCTAAGGGGTCTGTTTATTTACTAGAATTTAAGGAATTCCTGTTTGGGTAATTTCTGAATTCCCAAACATTATGGGATTCCTGGATTCTCCCTTGTACTTGACCATCTAAAAATTCCACTAAAAAGTAAAGGGGTTGAAATTCCTGAATTCTTAAAGATCATTTGAGACATTTCAATTGGTTGAAGTTTCAAAATGCTTGTAAAGAAACATGGCATTTGCAATGTCAAAATAAAACTCAACAAGGCAAATACCTATAAGAAATTTTAGAAAAAAAACAAGCACTAAGAGTTTCTGTCCATGAGACATTAATTGCTCTACATATTCGTACGTTGAGCATCATATATCGTCATTGAACCCTTATCCTATCTATTTGGGGTTGGCTAGGTACACAAATTCATACTTTCGACAATTAAACACTCACCAGCTCTCGAACACTCTTCGTTGCATCAACCCGATGGCGATCAAACAACATTTTGATAGTATTATCAACAAGTTCATCAAGGGCATCAAAGATAACTTTGTTGTGACCGGATAGTCCATCCCCGTCCCATCTAAAATTTTCATCAAACAACCAAACAACTTAAAACCAAGAAGGGAAAGAGCGATGTTAAATATGTTTGTTGTGCCTTGAATTGTACCTTTCAACTGCTTCAGTGAGAGTGTTCAATTCATCCAACGAGCCTTCCATATCAAAGAAATCATCGGCGACTGTAACAAGGATTGCACTCTTGCAGATCAACATCCTCACATCAGAGAGTGAAGGGTGGTATGCATTAGAGGCAACAGCTAAGTAACAGTAGGTGGTTTTCTCACGACCAAATCCAATATCTCTCAAACCGGAGTCCCTACTCCACCTAACTCGTGATCAGAAAGGGGGATGTGTTAGAGATGCATGATGGTGAAAGGCAAGATGTGTTAGAGATGCATGATGGTGAAAGGCAAGTCTGACATTGAATTGGCCATGGGATAGTCCAAACCATTTTGATCAACAAACATGCAAAACGTTACATGTGTGTATGCACAAGACGCGTGAAGCTAAAAAATGTATTCCTTTTTTCCTCTTTGACTTTTTTTATTTTACCTTTTTCCTCCATTTTTTTACGAATCATAGGATTGCCTCGAATTTAATGCATACCTTTTTCCCCCATTTAGATAACTTGATAGAAAGAGACAACGGTCCATTGTAGGTTTTGTTTTGTGAATGCATATCTGGTGCAAACCCTAACCATTATTCTAAAGAGCCCCTAATCTGGGGTACAACTTAAATTGGGCAGAAGATATCACAAATTAGACCCAGGCTTGGCCCAGTTATTTGCCAGGAACTAATCCAGCAAACAGAAACTTAGAAAGCAAGTCCAAGATATGGTGGGCTAGGTCAGGAAACGAGTGGGTCTGTTCCACCAATGACCACCCTAGAAATGTGATTGTTGTCCGAGGTTTCAATGTACCTTGTGACCTCCTCGAGTTCGTTCTTGAAAATGGACTGTCGAAGCGTGTAGTTTTCCATAGCAAGTTGAAGCAGTTTGTCGTCGTTTAGGCATGATATCCTGCAATATTCCATGCAAAACAGCAACAGAACAGGCTAGTCAGTCATAAGATAGCACATACGTACAGATGCTTAAATCTTGCTTTTTCTTTCAATCACGGGAGTGATAATGAGTACCTGTAATAGCTGGCCTTGCCCATCCATAGATAATCGTTGCTCTTGCTTCCTTCAATGCTATCTCTATGCTCTAGATGGTCCCAACGTGCAAGCCATGGGAGTGCCAGCTGATGCTCAATCTGGGCAATCCACACCGCTCATGTATGTCAGTAATGAGAATCATTTAAGGAGTGATCTGAATTGATCCAGTGCTCTGGACATGTTCGCTACGAATCAATTTGTTCAACTCTGTTTGAAGTAGAGTGGCTGTTTTTGCACTGATTTTGATTTGTTTTGCTTTTGTGGGGTTCAGATGAATGATACATGATCAGATGATTGTATAAGGAAGACAAGAAGTGAGTTGACAAAAAGCAAATGAACCTAAGAGTAGCAAAATGACACAGCATTAGGTTTGTTTGTGATGGTCGATAACATGATCTTGAATCATATGGTAAATTACCTCTCTTTGAATATTGAGTGTCACAACACTATCCTTTGCAGTTTTCGTGGTTATTCCCCTCTCTAGTAATGTTCTTGAGAAAGACCTGGCTTCCTCGAGTTCATTTTCTCCTAAGAACGTCACCTCTGTTGCTCTGTAAACATTTAACAAGGTGCTCAACAAGCAATCGTAGTTTTCTTCAATATATGATGTTATGTCCTCATGTTGCAGGAACCAACAAAACCTTCCTGTAGACAACAAACAACATACATACAGATGGTTAAAGAAATCATTAAAAAACACCAATGGGACCAAAAAGAGAGAGTGTATAATAAGCATGGGAAGAAGATTGTTTGGTTGATTCCTTACGAGGGGATACACGATATCCATGCATTCTCAGCAGTCGAAATGCTAGAGAATCTTTATACAAACGAATTGGCACCAGAGTGCGACGCTCTCTCTTGTCCTCCTCATCCTCTAGTACTGTCCAATTCCTTCACATGTCCAGTTGCGACATCAGTGTAAGCTTAGTCTGTCTACTAGAAGAGTCATGATAAGGGGCATTTTGTCTAATTCATACCCAATTCTTTATTAGAAAGAGACTCTTTCACCTGGGAATGGTTTGTAGGCCGGGTTCGGATTAAGCACTGAGAAAACATGTGTTGCTCAACTATATAAACTGTCAATCCTGTCGAAACTGACAAATCCAAACCCAACCTAGACTTCAATGGACCAGCCTGAGCCCTTAGTTAATTGGGTTAATGGGTCAGGTTGGATCTGATTGACAAGTCAAATAGCAAGAGTGCGCTCAACCCGAATTTGTTAGTCAAGTTAGAACTGTCAGCCAGAGCACAACATGCAATTAAGAAGGACAGCAACAAAAACAAAAACTATGGGGAACCATGTATTGGTGGTCCTGATTATCTACTGAGTTTGATTTTTGTCCGCCCCTAATCCACACGAAACCCCTTCAAACCCTCACAAACTACAAATAATAAACCAGGGCTTGAAGTTTTGTACAAGTAGAGTGTACGGCCAGGAGAGAATCATGTGGGGAGGTAGCTGTCATCTCCAAATGATTAGAGATAATTGGCATCTCAGATGGGTTAGATAAGAAGTTGTCTCCATAGAAACTCTATATGTATAAGACAACAAAAGCAGAGACGGGAAGCTTAATCTATTCCGTATGTATGTTGAGATAGGGTAAACTGATTAGTGGTACAATTTTTGCATCTTACCTATAAACATGGCACAAAACATCTTCTATTTCCTCTGAGAAGTGCTCTGACAAGCCCAATCTTTCAAGTCGATCTACGATGCTCAGCTTTATAAGTTCTTCATCGATGGGATAAAAGGGTGGAACTGCGTCACAGTTTCATAATAAGTGGCTCCAAATATTAAAAAAAAAAAACCATTTCATGATGATCACATACATTCATACATGTGAATAGAAAAGCAACGATGAAAAAGAAACAGAGGAACAAGGTAGTCATGCCAATTGCCAAGAGTGATTCATATTCTCACCTCCTCCATGCCCGCATCTTTGAACCATTGATTCCAAGTAGAGCTTAAAACCTTCGTTTCCCGTAACCATGAAAGCATGAGCTGTTGCAGAAGGCGATTGGAACAAGGATCCATCTTTGTTTTGATTTTGGAGTATTATCTCGTGGCCTATATGACCATATGATGGAGGCAAAGCTTCTAAGTAAGCCAAGAGAGGAGGATGATAAACTTCACAAAAAGATGCTTCCCTGCACAATTGTAACCATTCATTCATTCTTATATCAAGAAATATATGGTATAAAATAAAGTAAGACTTGTGGATAGATTTTATATACATGTATATGGGTAATATTTCAGGTGGAAACTGTTCTCACATATTATATGAAATCTTTTTTATAGGGCCCAATTGTAGGCCCCATTTGGGGATGGGACTAGGGATGATGAAAAGATCTATGTGAGATCACACCAAGTATCAAATTTGACTATAAACCTATGCCCCTAACCCCTTCATCCATGGCTCACAAGTTTAATGGTTTCATATTCAAAAAAATATTCAATCATCCATCCAATGGTTCAATCCATTCGGATGTGTGTCAATCCTTAGAATTAATGACTATCAGGGGGTTCCCTATTGGTTGTTAGATTTGAATGGATTACTAGTTGAGTCCCACAAAAAAGTTCTCATATAATAAATGAGAACTAATTCTCACTTGAATAAATATATATATATATATATATATATATAAATGCTCCTGTGAGGGCTCCTGTAAGGTGATATAAGGTGGAGACCTTCATGTTTAGGTTGTTAGCATTGGATATAGATGTGAGAGCCCCTACCTTATCTCTCATATGAGCATCTCCCCATATATATATATATATATATATATATATATATATATATAGGGAGGTGTTCTTGTGAGAGACACTCGCCGAGATAAAAGGTGGAAGTCCTCACATTTAAGTTATTAGCATTGGATATGCATGTGAGAGCCCCCACATTATCTCTCATAGTAATATATATATATATAGACATACGCTGAATAATGATGAAAAGATGGCATTGATGTTAGTGTCTTAAAAGAAAAGGTGGTCCCCATCTGACTTTTATGTCAGTGCCTCTGAGATATAAACAGCCATTTCTACTTCTACGCTTTGATTTTTTCAACATCTTGACCATGGTTTGATGCTCATTGGACAATGTCAAGCAGTAAAGAATTCTGGGTAGGCTTGAGCTGATGGAGTGAAATTTTGGAAACTGGGAGATGCAGCAAATGGACGTCTGTGCTGCTGTGGTGCTCATCTCTTTAATGGGTTGTTAGAGCACCGACGCCATGCGAATGATAGAAGATAATTACTTATACTAGTTAAAAAAGATGAGGCAGAGGGATGGACAGGGGATAAATAGGGGAATTTACATAAGCGTTTACTCTGTTTTGTGGAATTTACAAATCCACCCTAGGTTTCATAGAATGACAGATGTTCCTCAACTTTTCCCTAACATTCTCACATAGACCCATTGATTGCTACTCCGAGAAATTCTGGCAACCATCTCAGTTTTACCAAATAATTTTTTATTTGGTATTATTTTTTAGAATATGTAGGCTACAAACATAATCCAAACTGTTAAATTTCTTTGGAATGCTGAACACGGCTATGGCGTCAAATTGCGAAACTTGATATCTCATTGATCTTGGAAAACTTGTGAAAAACTATCAACCATTGATTTAAAAAAATCTATTTAAAATAGATCATTGTATTACCAAACACATCTTTTTATTCTATTCTCTTTTTTTATGGCTCTTTTTGTAATGACTCTATTTTGGATAAATCTGTCAAAAGAAAGAGTAGAGATACCAAAAAAAAAAAATTCTAATTAAACACGGTTGGGACTATATTTAAAACTATTCTTCTTCCAAACATGTTTTTTTTTTTAAATATCAGTCGAATAAATAGAGAATAGGTCATGCCAAGATTTGGCATGTGGAACGGGTTTTAATCCAACCTTCGGGTACAAAGACTGCATGATTGAAACGAATTGTGTGTGTATGTGTGTGTGTGTGTCTATATATATATATATATATATAGGGCTATGCTCACACAAGCTGCAGCTCACCTTATTACAAGCTGGAGCGTGTGAGGTCCAGATGAGGCTTATGAGGCTCCAGCTTGTAATAAGGTGGGCTGCAGCTTGTGTGAGCATAGCCCATATATATATATATATATATATATATATATATATAGGAAACCATTTTTTTTTCTAGGAATGAAACCGAATTCTCATAAAAAAGAATTTATGAGAATTTTTTTTATAGGAAACTGAGAGAGAGAGAGAGAGAGAGAGAGAGAGAGAGTAGGAGTGTTCATGGCTCGGGCCAATGCAGATTCAGGCCCGGCCTAGCTTTAGAAACACTGGCCCAAATACGGGTCATAAAAGTTAGGCCCGAGCCTGCCCATTTATTCAATCGGGCCGCGCTGAACGAGGCTTTTCAACACTTTTGTCGGCATTATAGGGCTAATTAAATTAAATTACATGCATTTCTCACACAAGCCGGTCCGAGCCAAGCTATGGGCTTTCCATCACTTTATCCAAGCCCACCTAATTATACATCCGGACCCGGCCCAAAGCGGGCTAGGCTCGAATCGGGCTCGGGCTCAGGCTGGCCCAGCCCATGAGCACCGCTAAGAGAAAAAGAGATTACTTGAGCGAAACCTTACACAAGAAATTAAATGGTTTTCAAATTTGAATTGAATGGAGAAAATTTGGGATTTTCTACACTGCATGAACTTTAGAAAGAGAGAGGAGAAGGGGCCGGGTGAGGGGCTAGAGAGAGAGAGAGAGAGAGAGAGCCTGCATGTAGAGCTTGGGTGTGGGTGTGGGTGTGGGTGTGGCCCGTGTGGGTGTGGGTGTTTTGAACATTTCACCGGATAAGGGGAGAAAATTTGTCAGTGCCACAGCCGTGTTTCCCAAAATTGTCCTCGAAACATCTCACAATACCAAACGGGCCCTGAATATCTCCAATTTATATGGCTGATACATACCGATATAAAGACTGACATGGATTTGGTTTGTGCTTTCTACTTTCACATAAAAGGGTTTTTTTTTTTATTTTTTTTATTAAGGCTATTATATTATATTTAGCTGGAAGATTTTTGGATAGGATTTTAGCAGGAAGTTTAATTTTGAAACTACCATTATTCCTATTTTGCTCAAATATTGCACGTCCTCTCCCATCTATCCACTTTATTTGGCTTTATCTCATGTAACTACTTATGCAACTCCCTTCTTATCTTTATCTCATTCTCATGTAACCTCTCCCATCTTACATTTTTCACTTGACATAGTGTTGAACATTGACTCTACACCAAAATGTACGTATCAATTTATACCATAGATATTGGAAAGACTGCTTTTATGTTAGATTGCTCCATTTTACATAACCCCATGTGAGTCAAAAGCTTAGTATCTCATTCCTATAGTACTCCATCTTGAGCCAAGTTTTTAATTTATACAAATTTATTTATATATATATATATATTTTTACGAAATATTGCATGAAGGCATGCTCGTGCTTAGCAGGAGTTATTGTGCTAGTCTTTACTTAATAAAATGCACTTTCTATTATCCTTTTAATCCCTCTGCTTGGACAGGTATTTACGGGTCTCCATTTGCTCTCTAAGTAAGAATTGATCTCTGCTTGTTTTTTCAAGGAAGGTGCCTCATCAGTGACTGACTGCTTAGCTATAAGAGGATTGGTTAAATTATCAGGTGTTATGCATTTCTAAGACAGAATTTTATTAAAGATAAATCTTAGATTGTACCCGCTGTTACAATCTAATTCAGCTCTCATCTACGTATCTTTCACTGATATAAGAGCCATGCTCCTATTTATACCATCATGAGTGCATACTATCCTTCCTTCCATACTAGCTGTTGGGATTCACCTGGGCCCTATAGATCATGGGATACTAGGAGGATCGAATGATCCATGGGGACCACACCCTAGATATGAAATTTAAAGTTAAGACAAAGTTAATATAGGTGGTTATGCAAATAGAAATAAGTTGTAAGCATGTGTACGTTGGAAAGGAGCAATACATTTCAAGGAACCTCTCTCTTTGATGAAATATGCTTGCGACCACATCCGTCAAGCCATCAGGTAAAACATTTAAGCCTTTGGTTTGCGCCAACTCCACCATAGCAGGGAAAACAATGCAAAACCAACGAGGGAATGGACCATCTTCCTCTCTTAGCAACTTCTCTACATTTGCATGAACAAATGCCAACCCTGAAATTTTGTCAAAGTACAAATGTATTACTCGACAGAGTAAACAATATATTCATCATGAAGACGTTCTGCCGTGGTGCGTGTTTTCATATCTTTTACTTATATTTTGTGAAGATAAACATGACTCATGTATATAGCCTTGCTGTAAAGATAAACTATAAGAGTCATGTCTATAGCCTTGCCGTAAAGATAATCTATAAGGGTCTGTTTGGGAAGGGGGGGAAAATGGGGGGGGAGGAAAAAAAGGGGGGAAAGTGGAGGGAAAGTGCTTTTGGGGGGTGTTTGGGAAGGGGGGAGGGAAAATGGGGGAGGGGGAAATGGAAGGAAAATTTATACTTTTTCTCTCAAAAATTTCCCCCCCAAAACAAGGGGGAAAATGAGAGGAAAGTGAGGATTGAGTCACCAAATGACTAAAATGCCCTTTAGAGTCTATTTGATTTTTTTTCAAGAGCAAGGGTAAAATAGTCTTTTTCTCTGTACCTCACTAAAAACAAAATTATACTTTTTCACTTTCATTCCCCTTACTTTTTTACTTCCCAAACAAGAGGAGGGAAAATTAATTTTTCCTCCCCTCCCCTTCATTTTCCTTCCCCCTCAAATTTTTCCTCCCCTCCCCTCCCCTCCTCCCTTCCCAAACGGAAAAAAAAATGGCCTCTCTCTCTCTCTCCAAGTCTACAAATAGTAAATACGTTCAAAAACTAAAAACACAATTAGAAGTTTATTTTTAGGGCCCCCTCGATCTCACAACCCCATTAGGCTTGTTTGGCCACTTTACTAGTAAGGTGGAGTGAAGTAAAGCCTTTTTGCACCAAACAAGTAAAGACTAGAGGTAATTTTGTCAAAGTACAAATGTATTACTCAGTAAACAATATATTCAACATGAAGACGTTCTGCCGTGGTGCGTGTTCTCATATCTTTTACTTATATTTTGTAAAGATAAACATGACTCATGTCTATAGCCTTGCTGTAAAGATAAATTATAAGAGTCATGTCTATAGCCTTGCTGTAAAGATAAACTATAAGAGCTCTAAAAAAAAAAAAAATAGCCTCTCATTTTCTCTCTCTCTCTGTCTCTCTTTCTCGCTTTCTCTCTCTCTCTTTCTCTCTCTCTCTCTCTCTCTCTCTCGGCAAGTCTACAAATCGTAAATAAGTTCAAAAACTAGAAACACAATTAGAAGTTTATTTTTAGGGCCCCCTCAATCTCACATCCCAATTAGGCTTGTTTAACAAGTAAAGACTAGAGGTAATATGCTCATATCAAAAGCATAAAATTTTAAAATTCTCCTCTTTCATTTAAAAAAAAAGTAATAAAGCAGCATTATCATATCACTAAAAGACAAAACTCCATCTATTTTTACGCAAAAAGTTAAAAAGAATCATTATCAAGCCACTAAAAGTAGGTTTTCCTCATATTATATTTAGACCCTCTAATATTTTATTCTTTCTTCAATCTTCTTTTCACTTCACTTCACCCTACAAGTATTTTTACGAAACAAACCCAAATTAAAAGATCTCTCATCCTCGGGTAGAATATAATGGATATTTTTCTTTATGTTGAAAATGGAAAAAAACTTAGTGCATGTATAATAAATAAAAGTTCTTAAGAAAATATTCGGCCATACAAGAGTAACGCAACCATTGATTGAAAGAAAGACCGTACCTCTGCCTACGTTGCATGGCCCCGCCTCCCACGTCTGGAGAGCGACCATGCAAGCGAGGGAGGCAGGCAGACATTCTATGCTTCCTCCCTTCCCCCAAAACCCTTCTTCTTTCTGCTCCTCCATTATCCACTCCAGGCATTGCCTGAACAGTGGTCGGCCTGGTCGATCCGGGTCGGGTATCAAGGCTAACCATGCTGTGTCGTAAGCAGAAGAGGACACAAAGGAACAGAGATTAACGGCAGATGAAAACATCTCCTTCATCTCAGAAACTAAATCCTTGATGGATTCCATGTATGATAAAGAAGAGAAGCTCTTTATAATATCAATCAAAGTATATGTTACTATTGTTACTATTCTCTCGTTTGATCTCTATATATATACTCCTATGTTTGTTGTAGTGTAGCAAGAGAGGAATTTGAGGGCTATTTATAGCCAGAGTATATCAGCACATGGATCAGGTTTCCAATTTCGATTGCAATTTCAGTTTCGCGGCTGAGGTGGGCGCCGAAATCTGACAACACCAGGGCCAAGGGTTTCCAGTCAACTTACCTGATACCTAAGCAAAGCCACCTTCGCACACCTTCAAAGAAGTTTCCTACAGGGGTGCGAATTAATGGTGATCGAGAGACACATGGGAAGGAGAGGAGAGGCTTCCTCCTTGACCATGTTGGTGGAGCCTGCTACTGTGTTCACTTGAATGTGGGTCAGCAGATGAGTCCACACGTAGTAGATTAATTAATTGAATACCTACCTACTAGTCCAAGGTGGTGAATCTCCTGAATAACCAGCCAGATGAGCTGCCTAATAACGAGCAGGGGAACGAGACAATTGAGTTTTGTTCGGGTCATTCGACTGATAATATCTAGTAACTGGTATAGTAGTAGTCGTAGTAGTAAACGAAGTCTGGGTAGACCTGAGATGATTGGAGTGAAAATTTTGGACAACTGGAAAATGCAAGCAAAAAGGACGTTTGTGCCGTTGTGGTGCCACCTCTTTTAATGGCCTTGTCAGCATAATTGACGCCCTGGGTAGGGTGTGGCCCCCAAGTAGCACATTACCCAGTCAACAAAGTCCACCCGTGGTGAATCTCTTGAATTGCCCATTTGGGCCAGTAAGAATTAGGGACAATTTTCTCCCAGGGCCTGTTTCTTTGCAGAAAATTCTTATAAGAATGTGATTTGTTGGTTTGTTTTTTTTTTTTTTTTTACATGATGTGATTGCTTGCTCCCAACATTTACAAATCTCAGCCACCCAAATGGTCTCTTTTTTACAAATCTTAACATGTGACTAATTCCTATTGAAATAGAATTTGAGAGCATCCTATGGAGATGGCATTCTTTTTTAGCTGCTGGCAGTTTTTCAATAGGTGGGCCTCACGGTAGAGTTCAACTCGCATGAGGTTCGGGATGGAAATTGAGAGGATATCCTTGTGTACAGAAATATCACCATATATATTTTAGTTTGCTTCATGCTTATAGAAAAATAACTCCCACGGCCTGGATCGCGAGTCTCGTGATTGGATACCAAACTGTGAAATAAAATAAAAAATAAATGTCATCCACTTTTTTTTTTGTCTTCGTCTTTAATGGCCGGCGGGGCGAAATTTCACTCCAACAGAACAGATATGATTCTTGCAGGTGTTTGAATTCACACTGGCCAAATCTCACTTCACTAGAATTTGGTTCCGCTTGTACACCAAATTTTGCTCGCAAACTTATTTCCACCTTATAATTAATTGCAATACAATAGGTCTTGGTTCCTCTTTGATATTGAATTCACTAATAGGACTTAATCCTCCTATATAGGGATATAAATGGGCTGGGAACCATTAATGAGAAGATAGAACAAAAATCAATTTGGAACCAATTCCTGATTTTGAAACCGAAACCATTAAGGAGAAGATGGAACCAAAACCGAAACTGGTTCCGTATACAGGACGGGTCCAAATCTAAGTAGAGAAAGGGTAGAAAATGATTTAGATTAAAAAAAAAACACTAGCTTTTAGACGAATTTTCGAAAAATTGAGGTAATATGTCAGTTAACAGGCCAACAAGCCGGAACAAAGGTAGAGCCCGATCTTGACCCATTTAGGTCATGTGTCCAAAAAAAAAACAAAAAAAGGACTAAGACTCAAACCCGATTATTAATGGGTTGGAACCTCCTAATAATCGGAGAACTGGGAACACATTTATTTCACTACTACGAATAAATTTCACTCCCACGAGACTTGTTCCTAAGTCTAAATTTAATTCACCTATTTCAAATTTCACTTTGATATTACTTGATCCCCCAATCACAACGGAGTCTTCGAAAGTAAAATTTGGCAAGGGTTCCTAACTCATTAATAAATTTATTTTTTGAAATTTAAATTTATATATATATAATTATATATAGAGAGCTAGAGAGAGAGGTGGGTCCAAGCCCTATATATATGGGATCCAAACTCTGTTCATTTAGCCACTTTCAAATGGCAATAATTGTAAGTGCAAAAAATCTCGCGGACTTACTTAGATGAATGTAGAACTTTTGGGAAGGATTAGCTGCCTGAAAACCTGAAAGAGGAGGAGAAACAAAGGATCAGAGACCCTGGCTGTTGTAAGCGTAAGGCCCTCCGATGCCTAAGTTAGTTCCACAACTCAACAAATAATGGAGGAAGAAGAAAAAGAGGAAGGGTGTCTCTGAGTGTAAGCCTTGGCGTACCTCTTTTTTGGGTTTCCCTCTATGTATATATAGGCTGAAGAGTTGACTTTTGGAGGTAGATAGAGACGGAAGTCCCATCGGCAGTACTATGTTCCCTTAGTGGAGGTAGGTGAAGGCATTGTCCCATCGGACCTTACTTCTTTAATTGCAGATAATAACAACTTTATATCTCTACCCGATGCATGTCATCATTACTCGACACGTTCTGTAACGTGGTTGAGTTTCCATAGAGGTACATCTATTTGTACTCGTCTTGGTAAGCATTCTGGCACTACTACCTAGGTGGGAGTTCGTGGCCGAGGTGAGGCACTTCGCCGAGGTGGAGCACTTGGCCGAGGTGGAGAACTTGGCCTAGGTGGAGAACTTGGCCGAGGTGAGGCACTTGGCTGAGGTGGAAGTGTGGCACTATTGCTGAGATGAGATGCCTAGCTGAGCTTGTACTGTTACCGAGCTGAGGAGCTAAGGCTAGGTGCCTAGCTCAAGTGCTAAGCTGAGATGATCGAGGTGGTGCTGACCTAACTGAGATGGGATGATAATCTTGGTATCATGTAGATATCCCCACACAATAACTATTCCAAATGAAGCCAAGCTAGGTGTGAACTATTTCATCATGTCAACGGCCTGGTCACTTTCAATGGCTTAAACGTTGATCTTCGTGGATAATGGGTAGGGTTGTAAATGGGTCGGTTCCAGTCCGGGTCCATGGTGGACCCGGAACCGGAACCGTTAAAGAGAAGGTGGAACCGGATCCGGACCCGAAACCATTTCGGAACCAGTTTCTTGGCTCCAGAATCGGAACCAGAACCATATATGGGACGGGTCTGGATCCGAGTCCGGGTTTAGGTAGAGAATGATATTAAAAAAAACATAGTTTTTATAAGAGATTTTCGAAAACTGAGGTAATATGTCGGGTCTCGGGTCCACGGGTCCGAACCAATGTGGAACCAGACCAGGACTCATTTACTTATTTGGGCCTAAATAAGGACCCAGTCCCGGTTTTTAGCGGGTCAGAACCTTTGGGTAATCGGAGAATCGAGTACCCATGTACATCCCTAATAATAGATATGCCACAATTTCATTTTCTTAAAATCTCGGCAGAATCCGATAGGTATTCCTTCATATCATTGGAAGAATCTCAATTACGTACAAATCTCAAAGGTGTTATTAGAAAGAAAAAAAAAAAAAAAAAAAAAAAAAAAAAAAAGAAGATGGTTGAAAGAGCCCACTCAATAGAATTTGGATCCAAAAGGCAAAGAACTGCTGAGAATTCTCTTAATTCTATGATCTGAGATTTATATTGATGTCATCTCATTGATTTCTCCTAGAAACAAAGATATTATCAGAATTCCATTAAATCTAGAGTTGTATCATTTACAACTAGTAACAAATGCCCATGTAAGAGAAAATAAATTTAAATCTTTCATTAAAGCATTGATGGGAGAAAATAAATTTAAAATATAAAAATATAGTATTTATATAAGGGAGATGCTCATGTAAGAGACACTCTCACCTTACCATGTCTCTCACAAGAGCACCTCCCTTTATATAAAATAAATATATATATTGCATTTAGCATTCAAAAGACTATACATGAAAATTTATAATAAAAAATAAAGTAATAAGCTTTGTAAAATTGTGTAAATTACAATTTTGTTTGAATTAATAAAATCTTCAAATATTCAGATTTTCTATTAATTTTAAGGTAGAAAAAATATTAAAAAAATGTTAAGTTAATGTATTTATCATCTCATCTCTTAATAAGTCATCTAAAAGTAAAATCGTAACACCAATTTTCAAACAAGTATATATATGAATTTTATATTCTTTAAAATTCTATAAATTGTAATAAGTGTTGCAATTATTGAAAAAGGATAGATCTATTTAAATGTAAAATGAATGAAAACAATTTTAAATTGAGGAAATATGAATTCCTCCTAGTAAAATTGATATCTTGAGTTTTAATCAATATCTTTAAATTTATATATATCAAAATTTATTTAAAAAGAAAAAAAAAAGGTATAGCTGAAGTTATAACATAACTATAAATAAAAAATTAATTTAAAATTTAAGAAACCAAAATTATTAAAAGAAAGTAGTAATGCATTTCTGAAGTGTGGAATTATCTTTTAGTTCGCTTAAACAAAACCAGAAAGAAAATGTTTGTTTGTACAAAATTTTCAGATTGGTCTAAGCCTTCCATTTCCAGTAGGGATGTATAACATCAAATGAAGTAAACATAGAGGAGTGTTTTACAAAAGAGACTTTTCAAGAAAGAACTTTTCTTAAAAGAGATTTTAATGGGGTCCCCCACTGATGAATCCAGACCTCATGTATACCTACTGCTGGATGAATTGGTACTTATGAAAATTTGATTCTTGTGGGATTGATATAAAACATTAAATTGGAAAAATAAAAAATAAAAAACCCATGATCACTCAGACCTCACACAAACCTGATATAAAACATTAAATTGGAAAAATAAAAAATAAAAAACCCATGATCACTCAGACCTCACACAAACCCATAGCCCTCCCATGATCATTCTGGACAACACTGTGCGAGAAACATGCATATATTATTTTGTTCTTGTCAAAGATGCCATGCTTGGAGCCTCCCATGTCCAGGGAAATCAAAGGATAAGAAGAATTAATGGACAAAATCTCCTATCCTAGTCATCATCTTTTGACTTTCCTAGTGTGAACTGCTTTTTCCTACTAATTTAGTCTCATTTATTTTCGAAGCAAAGTTTTAGCCCTCCAAAAGATTTTATTTTTACTTTATTAGACCCTAAAAAAAATTGCCTTAGAAAAGATAGGTAAATTGGTTATTTTATCACTTCTGAATTTCTTACCTGATGATACCAAAAAAGGGTTTTCGGGCACCACCGGTCAAGTGATATGCAATTAATGTGAAAATTAATGGAGAGAGAAAGAAAGGGTTTATAGTGGTTCGGTCAGCGTGACCTACGTCCACTTCAATTGATTACTTTACTGCTCCGGGGAAGAGATTACAAAGAAGAATACAATAATAGTGAAAAAGTAGATAAGAGTTGCATGTTCCCAGTGTTGGTGGGACTCTCTTTTTATACTCTTCCCCTAACGGATGGGGACGATTCCTCAGCGACGTACGCTCCATTCTGGTGGAGTCTTCCGAACCGCCCTCAACAAACGAGAAGGTAAGATCTCATCCGCAGGAATTGGTAAAACAGGTAAATGGGACGACGCGCGCGCTGACTCCGTCATTCGGTGGATCCGGACTCGGCCCTTAATGGGTGGGTAATGACCTGGGCTCAACACGGATTTGGGTCACTTCGACCTGACCCACCATCGTGGACAGAGTCATTTGGGCTTAACCCGTTAACGCAGACTGAGCCATTTGGGCTTGGCCCATCATTACCTGCTTTGCTTTTACCTCTTGAAAATAAATACATTTTTGCATTATCAAAGGCATACTTTGCCTTTACTCAGTCATTTCCTTTTGTACTGATTCGATATTTACTTTACTGATGAATAAAAAAACATAGATTTTCTTTTTTTTAAAATTAAGTTTATATTTCTTAATAAATTGGGCACTTAGAAGTTTTACAAATAAATGGTAGAGTGCTTTATACTCTTTTCTTTTTGATGAAAATGCTCGTTAGTAGTGATACGGGGAAATGCAATCAATAACCACATTTCCTCATTGATCTTTCTCTTTCTTCTATTGTCTTCTTTCCCATCTTTTTGGCCCACCAACGGCCCCGCCATTAAAGGTTGCTGCCTTCTGATTTCCCTTCTTTGTGTCTCCCTAGAATCTCTTGCCAATTATTTGTCGTCTACTTCAATTCATCGACCCACATTTTGCTCATCCACATTCTCTGCAACACCGCAATTGAAGAGGAACCACAAGGATAAGTGGATAGAAAAGAAGACAAGTAGCCAGAGCAGACATGGATTCTTTGTTGGGGAAAAAGTTGCCTACTGTGGCTCCGCCAATGCTGGGACTGATGGGATGTGGTGTTCTAAGAAAAAAAAAAAAAAAAAAAATCTCTGGGGGCTCTTCAATGCTACTCCACTGTAGTAAATTTTTGAAAATGAAAATTCAATACATTTTAAAGAGAAATTTAACAGAAAAAAATGAATTTAAAGTACTTATATATGTTTTTTAACCTAGCTAAAGGGGTTGGGATTCGAGAGAGAGCCAACACACACAAGGAAATATTTGAACGATTTTATTGTGTTCTAAGACATAAGAAACACGCACGCACAAGAGATCAATCAAGCACGCACCACAAGAGGCAAGGGATTTACATGGTTTGTTTTTTGGCATACGTTTCACAGGGAAGATGGAAGAGATTTTACTATACAATCAAAAGAGTACACTTTACGTGGTATGCATTCTGAGCTCACTCCAGAGACAATTAAATTCATTATTTTTACCATTTGTTAACTTTTTATCTCACTTTAAACTACTTTACTCTATAAAAGTAAATATAAATATATATATATATATATGAGCAGGGGCTCTCCTAAGCTGCAGCTTAACTTATCGTAAGTTAGAATAGTGCTGGTCCCACAAATCAAAATTGATTAAATCTATTTTTTGCTTGATGTAACTGAAAAATTCAGTTCTAATTGGATTTATCTTAATTTTGAAGACGATCATTATGTAAAAAAACAGCATAATTGACTTTGATTTGTAGGACCAGCCATGTTTCAGCTTAGAATAAGATAAACTGCAGCTTAAGAGAGCCGGCCTATATATATATATATATATATTCCTATCCATTGTTGATTCGGAGTAATTCGGAGTATCCATTGTTGATTCGGAGTAATTCGGAGTACATTTATTTTCTTAATATATATATATATATATATATATATATTATCCTATCCATTGATTCGGCGTACATTCATTTTCTTAATAAGTTATTGAATGGTGAGCTTCGCCAGCCTAAACATTGTTTAAGAAGCGTCTCGAGTTTGTACATTGGTCATCGGTCCAAGTTGGGGCCCCACTTTGCTGGTGTGAACAGGGGTTAAGAAGAACTATAGATGGGTGAACCGGATGAGTCCAAAAACCAGCTGTAAGCGAAGACCAAACGACCTATCTATGGACCCAGATCCCCTATTTGCACCACTCAGATGTCATATGGCATCTTTTTAAAAGGCACCCCCTAAGTGGTCTAAACAGGGGATCCGTCTCCGTCTCCATTTCAAATGCAATTGCATTGCCATTAGTTTTGCCACGGCATGAAACACGACTTGGGGATTTCTTTATATAGATTCAACTGCACCCACGAATAATAGAGAGGCACACAGAGTAGCAAATAAAGAGTTGATCCCATTAATATGGATGATCAGGCTAGGTTGAAGATTTCGAATAAATTTCAAAATTTGAAACTCCCTGTTATTCAATAAAAGCCTAAGATTCCTAATAATAACCCAAAATCCCCTGCATGATTAGTTACAAACGCTTTTTGACAAGCATTTTGCGGCAACCGGTCGTGTGAACAAAAAACCTATTAATAAATAGGAACACATGATTTGTTCAGTTTTTTTTTTTTTTTTTTTTTTTATACATGATGCGATGGCTTGCTCCCAACATTTACAAATCTCAGCCACCCAAATGGTCTCTTTTTTACAAATCTTAACATGTGACTAATTCCTATTGAAATAGAATTTGAGAGCATCCTATGGAGATGACATTCATTTTTAGCTGCTGGCTTTTCGATAGGTGGGCCTCACGATGGAGTTCAACTCGCATGAGCTTTGGGATGGAAATTGAGAGGATATCCTTGTGTACAGAAATATCACCACAGATATTTTAGTTTGCTTCATGCTTATAGAAAAATAACTCCCACGGACTGGATCGCGAGTCTCGTGATTGGATACCAAACTGTGAAATAAAATAAAAAAATAAATGTCATCCACTTTTTTTTTTTTTTTATGTCTTTCTCTTTTATGGGCAGGGCAAAATTTCACTCCAATAGAACAGATGTGATTCTCGCATGTGTTTGAATTCACATTGGCCAAATTTCACTCCACTAGAATTTGGTTCAACTTGTACACCAAATTTTCATCGCAGACTTATTTCCACCTTATAATTAATTTCAATACAATAGGTCTTGGTACCTCTTTAATATTGAATTCACTAATAGGACTTAATCCTCCCATATAGGGATATAAATGAGCCGGGAACCATTAATGAGAAGATGGAACAAATTTCATCAGTTTGGAATCAGTTCCTGGTTTCGAAACCGAGACCATTAAGGAGGAGATGGAACCAAAACCAAAACTGGTTCCGTATATGGGACGGGTTGAAATCTAAGTAGAGAAAGGGTAGTTAATGAGAATTTTCGAAAAATTAAGGTAATATGTCAGTTAACAGGTCAACAAGCCGGAACAAAGGTAGAGACCGACCTGGACCCATTTAGGTCATGTGTCCAAAATAAGAAGAAAAAGGACCGAGACCCAAACCCAATTATTAATGGGTCGGAACCTCCGGATAATCGGAGAACCGGGAATTCATTTATTTCACTACTACGAATAAATTTCACTCCCACGAGACGTGTTCCTAAGTCTAAACCTAATTCACCTATTTCAAATTTCACTTTGATAGTACTTGATCCCCCAGTCACAACGTAGTCATCGAATGTAAAATTTGACAAGGGTTCCTAACACATTAATAAATTTATTTTGTGAAATTTAAATTTTAATATATATATATATTTATTTATTTATTTATTTACTTTATATATATATATACCCTTATAAAAGAGAACAAATGATCTGCTTCTTTTCTTTTTTTTTCCACTACACACCCAACAAGGCACACTTGTTACATTCATTCTGCCAAGTGGACTTCTCTCTATAGTGAGTCTCAGCGATCAACCTTTTCCATCTAAGTGAACATGGTCCCAAGTGAACCTTTTCCATTCTAAGTGAACATATATGGTCCCAAGTGAGCGTAAATTATGAAATCATTTTCAATTGAATACTTCAAAAGTGGACTTCGCTCAACAATTTTTATTTTATCAATAGATATGACATTCATTTTGACAACCCATATTATAAACAGATATGAGCCCCACGATTGCCCCAAGATGCGAACCCATTTCTCCTTTTAGTGTAAAATTTGAATATAGCTGATAGAGGTTCAAACTTTTCATAGAGCCTGGTGGGCCCCACTTTGAGTCCAATCCGCCCACTCATGGGACCCACTTAGTGGATCCGGGCTCATTAGGACTGGTCCAGCTCATATATTACTAGTAACAGAGCCCAAGTTCCCCACATGAGCTAACACACATGTAGAGTGGTGAACGGGTCGGTTCCGGTCCGGGTCCATGCTAGACCCGGAATCGTTAGGGAGAAGGTGGAACCGGATTCACTACAAGAAATTTAGGCTGTTGTGACGAAATCTGAAGACGATTTTTTTTTTGTCTTAAAAGAACACCCAAAGGGGACGAAATATAAATTTTGTCGTCTATTTTCATTTTTTTCAAAAGTATTGGAGACGAAAACAAAATTTCGTCTACAAAAAGTTGGCGCCAATTATTTTAGCTCATTAGAGACGAAAATTGTTGTCACAAAATATAATTTTTTTTTGCGACGAACGTAATTCGTCACCAATAATGATAAGTTATGGAAGACAAACATATTTCGTCACCAAAATAAGGCGCCAATTTCATTTGCTTTTGGCGCGGATTATTTTAGCTCATTGGAGACGAACATTTTTGTCACAAAATATAATTTGTTTTTGTGACGAACTTAATTCGTCACTAATAAGGATAAGTTATGGAAGACGAAAATATTTCGTCACTAGAATAAGGTGCCAAATTATTTTAGCTCATTGGAGACGAAAATTTTTGTCACAAAATATAATTTGTTTTGCGACGAACGTAATTCGTCACCAATAAGGATAAGTTATAGACAACGAACATATTTCGTCACCAAAATAAGACGCCAATTTCATTCGCTTTGGCGCGAATTATTTTAGCTCATTGGAGACGAAAATTTTTGTCACAAAATATAATTTGTTTTTGTGACGAACATAATTCGTCACTATTAAGGATAAGTTATGGAAGACGAAAATATTTGGTCACCAAAATAAGGCGCCAATTTCATTTGCGGTGGCACCAATTTCGTTCGCACTTGAGCCTATTCCTCTCTTACAAGTATTGCTTTAGAAAAGCCTTTAAAATGACTAAAATGGGCCCCCAAGGCCCTAACGTCCATCCCCCTCCCCCACCCCCACCCCAATCCAACGCCCCTTTTCCAAAACCCATTTCCCCCTTTGTCCCTCCATCTATCCCGGTCTCTCTTTTCCAAAACCCTTTTCCCCTTTTTCCAAAACCTTTTTCCAGAAGAGGAGAGAAGAACCCTTTTCCCCATTTTCCAAAATCCTTTTCCAACATCTCTCACCCATCGTCTCAAGCAACAGCCCCATGGCTCATTGACCCCCATCAATCATCATCACCCTCCATCAACACACGCAGTGCAGACCCATCCCTGATCAGTGATCCCTCTCATCTCTACTTCTCTCAGTCTCTCTCGCCTAGAATTCCTAGACGTAGCCACCATCACCAATCACCATCATTTGTGCCCATCCTCCTCCATCCAGGAGTCCGCCACCACCAGGTACACCTACCTCTCTGAGTCTCTGCTACTGTGAGAACTTGGTCCGGGCGGTACCCTTAACCACGGGGCGTAGCGTGTCAACCATGGGCTTCAAACGGTGAGTCTCCGTTAGCCCACATCAGAAATATCCAAGTCCTGACCTTGGACTTATAAGTCAAACCCCGTATTAACTTAGCGTGAGGCTTTTTAAAACCATGCGTCCTCAGAAATCGTAAGAACTCCGAAGTTAAGCGTGCTCGGGAGGGAGCAGTATTAGGATGGGTGACCCTCCTAGGAAGTCCTCGCGCGTGCACGTGGGCCAAAGCGGACAATTTCATACTGAGTTGGGCGGGGCTTTGACAGTTGGTATCAGAGCCGAGGACGACCTTATTTCTAGTGGGGGAGAATGTGAGATCTTGGTATGGGCGGTACCCTTAACAACTGGGCGTAGCGTGTCAATCACGGGCTTCAAACGGCGAGTCTACGATAGCCTGCATCGGAAATATCTAAGTCCTGACCATGGGCTTATAAGTTAAACCCCGTATTAACTTAGCATGAGGCTTTTTAAAACCGTGCGGCCTCGAAAATCATAAGAACTCCGAAGTTAAGCGTGCTCGGGCGGGAGCAGTACTAAGATGGTTGACCTTCTGGGAAGTCCTCGCACGTACACGTGGGCCAAAGCGGACAATTTCATGCTGAGTTGGGCGGGGCTGTGACAGTTGGTATCAGAGCCGAGGACGACTCTATTTCTAGTAGGGGAGAATGTGAGATCTTCGTCTGGGCGGTACCCTTAACAACTGGGCGTAGCGTGTCAATCACGAGCTTCAAACGGCGAGTCTACGATAGCCTGCATCGGAAATATCTAAGTCCTGACCATGGGCTTATAAGTTAAACCCCGTATTAACTTGCATGAGGCTTTTTAAAACCGTGCGGCCCCGGAAATCGTAAGAACTCCGAAGTTAAGCATGCTCGGGCGGGAGCAGTATTAGGATGGTTGACATCTTGGGAAGTCCTCGCACGTACACGTGGGCCAAAGCGGACAATTTCATGCTAAGTTGGGCGTGGCTGTGACAGTTGGTATCAGAGCCGATGACGGCTCTATTTCTAGTGGGGGAGAATGTGAGATCCTGGTCCGGGCGGTACTGTTAACCACGGGGCGTAGCGTGTCAACCACGGACTTCAAACGATGAGTCTCCGTTAGCCCGCATCGGAAATACCCAAGTCTTAACCATGGCTTATAAGTCAAACCCTGTATTAACTTAGCATGAAGTCTTCTACAATCATGCGGCTCCAAAAATTGTAAGAACTCTAAAGTTAAGCATGCTCAGGCAGGAGCAGTCCTAGGATGGGTGACCTCTTGGGAAGTCCTTGAGTTGGGTGGGGTAAATGCGACAAAAAATTTTCGTCTCTAATTCTTATATTTATGAAAAAATATTTTTGTCTCTAATTTCTTCCTTTAATGACAAAATATTTTGTCACTAATTACTTACAAGTATGTTTCCAACATAGTGTATTGGAGACGAAAAAAAATTACTTATTTCCAACAGTGTATTGGAGACAAAAAAAAATCGTCACCAATTTATCTTTTTCAGTGACGAATTTTTTTTTCGTCTCCAATACCTTTTAGCGACAAGGCTTTGGCGACGAAACGGGTAACGAAAAATTTTCGTCTCAATTAGTTTTGGTGACGAAATATGTACATTTTAGGACAAATTTGTGTCGTCCTTAAACCCCAAATTTCTTGTAGTGATTCAGATACGGAATCGTTTCGGAATCGGTTTCTTGGCTCCGAAACCGGAACTAAAAGCATATATGGGACAGGTCTGGATCCGGGTCCGGGTCTAGGTAGAGAATTATATTAAAAAAATATTATTTTTAAGAGTAATTTTTGAAATTTTAGGTAATATGTCAGGTCTCGGGTCCGAATGAATGTGGAATCGGACCCAACCCCATTTACTTATCAAATCAGGTTTTTAACGGGTCAAAACCTCCGAGTAATTGGAGAATCGGGAACTCATTTATATTCCTACACACAATTCGTGTTTTCGCTCTGGTCCCGGCTACCTAATCTTCCTCTCACCTTGTTTTTCGTTTTTCCACCCTTCCATGGTATAATAATATACTTGCTCCTCGCCTCCTACATCCAATGCCATTTGTGGTGCATTTATACCCACTCGGTATTAACTCATGACATACACTTATTTTCTAAATCATTTTAGGCAATCTAGGACTTTGGATTATGAGAAATTTAAAGGTATAGAGAGAGTAATTTGTTTCGGTATGTTATAAGTAGCCTCTAAGAAAAATGATTATGTTGAATATATACTAGCTTTATATTGCATCCTATATGCTTATTTTCTATTTATATAATGTTTGATTGTAGATATTCACTATCCAAACCGTCTCTGGTTATAGTCTACCAGACCGGCCGTCTGTCTAATCGTCACGTTCTAATAATGTTTGACATTTAAGAAAACATGAAAAATACAAGTGAATATAATGCCATTTTTTGAGATTATTGATGAGATTAAAAGTAAGAGTTTCTCATACAAAATAACATTTTTTTTCGAAAACAGATATTTTTGAAAGATAAACATAGCATATTTGTTGAACGGATTATTTTAATTAGTTTGCCAACTTTAGAATTTTAACTTTTGATGGTTAAGATGGACTTTAATGAGTAAATGAACTGCATTTTATTATATTATGTATTTATAACTGAAATCTCCTTTAAAACAACTAGCAGCACCTACTTTTGGATCCTACATGTGCAAGGCACGTGTAGGGCTAACTAGTGTGTGTATATATATATAAAAAACTACTCTGAGAGAGAGAGAGAGAGAGAGAGAGAGAGAGAGAGAGAGTGAGAGGTGGGTCCAAGCCCTATATATATATGGGATCCAGACTCCGTTTCATTTAGTCACTTTCAAAGGGCAATAACTATTCCAAACGGAGCCAAGCTTGGTGTGAACTATTTCATCATGTCAACGGCCTTGGTCACTTTCAATGGCTTAAATCGTGATCTTCGTGGATAACGGGTATGCCACAATTACATTTTCTTAAAATCTCGGCAGAATCCGATAGATATTCGTTCATATTATTGGAAGAATATCCGTTACGTATATATAAATCTAAAAGGTGTTATAAGAAAACAAAACAAAAAAAAAAAAAAAAAAAATGGTTGAAAGAGCCCACTTAATAGAATTTGGATCCAAAAGGCAAAGAACTACTGAGAATTCTCTTAATTCTATGATCCGAGATTTATAATGATTTCATCTCATTCATTTCTCCCAGAAACAAAGACATTATCAGAATTCCATTAAATCTAGAGTTGTAACATCTACAACTAGTAACAAATGTCCGTGTTAAGCTCGGGCCAAAGCAATAATACTAAATTTAAATCTTTCGTTAAAACATTGATGGGAGAAAATAAATTTAAAATATAAAAATATAGTATTTATATAAAATAAATATATATATATATTGCATTTAGCATTCAAAAGACTATACATGAAAATTTATTTTTTTAAAAAAAGAAAGTAATAAGCTCTGTAAAATTGTGTAAATTACAATTTTATTTGAATTAATAAAATCTTCAAGTATTCAGATTTTCTATTAATTTTAAGGTAGAAAACATATTTAAGAAAATGTTAAGTTAATGTATTTATCATCTCATCTCTTAATAAGTCATCTAAAAGTAAAATCGTAACACCAATTTTCAAACGAGTATATATATGATTTGCCTTGTTTGTGTCTCTCTAGAATCTCTCTTCAATTGGGAAGCTTGCATTGGAGTCTTTCCCTTAGTCGTCGTCTACTTCTTCATCGGCCCACATCGCTCATCCACGTTCTTTGGACACCGCAGTTGAAGAGGAGCCACAAGAATAAGTGGATAGAAAAGAAAGACAAGTAGCGATAGAATAGAAGACAAGTATTCTTTGGGGAAAAAGTTGAGCCCCGTACCCACTGTGGCTCCGCCACTGCTGGGACTGATTGGGATATGGTGTACTAAAATTAAAAAAAAAAAAAAAAAAAAAAGTTCTGGGGGCTCTTCAATGCTAGTCCACTGTAGCAAAATTTTTAAAATGAAAATTCAATACATTATAAAGAGGAATTTAACAGAAAAAAAAAATATTTGAAGTGCTTTTATTTTTTAATCTAACTAAAGAGAGTGAGACCCAAAAGAAAGCCAACACACACAAGAGATGGATCAAGCAGGCACCACAAGAGGCATAGGATTTACATGGTTCCATTTTTTTGCCAACGTTTATAGAAAGATGTAAGAATTTTCACTGTACAATCATCAGAAGAGTACAATTTATATGGTATGCATTCTGAGCTCACTCTAGAGATAATTAAATTCATTATTTTACCATTTGTTAACTTTTTATCTCACTTCATCAGCCTAAACATTGTTTAAGAAGCGTCTGGAGTTTGTGCATTGTGGTCATCGGTCCAAGTTGGGGCCCCACTTTGCTGGTGTGAACAGGGTCAAGAAGAACTAGGTCAAGCGTGGACATGAACAAGATGGATGAGGCCAAGAACCAGCTGAAAGGGAAGACCGGACCTATCATTATTTCTTACCTATGTCATGCAGAATACCACCTATAGAAAGTGTGGGACGATAGGACGGGCTTATCTTGTCTGCAGGCACCTTACAGACATTAGCTGCATGTGTGCCACCCACTAGAGCTCGGTCTTTCCTTCAACGACTGCCATGTCGGCATGTCGCTTGGGCTTGGGCCTGACATGAAGGCCAGTATTGCTACCTACTTAATTTTGCCAGACTAATCTCAGAGTAATTAATTAATGACATCTCTAATATGGTTTTGGACATTGGATCAGCCATGCACTTCTGATGCATTTGTTAGTTCACAGATATTGTACTTTCAGTTTATTACATTCGGTTTATTACAGTCAATGCTCTATAAAATATAATTCACAATTCTTTCTTTTTATTTGTTTTCCGGGTGTTTGTACGGTAAGATTACAATATATATATATATATATATATATATAAAAGTTACACTACAAGATTGTTTAGAAAAACGCCCCTCTTTTAGCCAATGAAAGTGTGACACATGTCATCAGTGATACACATATCTGATTCTCTCTCCTAAATATTCTTCTATAAAGGTGAATTTCTTAAAATACTAATAAATCATTGGCTGTTAGATAGGGGCAGAAACTCCCCTTTTGAGATAGGAGAGTTTTTGAGAATTTCTATATATATATATATATATATATATTTCCAGTAAGATTTCTTTTGTATCGTCTCTCTTGAACCAGATTTATTATTAAAATAATTTGCATCATAGCGCATTAGTTGCCTTTACATATGATCAGGTAATACAACTTGGCTTAGAAAGAGCTTTAAAACCATGATCCAACAACGACAAGAATCAAGTAGTAGAGGCATTTCGTTTTTATCCTAAATGATAGGGATCGATCTCTGGCCATCCTCGAAAGTATGCTGGCATAGGAGCATTTTACGGCCATAAGCATGGAGCACTATGGCAGAGCTATGTACCCTCAAATGATCCTGATAAATATTAGATTGAGCTAGCTAGTTTAGGACTCCGATGGTATACCAATCCTTTCATGTCTACCAACTCGGTTGATTTCCACTTCCTTATACAGTCAACTAAATCCCTTGATTTTCTCACACAATTTGCATAATGGGAGAGTCACTTCCCTGGCTTTGATGGATAAATCTGTTTCTCTAAGTGTGGTATATATATGGATAATGAGATCCATGAAACACATAAAAAACATATACAAAAAAGAGATTTGGAGAAAAAACATCTGCCAGCAATAATTAGCTATCTCCGAGCGTGCGCACATTAGATTCTTCGTGCTAAACACCTAACTTGGTGTCGCTCGGTGTCTTCAATGTCAAATTGTGGGCCCGTGACTAGGGACACGCTTTTTTTTGTTAAAGATCTCGGCGGAAAGCCGGAAACTGACAAATTTTGCATGGTACAACCCAGGTTCGAAGAATACTGTACAATTTTCGGCTTCACTTCTCGGCAGAAACAGATTGGTCATGCATGGTACAATTCAGGTACATTTATAATCAGCACCGACTTTGCTGGCATTATTGACAATGGGAAGAAATTTGAAAGCTTCTTCTAACAATCATACTATGATGTGAAAGTAGGTCGACATGGTGTGGTGTTTCATGGGGTGCTCTGTTTTTAGTTGGGTGGGCATTTTGTTACTTGTCCAGTCTCTTTCACTATTTGAGTTGGCTGTTTTTTCGAATACGTAGGGTCTCTCTTGAGTCCCACGCCGGGGATTAAAAAAGAAAAGTGTGCACCCAGAATACTTCTCACAAGTGTCTCATTAAGATCTGTTTAGTTTTAAAATAGTGATAGCCTATTCTAACATTCATTCCTTTTAACATTGAATAACCCTAGTTGTTTAGTAAAAGTAGACTAGTGTTGTAATGTTAAAAATTAAAAGAGTGTATAATTGATGTAACATAGTTTTATTTAAAGAATGTTTGAACGGAAAAGGATGAGGGAAGAGTAAACTTCCAATATGACGTGAAGTAGGGGTTTACCTGCTCCCACGCATTTATTTTGCTTTGTCTTAAAGTATTTTTCACTCTTAGTGCCCCCTTTAATTTAATCATGATTCAAACTTCCTCCTTAATTTATTTATGATTGACCCCTAGTCCCTATTACTCTCAAGCCTATATGATATGAGAGAAGTAAAACATGATTAGTGGTCATATTCAGAATTAAATACACATCCAATTTTTACCCTACACCACTTTATTTTATATATATATATATATATATATATATTTAAGAGATGCTCCTATGAGAGCGTCTCTTACTTTACTATAAGAGATAAAGTGAGAACCCTCACATCCATATCAAATGTCAACAACTTAAATGTGAAAGCTTGAGGAGAAGGAAGATGAGAAAAATAAGAAAATAGCACATCAAAATATTATTCTACCCTCTAATTTATTTTTTATCCAAATCTTAAGAGTAAAAAACTTTTAAATCACACTAGTGATTGATTTGCTCTTATCTCTCCACTGAGTAAAAGCTTTCACACTATCAAAGGCTAAATCTATTGGCTCCGGCTCTAGGTTTTAATGTGTGAGGTCATACTGATGTCACTCGCTCTTGAACCCAATCAGCCGAGCTTACGTTAGTCATCGTGCTGTTTCCTTGTTCACACGCCGTATCAGCCGGAAAGGACAAACGAATGCACGTGGCCACATGCAAATTTGAAAGATCTGTGGAATTGGAGCCGCTGAAGCTTCAAAAGAAAATCTGGTTGTCGAATGAATGAATGTTAAAGACATTTAATTTCAATCGTTATCAGAGTAACACATTACAGAGGAAGGAAATTCTAGACAAAACTGCAAGCACATGCATGCATCATCATTCATCAGATTCAAATGCAATTGCATTGCCATTAGTTTTGCACTCCCGGCATGAAATCAATCAATGATAAAAAGATTGGAGCATCAGATATGGAATTGGTTGGTTATCCCATCAATGAATCAACTTGGGAGCAATTGTCAAGATAATTTCCACCTTTAATCTAGGGGGCGGACCTACGTATGTTGTTTTTGGGCTGGTCGCCCCAATGAGGCCTAGTTCTTGTTATGAAATCCATAAAAATCTAGGGTGCGGACTCAACTAGGCAGTTGGAATCGTTGGACAATTCAAGATTTCATGTGCGAATTGGAGGGTGGACCCAAAAATTTTATGTGTTTTTAGTTGACCTGAGATTTTCTTGCGAGCTTTAGAGGCGGACCCAAGTTCCATCAGGGAGACTGCCCCCATAACAGCCTCAGCCTATGTCATGATGCCCCCGTCAGCCATACGTGCAATTGACTCATGCACCATCAGCCCTCTTCCATTGAAGTGATCTTCATCTACCTATACAGTTGGATTTGGGGGCCCAATTGACATATTTATTAGGCTAGCCTGATCCGTCTTTGTCCCACGTAATTGATGGAACAAGTAGAGCCTGTGTCCACTGTATCAGGTCTTGGTTTTCAAAGGAACAGAGAATCAGGGTTCAAATTCAAACTTGTGACTATTCATGGCGGGCAGTGTGCGTGAAAACACGAGATTGACACAAGGTGGGCCGCTTGACAAAAACAAGGAGGAACAAAAAATGAGATGTCTTTAAAGTGGGGCATTTTAGAGAATTAACTATATAAACTGGGCCGCTATTTGAAATTCTTAACATCCGGTATGATAAGAGATTTTCGATCAATAAAAATAGCAGCATGTAAATCACCTCTCCCTCTCCACATCATGTAGGGTACTAATGGGAGAAACTATGATACATACATTGCATCTTACTATCTAAGGAAAGAGATGGCCCTTTTTAATTTTCCATGTTCACACCTGGGCATTTAATAACTTTGGCCCGAACCTTGAATTTAGATTCAAGTTTCTTGGGAAGCAAGTCTCACCATGCGATAGATACATGCTGTGTATGCCATAGTTATTAATTTCATACCTTTTAAGCCGAAATGGCCTAAATTTTTTATTTCGATCAAGTGGTCGAAAAAATTCTCGGTTTGAATTTCGGTCAATTTCGGCCGAAGTGGTATTTTACATAATTAATTCTTTTACTTTTTTTACACATATTTTTTATTTCTTATATTTTCCCAAAATATAATTCCAAAAAGATTATTATAATGGATTAAATCTATATTTATAACTTTATTTATTTATTTATATATATATGTTTATATATTATATTATATTTTCACCGAAATGTAATTCCGAAAAGTTTCGCCAAAATTCCGAATCAGCCAAAACTTTTCATTTTACAGGCCAGAACGAAATGAGATCCAAAACGATATTAACAAACCTTGCTTTGTGGGCTTTTTAGAGCCTAGCCCAGCCAGAGACCCTCATAAGAGAGCTTGGTTTAAAATTCAATCAAACACAAGGACAAATCTAGGAATGTAAATCTGGAACGTCACAGCCCACTCACGACCGGCCCAGTCGTCCAGTCGTCCCCCCCCCCCCCCCCCCCCCCCCAAAGTTGGAATTGGACTGTTGGACTTGGACTTAAGAATCTTGGACCAATTCCATTAAAATAAGTTACAAAAGTTAAAATAATTACAAGTTAGAACTTGGATCAATATATAATGAAATTCAAACCTTATGAGAAAAGAAAAAATAAAAAATTACAACTTTGAAAACCTATGATACATCCTAAAAAATAAATTACAACTTTGAAAACCTATGATACATTCTAAAAAATAAACTACAACTTTAAAAACCTTTGATACATTCTAAAAAATAAATTATAATTTTGAAAACCTATTATACATTCTAAAAAATAAATTATATTATGATATCATATATGTAACTCCAATAGCTCATCTTCTATCTCAAAATCATCCAACAGGTATTGTGTTCTATCATCTGCTTTGATGATGCCAAAAATGTGTTTTCGGGCACCATCGGTCAAGTGATTAGTAAAAAATGTGAAAATTAATGGAGAAAGAGAGAATTTATAGTGGTTCGGTCAGTGTGATCTACGTCCACTCCAAAGTGATGATTTTACTTCTCCGATATAGGGATTACAGGTTTGAAGAATACAGAAAGAGTGCAAAGATGGTAAAATGTTACTTGCCCCCCAGTGCTGGTGGGGCTCTATGATTTATAGTCTTCCCCTAACAGATGGGGATGACTCTTCAGCAACGGACGCTCCATTCTGGCGGAGTCTTCGAACCGCCCTCAACAGACGAGGCAGGTAGGATCTCCTCCGCAGAACCGGGTAAAAGCAGTTTAAGGGAACGACGGGCTGACTTCGTCACTTTGTGGATCTAGACCCGGCCTTTAATGACTGGACTTGGACCACTTTGGGCTTGGTGGGCCTTTATAAGATTGGGCTTTCCACATGGATTGAGCCATTTGGGCTAGGCCCATCATTTGCCCCCCAATGCCCCTTGTCTAAGAAAACTTGGAGAAGGGGCATTAGCTTGAATTTTTTAGCACTGGGTAGTGGAGACTCCCTCTGCTAGATGACTATCTCCCTTCATGATATATTTTTGCCTCGCTAAACACCTCAAGTCTTTTCCCTTTTTTGAATGATGGGTCGTTGTTGGACGTGCAGCTGGAGTGGATTTGGTTGGGCGTGCAGTTGAAGCCCCGAGCGCCTGTGGGGCCGACGTGGTAAAGGAGACCCAGGCGGGAAGAGTGGCAATCCAGGCTAGGATTGCAATCCAGCTGGGCGAGTTGGTTGTTTGCGCGAAGGGCGCTGGGAGCGCGGGCGCCGCCTGAGGTGGAAGCGCGGGCGCTGCTGCGAGCACTGGGAGCGCTGGGCAACGGCGCGGGGAGCACGGGCGCGGGCGAGGAGCGCGGGGAGCGCAAGCGCGGGCGAGGAGCGCTGGTGGGGGCTTGTGCTGGGCGCCCAGGCTGTTGCTGGTGCTGGGCGCCCAGGCTGCTGCTGCTGGTGGTGTTGGGCCGCTGCTGGGTGCTGGTGCTGGGCGCCCAGGCAGCTGCTGCTGGTGCTGGGCCGCTGCTGGGCGCCCAACCTGTTGCTGGTGGAGGACAGGGGCGCTGCAATATTTACTTCAATTATATACCTACCAATTCACAGGTTTAAGACAAGATTTTTATCATCTGTTGTCTTTTACATTGATTGGGTATCTGGATCCAGAGAGTCTGGGTTGAATAACCTGCCATCTGATTTTTTTTTTTGAAAAACTACTAGAGGCCAAAGCAGCTGTTTCTAGACCTTTTTTGGACTTTTAACAGCATCAGTCATAGCTTTTCTGCGAGTCTTGTAGGGCTCATCGAGAGCTTCGATTTGATATATTATAAGCCTCATTTGGAGCAACGGAACAAAAGTTACGGGCAGAATTTCGAGCAGGGAGCTGGGCGCGCAGTTTGGGCGAGCAGGCAGTGTCCTGGGCGACCTGGAAGTGACCTGGGCGACCTGGAAGCATCCTGGGCGAGCAAGGGGGGTCTGGTGCCCCTATGGATGCTGGGTTGGCTCATTTGGGCGGCCAGCGCTAATTTAATGTAGTCCTTCGGGTTGCAAATGGCCTGAGTTTCAAGATCTTGCCTTTTGAGACCGTGCTTTTGGCGCCCCATGAGAGAGCCGCTAAGCTGAAGATAGTCTGCCTGTTTGAGAACAGTGCAGAGGTAGACCAAGCTTTTTTGGCAACCCGCGAGAGAGCCGCTAAGCTGGAGATAGGCTGCATGTTTAAGAATAGTGCAGAGGTAGGCCAAGCTTTTTTGGCGACCCGTGAGAGAGCCGCTAAGCTGGAGATAGTCTGCCTGTTTGAGAACAGTGCAGAGGTAAGCCAAGCTTTTTGGCGACTCGCGAGAGAGCCGCTAAGCTGGAGATAGGCTGCCTGTTTGAGAACAGTGCAGACGTAGGTCAAGCTTTTTTGGCAACCCGCGAGAGAGCCGCTAAGCTGGAGATAGACTGCCTGTTTAAGAACAGTGCAGAGGCAGGTCAAGCTTTTGGCGATCCATGAGATGATTCACCTCGCCTGGACCTGTTGATTTCCTCAGCGTTTATATATTTTTGAGCTTTTGCCAACAGTTCTGGCATGCTCTTTGGTGGTCGCTTCATTACTGAAAAGAGGAAACTAGATGAACGGAGGCCTCCCAGAAAGGCGGTCATGGTGACTTTGTCATTGGGCTCCTCGACTTGGAGGACCTCCTCGTTAAAACGAGTGAGGTAACTCCTCGTACTCTCATCTCTGTCATGTTTTATGCTGAGCAGGTATGTAGCAGGCTTCTGGTGGCGGCGCCTACCGATAAAGTGTGAGACAAAAGATTTGCTCAACTCTCCAAAGGTGGCTATGGATGCTTGGGGGAGATTGGGAAACCACTGCCGAGCGGAACCATCCAATGTAGTTGGGAACGCCCTGCACATAATCTCGTCGGAGATATTATGTAGTTGCATTAAGGTTTAGTAGGTTTCCAAGTGATCCAGTGGATCCTTTGTCCCATCAAAGGTCTCCATGGTTGGCATTTTGAACTTTTTAGGAAGTGGGTAGTTCGCCACGCCGGGTTTAAACGGTGTGTCCGTTCGTTGTACCAGGTAGTCTATTGATTCTGGTACCTGTGCCTTCATGGCATTGAAGACATCACCAAGCTGGTTCTGCATTTCCTTGATCTTCTCATCCCAACGATTGGGAGCTTCTTTGGACTGACCTTGGAAATGACTCTCGTCTTCCAGGCTGTGATTTTCACTTCCCCCCTCTTGGAAATGAGGATCTTCATCGTTGGAAGCAGAGGGAGGGAGTGGAAGTCCACCGCGATTCGATCCTCCTGGGGCTCCACCCAGAGGTGGAAGCGCCTCATGGTGTGCGCGGCCTTGAGGATCGACCAGGAGTACCCCGTTGGGGGCGACATGGAGAGCTCCAGCAGAGGCGCCCTGGGGGTGGGCGCCATGAGGATGGGCGCCATGATGACGGGCGCCCTGGACGTGGGCGCCATGAGGATGGGCGCCCAGGTGTGCTCCTCGACCCTGGGTACCCTGGGTATGGGCGCCAAGGTGAGGATGGTGACGGGCAACGCCTCGGCCCCGGGCACCATGTGGACGGGCGCCCGGGTGAGGTGCCCCTCTGCGTGGAGCAACCGGTTGCTCCGGGCGCGGTACTTTTTGCTGCCCTGTACCAATTGGTGCTCCTCCTTGCCCTGCCAGCATGAGTTGTAAGATCTGCTGGTTCTGGGTCACCAGCTGCTGCATGGTCTCCAGCATCTGTTGAGGAGAGGGAGTAGGAGCATTCGGTGCAGGGTTAGTCGGTGGAGGATTACCCTCGCCCTCTGATCTGTCGTGGAAATCAATCAAATTACCAAACTAAACTACTAGTATAGTAGTAGAGTAAGGGTCGAACCCACAGAGATTGCTAATTGTTTAAAAACCAAGGTTGAATTTAATTTTAATTCCAAAAAGAGTGATTGATTGTTGAATTTTCTAAAATAACTGAAAACTGAAATTAAAGCAAAAATTATAATTAAATCAAATGACGAACAAGTTGAAAAAGGAATTCCTAGGGCTGTCGAATTCACCACTAATCTTGCAACTATCTTCAATTGTATTAATTTCTGGTTATTATATTAGGATGTAAAGATGTATTTTAGCTACAAGCCAAAATACAATCACCAAGAAAATCACGCACCAAAACCCCAAGTACGAATTATCTTTGGATAATACGAACCGTCTACGCTACTTCTACTGTCATAGACACGACTCGTTTTCCTAAGTTATAACTCGTCCTACGGTTTTGGTGTATGTATAAGAATCACCATTGTATAACCACATATGCAAAATCACATAAATTGAACATGTGAAAAGGAAATAAAATCATTGATTGCAATAAATCTCAATGTTATACAATCAACATCCCAATGTAATTACTCCAAAAATTAAATACAAAAAAAGGATAAAGTTACTTGACTAGGGTTTCATCTAAACCCTAGGAATAGGAGAAGCTTAGCCCATGATGGTGGAAGAGGAGAACACCATAGCCATGGAGTTCTTCATCTTCTTCTTTTTAGTTGTATTCTTCTTCTCCTTCCTCTTTTCCTTTTTCTCTCCTTCCTCTCCCAGAATAGAACCACTCAATGGTAGATCCCCTTTTTCTCCTAATCTCCCTCCTCTTGTTAAAACCTCCTTTGCTTATCTCTTAAGAGAGAATCAATGAAAATCCCGTAATTAATAAAAAGGGGCCCAAGGAATGGTGCTAGAAGGCTCCAAATTGGGCTCTTTTGTGCTAAAATAGGCCCTAATCCACTAACATATGGGCCAAGCCTTTCTTCTAACCCATAACCACTTGTTTTCCATTTCTTTTAGCACTTCAAAGCCCAATATTCTTCTTTTGCTCCAATTCCACCATTAAATCATCAACTTTGTCAAGCTTTCTCTGCAAAAAGATGAGACAAGAATTAACTAGCAAATGCATATAAATTGAAGAAAATAAAATAATAAAAGTGCAAGAATATCTAGGATTAACAGAATAAATATGCACTTTTTAACCAGTTATCACCCTCCCTCGAGGGATTACCATCTTGTCGCCTTATTGACCTTGTGATGATTATCATAGCTTTGAAAAAAGGAAATTTTCTTCGCTTCCCACAGACGGCGCCAAACTGATGATGCCAAAAATGTGTTTTCGGGCATCACCGGTCAAGTGATTAGTAAAAAATATGAAAATTAATGGAGAGAGAGAGAATTTATAGTGGTTCGGTCAGTGTGACCTACGTCCACTCCAAAGTGATGATTTTACTTCTCCGATATAGGGATTACAGGTTTGAAGAATACAGAAAGAGTGCAAAGACGGTAAAATGTTACTTGCCCCCCAGTGCTGGTGGGGCTCTGTGATTTATAATCTTCCCCTAACAGATGGGGACGACTCTTCAGCAACGGACGCTCTATTCTGGCGGAGTCTTCGAACCGCCCTCAACAGACGAGGCAGGTAGGATCTCCTCCGCAGGACCGGATAAAAGCAGTTTAAGGGAACGGCGGGTTGACTTCGTCACTTTGTGGATCTGGACCCGGCCTTTAATGACTGGACTTGGACCACTTTGGGCTTGGTGGGCCTTTATAAGATTGGGCTTTCCACATGGATTGGGCCATTTGGGCTTGGCCCATCATGCTTAATACCAATCTCGTAAGCACATGCAGGTCTTCACAATTTCTTCTGATAGCATAGTCCTCCTAGGTTCAATAAAGCGTCCACTTGCACTAAATGCCTGCTCTGATGCAACTGTAGACACTGGAATTGTTAGTACATCACGGGTTACATATGATTTCCACCAGGTCAAAAGATCAAAAACATCTTCATCATCATCCAGAATTGGAACAAGATCGCTTTCTAGGTACATTGTTAATTCATTAGATAATTATGTATAATGTGTTTCTTGTGATAATTTATATAAGAAAGGAGAGAAGATGAGACTTAATATAGAATATTACTATGTATATTATTACTAAGTAAAACTCAAAATTAAATTTAATAAATACCTTTATGAGAGAGGGAGAGCTAATTATGGAGAAGTCCTTCTTCGATATCTCCTTCACTTTAAAGAAGTCACCCTCACTCTTCACTTCTTAAAAAGGCTAAACTTTAGAAAGAGACTTAAGAGAGCTTAGAAAAATCTTAGAACTTAAAGGGATTTAATCCGCGCCGTATAGGGCCGTACCACAAGCATAGCTCAACACGGCCAAGCGGGAGACTATCATGCCGGAGAGCAGCCCGTTGACTCGGTCGCCCGCCGAGATTTACACTTCCAAACAAATCACAAGAGATAAAATTTTCTTTTCTTTACATGCAAAAATTATAATATTGGTAAAAAGAATTGTTGGGAAGCAATGCCAAAGTACAATTACTATAGATGGAAGTAAAACAAAAAAAAAAGTGTAGGTAACTTGCGTTCCTTGAAAATATAGGACAGGAGCCACCTTACCCGTGTAGGGTCCTCACCCCAACCGAACCGGATCCCCTGTTTCGTCCAAACAGGGGATCCCTGTTTGGACGAAACAGAGAGCGCCACCTGCGGGGGCGGAAGGGGGGCGGAGGAAAGAGGGAAGACCTTTTTTTTCCTCCGCCCCCGTGCGTGGCGCCCTCTGTTTCGTCCAAACAGGGATCACCTGTTTGGACGAAACAGGGATCCTTTTCCCACCCCAACATGTACTATAGATTACTCCCGCGTCAATCGGGTCAATCCGGTCAGTCAAGTGCCTAGCCACCTTAGCTGGTACCAAAAGGATAAAGTAAAGACCACTTACCTATTCCCTTGGCGATGAACATAGTTTTTAAACAACAGTGCACGCGATACAGCCACGCTTGCTTATTTGTTCTTTTCTTCTATTTATAACATTTGACATTAATATCCACCCATGTCTAAACTACTGAGCCCAAAAATTGAGATAGAACCCAGTCCGTCAGCTTAATATCGAGCCCATTTGTATTGAATTCTCAGGGGCAGGCCATATTTCAACCTTTCCCAACATAGCTCGAGAACATCATCGTCTAGGATATGGACCTAAGAGTACAAAGACTAATTCAGTGGAGCAACCATCCACACTAGGTCATGTCTCTAACCAGCTTAACAATAGTCAAGAAATCCAATTTTATCTTCCTGTTCCACAAGTTGTATGCATATAAATAACTTCTTAGATCATGCATGTTTGGAAACTAAATCCATGTGAGCAATTGTAAATCCACAGGATTTGGACCTAATGCAAAGCATTATTTTTTATGATTTTCAAATCCAATCTCCCCAATAGGATGAACAGAGTTTTCTCATTTATAGGCCACGATACAAACCAACATGAATGTCAATCTCTAAGTAATACAAATCGTCAATAAGGAATTCTTATTCCATGGTAGTGAGGAATCCTCAGCTCTATAAATTTCTCAGGGGATTCTTACCTATTACCAAACATACTTTGTCTATGAGAAACAAATTCTTATTTATTTAGTAAATTTGTATATCATATAATAGATAGAGAATTACATTACATTAGATCCCTCAAAGAAGCCAAGTACAAATTGATAGATGATTAATAGAGGAGGTGAAAGCAGCATCTTTTGATTCATCTTTCAAATGGTGGAGATTCTCCGGCAAGAAAGGAATGGAAGAAAACCAAGGAACTGCTAGGATTAAAAATAGGAACGGCATGCCCAGCTCCTCTAAATGTTGCAAATGTGAGTCCCTTGTACTCTTGAAACCAACCGCTTACCTAAATTCAATCCAATGTACACAGACCACTATTATTAATTACTAAAAGTAAATACAAGGCAACTGTGTGTGTGAGAATATGCCTACTTTTACATATATATATATATATATATATTTTCTCCTAAATTCATCAGTTTTCTAACGTGAATTCCTACGCATTTTAACTCCGATGGATTTATTTCCTACACATTATATTCAGTAAGAATAATGAGAACTAGGAATTACATATAGATTACTTAAGCCTAAATTAATAGGCATGGATTAATTCTTCAATGATCATGATGATTTAGGGTTTCTTCACATTACCTGTTTCTCATGGAACCAAGGACTCCACGAGCGAGTGATTGGTAGTCCTAGAAGACTCAGACTGTATCGGGTAGACAACACTGAAACTCTTCCATCCGTATCTCCACTGAATTACGAGCATGAAGATATATCAATAAAACATTTACTACAATAAAACGTGATCTAATATTGCAATCAGATTATTAAACCAAATAATAGAGCAAACAACTTGCATTAATTTTGGGGCCGGGTACAATGATCAACATTAAGGGACCGTTTGTTTGCCCCTAAAACTGGTTGTCCTTGAAGAAACTAAGGTGTTGATGATTCATAAATACGCATAAGATAATCTCCTCTTTGATCAAATATGAACACGAAGCCATCACCCCAGTGCATCAAATCCTAGTAAAAGTATGGTTTCGTCGACACATATCCCATATATCCTTTTTACATATCACTACTTTTAAAGTTTCGTTTGTTGGAACCCATTTTACCATGGATTTCTAGGAATTAAATTCCATGAGACAATCACTTTCCGCAACCATCAAATCCTTTTTGTTGTCTTTTATGTTCTTTTAAGGGAAATTTTCAAATAATGCCTTAAGTTTCTACCTTATTTCAAAGAAATACACAAGTCTCAAAACTTTTTAAATTAGTTCCTAAGTTTCTGACAACTTTTTCTCTCAATTTTTAAAAATACCACAATTATGATTCATTTAAAGCCATTATATAGTTCCGGTAGCCACTACATGCAACCAATTGCAGTGGGGTCGCTAGTTGTCTTTCATCACCATGAGGACGTCGGTAAAGGAAATGAGGAAGATATAGAGGAAGTGAAAGAGAGTTTATGTCATTGAAGGTTAATTTAGGTATTTAGAAAAATTGAGGAAAGGAGTTGCCAAAAATAACTTTAAATGAACGGATGTCCTTAATTGAAAATTTCTTGAAAACCTTAGGGACTAATTCGAAAAGTCTTGAAACCTGCATTCTTTTTTGAAATAAGATAAAAACTTGAGACCTTATTTAAAATTCTTCCTTCTTTTAATTCCCCTTGTTCTTTGGTCTTTTTAATTATTTAGTCTATGATGTATCTTGTTTTGCTGCTTTTGGCTCTACTCAATCTTTTTGTATCCTTGGGGCTCAACTCTCTCTGAACTAAGTATTCTTTTTTCTTATTGATATGTGCATTTGCACTCAGAAAAAGAAAACCCACTTTTTGCACCCTCAATTACTTGGATAGCCAATAATTGAGGTCATTCCTAATGCATTAGGAGGCCCATTGTATCAACTCACTACACCAAAAATCGGAAATTGGAACGGAAAAGCGTTCTTAATCCTTCCGTTCCTAATCCGTTAAAGTGTTCCAATTTCCGTTCCAATTTGGATTAGGAACGGTTGGTACCAAATTGGAACGGAAATTGGAACACTTTAACGGATTAGGAACGGAAGGATTAGGAACGCTTTTCCGTTCCAATTTCCGATTTTTGGTGTAGTGACTGTTAAGGCTAATAAATAGATCTGTCACTTGTGACTTAGACAATCAATTTTATCGGGCGCGCGTGAATGGATGATTGGCAATCCAATTCAATATGAATTTGATGGATTCCACCTGTTGTCAATTAGATCTTTGGATGGTTTGTATATAGGTGATTGGACCATCCACAAAACTATAGTAGTCCCAAGAAGTTGTACAGTAAAACCTAAACAGAAATGGATAGGATTGTTTCAAACGTCATGTACCTGTAAACCCATATTCTAAGCCCTGCTGCAATAAGCTTCTTGTATATTGGAATAACAGAAGGTTTGGTGTCCTTCCAATCATGAAATATCTTGTCACTGCAACCACAGTATATTGCCATTTCAATTAAACTAAAGAAAAAATAACTTTGCATATTCTGACATGTAAAATAAAATGCATCTGCCAAAGCTAGGGTGTGAGTACTACAAATGCAAAGAAACAAATTGGAATGTTTGTATTCAGAAACCCTTAATCCAATGGTTCGTATTAGATTTATTGAAGCTCAAGATCCATTTTATATGCTCATCTATTGTAATCATCGTCACATATTTGTCACTACTTACTATTATTCAAGTTCATAGAATGTGAACTATTGGACCAAGCATAAGATTTCCAAGTGATCTCACTAGCTAACATCACTTGACAATAAAAAGGGCTCTGTTGGATATTGCAGGTGAAGCGCATGTTCACTATGTTATCTCGACCATTACTTTCTCAGTTATCCCCAAAAAAAAAAAAACTTACTGTCTTTTGGTTATTGGGCTAACCATGACCAATGGGTCTAATTTTAAGAATATATACATGCAACTACTCACCCTCTATTTATTTGGTGGGACTAGCAGCTTCTCCAACATGCCACATACTTCGTCCAAAATTAGACATTAGGTTGTCTCTACATGTAATTGTCATTGTGCATGACCTATAGCAGGCAATGTCAGGTGTGCAGGTTGTAGACTATACTAATCCCAACTGTATTTTTATATGATACATCATCATCATCATCAAAGTCATGTCCCAATTATGTTGAGTTAGCTATATAAATCCTAATTTGCCATTTTGGCCTATCATATGCATAGTTATTAATTTCGTTCTGTTTTGGCCGAAATGGCCGAAATTTTTCGTTTCAATCAAGTGGCCAAAGAGAAATTTGACTCCAAACTTTTGGTTTTGAATTTCGGTCAGTTTCGGTCGAAATTCAAGATTTCGGCCGAAATGGTATTTTACATAATTAATTGTTTTTTTTACTTTTTTAGACATATATACTTTGTATTTCTTATATTTTTCCCAAAATATAATTCCAAAGAATTTATTAGAGTGGATTAAATCTATATTTATTATTTTTTTATTTATTTTTTTACACACACATATATATGGGGGTATTCAAGTAAGGGATTCCCTCACCATGTGTGGTGAGTGACTCCCTTTTTTGGGAGGTTTCAAGTACAAATTTTTGTACTTGAAACCTCCCCAAAAAGGGAGTCCCTCACCACACTTGAATATTGCCCATATATATATATATTTATGATCTATGATACATCATCATCATTATCGAAGCCACGTTCCAGTTATGTTGAGTTAGCTATATAAATTCTTATTTGTCATTTCGGCCTATCATATACCAAATCTTCCCTTACGTATACTTTTTTTTTAAGACACATGTTCAATGAATATAGAATCTAACCAAAGGTTAAACTTCAAATCAATTTCTCACTATCGTATGAAACAAACTAGGGTTTTGTATACACAAAGAAAAGCAACGCAAGATTTACGTAGTTCGGTGATGTACCTACATCCACAAGTGAGATCGAGTTTTCACTATCTTTTGAGAAAAAACAGGGATACAAAGTTTCATTGGGTTTTTCCTCTCAGCCTTCTCAGGCTCTCGGTTTCAATATAAAACCCTAAAACCCGAATCTCAAAGGTATTTTAATAGTACATCAAATACCCATATATATATATATATAATGAACCTAAAACATTATAAATTATATGAAATTGGGGACTGATTTACCGTAAGTTGATCTAAATGATCTTTGTACATAATATACAAGAGATCTAACACAACACTTACCATGTTGAATGACATGTTCCCACCCAGATCACAGTGATATCCATTGGATTCAACCAAAATTATTTTATCACTTAATTTGACTGGCTAAGAACATCCAAACGAGATTAGGAAAACACACACAAACACAGAAGAGAGAGAGAGAGAGAGAGAGAGAGAGAGAGAGAGAGAGAGAGAGAGCATTACTTGCAGATGCTCCAATTCTTGAGGTTGGTACCATCACTGACATGAAGGGCCTTCTGAACATCAGCTCTATTGTAGAACACTTTGGCATACTGATCAAGGCATGGATCATAACCGCCCATGATCCTTGGCATCTAGTGAACCAAAATATTGATCAATACTTCAGATAAAAGTACAAGAAGATTTGAAGGAAACTAACACCACTGAGCGAGTCCGATTGCGCGACTCCTCTTAAGTTGAAGATTTGAATGACTGTTGGCCATCTTAGAATCTGAAACTGTATGATGAAAATAAATCTAAAAGCAACATAGCATTAATATGACTCACCATCTTAGATGAGGACTTGAACATCATCACTGTCATCTTCTCGACTTCGGACTCTGTTGAATTGGGTGTGCAAGTGGGTGTGTAGAGGCTATAGATATCGATGGCTTTGTACTGCTTGAATACTTCAGCAACTGCTTTGGAGCAATCATCGTTGCTCCATGGGTCATGACTGCTGAAATTGCAGTTTCTTTTTATGGTGCTGTAGGTTTCGTCTGACACAACAGCATGGCTCCACGCGTAATCCACAAGGCCTTGCCAATCCTCAGCATCGGAAGTTTCAGGGTTCCCTAACTGAATTATCAACATTTATGATTATAATTATTGCTATTACCAGTAGGAAACATGACATTTAAGTTTTATGAGCTCCGGGTTGGAAGCAAATGACAAAAAAAAAAAAAAAAAGGGACGACCTGATCTTTCTAACCCTTGATTTTAGATCTTCGAAGTAGTACAATTTTCAACTTTTGGATGGAAAAACTACTGCTTGTGTGATTTTACATGAGCAATCTAAAGGTGATGAAAATTCAGATTAGTGTTGAATTGGGGATGAATGTTTAGTCATGAGAAGGTAGTGAGTGTGAAGGGATGTGATTGATGATAGGGGGCCATATGGATAGCATAGAAAATGGCAGATTGGACGCATAAAAAGGAAAAAGAACCCGCTAAATGAATGGTTAGGATATCATAATAAACACAATGGCCAATGTCTCCAATCTGAATTGGAGAACACAAACAAAATGGTCCAGATCATGGAAACTCCATTTGATCACCCCAGTTGTATGAGCCTTCTGAAGAATTGTTGGTAAAGGAAATTAAGAAAAATATGTAGACACCTTATCTATGCACAATGCAATATGCAAAGGGAAAAAATGGAGCATACCATAAGACCTTTCAGATTAATATATAGAGAAGGGTTCTTGTTCATGTCATAAATGAGTTCAGCCAACTCCGGGATATATTTTCCTGTTTAAAACCAAGTGTCAGCAATGATTTTTTTTTTTTTTTTTCAAGTGTCAGCAATGATTAATTGCCTCCATTGATACAAGGACCTAAGTTGAGAATATTTTACCTGCATAGCTCTCGCCCGCAATGTAAAAGCTTTGATTGCGATACGAAGGAAACTTCTCAAACCACTTATGGAGGAATGCATAAGAATCATTCGCTAATTGACATCCATTCATAATACAACAAAACAAACAAGTGCAGAGGTTAGTTCAAAGTTTTAATGACTGGGTGGGCATTACTTATTTTCCTATCATTTTATTCCAAGTTTCGTTTGAACAATGTCCGTAAGAATTTAGTAGGGTTGTAAACAGGTCGGTTCCGGTCTAGGTCCAGGTCCATGGTAGACCCCGAACCGGAACCGTTAAGGAGAAGGTGTGGAACTGGATCCAAACTCGGAACCGCTTTGGAACCGGTTTCTAGGCTCCAGAACCAGAACCAAAACCATATATAGGACGGATCTGGACCCAGGTCCGAGTCTAGGTAGAGAATGATATTTAAAAAACATGGCTTTTATGAGAGATTTTTGAAAATTGAGGTAATATGTCTGGTCTCAGGTCCATGGGTCCGAACCAAAGTGGAACCGAACTCAGACCCATTTACTCATCGGGGCCTAAATAAGAATCCAAACCCAGTTTTTGACAGTCGGAACCTTCCGGTAATCGGAGAATCGAGGACCCATGTACATCCCTAGAATTCAGGGACAAAACTAGGAAATTTGCATTGGGGGAGCCACCATGTAAAAAAAGACTCTTGGGGGGCCAATGTGAAAAAACAGAACATAATTCCTTGTAACAGTAAAGCCATGCATCAAAACTTGCTTATAAGGAAGGCTCAAGTTGGTCTCCCAGGATGGGCCCCCACACAACACCAAAAACAGGAAATTGGAACGGAAAAGCGTTCTCAATCCTTCCGTTCCTAATCCGTTAAACCGTTCCAAAAACAGGAAATTGGAACGCTTTAACGGATTAGGAACGGTTGGTACCAAATTGGAACGGAAATTGGAACGCTTTTGGAACGGTTTAACGGATTAGGAACGGAAGGATTAGGAACGCTTTTCCGTTCCAATTTCCTGTTTTTGGTGTTGTGGGCCAACACTATCATACACATGCAAGTTTCCAAGTTTTTGGATTTGATTGCTAATAGGAAATCTTAGCAGCGAATACCCCACAAAAAACAGCTAACAAACCTTTCACTCATATAGCCCATATAATTAACTCACCTGTAAAGTTGTCTCCAAGAATGGCGTAGTCGGAAGTGGTGTTAGAGTAGGAAAAGCCAACACCCACTGGGGATTCCAAGAACAACATGTTGGCTTCTGCAGCAGCACCATCATTCATAAAAGGAAATTTTCAATTTCAATTTCATGTTTCTTTCAGTATCAACGCAAACGATTGAATTGAAAACAGAGTAAGGTAATCATTTAGTAATACAAGTAGTGTTAATTAGCTATATATTATAGGACCTTTGTTCCATGAGTAAGGATTGAATCTTAGACCATCACCATCCGAGTCGACAATGAAAGGACCAATCTCCTGCGTTGCTCCATAGCCCACAGAAGAGCATCCAGGACCTGCATAAGAAGCGCAAGGTAATTAAGTAGGAGATGACTTGATTAGGTCTCTTGAATAGGAGAAACTACTTTACACTTCCTTCCTTAAAATTATAAGGGATAAAAAAAGGAATGATTGCCATGCAATGCATTTGCTAATAATGCATTTATTTGGGTCTGTTCTTTTGTAATGTTTTTCATCTTTGATGCTTGAGGCCATTCAAAATGGAGAGTCCGGGTCCTCTGAAGGGGGAGACACTTACAGATTTCTGACCCCATCTTAGCCTTACAAATCATAAAGTGACACCGCGCCTTCCAAATCCGAACCACTCAAGAGTCTTTTTTCCACTTTAATCATTTTTTTTAAAAAAAATTTGGGTGACTTTTGCACTTTAGTCTTGTTTCTTGTAAGGAACTGTATATTGATTATTGGGCTTTCCTCCTTTGAGAAAGTCTCTCAGTACCGTAAGAGGTAGTTGCATTGGGTGGAAGGATGGGGCCACCCAGGATCCCATTGATCACAAGGTGGGTGATGGAAAGATCCATATGGGTAGGCATTAATTAGATATCAAATTTGGGATAAATCCAACGCTCATAACCCCTTGATCCATGGCCCATAAATGTAAAAACTTTATATTTAATAAAAAAATTTAACCCTGAATCCAACAGTCCAGTTTATTCAGTGGATGAAGATCCCAAGGTCTAATAACTATCACAGAGACTCTGGTGTGTGAATGGTTTGGATGAATCATAAGCTGGGCCCTTTGGAAGTTCTTATAGAATTTCATGAATATGTACGTTCCTATAATTTCACCCTAACTATCATTAAATGAAAATACTTATATTTATAAGCAAATACTAACTAAACTTTTCCTGAGGATGAGGATAACCTACTAATATCACTAACATCCTAATGAACTGTAATAAACTGATAGGATAACCTGCTAATATCGCTAACATCCTAAATATTGTAATAGAAAAGTTGATGATGATAATTGTAGAAGCAAATCATACCCGGCTTGATCGCACGATCATGATTGGGCCCAGGCTCTAATACCATATAGAATTTCAAGAATCAGTATGTTTCGATAATTTCACCAAAACTTTCAATAAATGAAAGTACCTACATTTATAAGCAAATTATACTAACTAACATTATCCTGAGGATAAAGATGACCTACTGATATCACTAACATCCTAACAAACCGTAACAAACTGATAATATCCAAAAAGTTCGCATGGATCCCCCCTTCATAATATATATATATATATATATTCAAAATTTACAATAACAAATAAATAAATTTATTTTGTACAGGGAAAAGGCTTTTGGGTATTTGTCCTTCCATTTTTCATTTTCTTCTTTTCTTCTTTTTTTTTTTTTGAATTAGTTGAAATAGATAAGAATTTGTTTGAATTTAGGGATTCCTTTTTATTAACTTTCTATAAATTGGGATTTTCTCCCATAGTAAACTTATGGTGATTTTATGGAAATGCTTTAAGATTCTTTATGGGATGTGAGACTTCCCAACGCTGGTAACCTTATCGGGTCTTTACATAAAATTCAATTGATTGGAGAAACCTGCCATAGGATACAACGGCTTAAAAAAAATAATAATAAATAAAATAAAAAAGTGGATAGAAAGAGTTGAAAGTTTTTTTTTTTTTTTTTTTTTTTTTTGTCTCTGTAATTCAAAAATCTTTTTAAATATTTGAAAGACCTCTCTCTCTCAGGTTGTCATGCAAGTCTTAGCCCTATTTAAGAGATCCATTGTAAGAACAGATAAAAGAACGTGCAAAAGTCATAGCCAAAAAATAATAATAATAACATACAAAAGAACAATATTTTAATATAAAATAAAAATAGAATATCAAAGAGGCACATATGCGAGGGGCTCTCTTCGCATATGTGAGAACCATACAAGCAAGGGCAGACCTAAGTAGAAAGGTCTAGAGCTGAAAGCCCCACCCAGAATTCAAAAGAGGTCCAAATTTCTTAAGAGCACCCCTTCAAATTCTAAAAATTATATATGTTTTTTACATTTTCCCCTTCTTCCAAGATATAAATATATACAGAAATCCTCTATAGGCTCAAGAGGACAGAGGAATCCCATCTGCCGCATGTGTCGGGCCCACTGGGGGGTCATTTGGCTAGGACACACACATACCCCACCTGGATTTCACATGGGCCCCAATTGGATAGATCCGAATAGACTAGACCGTTGGATCAACTGCACATCCCATTCAACTGGACTGAACCTGTGGGCCCATGATGATCTGATTGGGATGACTTTTTGTCCATAGGATGGTCACACACAGATCTTCAAATCCCTTGGCCCCATCCCCATGTGAGCCTCCATGTAGGCCCCACAAGCTTGAGCGGACATATTCTTCTGTCAGCCTAAACTAAGGAGAGGAGGGCCTATATATATAGAGCAAGGCTCTCCTAAGCTCCAGCTTAGGATAAGATAAGCTCAAGTATGTAGTGGGCCCCACTTGGGGACCCAAGTGGTAATGGGGATGAGGGGGATTTCAAGGACTCCCTAAGATCTCCCTTTTTGCAAAAAATCAGCACCAACAATAATTTCTATCATCTCCTATGAGCCCAAAAGTTTAATGGTCAACAATCCATTTCGATCGATACATTGTCGATTCAACGGTCCAGTAAATTCGGATATGACCGAAAGTTGGTGAACATGTGCAATTTAGGAGGTCATGTAATTGGTCCATTTGGATGGACCAAAGGTGGGCCCTACAAGCATGAGTTTATGAGATTTTATCATAAACTTAAGCTTAGGAGAGCCTTGCTCATATATATATATATATATATATATATTATATATATATATATATATGGGAATTCTCAAAAACTCCCCATTTCAAAAAGGGTGTTTATGCCTTATTTTATTTGTCCAATTGAATAATGCCACCTCACATTGTCATTGTAGAAAGGAAATGACATACCTATTTTTTAGGAGATGGGAGAAAAAATAGGAAATGTGTTAAAAGGAGAAACCAAGAGATGCATTGGAACCGGGTGCTCTAAAACATCAAGTTTCTGATATTCATTAATCCAAATTAATCCAAGATTCGGTAGTTTCTCATAATCTAATGGTGGGCCCAGGGCCCAGGCCCTCTTATAAAATCAGGAGGTTTGTCTAGTAGGGTCCCACTTGGGTAATTCTGAATCTAATCAGATGGGAAGCCTAAATAACAACCGACTCTTTTGACCAAGACAGAAACAAGGAAGTTTGAGATTTCAAGTTCGTTATGTCAGCAAAGAAGAATGAATTTCATTGCGAAAACAAGGGGCGTTTTTATTTACAAAATGCCCAGGGCGTTTTGTAGCCCTCCCCATACACACATATATATATAGAGGGTCACACTACAAAACTCCCCGGGCGTTATTTGCAAGAAAACGCCCCTTCTTCTAAGCCTATGACAGTGCCATGTCATTCAATCTAAATAAAGATAATGAGATTTAACACAAATGGCAAGTCAGAGATTTGTCTTGTGGCATCCATCGCATTTTTTCACATGGCATCGATTATGTACGTCATGTGTTCAATCATATGGTGGGACTTGCTCATATTAAAATAAGATTTGAAAGATAAATTCATGTAGGAGTCAAGATTCAAGATGAACGATTTGGATTATCATCATGTGAACCCACAGTGCGACCCTTATTTTTGTTGTAAAGGACTTTGCTTAATCCAAATGTGTGCCCCACTTTGCAAAATAAAGAAGGGCTAAAACGGCAACTAAATGACATATTATATCCACGTGAGCAGCTCAAGAGAGTCTCTCTCAAATTCAAATCTCCCATTTCCTCTCTTTCACATCTCCTATTTTCTCTCATACACACTCCTATAATAAAGGTGAGTAAATAAATATGAGTTGGCATACACAATGTGAAGTGGCATTATCTCATTGGACAAATCAAAAGGGGTGAAAACACCCCATTTGAAACTCAAATCAAAAGGGGTGAAAACACCCCATTTGAAACGGAGAGTTTTTGAGAATTTCCTCTCTCTCTCTCTCTCTCTCTCTCTCTCTCTCTATATATATATATATATATATATAGGCATATTCCTATGTATGGTGAGGGACAAACTCAATGAGGCCCACCTAAGGTTCCATTGATCATGGGACTTTGGGGCAATGGAAAGAGTCATATGAGATGAGACCATATATCAAGTTTGAGGTCAATCTCAAGTCTCTAACCCCTTCATCCGTGACCCACAAATTTAACAACTTTATATTAAAGAAAAAATTTTGACCCTCAATCCAACGGTCCAATCCAATCGGATTAATAAAAACTCAATTGATCCATTGTAGTTTATGGGGTTCCATGTGTGTGGGTGATTTGGATGAATCATAAAGTGGCCCCACTATATTGTCCCTCACCATAATGTGGTGAGGGATAGATGTGCATGATTCAAGCACACCACACTCATGACCTAAACTAACCTGTATGCAACTGCAATGAAAGGGGGGTTATACAATTATTCAAATCACTATGAAGTACAGTTCCATTACTAATAAGCCAAATTCCAGACTTCAGAAAACTGTATGCATGGCCCATGGCTTTATATGATATGTTCCTAATTACCTCCATTGAGCCACAGCACCAAAGGCTTCTGTTCCGGCTGTGCCGCCGCGGCCTCGTAGAACCAGTAAAACAGCGCCCTCCCGTTATTCTCATTGACAGTCACATAGCCAGCATAGTGCCGAAAGCCAACGGTCGGTTGTCCCGGCAGGTCGGTCACTTGATCTCCGCTTCCTAACACCCCCTCCTTATCATGATCTAGCCACTGTCCATGTCTTCCCCCAACAACAGGCTCCACCCAAAAGAGAGCCAGGGCCCATATCAAGAGACCCATCGCCTTCACCACAAAACTCACACCCCTCCTCCTCCTCACACCCATCTTTTCACACATCACCTAGCAAGCGTCCACAAAATACTACTACAGTCTACGTACAATAGAGCAACATGTCTATTTATATATATATCCTTTGGATCTTGCCTTCTCTAGACATGACATGGGCCCAAGATCACCGAGGATATAAATGAGTGGTATTAATTAAAAGAGCCCAAATCCAGTCAAAGTTATTTAATTGGCCGGTCCATCGGCAAATGTATTCTGTCTGACATGGATTTTAGTCCGGCTTGGATCATTACTTTCATGGGAGGAGTGAGTGGAGACTCCATTTTTGGGCCTCATGTTGGTTGTTGAAATCACACCCACAAGTAGATTGGTGCTATATATATCAAATCAAGGATCAGAGATTTTCGATTCATTTATCTATATATATACACATACATGAATGAGATTTTGAAGCATTAGCTACACGCAATCTTTCAAAATGCATGCCTTGGATTTGTTAAATTGTTACAGAGGATGGGATCTGTTTTTATGTGTTCAAGATTCCCTTGAGGAGTGTTAGAAAGATACCTTAACTTGACTGAATTTAATTAATTTCTCGAAGATTTATCTTGGTCATGTGATCGCTTATATTTAGAAGCAACTGGAGAAGAACCCCTTTAGGAGTCATGCATGATTGGGAGACCCACCTCCAGGGCGGCTTTAGCTTAAGGCCAACAAAATCAATGCTTTAGGCCCAAAAAAAATAAGGTAAAAAAAGGGCCCCGTAATAGCAGCTGATATTTTTTCAAATTCCAAAAAAAAAAACTTGCTAACTTTCATCCCATTTTTTTATCCCCAAAATATAAGGCCCCATAATAACTCTGTCTTAAGAAGACACAACAAAGATTTTTATGCGCCTTAAAGTGTCATTTATGTCCTATCATATTTCCAAATCTGCCCCTTATATTTCTATGGCTAATAGTCAAATTGATTTTAGCAAACCATTATATTTCTAGCAATCCATGTGCATGAAATATCCACCATACATCCAATCTTGAACACAAGCATTTCTCATTATTTTTATGTATCCCATTTTAATAAGGGCTCATTCATATTTGATCTATGATGTAGTTGTAATAGATCCATAGCATGGGATTTCAGCCCTAATAATATATCTTAAAATTTAATATAAACAATAGGCCCCGCCAGAATTTACTCGCTTGCCCACAGTACATATGAGCACCGTGCATTTGGAACATTCAATAAGATTTATTGGGTTTTTTAGCCTGATGATGTTTTTTTATTTTCCTTCTTTTTCTTTGAGTCTCAGGCGATTTTGTTGATATGGGTTTTGTTTATTGATAATTATTCTAAGTAGGTCATTGAAAATTTAGTATTTTGTTTTGTTTGCGTTCTCAGCCCATATGGTTTTCTTTTTCATTTTTTTCTTCTCTGAAGCGGGGCCTTTCCCATCATTAATTTGGGTTGAGTTTTTGGTGATTCTTATGTTATGAGCTGTGTTTATGTATAATTTTTCAAAGTTGGCTTTTCACGATTTAATGATTTTTGTTTTGTTTGTTTATCATTTTCTCTCTTTGCTAGTTTTCCTTTTTTTGATTGAAAATGATTTGTTTTTCATGTTGAAGATTTGGGTTTTTGTTTGAGGCTTTTGGCGGTAGGTCCTTCATCATTTGCTTTTATAGCCTAAGGTCCACGATATTTTATCGTACCGACGAAAGTCCTCTCATAAAAATGAGGCAGTGAAAAAGACAAAAAAAGCCCATGTACACGTCAGCAAAAGCAGAAATCAGACAAATTTATCTTAGTTTTTCATGTTGGTTTTTTTTGTGGACAGAACAGCTACATCTGAGCCTGTCCACGCTACTGATCAGATAGATCATGATCACAGTGTATGCACTTGCAGTTGCAAACACCATTCTCTAGAAACATTTGGCCCTTTCATTTTTCTTTTCTTTTTAACATGAACATGCATTTCTGATGCAATTCATCCATTGCTCTCCACTTGGGTCCTCCATGAGACCTTGACCCATAGTTGAGCTGGGTTCATGAAGTTAGCGGTCATGATCTTCTGACAGTGGACCCCAAGTGTTCTTTTCAATCCCCAATTACAATTTATTATCTTGGGTCGTCAGTCAAGTTGTGGTGACTTTCCAAATATTGGCTGAGTAGTGGTAGTGGTACCACCAGATTTTGCCCTCCAATTTGGACCACCGACCCTTTTTTTCCATCTCCACCGTCTATTTGACGGCCCTGCTATGATGGTCATGATCATCAGAGAGACACCACAATGTGAAAATCCCTTCCAGTCTAGACTTGTTAGTGATTAGGCAAGCCTTACATTCCGGGCCTACTAAAATAGTTGGTTCTCTTACCAACTCAGATAAATTTGCCAACCAGAAGTTCAGGTAAGTTTGTCGAAAACTCAGATAAATTTGTCAAAACTCAAATAAATTTATCTGAGTTTTGCCAGAAATTAAGGTAAATTTGTTGAAAACTCAGAAAATTTTATCTGAGTTTTTGTCCAGTTTATCAGAGTTTCTAGAAAATTTATCTGAACCCGGCGACACCAAAAGTCAGAATGCGGATAATCAGATTCTAATAAATATTGAAATCCACAACAATAACACTTGATGACCATTATCCAATCGAGAAAAGAGAGAGAGGGAAAACAAGCAAAAGAGCAAACTGCTCTCTTTCAAATCAGTTGTAGAAAGAGATTTGGATAGAGAGAGAATTCAAAACCGTTTCTATCTTTGAAGAAATGAAAGAGAGAGAATCGGAAGTCATGGTGGCGACAAAAGGTGCTCTACAACAATACTCCACAACCATGGAAAAGAACGGAAAATTGAAAATGAGAGAGAAAAAGAAGGAAGGAGTTCTCTACGACAACAAAGAATAAGAGAGAATTTGGCCTAGGAATGAGGGTTGAAAGGGGAAAATTAGTCATGAAAATATATGACGTGGCATATTAAGGACCTTTCACCAAAATATCTCCAGCTGTCTGGACTAGAGACATTAGAGAAATAGTTGTTGTCATTGATGCCTTAAAAGACCGTGCTCAGGGACTATTGGCTAATTTACCCTTTTTGTTTCTCATAGTTTTCACTTTTATTGAAGTCCTACTTTCTTTTAAACCTTTTGTAACTGAAAGATCTTTATAGGGATTTAATGTTCAACAGTCGTTTTTATTGCATATCAAAACCGCTTTCCATCAGTTAAAGATGAACATTGAAACTGTGTCTTTTTTATCTTTTCTTCAACTAAATTGATGTTGAATATTCTTTTAAATTAATAAAATTATGGTAAAGTGTAGTAAAGTAAAGTCAATACAAAAGACAGCTGCTTTAGAGCTCTCTCTCCCACTTTACTTCACAACATACTTCATCTCACCTTACTTTAACTCACCTTTTACCATTATGTAACATCAATCTTTATTTTACTTTTTCACACATATAAACAAATCACTTTTTATTTACCATATAAAACTACAATAAAATATGATAAAGTAAATTCAAACAAAAAGAAACTACTTTACCATTACCTCCCACTTTACTTCACGGCATACTTTATCCCATCTGTACTGTGTTGTGACATTTACTTTTACTTTACTTTACCATATATGTAGACAAATACATCATAATGGATTTGGTCAACTAAAATCTTTACTTTACTCTACCACTTTGTAATCGTCATTTTGAAAGATTTTTATATTGTAGAAAGTTTTCTAGAGGGAGAGCTGTAGGAAAAAATATTGAGCTTTTTTAAAGAAAAGAATATTTTTTTTCAAATTTTTCTAGTGTTACCAAACGTACAAAATTTCCTCTTTGGAAAACGAAAGATTATATTCTATAAAATTTTACTTTCTCGTGTATTCTTATGCATCCAAACAGACCCTAGCCATGTATAATCCCACCTCGTGACAAAATTGGCGAGATATTTCCCCCACACATTCTCCACACTAGGAAAATTACAGAACTACCCATATTTATGTGATTTTACATTATTTCAATTTATGTGATATCACACACAAGTCTCCTGCTAAAAATGGAATAAATCTGTGGTATCACACATCATTTCGATATGTAATCAGCTGCTCTCATCAGCTTATATTTAAGACATTAAAACCACTAATTTCTGAAATTAAGCTATAAGTTTAAAATGTAATTAGAATTTTATCAAACGCTCTAAAATACACGTAGCATTAAACCATTAAAAAAGGCTAATTTTTAGAGTTACCAAACAGGCCCTAAAGTCTTTTATTATAGTAGGATTCTTATTTTCTATTGGCAACTGTCATCTGCTTGATTTAACGTCGGACCCGTAGCCTGTAGGCCACACGATTGTTTACCTAAAAAGAAAGTAGTATTACGTGACTAAAAGAATGTTGTGCCAAGATAATGTGGATATTTTTTTTATTTTGTACTTCTTTAATCTAATTTACTGTTACCGTTAAAAAAAAATAATGTGGATATTTTTAATCCCAAGATTGTTGGTAAAGTAAAGTCCTACATCCTACATGGCCTAAGTAATGCTTTTGGCAAGGCTTCATATACCTGTTTGGGCCTTCTATCTATAAACTTAAGCTTTTGGGTGAGTATATGGTTTCCGTTCCTTGAATTTGTAAAGATTGCACGTGAGGGATGGTGTTGGTAAAGTAAAGTCTCACATCCCACATCCCCTAAATAATGCTTTGTGCAAGGCTTAATATACCTATTTGGGCCTTTCACCTATTGACGTTAAACTTTTGAATTGGTATATGGCTTTTTAATATATATATTTGAGAGTAAGTATATATGGATGCTCATGAAAAGGCATTGTGTGGAGAATCCTAGTCGTCTTTGTTGCCATTCCAAACAAATTGATTTGATTTGGAATTCGATCGTTGAAACATGACTTGGATTCCAACTCTCTGCAAAGTTGAGAAAAACCATAACAACAGCATCAAATGAGACTTTTGCAACTTTTGTCTCTTTCGTAGAAATCCTATCATCTGGTGGCACACCCGCATCCCTATTTGCAGGCACATGTGGCCACTTGTGACCTGTGTGCATCATGATGATGATCATGATCTGTGCAGCTGGTGGTGGGTCCTATAAGACATAATGTGGCATGATGGTCCATGGTCAGAGGGCTTTGGATGGTCCAGACCATCCACTAGAATTATTCTTTCTATGTGTATATTGTGTTAAGATTAGATTAGTCAAGCCATGGTTCTTGGATATGTAACGATTGTTTGTGCCCATTGCCATACTCTGTTTGCCAAGTACTTCTAGTAAATATTAAATACTTCAAATATATATATATATAGAATATTGTATCATAAGTTATTGGTAAGGTTATATTCTATTAAGAGATACCTCTCACGGATTGCATGAGAGGTAACACTTTAAGCCCCATATGGGACCCAATAGGATAAATGCTAATGATGAAAAGGCTTCTCAGTGGACATAATTATAAGAAGAAACAATCATCTCAATCAATCACCACGGCCAATTGATTTAGGAGCCTTAAAGTTTAATAATTTATTAATATACATAGTTTATAAAGTTTAATTCAACTTTATAAAGCTTAATCCAACAATGAGAATCATTCATATTAGTGTCGAATTAGGGTGATGACTAATTCATGGAGGGTTATTAAGTGTGAATGTGTTAGGGGGCAAGTTCGATTTATTATAGACATGTGGTGGCAAAACAACATACCTCCCATGCAATCCATGAAAGGTACCCCTTAGCCGAACATAACCCTCTATTTGTAATAACTAAAATAAGTCATTATTATATGTTAAACTAGGGGTTCTGCAGTCAATTTTGACACACTCATATAATTTTGAATTTCAATCAAAGATGGATGGCAATGGGACGAATTCAGTATTTGCTTGGCTAAATCACCAACTGAGATTTGGATCTGAACGGATTTTTCTTTCATATCAGAAAATGATAATAATAAGATACCCATTGACATCCTCTCTCTCTCTCTCTCACTTCTGCATCTCATGTTAAAGTATCAATACGTTATCTATTCTAAAGGCAATTTGGATAGTGATGCGGATGCGGTTTCAGGACAAATACTACCTTTGAATGTGCTGGTAAAGTCGTTAGACTTATCATTCTTTTCTTTGGAAGATAGAAAAAGTACAAGAGGTTGTCATTGCCGACCTCATCTATAGGTGGAAAACATGACACCTAAGCATAGCTTTTCATCTGAGTGGCACATGACATGAAAACTGCTTCCATCGTGGGTGCTGTGGATTTTATTCTCTTCTCAATTAGGCCACTAGATATTAGATAGGATGTGGTGGGGGAGGAAAATCAATGAGCATGGGAAAAGTGCAAGTGCATGATACAGGTTTATCACATTATCTATCTAGCTGTATGGATGGTTTGCATTGTCATGCCTCCAATAGAAAACTGTTGCCATGTTTGACGGGTGATTATTGTTGTGCCCCACAATGACATTGGCACCACGCAAATATATGCATGATGACAAAGACCTATGCAACAGGCCTCGTGCCTGTGACTCCTGAGTTACTAGGAGAGACATCCGACACAATGTGCCCTGAACAGCAAGTCCGGATCATGTGAGACTTTAACCCAAGAGAAATCCGCAGTTAATGGGGAGGAACTCTGCAGTGGAGGCCACTTATATTGAATTGATATCTTGGCTATTCAAAATTCCCTCTAGGCATATTTGTTCAATGGTTGGATTGGCTCTTTGGATCACGTTTTTCAAATGACAGTCAATCCAATTTATCAAACAATCAATGCACCCGCAGAACAAATTTGTATTGATGTAAAATCAAAGGACATTTATATACATGGAAGGTTCAATCTGGATTTCAATAAGCGGGTCCTATTGTCAAGTTTCACTCAGTGGCAGAACCAGGAAATTTGCATTGGGAAGCTACAGACGAGCAGTTGCATTCTTTCTCATGACACTTATAGACTCAGATAACCCTACAAGCCAACAATATAAAGACTGGCAAGATCCTTGTGGGCTCCCCCTATGAGAAATTCATAAGGCTGTTCGTCGAGGCTCACGTATTCTTATGCCTTAATTAGTCTAAGAGTGGTAAAATTTGAGTCAACCCTTCAACTTGATCTACATAAATGGGTTGGGCTAGGGTCAATCTGCATAACCCGCCAACAATTTAGATCGATCCACATATATAAACTCATTTAAACAATATAGTAGTTCAATAAGTTTGTCTTTAGAATATTTTTCCGAGCTTGTGCTAAGTTTTTTTGGCATGTAAGTTAACTCAAATATAGCTTGAATGTTTAAAATAGATAGGATTTGAGCCAGGTGTCTAGAGGTTGGATTGGGTGAAATAGGTTGTCGCGACCCCGGACCGGGTCACCAACCAAATCCAGGATCGGGACGAAGGATTTATAAAGATAATGATACCAAGTGCATTTGTTCATATGACCATTTCGTACACTGATTTAGAAAGGACATAACATCATCCATGCACGTGATTTTCCACATGTTTCCGCGGTGAGGATATCTCATTCACACAAGTCATTCACAATCAAGATGCGGAAGCGTGTAGCAAATCAAGTTGATAAACCCATTCCATAATACAAGACTGATAGCGCACATATATAAAACATAATATCAGAGTGAGTAATGATCATAAGCATTTTCCAATGTAAAGTTAGAGTTTATACGAAGGTTCAGTTAATTAACCACTCCCCAAAATAAAGTCCAACAAAGGCCAGTAAAACCAATAAAATCCCCAAAAGTATATCAGTCACAATCCCACAATGTGTTTCGCAACTCAAGGCTTGACCCAATGTCTAAATGACATGATCGTCAGCCTGCCTTTCTCCTACTCGTTGCAGCTCTTCGGCCGCCTCCTCTGGCTCCTCCTCGGGGGCAAAGAACTCTAGACCTGAGTACTAGAAGAATGGGTCAGACACGACAGTCTAGCAGGTGGGTGAAAAGATATCAACAGTGAAGTAAATTAAAGGTTACCTTAGGAAAACATTGAAAACTTGCTAAACAGTAATTTTCATGAAACATAATGCATAAGTTATTTGAAAAACCACATATGCAATATAAAACATGTAAAGGTACCAATGGATAGAAAACTGGCAAGATGGCAACCACACGAAGCCAAATCCTCTATCACTAATGTGATGAGAGCACACTAAGGGCGTTGGTCCCGGACACCCAGGTTTGCTTGAGCGAACTTGGCTCTGGTTAGGTTGGCTCGAGCGACCAGAAGGTTGGCTCTAGCGAACTAGTCTTTGGAAGTGGTTCGCTCGAGCGACCGCGAACTACTTCAAAACTGAGTTTTTTGTGCAGCTTCAAGCCTTTCCTTCCTCTCTTTTACAATCCCCATTTGTCACCCATTTATCACCAAACATAGGGGTCTCCTTGCCTCCTCAAATCCCCAAGTCACACATCCACCAATCACTCCATACCATACATCAAATCTCCTTCATTCCATCCCCATTTCATCAAAGAAACCCAATCATCCATGGAGTCCATATGCAAACATAAAACAAGTTTTAACAAAACTCAAATGCATACATTTTACCAAGAAATTAACAAGATAGAAAGACACATCAATATGCACATTTCAAAGTCAATAGAAACCATAGCAATAAGTAAGAGTTAAGCCATCAAAACCATTAATGAAAATCAAGTTTTTCTCACAAACCATGCTACTAATCAAAACAATTCATTCATCCACTTGCCTTGGGTTCCAAAATAGTTAATCCAACTCCTAATCACACTCTCCAAGCCAACAATCACCAAGCTACACAAAACCCCCAAAATACACCCATTTAGAACCCCAAAAAAGCCAAGACAACGAACAAGAGAGAGAGAGAGAGAGAGAACTTCCAATAATGAAGATAGAGCCTCTCTAGGACTAGGAAAGAACATATCTAGAAGTTGGGGAAGATCGCTTACATGGAAGTTCCTCAAATAGAAAGAGTTTTCTCAAGGAAGACCCTATGATGGCTGGGTTTCTCCACAAATGGTGTCAAAGGGAAGCTCTCATGGTGAGAGGAAGAAGATGGTGAGGTCCATTTTCCCATTAGACAAGGGTTGATAGTGGATTGGAGGAGAAGGAAGCAATAAGAACCTAGGGAAGAAACCCTAGAGTGAGCTAAAGTTATTCCTTCCACAAAAGTATAAGGAAAAGAGGATAAGGAGAATGAGCTCACTTTATATACAAAGTGAAGATGGGTCCTATAACTTAACAAACTTGTCGAGCTAAAAACATGGGTTTTCGGGCTTCGGATGAGTTCAACGAAGAAGGGAAAAGTGTTTGTCGAAAAAAACTAGTTTCCAAAGAATATACATTTTGCGGGTTTTGGATACATCGAAATTTGTGTCCAGATTTTGTATAAAAAGACAGTTTTGTCCTCAAAGTTAGAAAAGTCAGGTTTTGGGATCTCGAACGGGAATGGAGTCAACATGAAAGTTGAAGAGGTTAACGAGATAAGTTAAACGGAGCTAAAACACGAATTTTCGGAATCACGGATAATCCCCCATGCTCACGGGAAGTCACTAAAAAGACTCTCCATGAGTCCTATTAAATCAAAAGGGCTCTCCAAAAATCCCCAAAGCTATATGAATGCTATCCTAATCCAAAACTTAAACAAAATCTATTAATCTCACTTAAAGCTATCATGCGACTTAACTAATACTAGTCAAGGTCACTCGGGTCGGGGTCTTACATAGGTTGACATAACCCTCACTGAATGTTGGTTATCTAGGTTATACAGGTCGAGTTAGGTTGACCCATATCGGGTGCAAGCTGAAGTTACGTGTCCTATTATAATAATGGGTCAAATATGGATTGGACTTCAACCTGAAACCTATTGCTAACCCAACCCATTTGAACCTAACCCGACTAGTTTGCCACCTACCACCTCTACTTAAAAATGTACTTAGGTGGGGTGGAGGTGGTAAGTATCTCTCCTATTTAGCTACATCAATAGTAAGAGTTATTTTTAGTTTCAATTTAAATGTCTGGGACCCATTATATAAAGACCTATTATATAGAGACTAGAGACCCATCACATCCAATCCATCCAACTCCTAATGAACCCACTGTCCACATATTTCCTTGATCGGTCTAATAAATGAATAGATTCTTGTCACGCTTTAGACCCAAAAGTCTTACTCCACATCACAATATGAATCATTCATAACAACCGCATCAATAATCATAAGATAACACGCTAGGTCAAATTTAATAATAATGATGATGATGATGATGATGATGATGATGATGGAGCAGAAACATTTCACCTTAATTCACAATTCACATGATACCAAAGTTGGCTTCATATATCCAATTACATCATAAAGTTCAATTAAACAAGTTCAACTATAAAATAAATTAATTCAACTAAAACCAATTACATTCAACTAAAGCTCAAAGGAACGTGCAAGATCTAAAAACAATTATGCTGAAATCTTCAATTTAAAATCAGCAATAGAAAGCAACATTCAAAATCATGCAATCTACTCTTGACACAAATACAGCTAGTTCAAAGAAATAATTACTAAAATGGCCTTAAAACTAAAGATCTTCTGATAAGTAAAAGCCTCCAAGTTGATCATAGATGTGTTCTCTATGATAGAGATGTGGAAGATGTGTTGCGCCTATTCATAAGTTGCACATACTCTGCCCAGATCTGGAACTCCACACCACAAAGTTCGCCATAGCCTTCAATGATGCTTCTTCTTCATTGGAACAATATCTTCTAAGCTTCATTAACTCGTGCAGCCACAAAAGAGAAAGGGATTTGACGCTTGCAAAGCTTAGATTTTCAGTTTTCATATGGACAGTGTGGAGAAAAAGCAATAACAGAATTTTCAGAAATCTTGCTAACGTTGGAATGTGTCCTTAAAGAAACCCTCCACCAGGTCAGTCGCAAAGCCTGTTTCATCACCCTTAATATCTCTCCGACCATCTCTCCATGGTGGGACTTGCCTCCTCGTGTTAAGACCCAAAGCCATGACTTCAAATCCTCTTCAACATGCGGCTAGAATCTCCTAATCTCTACTCGGGAAGGTTACTCTGTTGGCTTCCTTACTGATGCAATATTTAAAGGCCTAATTTAGATAAATGCAGTGGATAACGGGAACATCTTCATAGCTACTACTACCATCATAAAAGAGGCTTTCAAGGACATAGGACAGCTATCAATATATACAAGGAGCAAAAACAATCAGAAATGCTCCTAAGGACCCTCCAAACTCCCCTTGGAGTCAAAGATTTTATGAAAGAAAGCTGGCAATTTTGATATCTGCCTTCAACAACTATGTTTGTGACAAATCTTGAGTCCACATTGTAAGGAAATTACTTTTAGGCCCATTACTTGGACCACAAGTCCTTTCCTTTCTAGAAGTGTGGTCATTATAAGAATTCCGTTTTCATAGGATATATGCTATTAATTACTAAAAACAGTTTCCTAATGAGATATGTTCCATAATATTCTCTACATTGATGGACGGTTGAGATTAAATCTAAAGTAAACCTAATTGGAAATTTGGTCCTCTCTCCACCTATAAATAAAGCATTTTCGTCCATCACAAAGGCTACACACAAAACTCAACACATTAAGGTTTATAGGCAAGGAGAGAGAAACCGAAACCATCCACCCAGCCTCTTCTTCGACGGATCTCAACAACAGCGCCAGACAGCAAGATCGAAAAGCTCTCTGCATCAGGATGTCTGGAGGTACTCTTCAACTTATTTAAGATTAAATCTTGCATGTGACTATCATGTTGTTCACGATCTTAGGGTTCATGTTAACAATGGTATAACATGTGGTATCAGAGAATGGTTTTAGAACACATGATCGTCCATTAATTAGGGTAACTTTTGCATCGCCATAATTGGCAAATATAGATCCGTTTATGACTCTGTTCTGCAACAATTTATCGATACAACTTTCAGCCCCAACGTCGGACAGCCCTCCGGGGCTCGGCCTCTTTATCAGTACTTTTCATATATCAAATTATCTATCATGAATGCATGCAACATATAATGTTTATGTTCATATTAAGCTAATTTTGATCACCATAGTTGTATGCTTATGGTTAGGTCTCACCACAGTGACCCTAACAATTAAACACTGATATTTGGCCCTAATAGTACCATCATGATGTTTACATTACATATTGTTCAAGCGCATGAAACATTTAATTGCCCACAGGTGGATTATATTCATACGTTTGAACAATAATTAAGGAGTGTTTGTTCATAATTAAGAGTAACATCACTCATTAGCACCACCTTGAATATAACGACCTTAGATGGTATAATGTGTAGAAATTATGGTGACTACCCACAGGAGCACCTAAATTTTATGTCGTATATATTCATATCTTATGCATGTGTTGTCTTCTTTTAATTGAAGCCTTATTGTTGTTTCTCTATTACAGTTGTTGCACCCACTAATCTGAATTCGCATGCTACCTCTGTCACTAAGCTCAATGGAACCAACTTTTCAGAATGGAAAGAGCAAGTTGAGTTCACATTGGGGGTACTCGAACTGGATATGGCTCTTCTTAAAGATAAGCCAGCTCCACTCACTGAAAAAAGTACCCCTAAGGAAAAGGTCATCTTTAATGCTTGGGAGAGGTCTGACAGACTAAGCACCATATTTATGCGAATGACTATTGCCACCAACATCAAAACATCACTTCCCAAACCTGAGAATGCTAAGGACTATATGAAGGTCATTGAAGATAGGTTTAAGACTGCAGACAAATCCCTTGCTGGGAAACTAATGGCAGATCTTACAACCATGAAGTTTGATGGCACTCGCTCAATGCATGAGCATGTCATTGAGATGACCAACCTTGCTGCTAAACTCAAGAATTTGGGATTATCAGTGGATGAGGCCTTTCTCGTCCAATTTATCCTAAATAGTTTACCTCCTCAGTACGGGCCTTTCCAAATTCACTACAACACTATTACGGACAAGTGGACAGTGAATGAATTGGCTAACAAACTGGTTCAAGAGGAGGCCAGGCTGAATCAACAAGGTATTAAAGTAGCTCATCTCGTTCAAGGAGCTGGACATAAAGCTGGGAAAAAGAATAATTCAGGCCAGAAAAGAGCACCACCCAGACCTAATGAGGCTAGTCAGAACCCAAGAAGAAAAAGAAGGAAGACGTATGCAGATTTTGCAAGAAACCTGGACATTTTCAGGCAGACTGCATTAAACGTAAAGAATGGTTCAAAAAGAAAGGTAACCCTATGGGTTTCGTAAGTTATTTCGAATCAACTCCTACTTATGTTTCTTCTGGTACTTGGTGGATTGACACTGGTGCTAATGTTCATGTTTCCAATTCAATGCAGGGATTCCTTACGATCCAAACCATAAACCCAATTGAGAACTTTCTTTTTATGGGGAACAAAGACAAATCTCCAATTGAAGCTATTGGCACTTTTCGTCTTGTTTTATATAGCAGTTATCAGTTAGACTTATGTCAAACTCTTTATGTTCCGTCTATTTCTCGTAATTTGGTTTCTGTAAGCGCACTTGATAAAGTTGGTTATTCGTTTGAAGTAGGAAATGGTAATTTCAGTTTATTTAAAGATTCTAGTCGCATTGGTTCTGGAATATTAATTAACGGGCTATACAAGTTACATCTTAATAGTCCATTTACTGAAACCCATCTTACCCTGCATTCTAAGGAAACAAAACGAAAGTCATCTAAAAACGACTCTTATCTCTTGTGGCATAAAAGACTGGGTCACATATCCAGTGAAAGAATCAAACGATTAGTAAAAGATGGTGTCCTTCCGGATCTAGATTTTACTAATATTACAGTATGTGTGGATTGTATTAAAGGCAAAACAACAAAACACACAAAGAAATGAGCCACAAGAAGTACTCAGCTTCTTGAAATAATTCATACAGACATTTGTGGACCTTTTGATGTTCCAACCTTTGGGGGAGAAAAGTACTTCATTACCTTTATTGATGATTACTCACGTTACTGTTACCTATACTTGTTGCATGACAAATCTCAGTCTGTGGATGCTGTACAAGTATTCATTACTGAAGTCGAAAGGCAACTAGATAGAAAAGTGAAAATCATAAGGTCAGATAGAGGTGGTGAGTTTTATGGTAGGTATGATGAAACAAGACAGCATCCTGGACCTTTTGCAAAACTCCTCCAAAAGCTTGGAATTGTTGCCCAATACACAACGTCTGGTTCTCCATGGCAGAATGGTGTAGCTGAAAGGCGAAATCGTACATACATGGAAATGGTTAGATCCATGATGAGTCATGCCAACTTACCTATATCCTTGTGGATGGATGCTCTACGCACAGCTGTTTATATCTTGAATAGGGTTCCCAGTAAGGCAGTTCCAAAGACACCTTTTGAACTGTGGAAAGGATGGAAACCTAGTTTAAGACATCTCCAAATTTGGGGTTGCCCAGCTGAGGCTAGAGTCTACAATCCACATGAAAAGAAATTGGACCTTAAAACGATCAGTGGTTACTTTATAGGTTACCCAGAAAAGTCCAAAGGATTTAGGTTTTACTGTCCTAACCATAGTACGAGAATTGTTGAAACCGATAATGCTAGATTCTTTGAAAATGGTGAAATCAGTGGGAGTAATAAACCTAAAGATGTGATCATTCAGGAAATCAGGGTACCTATCCCTTTACCCTCTATTCCGAAAGATGTTGGAAATCCTCCCGTTGTAGAACCATTTAACAATGAGGAAAATCCAATAAATGATCAACAACTCCATAATGAGATTGTCACCAATGAACATATGGATGAAGCACCAGAGGAACCAGCATTAAGAAGGTCTCAAAGACAAAAGAGATCAGCTATTTCCGATGATTACATGCTTTACCAAGTAGAATCTGAAGAAGGGACAATTAAAGACCCGGTTTCTTATTCACAAGCCATTAAGGATGTTAATTCTAGTAAATGGATTGATGCCATGAAGGAAGAATTGAAATCTATGGATGAAAATCAAGTATGAAAAGTTGTTCAATTGCCTCCATGACACAAACCAATTGGCTGTAAATGGGTCTTCAAGACCAAACGCGACTGCAAAGACAATATTGAACGACATAAAGCTAGACTTGTTGCCAAAGGTTTTAATCAGAAAGAATGCATTGATTATACTGAGACTTTTTCCCCTGTGTCCAGGAAGGATTCTCTTAGAATTATCATGGCATTAGTAGCTCATTATGACATCGAGTTACATCAAATGGATGTGAAAACTGTCTTTCTTAATGGAGACTTGGAAGAAGAAGTCTACATGCGTCAACCTGAAGGCTTCATAATTGAAGACCAGGAAGACATGGTTTGCAAACTTAAGAAATCAATATATGGACTGAAGCAAGCTTCGAGGCAATGGTACCTAAAGTTTCATGAAATCGTTACTGCCTTCGATTTCAAAGAAAACATAATTGACCTTGCAAATACCTTAAGATCAGTGGGAGTAAGTTCATATTTTTGGTTCTGTATGTTGATGACATATTACTGGCCAGTAGCGACCTTGGTCTATTACATGAAACAAAGGATTATCTCTTTAAAAACTTTGAAATGAAAGATATGGGTGAGGCTTCCTATGTGATAGGAATAGAAATATTCCGTGACAGGTCACTTGGTATTTTGGGATTGTCTCAACAAGCATATATTGACAAAGTTCTAGAGAAATTTGGCATGATGACATGTTCCTCTAGTCCTGTTCCACTGCATAAAGGAGACAGGCTTGATCTTACGCAGTGTCCACAGAACGAATTGGAACGTAAAGAAATGCAAAACTATCCTTATGCTTCTCTTGTAGGAAGTTTGATGTATGCACAGGTCTTTACTAGACCTGACATTAGTCATGCTGTTGGCATGCTGGGTAGATTTCAAAGTAACCCAAGAATCACTCATTGGAAAGCTGCAAAGAAAGTACTGAGATACCTCAAGGGAACAAGGAATTATATGCTCACATACAGAAAATCAAGTCACCTACAGGTGACTGGTTATTCGGATTCAGATTTTGCTGGATGTCCTGACACCAGACTTTGCACTCTTGGCTATGTGTATCTCTTATGTGGAGGAGCAATATCATGGAAAAGCCAGAAATCCGAGTTGCTTTACACATCCACCATGATGGCTGAATATGTGGCATGTTATGAGGTTGCAATTCAAGGAACATGGTTGCGTAATTTTATCACTCAGTTTGGAGCCTTGAGTTTCATCTCTAAGCCATTAACTATTTACTGTGACAATGACGCTACAACCTTTTTCTCCAAGCATGACAGGATATCTAAGGGATCCAAACACATGGACCTTAAATATCTATCACTGAAGCAAGATGTTAGATTACAGAAATTTGTCATTGAGTCTATACGTACAGATTTCATGGTCGCAGACATATTCACGAAAGGACTACCTCCAAAGACTTTTCAGGGACATACTGAAAGCATGGGTCTTCAAGATAGTTCTTAATTATCATTTTCTGCCTTTTTATTTCTATACTTGTATTTGACATTTATTGAGCTCTTAATGCAACTCTACATCTACTATTTCTGTTTTTTTCCATTGTGTACATAATTATGTTTGGATAAATGATAAACAGAAACAGTCTTTAAACAAAGACATTATGAGACCATTATGTAAATCTCATCTTATGGTCTAGTTATGACGGTTGTAAATGACGTAGTACATGGAAGTAAACATGTTGCAAAATAATATGTGCACGCCATGACTCCCATTAACAACCGAATTAGCCAAGACACTTATGCTAACCGACTAAAGCAGTATTTAGCATATAATGCGCGCCTTATGATTCCTAAAAATGAAAACATTAATGGATCTTCCTATTGACCAAGTGGGAGACTGTAAGGAAATTACTTTTAGGCCCATTACTTGGACCACAAGTCCTTTCCTTTCTAGAAGTGTGGTCATTATAGGAATTCCGTTTTCATAGGATATATGCTATTAATTACTAAAAACGGTTTCCTAATGAGATATGTTCCATAATATTCTCTACCTTGATGGACGGTTGAGATTAAATCTAAAGTAAACCTAATTGGAAATTTGGTCCTCTCTCCACCTATAAATAAAGTCTTTTCGTCCATCACAAAGGCTACACACAAAACTCAACACATTAAGGTTTATAGGCAAGGAGAGAGAAACCGAAACCATCCACCCAGCCTCTTCTTCGACAGATTTCAACAACAGCGCCAGACAGCAAGATCGAAAAGCTCTCTGCATCAGGATGTCTGGAGGTACTCTTCAACTTATTTAAGATTAAATCTTGCATGTGACTATCATGTTGTTCACGATCTTAGGGTTCATGTTAATAATGGTATAACACACATCTCCTTGGAATAGAGTTGCAAGGCACCTAAAGAATTTTAACACAATCAACAGTGACGACAGCTGATCCTTTTGTTTAATTTTATTCCTGATTCTTGGAGTTGCCTTTTGGCTCTTGCTTTACCTAGCCCAGGTTGTGGGCTTCTTTAGCTTGGCCCGAGCTATGGGTATTTTTTGGTTGACCCACTCGTGGATCTTTGGTGTTTTATCCCCCTAGGGTGCTTCGCATCTTTGCATTGCAGCTAATGGGGAGCACTGCCATATTCTTTATTTCATTCACCTTTAGGAATATACTTACCATTTTCTATAAAAAAAAATCAATATTGAGTACTAATCTACAAAACTCAATCCCTCAATCCAAAGGGTCCGAGAATCTCTCATCAGGATCTCCTGCCTCAAAATCTGCAAATAATTAAATAACAAGTCAAAACAAGTACTAATCTACATGAGAAGAGCAGTTTAGAATATACAAATACAACTCTAAACAAGTATGTTAGAAGACAGACATGGTGTAAATCAAAAGCAAAATAGAGTATGAATAATGAATTTCAGTTGTTAACTCTAGATGTAATAAATTTTCAAAATATGTAACACATAAGTTAATATACATCAAAATAAAAACCAAGGCACATCTCCATGCGGCACCAATGTTACTTGGTACATGGGATTTAATCGGGATTTGAATGGTTGGAATTCATAAAGGATTATGATTTTCCTATCAAGTACATACCAAGAAAGGGTAATGTTGTGGCGGATGCCTTGAGCAGAAAATCAGCTACCCTGGCAGACTTAAATGGTAAATGGTTTGTAATGGAAGAGTTCAAAAATTTAGATGTGACTATGAAGATAAATGGCGCTCAAGTGGCACTAGCAGCAATGTCGGTTTTCAAACCAACCCTGATTTTAGGGCTGCACAAAAACTCCAGTATCACCGCAACACCGAACCGAACCGACCGAACCGGGCTGTTCGGATCGGTTTATAGTAGATTGGTTCAGTTAACGGTTTAAAAATCATAAAAACCATTTACATCGATCGGTTACCGGTTTGAGCCCACGGTTAACCGCTTAAACCGAACCGACCGTATGTAGTAACTTAAGTATTGCTTTTTTACTATTTTAGCCTTAGGGTTTCGTTTTTTACCACTTTCAAAGTTACATTCCACAACTCCATTCTCACATGAACTCAACCATCAACACTGCCTCAGTGCATCTCCTCTAATCTCTCAAATGCCTTTTGATACTTCATTGCAGATGGAGGGATTACTGTACTGCGTGTTTTCTTTCCATCATAATTTCTACCTCGTTTCAATGAAGTTTTTATCAGAAGGCTGCACTCTTGAGAATACTAGAAAAGCCAGTAGAGCCTAGCAAATTTTGATGGTTGGTTTTTGTCTCACCTAACCAATGTGTTAAGAAACCTTCATTTCTGAAAAATACAGTGTGTTTTAATACAGATTCCATTTGTGTGTGACTTTTCTTGACATGAACTACTATCTATTATAATTCCAAATGGTATCATGTGGAATGAATTTTTCACTGCAATCTTTTTTTTTTTTTTTTTTGTGCTTGCGTTTAGTCCAAACCAAACTCTCGTTTTCGAGTAGAATTATTTTTTATGTACGTTTAGATCAGTCTGGAATGCTGGATTTTTATGTTTGCACTAAACATTGGAATAAATTCAAATGATGGGGTATCATCATTTTGTAATTTTAAATGTCTGATTTTCAAAAAAATAAAATAAAAAACAACGGTTTAACCGACCAAACCGAACCAAACCATTTGGTTAAGTTCGGTTCGGTTTAAGCCCTCTCCATTGGTCAGATCGGATCGGTTAATTAAAAAGCCGACAGATTCGGTTTGGTTATTGGTTTTAGTGTTAAACCGATCTGAACCGCCCATGTGCAACCCTACCTGATTTAGCAGATCAAGGAGCAGCAGTTTATTGATCCAAGATTGGCCAAGATTCATGGTAATATTGCAAATAAACCTGACTTTTGGTTGGAAGATGGAGTCCTCTATTTCAAGGACAGGCTGTGTGTACCAACTATAATTAAGGATACTGTGTTAGCAATTTTGACAGATGCTCATTATGCAAGATATGCTATGCACTGTTACACCCCAACCCAATTTAATCCTGGTTAGTATTAATTAAGCATGTCTTCGCTAACTTAATTATATTTGATTGCTAATTATGGTAATTAGTGTTTATTAGTCTTTAGAGACTGAGTTAGTTGAGTCTTGAACCCCGAATAGGTGAGTTAGAATAGAATTGACTCAATTGAGTTAAGTCAAGGGCTTTTTCGTAATTATCGATTTTCGCATTCTGCATCATTTGCACGTCACTTTGGCATCATCGTGTGTATTTCAACGAGTATGTCAATTCTCGTAATAGACCCTACTTCATTTGATCAACCGATAAGTATTTGGACCTTCATTTGACTTAAAATGAAAATAAACTAATTGGAGTGGACTTTCTTGCAAAATGTCACACTCACCCCTTATATATATAACCCTATTCCCCTTTCTTTCATTCCTTTTCACCTTGTTTTCCCTCTACTATCTTTCTCTTCTTCTCTTCTCCTCCAATCCTCTTCTCCTTCAACCACTACTAAAGAGTTAGTGCTTGTGTCTTGGGAGCTAGGAAGCCTTCATCTTCATCATCATCTTCTTCAACCTTCTCCTCTTTGTGGGCAAGAGAACCACCACCACCATCTTTTACCCTTCTCAACTTCATACTTCTTGTAGAGGTAAGAGCCAAGACACCTTCTTTTGTGTATTAGGAATTGCATTAGAGTCAATGGACTCTTGGACAAGCATTTATGCAGATTCATGTGTTTTCCATGTGTTTATTGTGATTAGGGTTTGGATATTTTGGGGTTTTTGGGTTTTCTTGGTTCAAGTGTGAAGAAAGCTTTGGAAAGCTCTTAGGAGGCAAGTATAAGCATAATTTGGTTTTGCATTTTGTTCTATTTCATTGATTCAAGTGATTCTTCTTAATGTTCTTAATTTCTTGTGTCAATGAATGGATTGGCCCTATTTTATATGATTTGATTATGAATGGATGGAGGAGTTATACCATGTTCATGGGGAGCAGGAAGGCTCTATTTATGTAGGTGTGAAGTGGAAATGGAGTTAGAATTGAATGGAAGAAGGAACTAAAAAGAATTCCAAGTTCAGGAATTCTGGACAATTCGCTCGAGCGAACTGCCATTGAAGCTTTAGGTTGAGCGAACAAAATGGACCGCTCGAACTTTCACCTCTCTTGATGGGTCCGCTCGAGCGAACCTGGGTCCGCTCGAGCGACCTCACCTCCCGAAGACACCGCTCAAGCGAACAAATGGGACTCGCAAGCGAGTAAACCTCTGGAAGGGGTTCGCTCGAGTGAACTTAGGGTTTTATGAGAGAATTATGAGAGCAGACCTTAAGGTGAAGATAGTGTTTCATAAGGTGCTTTTTATTGTCCTTCAATACATCTAATGTAGTAGCTCCATGATTCAAAATCTTACATTCTGATGATCGAGACAGATCACACTATCTCATAGTAATCAAAGCGATACAACCTTATCAGATGAGATGCATAGTTTCATCACTGGTTGTGAAGATATTTAAGTATAAGATTTGTGACACATATTTCCAGTATATATATCTCATCCATACACATATATCACATCTAATATACTAATGGGACCCGGTTCATCTCGTGAACCATCACGTCATATGTATCGGCTATGTGCATAAAATAATGAAACACCATTCATCTCATGAAAATAAAGCATGACTTTATTGTTAAGTAAATAAATAAATTAATTTATTACATCATCTGATAGATTGAGACCATACAAGCTAACACTTACGATTGCCTAATCATCTAAGCTAGGGTTGTAAACTAGTCGGTTCCGGTCCGGGCCCATGGTGGACCCGAAACCGGAACCATTAAGGAGAAAATGGAATCGGATTCAGACCCGAAACCGTTTCGGAACCTGTTTCTTGGCTCCGAAATCAGAACCAGAAACATATATGGGAAGGGTCCAGGTCTAGGTAGAGAATGATATTAAAAAAATATGGTTTTTAGAAGAAATTTTCAAAACTTTAGGTAGTATGTCGGGTCTCTGATGTACGGGTCCGAACCAAGATAGATCCGGACCTTTACCTATTTACTTATTCGGACCTAAATAAGGACCCAAACACAATTTTTAATCGGTCGAAACCTCCGAGTAGTCAGATAATCGGAACCATTTACATTCCTAATCTACGCCCTGCACAAACATTAGACGGGAACAGGTAATACGGCCAGGCCCAAACATTAAACGGGAACGGGTAATACGTCCAGGCCCATTGATGTGCGTACTCCGGTTGCCATCTCTTTCTCTCTCTCTCCTGCTTCGTTGGGTTAGGGTTTTGGGCTTTTAGCTGCCACTCTCAACTCCCAAGTCACCTGCGTGTTACAGAGTCTCAGGTAAAATGCTCTCTCTCTCTCTCTCTCTCTCTCTCTCTCCAAAAAAAAAATTAGCGTCCTTTGCAACTAACATCTAGGTATTAGATTCAAGGGTCTCCAATTACATATGAAAAAAGAGGGCCCTTCCAATTACCAGCATGAGATCTTCTCTTCTCTAAAATGCAACAGATCAGTCTGATTACAAACAGATACCCCCATCAATCTCTACTGTAGCAGGAGATTTCATCATCTTTGTATGGTTTGATACCTGTTGGTGGGCGTTGTATGTAACGTGAACTTTAATTATGCATATCAAGTTTATGTTTTAATGCTTCCAAGATGCATTGATAAAACATATGATGTGATTTGTTTTGTTTTGTGTAGGAATTAGCTAGGGAATTGGGGATTACAAACCAACACTGTAATGTTAGCAATAAATGGATTCTTTATACGCCTTTCGGGTGCATATGTAATCAGTACATATTTTTTGATTGATGCATATGTATCGCTTGTGAACGAACAAACGGACCCATAGTTTGATTTGGACATTGGATTGTTTGGCTTATTTTCAGTTTACTAACTAATTCTCAAGAAAATCTTGAGTTACTTGTATCTTATATCTTGCAGTATGATGATGTGAGACAAAGGGTAATGCATTAAAATTTCTTCTCTCTTATTGCAATATTGAGTGTTGAATTTGTCACTTCTTTCATCATTATCATTGAATCAAAAAGCCTTGTCCCACTTATCTGGGGTCGTCTTATTAGTACTTAGTTACGATGATGTCATATTTTGATGCTTGTTGTCCAACTGGACCTATTAACTAGAGCAACACTTTTAGCACTCTGTATCTGTTCCAAGTTTCAAAACCTTCATCCTATGGTCCTACCATCTCATTTTTGTTTTTTTATTTTTTCCTTTCCATACACGTCCTAATTAGAACAGTTATGTTTCTCTGAGAAACAATATATGAGCCAAATATGTTAGTAACTGAAGTTTTTTTTTTTTCTTGAAAAGCTTCGTATGTTGGTGGTATACACAGGTACTTTTATCAGCCATTCCAACTAAAGTATCGGTTGATATCTCAATCCTTATTCATCTATATTTAGGAAACAAAGAAGACTTATTGTTATAGTGGCAATTAGTTTCAGTTTGCTGATATATAGTGGTTTCAAGGCTTGATCTACATGAACTGATATATGTATACATACATACAAATTTGTATAAATCATAAACCTTGATCTCTTTTCTGTCTTTTTTATTTGGATCACTGATCAGTTTCTTATTAATTGTGCACACAGGAGGATTTGGTATAGAGATGTGTCTGAAGTGCTGAAGTTAAAATCCTTGCAAATTATCTCTTCTCTTGTATAACCTTTCATTCCATTTCCATGAGAAAAGCTACACTTACAAGGATTCTCTCTTCTTCTTCTTATATAATCCCTCGATTTCCAGAAATCCCCTTCCCTCCTCTTAACAGCCACGGTGGATCCCTGCCCTCTCCATTGACAGCATCAAGACCCTCCTCTGTCTTTGTCAATCCTCTATCCAGTAATGTAACTACTTTTCTCCCTCCTCCTGAATGGATAGAACCCTTCATTGATATCTCTGATCTCACAATTCAAAACCCTAGAAATCTCCAACCAGCCCCGTGGATCGATCGCATCACCAACCTATTGCAAGATTCTCCGACAATGGAATCTGATCTCAACAGCTTCTGTCATAGATTTCTCATCCGGCTGTCACCCAACTTTATCGCTCATGTTCTTGGATCTACCCAGCTCTCAAAAATACCTAAAGTTGCATTTCGATTCTTTCGATGGGCCGAGAAGCAAAAAGGTTATACTCACAAGCTTGAATCTTATGTTTTTCTGATTGACCTCTTATCATCATCAGCCCAAGATTCAGAGGTAATCCGAACATTGGTTGCCGAAATCAGGGATAGGGGATTTGTAATGACATCTTCCACAGCAAACTCTTTAATACGAAGCTTGGGGGTTATGGGGATGGTGGAAGAATTATTGTGGGTGTGGCGTTGGATGAAAGAGAATGGAATTGAGCCGAGCCTATATACTTACAACTTCCTGATGGATGGGTTAGTGAATTCGATGTTTGTTGATTCTGCTGAGCAGGTTTTTGAGGCTATGGAAGCTGGGAAAATCCAACCGGATATCGTGACTTACAATATATTGATTAAGGGTTATTGTAAGCTGGGAAAAGCTCAAAAGGCAATGGATAGATTTAGAGAGATGGAGTCGAAGAATATCCATCCGGATAAAATAACTTATTTAACTTTGATTCAGTCTTTTTATTCAGATGGCGATTTCGATGCGTGTTTGGGTCTTTATAACGAAATGGAGGAAAAGGGCGTGGAAGTACCATCTCATGCTTACAGTTTGGTGATTGGTGGGCTTTGTAGAGTTGGGAAAGTGATTGAAGGATATGCTGTTTATGAGAGTATGGGTAGGAGGGGTTGTAAAGCCAATGTGGCGATTTACACGGCACTGATTGACTCGTTTGCAAAAGGAGGTGATGTGGAGGAGGCGATGAAGCTTTTTGAGAAGATGAAAGACGAGGGATTGGAGCCAGATGAGGTCACCTTTAGTGTCGTTGTAAATGGGTTGTGTAAGGCTGGGAAAATGGAGAAAGCTATGGAGTGTTTCAAATTTTGTAGAGAAAATGGTGTGCCAATTAATGCTGTCTTATATTGTAGTCTTATTAATGGCTTTGGAAAGGGTGGAATGGTGGATGAGGCAGAAAGGCTTTTCGAAGAGATGGAAGAGAAGGGATGTGTAAGGGATTCATACTGCTACAATGCACTAATCGATGCCTTTGCAAAAGCAGGAAGGATCGACAGTGCATTGTCACTCTTTAAGAGAATGGAGGATGAAGGCTGTGATCAGACAGTTTATACATACACCATACTTATTGATGGCTTGTTCAAAAAACACAAAAATGAGGAGGCATTGAAGTTTTGGGAAACTATGATTGATAAGGGGATCACTCCCACTCCTGCTTCTTTCAGAGCTCTCTCTATGGGGCTTTGTCTTTCAGGAAAGGTTGCAAGGGCTTGCAAGATACTGGATGATCTGGCTCCAATGGGAATTCTTCCAGACTCGGCTTTTGAAGATATGATTAATGTATTGTGTAAAGCAGGTCGTGTGAAGGAGGCTTGCAAGTTGGCAGATGGAATCATTGATAGAGGCCGCGAGATACCTGGAAGGGTTCGGACAGTTCTGATCAATGCCTTGAGGAAAGCAGGTAATGCTGATTTGGCGATCAAGTTACTGCATAGTAAGATTGGTATAGGATACACTAGGTGGGGTAGCGTCAAAAAGCGTGTGAAGTTTCGAAAACTTTTAGACAGCTGATTCTTGTTTTGGGTACCAGAACTATAGGCTAAGTGTGTGAATTATCATCATTGCCAACCAATATTTATCTTAACAAAATCAGAATTACTGAGCTTCTACAATTTGGTGGAATTTTGATCTTTCCACATTGGGAGGCTTTGATAATTGTTACAGGGGAGTCTACCTCATATTTGCTGAAGCTCAACTTTGGTGCAACTGCATGCCTTTTCCTAAGAGCCTGAGGGCTGGTGATAACTGGATGTCTAAAAGTTTCAGAAACTTTTGACAGTTGAGTCTTGTTCATGGGTTTCAGGATTTAAGGCTAAGTGTCTGAATTACCTTCAATGCCAACTGGTATTAATCTCAATATCAGAATCACTGAGCTTCTATGGTGGATTTTTTTTTCTTTCCGCACTTGATGGCTTTCATAGTTGATGGAGGGGAGTCTACCCCTTTCTGGCTCAAGGTCAACTTTGATAGCAACTGCATGTCTTTTCCTAAGATGGAGAGAACTTGGGGCTGGTGTCCTAGATAGAATCAATTATTCTTGCTTTTGTATAGATTTAGTTGAAATGGAAACTACAGATGAGGTGGATGTCATGCTATAAAACCAAGCTCATTGACGATATGGATTGAAAGAGAGGCTCTATGGCTCAAATGGGGACCCTCTATCTCAGCTCTTTTCCTCCGAACTCTATAATAAAAAACAAGCCAATGAAATGCTGGTAAAAGTTGCAAAAGTTTTTGCTATAATTATAGGTTATTTATGACTTTTGCCTACTGTAATGTATTTTGTACTTGTATCCAATTTCAATAAGAACTCTATTTAACATGGACCAATTGTGGGGGCCTTGTGAGATTTGATTTCATGTTTTTTTTTAAAAGGTGCTTGTAAGGACCTTACGCCTCACTGTGCTAACCACTTTTCCCAAAACCAATTGGTGGTGGGAAACGGCAACACAATGGCATTAAGACCGAGGGGGTATGAACGGTCATGAACATCGTCAAACGGGCTAATGCTGTTTGACGCCATCTCCCAGCACTGAATTGCGTGCCCAGATGCTAACAGTGCTTTTTTTTTTCCCCACCAGTAGAAGGGAACTTTTGTTATATGAAACAAAATTTGTGCAGTGTGACCACCTTCTTTGAAATTGAATGGATACCTTTGGGTCATGAACTGAAATCTCGTTCTCATTATAGTGATATTGGGCTCCTGGCCAATTGAAGGCTTGTCAGAGATCCAATACTTTCATGAAAGATAAGCCACAATATACAAGTTTGCTCGACAGTCAAGGAAAAAAAATGCAATGGCCAGAGGGGGGTTCCATTATATGTCATTGGAGAATAAGTTTGATGTGGTGCAGCTAATACATGTCAACTGGTGTCTGTATAAGCAATGTAAGCATGTGCTGTTATGGCCTATTGGCTATTGCCACTTCGGTGCTTGGCGCATGTTACAAGGATTGGAAGTCTAAGCAGGCATTTGTCTATTTAGGACTTGTCTTACATGACTACTATTGTTAATACTTTGAATAATAACTTGGTAATTTTTCCCTTATAGTCTCTCAATCCTAATGGTTAGATTAAAAAAAGGTACAAGAACATTTTAAGGATTAATCTTTACAGAAGTAGATAAGATCCATGGAAAAAAAAAAAAAAGAAGACAAGAAAATCGGATTCAACCAATTTCGAATCCCATTTTCTTGCAGGACAGACAGTTTTTCAATTGCACCTCCCCCACCACCCAAACCTACTCTTCAGAATCTAAAGCAACACTTTAAACAGATTTTTTTATGCATGAAGGATACATATGATACCAATTCTGGTCAAATAGACAATGAAAAGCACTGATTAAACCTAAACAACATAAAGGCAGAGACGATTACACTTCATTAAAACAACTCCTACTGACATTCAACATCATATGACCCTTAAATAACTTCATACTCATCAACAAAAGGACGCCTTACACATTCAAAAGGGGCCAATAAAACCCATTGAATGATATAAGCATAAGCAAATCATTGTACCAACTTGTGCTGTGTGCGAAAACAATTGAAAGCCCTAGGTTCAAAGCTAAAGCATCAAGTAACATGGGAGTGATCACAAAGATATCAATTTAATACAAGATAGAACACATGCCTCTAGATCAATCTAGCAAACAGCACCAAACCAGCAAAGATACTATAGAACTAGCCTCTATTCTTCAAGACAAATTTTACAGTACCTTTTTTGCAACAGCATCAGTCATTATGCACTTAGACAGGAAAATTATATCAGTCATTCGTGACAATTCCTTTTGGGATGTTCCTATTCTGTCCTCTGCTTCATGGTGCAGGCAAGGTATTCTAGCCATGAGAGTGCAGGCTCGTTTTTCTATGCCCTTTTGGACAGATTGTTGGTTAGATGGGGGCAACCTTATTGATTAATTTGGCGACTGAGCAGTTTATGACCTTGGTATGCGCAGGCATGTCAGAGTCTCTTCATTTATTCATCATGATACCTGGCTTCTATGTCCTCCTTAGTCCTTCCTCACAAAGAAGACACTATTCCTCAGGTGAGCTCATTACCATTTGGAGGAGAATACAAACTTAAGTTTATCCAGTAGAACAATACCGAGATGAAGTTATTTGGACTTCGGAGGAGAATGACTCATTCTCTCTCAAATCTGCCTATCTTATGCTTACCAACCAGATTGGTCAATCTGTGTCCTGGATGTCTTATATCTGGTTTAAGGGGCGCATTCGTAAGAACTTTGTTTGTTCTTGGATGATGCTTCTTGGGTGCTTGAAGACCAAGGCATTTCTTTTGCAGCAAAACATTCAATGTGATTCCAATTGTGCTCTGTGTGTTGCTACTTGAGTGTCAGGTGAGCACTTAATTATTCATTGCCCATTCTCTATGCATATTTGGAGAGTATTACTTTAGAAGCTTTGCCTTACTTCAGTGGCTTTCAACAACTATATTGAGAAGATAGAATCTATCACCTTGAGGACTGATCAAAATCATAGAGATCTCCAAATCCTGGTGAGATTGGTTTTTTTGCATTTGTGTGGCACATATGGCAGGAAAGAAATGCTCTGATTTTCTGAGCTATAAGATTATGAGTTGGCAGCCTGTAAGATTTCGAGTCCATAATCAACTTCGTAGTCGAATTATTTTTCTGGGCCTTAATCTTCCAGATGGTATTATTTGTCACTGGGATTTACCACCTGATTGTAGTCGGTATACTGCTCCTGCTGTGCGACCTCTGCCTCTTATGTTATATTAATTCCGATGATGATTGGTATTCTGTGGACTGATTTGGGATGACCTTTTTATGTTGTCTCCTTCAATGTTAATGATCTCTTTCAGGATATGCAAATGATTCTTGATCTCATTCCCCTGCATGTCACTCAGCTGTGCTTTGAATTGGATGATACTTTGTTTAAGATTGTGAAAAATCCATTACTCTCAGATTGGCAGTCTTGTCTTCAAGCTCGTCAGGTGCATGGTGCTATGCAAGCACGAAGACATTCTCAGATATCCCAATCTCTCAGTCTTCATGACACAGCCTTAAGAGAATTAAAGATCTGTATGTTCCAAAATTCTTCTCAGAGATGGAGCTCCTTCAATTGATTGAGCTTTACATTGTGCTTTTTGCTTTTGCATGGGTAGTGGGATTTGTTTGTTTGATGCCTGGATGTGGGTGTTTATTTGCGTAAGTCTAATTTTGGACCCTATTTTATTTTGCCTTACTCCATTTATTGGAGTTTAGGATTGTTGTAAATTTAGGTTTTCCCCTCTTAAATAGAATCATTCTTACTATTAAAAAAAAAAAAAAACAACCTTGGCCATTTCCAAACCAAAAGAGAGAAGAAAAAAAAGAACCTTGGTCTGATACTCTTACACCATGATATGCCATCCTGCAGAAGGAAGAAGCATGGAGAAAAATTGAGGAAGAATGATATGGGAAGTGACAGGAAAAGATGAGTAAAGGTCCTGAGCAGTTACTGGCCGCACACTCATTCTATGCCATATTACAAGCTATACAGATTACATGGAATGGTGCACTCACAAATCACAGTACCTTTTAAGTAAGTATGTTAGTTACACTTGAGATCAATTTAAAGCTCTCTACTTCGGATGGCACTCATTTCTCTTACCTCAGTTGCTAACTTGCTATAGGCAGGTCGTTAGAAATCTTGTCTACTTGACTATCACTCAGCCTGACATTGCCTTTCCAATCCAAGTGGTTAGTCTTGTTTGTTGGGCTGCTATCTTGTGGATTCTGCGCTATCTTTGTTTGTTGGGCTGCTATCTTGTGGATTCTGCGCTATCTTAAAGAAACAATGAATCATGCCTCCCTCTCCGATTCTAGCTCTCTCCAGCTCACTGCTTACTCCAACTCTGATTTGGGCAGGATGTATTGACATACACAAATCTGCTATATCTTTTTGCATCTTTCTTGGCTTCTCTCTAATCTCCTAAAAGAACAAGAAGCAATCATTTGGTTCTGGCTCTTCTACTGAAGCTGAATATCATGCCTTAGTTCACATTACAACTAAGGTTATTTGGCTTCAATGATTGCTTGCTGATATGGGTATTTACTTAAGCGCTCCAACTCCTCTACATTGTGACAATACAAGTACTCTCCAGATTGCTCAGAACGATGTCTTATATGAGCGCACCAAGCATATAAAGACTGACTGCAACTTTGTTTACCCCCAGCTTCGTGAGCACACTATTCTTCTTCATGTTAGCTCCTTGCCTCATTAGCCAAGTGATCTTTTGACCAAGCTCCATCCCACTCCTTGTTTTCAGCAATTGCTATCTAAGCTCTCAATGCCACCGGCTACTCGTTGTGAGCTTAAGGGTGGGTGTGACTGTGAAGACACTTAAATTCATATGGTCCTTGGTGTTAACACCAGTTACACACAAAGCCCACCTGGCTCATTCACGACCAAGGAAGGGATCCAAGTTTTCCACAAATCTCTTTCAGCCTTAATCAAGGCAATTACAACCTAATACAATCTATGTATATGGAAAGTAAAGATATTACAATCTTATGTTTATGGAAAGAGGATATGTTGCAGTGATTTGAGTCAATCCTAAATTATCCCACGTGATGGGTCAGTTTTTACATTGAATGGGCCTGGTGGGCTTTGTGTGTCAACTGGTGTTAACACTTGGTGTACCATAATCTCTAGAGCAACACCTTTATTTACCATAATCTCTATAAGAGTACCTTTATGAGTCTCTCATGTACCATACATTTTCCTAGATTCAAGTAATTAGTCAAACTTCATTGTGCTTAGGTAGATGAGCTCATAACTAATATTGTACATGAGACTATTACAAAATAATAATTGGGTGCATTAGCCCAACATAATAACTTCTCCAAAATCTCATCTTCTTTGAGTTGTTTCAGATATTGCATTAGGGAGAATATTCACCTGTAGGGCGTCCCACAAGTAAATAGTGCGGGATTTTCAATCCCGGCCGTCCACAAAAGCAAGACTCTCTTGAGTTAAAGGTGCTTGCCAAAAATCCCGCATGGCAACTGTGTGGGATTCTCGTAGGAGAAAACCATCCCGTGCATTAACATTGAATTGTGCTACCATCATGGTGTTAGTGACCTACCTGGCTATAGTATGGATCTTAGTCTTGCTTTCATCATTGTCTCTAGTCTTTACAACATCAACAGCTTCAGCTTTCCTATCACCACTTGGTTTTCTTCTAAGTAGTAGGGGCATAGAATCTGGTGTTTGGATTGTTGAGATCAAAAGACTGGTCCTAGTGGGAGTGTGTACCTTGGTGTTAGTGTCTTGGATTTTTGCTGAGGCACCAACATGTTTCAAGTCTTTTTGCTTGTTGAATTTGTATGAATCATTGCATAAAAACACATTAGTAAGAAACTTTTTTTTTCTTACATTTTTTATTCTTGTACTTCTGTTTGGTACTGTTCAAGGTCATGCATTATCAAATTCTGCAAATATTTCGACATTCATTGATTTAGAAGATTGCTCAATTTGCAATGCACTAGTAGCCTATTATGCATGGTTCTTTGTTACGAGGTAGCTGAGCAAAGTCAGCAAATATTGTGCGAAAGGAACAAATCAGTGGTCCTGGTTCTCTCTCTCTCTCTCTGTTACCACTTTCCAGCACCTGTTTCATTCATCCATGCATCCAAATTTATACTATAGCCAGAACTAAGTCACTAAGCTCAGTAGGTGACTTCTTAGGTTGCATGTGTAGAATCCATACATTATTGCTTATGTGGAGTCTTTGTTATGGAAGTGGATGTGTTCTTTTTCACTCATCTCATTGGATTCGTTTGAGTATTTGATAGTTGGTTTAAACTCTGTGTGGAACCTGGGCCATAGTTGGGAACTGTTTTATACTAAAACTGGAGGGGGTGTTACACTATAGTTCTTGAAATATGAGACGGTCTTTTATGCCATGTTGTACTCTCTGGAACCTCGGCCATTCGTGGGATCTGTTTTATACTACGACTGCAGTGATGCACTGCCGTTCTTGAAATATGGGCTGGTCTTATGCCATTTTGTACAATATATTTTGTCTTGGTTCAATGCTAAGAGTTTGAGGAGTTGTTCTGTTCTTGACCATTTCTTTTTTCTTCCAAGTTTGAAATTGAAATTCTGTTCTGGAATTATGAATTTTCTTATTCATCTATGTTCTATTAGAGAATGGAGTTTCTGCAGGACAGTTCTCAGATAATGTGGAGAAGTTTCTGTAGGTTGTGGAAGAAACAGGGTCTTGCTTGGGGTCAAGACTCAAATTTTCCAGGCAGTCAATGTGTCTTTTGTTGAATTATTCTTTGATGTTCCCCTAAGAGAATAAAAACAGACTTGTTTGGTGGTGGAAGGATTTTCATTTTATAACTCTGATTTTTTTTTTTTGTAATGATGCATTACCAAGAAAAAGGCATTCCTTAAGCTACTTCAATTGTACTTTCATTTCCCTATGAGCATTCGTGACTCTATGTGCAAGTAATGACAAAAGACTGCTTCCATGTCTTGATATCATGGTTCTATTTAGCTGCTAATAGTTATATCAATATGTCATGTATCTGTCAGAAAACTGAATGAAATATTTTTTCAATCGAGGTTTCCATGTCATCTTTCAACTCTCTTTGTTAGCAAAGTTTAGATTAGCCAACACATTGATTTTCTGTTTTGCATGTTAATTAATTAGTCAACTTGCGTAATGTAGCTTCCATAGATAATTAAACATGTAGATTTAGAGCACCAGAGTCCATATTGTGCCTGGTAATTTTTGTGTGCGCCAGAGAGAAAGAATCCCAAAGGGATGTTACATAATTGGGGGTTTTACTTTTACCTATTGTTGAGAAGATATGTTCTTTGATTTGAACTCTTAATCAGTGTCTTGAGTTTTTAAGGCCATTCACCATTCAATGTGACATTTGGCCTAACAAATAACAATGCAGTACTTGGTTCCTAATCAGGTATTGGATGTCTTTGGATATAAATTTGATATAAATCAGTAGGCTTGATTCGTAAGGAGATATTGCTATCCTTTTCTTCTGATCTTAACCACTGTTAACGTTGCGCAGTAGGCATCTTTTCTAAAACAATGGGCTGTGAACGCCCCTGAAAGATCATTCATTTACTAATAATTAGAGTCTGTTCAGGCCTGTTTGGATAGGCAAGTAATGGAGTAAGGTTAAGTTAAATGGGCTCCAACGGTATAAAATTTCAACTGTGTTGTTTGGATCGGCATGGTCCGACAGATGAAGTAGACTTGTCGGCCCACATGGATACCATTTCACTTCAACCCTAAACACTTCGGTTCCCACGATCGAGTAAAATGGATTCTACTCCTTTTCTCTCCTCTCGGTAAGAGCTGATTCTACTCCTGCAACTAGAATAGATTCTACCCAGCAGCAGACAGACTCTTCCTCTCTACATCTCAAGTAAACTCCCTCTCTCTCCCTCCCTCCCTCTTGTTTGTGGATTTTATTTGGGGTTTCTTAGATTTTTGAATTGTACATTTCTGATTTGGAGTTTTGGGTTTTCTTGTCTGTGGATTTTTATTTGGGGTTCCTTAGATTTGAGATTTGGATTATGAATTTTGTGATCAGTTTTTTATTTCCTTTTTTTTTTTTTTTAGTTTGAATATGTTCTGATGAAATGTTATGCCTTTTCTGTTTTAAACTTGAGAAACTGAACAAGAAATGCCCATAGAGTCCCATGTGTGTCACGTTTACATTGACTGAACAAGATGGTATGAAACTGTGAATGGTTATATAAACTGTTTGTGTTGAATTTAATTGGGTTATTTCAACTGGTTTTTCTCTATATTGAAACCAAAGGCTCTTTTTCTATAGATTAGTTTAGAGTTGCACTCCATGTATTTGAACAAAAAACTGATTGAAAAGAGCAATCACACATAGTATTGGATTCAGCAGTATTCTCTTGGAACTAACACATTTTAGCATTGGACTAGACCGCAGAGGAAGGACGTGTGTTGAAGTCTAAAGCCCTAGTGGCTTCTGTTCTGGGACTCAAGTATTTTCTGGAAGAGAGAGCACAACAAGTCACAACCCAGTTGGTGAAGTCGTAAGTCCGAGTTAGATGCCACTAGGAAACAAGATATAGTGAGATAGATCCACATAAGAATCATATAATATATGAATCCATTTCCCATATAAATCACCCATGATCAAATCTATGGCCTCCTAGTTGCAACATTGAGGATTGTTGAATAAAGAGCAGGTTTGTCCCCACTTGACATGTGATTTCAGCATGTCATAGACGAGCACATACCTTATGGACCCTTAACCTCAGTAATGGCAAACACAATGTTAGCAAGTGTTGATGGATGAATACCAATGTTGAGGGCATGGATGGGGACTGTTTTCTTGGGAAGAGAAGTGAGATAAAAAATAAAAATAAAACTTGGGAACTTGCCAACTTTTTTCTGTGAGAGATCTTGAAGACCCATTCTCACCTTTCTGAAGTGAGCCTTCATTCTCATTCATTCATTCACTTATCCATCCTTGCATCACATCACCATCCATGGATTTTTGCTTTGGAGAGACCTCTTTTTAACTAACTAAATGAAAAGAGCTGCCCACCCAGCACATTTGTGCATGTTTTCAATTTAATATTATGAGAAGAGGCCACTCATCACATACTAGAGGATGACATGGCATGAAAAGCTCTGATGGTATGGAACCATTGTGTTTTCCTTTTGTTCTTATATTTTTTATGTATGTTATTTGAATTCTATTTTCCTCGCAATCATCTCGGGTAGGTTGCGGAGTGAGGATTCAATATTTTCTCTTTTGGCAAATATGAGTCACAACAACTCTGCATCTCATCTCCTTAACTCAAAATAATTGTGGGAAAGATATTTTGCGAGCGGATTATGTGTAAGGCACACATCAAGTTGCACAAAATTCAACTTGTAGGACATGGCATGAATAAAAGATTAATTAGCTTCATTAGATGATCAGAATGTTGGAGTTAATATACAATTATGAAGATAATTTATGAAGATGGTTGTATATATAATTATATACTTTACCTTTTAATATTAGATGGATGGGTCAACTTCAAATCGTGGAGAGGAGGAAGAAGAGAAAGAGGAACTTAGCCATAGAAATGTTGCCATCCTTGGGGCAACAACTGCTGCTGCGGAAATATGGCGGAACCAGATGACAACAGCAGTTGCATTCTATACAATGCTTCAAAGCCCATTAGAAAGACAAGATAGAGAAAGAGAACGAGAACTTTATATATCCACCTCGACGAGAGGCCAAGAAGCCCATTGTTTAAGCCAGTTGAGAATGAACAAGGATTGTTTTGATCTACTATGCAGTCATTTGAGAAATAGAGGGCTTTTACAAGACACTCGTGGAGTGAAAGTGGAGGTGCAAGTTGTTTTGTTCTTGCACACTGTTGCACACAATGTTAGGAATAGAACAAATGCAGTGCGGTTCTTTAAAAGTGGAGAAACCATAAGTCGTCAATTCCATCAAGTACTAAGAGCGATTAATGCCTTAGCTCCTGATATTATAAGACAAGTAGGGAATGATGCACCTAGAGGGCCAGTCAGTTTTGAGGTACGTATTATATCACACTAGTCATTTTCATAAATCAACTAGAATAAGAATTATTGTCATTTTTTCTTGTATTCTAATTGGTTGACGGGACCCACATTCCTGCTTTTTTGCCTTCTCAATTGCAAAGCACATTTCGAAATTGAAAGGGCACATTGTCACAAACTGTAATGGCTATATATGGCTTCGATTTAAACTTTCAATACGTACTTCCGGGGTGGGAAGGGTTAGCAACCGATGCCCATGTACTACAAAATGCACTCGCCCAACCTAATCTACTTGTTGTTCCTCGAGGTTTTGAAGTCTACTAATTTGATTTTTTTCGCTTATTTTTCTATTTGAAAATGGTTGATCTTTAACTAACTCTTAATGCTGTAAAACCATTGGGAGAAGGTAGATACTATCTAATCGATGGAGGGTATGCAAATCATTCTGGATTTCTAGCTCCGTATCGAACTACTAGATATCATCTTGCTGATTTTAGGAGGAAGAATCCTATCAATTCAAGGGAGGTCTTCAACAAAATGCATTCACAAGCACGGAATGTCAATCAGAGGGCTTTCAGAATCTTGAAAACTAGGTTTGGAATTTTGAAGACAGCACCTCCATGTGATATTCATGTACAAGTTGACATGGTAATAGCGTGTTGCATGCTTCACAACTTTATCAGAATGAACAGTGGGCATACTTTCGATGAAGAGCTCTTGGAAGACCTTGATGATGAAAATTCGAATGAGGAAAATGTTCTCAATAGTGCACTTGCTTCAGCCGATGAGGCAGAAACATCGCGAATGTGTAGATTCTCACAGAGAGAGAAAGATGAATGGAGTCGATTTAGAGATAACTTAAAGGAGTAGAACGAATATGCTCGTAACACTCATCGCAGTTAGTAGAATAACAAGTTCTACACATAGGTCATGTTGATTGAATGTTGTATTTAGATTTATCTAATTGTAAAGAATGTTAATTGAATACTACTATCATATTTCAAGTATCATGTATTTGAAAATTTTCGCTTTGGATATTATGTGTCGTATGTTTGATTTATTTGTTCCCTGTTACTATGTCAACAAAAAAGAATAATGTCTTCAATGCTATTATGGATGATGAGATGCTTACACTATTACAAGAACAAATCGAGATGGGCAAGAAGGGGGACCGAGGCTTCAAAGAAGAGGCCTATAATGCTGTTGCATCAGCCATGACTGAAAGTAGTAATGGTGCATATGTCATGACATCATTCAGTGTTAAGAATAGATACAAACACTTGAAGCAGCTGTATTATGTGATGAAGGAGATGATGACTGCATCTGGTTTCAGTTATGATCCAGTGGGCAAATGAGTTGTTGCAGACGAGGCACTGTGGAACACTTGGCTAGAGGTATTATAATGTTTAATGCTTTTTTTTTTTTTTTACTTTTTTTTTTCTTTTTCTAGGTAACGTGTTCTCCAGTAGAAGATTAGGTTTGTTTGTTGTTGTATAGTAGTTGATATATTTCAATGACTTCTGCTGAAATGTTTTTATTCTTTGTAATTGAAAGACAATATTGAAAATGTTTTTCTCTTGGTGTCAATTTAGGATAAGTTGTTTAATTTCTTTTGCACATAGTTATTGTCATGTAATCATTATAATGCTGACTCCGGCACCTGATCTGAGGTAACCCAAAAAACAGAAAAAAAAAAAATTTATTATTTCTTTTTCAACAAGATCTGAGGTCAGAATCCAGGAATTCTTTTTTTCCTCTCTGCATTTCCTTGATGCGAGACTCCTTCTTCATTGGTAATGTAGAATGTCAGAAATATAAATGGAACATGATGGAAATTCTCATGAAACACGAAGATTTCTATCTATCTATGATTCAACTGCAAATGAATGATCCTTTGAAGGGTGCTGGTAGAAAGTTGGAATTGTTTTATTAGCAGGGTTATTTGTGCAATGGTACATTGGTGGCGGCACCCATTGGATAAATGATATGGATCACGATTTCATTAGACAGTTTATGATGAGTAATGGCCAGGGATGAAAACATTAACAGATTGATATTGATGGTTGTTTTTTTTTTCCTTTTGTATAGACAATTTTTTATATCAACAACATCATCATCAAAGCTTGCAATGTGTGAAGCAGCCATGACCAGTGGGTGGTCCATGTTTAAATGAGTTGTGGTTCTATTATAGTATATTTCATCCGATGGCCAAATTTCATGTGTCAAGTTTGCTAGAATAACATTAGAATTGGATCAGATGGATACATACCTTTCCATTCCATCGGCCACAAGTTTGTGCAATTACTTGTATCAAGAAAGTCATGGCCCATTTTCTAATAGGGTGTAAGAGAATTGAGAATTTTGGGGATATTTTGTTGTGAATTCTATTTTTTCTTATGTTTAAATGACTCAAATTTAGCCTTTTTTTTTTCAATAGTTTAGATTAACTAGACTTTTGTTCTTTTTTACCTATACAAGGAGATGAATAGACTATTCGAAGAGGAGATGGAATAGGATTTTTTATATCTTTTGGGTATGTGGCTTGCTTTGTCTTCTTTTTTTCCCCCTTTCTTCCTTCTTTTTGGGCTGGGCGGTGGGGGCCGGGGTATGATTAGTCGTCTTGCAAAGGTTTTGCAAAGAACCTTGTTCTTGATGTTGAAGTTTTGAAGAACATTTAAATCTTATTTTAGTGGTTGCTAGAACGCAACATTGATCTCTTGTGATGGTTTACAAATTGATCTCTTCTTGTGTTGAACATTTGGTTTTTCATTTAAAAAAGAGGGTATCACTTGATTCAACGCCTTGTTATTTTCTTTTTTACTTGTAGAAATTTTTATAAGAGCATTTGTTGATAGTATACTTGAGGGCTTTTCTTGTCAATGGTTAATAAATTTAGTGGTTTGGGTTTTATTGAAAGAAAGCAAGGCCTTAAGGGTTTAATTTAGAGTCCTGCATGTTAGGTTGGTATCAGATCTTAGTTCTACATCACTTGTCATAAACAATTTATGTTAGTAACTGTTTCGTGGCTTGCTCTGAGCACATGATCTTTGGAGGAATTGTTATGATTCGGAATGGAAAGTTTGGAGAACCCCATCAAAGTTCCTCAGCAAAATGATGAATTAGAAGCATCCGAGCAGGATCAGGAGCTGAAGATTCTGAGTATAAGAAGCCTAGGGTGCAAGTGCAACAAAAGTAGTATGGTAGCTCAGGGACTAACTTACATTGTACGAGAAAATTCCAATGATATTCCTCAACTAAAGGATGAATTAGGAGCATATGATCATCAAGAGCTCAAGACTACTCGGGGTAACTTGTAAGCTAGGAGAAAACTATATCAAAGACATTGATACAAGTGGGAAAGAGAATTGCAATGAGTCTAAATCCGATAGGCTTTGGATCAATGAGGAAGGAGAAAGAATGGAAGAGGACATTGGCATGCAAGCTTTATGAGGAGCGGCAATCAATGGAGAGCGGCGAAGGGATGGATCTATTATGGGAGGTTTATGAGGTTGACTCTAGCAAGGGGAAAGAAATTAACAAGGGGAAGAAGGAGAAGATGGTCAAGGAAAAAGATGTTGATATGTATGAGGAAGAGGAAGAGGAAGAGATGAATTCCCAGTTGTGCTGCCTACAGGCTCTGAGGTTCTCCACAGGAAGAATGAATATGGGACTTGGGGAACTGAATTCAATGAGGATCACAAAGGCTTTCAAAGGGATGTGAATATTTGTGAGGAGGGAAAAGAAAACATTTTAGGTATGGGGATATTGAGATTATGCTTAGTTAAATGAAAAATATGTGTTGCTCCATATTTACAAAAGGCCTTTTTCTTTCAAAATTTTACTTCGTTGTTCTATGGAATTGAAATCTCATCCATGTATCTTCTCTCTATAAAAGCTTAAAAGAAAACCAATTGTTCATAACCATGAAGTTACTTATTTAAAATCTTGTCAGGTCTTACAGGTCTTTTTGCAAATTCTTGTTCATGGAGGCAGTAAGTCCTCTTTATGTGAATAAATAATAGCAATGGACAAGGCTAAGATGATGATAAATGATGAACTATAAGCCATCCTTTCAGCTTTCCTCGTCATGTGGTAAACTAGATCATTCTTCCTTCTAGAAAGGACCACCTTTGTATAAATAGTAGCCATGGGACTAATGTGATGAGGCTAAGATTATGGTGATGAAATATTAGCCATCCTTTCAGCTTTCCTCCTGCCATTTAGGTCTGTAAAACAGATTTTGGTAGGAATGTAAGAACGCTGAAATCTGTATTATACATGATATTCTTGTTTGCAGTTTTTAATATGTCCCTTTTTTCTCACCTTACTAATGTCTTCTGTCATAGAAACTTCTACGTGGATGAACTATTTGGGGACACGTGATCTGTAATTTCAATGAATGGCATTTGCTATGAGATATATATATATATATATATATATATATATATTTTTTGCTCGAAACTAAATCTCTCAAAATAATACAATGTATTTTCATTTTCTTTAACATCATTCTTACTAATGCATTCACTGAATTGGAGACCTTATCTATTCAGCAACTACTTGAGGAATGGCTTTTGCTTCTGCATCTTTCAATGGAGTTGGTTCCATCAATCCGAGGCAGCATAGCTTTGATTTATTTATAATATAACTTGATGATGCCAAAAAGTGTTTTCGGACACCACCGGTCAAGTAATGAGTGATTAATGTGGAAATTAAAGAAGAGAGAGAGAGTTTATAGTGGTTCGGTCAATCGTGACCTACGTCCACTCTTGAATGGCTTTGGTTGCCGGGTACTTTATTAGCTCAAGGGTGCCGGGAGCAAAGAGTACAAGCTTTGAGAAGGAGAGGAGAGAGTCGTTCTCAGGTAAAAATGTGATATGCCCCCCAAGCGTTGGTGGGGCTTACAATTTATAGCCGCCCCCTAACAGATTGGGGCGACTTACTAGCAACTAGATAGCTATTGTGGTGGAGCTCGCGACTTCTTCTCAACGGGTGAGGTGGTTGAGGTGCTCTCCATGAGACTTGGTCAAAGATGAGGAGAGGGCTGACTCCTTCCAAGGTGGCGAGGGTGAGGCTCCTGGATGCTTCTCCTGTAGCCAGGCTATGTGGCTCCCTGATGAACTTGACTGGACTTGGACCACTTTGGGCTTGGTGGGTCTTTATAAGATTGGGCTTTCCACATGGATCGGGCAATTTGGGCTTGGCCCATCATAACTTATTATCTTAACTCCCCTATACCCCTCAATTTCAAAAACCCATCTGCCTCTCATTGCATCTCAATTGTCAGTGGCTCTCTCTCTATAGTGTGCTATCATGTTTGATGCTAATTTTTTATTTACTTTTTTCATTGTTTGTGATTTTATAATATAATGGAGATTATTTGTTATGGTACAGGGACATCTAGCAGCAAGACCATTGAAGACAAAGAGTATTGATTATGAAAAGATGGGATTGGTCCGTGGCACTGATATGGCAACAAAATAGTTTGCTCGGTCTTCATCTAGTGCACCATCTATTGACCTGATGCAGAAGTCGAGTAATAATAGTAACTCTGATGACGTCAATTCGCATGGATGATTTAGAATGTGATTCTAAAAGTGGGGGAACAAGTGGGGAACCTTCATCGAAGAAGAAGGAAGGCAAGAGATGTGGAAGTACTTATAACTGGGATGAAAGAATCTGCGGCTTTGGTGCAACATGCATTAGACAATCTTGCTGATAGTATTAAGTGACAAACTCACGATTGAAAGAGTTCTGAATACTCTTGAGAAACTATTATTCTGTGTTTTTCTATGAAGACTGTACATCATTATATAGGTAATTACATGCCTTTAATTAAGGCTCTAAGAAAGGAAAACAATCTAATTATATCAATCATCAACCTAAGTTAGGAAATCAACTAATTACAACAATTTCTATTCTAAGTTAGGAAAACTACAGTTGTCTCAATATTGACCCAAATCAATTCCACGTGAGATAAGGAATTTGACTACTAATGGGCTTTGGGCCTTGGGTCTGTTTAACACCCCCCCTCAAATTGATGCGGGAGAATCAACAAGCATCAATTTGTCAACCAAGAACTGATGGCGTGGTCGTGGAAGACCTTTGGTAAGAATATCAGCAATTTGAAGTTCAGTGGAGACATGCGGAAGGCTGATGACATCACGTTTAAACTCATCACGTATGAAGTGACAATCAACCTCAATATGTTTAGTGCGTTCATGAAAAATCGGATTTTCAGTAATCCGAATTGCACTTGTATTATCAGCATAGAGAGGGGTAGGTCCTTTTGCTGGAAAACCAATGTCAGAGAGCAGACCACGGAGCCAAAGAATTTCGGAGCAGGCAGCAGACATGGCTCGGTACTCGGCCTCGGTAGAGGATTTAGAGACTTTTTCATGTTTCTTGCATTTCCAAGAAATGAGACTATCACCCAAAAACATGCACCATCCTGTCGTCGATCGGCGAGTATCCGGACAACCAGCCCAATCAGCATCGGAATAAGCTTTGAGAGAGAGAGGATTGTTGGATGGAAAGAACAACCCACGAGTCGGTGTGCGGAGAAGATAGCGAATGATGCGGCGAACAGCAGCCAGATGAAGGTGACGAGGAGCAGTCATAAATTGACTCATCAGGTTGACTGCATAAGATATATCAGGACGAGTGATCGTGAGGTAGATCAAGCTGCCAACTAATTGGCGATAGGCAGTAGGATCGGAAAGAAGATCGCCCTCCTCGCGACTGAGTTTGACATTCAATTCGACCGGCGTATCTACAGGAGCTGAAGCAGTAAGACCAGCCAAGGCAATGAGATCAACAGTGTATTTGTGTTGATTTAGAACTATACCCTGAGTCGATTGATGAACTTCAAGACCGAGAAAATAGTGTAGGGGGCCGAGATCCTTCATGTGAAAAGTCTGACGAAGAGACGCTTGAAGCTTCTGAATCATGGTTGCATTAGGACCAGTAATGACGATGTCATCCACATAGACAAGAAGTACGGTGATCCCGGATGGAGCACGATGTAAGAACATAGAAGGATCATATGGACTTGGATGAAACTCCAATCGTAGAAGAGCAGCCTGAAATTTCTCAAACCATGCGCGAGGAGCTTGTTTCAGACCATAGAGGGAGCGACGTAGTTTGGCAACCATACCAGCCCCAGATGAGCAGCCCGGAGGTAGGCGCATATAAACATCTTCTTTTAGATCACCATGGAGAAATGCATTTTTGACATCCATTTGATAGAGAGGCCAAGACTGAGATGCAGCAATAGCAAGAATAGTGCGGACGGTGGTCATCTTGGCAACCGGAGCAAAAGTCTCATCATAATCAATGCCATATTCCTGCCGATTTCCAAGAGCGACAAGACGCGCCTTATATCGATCTAAAGAGCCATCAGAGTTTAACTTGAGAGAAAATACCCACTTACAGCCAATAGGTTTGACACCCACAGGAGATGGGACAATATCCCACGTATGATTTTGCGCTAACGCCTCCAATTCCTCTTGCATAGCCTTGTTCCAACATGGGTCCTGCACAGCCTGAGAATAGGATTGGGGAATGGAAGAGGAAGATAAAGTGGCCATTAAGGAAGTATGGGAGAACCCATAACGGGATGGTGGGACTGAAATCCGAGTGGAGCGACGCAATGAAGAATGGCTGGAAGGAGCAACTGCCGGTGTTGGATCAGATGCCGGAGGAAGAACAGGAGGGGGATCCCTGGTAGGCGCTGTGCTGTTCCGTCTGTGATACACAAAATTGGGATTAAAACGAACAACTGACGTGTCGTCAGAAAAACCAGGTAAGGACACAAAAGAGAAGTCAGGAGGATCAATGTGTTTTTGAAAAAAATACTGATGTTCAAAGAAAACAACATTCCTAGAGGTACGGACACGACGAATGTGAGGGTCATAACAAAGGAACCCTTTCTGGAAGGGTGCATAACCTAAAAACACACACTGAGCTGATTGTGCTGTGAGTTTTGTCCTCTCAGAAGGAGGCAAGTGCACAAAACAAGTGCAGCCAAAAACATGAAGATCCGCATAGGATGGATCGGTTTGGTACAAACGGTAATATGGGCTTTGATTCTCAATGGAGGGTGATGGCATGCGATTGATAAGATGAGCGGCTGTAGCCAGTGCCTCAACCCAAAAACGAGTAGGAACGGAGGACTCCAGAAGAAGGGAACGTGTGACATCAAGGAGATGTCGATTTTTCCTTTCAGCGATTCCATTTTGCTGGGGAGTATAAGGACAAGATTTTTGAGAAATAATGCCTTTTTGTTGCAAAAACTGTTGAAAATCAGAGGACATGTATTCCCCGCCAGAATCAGATCGTAAGATTTTAATGCAGGTGGAAAATTGATTTTCAACATAAGCCAAGAAAATTTTAAAAACAAAGAAAACATCAGATTTGGAATGGAGAAAGTAGACCCATGTAAACCGACTGAAGTCATCAATGAAAGTCACAAAATATTTGTAGTGAGCATGGGAAAGAGCTGGAGCAATCCCCCATACATCACTATGAACTAAATCAAAGCACTTAGAGGTGTGTGAAGTGGAATGAGGAAACGGAAGAGTTTTGCTCTTCCCCATTTTACAAGTAGCACAGTCAAAAGGCACACAAGAAGAGAAACCAGGAGATTTATTTAATAAACCAGAATTTAACATAATAGAGAAAGCCTTTGAATTTGGATGTCCTAGACGATTATGCCACAATCGGCAATTATCTCTAAGAGAAAAACAAAATACATTATTGGCAAAAAGATTCCTAGAATTGTGAAAAAAATCCAGTGGAAACAAGCGCCCACACTTAGGTCCTCTCGCGATCTCCTTCCCGGACATCTGATCCTGCACAACACAACCAGAAGAAGAGAAAGAAACATTGCAATTATTTTCAACAAGTTGTCCTACGGACAATAAGTTGGAAGTTAAATTAGGGCAAAGATAAACATTTCTCAATGGGATGGGACCAGGGATATCACCAACAGCAGTAATGGGAACATGTTCACCGGCAGCAGTTTGAATTTGAAGAGGACCATTGTAACTTGTCATAGTGGAGAAGGGGGTGGTGGAATGTGTCATATGATTAGATGCCCCAGAATCAATGAACCAAGTAGAAGATGAAGGTGACTTACCTGAGAGACCAACAGCAGATAGGGCATTGATAATCATTTGTTGAACTATTTCAGGAGTGAGAGATGAGGAGGGCCCAGGCTGTGAGACAGATGAAGGAGCAGGCATAACTGAGGAAGCCACATATGCGTGTGGAGTCGGAGACTGTGAAGTCTGATACTGTGTTGATGGACGTGGTGGACGACGGCGACATTCAGAGATGATATGTCCCGACCGTTTACAGTAACTGCAGACTTTCTGTTTACACTGAGAGGCAAGGTGCCCAAATTTCTGACAGCTGTAGCATTGGGTTTTGCTCAAGTCTCGAGGCGGAGGCTGAGAAGTTTTATTGGCCGAGAACGCGACTGAATAGGCATCAGTCTTCTGTTGAGCAATATGAGCCGAGGTCATAAGACGCTGTTCTTCGCGTAAAAGCTCATTCAAGCAGACATCTAATGAAGGTAGTGGTGTCCGATTCATTAGAGCAGACCGGACACTTTCAAATTCATTCCGCAGTTTCATCAAAAACTGATCTCGCTGACTAGAGGCCTGAAGGTCTTGAATAACGGTCAACACATCGTCAGCCACATCTGCATACTTAATACTATCGTATTCTGACCATAGTGTACGGAAACCAGAATAGTAGTCTTGTACGGACAAATTCCCTTGTGTATATTCAGCAATTGCACATTCAAGATGGAATTGTCTGGCAGAGTTATCTTGATGGTATATTTTCTTCAAATAGCCCCACATGGCTTTGGAAGTGGGGTAAGGCTTGAGATTCATTATCAGATGAGGCTCAACGGATCCCAGAATCCAGGATTTGATTTTGGCATCTTTAGTATACCAAGAGGAGATTTTCTTCTCATCCTCAGTGGGTTTAGGGTCCGTGCCAGAAACAAAACCCCATAATTCCTTTGCTTCGAGATATGTTTGAAATTGGAAAGACCAGGCAGGATAATTCTTTCCAGTAAATTTGATCAAAGTGATCTCAGATTTGTCCATCTCAGCTGTATATTGTGAAACAGTGAAACAACAAGTGAGAACTTAGCAAAATCTGATGGTCCTGAGTCAATATCAGAGGACTGATATAAGGCAGCCTTGTATTATGTCTTCTACAGGAAACAAGATTAATCTCAGCAGCAGCAAAAACAGTACAGAACAACAGAACTATGAACAGGACAATACGGGAGCAAAAACGGCCAAGTCGTAGTGTGTAAAACTCCACGTGGGCCCCACCAGATGATCTATGGACAGATCAGATCCAAGGGATGATAGGAGGTCCAATTTCCGCAACTGATGGAGGAAGCGCTTCTCAAATCTGATCAAGATCAGAGATTCTGGACGGCTGAGATGGAATCTCGTGGACAAAAAGTGAAAAACCTTGAAAATAGAAGATGGCCAACTTCTGATGAGAGAAAAAATCTGGAAAAATCACTAGAATTCCTGATAAATACCTGCGACCAGTCTGGGCTGTTTCCGCAGATGAGTGGATGATAATCTGAAGTGGGCCACGATGGATCGGAGATGATCTGAGGTGAGCAGGGGTGATCTGTGATGGAGAAAAAAAATCCTGGATCTATTTCTGCAGTACTAACTTATTCTCTCTATCCTTAATCCCTTGATACAATGAAGATCTCTAGAATCAAGACTTCCTTGAGCCTTGCTCTGATACCATGACAAACTCACGATTGAAAGAGTTCTGAATACTCTTGAGAAACTATTATTCTGTGTTTTTCTATGAAGACTGTACATCATTATATAGGTAATTACATGCCTTTAATTAAGGCTCTAAGAAAGGAAAACAATCTAATTATATCAATCATCAACCTAAGTTAGGAAATCAACTAATTACAACAATTTCTATTCTAAGTTAGGAAAACTACAGTTGTCTCAATATTGACCCAAATCAATTCCACGTGAGATAAGGAATTTGACTACTAATGGGCTTTGGGCCTTGGGTCTGTTTAACATTAAGAACTCAGAGCCACATAAGCGAATAGGTGACGAACTTTACAGAGAACTGGTGAAGATAGAGGGTCTTACTCGAGATGACCTAGATGTTACACATGAGTGGCTAACATTGAGAAAGGAGATGGCTGCAGTCTTCTTGTCGCATGGAGATAAGAAGGAATGGATACTAAGACGCTGGCATAGAATTCATGCTTCATCCAGTCCTTAGGCATGATTTATTTAACATCACATTTATACAATGAGATTAGGTTGATTTTATTTCTTCGTTTTTGTGCTGATAAATTGGTTTGTTATTGGGGTGCTTGACGGACTGTGGTGGGAAGGGACTTATATTGAGTTTTGTGTCTCTATTTTCATTATGATTGTGTTTTTTTCCCAGTGTGTTAAAACTTTTAATTTCCATAAGCTGTTGGACTAGACTTTTGTTTCATTGATTTTTCATATTCTTGATTATGTTGGTGGTTGCTTCATGTTATTAAATTGGAGGTGAGTTTCAGATTTCTTGTTCATGATTTCGTAAATATGTGAAAGATATTGTTTTTTTTTTTTTTTTTTTTTTTTTCTTCTCTTTGATTTGAAGTTGGATATTGGAAAATGAGATTTGGGCTTTTGGTTTGTTTGAGATTTGAGGAGAGCATTTTTTTTACAGAGCATTATTGGTCCAAAGCAACTCCCAGCACTTAACACCTCAACTTCCATCACTCATTCTTCACCACCCAGAGGCTCTCTCCCTCCCTAAATACATTCACTTCCACACATCAATTATGCAGTTCCACAGCCTCAAAACAAGAGCCCCCCCAGAGAGGAAGAGAACATTCAATCAGCACCAAGGTCAACGGTCCAGATGGCATCCACACTATCAGCAGCATCTGCTGGCTCGGCCACCATCCTCAAACCATTCTTGAGACAAAATCGGGGAGCCAATGCCAACACTCTCAGAGATGTTATGTCTATGGGGAATGGTAAATTCACTGTGGTAAGGCTCGATTCTTATTACTAATAAGAAATCACACTCTCTGACTGTGGCCCAGTAGAACTTACAACACTTCAATCTTACTTTTGGGCTAATACCATTGATATGAATGTCGTAGGATAACAAACTAGCTGATGGTATACTTTCAGGGTGGGTTGGGAAATATTAGTGCATAAGGTTGCATGGAACTCATTTTCACAGAAAAATTATGAACTGTTGAAGGAAACATGATTTGTAGTGAAATACTTTCTCCAAAATAGTTGATTTGTGTTTGCATATGTTGAAACAATTTCAGGGAAAATCCATATAAACCCCTTTGGTTGCACATTTCATGGTATAAAACAGAGGCCCTAGTCTGCAGATTCAGTTAAAATTCATCCCCCTGCAAAAAAAAATTTTTTACAGAGCTCAGTTTTTTAATTAGGTGGGCCACTCTATAGATAAAGTTTTAAATAGATGGGCCCGCTATGAACACGATCGAAAGATACAAACTCGATGAATATTTGTGTCCAATTCTCATGCAAGTCCTATAATAGAATTAATGCCATTTTTTCAATTGCTATTGTTGTCCCATTTTTACTCTACTCCTAAGTATCCAAACACATACAAAGTACTTTAGATTTCAATTTACACAAAGCAACCAATAAGAGTGATGTGAAGTACTCTAATTAACTTCACCCCACTTCACTTCTCATGTGAAATTTACTCCACTCCAAACAGGCCCTTTTCAAGTTCCTTTTGTGGAGAAAGATAGAATCCAAATATTGGAATTCTATTTCTCAAATATTGTGCAAAGTCACACTAGCCCAAGAATCAACACCAAGATGAAAGAAGATGAACATTCAAAGGGAAAAAAAAAAAAGGAAAGAGATTAATTTCATTAAAAGATTAAAAATTACAATTTCAACTTGGAGCCACCACTTGCAAAAGATATGGACTCATTAATGTAACTTCACACTTCTCTCCACTTGCTTATAGGTTTTATGAACATAGTCTTTGAAGAGGTCACCATATGCTCATATATATATATATATATATATATCTGTGGGTGTGGGTGTGGGTGTGGGTGTGTGTGGGGGAGGGGGGATATGAGAGATATCTCTTACTTTATATGAGAGATATGAGATGAGGGGGATGCTGATATGAGAAATATCGGGTGAGAGCCCTCACATTTAAGTTATTGGCATTGGATATGGATGTGAGGGCCCCCACCTTATCTCTTATAGTAAGGTGAGAGATGCTCTCATAGGAGCATCTCATATATATATATATGGAGTCATTTACATGAATATTCTCCTATATATATACAATTTTTTAGGGCCTCCAAACATATTAGATTTTAGGGCCTAGATTTTACTCACAAGTCAGCACTCATCCAATCTTTCCTCACCATAGGATTGAGAACGTAATAAAATGATGTCTCTAAATTATTAAATATTAAGGTCAATGATCAAAAAGTTAGGACGCTCTTTATGGAGTCAAAGAAATTGTATAAAAGCAGGTCTCTTATGGATCTTGTCATCCAATAAACTTTCATGAGTGGTCATTCCTTGGAAGAGTTTTTTAATAGAGAAACACCCCTTCTGCAAGGAGAACTTTAAACCCATCTTATCACAGAACCCGTTTTGAACCCCTAGTGCCCGGAAATGATTTGGTGGGAATAGATTTTTGCAATAATAATTAAAGACCGTTCTTCTCCCATTGGTGGTCAATTCCCAAGGAAGAGAATCCGGCAAGTGAAGATTCAGATACTCGTGTGCGAGATTGACAGCTCCTTGTATGGATCAAAGATATGATCTGATGGCTGTAACTATTAATTCAAGAACCCGAACCAAAGGTGATTGATTTTAGAATTCTAGTGGTTGGGGTTTTTGCGATTTCGAGGCATGGTGCCGCCTGACATTTTTAAATTCCTTGTTTGTTGACAAGATTTTATGAATTACAGCACATAATAAGTCTCAATTGGCCTTTAGGAATTAAGGAATTCCACCATTCTCTGCATTTTAGTAGAATTTCAAAATGCTCGTACCCTTAGAAAGATTTAGGAATTCTATATTGTCTTGGAATTCAAAAATTCCCTAAACAAGAATTTCGGAAATTTTAGTAAATGATCAGGCCAATATGAGTGCCTGTTTGCGGCCTTTAAATTGGTTTTCCTCATCATTGGACCAGGCTGATTAACAAGTTTGTAAATCACCAATTTAACTCTTGAAATGGATTAGAGAAATGAAAATTTGCGGATATCTTTCACCAAATCATCCAGATACATCTAGAACGTTAAATGATTCGGATCATGAATTAGAGGCCCACAAAATATGGAAAAATCTAAAATTTGAAACTTCATGTATTCATGCATCATCAATTAGGAGCTCTCAAAGCAAAGCAAAGCGAAAAAAAAAAAAAAAAAGTGTGAAAGGACCCTATGTAGTCTATAGAACAACAGTAAATTCCCAAGAGATGGAATTCTGGTTAGAAATTCCTCGAGACAAACACAAACCCAGCAGGTATTTCAAGCAATCAGTGATTCTTACCTTCCGTGGAAAGAAAAACCCGACCGGACCAACCAAAAAAAAAAAAAAACCATCTTCTCTTCTTCTTTCTTTCTCTCTCGCGTACACTTTAATTTTACTCGGCTATTATTCCTGGCTGCCCTCTCAAGGTACCGTATTTCTCATTTCCACCTCTCGCTCTCGCGTATTTTGGAATCTGTAGGGTTTCTTCAAAATCAAAACAACAAATCGGATCTACGAAGAAGAATCTATATATATATAAATCTAGGGTTTTGTTCTTCCAAACCTGTGTATTCTTCCCTCCTCCTTGCATTTATTTCAGTTCTATTCTCTTCTCATTTCTCAATCTGTCTATGTAATCTGTCTATGTCTGATTGAATTTATTTCTACAATTGGGTTTCATTGAAGGATGATATGTTCGCCATTGATCGCTTTGCCTTGACTGAAACCATGGTAATTCTCATCTTCTTCTGTTATCACTTCTAGTTTTTGATGAATCTGATTTCTGAATCACACTTTCTTCTTTAAAGAAGAAGAAGAAAAAAATTGATTGCTTTAGTTCCACCCTCAAACACCCATTCCAAGACTCTTCCTGTTCATATGCTAATGTGCTTAGGTTTTGAGTTATTTGATGGTTTGGGTGAATCTTGTAAAGTGATGATGGGTTAAATGCAGTCTATGTCGAAGAAGGTGATTACGAGGGATGATTGGGAGAAAAGGCTAAATGATGTAAAGATCAGGAAAGAAGATATGAATAAACTCGTCATGAATTTCCTTGTCACTGAGGGTTATGTGGAAGCCGCGGAGAAGTTCCGAATGGAGTCTGGCACCGAACGTATCCTATTCCTCTATCTTCTGCCTTAATTTTTCTACCAGTTGTGTGACTTTCAACCTAAAAACATTTCTGGGTCAGCAAATATAGTCTTCTTCTTCTTTTTGTTGTTGTTGTTGTGTGTGTACTTTAGCAGGGTAGAATTCCTGATTTGTGATATGTTTTTATATGCTCCCATTTGATAATAACCTGAACAAAAAAGCCCAATTTCTAAGCTTGCAAGGTATGTTTTTGATTTGGCTGTGTAAGGTGGTTAGGAGCTGAGCTACGGGCATGTGTGATTTACCTAGCTTTTCTCCTTATCAGTGAACAGCAGATATTGATCTTGCCACAATCACGGATCGTATGGCTGTAAAAAAGGCCGTGCAGTGTGGGAATGTGGAGGATGCGATTGAGAAAGTTAATGATTTGAATCCTGAGGTATTGTTCTCCTTCTTGCACTTTTGATGGTGTATACTGTATATTCCCTTTCCATTTAAAATTCTCATCACTCATCTTATGCATATACAACTGCATGAACTTGCAACTGCATTTGTGGATTAGCATCACCTTTTTGTATGCTCACTTGAGTGGCAAACAAGTGATAACTATGGATGCTTTAGGAGAGTTTTCATCCATCATATGAAATCTTATTACTAGGATAATAAAATTTTGATACAATATGAAATTGCTCTTTTTTTTTTTGCCACTAATAATGGATGAACCCGAGGTAGGAGTCCCAAGGTCTCAATCAAAGAATTAACCAACAACTATGGTCTGTGACTCACTAGCCAAAGCCTATGCCATTGCTGTCCGTTTCCCATGTATGATCTGCTGAGGGTTGTGAGTTGATCACCTACTCCTAGTGAAGGTTCAAGATATACGTGGTATGGTCATGCATGACAACGGATGAAGTGATCTTTCGTACTTACCTCTATCTTCAACTCCTTTTTTTTTTTTTAAACATTGGAAGCTTTTTCCAATCTCTTTTCTTTGTGGAATGGTTGATATAATCCCTGCCCCAGCACATATTTTCCTTTTTTGGTTTAATTAACTACAAACTTGTTCTAGTTGCCAATATTATTTTCAAAGCTCCTAAGCCCGAATTTCCGTGGTCTAATTATTTTCCTTTTATGATAATTTTTTTTAACAACTTTCTCAAAATTTGATTGAAATTACAAAGGGACCCCATCTAGCTGATTGATTGGGAGGCTTTATGTTCATAGATAGGCCAATGCCCAACAGCACCCAGTGCCTTGTGAATTTTTTTATTTTTATTTTTTGAAAAGGACTAGTGCCTTATGATTTGTGACCCATGTCTTGGCTAGGAATTAGGAAACCAAATCTCCATGCAGAAGCAAACCTCTATTGATGCTTGCAAGGATCTAACGTCATTACAAATAGACACAAACATCCATGGCGGTTTTGATTCTTCAGCTGCCCAAGCAATAGCATTTAGTGAGCCCTTTTCAATGATGAGTTGCCCCCCATTATTCAAACAACTATAGGTCTTCTGAACAATCAAAATTCCACCCTATTGAGTCTCTAATACAAGCAGGGCCCAAATAGGCTGCAAAAATATCTCCCCTTTCATCTTCACACGCCTTGAACTCCTATTAAGCTTGGATTTCCAATTGAGGATCCATTCATATTCAATGTATGCCTGCTGTTCGTGGACACCAAATGCTTGATGAATGCACCTTTTGGGACTTCACTTAAGAGTTAGAAGCTATTGCCTTTGCAATTCCTATTCATAAACCCCTACGATCAATTTGAACAACTTGGATGGGCAATGTGCTGATTTTTATCTTATTCGCTACTTCTGGGTGATCACTTACCTTTGAAGATGCACTTCTTTCATTCTAGAGTCCATGCAAAATTGCCAGTGGAATCGTTCTCCAAAGCCCAGTAGTTTTACCCTCTGTAAGGGATGAAAAGGAGACTACAAAGACCAAAAAATGGAGTGTATAGATCTAATGAAAAGGATCAAATGCATCTATCCCTCACCATAGGGTGAGGGACACTTCCATAATTGGAAATTTTCATGTAAAAAAGTTACTTTTCAAGTACATAGGGTGAGGTACACTTCCTTGTCTTCATGTGCAAAAAGGGAAGTGTCCCTCACCCTATGTTGAGGGATAGATGCACTTGAACGTTCCCCATATATATATATATTATATTTTTTTGAAATATTTCACCGAAATTCTGAATCGGTAAAAATATTTCAGCTTGTGACCAAACCGTAGCAGCTTCCGAAACAAAATTTCTCAACTAGGGTTGCATCATGCATGCCACTACTGGTCCAAGTATCCCTCCACCTAGACAATCACCCTTTCATGCGTATCTATCATGGCAACTCCACCACTTGCCCGAATGGTCCATGTCATTTCCAACCATCACAAGGTATCTGACAACACACGTCTCCAGACTTGCCATACGATCCAATCAGGTCCTCTTATGGGCTACATGGGCCCAAGCACAAGGGGACGATGCCCCATGCACCGGTTCAGCAAGCCATGCCGATCACATGGGCCCCACATGTAAATTGTGGCCACCAAAGCCTTGCAGGGCCACACACATCGCTACCATGTGCATCGGTCGAAGGGTCTGCCCAGCACTATCACACTTGTAAGGTAGGTGACCCTGCCAAACATCATCTCATATCTCCTGAGAATAGAAGCCTGAGTTTGAGGAGGGTCACAGGCCACAGGCAACCAACCGATTGCCCGCGCGTGGCATGCTACACCCACTGACCGTGTGTGCCGTGCTGCACGACTTGGTCCTACAAAGCCTGTCCAGCACCATGGCCACCTGCCATCTCCACCCCAAGACTCTGGCTACCTGCTGCTTACACTGAATGTGCCATCCAGCAGACACCAAGCCAACTGAGGCACCATACCCAGCAACACCAATCTGACAAAGGCTGAACCAAGTGATTCTTGGCCTATGTGCACCAAGGCTAAATTTGCTCATTGATCTTGGCCTACGTGCATCAAGGCTGTGCGTTCGCCATTTCGTCAAACCATCAGCACACCAGCGAGGCCACAAGATTAGGGTGTAACTAATGTCAGTAGCCACTAATTGGATGGTCTGTACATCACTGAAGTGCACCAATCAAGAGGTTGTTGGATTATTAACGTACTCTAAATGGTACTTAACAAGGATCAGATCTCAAGCTTTTTTTAATCATTTATATTTATATTCATGTGAAAATACTGTTAATAATAATAGTATTAAGCATAATGATATCAATAACAATAATATGACTGGACACGCAGGCCTCTTTTAGTATCTCAATCACTGACCCAATAGATGTAACTGCTGCAATAAATGTATAAAAGATGTAATAAGAGCCCAAAGATGCAAATAAGTCATGTAACACACTTTAACATTTTTTCATTATTTTTTTTTTTCCACCTTCAAAATTTTACTTTTTTACAATGTTAAGTTTTAAAAATATTTTCCATCCAATTGCTACTGTGCTTTAATGCATGCTGATTCCATGGGGGGCATATAATTACAATTTGCTTCTCCTGGTGTTTCCTTGTTGTTTAATGGATGACAGGCAACTTATTTTATTTCCTCAATGACAGCTTAGACGACTAAGTATTATGAATCATTGTTGATGATACAAGAATTTTGTCTACTTTGTCTTCGTAAAAAGTAAAGGTTTTGTTTTCGCGTTTTCATATTGGGTGTAATAACAGATTTGTCTGCAATGTCAATTTTGTTTACCCAATACATGATTGTCGTATGCAGATTCTGGATACAAATCCCCAATTGTTTTTCCATCTCCAGCAGCAGAGACTGATAGAACTGATTCGGAATGGAAAAGTTGAAGAAGCCCTAGAATTTGCTCAAGAGGAGCTTGCACCAAGGGGAGAAGAAAATGTAATGCTTTGGTCCTTTATTTATGTTTGCCTACTCTGTCTTATTAATCACTTCTGCATGATTCTAAATACTTCTAGTGAGAAATGCAATCAACCTCACCAATTTTTCTTTACCTCTAAGTTGTACTTTGGACAGAAGATTTTTTTATTTATTTGCCTACTCTAGCTTATTAATCAGGAACCACTTCAGTACAATGTGTCCATCACTTCAGTCTCAATGAGGATGAGTGAGCTTCTTCAGTAAGATGGATCTGGGTCCAGCAGGCTACATCGGGATCTCAGTCAAGGGCTCAACATGGATCCTGACACTTGGACCTGTCAGACTCCAAGGGACCTCTTTAGTTCTTTATATAAAATATAAGATATAAAAATGACAATGTTAATACATTTATAAGCATGAGGTTCTTCCATACTTTGAGGTTGAGATTAGGGCTTGAACCAAATTACATAATGATCATCGTCTTGGCCTTAATCCCATCAATCCTGGATCGGCTAATACGGTATTCAAGTCCTACAATAATAAAATGATATGGATTCAGGTCCATGCAGAATTGGCCTAGTAGTTGTCCCCTATGATGCCCAGATACGGCATGGATACGATAGGGACACGGCATAGATACGGAAGGGACATGGATTTTACACATAAAAAGTGAAGTATCGGATACGATACGTCGCCCATTTTGAAGTATCCCTGCATCATAGGTTGTCCCAGTCTCAAATTACAGGCAGGAATTTAAAAGTCGTCTAGGACCAAGTAAGCTTGAACTTGCTCCCTACTGAGTCACATGGACTCATCCAAGTCAACTCTTGAATCCCGTGGTGGCCTTAATGAGAAGTGGGTTTCATTGTGCATATTTCTAGGTATGCAAAGGTAACTTGCATATTACCCAACCATCCATAACTTCTATGCACTCTTGGAAGTTGATGTTGAGGGCCCTGCTTATCATTGAGGTACGTTGTTGACTAAATATCCTTACATCCTCATGACAGTTCGTGGGCCATACATAAAGCCTATGCACTCTTGGAAGTCTATGTTGAGGGCCCTTATCATCGCTTGATGTTGTTGACTGAAGATCCTTCCCTCGTGAAAGTTAATGGGCCTATAATTAACAGAGTGAAGTTCACTGTTGAATAGTGCTGGCTTTGTTGTAGGATGATCCACAAGATCCCTCTTCGATGCCTTGTTTGGCTAGTCAGTCAGTTTGTGTGCTCTGCATTATCTACTCTAAGGAATTTGGAGAAGATACAACAAATTTGCTATCCGTATTACCATTTAGGAGAAGTTTGCTACCCAAATTTCTAGTACAAAGTAAGGCTCCATTAAGCAGTTCCACTGTAATTTTTAAATAAGGTCTATCCGTAGTTTCTTCATCTATTCCCAAACAAATGTGAATGAATTGCAGTCTCGTTAATACTTGTGAAAGATTCAGTGAAATTGCTATGCATATTTTTAATATAAAGTTTTAGACATTTCAAATATATATATATATATATATATTGGGAATATATATATATATAAAGTTTTAGATGTGGTGTTACTAACTTCTGAGTGAAATTTATATCCAGTTTACTAATTTCGGAAAAAATTCAATGCATTCCAGCAAACTTTTTTAGAGGAGTTGGAAAGGACAGTTGCACTGCTAGCATTTGAAGATGTTTCAAATTGTCCTGTTGGAGAGCTCCTGGACATATCACAGCGCCTAAAAACTGCAAGTGAGGTGAATGCAGCCATCCTCACAAGCCAGAGTCATGAAAAAGGTGAAAACATTGTTCCCAAATTCTTCTTAAGTTTTTTCCTTAGTGTTTCTGCGCGATTTTATAAAATGAAGTCATGTATTTACAGTTTCTTCTTTCCCAACATGGGCAATAAATGATTGAAAAAGGTGCTTATTATTAGAATTATCTTAATTAGTTAGTAACTATGGTTCCTTACAGCTTATTAACTACCCCATTTAATTTGATGCATTATTTTGTAAATATAGGGATCAAATGTATGGGCTTACATGTTTCTCTGTAACTTTTGATCTTTTCTTTTTTTCCCTTTTTTTAAAATGGTAACTTGTATGAATTAAAAGGTCAAAGTACATTAGGATTATACCGAAAAGCAAACACCAACCACCACTCGAAAAGAGAGCAAACAATCTGGCCATCCAAAGAGGTTGTCCATGGTGAGGTGAAAAATGAAGCCACTAAGATAGGGTTGTAAACGGGACGGTTCCGGTTCGGGTCCAGGGTGGAACCGGAACCGGAACCGTTTTCTAAGAGGACCCAGAACCGGAACCGGACCCGGTTCGGAACCAGAAAACTAGTTCCGGAACCGGAACCATTTGTGAGGCGGGTCTGGTTCCGGTTCCGGATATGGTTTCGAGTCTGGACTAATACATGTGTTTTTCTTTTTTAAAAAAAATTATGCTTTTTCCATATTTCAATTGGATTTGGATCACTTGCAAACACTAATGTGACTTTTGTCTATCAATAACATGCACTTTTAACGAAAAAAACTCAAAAAGTAGAAAAGTAAAAAGGGTTCTGTTTTCATATACGAAAGTTACCTTATGTTAGTGTATATTAGGTCGGGTCTCGGGTCCACGGGTCTGAGCTACTGTGGATCCGGAACCGGACCCGTTTAGGTATCGGTTCCAAAAAAAGGATCCGGAACCATTTGCTTATATCGGGACCAAAATAAGGACCCAGACCCGGAACCTAACGGGTCGGAACCTTCGGGTAATCGGATAATCGGGGACCCATTTACAACCCTACACTGAGAGCACCATCATGAGAAGGGACCCAAATCCTGCTATCTTCCCCCCTTTGAGAATGCAGATCTAACTCAAGGCGTCTTGACTCTTGAGAGGAAAAAAGGTGTCTTTTTTCTTACTTCAACATGGTCCTCCTAAAGATTGGGCCCCAGAGAAATTTGTTTGTAGTCCTTTCCATGTAATCGCTAACCTTTGCCTCATGGTCCCTACTCCCTAGCACAACTGTATAAATCTAAAAAATTGAACTGATAAAAGCCTGTCACCGACCAGTGTCTTGCCAAATAAATATCTTATCCCTCCACAAACTTTAGCACCCATTGGAAGGACCAGAAATTTCCCAACCATTTTTCCTCATAGCATATTTAGCCATAAGAATGCTCTTCCATAGATTACCTGTTTCTTCCCTAATCCTTCACAGCTACTTAGCCATTAGGGCCTGATTCATTTGTTTCAAGGATCAAAGCCCGAGCCTACCTGCCTGCTTTCTTGATGTACAAACTAATTTCCATTTCATCATGAGGAATTTTTCTTGACATCCTTATCCTACCAAAGAAAATCTTGCTACGTCCTTTCAATGCAATTAACAACTGACACAAGCCATTTGAGAAATGACATGTACTATATTGAGAGATTAGCTGATGTAGACTAGATCAAAGTAATTCTACCCCAAAGAGATTGCTATTTAGCTTTCCAGGATGTTGATTTCTGTTCTACTCTTTCCATTACTACCATGAGATCCCACAAGGATTTATATGCACTACCTAGCCATGAAGGCAGCTCTAGTTACAAGGTCAGAAGAGACCGCTCTTTGCAACCCATGATATCCGCTAGATGATCAAGAGGATGACCTTCCACGGAGATCCATTAATGCTCTCTCAAAGAAATTCAACTTTAGGCCCAAAACAACTTTGTTACACCTGAACATGGCTATCATGTTGTTAATTCATCTTCCTCCACCACAGAAAGAAAGAAGTGTGATTTGCGGATGAGTAACTGTAAGAGCTTTCATAGCAGGCTTGAAACCAGTGACCAGATTTGCTCACCTGCTACTGATATCATCACCGAGGGCCTCTCTAACTATGGCGAAGGGGAAGGGGGAGAGAAGGTCTCCCTAAAGAAGACTTCTTTGAGCAGAAAAAAAAAAGCCTTCCGGGGATCCATTAATGAGAATGGAGAAGCTAGCTGAGGGTGCACACTCCAAAATCCACCTCTGCCACTTTGACACCAAACCCCATCCCTCTGCCGACATTTCATTTTGCACCCTTGCAAGGCCTTCCCTCTGCCCTAGGGTCCATGATAGAGGTTTCTTCTTCTGAGGCGGACAGTGAAATCCTATGGTAACTGTTAGAGCAGTTGTCAACGTGCTAGCTGAGAGACTTGCAACAAACTTCTCCTTGACCCATTAACAGAAACTTCCCTCACTTTTCTATCAAAACTCAATCATAACAATAAGAAAAAGGAGACAAGCACCAAGGGTTCATTGGATTGTTCCTCTTAACTGTCCTGCTCAAACCATCACTAGAGTCCCTTTGCTTTTTGGCATATCAGATACACCCCTTCACTGGTGAAAGGCACAGTATGAATTCAGGGTCAAAAATCCTCCCCATCCTACAATGCAGCCAGCGCCTTGCAGTCTCTTATAGAAGGGTGAAGCTCAGGCAAATCCAATGACTTTCAGTGCAATTCCACTTGCCTCTCCCTCGCCACGCTTGAATATGAAGGAAGACGCTTAGACAAAGTTTGAGAATGCTTCAGAAAGATTGTAGATCCCTCTGAAGATGATGCATAGGTACAAGCCATCTAACACAGAATCGCTTGGCTCTCGACGCCTTTAAAACCTTCAACAGATCCCAGGTAGAAGAACTTGTTTTGCCTACTTGCCTTTGCAAATGACAGAGGAATGGATTCCTTGCAACCAAAAAAAGGGAAGACCTTGCCAGGATTGTTGAGATGAATTTTGAAGTTTTCCACCACCTCTGAAACATGACAAACCTCTCTTCTGAAACCTTTGGGGGATTATATTCAAGGGAAGGATGTGGTATTTGGCCTTGCCAACTTCCTCAAAGAAAGAGCAAAGGCTTGCTCCATCGACCAACCCTTGGCCCGACACAACCACCGAGGTTCGTGGACCAATCCACTTTGCTGAAAGGTCAGAATTAAGCGCAACGACTGGAAATCATCCCTAACGCCAAACGAGGGCATTTTGATATTCAAATCAGCATTTTGGATGTTGTCATCCCTTGCTTTCGGGCAGTTGAAGAGTTTTCCCAAACCCTCAGCATCAATAACTCCAGAACTTGAACGTTCTAATGAGGAAAGCAACGTCTCATTAGAAAACTCCAGATCTTCCTCCACTGAAGCCAAATTTTGAAGCTCACAGACCTAAGGAGGTGATGCAGGACCTACTGCTTACTTGACGAAATGCAAATGTGAGATCAAAATATTGAATTAATAGCAACCATAATCATTCTCAAAATTGGCACTAAACACATTTCTAACAATAAATTAGCAAGGGTGATTATGTCTTGATCCGAGATCGAGTTATAGTCCTGCAATCGGAACCTCTAGGAAGTAAAGAGAGGATTGATGGAAAGCTAGGACTTCCAACTTGTCTAGGGATAATCCAAATATATGCATTTAGATCTGTAGTTCAGGCTTTAAAGGGGCTGTGCAGCAATAAAATGGTAAATTGGGCTCTCAAAGTTGGGTGGACTAGGTCTGATTAGGCCCAGATGGACTGGATTAGGTTTGGCCAGGCGAATATAGGATCTGATCTATGCTTTGGGTTTGGATTAGGGTTAGGTAAAGGGAACAAGGCTAGATCTAGGATTTTGGATGGGGAGGTTGAACTAGATCTAGGGTTGTGTTGTAACAACAGTAAATAATGAAAGGGGAAGAAAGAGATGGGAGAAATACCTGATTGGAGATGACAATAACCTTGGCCTCACGCCAAACTCCCCATCTCGGGTGAGGAAATATGAAAAACTTGCATGAGAGAACTCAAGAAAGCTTCCATTGAAGAGTTTTCTTTGTTAATAATTCAATAATGGCCTCCCCAATGGAGTTACAAGCTTAAAAGAAATGAGAACTCAAGCCTAACAATGGATGGTTGAGATTAAAACATCTTAATAGTCCTTAGATGAGAATAACTAACCAAAGACAAGAAAATAAGTAAATAAAAACAGTAAAAGAGGGAGGAATGTCGTGCGTTGGGGAGGACTTGCGCATGGGAAGACTTGCGCAAGTCATCCCACGCACTTCTCCCTAGTAAACTTAAGTCACAGGCCCCCTTTTACATCTTTTATTTAATACAATGCTCCTTGGGCCCCTTCTTTACAACTTAAACTCATTTAAAACTTCTTAGGCCCCTCAATCCTTTTAGAACATCAGAACATCTTGAATCAGCAACATATCTTCCCCCTTGGCACATCCCAATGTGGGGCCTTCCTTGTGATTGCCATGGGAGGTCTACAGCCGCCCGTCCATCACATCCAATGGTAGATCTTCTTCCAAACTTCGATCCCACGGTGAATTCTCCTGATCTTGACGGATTAACCCTAAGAAAGGGTGATCCATCCACAATGGGACCATGTGTACTATTTTTTTTCTTGTTCCTTTGCTTGATGTCCCCATCAACTCTCCGAGGCTGCGAAGATTTCGCCACCTGCGAGATAAAGCTGTCGTACCGTTCCAAAATGTCGGGATTCAAGCGTCATAGCTCATCACGAGTGATCCAAGTGCGGTCTGTCACTGGCCTGTCTTTCCACTTGACAAGGTATATTTTTTGTCCCCCTTGTCGGGTGGAGACGAAGGTGTCATCAAGGATGTCCTCCACAAACTCATTCTTTTGGCCCAAAGTAGGTGTAGGAGAAGGAAGGTTAGGCTCAAAATGAGCTGGTTCATATGGTTCAAGATCCATAGGTGTATCCGGGTCATGGGAAGAGTGGGTTACGGGCACAGAAGGTTGTGGGCAATGGGGTGAAGCTGTGGGACCATGGAAAAGGACAAGGTCCTCCACATTGAAGATCTGGTTGATTCCCCAATCATTTGGCAATTCTAGCACATACGCATTGGAACCCAATCGCTTTACAACTTTAAAGGGTCCAGCACTGCAGGCCTGTAACTTTTTAGCGGCCCCTGGAGGGAACCGTTCCGGTCTAATGTAAACCATAACATAATCACCTGTGCTGAATTCAACATGGCGACAATGCACATCAGCAGCCATTTTGTAAAATTCATTGTGCAGATTAATTCTTCTTTTGATCTCATCGTGTAATGCATGCATATGTTGTGCAAATGACTCAGCTGATGCAGATGGCCTATGCAATGAGGTAATGGGAATGAGATCTACTGGCATCCTAGGTTTGTATCCCAACATAGCTTCAAATGGACTCATGCCAATGGACCTATTAACCGAACTATTATATGCAAATTCAGCGGTCGGTAACATCGTATCCCATGCTTTGATGTGCTCCCCTACTAGGCACCTAAGAAGGTTTCCTAGGCTCCTATTCACAACCTCAGTTTGACCATCAGTTTGGGGATGATAGGCCGAAGAAAAGCGGAGCTTAGTTCCCATGATCATCCAAAGTGTCTTCCAAAAGTAACTCGTAAATTTTACATCCCAGTCGGACACAATGGTAGATGGAAGTCCATGAAGGCGAACAACCTCATCAAAAAAAGGAGGTGCAACATGAGATGCATCTGCGATTTTCGAGCATGGAATGAAGTGGGCCATCTTAGAAAAACGGTCCACTATGACCAGTATGGAATTGTGTTTTCGCAGAGTTTTCAGGAGGCCCAATACAAAGTCCATTCTAACATTCTGCCATGGTGCATGTGGCACCGGCAACGCAGTATACAACCCCATATTTTGCTTGCGAACAAGTTCTACATTGCCCTATAATTTTGGCAACATCTCGTTTGAGAGTTGGCCAAAAAAATCGATCCTCCACAAGGGCAATGGTTTTATCGCAACCAAAATGGCCCGTGACTCCTCCCGCATGCATTTCCCACACTAGAAAATCACGAAGTGATGTCCGGGGAATGCACAACCTGTTTCCTTTGAAAAGGAAACCATCTTTGAACTGAAATCCTTGTGTGCTGTGCAAAGGCTAATCCGAAAGCATTTTATAGATTTCCTCAAAATCTGGACATGTAGCATATGCTTCCGGTAAACGCTGAAAGCCAGTTACACTAACACTCATGGAGTGTAGTAACGCAACCTTGCAACTCAAGGCGTCAGCAGCCTTGTTCTCAACCCCTGGCTTGTGCTTAAGCACAAATGAGAATTCTTGTAGTTCCTCGATCCATTTTGCATGCTTGGATCTCATCTTGGCTTAGGATTGAATGTACTTTAGTGCATCATGGTCTGAGTACATGACAAAATCACACGGTAGCAAGTAATGTCTCCAGTGCTTAAGTGCTTGCACTACCGCGTAGAATTCCTTCTCATACACAGAGTATTTATGTCTGTCCGCATTCAGCTTTTCACTGAAATAGGCGACAGGATGTCCTTCTTGGCTGAGGACGACTCCGATGCCAACGCCAGATGCATCGCATGCCACCTCAAAAACTTTAGAAAAATCAGGAAGTCACATAACGGGTACTTCCGTCATTTTTTTCTTAATTTCTTGAAATGCTATGGTGGCTGCGGTACTCCAAGTGAACTCACCCTTCTTCATGCAATCAGTGATTGGAGCCATTACTGTGCTGAAGTTTCAGATGAACCGCCTATAGAAGGTCGCAAGTCCATGAAAACTACACACCTCATTAATGTTTTGCGGTTCTTGCCATTCTTCAATGGCCTTAACCTTTTCAGGGTCCGGAGACATCCCCTCCGAGGAAACGACGAACCCCAAGAAAATAACTTGTGAAGACAAGAAGGTGCATTTCTTGAGGTTAGCATACAATTTTTCTCCCATAAGGGTCAAGCAAACTTCTCTCAAGTGGCCCATGTGTTGCTCTCTGGTACTACTGTAGATGAGAATGTCATCAAAGTAGACGACCAGAAACTTGCCTATAAATGGGCGCAATACATGTGTCATAACCCTCATAATAGTACTAGATGCATTTGACAAACCAAAGGGCATGACCAGCCACTCAAACAATCCATCCTTCGTCTTGAAGGCGGTTTTCCACTCATCACCGGGCCGGATACGAATTTGGTGGTATCCACTTTTGAGATCAATCTTAGAAAAACCTTTGGCACCAGCCCTCATATCCAGCATGTCATCAAGTCTCGGTATAGGAAATCGATACTTGACAGTGATCTTGTTGATCGCCCTGCTATCTACGCACATCCTCCAACATCCATCCTTTTTTTGTGTAAGGAGTGCAAGGACGGTGCACGGGCTCATGCTCTCTTGGATAAACCCCTTTGCAAGAAGCTCATCAACTTGCCTTTCCAATTCAACATGTTCAGTTGGTTTCATCCTATAATGGGGCAAGTTTGGCAAGGTCACTCCCGGGACCAAATCAACGGCATGTTGTATGTCATGCAAAGGTGGGAGTTCATTTGGTAAATCTTCAGGAAAGACATCCTGAAATTCTTGCAAGATTGGTTCCGCCTCATGTGGAACCCCTAGAGCCTTGTCGTCAGTGACTGCTTTAGTCACCAAAGCAAACATGGCTGGTTCATGTACCTGGACACTTTTGAGGGTGTCCTGAACTTCCCGCTCAAATTCCGAGGCACTCAAAATGTGAATTCCCTTGGACATGACATTTTTCCCCTATTGGTCCTTTCCATTTTCACTAGGCTCCAAGTTAGGGTTCTTAGCCCTATCAGTAGACCTGGTGTCAGTCATCTTCTTTTTGTCAGTGTTGTCCTTTGGAGGAAGTGGGTGAAGTTTCACTTTCCGTCCCTCAAAATTGAAGATGCAAATGTTTGATTTACCAAAATTGGTAACATCAAGGTCATACAACCAAGGCCTTCCTAGAATGATGTGTCCCACATCCATAGGAACAATGTCACACCATAGTTGGTCCTTGTAGGAGGAGAGTTGAAGTGGGACCAGGCACCTTTGGGTAACAGGGATAGATGTTGAGTCTACCCAAGAGACACGGTACGGCCTAGGATGCGGTTCAGCTTTCAACCCTAAACGAGTGACAGTACCAGAAGAGACTGCATTGGTACAACTGCCACTATCAATGATGAGTTTACAACTTCTCTCATTACACTTCAAGTAAGTGTGGAAAATAGCTGTCCATCACCAATCTTCATCGTCTTGTAGGGCCAGAGCACATCTAACCTGGCATTGGGGCATCTCCACTCACCCCCACTCGTGTCTTTTCCTCTTTGGTTTGGTATGCAGGAAGAAATTGGAGGAAAGAAACACGATCTTCTGTGTCACAATCATCATCAAATGGGACAAAATCAGGAAAATAAATTATCTACGTCTTGATCACTATCATCATGTGCCTCTAATATGACCAAATTTCTAGTAGGACACGTAACAGCATAATAACCATATCCATGACACTTGTGGCACTTGATTTGAGAGGGTTTCTTGGTCTTTTCATCAGCAGTACCCTTCCCTTTGGAGTCCCATGAAGAGCCACTGGGTGTTCTCTTTTGAGGGGAAGGGTGTCCTAGGTTAGGCTTCGCGCTAGAGGTGTTGGCTCTAGGGTCAAAGTTGCGCGAATCTATCCTCCTAGGAATTTGCGGTTTCGCATATTGTTCCAAATCTATGGCCTTTTCATACATGTCCGCAAGGGATGTGACCCTGTGATGAAGTAACTCTCTCCGGATCTCAGATCGTAGACCTGTCCTAAACCTTGAGAGAAGTGACGACTGCTCCTCCTTTACATCACACCTCAAATTCAATTCCTCAAATTTTGTGATGTACTCATTGACAGTCATACTACCCTGACGGAGGGTGCTCCTTTGATCTAGGAGTCTCTCTTGGTAGGATCGGGGGAAGGTACTTGTCCTTCAACCTTTCCTTCATTCTCTCCCACGTGTCAATGGCTGGAAGGCCTAATCTTTGCTCATTAGTTTCCAAGCTGGTCCAAAAAATTCGAGCATGCGCCACTAATTTCATGGTGGCTAGCTTGACCTTCCTTTCTTGTAACATCCCATACCATTTGAAATAATGGTCCATGTCAGAAAGCCAATCAGAGAAGACTTGTGGGTCCATCCAACCATCAAAGATAGGGGCATCAACCTTGACACTCTTCAAAATCCACCCATCGGGATTCTGAACTCTACCATTACCCTTACGCTCATACCCATTGTCGGTCACCATCAGTGTCCAACTCATGATCATCTCTCTCTTGGCGCCTATGATGCCTCCTATTTTCACCCTGGACAGATCGCTCAACGTCCCCGATGTGGTTTCTAAGTTCCTCATGCCCTTGCTGTAGGGCACCGATCTGCACTGTCAGATCCTCCACGGCCTTAACCAAATGTTCTAAGGTTGCATTGGTTGGGTTAGAGCTTGGTTTTGCTTGAGAGGGACCTGCCATTCGGGAAGCTAGGGGCTGATGTTCCCTACCACTCCTAGTGGGCATACATCGACTATCTATATGCAATGAGATACAATGGGATGCAAATCCCTAGACACCCTAGGCTCTGATACCAATTTGATGCATGACCTACTACTTAATTGACAAAATGCAAATGTGAGATCAAAATATTGAATTAATAGCAACCATAATCATTCTCAAAATTGGCACTAAACACATTTCTAACAATAAATTAGCAAGGGTGATTATGTCTTGATCCGAGACCGAGTTATAGTCCTGCAATCGGAACCTCTCAGAAGTAAAGAGAGGACCGATGGAAAGCTAAGACTTCCAACTTGTCTAGGGATAATCCAAATATATGCATTTAGATCTGAAGTTCAGGCTTTAAAGGGGCTGTGCAGCAATACAATGGTAAATTGTGCTCTCAAAAATGAGTGGACTAGGTCTGATTAGGCCCAGATGGACTGGATTAGGTTTGGCCAGGCGAATATAGGATCTGATCTATGCTTTGGGTTTGGATTGGAGAGGTTGAACTAGATCTAGGGTTTTGTTGTAACAGCAGTAAATAATGAAAGAGGAAGAAAGAGATGGGAGAAATACCTGATTGGAGATGACAATAACCTTGGCCTCATGCCAAACTCCCCATCTCGGGCGAGGACATATGAAAAACTTGCATGAGAGCTCAAGAAAGCTTCCATTGAAGAGTTTTCTTTGTTAATAATTCAATAATGGCCTCCCCAAAGGAGTTACAAGCTTAAAAGAAAAGAGAACTCAACCCTAACAATGGATGGTTGAGATTAAAACATCTTAATAGTCTTTAGATGAGAATAACTAACCAAAGACAAGAAAATAAGTAGATAAAAACAGTAAAAGAGGGAGGAATCTCGTGCGTTGGGGAGGACTTGCGCATGGGAAGACTTGTGCAAGTCATCCCACGCACTTCTCCTAGTAAACTTAAGTCGCGGGCCCCCCTTTTACATCTTTTATTTAATACAATGCTCCTTGTGCCCCTTTTTATAACTTGAACTCATTTAAAACTTCTTGGGGCCCTCAAACCTTTTAGAACATCAGAACATCTTGAATCAACAACATATCTTCCCCCTTGGCACATCCCAATGTGGGGCTTTCCTTGTGATTGCCGTGGGAGGTCTTCGGCCGGCCATCCATCACATCCAATGGTAGATCTTCTTCCAAACTTCGATCCAACGGTGGATTCTCCTGATTTTGACGGATTAACCCTAAGAAAGGGTGATCCATCCACAATGGGACCATGTGCACTATTTTTTTCTTGTTCCTTTGCTTGATGTCCCCATCAGGAGGGATCTGCATCAGTAACTGACAATTCTTCCCTGGAAGAATCTTAACCCTTCCATGAGTTAGGATTACCTTTGAGTTTGTGGGCTTCATTAATTCAATGTTTCAAGAGGAAATGGAATGTAGAAGCTATTGTTTGAAATGTTATTTCGAACCCCACATGAGCTAAGAAAGTCATCAACTTCAGGAAAACATCATAGTGATTTCTTCTCTGGAGGGTGTTGAGTATCCCACACCCCACCCTCCTATCATACCCTCTATCCAAGGAGACAAGGAACATCAGTTGGTGGTGATGATAATGTCATGATGGATCTTCCAAGCATGTTATCAAATTTCATTTTTTATTTTTCATCTTTTTTATTACCATTCCAGACTACTACTTTTTTTTGTATTGCAATTAAAATAAAATCGTTGTTTTGATCAAGGATGAAAATATCGGTATCGGCGGGCGTATCGGCCCGCCGCCAAACCGATACGAAGCGGGCGATACGTAGCGTATCGGAGATACGTATCGGCGTAGCGGTGTGATTTTAAAAAATCGCCAAAAAAATCTGAAAAAATTCCAGAAAATCCAGAAAATTGTAAAATGAAAGAAAATGTGGTTCTTTTGCAAAAGTAAGTAAGAAAAGGGGGCGTATCGGTGCCCTCAATATATGATGTCCTGTATCGCTGTATAAATAGAAAATAATAGTAATGATTAGTTTTTTCACATGTATTCATGTTTCTTAGTCATGTTAACTTAAAAAGTAATGAAAAGCTCATTAAAAAAAAATTAGAACATGAAATAAAGGCATAAGAATTAAGAAGATTTAAGAGTTAGGTCATTAGTGAACATTGAACAATCAAATATCAATACTTCAGCATTCAAGGTTCAAATTCAATCAAGTGAATGAACTATGAAGTGATCAACAATCAGCATTCAGCACCAATTTAGAAATGACAAAGGGAGTAGAGAGTTAGTGAAAGAAATAGGAAATTAGGAATACCTTGATCACCACCAAAAGGGATTTGGGAGACACTTATATTCATACATTTGAACAATATGTAATGTAAACATCATGATGGTACTATTAGAGCCAAATATCAGTGTTTAATTGTTAGGGTCACTGTGGTAAGACCTAACCCTAAGCATAAAACTTTGGTGATCAAAATTAGCTTAATATGAACATAAACATTATATGTTGCATGTATTCATGATAGATCATTCAATATATGAAAAGTACTGATAAAGAGGCCGAGCCCCGGAGGGTTGGCCCTCCGGGCCGTCGACCATAAAGGCGGGGTTCGGGGCGGCAGCCCCGATTCGATTTTTTTTTTTGAACTTACGCAAGATGGACCACAAAGAGGTGAAAACCGCAACCATAGAGGGGAAGAGATGAAAGAGAAGGGTAAAAAACCCTAAAAGTCCAAAAGGGGGGGTTTTATAAATCCCCCCCCACGTGTATGGGCCGATACGGTACGTATCGGCCGATACACTAAAGTATCGGCCGATACGCACCCGTATCGGCCGATACGGGTGCGATACACCCGTAGCGCCGATAAATTCTTTGTACCGTATCAGCCTTGGCCGATACGGCCGATATATCGGCCGATACGCTTCGTATCGGCCGATATTTTCTTCCATGGTTTTGATTATGTAACCTCCACTAGTTTTTCACTCCATATTTAGTTAAACTCACTGAGATCATTAATATAAAAGGTCTCAAGTTCTGTTGTTAAAATGCAGATCCTAAGCTTCCAAGCTTGTTAAAGATGTTAATCTGGGCCCAGAACCAACTTGATGAGAAGACTGTTTATCCACGTATTAATGATTTATCTACTGCTGTGCTTGAAGACCCTGCTGTTTGAAAGATATCAAAGATCCTTTTGTGTAAAATTGAGGTCAGTCCCTGTATTGCAATTGAGTGAATGAAAACATCATGTGTATCTGCTTATTTATGACTGCCCAGGTTGCTTTTCTTAATAATTGGACAGTACAAATTGGTTTTAATTTTAGTTCTACTTTGACCAGTTACATGTTTTGGTCTCTGTTGTATGTTGACTCTCAGTTCTATTTTGGTCATTTGATTATGGAGATGGTTCTATCATCCCATTTTAATTCAAAACTGAATTTGTAAGTAGAGAAATTGTGCATGTTTGTTTCCTTTCATTAATTTTCTCAAATCAACCAAACTATTTATAGCATTATTTTTGTGTTATCATTTTTCAAAATAAATTTTTTCTTTTCTCATCACTGTTATAAAAAAATGAAATCCACTGATGTTATCAGAGTTGCTATCGTCATTGTTTTCGTTTTGATTTAAAAAAACAATGGTTGGAGAGCACCTTTTTTTCCATTAACCAATTGTGCTTGGAATGTGTATATGATTTTTCTCAAAATCATAGTTCTCAAGTTTGGTGAGACTCATACATGACTTGGCCGCTGAGTCAACTTGGTACTCCAGAAAAACGGCCAGCCAATAAAGACTTCAGGAATATACAAGTTTTTTGATTACTCAGTCAACTGGCTATTCTCAGTTTGGTTATTTCATTAAAATAGTGGGGATAATCTTGCCACTTAAGCCCTTTTTAGGAGTTAGAAACAGAAGGAAAAAGCTCGTGAAAACAATGAAAAAAGAAATGTCAAAAATCATTAGAAATGACAGAAAGTGGAATGAAGAAACTTTAATCGTCTCCCTTTGCTGGTTGTCTGAAAATGGGTCATCCAGTCATTTCGAGGCTATTTCAGCAGGCATAGGATGACCATGGAGAGCTCCAATGTATGTTCATGTGCACATCTTACTTTTCAGCATGTTTCTTTTCATGTGTGCCTCTTTTATCTATATGTATGGTTTGTGGTTTTCCTAATTTGTTATTGTCCCAAATCAGATTTGTGCAAGATGAATGCCTTGGAGTTTGCATCTAGGCCTTCTCCTTCCTGTAGATCTTACGGAGTCATTCCGGGAGGCTGCCATGGAGTCGCACCACACCTGTAGAAGGGAGCAAATTCATGCAAAAACACAGTTCAGAATATATGTGGTTGGAATGTACATGAACATATAAAGAGACAATGCTTTAGTTGTGTAGACGGGGAATCACTTTTTCTTCGATTGTAATTTCTAACAATAGGACACCCAATCATCACCGTCGGCTTCAAAGCCTTGTCTCAACTATGTTGGGACATGACAACTACATGAATTATTTTTCGCCGTTCCAGTTTTTCCTGAGCCAAATTCTCGAACTGGTTGCATTTCTTTGGATTTATCCATATTCATCTACCTTGCCTATCGGCCTCAACCTGTATTGAAAAAGTTTTCCACACTGTCCTAGTTGTCAACCTGTGTTGAACATGCTGCTGTGTGTGTTGCTTGTAGCGGGGAAAGCCTTAGCATGATCACAAAGTGCCTCCTTTTATTCGAGCATGGGACCGGCAATAAACTAGTGGAATTAATAGAGCACCTAATGAGTATGAAGATTGAGTGTAGAGATGACAAATGCCCAGGGTTCTCTTTAACAAACAGGAAGCAACACCAGACGAGTTGGAAGCAACCGAGCATAAAACAAGCAGCTGCTGTTTATCCCTTGCTGCACCAATCATTTCCAAAACTTCTAATTCAGCTCATTTGGGGACTCTGATTTCATCCAGGTCTCCTTTTTTAGTTCTCCCACGCATAGGTTTTAGGCGAAGAAGTGTTACTTATTTATGATTGGGGGCCTCCTATTGAACTTTTTTTGTTTTTGTTTTTTGCTATCGGAGGGTTCTCAGCCCTTTGAGCCGGATTCATCCATCTAGGTTCAGAGGGAAGTCGGGTAAACTCTCCTGTAACCCCAGTATGGTAGTGCAATTTCGAATCTATAATCTCCGGGTGCAATCATGATTTTAGGCCAACTAAGCTACCCCTTGAGGTTGTCTTTTATTGAACTTGCTGCGTCGCATTTACTTCTCTCAAAATATGTGGAACTCAATTTCCAACGTCGAACCCATGTTCTTTACCTTGTTAATTCTTTACCTTGTTAAATAGAAAGTTGCAGCTTCCAACTTTCCCCTTTCACAGTGACCCAACTCATAAAGCATTATATTAAAAACTAATCACGTCGTGCTCCATGAGGCTGAATAATTCTAATGCTACTTTGAAACGTTGGCAGGTTTGAAAATTCTGCCAGTTCTCATGTGCTTACATTTTCCATGGAAGGAAGACCCCTCCCCTATTCGAAGAGGAAAAAGTGATTCCTTGTCAAGATTCGTTTAATAGGTTAATGGTTTGGACGGGAGTGGACACACATGGAGGTGGAAGAGCCAATGAAGAACCTGTAGAACCTTTTCTTCTCTTCTGATATTATTAAATGCTCGCGCTACCTCAACTTTTCTGTCACGAAAGCATTTCCTGGCTCCTATCCTATGACAGCAAATGAAATCAACAGGAAAATATCTTGCTATTTCCTCCAATATATAAAGGGAAATAGGCAGGTGAGAATTGTTCTCACCGTGAGAACTATAGGTGGGCACATCTATCACCCAATCCAAGCCTTGCAATGGACAAGGACCTTCTTATATTCACACGCCTCAAGTTTTGGCACTAATGTGAATGAACTGGATCGTTGGATCGACTATATACGCATATGAATGGATTGGGCATGTCGACCATGGATGAAGGGGTTAAAAGCATGAGATTTGGGTCAAACTTGATATTTAAGGTGAGCCCATATAGATCTTTCAATTTCCACCAGTCCCGTTCCAAAATGGGGCCCACAAATAAATATAAGAGAGGTCTGCATTGATTATGGAGGATCACTATTCGCTAGGGGTTTGAGGGGTGTTGTAGTTGGTCTGCATTGATTATGGAGCATCACCACACACTAGGATAGGGGTTTGAGGGTGACTCAAGGTTCCTTCTATCTCCAATCATTCTCCTTTCTCCAATAGTGAATAGTGATAGTGCGGACAACCACTTCCCTTTCTCTTCTTCAGGGGTCTTCATGGAGAGGGCCAGCCAGACTGTACTGTCTAAACTTCGCTTCAAAGTGGGACCTAGACCAGACCCATTTTGCAAAATATGATGGGCTTGGGCCAGGACTTGAGCACCCTTTTTTTTTTTTTTTTTCCTCTGCTTTGTTTGATCCAATGTGCCCTGAACTCTCCAAGGCGCCAAAATACACCATTTTGCAATTTGGTTGGGTGTGAAACCAAATGTTTTTATTTAAGAAAGGAAAAGGATTGTTTGTTATTACAAGTGACTTCTCCATTAACAGTCAAACAGTTTGAGCCAATTTTACCATTTTGCTCCTTTTCTTTCCTTTTAGGTCCTAATAATAATTTATGATATGTTGATATCAACAGAATTGGAGAATTGAAATGCTTCTTAGAGACGAGCATAGACAGATATTCACCCCCCACGGCCCCACCCCCACCCCTACATGTAACATGCATCACAATTCACAACAAGGGCACCCTTACAGGCATCACCATGCTTTAAAATTTCTCAGAAGCCTGTCTGTTGCTAAAAGCTTACTCTTGATTTTCCAAACACGTCTCATCTATATCTTAGCAAGCTGCATTAATGAGCCTCACCTTTTTTAATTTTCATTGATTTCTCAAGCTTTGCACATTTGTACCTTGTTTACATAAAACCACTGCTTAAAGATGCAACCAGCTGCTCAGACTGAACAAGTCCAACTGATGGTGCACCTGATGTGGATAGCATTTTTGATGCACCAGATCCCACATCTAGATGGAAACAAATAGAGTTCAGACTTCAGACCCAAATAAAGGACTGGGTAGTCTGTCTGTCTGTCTGTCTGGTAACCACTCCTAGATCCAACTTTGAAATAGGTGGTCTTAATGGATGAATTCTTGTAATCAACCCTACGTAAGTGTGCTAAGTCTATGGTCAGGCCCACATCTAGATGGATTCTTGTAAATGTATGAATTCAGGTCCTTGATACCAGAAACACAACCATTTCTCACTAATTATTATAGCCCATAGAAGCAAAACATTATTAATCATCATCATAATAGAATATATCTCAATGAGCTGGTTAATAGACATGACAGAGGATCCGGATTCCAAATCAAAAGATTATTTTCGAATGTTATCTAAGGGAGGGTCCTGACTTGCACACAACTATTTTTTAGAACACACCCTCATAGCTTTTGAGGAAAACCAAGTTGACTCTATTGACATATTATACTACTGTATGCATGTGGTGGAGAGAGCCATATGAAGGGGTCAAAAAATTGGACGGTTCTATCCTTAGATCAAAAAATTACCACATTCCATTTGACAAGAGATTTTGTGGATGGCTAATCTAAAAAGTCTCTCATGGATAATATAGCCCATAGGTCCTAAAAACCAATAGTATGTCCTATTTTTCTATATTGCAGCATTCGATTCATATCCTTCATATAAAATGAGATCCAACACAATTGTAATGAATGTCGAATACAAGATATAGCAAATTAATTGCATTATTATAGCTTTTCAAGTTACATTAGGATGCATAACTTGCACACTAATGACATCAAGTCTTTAACTTCTAGTGCCTGAAAGTACATGGCAATCAATGGGGCCACTTGTTAGAAAAGTTAAGATAGAACCAGTTGAGTTATCACAAAGCATCTGACAGAGCATTGGCAGTTTTTCAGTTATTTAGTTTATGTTGCACACTTCTGAGAAGCATGACATTTGTGTCTGATGTTCAGTTTCATTAGAAATTAAGTAACAAGGATTAGTTGAATAGTTAGTTAGAGATTTAAAACTAATTGTAATCTCTCTCTATATATAGAGATTGAGTTCGGTCGCATGTAAGTAACTAAGAAATCAAAATTCAGTAAATCTTGTTCTTCTTCTTCTTCTCAATTCATGATCAAGAACATCTATTTAATACCATCATCATCATCAAAGCCTTATCCCAACTATGTTGCTATTGACCCCATAAATTTAGCTTTTCTAGTCACCATTGCCACTAGAGATTTTTACCCATCAAATGAATTTTGTTTGACTATCAACTTCGAAGGCGCGCGCAACACAACGGATGATTCTGAAGAGTATTTTCTCTTCTTATATAAATATATATATAAGGAGGTGCTCTTGTGAGAGAAACTCTCACCTTACTATGAGAGATAAAGTGGGGCCCTCACATTCATATCCAATGTCAACAACTTAAATGTGAGGGCCCCCACCTTTATCTCTCATAGTAAGATGAGTCTCTCACAAGAGCACCTCCCATATATATATATGGGGCCAACTCTCCTAAACTCAAGCTTAGGATAAGGTAAGCTCAAGTGTGTGGTGGGGCCCACTTGGGGACCCGCATGGGGATGGAGATTGAGAGGGATTTCAAGGACTCCCTTGGATCCTCCTCTCTACAAAAAATCAATCCCAACCGTGATTTATATCATCTCCATATGGGCCCAAAAGTTTAATGGTCAATAGTCCATTCGGATCGATACATAGTCGATCCAACGGTCTAGTAAATTCGGATTTGACCGAAAGTTGGTGGACATGTGCAATTTAGGGGGGTCATATGTTTGGTTCATTTGGATGGACCAAAGATAGGTCCCACAAGCATGAGCTTACGAAATTTTCTCCTAAACTTGGGCTTAGGAAAGCCTCTCTCTCTCTCTATGTATATATATAGAGAGAGAGAGAGAGTGTGTGTTTTATCCATGTATAATTCTTGATTGTACACTTGATAATCTTAATGTGATACAAAAACATAGTTTTAATTTTGCCATATCCTACCAAAGAAAAAGGCTTTTTATGAGTATTTCAGATTTTACATAGATGGGCCCATGATAGATTATGAGCAGTTTATATTTTAAGTAGGAGGGCCCACAATGGATAAGGCACATAAATTTCCTGTAATACTTTTGAATAGATTATATATATTTTACATTACAATGGTCCATTAGAAACTAAATTGCCTGAGTGAGAGAGAGAGAGAGAGAGAGAGAGAGAGAGTACAATGGTCCATTAGAAACTAAATTGCCTGAGAGAGAGAGAGAGAGAGAGAGAGATGTCCCGACCATAAAAAGAGGTTTTGTTCGCTTACGTATTTATAACACGTGAGCATCATCAAATGTGACAAATCATCTCATGAAAGAGATATAAGTTGGATTATATGGCTACCAGAATCATTCTAAACCATTGCTTTTGGTTGAATGGCCAACTAGGACTATTTGACTGATCTTTTATATATAGATAATTCGCCAAGCTCACTTTTATATGATAGGACCAGTGGGCCCAAATACACAGCATACATCTAACTATTACTCCATTTACATTACTTCATTTATTTTGTGACTCGAACAAAGCTGAGGTGTTAGCTATTTTGGAGGGTTTTAGGTTGTTTGCAATGAGATATATTGGTGCTCTGGTGGTGGAAAGTGCTTCTCCAAATGCGATTATTTGGGTATCTAACCAAAAAGATTTCCCTTGAAAATTTCAATTCCATTTTAATGAAATTAGGGAACTTTCGGCCACTCTAAATGTTATCTTTCGTCATGAGATTAGATCAGCCAAATCGATCGTTTGCACTAGCCAAGCAAAGGGTTGAGAGGTTGTCTCCATCGATGAGTGTGATCACGTAATTGGGTTGGAGTTGGTATAATACTCTTCTACCTTCTCTTCTAACTTCTCTCTTTTTTACTTTTCCAGTTTTGTACTTGTTTTCTCTTTTTAATAAAATTTTCTTTCCATTTAAAAAAAAATTGATATATCTACAACATCTGATTGGCATGCTTTTTTTTCACCCCTTCTTAAATGACTAGATACAAAGCACTCCTGTGTCAAACTAGGATAACTTAGCCCCCACAGTACCCCAATCTCATCTCCAACGTTTATCTAATAAAAGTAGTGAGTGAAGGTAGGATCACTTTGTCCTTCCAAGGAAAATGGGGAGGAGAGAGGGACGTGTCTGATTTCGTAGACAAGGAGATGTTTGTGCAAATGAAGAATCCCACACGTGACGGAAATTAACTCCCCGGCTGACAGAGGCTGGATCTTAATTGATGATAAGAGTCCTAAAGTTGTACATTATATAAGTCACAGCTCTAAGCGGTAGTTTAGGTTGTCTAGGACTACGGTTTGCATCTGGAGATTGGAGATTGGAGATTGGAGATATAAAACTGCATTACCCAGAGAAGTTTATCCGAATTTCCTTTGAAACCAAAGGAATTAATTCAGCCCAAATATTCGGAACCCTCCAATACCCAAAAATGTATATATTATATCGGTCTTGACTCTTGACACTTGACTCTTGACGCACCATGCACATTAAATAGATAAAAAAAATCCCACCTCCTTTTCACGAGATGGAGGGAAGAGAAAGGCACATGAAAAGCAAAGCAAACCAACCAACCCACTCCCCACCAATCACGAGGAATACATACATCCATACACACACAATTGTGTAACCCTCCACCACCCTACCCATAATAAATAAACAAACAAATATGATACACTTACATTAACTACTAGTATACAGACTTTAATAAATACATACACACCCATGCACCACCTCCCATCATCACTACTCCTTTCTCATATAACAACAATATATAAATCCAACAAGGGTTGCAATCCCACTAAAAAAAACACAAAAACAAAAACACCCCATCACTCTTTCAATGCAATGACCATCACTGCATGATGTGGCCCACACCACATTTTTCACGATGATGATTGATGATTGATGGTCGGTTCAGATCACCTCCAACAAGCCTCAGAAATCAATCAAGATCCATAATCACTGGTAATTCAGTACCAAAATCTATCAATGAGAGGACTCTGATTCATTCTCCCTCTACCCATTCAATCCCATCAGCAGAGCCCAAAAATCTAAAATCCAAAATGCTCAAAATCACATGCCCATCTTTCCTTTGAATTGCCCATCTGTGCCAAATTGGAGAGTGTGGCCCACCGCCAGATTTGTAAACTTTCTATTAAATGTTAGTTATGTTCTATTATACACATAATTATTATTAAGTGATATGACAACGGTGGAGATGAGATGAGATGAGATAATTTTGATCACAGTACAGATGATGGAATCCAAAGAGCAATGGATGGTCACAGTAATTTTGACTTGTTCTTGGAATTTTCGATCTAGGGCCGGCCGGACACTGATAGAATTTCGTGGAATTCCCATTTCGAGATTCAATTCCGCCAGACAGAGAAAACTCTTTCTAGTTCTAGTTCTAGAGAGAGAGAGAGAGAAATCAGAGAGAGTGATAGAAAGAACAAAAAAACTTACAGAAAGATGAAGCACTCCAAGGAAACCAAAGGATTCTCCAGCGATTCGTTCCCGTCCGCCCTCTCCTTCACATTCAGCCCGCCTTCCTCCCCCGGAGCCCTCCGAGGCGACCGGCCGGTCTTCCTAGCCGACGCCGTCCGGCTGAGATCACTCCTCGCCAGATCCATCCTCCTCGCCGGAGATGGAGATCTCCTGCCGGAATTCTCCCCCAAATCCCTCCGGACTCCATTAGTACCGGCCGGAATCCAAGGTCGATTCACAATCCCCTCCCTGACCGGCATTCTCCTCACCGGAGAGAACTCCGATCTCTTCGAAGGAGATCTCCCGACCGCATCTCTCCTGACGGCGGAAGCCGTCCGCCTCCGCTGGAACTTGGCCGGAGACGCGCTGTCCTTGAGCCGCATTCCGACCTCATCATCGTACTCGGCTTTCATCATCTCCGCAGTAGTAGTAGTTGCAGAGATGCTCTCGCTCAAGCTGCAGATCTCTGAGAAATCTGAGGCTGCATCTCCTCCGTTGATGTAGATCCGAGGATGCTTTTTCTCCTCCGTTTCTGTTTCTGCTTCAGTTTCAGATTCGTCTCTGATCTTTGTAATGGAAGGCTTTGCGGTCTCTGAGAGCACTTCCTTGACCGTCTCCTCCTCCACAGGTAGCGGAGGAGCTCTGTCTTCCGGCGTAGGAGGGTCGGAATCCGTCGCCGGGGACTTGTATGGAGGGTTCTTGCTGCAGCATGTTCCCATTTTTCCTTATTTTGGGGAATCAGGAATCAGGATATGGGATATGGAGTTGGTTGATGAGATCTGAAATCTGAAATCTGAAATCTGGAATCTGGAATCTGGAAGAGAGATTTCTTACTTTTCCTTTCTTTCCCTTGCTTGTTTCTATTTTTTTTCCCGGGAAATGAGAGTGGAAGCTGATTTCAGCAGTAAGCAGAGTCCTGTGAATAGGATGAGAGAGTAAAAAGCGAGTCAGTCAAAGCAGGGAAAGAGAGGGAGAGATTGGGAGTATATTTATTGGATGCGGTTGGTTGTCTGCCAGGATCCTTCTTTTAAAGGGCATATCATATGCTTAATTAATAACAGTAACAACATCTTTTACTAAGATGACACTAACAACTTAATAAAATCTAGATTTGCACTTATTCTAAATTGACACTATTTTTTTTTTTTCTTTAGAGGGTTTCTAATTTTTTGGACTAAACTAATCTCTCCGGGCCGGATAAACACTCGTGTGGTTCCAAAATGGTAGCATAAGTGAACTCAAGAAGAAGATGAAACTAAGGTTGGTACCAAAACCTCTAATTCCGAAAGAAGGAGGAACCATGGTCCTGATCACTCGGCCGACCCCTTAGTGTTAAATTGATACTAATTTGAGTTATGTTCATTGATAGATTGAGTTTTATAAAAATATATGTAGCTCAAAAAACTGTTAAAAGTTTAAAGTTCCTAAATCAATGATTCTGATAATTTAGCTGAAATTTTTTTTTCTCAAAATCTAATTTATAATTTGAAATTTCTAGATATTCATCTATGACTTTTTTTTTTTTTTAAACACTCATAATAAAGTAACAAAGTCTTGAATTCTCATGAATTCAATTCAATAACATGAAACAAAAGTGCCTGTTATTATAATATATAAACAAATTGATTTTTGTGAGGTTCATGGGATTGGGATGTGTGTGAAAGCTGGGTTAGAATTTAGGATCCATCCTTTCTATTTTATTTTATTTTTCTTACCCTTGGTTATCTAAATGGGCCTATTTTTTTATGGGAATAACACCACTGTTTCACTTTTTAAGTTTTGGGATTGGGATGCCAATCATGTCAACCTGGCACGTGACTTGCAAGCACGTTGTCAGTTAGGTCCCCTTTTTATTTTTTTCATTTGATGATATCTAACCACCTAAATAATGCCCATCTGATTTCAGTTCAGTTTTACTGATATTGAAATGGCTATGGCTGGATTATATCCTATTGTTTTCTCATTAGGCCTTGATGGCCATGGACCAGGGACCATCCATCATACTTTGTTGTTGGGAATTCAGAAAAAAAAAAATCTTTCTATGGGAGGGTTCCCAACCTTTTGGGCAGGACTAATCCCTCCGGACTCAGAGTAAAGCCGGATAAACACCCCTGTAGCCCCCAGGTGGTAACATTAGTGGACTCAACATTCGATTCCTGAAGAAGAGGGAACTCGGGATCGATACCAAGATCTCTAGCTCCAGAAAAGGGAGGAATTGTGGCCTTGACCACTCGGTCAACCTTTTGGGATTGGGAGGAGGTTGAAATTGAGAGAAGAAGGGACGGCGACAAGTAGTGGTGGACCCAAGATTTTATTTTGAGGGGTGAGGGATGTGGATCTTAATAGGTAGTTTGGTTTAAGGGGCAAATCGAGGATTTTCATATGGATTTTGAGGGTGGACTTACAATTTTTTGTGAGTTTTTTGAAGCGCACGCAGTTTAATGGGTGCGACCGTGCCCATATGATTGTGTTTGGTTCCGCCCTCGGCGACAAGAGAATTGCTTTCAGGCCATTACATTACATGCTATAATAGATGGTAAAAAGATTAGGTCTGGACGTCTATTGGTCTACTTTGGTCATGATTCACATGGTCACGAGTCCAGGCCCAAGGTGTTGTATGTTGTAAGTTTTGTTGCGTAGATAGGTGGGAGTAGGAGTGGGGGTGGGTGGGGCTAACAGCTAACTACAACCAGGACCCCCTGTGGTTCTTATAACTTCACGGCAACTCTATTTAAAATATAGTTGGAGAAATTCTTCAACTCTTGATTCTCCCAAATCAACCCGATTGAAATGATGTATTGTTTTTAATCACCATCTTTGATCAAACCATTTACCCATCAGTTTTCTTTTCTACTCGTGGGGTTAGTTAATCTCATCTACATGACTCATATGTTAGGGTTATAAACATGGGCGGCACTACATGAAACTCAGTGGGGCCAATTGACCCCACTGAGATCTAAAAAAATATTTTTTTATTGAATTGGATTTATGGGAAGCTTTTGACCCCACTTAATGTCTAAGTTAATGGGTCATCTGTCTACAAAAAAAAAAAAAAAAAACTAATGGGCCCAACTTTTATTTTTTTTTAAATTTCATTTTTTAGACATTCTGTCAGTAACTCCTCATTTACCCTTACGTAACCTCTAAAGACGGTATTTTCCTTATACTAGACGGAGCAAACCCTAACATTATCGAAAGTAGATGACAAATATTGATAAAGGGGAAAATAAATTTATTTGATTTGTGAAAGATAAGTCTTTTATTAACCTCACAGACTCGAATTTCTGAAGCCGCCACTAGTTGTAAAAGGATATCCCATTTTATGATTATCTGAATCCTCTATTTTTTTTTTTAATAAGGCAGGTTTCATACCTACTTATTTTTGGATTTGGGATAAATTCGGATTTGGAACCTAATAGATGCATATGGGATCCAGAACATTCAGATTTGTGTATGTTCCGACCTAACGATTCAGGTCCAAGACAATTATATTTACATATTAAAAGCATATATAGGTTGTAATGGCATATATAGCTTGACTATAATTGTATTCATATTTGAGAGTGTACTTTGCTTTAATCATATATCATTTAATAGCCTCATTTGTATATTTAAAAAAAATCATTTAAAAGCTCTTTTTTTCAATTATATTAATGCAGCTAATATCTAATGATTTCATATTTGGATCTGAAATTGGATTCTCTTTTTTAAGTTGATAGTAGATCTTGATATAGAATTTGAAACCGATTCATTTTTCAAGTTGATGTTAAATTTGGGGATCCGGATACCCTGTTACGCCCTAAAGCCCTATTTGGATGAATTATGAAGGCGATGCCCGCAGTGGTAGAGGTGGGCGGAAGAAAGAGAAACTGCTTTTCTCTTTCCTCCACCCCTCCCTCTGCCACCGCACGTAGCGACCCTGATTCGTCCAAGGGGATCCATTTTTTAAATTTGGTTACATCAAATTGGTTTCGAATGCAGGATTTCCATGTTAAACTCTATAGCCTCACACTTCTCTAGAACGGATGGATCAACGAACCATGCTCCCAACTGTCTCGAGGATGAATGCATTTCCAAAGATAAAATAAAGAAAGAAAGAAAGAAAGTTAGGATACCAACTGCATTATTTTAAGAGCATTGGATTCTGTTTCATTTCTCCTCTCCCAGTGATCTGTGTCCTGTTCCCAGCCATCACATCATTTTAGTAAACAGAAAGCATGTGGGAGTGATGTGCCAAAAGACCTACAACGCCCTTAGATTGGTAGTTGTTAGGGGCGGATAATGAGGTTACTTTCGTAATTTCCTCACGTGTCTGCCACTCCATTTGATCTATCAAGCTACCAGCTATTACATTGTATCATGCCACATGAGGCACATGTCGACAGTGTTGTTCTGAACACTGATCCTAGTTGACATGACATGGATGGCTCGTAGTTGCAGTTGCTAACCATAGCACAAAGACCTCACGAATTTGGATCTCTGTTTGGACCAATCAAAAAAAGCCTTATTTGGACCAATGGGGAGATGACACAAAAACTTATTGAATTTAAAAAAAAAATGTCACCTCCTAGTTGGTTCAAATAAAAATTTTCTATTTGGACCAAAGAAGGGGATCCCAATTGATCATCACCCACTTAATCAAAGGTGGGGATTGCAAATTTGTAATTGCAGCAAAAGCCTAATGTTTAGGTCTACTTCACAGGGCCATGACCAATTGCAATTATTACCCAAGTGGTTGGTATATATATCATAAAGCATGAAAGAATTGAGAAAGAAGATCACAAACTTCCACTTGAAAATCCTAATTTAAAAAAATATATATTAAAAGAGAGAAGTCTAAAGAGAATTGCATTGTGACTTTGAAAATGGACTCATTTTGCCCATGTTGTTGAGGATGTCAAAAGCTTTGAAAAAAGTAGTCTTGCGAGATGATACTCAAATAAAAAGTTGTGGTTGTTTGAAGTTGACATTATGCATGTCCTTTATCACTTCATTTCTTAGATTGTCTTATTTCAGATATGGATTCCGCACTAATTTTTTATCACCTATTCCTTAGCTTGCACAAGCTTGGGAGGATTTGATAAGACCCAAGACTAGAAAAATGAAATATATGCATTTAATATGTCCACGTTTGGGCTAGGTCCAGGTCCAATAGGGACAATAGGAGTTGGGAGCAGCTTCTATACCCCTCAGTCTCGGACCCACCCATATTTTTATGCTTGAGACTACCTTTGTTTCCTTATTTTTAAATTATTTTTTTGAAAAATTAGGTGCATTGGGTTCATAGGTCTGCCAAAAGAATATATATGTAATTATTAAAGAAAGGTCTTTTGATGATAATCAAGAACTAGAGAAGCCTCTCATTGATGTGTGATTGATTACTAAACTATCCATTAATAATTAGTAAGTTAGTCTTTAAGAGAAAAGTGGTTGAAAGAGGATTACTAAATGGAAGGCGAGCTTTGAAAGTATAAAACGAGATGAAGGAAAAACTGGGGGAGAGATGGCTGATGAAGGAGAGTGCAAGTAAGAATGGTAGAAGAATTACATTAATTAAATTACAATGTTTCGAGTGGTACTCAAGTACGGACCAGTTCGAGCTGTGTATGAGAATTTCATGTATTATATTAATGCTCCAATATAGGATCATTGTTTTGGTATAATGGTAAAAGTCTCGGATGCCATACGTGATAACTCAAGTTTGATATCTGCAAGCATTCATTTTGTATAAAATTGCCGAAGATTAGGTCTATCTCTAGCTTGAACGCTACTTCAATAGAACCACTGGGCAATGACCAAGACCGGCCATATAACTATGCTCCAACATGACCAATGGGTGAAACTTGAAAGTCACATATATCTTTCTGTTGACACAAAAGAGTACTGACCCAACAATATTCCATTGGCTATATAAAAAAAAGAAAGAACCCCAATTCCATTTGAGTATTAACCCCACCATTCCATTTATTTAGCACTTCATATTATTTTTAATGTTGACACTTTTTCTTTTATTAAAGAAGATTCCTATTGATGTCGTCTGGACGCAAGAAAAGCTTTCTCTCACTAGATTTTAAGGGGTCCCAACTATTCTATTGAATATGATCAGCCCATCATTTTCCATTGTGTTTGCACTTTATATTGCTTTAATATGAGATTAAGAATAAAAAAGAGAGACTACTGATGGGTCAGGCCCAAATGACTCGATCCGCAGTGACGAGTTAGGCCCGAACGGCTCGGTCCACTATAGCAGGTCAAGACCAACTGACCCAAGTCCATGATAAGCCCAGGTCGTCATCGGCCGGGTCCGGATCCACTGAAGGACAAAGTCAGCGCGCGTCGTTTTACCTACCTGTTCTTACCAATTCCTGTGGAGAATATATTATCTGCTCGTCTGTTGAGGACGGTTCGGAAGACTCCACCAGAATGGAGCGTGCATCATTGGAGATCCCTGGAGAATCTCCCCACCCGTTGGAGAAAGAGTATAAAAGGAGAAGTCCTATCAGAGAAGCAATCTCCTCCGATTCTACTTTCACATCATCATTGTAATCTCCTACTTTGTAATCTCCTCCTTTGTAATCTCCTCCCCAGAGCAATAAATTCACCAATTAAAAAATTCACCAATTAAAGTGGACGTAGGTCACACTGACCGAACCACTATAAATCTCCTCTCTCTTTCTCTCTGTCTATTCATTAATTATTTATTACTTGACCGGTGGTGCCCAAAAACCACTTTTTGGCATCATCAGTTTGGCGCCGTCTGTGGGAAACGAAAAGAATTTCCTTTTTTCAACAAAGTCATGCCGATCACCAGATCAACAAGGCGACAAGATGGTAACCCCTCGCGCGAGGGCGAGGGTAATCCTCCACCGACCAACCCTGTACCGAATGCTCCCGCTCCCTCTCCCCAGCAGATGCTGGAGACCATGCAGCAGTTGGTAACTCAAAACCAACAAATACTGCAGCTCATGCTGGCGAGTCAAGGAGGAGCACTAGGTGCAGGACCGCAGGAAGCACCACTCTCGGAGCAACTGGTCGCTCCACGCAGAGGGGCACCTCACCCAGGCGCCCGTCAACACGCCCGGGGCCGAGGCGCCAACCGAGGCCGCCTTCACCTGGGCGCCCAGGGTAGAGGACTGCAGCTTGGGCGCCCATCCTCATGGCGCCCTGGGCGCCCGTCATCATGGCGCCCACGCCCAGGGGACGTCTGCTGGAGCTCCGCCGGTCGTCCCGCACGGAAGACTCTTGGTCGATCCTGAAGGCCGCGCTCACCTCCACGTACCTCCTCCCCCTGGAGGAGTCGCAGGCGGGTCGAACCATGGTGGACTTCCACCTCCTCCCTCTGCTTCCAATCATGAGGATCCTGATTTCCAGGAGGAGGGAAGTGGAAATTACAACCTGGAAGACGAGAGCCAGTTCCAAGGTCAATCCAGAGAAGCTCCCAACCTTTGGGACGAGAAGATCAAAGAGATGCAAAATCAGATCGGCAACGTCTTCAATGCCATGAGGGCACAGGTACCAGAATCCATTGACTATCTGGTACAGCGAACGGATACACCGTTCAAACCTTCCGTGGCAAACTATCCACTCCCCAGAAAATTCAAAATGCCAACCATGGAGACCTTTGATGGGACCAAGGACCCGTTGGATCACTTGGAAACATACAAAACCCTAATGCAACTACACAACATCTCTGACGAGATCATGTGTAGAGCATTTCCAACCACCCTGAAGGGCTCCGCACGGCAATGGTTCTCCAGTCTGGCCCCAGCCTCAATCTCCACCTTTGCAGAGCTAAGCAAGTCCTTCGTGTCGCACTTCATTGGAGGACGCCGCCCCTAGAAGCCTGCCACCCACCTTCTCAGCATAAAACAGGACCGAGATGAGAGTCTGAGGAGTTACCTCACTCGTTTTAACGAGGAGGTCCTCCAAGTCGAGGAGCCCAATGACAAAGTCGCCACGACCGCCTTTCTGGGAGGCCTTCGTTCATCCAGATTCCTCTTTTCAGTAATGAAGCGACCACCAAAGAGCATGCCAGAGCTGTTGTCAAAAACTCAAAAATATATAAATGCTGAGGAAATCAGCAGGTCCAGGCGAGGTGAATCATCTCATGGATCGCCAAAAGCTTGACCTACCTCTGCACTGTTCTCAAACAGGCAGCCTATATATCCAGCTTAGTGGCTCTCTCGCGGGTCGCCAAAAAAGCTTGGCCACTGTTCTCAAACAGGCAGCCTATCTCCAGCTTAGCGGCTCTCTCGTGGGTCATCAAAGAAGCTTGGCCTACCTCTGCACTGTTCTCAAACAGGCAGCCTATCTCCAGCTTAGCGGCTCTCTCGCGGGTCGTCAAAGAAGCTTGGCCTACCTCTGCACTGTTCTCAAACAGGCAGCCTATCTCCAGCTTAGCGGCTCTCTCGCGGGTCGTCAAAGAAGCTTGGCCTACCTCTGCACTGTTCTCAAACAGGCAGCCAATCCCTAACTTAGCGGCTCTTTCATGGGGCGCCAAAAGCACGGTCTCAAGCTCTCTCACGAGCAAAAGCACGGTCTCAAGCTCTCTCAGGAGCAATCCTCAGTTGTCTTTGCTCTCAGGCAAGCAGTCTGCTTCTTTCACCAGGCCATCTGCAACCCGGGGGACTACATTAAATTAGCGTACCCAACTGTCTGGCCACCCAAATGAGCCAAACCAGCTGGAACAGCGCCTATAAGGGCACCTGACACTGTCTGCTCGCCCAAAATAGTTTTCATTTTGCTCGCCTGGATCGGCATCCCTTGGTGCCTAATGGACTAGAGTTGTTGCTCACCTGCGTGCTCGCCCACATTGGCACAGCAGCCAATCAATTGTAAAAATAAAAAAAAATTTGCTCGCCCAGCAGCAGCAGGCTGGGCGCCCAACCCAGGCGCCCAACATCTATCAGGCGCCCAGCACCTCTCAGGCACCCAACGACTCACGGGTGCCCAACCTTGGCTCCCAGCACCTTAAGCGTCCAACACCACAGGGGCGCCCCACGCCTGTAGCAGCGCCACAAGGGGGCCCACAGCCCCTTCCGTTAGCCAAAGCAGCAACATGGGCGCCCTCTCCATGTGCACGCTCGGCAGCAGCATGGGCTCCCTCTCCATAGCCTAGTGCCTCAAGTGATCCTCGGCTTTATCGCCTGGGCGCCCAGCACCAATGCCCACGCACACCAGCGCTCCTCGCCCAAGCCTGGGTGCCCAGCACAGACGCACGCCCGCGCTCGCCCACGCCCGCGCGCCCGCACCTGCCACAGCGCTCGCCCGCGCCTGCCAGCGCCCGTGCGCCCGCACCTGCCCGCGCTCACCCGTGCGCCCGCACCCGCCCGCCCCCCCGCTCGCTCGCCCGTGCACGCCCGCGCCCGCGCTCGCTCGCCCGTGCTCGCCCGCGCTCGCCCGCGCCCGCCCGCCTGCACGCGCCCTGCACCTTTGTGCCCTGCACCTCCTCGCCTTGCGCCCTGCACCTCCTCGCCTTGCACCTGTGCCCCCCGCACCTGCTCGGCTCACAGCAGGCTGGGCACCCACCAGCAGCCCTTGGGCGCCCAGCACCCCAGCAGCCTGGGCGCCCAGCATCTGAGCGCAGGCGTTCCTCGCCCTCGCGCGCTCGCGCTCCTCGCCTGCCAACATGATTTTTTGGTCCGGGGGCGCTGCCCCCGAGCCCCTAGCCGGGGGGGGGCTAGCCCCCGAACCCCCGCCGGGGGACACCCCCGGACCCCCTATGCAGAGGGCATATATTAAAAGGAGGTTCAGTGTTCAAAAAAGCTACAAATTGCCTGGTATGAAGAAACTTGAATTTTACTAATGTCTCCCTTTCAAAGCCTTCTTTGGCGCGAGACATTGAGGGGCAAATGATGGGTCAGGCCCAAATGACTCGATCCGCAGTGACGAGTTAGGCCCGAACGGCTCGGTCCACTATAACAGGTCAAGACCAACTGACCCAAGTCCATGATAAGCCCGGGTCGTCATCGGTCGGGTCCGGATCCACTGAAGGACAAAGTCAGCGCGCGTCGTTTTACCTACCCGTTCTTACCAATTCCTGCGGAGAATATCTTATCTGCTCGTCTGTTGAGGACGGTTCGGAAGACTCCACCAGAATGGAGCGTGCATCATTGGAGATCCCTGGAGAATCTCCCCACCCGTTGGAGAAAGAGTATAAAAGGAGAAGTCCTATCGGAGAAGCAATCTCCTCCGATTCTACTTTCACATCATCATTGTAATCTCCTACTTTGTAATCTCCTCCCCAGAACAGTAAATTCACCAATTAAAGTGGACGTAGGTCACACTGACCGAACCACTATAAATCTCCTCTCTCTTTCTCTCTCTCTATTCATTAATTTTCATTAATTATTTATTACTTGACCGGTGGTGCCCAAAAACCACTTTTTGGCATCATCAACTACTACAAATATTGGCTTGACTTTGAAGAGGTCTTTCCCTTCACCTGTAAGAGACTAAATAAACTGGTGAATATGGTAAAGTAGTTTTCCCAAACTAGACGGAGTAATGTGTTTGATTTGGAAATTTTAAGGCGAATTTTTTCAAAAAGTTACACCATCTCATCCACCCTTCCCTTCTTTGAGATTTTGCATAATGAATTAATGATACAAATGTTTTGTTGCATTTACTGCCATGGGTATTATTTGGACTTCTTGGACATCTTTATAGACAGAAAGCTAGACAGGGTCATAAAGACCATATTAGCTGAAAGATTTTTGCCTTCACAAGTCCACACATCAAGTGAAGACATAGAAGTTAATTGGGTGACACTTCTAACAGTTTTAGACACATTTGCAAGCTTACTACCGGAAGGTATTGGGCCCAAGATTGTGGAATTACTTGTCCATTGCTTTTTTTTTTCTTTGATAAATATTATCAGAATTAAATAAATTAAACTACCTAAAATTGTTGAAAGAACAAGTGCATTTATCATATTGGTTGCGGATTCAAATTCTTATCCAAATGTTTTCATGTTTGAACGAACAGGCTAAACACATGCGAAGGTCCCTTTAAACAGTATCTCTGTTTGATCTCAAATCCAGTGATTAAACTAGTTAATTAATCATAAATCCAATTAAAGCAATCAATCACAGAGAGAATGAGAGACTAGGGGATCATGTTTGTTTTGAAGAACCATTTTCACATAAGTAAATGAGAGTATCTTTTTATTTAGATGTGTTTATGCTTTTTTCACATGTTTCTCAATATCTATGAAGATTTATAATTTAAGACTTAAGCTTCTTGATGCGTATCATTAATAGGAGAATATTGAACAATTTAGATCATGAATGGATGGTCTATAAAGTTGCAGAAAATCAAATCAACTAGTTGAGATTTATTGGATGTTTTTCACAAATTATCAAAATCTATAAACATTTAATATACAAAACCAAATAGCCAACAAACTCATGGTTGAGTGGCATCACACGCCTGGGAGATCAATCCCTAGGTCTTCATCGAGTTGATAGTATTGTTGTTGGCCAATAGGCTAACGTACAAAAAAAAAAAAAAACTAAATAGGGGATTTTATGAAAAAAAAAACCCATAGGACCCCATAGGACCGATGAGGACCCAGTAGGATGTCGGAGACAAGAATGGTCCTCAAGTTGCTTTTCAGTTTTTTGTTTTGTTTTGTCATTTTACGATATGATCGATATCAACTATTCTTTAGTGTTCAACAAATAAGACAGTTACATTTGGAGAAGATTTAACTGACAAATTGGACGATATTGATCATCAAGGTTAGCTAAACTGTGATGGTCGATATCAGCCACTCGGTCATATTCGACAACTAAGACAGTTACAAGTTGAAAGAAATCTGACTGACAAATTGATTGATATCAACCATTTTGTCATATTTAGCAACTAAGATGCTGCCCTGGCTTGCATAGATGTTGCAATCCCTCCTCCTCTTGGTTACGCTTTCGCCAGAGATAACTCAGGAGCTTAAAGAAGAAGAAAAAACAAAGAAAGAAGAGTTGCTGCAATTTGCAATTCCTCCATTGCTAGATTCCAAAACCGCCAAAAGAAAATTAATAATAATAGTAATAGTAATAGACTTCATTCAGCCTTTGTAGACAAGTGGCAATGACAGTTGAAAACTTTTAGATTGTTGAATATCACATGGTGCGCCTCACTGTTAAATAGACATTTGACATTGATTTATGGGGCACTATCTTTTAAATAGACTTCCATCCAACATCCAATGCATGCTGTTGATGTTGCTGTATAGGGCACTCTCTCTCAAGATGATGCTCTTGGCTTGAAGTGGGCCCACTCAATTCCTGTAAGAGAGGCTTGATGAGTCCTAGTTGCTATTGATAAGCTCGACGATGTTCGTTCCTTCCAAAGGAGTATTGTTCTTCTTCTAAGACCAAGAATCAAACAATTCAGTAACCCATTTCTATCTCCTCTCTCAATTGATCCATCTCTCATCCTGCATACCCAACAAAGAATTTGAAATCTTGGCACCCCTTTCTTCACTAGCCACACAGCTTCAACTAAGCCGTCTCTGTCTCCACAACAGAGAACTGGGGTCACTCGAACAAACTCGAGAGATGATTACTGGTCTCGATCTTTCACAGGAATATGCTTGCATCGAGCGGCCCACCAAAATGCAGAGAATAGTCTGCTAAGGTGGTTGCAAGATCAAGATTGGATGGGTTCATGTCTTTGATTTTCTTATGAAGTGGACGATTAATGATAAGCCCAAAAGGGCCCTGTAACCCTTGCTTCTAATTCTCCCCTCTCCTTCGCACCTGCCGTTAATAGATCTATATCCAAGGCCATGATATGCTTGTCCTGCACATAGAAAATCTCAATCAAAAAAATATGAGGCCCTATTTCTTTAGTGGAATTTCTGTCAGGAATTTACCCAGTCCAGGAATTACTGGACATGATGTGACAGACTGTTCCCTAAAATTTTTGAATTCCATGTTTCTTTACTAATATTTCTGAATTCCAGCTACATGAAAGACCTTTTTTAACCTTTAGGAATCCAGGAATTCCACTTCCTTTACATTTTAGTGGAATTTCTGGATCTTCAAGCCCAAAGGAGCATCCAGGAATTTCACATTGTCTGCGAATTCAGGAATTTCCTATATAGGAATTATTAGAATTTCAGTAAAGAAACAGGCCCTAAGAGTGCATTGATTTTTAAGAGAGAATTTTAATAAAAATCATGCACAGAGGGAGAGAGAGAAAGAGAGGAGGGAAATCCTAAATCCTCAATTTCCCCAACCCAAACCCAAACCCATCCTTGCCCAACCTAACCCTATCGCTCACCAATAGACTACGAAACCCCACAACCCCAACCCTTCCAGCTTCCCCCTACCTCCTCCCTGCCTTACTCAAAATAGCCGAGCCCCACACCCCTTTCTCCTTCCAATACCAAACCCATAATCAAAAGAAGAAAGAGAGAGAGAGAGAGAGAGAGAGAGAGAGAGAGAGAGAGAGAGAAGAAGAATAGTGGGGAAAAAAGTAGAAAAAGAAGAAGAAGATTTCCAGACCCACCGGACTGCGCCAGGCGCCAGCCAAGTTGCCATTGTCGTCGCCTGCCTCGTCGTTGTCCCTCTTACTCGCCTCCAGTAGCATCGTCGTTGTTCTCCCTTAAAGCCAAGCTTCTCCATTTCTTCTTTGCTTGCAACACACTGACGATCGATATCGACCATTCCAAAAAAAAAAAAAGACGAAAGGGGCTCAAAGGACCCCTTCTGTCTACACCACTTTACCAGGTTCTCATCGGTCCTATGGGATCCTATGTGGGTTTTTTTCCGTAAAATCCCCAACTAAATATCTTAGGATCTATTAGACTAATAAAGAAGATAAATAATTCATGAATCAATTTTATGACCATGAAGGTGCAAAAAAATTTATTATTTGGATAAAAGTCATGACCCAGTACTATGTCTCTCTTTAGAATTTTAATATTATAAAATTACTGTAACCCTATTTTTTGGATATTATCATAGTAAAAGGATTTTATTAGAAATATCCCCTTAGAATCACTACAAGCCTAAAAGGACCATATATATATATATATGTATATGAAGATGTTCCTATGTGAGAAATCTCTCACCTTATATGAGAGATAAAGGTGGGGCCCCTCACATTTAAGTTGTTGGCATTGGATATGGATGCGAGTGCCCCCACCCACTCTCTCATTTAAGGTGAGAGATATCTCTCGAAGGAGCATCTCCCATAAATATATATATAGGGGTCAGCTCTCCTAAGTTGAAATTTAGGATAAGATAAGTTGAAATAAGCTCAATTATGTAATGAGGCCCACCTGAGGATGCACATGGGGGTGGGATGGGAGGGATTTCAAGGACTTCATGAGACCCTCCTCCCTGAAAAAAAAAATCAGCCCAAACTGTAATTTCTATCATCTTCATTTGGGCACTAAAAGTTTAATGGTCAACGGTCCATTCGGATCGGTATACAGTCGATCCAATGGTCCAGTAAATTCAGATCAAACCAAAAGTTGGTGGACATGTGAAATTTAGAGGGATCGTATGTTTGGTTAATTTGGATGGACCAAGGGTGGGCCCCGGAAGCATTAGCTTACGGAATATTATCTTAAGGTTAAGCTTAAGAGAGCTTGGCTCATATATATATATATATATATATATACACACACACTGTAGTGGTCTTCATTTTGATTTATTTATTATAAATATTTTTTTGTTGTTTTGCTGAACAACGATATCCCTTTCCATTTATTTTTCATTCTTCTTACTTAATAAATCAAGAAAAATGAGAAGGAGAGTGGGGATATCTCTCCTATTGCCAAAACAATAAAAAAAAAGTATAAATAGGTACTTGCGACCTTAGGGTGGATACATATATTATGGATTTTTTATTATCAAGATTCTCTAATACTAATCCAGTATGACTAATTTAGTATTCTCCAGTCTCCACCAGGCCAGTTGTGGCCCCACCACTTGCAACTTTGGATAAAAAAAATAAAAAACAGCCTGGGACAATATCCGCTGCAGCCAAGGCGTTTCTCGTCATCCACCGTTGAAACATGAGAGCTAACGGCTCAGATCTCTCCTCCACTCATAAACAGTGTGCTCTGCTTCAGTCCAAAGCACCCAAAAAAAAAGCGAACACTCTCTATTCATTTATAACTATAGTAGTAGTGTGAAAGAGACTCTTTTTTCCATATGATCTCTCTCTCTCTCTCTCTCTCTCTCTCTCTCATCCTGTCCTGGCCCAATTTCAAATTTCTCAGTCATTCGACCAAGACTTGGAAAAACAAAAAAAAGTTTACTCTTCCGGACACACCTGCCTGCAACTTGTCTTCTCATTTTCCCTCCTTTTTTTCTTCTAGGTTTGGATTTCTCTCTTCTAATCAATCTTCTCTTGTTGTTGTTGCTGTTGTTGTTATTATTGCTGCTGCTGCTGTTGTTGTTACAGAAATGATGATTCCATTTAAGTAGACAGCTGTTTTGTTTGTTTGGTGAAAGATGAGGTTATACTTGACTTAGTTTGGGGATGAATGATGATTTGTTGGGTTTATAGGTTTTCGCTTGATCTTTCTTTTAGCTTCTATTGAGTGTTGATTAGATCGTTGAAGCGTATAATGGGCTTTTGTTTGTTGCTTTTCTCATGATGATCTGATGCGTACTGTCCATCTGATGGTTTGGAGTTGAAGATTCCACCCAACCTGCTTGGGACTTGATTCTTTCCAATTCCATGCAAAGGAATCAGGAATGGGGGGATTATGTTTCATCTCTTGGTATAATGGGTGGTGGGATTCTGCTCTGCTGCGTTTGGGGATCGATTGTGGGGTCCCATTTGATGGATGGTTGGGATCCGATCACCACATGGAGACCAGAGAGGGGTGGGTGAGTGGGTCGATTTGAGCCGCGCAGGCTCTCAGAATAGTGGGTGGTGAGATCATCAGAGGATCCGGACGAGTCTATTTTTGGCATTTGGATGATATCCAAATTCCAAACGGATGCTTCATTAAAAAACCCACCCATTGCCAACAAACATTGTTGTCATCATCATCTTAGTCTTTAGTGGTTGATAGCAGGAATTGGTGTTAGATTTGCTGGGGAGGATTTGGGAACTAATTAGCCCTTGTTGGGAAAGGTTAGAGCTAGCCCAGCCCATTTTGTTATTTGGCCAAATTTTCAGGTGTGGATCTCACATGCGGGCCTTTATTTAATTCAGCCCAACTGTAGACCAGTTAGATTGGTCTTGTTCTGGGCCTGCAATCCTAACCATGTGTTTTTTGTAGTTTGGAAATAAATCGCGTTTAGGCATGAGCACAGTGTGTGGTGGAAGCAGGTTGGATCCATCTGGCCTGGTCCGGTGATGTTTTCGGACTGGGTTTAAGTTGGGTCCCAATTGAAAATCCATACTTGGGTTAGATTGAGTTGGGTCCATGGTTATAGCATAATAGCATCATCATCAGCATCATGTTGTGTCCTTTGAGAAATCCAAGCTACTTACATTCACCTACTTCCATGAATTGGGACTCACCCAAGTTGACACTGATTCAACGATTAACTTTCGATGGATCTGATTGCAAAATAGTTACACTCAGATGAGTATTAAATTTTGAGGCTTTAAAATCAAGGGTTAGGATTACCTGAAAGGAGTGATGTGTTGCCTACTCTTATCCTCAATGCCACTTACACATCCCAACACATCTCAATTATTCCCATGAACTCTAGTGGTATTTTTCTGACATTCTATATGGGATATATCCCAACTGGGGGGTCCATATAGGGCACCTTTTTAGGAGGCTCTTGCGTCCTGTGTGGGCCTGTCTAGAATCCATCTGACTCATGGGGAATAGTTTGCATGTGGATGGTAGGGTTAGGCCAAATATGACACAGGCCATTCTAACACCCAATTTTAAAGCTTTAAGATGTAATGATTTTCTGCATGTATTTATTTCTCAGATTCATTGAATCAAACGATGGTTAATGGTTGGATGGATCAGTGTCAAATTTGGGGTGGCTGCCAATTGATGGCAGAAGGTGAATGTGAGAATGACTTGGATTTATCAAATGAGAATGACTTGGATTTATCAAAGGTGGGCCCTATTATAGACCATAGAGAGGGACAAATAACAGGCATAAATAGAAGTGGGTTGTAGAAACATTTTAAAAATTAAAAAATATACACTATCATCACCACCAACAAAAAATGGTGGTGTTGTTGTTATTCTACTTTGAGTTGGGTTCATCATTACAGTATGTGGGTTTTTCAGATCTTTAGACCCCAGAGCTAGTCCCCGCCCCAGCCCCTATCCCTCTGATTAAAACTTGTACTTGGATCCTGTATTCTACAACTTGGATCCAGCTGGATTGTGGGTCTGACCAACCCAACATAAAGTTTAATGGACGCTGGTTGCAGCAATGCCCAAGTATGCCCATGCCGTTAGCCCTGTACGTGGGTCATTCTAAGGTTACAAATTTTATCGTTTTTTGGTTTGGCATTTGTTGGAAAATTTTGAATTATTGGGCTGTAAGTAAGAATTTATAATCTGTTTGTACTGTGAATTAAAAGATCCTTGCCTTTGCATTCTTCTTTATCAAGTTTTAGTGTTGAGGTTTTATGGTCAATTTATTGCAAAAATATAAGAATGCTGTTTATGTTTTTTTTTAATGGTTTCTAATTTTAGTTTTGAGGCTGAAGTTAAAATATTGTTGATTTTACCTTCTGTTTCTACACTTTCCATGCTAGAAAATTTTGTACATGATCATCATTATTGTGGCTTATAGTAGTCAGCTCACCCCTTGTAGTAGTCGAACAAAGGTGATCGTGCATAACTGTTATGCATGTGCATTTATACATGTAAGGAGTGCAAACAAATGACCCCTTATATTGGAGACATCTGTAGATTTAATTCATGTATGAACTTTTAGGGCATCCTTTGACCAGTAGCTCAAATTTAGTACTTACCTAGAAGTAATGCACTGTTCCCTATTTTTTTTTCAAGTAAAAAGGAAACTTAGTTGTTTTATGTTGCTCCTTTAAGGTTTTCTTGATCAGAATTTTTGCAATTTTCTTTCAGAGAAGGGCGAAAATCTTGAATTCTCACCATCATTAAGGAGAGTTGCTGATGGGTGATACACACTTCATACACTTTCTTTTAGTCTCTGGAGGCTTGATGCTGGCTTTTCTTGTTTCATTTTCTCTTGGATTCACATACGAACAAGACGGTAAAATTGAAACTTCAATGTAAAGATATTTTTTTGCCAATTTTTTTTTATTCCAACTTCAATTTTAATACATGATAATGGTAGATGTACTTTGTAACTTCATGCTCTTGGTGAGTGTTGTGAAGAGGTTGCTTTCAATTTGTTTTTGTACTCTGTTATGTTATGACCCTTGAACTGCAGGATCGCCAAATGGTTGCTCTTTTTTTTTTTTTTGGGTTAATTGTTTTTCTTGTTTACTAGTGCTTTAGTTATCTTAGTGATAGGAACAATTGTACATTGTTATAGCCCACTACCATTTTGACTCTCACGTCTTAATCTATGCCTGTCCAAACTTCCATGATTATTTTGAGGGTGTCTATTTCCTCAGTAAAATTGATGATTGTCCTTCTACATACACTTAAATCACACTTCTTTGTGTTCAGTTTATGCCATAAATAACTTGTATGCTTCACTGGGTTCACCACCTCTTACTGGATGGATATTGAATGGAGGCGATCCTTGTGTGGAGAGCTGGCAAGGCGTCCAATGTGTCAATTCAAATATAACAGGAATGTATGGTGACTTATAATTCTAGAGTTTGATATTTTCTTTCAAATGTTACATTGCCTTTTTTTATAATGCTTCTCCTTTTTTTTATATTTTATTATAGAGTTCTTAATGGTGCAAATTTGGGAGGAGAACTGGGTGACAAACTATGGAACTTTTCATCCATAATAACAATGTAAGCGATCTTTCATTTCCAGACAACCTTAGAAAGAATAGTCTACGGCAATTTTATACTTTCCAAAATTCAAACGCTCGATTAATTTTAGTTTTTGTAATATCGTTCGATCAAAACAATATCTTTGCCCTGGTCGTTAGTCAACTTGCTTGAGCTGAGTTCAATTCGTCAAATCTCAGTTTCATTACACGAACAACAATGTTGACAATGAACAATTTTGTATTTTCAAAAAGAGCTGTATTAAGTTTGATACATCTACATGTGCCTGTATTGATTATTCTTTTTTATGTTGTTGTGAGGTAGAGATCTGAGCAACAATCATATTGGCGGTAACATCTCTTATAATCTGCCCCATACCATAAGAAAGTTGTATGTTTCAAATCTAAGCGTTTTATTGGACCATTACATTCTGATGTTGCTTTAGAGCGACATCTTAATCTCATAATGTTTGTTGTATAATATAAAACTCATTCAAAATATTTGTTTGTTTGTCAATGACAGCTTTCTTTCGGACAACCAGTTAACAGGAGGAATTCCTAGTTCTTTGTCAACATTAGCTCTCTTGTCAGACCTGTAAGAAGACACATTTTTTCATTTTTATTTTTGATCTACAGTATACTAATATTGGCAGTGTTTAGGACTTATAATATTTCTCCTTTTTCATTATCCTTGATTGTTTGGCTATCTCAGGTCACTCAACAACAACCATCTAAATGGCGTGTTGCCTGATGCCTTTCAATCTCTAACTGATCTCATTAATCTGTAAGAATATTTTGTCAACTTGGTCATCTTTTTGACCAGCATATGATGGTTGATGTTAGCTTATATGTTGGTATAGGGATATATCCTTTAACAATTTGAGCGGACAGTTGCCCTCCTCTTTGGGGAATTTATCATCTTTAACAACCTTGTGAGTGCTTTCTTAATATTTTCATATATTGATAATCTTTATGTTTCTTTGATTTTTAAGTTCAGGAGTTTTCTTGATTGACAGGCACATGCAGAACAATCAACTATCTGGATACCTTGATATCTTGCAAGACCTCCCTCTAAAAGATTTGTAGTTTCTTTGAAAACTTAATGCTTTTTTATTTTTTGCAAAATATTTATATTATCAGATTGTTCTCAAGTTTTTGAGGTATCACTTACAAGATGGTATTATTGTGATTTCGTACCTGAGCCACCCTTCTGCTACAGGAATGTAGAGAATAACTTGTTCTGGGGACCTGTGCCTAAGAAGTTGTTCAACATCCCGAGTTTTAGGTTAGACCTCTTACTTAACACTTTGTTTTTATCTTTGGTGGAAAGATGATGTTCATTATAACTGGGAATTGCAACACCCAAGAGTACATCTAATATAGATGCAAATCTGTGTCTATGGCAGCTCTGGTAACTTGATGAATAAGCATTATTGTCTTTTAAGCATTATTCATTAATGTGGTCTCTATATGTGATATTACTTCCTTATGTGGTTCTGCACGTCTCTTTTTCACTTGAGATTTTTATTGTTGCTATTTACAATATTATGGGATATTTCATTGTACTCTGCCAGTGTTGGTCACATGCCCAAGTAAAGGATGGTAACATCAAATTTAAGGCAAGCTGCAAAAACCTTTCTATTGTTCAACAAGTTCTATACTAAATTAATCCTAATGCTAGGGTATCAGTGGAAGTAATATGCTAAGTAGGGCGTTGTTATATGGAGAAGCTGGCAATGGTTGACTAGAGTGGTCAATGAAAGTGATTTCAGGTAATGACCCCCTGGCTATTGTGAAAAATGAACAAGGGTTTCCAACTTTCCACACCTTCAAGGAATCAATGGCGAGCGTGGTTAAAGAAACTAGCACACATAGTCACGATTGACCTCTTGATGTTAGAGATATTTGGAATAGGCTAGAGCTTTAGATTGTTAGTGATTCCTTTTTAATAAATTTCAAATGACTACATTATTCACCATAGCTTTTTGTTTGACCAGATTTGACAATAAATACAAGAGAGAAGGGAATAATTTAAAATTCAAACGAATAAATTAATCTAATATTCTCTAGCCAACTATCCCCCGTATCTCTACCAACTAACAAATTCCTTATCTCCCGAAGATGAAAATAGCTACACCTGCCACCAAATCGCTACAAAGCGGGCGCTACGTAGCGGCGTAGCAATGTGATTTGAAATACTTGCAAAAAAAAATCTAAAAAAATTCCAGAAAATCCAGAAAATTGTAAAATGAAAGAAAATGTGGTTCTTTTGCAAAAGTAAGTAAGAAAAAGGGGTGTAGCGGTGCCCTCAATATATGCGGTCCTGTATCACTGTATAAATAGAAAATAATAGTAATGATTAGTTTTTTCATCTGTATTTGATGTTTCATAAACATACTAACTTAAAAGGTAATGAAAAGCTCATAAAAAAAAAAAAAAAACCTAGAACATGAAATAAAGGCATAAGACTTAAGAGTTAGGTTTGAACAATCAATACTTCAATCCTCAAGTTTCAAGGTTCAAGGTTCAAACTTCAAATTCAATCAAGTGAATGAAGTAAGCAACACTCAATAGTTCAACACCAATTTAGAAATGACAGAGTAGAGATTTGGTGAAGGAAATAAGAATACCTTGGTCACCACCAAAAGGAATGTCTACCAAGATTCAAGGCATGGTTATCCTCATCATCCCCATGAGTGTTATCATTTCTATTGGCACCATATTGCATTTGATATTGATGAGAATTGGGATCCACAAATCCAAAGAAGGCAGCCGCATCATCGTAAGTTGGAGGAGGTGGAGGTGGATATCTATTATATTGCGTTTCACCATGGACACCATATGAGTAGGACCCTGAAACAGAAGACTGTTCTTCTCCTTGTTGCAGACTTGCAGTTGACCATATGGAAAATACTGTGAGGGTCCTTGTCCACTATAACTAGGGTTCCACGAATCAGCCCATGAATATGATGCCGCTTGTTGTCCTCCAACATCTCCACCCATATTTCCTTGTTCATTACTACTACCTCCAGGAGCAGGTGGAGCAGGTGGTGAGATTCTCCGACGCCGTTGATAACCACGGTTTCCTTCCATTCTTTCCGAAAAGTCCTGTACCTCTATAGGAATGGCATCTTCCTGATCATGTTGGTAGTATTCACTAGTAGCACCTGTCCCACTAGTGTCTCTTGCTCCATCTCCCCCATCTCCTCCACCATGGCTACTTGATGAGACGGTGGTATTCGTCATCTCAGAAGATGACACAACATGAGCAGGTTCTTTCTCTTTAGATTGTGGGTGCGGCTATGCACTTGTGCCTTCTCCTCCAAGTGGGGCACCCTCTGCCTCATCCATTTCTTTATAAAGCAAATCTCTAACCTCCTCTTGAAAGGCCGGATTTGAATCTAGCAATGGATCCTCTATCTCGGCTATCTATGGGAGCAAGGGATCGTCCTCTCTGAATATGTGATCCAAACTAATAGGACAATAGCTCGGATCATCCCTTGCCTTCCTTTCTCTTTTTCTATTTCTCAACTTCAAATTGTAATGGCAATACACAAGCTTGTTAAGTTTTTGCATGGTAAGCCGATTCCTGGACTTTGTGTGGATCAAGGAGAAAGTGCTCCAATTCCTTTTCATAGTTTGATGAAGTTGTAACTTGACTAAAGATGCGAACAACCGCTCTCCTTAGATTTGGAGTATCCTCTCCAAAATTCATCCACCAATCATCTGAAATTCAAAATAAACAAATAAAATTAGATATTCTTTAAGTCCTTCCAAGTTCTAATCAATTGAGAGATAAATAACAAAAGAGAGCTAGCTTGGGTGATTGGGTCTTTTGTTCATACCAGGTGGCATCTTTTTAATCGCCCTTATTACAAGAGGGTCAACAAAGCCTCCTCTCCTTTGTGTGTATGTAGATATCTACAATGTGAAATTAGGAATAAATCAATAAACCATACATGTTCAACGAACCTATCTCAAGCATATACATGTCATCTCAAATATCAATCACTAACCCTCTGTTTGGAAAGGGGGGAAAATGGTGGGGGGGGGGAGGAAAAAGGGGGGAAAGTGGGGGGAAAAGTTTTTTAGAGGGTGTTTGGGAAAGGGGGGAGGGAAAATTGTGGGGGGGGGGGGAGGGGAAAAAGTGTGAAAAATTTTTCCCCCCAAAACAGGGGGGAAAATGGGGGGAAAGGAGGGGAAAAAGTAAAAATTTACAAAACTGCCCTTTATCTATAAAATATAATTTTGAAGTTTTTATAAAAGTAAGGACAAAATGGTAATTTTCTATCTATCTCACAAACAAACAAAGCCATACTTTTTCACTTTTCTTCCCCCTACTTTTTAACTTCCCAAACAAGAGGTAAAATTAATTTTCCCTCCCCTCCCCTCCCTCCTTCCCAAACATAGGGTAACTCACCTCTTGGATGGCTTGGATTTGATCATCAGCTCCCAACAATTTCTTCAACACTTGCTTTAATCCTACGCTCAACTCCGTTTCTATTGCATCGTTGTGGTGTTGGGCATTGGGGTAGTAGAATTCGGGATTAAGGAAATAACCTACATTGAAAACAAATTGAAATGCAAAATGATTAAACATCAATCACATTGAAATGCAAAATGATTAAACCTACATTGAAATCAATCAAAGAGAGCTAGCTTGCTTTAAAAGCATCAACTAGTGATATTGTTATTGAGTACCTTCATCATGCAATGGATGGTGCAGCTGGTCATTCCACCGGGCATCAATAATCTTTATATATTCATCATGATATCTAACATTTTCCATGATAGCTTGCTTAGCCCGATCCATTGCTTCATATATATATATATATCCCATTGTTGGCTTGTCATCACCAACTACAAGCCACAACACTCTAACTAAAGGCTCATAAACCTTTAATAAATTAGACACTTTCTTCTAAAATTTATTGTCCCTCATCAAGTTAGGGATCTCAAATTCCGGACCACTTGTTGCATTGCTCCATTTCGAACGAAGTCATTCTTCTGATGCAAACATCTGAATCAACTCTGTTCTAAACCTTACAAGGCTCTCCATCGCAATGAAATGGGTAGCAAACCTAGTTAATCCCGGACGTATCAAGGCATGGTTATTTGTGAATCTTTTCATCAAACTCAAATAAATCTGGTAATGCCTCTACATGCCTTGATAACTTCAACAATTTTCTTCTTCTTTCCAATCTCTTCCATAATGAGATCTATACAGTGTGCCGCACATGGAGTCCAAAGCAGATGGGGCCTCTTATTCTCCAACATCTTACCGGCTGCCTTGAAATTTGCGCCATTATCTGTAACAATCTGTACAATATGCTCCTCTCCCACACTCTCTACAACCTTATCCATAAGAGTATATATATGTAGCTGTTCGTCTATGTTCAGATGCATCCACGGACTTCACAAAGACACCTAGCGACTGATTATACCAAAAAGTTTATTAATTGTGTTTGTGTGCCGCTGATCCACCCATCACGCATAATGGTGACCCCATTCTATTGCCACATGGGCCTAAAGGTCTCCACTCATGCCTTTATTTCTTTATATTCTTCTTCGAGATATTTAGTACCCACATCATTAACAGAGGGCGACTGTATTCCCTGCCCAGCTTTGACGGCAACATCAAGAATTGTTTGGAAATAGGGGGAATCTATTGCTGTAGGTGGTATGTTCTTGTGAATTAGCCATTTTGCTGTAGCTTTGGCTAACCTATCTCTTGCACCCTTCATCACCCTTTTCATAACACTTATATTTGGTTGTTTAGCCCCCTCTTTTCTATGTGCTAGAGGATCAACAGGGGTGGAACTGCTCTTCTAGTAAAAATAACTTCACATCAACATCCCGTTCTTGGGTGCTAAATGCCCTACGCAATGCCCTTGCCCCTGCTTGGTACAGCAGATGAGCCCCCTGCATCATAATATTTGCTGCTTCTAGCAAATGCACGACGTTTATATTCTTCTTGGTGACTCATGATGGACTCTCGGCATGCAGCCTCCATCTGTGCATCTTCATCATCAAAACCTTCATCCCCAAATACATCATAACGGGCAGCATCAACTTCTTGCTGCCTTTTGTCTTTTATTTCTACTTTTCTAGCTTTATTTTGGCCAACCAAAGCTTTCATTTGTTCCCTGACTTCTCTTGGTACTTCGGTATAGCCAACAATATTGTTAGAAATGTGGCCCAAGTGGTGCTTGAATCTTATAATGCCCCCATTGGTCACTTTCCCACAAAACTTGCATTTGATTTTCAACCTGTTATTCTCAATTGCCTCACCAAAGCTCAATACGGGATCAATTACACGAGGCATTTCAAGTTATCAATTGGCAAACACAAATGCACAATAGAAGACTGAATACCTATAAATATGAACTAGTATGTTAAAAATAAAAAATAAAAAAAAACGTGTTAGACCAAACATATATCTAACACTTAGGAATCATTCTCTTGACATTTAATTGGTATTTCATTACTTAAAGTACAATTTTTTCAAAAATTTAAAAAATCCGAAAATAAGAAAATAAAATAAAATTAGGAAAAGACAAATATATGTTGGATTGATCAATGCAAACATAGATATAACATTTAGGGGCCTTATTCAAAACAATATAATGCGTAATGAATTAGTTAAGACATCTTTTTATTCAAAAAATAAATAAATCGAAAAAAAAAGAAAAAAGAAAGGGAAAGACAAAGAAATGTTGGATTGATCTATGCCAAACATATTCAAAACATTTAGGAGCATTTTTCAATACATTTGATTGGCATTCCATTACTAAAAATATTTTTTTTTCAAAAATAAAAAAAGGAAAAAAATTGAAAAACAAGGAATATATATTGGAATGATCTATGGGAAACATAGATCTAAAATCTAGGAGCCCTTTTCAAGACATTTGATTTGTGGCTTGATGAAGATGGTGAGATCATAAGGCTTGGATAAATGTATGGATAAGGGAGGATGCTATATTTTATTGAAGAGAGGAAAAAATGATGGTGCGATCATTGCAGAAACTAAGAAATACCTGACCATGATCGTGATACCATAATAACTTTCAAATGAGTACATATTCACCAAGGCTTTTTATTGGTCCAGATTTCACGGTATATAAAAGAGAAGAGAATAATTTAAAATCCAAACTAATAAATTAGCCTGAATATCCCTCTAAGCAACTGCCCTTCTTATCTCTTCCAACTTAGATATTCCTTATCTCTAACACTTGGATTAGGGTGCTAAGAGATGGAAGAAAAAAGATGTGGTTGTTGTTACGAACAAATGGAGGATAAATATAATCAGTTGGGGAGGGGGGTGGGCTCATCTAAGAAAGTATCTTTTAGAAATGGGTTGTGATTTAGTTGGATATGTAAAAGAAAATATTGTAAAGGTTAAGAAAACCAAGAATGATATGTCGTAATGTTTAAAACTGTATTAGAAGTTTTTAAATAATAATTCTGCCCATGCACCTCTCAAACGGTATTTAATAAAAGTTTTAAAACAATATGATGGTTCTTGGGTGCTTTTGTAATCATAAGTGATAAAACAATATGTTGGTTTGTTGGTTCTCTCGCAATCACACTCTGGTTGTCTTCTGCAAGATATGCTTGAGGCAATATAGTAAGGGAAAGATTGACCAGTGGGTAAACCTCTGGAGCCATAGCCTCAAGATTGCACTTGGGTAGGCAATATTATGCAGACTAGATCAGGTATGAGGTTTATCCAATGGTGTAGATGCCTCATCTATTAAAGCTGATCCCACCACTGATGTATGTCCTTTGAGTTCAATGGCAACAAGCTTGCCGCCTTCATCTTCGAACCTTCCCATTTTAACTAATCCAAGAGATCCCTGCCTTTTCTGCGGTACTGTTTTTGGGGACTCCAATTTTTCCTTGAATTCTCTGCCTAGTTCATTAGGTAAATATTGCCATTGGGCATCATGTCACCATGTCATTGGAGAGTGGTCATATAACTTCTTGTCAAATTCTCCCCCTTGCTCAGCACTATTTCATCCCGAACAATCAGTCTCAGCCTTACAAGGAGTTGGCAAGAGCCTCTACTTGCCTTCCAATCTTTTGTGTATTTAAATCTAAAGTATCACATGGTTTATCCTCACAATCTACATGAACAACCCTTCCCCCACATGAGCATCTGAGAAGCATTCTCATGTAGGGAACACCGCCTTGATCTCTTCAATGTGCAATACCTTGTGGATCTTTTAACGATTGCTACGATTCAGGATGTCTATCCTCAACTCTGGATTAGTACTATATAGTCTTAAACTATGAAATCTGACTAGCCAAGACATCCCAAAAGCTAAGCTGTTAGAAAGCGGAGGACAAAAAACAAAACAAACCCAAACCCAACCCGCCCGCACCCCCCCCCCCCCCCCCGACACACACACACACACACCAACTGGGACTCCATTGGATTTCACAGCCCACACGTGCCTACCCACGCGATACATGCCTGCCCATGCGACTTGGGGGAACAATGCCTTCCCAAGGTTCAAACTCCCGACCTAACATGTCTATGATGTCATGTCAAGTCCAACTAGACAATACATCCCAAAAGCTTTACTTGCTTGAAAACGGAAGACAAATCTGCTTAACATATATTGCTCCAGAATCCAGATATCAAAGAAAGCATAAATTAAAGGAATATGGAGCAAAACTCACATGTAGGATAGGCACAAAGTATTGATTCACTGACATGCTCGACATCAGATCTTCATCACCTTTGATTGGCCCAATCCATTAAAGTTACAATCCCCTTCATCCAACTGTAGGACCAGTTTTACCAAAAAAAATGTAGGGCCGGGGTTTGTTAAGATGCACCCCCCACCCCCCCAACACAAGTGTCAAACATGACCTGATCATTTTCTCCCACAACTGTTGGGGCATCACCTTCAACAGTTTATCTACCCCTTCCTTGTCCAGATAATATTCTATTAGTGATTCATGAGTTGATTGGTCCAATTGTTTCCACCAAGCCATGGTATTTGGATGAGCCTTACTGAGTACTACTTGGCCAAACTTGCTTGAGGCTTGAGCTACTCCGATTGGTGACCTTCTGAGTCAACTTTGAGTTTTGAAACAATGGGTTGGCGAGATGGAGGCGGCATCAATAGTACTTTTAGGACCATGCACTTTTAGGCTTATCTGATGGATCTAGAATTGAACTTTGTAAATTATCCTCACTCTTCAATGGATCTAGGATCTTTCTGCAGAGGTTTCATCTCCTTTCTCCACATAGGAATAGAGGTGAAAACAAAGGTTATAGCTTCTAAAATTAGGATTTCATAGCAACTTCATAATTTAATATTTCCATATTCATGGTCCTAGTGCTGCTTGAGAGATTACGGACACCAGTTCCAAAAAAGACTGCTAATCATATGTCCTTGTACTGCAATGCAAAGTGAACTTTTTTATTTTATTCATCAAGCAAATAAAACTCAACCGTAAGCTAGTGAAAAAAAAAAGGATTGAATTTTTTAGAAAATAGTTTCCTTATACCAATGCTTGGATATATGCTTCAGAAAATAATTTCCTTATTCCATGACTTGGATATATGCCTTATGATTGATTATACTGAGCTTAGCATAATTTATATCTAGCTTTGTCATATGCTATCCCAATCGCAGAGTATTTTAAAATTTTAGAGGAAAAAATGGGCTTGGCTTTTTATTGATGAATAGTGTTGTAGAGGAACCTCCATAATAATCAAGCAATGCAAAGAAATTAAAAATAAGGCAAACCAATGGTTTCCAATAAAGAAAAGTAAGCTTAAACATTTTGTGAATTGTGATTGTCCACTAAGCTTACAACAATGAAAAGGCAAATTTATAATAAAAACCAATTTTATAATGGTGTTTGAAAGACTAGGAAATAGGACTACATGTGTCCAGCATTTTACTACAAAAAAGAAAAATAAAAAAGTTTCCAGCATTTTAAGTGAGACTGAATCTTTTATGCAGAAAGGATGGAAACCCGTTCAATACCACTGTTCTTCCATCACCACCGCTGCCTCCACCACCATTGCCGCCACCACCATCACCGCTTTCAGAGGGGCCAACTTCTGGAGGAATACCTGGGAACACGACAGATGGTCCATCTGCTCAAAATGGTTTCCAACCTGTGGGATCCAAAAGGTCCCAAGTCAAGAAGACCACTTTGATTGCTGCTTTGATAGTTGTACTGTGTATTATTGTTGTGCTGCTCATTTGGAGTTGTTGGAAATGTAATAAAAAAGTGTCAACGGCTGATGGGATTTTCAAGAGACAGGAAATTACTGCCCATAAAAGTCACAAAGAAATGCCTCACAGCACCGAGTTTTCAATTCAACAAACCAATCAAGTGGGCAAAGGTAGCTATATTCACCTTGAATTTGCAATTTACTTTATTCCTTGACAAAAAAATCCAAGTGAGGTAACATGCTTTCTTGCAATAAGGGTGTCCACCGGGACAGGTTGTGGCAACTGCTTTTTTTTGCTTTTTGTAGGGCTAATATTAGTAATCTGAGTTATTCACCTTCTTTATTGGTCTAATAAACCCTAAGACATGTAATTTCATATGTTAAATCTTCATAGATATTGAGAAAATCTGAAAAATATCCAAAGAATTCCAATCTATAGACCTAATTTTCTGCATTTTGTGGGCCCTTAATTCATGATCCGGAGTCCGGAATGTTCAATATTCTCATCCTAATGATAAGCATCAAGATGTTTAGTTTTGAATCTTAAATCTGCATAGATTTTGAGAAATTTGTGAAAAAAAAAAAATCCAAACACATTTAAAACTGTTGGATGTACCCATTTATTCATGTGAAAATGGTGATTTTGGAAAACATGGTAACGTGTCTCACAAATGTAACATTTACATATGTACAACCCATTTTCCTATCCCATGTGTAAAAGGCAAACAACCCCTTAGTGTGAATCTAACATGTTAATAATGTCTTGGTTGCAAAATTCTATAGACACGGATGTTAGTGAGGGTTTATATGTGCTGACCATGTCCAAGGAGTAAGGTTGTAAGCAGCTCGGTCACCTTCGAGTTGAGTCAACTTGGCAGAATTGGACTGAGTTTGCACCCCACAGCCGAACAACTTTTAAAAATTGTGAAAAGTAGCGAAGAAAATAATGCTAATAGTAAAATAAAAGAAAAGAATACGATGTTCTATGAATATTTAATTTTAGACTTTTCTACTTAATAATAATGAATTCAAGTAGTAATAGACACCCACCTTAATATTTCAATGAATCAGATCACGGTTAACTTGGACTAATTAGGGTCAACTTCCTTGGCTCTTCAATGTTCAACCTTAGTTGGCCTTCTCATAACCTTAAGATGAGCTGTACCATGTGAATTTATCAATTCATGAATCCTTTGTAAGTAGTTTTTTCTTTTTTTCTTTTTTAATTGGTTGTAATTTGGTGTACCACATTTCTTTTATCATTATCTTATCATTAATGGCTTGTTGATATTGTTGTATACAGTTTTACTTCTGAAGAATGATGTTCAAAATCCAACAAAGGAACATCAGGTTGAAATGACAAAGATGGGGGTGACTCCAATGCCTCAACTTGTTGATAAAGTCATTGTAAACCCCATTACAGCCACCAAGTTGCAGAAAGTTCAAGAACCCTCAACTTCTTTAATGCTGTTCACTATTGCATCCCTTCAACAGTATACAAATAGCTTTGCGCGAGAACATCTTATTAGAGAAGAAACATTAGGAAATGTTTATCATGCAGTTCTCCCAGATGGACAGGTTTGGTCCTTATCAATTAAAACACGACTGCCCTGTGACCATTCATTCATTTAGGTTAGGGAGATTCTAACCTGATGATAATACCCTTTTCTTGTTTTATATGAATTATACAGTTGTGGTTTGATTTGAGTAAAGTTGGTTTTGTAATCTCTACTAGTATATGGCATAACTTCTAGTTTAAACTAAATGCGGGATTTGGGTGAGAGAGATTAGAGAGAGAGGTCGAAATCTCTTTTTTTGGGGCAGGCCTTCTGTCTCTTAGATACGCTTTTGTAAGATGCTGCTAAGAATATTACTGCTAATTAGGATCCTGATCTGATTCTAATCAGGGTCATTACAACTCCAGTAGTAATGAGAGAGCTACAAGCTATAAAAGTTCAGGTTACATTATGATAGTAATAAGGTGAGTATGATGATCCTTAAATAATACTCTGAAGGAGTACTGCGTCCATGCACTCTTCTTTGCACTTCACTCAAATTCAAATGGAAGATAAGCATCGGTTTTTCCACTAGATGCCAATTGCGGTCTCCTGTCATTGCTGTAGGAAAGAATGAAAGATGGCTGCAAGTTGTAGATTGGAAGAGACTTCTTTCTCAGCCTTTTGAGACCAGTGTCCAATTATATGCACTGGCTGATCCTTCCCATCCTGACGGCTTTTATGGTCCGATGCTGACTGTTGTAACCTTTCTCGCTGCAGCTATTGTAGCACACTGGTCACTGATGTTCTTCTCTTATGGCTCATCCAAGCTAGGTACCATCCAATGAACATTCTGCTCAGAGGAGCACACTAGTCATTGATATTCTTCTCTTATGGCTCATCCAAACTAGGTACCATCCAATGAACATATTGCTCAGTTGACTGTCCTTCTACATGTCCAATCTTAGAGTGGTGCACAGGAGTACTCAAATTGATCACACCCAATTGTTAATTTTCTTTATGCAAACATCGAAAGGCAAATGGTTATTCAAATTGGAGTAATAGATTGAAATAATTTTAGGTTTTACACAAGATATGAAAAACCCTAAGAGAGAAGAATAGAGAAAATAGAGAGACAGAGAGAACTTAGATAATAGAATGATATGGTCGTAATCCATTGGGTTGGAAACCACTCTTACATATGCTTTATTTACTTTTTGGTATTTGCAAAAAAAAAAAAAAACACCTATCTATTTGCAGCAATTACTAAAAAGTCCATGAAATTCCTGTATTTATACATATTAGTCCACTTTTTATTTCTTAACAATACAATATTTATCTAAAAAAAAGAATAGGATATCTTTAAATGTATCTAGCTGAATTTAAAAAATACTAAAAGAGGATCGGTAATACTTTATAGCACTAAAGGAGAAGGATCCACAATATGCTACTTTCTTGTTTGATATGTCTGACATGAAAAATTAACAGTGAACTGCCCTTGTTTCATGTTGCAAATGTTTGTTTGTTCTATGCATCTGGCAATGACTATTACAGATCAAGTAATTGAACTTTATCAGTATCTATATTTGGTGCTTTATGAACTAACTTCCATTTAACAGAAGGAATTCAAAATAACTTTAAAAACTTTTAAGATCATGAATCAGGTCTGTCGACACATGCACACATTCATGCCTCTGTTTCATGTCCCAGAATTTGATTGTTTTTGTCATTGTTTTTTCATTTGCGTGTTCTTCAGCAATTGGCAGTTAAGACACTTAATAAAGCAATACACATTCTTCTGAGGGATGAAGATTTTCTCAACCTGGTGTTGAGAATATCTGAACTTCGACACGACAATGTTATTGAGCTTGTGGGTTACTGCATGGAGCATGGGCAAAGGATACTTGTATATCATTACTGCAGTAGTCAGACACTTGAAGATGTTCTACACTGTGATGAATTCAACAAGAAATTATCTTGGAATGACCGCATTCAGATAGCTCTTGGAGGTGCAAGAGCTCTAGAGTGAGTAAACATCCTATTAGAAGGCTGTATTTTCAAATGATAGAAATATGCTTGGTATGGTGCCTGGATACTCCAAAGTAGGGAACATATACATAACACGTCCTATCTTGTACTTCATTTTAAGGTGTAAAATTGTGTCCCCATCAATCCATGGCATTTTCCTCGTTATCTACATTGTACCGGGCATGATTCTATATCAGAGAAAGAGACAGTACTAATGAAAAAAGACCTGTTTATGATCTCTGGGTGACTTGAGCTCAGTTTGGTCAAGACATGAGCACTAATATCCATAGCAATACTATCTGTGAGTCCCACTGTGGTCAATGAAACCCTCTTGCATTCCCATGATATGTGCATTAGCAGTGTTCCAAATTTGAAATCAAAGTGTTAGTCACCATTGGAATAATCCATTTAAGTTTTACCATTAAGTCCTTTGAGCCCTTAATTGATAGGTGGCATCATCCAGCCAGGATGTTTTTGTAGCCAAACCTAAATAATAAGGCCTTCCCATCCCAGCAATTGGATTTACAAAGAGGACCACACCTTCTTATGCTGCATGTAACCTGTACTACATTAGATATCTTTCTCCAAAACCTGTTTGTGTTTTTATGAATCTATAAATACCCTATTACAGTAAAAGAAATAGAAACATTGGTCATAAGGTACATGACTGGACTTGGATTGTCTCAGCCAACTCAGTTTGTCCAAGTTTTGATCGCTGAATCCAATCTCAGTTTTCTTCAAATCAGCAGATGCTAATCTTGTTGGGCATTGCAGAGTTAGTTTTTTTCTATTGAATCAGTTGTGCCAAACATCAAATTGAAAGACTTGGTTGAGTGATTCAGGCTGTTTCTAAGATCTGGTTTTGTTTAGCTTATTTATGAAATTTTTACTGAAGGTATCTGCATGAAATTTGCCAACCACCTATTATGCATCGGAATTTCAAGTCTTCCACTCTTCTCCTTGATGACAAGCTAACAGTGCGTGCCTCTAATTGTGGTTTGGCTAGGCTAATTTCATCAGTTTCTGTTAATGAGGTAAATGAAGGCTCAAATATTGTAATTAGTTCAAAATTTTGGATAATGACAAATTTGTGTTATTTTTTAGTGAATTAAAGTTACAATTTTTTTTTAATGTTACTTCTTGTCTTCTTGATTACTCATAATAGTGTTTGTCTTTCTTTCAGTTATCAGGATACATGCAGTCATCTGGTTATGATGCCCCAGAATCCATGTCATCAAGGAAATACACACTTCAAAGCGACATTTACAGCTTCGGTGTCATAATGTTAGAACTCCTTACAGGGCGGAAGTCTTACGACAGGTAAGAAATTTAAATTTGCTACGCAGGCATTTTGCCAGTTCCTATATGGTTCATCTCCTTATTTGTTTCTAAATAATGCATGTAGTTCACGGCCTCGAGGAGAGCATTACCTAGCAAGATGGGCTATCAATCAGCTTCACGATATTGAACTGTTGTCAAGAATGGTTGACCCTAATCTCAGTGGAACATATTCTGAAAAATCCTTATCGCGGTTTGCGGACATCATATCTCTCTGCCTTGAGGTGAGCTCGTTTCCATTTTGGATTTTTCATAAATGCAAATATGCGGTCATGAGCATGAAGAATTACTGATTGAAGCCCTCGCAAGTGTACAATGTGCTAAAGCACCCATTTCTTTATTGGTGGGCCCCACATGGACTGAAACGGGTGCTTCAGCAAATTGTACACTTTATGAGGCTTATTTATGAAATATGAATACCACAATCTTTTCACATTTTAGACTTTTTGATGCCTTGGCCTGTAAATTATGCTCAACTCTCTCTCTCTCTATCTCTCTCTCTCTCTCAATTATGCTCAACTCGCAAACAGAGAAAAGAACTAGAGTGGAGGAAAAGAGAAGCAAAAATCCAAAACTAAGCAGGGCAGTCTTCATTTGGAAATCTCCTAGAGAAAACTAGAAGAGAACTTGGGGAAGATCTTAAAAGAACTCATTTTTTTTCATTAATCATCAACCATTCTTCAACCAAAGAAGCTTACCATGCTTTAAATAAGCAAAAACATAACCCTAAAGCTAATCTAGACCATCCAAACACATCGATGGCTAGGATTAAGACATCCAACTAAAAATAACTTAAAACATAAATAAATAAAACTCAAAATAGACTAAAAAAATTGGACTGGGCCCACAGGCTGGTCGACCCATGGGGACCATGGGTCTATACTCCATCAATTAATGCCTAGTTTGTGTGTGGCCCAACCCCAACTGGATGCCTGCCAATCATGTTGAGGGATGAGAAGGGTTGGATGAGGGGTTGACCAAATATCACTCTAATATTATAATCTTACCCCTTGATTTCAGAGATTAATATTTTAAAAGTTTTGCAAGTGCATTTTGTGTAGTGATTCTTCAATCCAATTGTGGGTAATTGTCTGATCAATGTCAAATTGGGTGAGTGTTAAACTGTCAATTCACAGGTGTAGGTGTGTTTGAGAGTTGGATTGATCATAGGTGGGTCCCATTGAACAAAACGAAAAACCTTGACTCTTTTGTTTTTAGTACTTGCCATATCCGTGAGGACAGTGCTACTCCTTTGATTCCCAGAAAATCATAGGGGCAAGACATTGCTTGGGGTAATTTGTTCTCCAAATTCAATGGCCTACTTAACTAGTGGGCTAAAATTGTATCCTTGATGAGAATATGGAACAATACAAATTCATAATCAGTTATCCAAATATGAGCTAGTAAGCTCCCTGCACACGTGAAGCACCGGCAGCTGAAATTGTTGAATGAAACGAGAGAATGAGACAATTGATCTTCTGGTATTTTTGTTTGTATCCTTGTAGAATATTTGTCTTGCTCTTTGATATGTTAGTCGTCAAAATTGATAAGAAGTACCTCACTTTTTTTTCTTTGATAATATTTTGTCTTGATACGTGACGATGGCTTGATGGAATGAAGTTTAGACATCTGATTCATAGTTTAACTATTGTTTATCATTATTTGTTTATTTTGTTTTAAAGCATTTTAAATGTCACTGCACAACTTTTACCTTGCAGCCAGAGCCAGAATTCCGACCGCCAATGTCCGAGATTGTGCAAATGATCTTGCATATGATACAGAGAGAGGCCCTAAGGAATCAGTAGTGAGAGTTTTCTCATGTTTGTTGAAGAAAAGGAAAAAAGGACTTAGTGTAGAGAATTTTCTCATAGTGGTTGAAGAAAAGGGAAGAAGTGTTAATCTGCACAACAATTGCCGGATGGATATTGATTTTCAAGGGATGTCCAATAGAATGTGAATTCAAACCTCTAATATGATTTTTATTTTTTTATTTTTTTTATTTTTATTTTTTTTGTGCGTGCGTGTGTGTGTGGTGAAACTCTAATATAGTTGTTGTTGGTGGGACTGTCTTTATTTTTGTTTGTTCAGCAATGATCATTGCATATATTATTTCATGCTGGATAGATCTCATATTCTTTTGAAGCTCAGCTTTTTAATTGTTACTTAAAAAAAATATGCTTGTTAGATGTTGGTGATCCAGCCATTTGTCTGAATGAGCTACATGGTTGATAGGATCGTTCCAAAAAAAAAAAAGCCCATTAGATCAACCTACACTAAACTCATGGTCACAATGACCTAGGACTATCACGGTTTGCACCTGGAGGTAGGAGGCACCCCTTCTCTTGAAGTTGCGGGGCTATTTTGCCGAGTTCCTTAGAGAGAGTTGTCTTGTGCCCCTAGGTATTCTCTACCTACCCACCTGTGTTGGTTTTGGGCACAGGTACCCTTTTGTTGAAGGTCCTTTGAGCTTTTTCTAAGAGTATGACATGAGTTACTTCAGCGCTATAGCGCTTGGTATTCGGACATTGGCTCGGGGCATATCCTCTATCCCTTCTTATCCTACCTTTAAAAAAAAAAGGTGACCTTGCGTCCTTGAACCGATAACTATCTTTAGGCTAACTTAGCCTCCTCCGTACCTTAGGACCAACAAAATTTAAAACTATATTTTCACATTGAGGCTACATGAGAAATTACCCGGCTTTCCTATAGACCCAGAGGGATTAGTGCAGTCCAAAGAGTTAAAAACCCTCCAATAGCAGGGGAAAAAAAAAGACCCACCCGCCTTTCACAAAAAATGTTGATTAGGGAGGAAAGGTTCATGAGCAGGATGAGGAATCCACATCCCCACACCAGTGCACAACCTTTACATCAAACAAGGACCTTGTTTCCATGATCCAAAAGATGATGCATTGAGATCCACCTCAGATATATGTAAAACTTTCCTTATAGGAGACTTCCCTTTTTTTTTTTTTTTTTGGAACAAGAAAGCCAAATTTTGGTATTAAGAGAACTGTTTGTTTGTGGTATCCCTCTCCCAGACGAGATTTTCTTAATTTAAAAAAAAAAAAATTCTGCCTAATGGATGTTGGGGCCCACATGTGATGTTGTGTTTTAACATGAAAACTGGGTGGCTAGAATCGTCGAATCTTTATTCTCACTTTACACATTGGTTATTCATAGCGTGTTTCCCTACACCTGGACATGAATTGATGGTACATACCATTAATGGTGGGCCTGTTTTTCTTTATCTGATTATAAATGCAGGAGAAACCACTTGAGAAAGAGGTTTTTTTTTTTTTTTGGTCAAATCTGATTATAACTGCAAGCAATCAGATCCAGAGAAATTTCCCTTTGTATTTTTTTTTTTTTGGTTGTTTTGCATTTTTTTAATGATTCCTTTTTGTTATTGTTAAAAAAAAAAAACTGTGGAGATAACTTTTCCACATATTTTACTTTACTGGTTGAAAAACTTATGTAGCCTGTGCTGTTTGGGAAAAACTTACTAATAGAGTGGAGTGAAGTAAAGATTATTTTGAAGAAAGAATAAAATATAACTGAGTTAAGATGATATTTTATTTTTAGTTTTTTGGCATAAAATCTTTTTGGCCTTTCGTATAGAAATGATAAGTTTTTTTATTTTTTAATGAAGAAAGGATGTTGCTTTTTTACTTTTTTTTGAAAGAAAAAATAATGAAAATTTTGAATAATTTTGAATTAAAGTGCTTTTGATAGTACTTTTTTTATTATAAAAATGGAGGCTTTATTTCACTTGACTCTATTAGTAGAGTTGCCAAACAAAGCCAAGAGAAAAAGAGAAGGAATGTTATTTATTTATTTTTATAGAATTGGATGCTTTATTCCATTTGACTCTATTAATAGAGTTGTCAAACAAAGCCGACGTAGAGTACTTCACTACTTTACATGGTTTCATTTGAGTCTTCTCCAAGAACAATACATGAAGATTCTATTAAAAAATTTAATTATTTCATTCAAAAGAAAATTATATTTTTTTTCGTTTCCTAATCGTAACTCTACTTTAACCAATCTATACAGAAGTAGCCAAAAGTTAAATTCAAAATAAACATTAATTACCCACTTGTTTAAAATTAACTATTGAGTTCGAGGATTGAATAAAAAATAATGAATTGTAAACTACATTAATATGTGAATGCGGTCAAATGTGGATGTCGCATGAGATAAAGTGAATTACAATTTAGTTTACAAATTAATGAAGTATACCACATAAAATGCTTTTTGTAAAAATCCCTTTACTTTACTGGTGTAAAAACATAGTGGGCCTGAAAGCAGGGAGAGGGAGAGTCTTTACATGGTTCGATTCGAGTCTTCGTTCGATCTTTTTGTACTACTTTGTAAAACTGCTAGTAACAAACAATGACTCATGATCCCGACACGAAACCATCCCTTCCGATATCTCCCGAAACTCCACTCCCTCCTCCAATGCCGATACGTATCGGACCCCCCCAAACTCCAATCTCCACCGTCCAATCCCATCGACCCTCGTCTTCTCCTCCGCGTCTGCACCATCCTCTACCAGCAGCAAAACGCCCCCGACACCAAACTCTTCTCCAACCTCCGAAATGTCGGTTTCGCCCTCACCCACGAGTTCTTCCTCCAGGTCTGTAACAGATTCCCCTACTCATGGAAACCCATCCACCGATTCTTCCATTTCTCCCTCTACGAATCCCACCAATTCCCCCACACCCCAATCACCCACAACAAGATCCTCGACATCTATGGAAAATCCAGCAACACCCAGCTCTTCTGGGATTTCCTCCGTGAAACGGCCGACAAGCGTCTCGTAACGGTCTCCACCCTGCGAATCGCAGCGAAATCGCTTGCAGTGGCGAAAGAGATGAAGAAATGCGTGGAGTTCTTCAAATTGATGCATGCCCAGAAGCTCTTTGATGGAGTCGAAACTCTCGATGTTGTTGTTCAAAGCCTCTGCTCTGCGAAGCTGGTGGCGGAAGCGAGGTATCTCGTATTAAAGCTGAAATCTTTGGTGAAGCCATCTGCGACTACTTATGGGTTTTTGGTTTCTGGGTTTTGTGAGCTGGGCGAGTTGGTGGATGCTTGCAAGGTTTGGAATTTAATGGTGGACGAGGGTCTTGAGCCGGAAGTGGCTTCGTATGAGAAGATGATGGATGCCTTTTTCAAATGCAATAGGATTTCTGATGCAATGGCAATGTTCGGAACTTTGAAGCTGGAGAGATATCATGATTTGGGGTTGTCTTCTTACAGGCTTTTAATTAGTTGGTTGTGTAGAAAACTGAAGTTGGTTGAAGCGCACATGGTGTTTGGTGAAATGCTCAAGAGAGGGATTGGTGCTGATAATGAAGTGTTTGCTTCTTTGGTTTATGGGGTTGTGAGCAGAGGGGGTGTGAGAGAAGGGTATAAGATTGTACAAGGGATTAGAGACCCTGATTTAAGTGTTTATCATGGGCTTATAAAGGGATTGTTGAGGCAGAAAAGGGCCAGGGAGGCCACCCAAGTGTTTAGAGAAATGGTGGAGAGAGGATGTGAGCCTACTATGCATACATACATCATGCTTTTGCAAGGGCATTTGGGAAAGAGAGGGAGAAAGGGCCCTGACCCTCTTGTGAATTTTGAGAGTATATTTGTGGGGGGATTGGTGAAATTGGGGAAGTCATTGGAGGCTACAAAGTATTTGGAGAGGATGATGAATGGAGGGATTGAGGTGCCTAGGTTTGATTACAATAGGTTTTTGCATTGCTTTTCAAATGAGGAAGGGGTTTTCATGTTTGAGGAAGTGGGAAAAAGGTTGAATGAGGTGGGATTGGTCGATCTTGCTGACATTTTGGTGAGATATGGGGAGAAAATGGCAACTAGAGAGAGGAGAAGAAGAATTAAGATGTAGTGGTGGAGTAACTTGATAAGTTTATGTTGGGAATGTTGCCCATCTAACACCAGCTAATGTGACTTTTTGTAAACTTCAGCAAGGAAGGATTTCTTTTTAGTTATATTGTCAGATGTACACAAATGAATTGGTTGCTCCAAATTCTTGTCAAATTTGGTACAAGTTCTCATTTGTATACATATATATTTCAATTTAAATTCTTATATGCAACAACGTATATATTTTTAAATATTTATTTAACTATTTGAGCTTCTTTATTTAGTTGCAACTTCTAAAAATTTGTTCCGTTTAATAATAACTCATAACCTGTTGCTAATGAGTTCATCTTTTAAATATTATTTCATAGCTCTGCCAGCGCATCTATTTTACAATTCCTATTACACCTGGATGCTCATTTTTGTTTTAATCTTTTAATCATTATCTATTGATGATCTTAGAGAATTGGCTGCATTAACTTAAAAGTAGCAACCCTTATCCTGCATTCTATATTGTTTTGCTGTCACTTGTTTTTTGTTTTGACCTTCATTTGCTATGTCTCTGGCTAAGGTTGGTTTCATCTGCAGCACTTTCGGATAGTTCCACATTTTGTTTGGATGAGAATCTGCACAATTTCTCAGGTCTCAAAAAATATTAATTTCCTCGAGTTTATTTTGTTCCTTTGCATGGAATTGGTTGGCAGTGAGAGCAGTTTCTTGTTAACAAGCTACTACATCAGCTGCAAAATATATCTAAAAGGACAAATTAAAAGATTGGTTGGTTCAGTACTCAAATGAGATTTATCTAGGAGAGTGAGATGATTTCCAGTGATGACTCGTGGGAAGTGGCAGTACTTCAAAAGGGTGATTTGGCCATCTTCCAGACTTGAGAATTTGCAGGTATGGCTTCACCTTATTTTCTAGTGTTATGCATATCATTAATAGGTGATATTGAAAAAGTGGCCTCACCATGGATCCATACAGTGCCTTGTTCGGAGATGATATGAAATGTGTCGACAAGAATGTCTCCAATTTCCTTCCTTTATGCCACAAACTACATATATGTTTGGTCCAAAATCCAAATGGCAGTTAAATCAGCTGACTTTTTGTGGCAACTGTAAGTTATTTATAAGAAATATGTACAGAAAATATACGTTTGATTCTAAATCATCAGGATTCCTGCTAATGATACAAATTGAGGTGGTAGCATTTGCTCTAAAATAAGAAATAAATTTAAGCGCCTTCTGTCTCTAGATTTACGGGTGAAGGATACCAATTAAATATCATAGTTCACATGCAGCACATACCCACAAAGTCTAGGAAAATATTTTAGGCCATGTGAAATAGTTTTATTCTTCAGAAGGTAAAACAGATGATGGTATCATGTTTAACAGCAGTGATAACAGAAAGGCAATGTTATTGTCATAGCTAATATCAATCTCAATTTTGCTGGAGATTTGCATAAGAGAAGGCTTACAACAGACTGCAGATTTATACCTGCTGATGGATCCATTATTTGGTAATTTAAAATCCCATTGAATGTAACTTTCTACTTTGATGAAGGTAAGTTTAAACAGTGGATAAAAGTTATTATTCAGAAAAAAAAAAAAAGTTTAAACAGTGGATGTGAGAGCAGTAAAGGTGAGCAAATGTAAAAATAAATAAATAATAAATAATAATAATAATAATAATAGTAAATAAAGAGATCCATTACGCAAGATTTAAGCACGTAAATATGAGACTTCCTCTTCTCTGGTAAGTGTACAAATTACTTGGACTTGATAAGCATCTGATTGAATCAGGCATCTGGAAGTGGGGTATGATGGAGAAGGCACTTTGTACATGATTTTCAGATGCATGAGTTTCCAAGCAAATGAGTAGTACATGTCTAGGTTGAGATAATGACACCCAAGGTTGATTTTACCTAATTTGCTTGTGAAGTACGCCTCCATGCCCAACATGGCCTGTGAACATCAGTTATTTTGGGCTAGGAATAAAGGGCCAACTTCTTGTGCTTTTTGGCAAATATGGGCCTGAAGCTGCTTGGTCAGCCATCTGAGACTTGGTATAAGATTGGGGCATGCACGTCCATATTGAAATTCTTAGCCTGTTTATAGCAATATCTTGGACATCTTATTGTTTTGCAGGTATGCTGTTGATCAGTAGGACTCTGGATTGCTGGGGCACGTCTAGTTGGCTTTCCTCTGATGCACAGAAATGATCAAAAGGCCCATAGGAGTTTTCAAATTCTCCAAAAGTCGCCTTCTTGAGGTGGAATTCCAAATCCCTCTTCTTGGTGGAGCTTTTGAAATTCCAACCAAAAGCATAGAGAGTTGAATTTCAGGAATTCCAAAAGGCCATTTGAGACCGTTTAGGTGGTTTAAACTTGAGATTCTGTGGTAAAAGAAGCATGGCATTTCAAATCTTTGTCATAAATTTTAGTAAAGAAACAGGCCGATGATAATTCTACGAGCCAAAAGGTTGATATTTTATGATAATTCTATAAGCCAAAGGTTGATATTTTATGTGATTGATTTTAAGAAATCTCACCATTCATAGTGTGAATTCAGAATTCTTGGAGGTAGAGAGTAGAGGCAAAGTCCATGATTGCATTAATTCTCTTCAATCCTTGAAAAAGCTTCGACAGTTTACATGGAATTTTGCACTCTGGGGGATTTTTTATTCAGGGGGGAAATTAGTTTAAACTTTCTCTCGACGCCTGTGAAAATGGGATAAGTATAAAAATTAGATTTTAAATGTGCCCTATGATTTGAAGAAAGGTTAGGTGAAACCCTACTTTTAAAAAGTGGACGCTGGTCTCCATTTTGTGAGGCCCACTTGATAGCACACCCATCACCAAACTAGGGAGATAAGAATCATCATCAAAGTTTTGAAAATGATCAAAGTTAAATAATTCTGTGAGTGCTTTTAAATTAATGTTGCAATGTAGAGTTAGGTATAGGTGAATATTTGGATTGCGAGAGTTGAAATTAAGGTGTTTGTGGGCCAGTCTGAGGAATATCCGGGTCCGGCCCAACTTCTAAACTAGTAACCCAAGCCCAACCGAAGCCCGACTCACGCGAGAAGTGGCTAGCCTAGCCTTGAAATGTTGAAACCTAAGTCCAGCTCAAGTTGGAGCTAGAGAATAAAAAAAAAATTATTTTTTGTAACTATGTCATAGGTTGTAGCTTAACTGATTCGATCGCCCGCTCCATGAACACCCCTATTTGAAAATTGTGAAAATAGGCAACAACACTCAAATTAAAACACAGGGTCATCATCAGTTGTTGCTCTTCACTCTTGTAATTCAATTTGAAATTTTATATGTTTAAATCATTTATTAAATGGAGATGAATCCAAAATATTCCTATTTTAAAAGTATTTGACAAACTATAAGATGTCTTATATTTAAAAGGGAAAAGATGAAATGGTATCGAAGCTGTCACATCTGCGGCAAGGAATCGGTCAAACGGAGGTCCATTGAGCGATCCTTAGCCTTCGAAAATTTTCAAGGCCTGCTCTAGACATTCATCAGATCGGTCATATCTAAACCGTCCATTATCACAGCAACCTCCTCTTTATCAATGGGGCGAGACAAAATATTTTTAAAAAATACCCCATCATTTCACTTTTACCCTTTCCGATTCACACTTTATTAGAATAGTAAAAGTCAAGTAAATCATTCATTTTTCATACAAGAGGTCACGTAAAAAATAATTTAATTTAAAATTCCCACCATCTTTTAAAAAAATAAATAAATAAGTAACCACCTTTATCTACTAAAAGATAATAAAAAAATTCACTTTGGTGTATAGAAAGTCAAAAAGATTCTATATCAAACAACTAAAAATAAAATACAATCATAATCCACCTATATTTTACTCTGTCTTTTTTACTTCACTTCATTTCACTCGATTTTAGAAGTAAAATTACCAAAGGGGCAGTTTTATTACACTCTCTTTACATTAGAATACACGGGATTCATGCTGTAAGTGGTTTAAAAAATAAGCACTGCACCAACACACTTTCTCTCTTTTATGAAAACCAGTGGAGCCATTGCACATGCACCAAATACATAGTTTTACTAAGAAAATCTTAAAAAAATAAAATTCTTAAAAAATTTCAGTTTAAGCTTCAATACATTTAAAAATAAAATTTCAACAGAAAATGAGTGATTGTAAATTGTAAGGCTTGTGCAATGTCCAAATACAACTGACACTACTTTTTTTCTATACATTTGAAAATAATAAAATAATGATATAGTGAGAAAAATGAGATCTGAAAAGACAATCGATATGGATTTTATATAACTTTTTGAGGATATAAATCACATATTTCTAAATGTTTTATTATGAATGTGTACAAAGAAATTTCAATTTACTTTATTTAACCTGTCAGGTTGACTTATCAGTTTTCTAGTAGACTTGACCTGCTAAAGTTGGAGTCCGGTCGAAAGCATAGTCAAATTGATAACATGCAGTTTTATAAAAAATAGAAATAAAAACTAAGAACTAGATGAGCTTACTGTTCTAACCAATTACCATGAACATTATATATTAACTACAAAATCATATTTTATTAAGGAAAAAAAATTAAATATATCTTACCTAAGGACATCAGAATAGCAAAACTGAGATAGTGGCTTTAGTCTTAACTTACAAAGAAGAATAACACCTCACACCGACCGTCAAGAATAATGAAGTAATCCGGCTTATCCTCAAGCGACAGGGATCAACAATGGTGGAACTATGATATGAACTCTGACGGGTAAGATTTGCAGAGCACCTATTGATCAAAATTAGTATTTAACATGTGCTTTATTTTATTTTATAAGACGAACCACTATCAGGTAAAAAGAGGCAATACCTCTCCAAGAGTTAGCATCTTCTTTTGTTTGATACAAAGTACTATATTTTATACCTTGTAAGAAAAGGATAATACAAAGTAATCATACAAGTTCAGTTAAATGAAAGCTCACAAATAGAGATATACATAAGGAAAAAATACCAAAAAATAAAAAACCACAAATACAAATCTGCCAAAAGAATTGGACCTTCCTCTTAAGAAATACATAAGAATGTAACACAGGTATTCTAGATCAACTCTTCTGCTCAGTTCTATATAAAGGATGTGAGTACTAATCAAAGTAAAAAAAAAAAACTCGAAATGAATATAGACAAACTGAATTTGTTGCAGCTTAGCATCAAATACTTATTTTAGTTGTTTACACTTAAAATGACCACTTCATTCATTGACTCTAAAGTTATGAGTAACACTAGTATAACAAGTAGTTTCTATGAGATTCTCATTTTCCCTTTAAGGAAAAGCATGTCGTTTCATTGAAATATATGAAAAGAAGAACAAGAACAAGAAGCTTGCAATGATGAAAGAAATAAATGTGTTAAAAAATGATCAAAGTTTTTCAATTTCAATCTCATGAGTAAGAGCAAGAATAAATAAATATATTTATGCCCTTGAAATGCCCTTTTATAATAAGAAAATTTTGTATATTAAGAAACTAAAAATTGTACAAAATAATAATAATTTTACGATAGCAATCTATAAGACCTACCACTAAATTGCATTTATGGAATTATCTTTAGCAATCACTAATATCAGAAGAGAACCAATATTTAGTGGTAGTTATCACATTATCCAACTTGTGATTACTCTTCCAACATGGGTATAAATCAAGATCAATTCAATTATTATATCAGATTGAAAACTCAATTATTCTAACTAAATAAAATACAAACACATGAAGCAAAAGGGAAAATAATATTTAATTTTTTTAAATGTAACTTTTATTAAAAGAGAGAAAAAACAGGACGTACATTAAATGAGTTTAAGTTTGTACTTTTCACTTTCTTATTTATGATATTTTGTCAGTTGCTACTTTTTTCTAAAAAAGAAAAAAAAACTAAACATAAAGCAATAATGCAAAAGAAGTACCTATATATATGGGATGTGATTATAGTTTTGGAGGTTTCTATACCTTTTTCAAAGGCCATAATAAATAATATACAACTGAAGGAACATCAAATTACAAATATTTAAGGTTAGTGTACAAAATGTTAAATGGTTAATATTTAAAAAATAATAACAAAGGGTTACATCCGTACAAAGAAAATAATCTCATATATTCTGGAAACTTCTCGGAGCCCTCTAATGTTCTTAACTCTCAAATTTCAAATACAAATATCACTCAAATATCTTTTAGTTCTACCAAAAAATAAAAATAAAAATAAATAAATAAATAGAAAATATTTGCGCAATTAGCATTATTTCAGGTAAAAAGAAAAAAGAGAGAATGTTAATTCTCTAGTGTGTAGTCAATTTTGGTATTTGAATTATAACACAACCACTAATTGGCCACCAACAACAATAACAAAAGTAGCAAGCTAACTAATACCTTTTGTCACGACTTTTAAAATGATTTTTAAGCTGATGGCGAAGTATTTAAAGTGCCCACAAAATTGTAAGTATTGAACACCAAAAAGTAATAAGTAAAACACACTTAATTCCTTTTCTTTTAATCCATTATAAAATACACTATTCATTTTCTTTTTTGTTTTCATCTTGTCTTAGTTCAATGTTTATTATTGAAAAAGCATATTGCATTTAAGTTTTCAGAGTTAAAAGACAGCATGTACACCATGAACCACATAATGGAGTAAATAGTCCATAGTTAAAATCTTTTGTTTTTCCCACCTTGGCTTAGTTTATTAACCGGGGTGGACAAAATAGTGCCAAGAAAGACTAAAAAAACTTTTTGAATGATAAAATCTGAAATATTTTTCCTTTGACATGATTCTTTAATAACACCATATCTCACAATTAATTTTACAAAAGACAAAAAAAATTGAATAAAAATTTGAAAATTAGTGAACAAAATAGTTCAATGAGAACCACGAATGAATGCTTATTGGTCTTACACAAATATGGATTATGTTTTTTGCCTTTTGAATATTTGCACCTGTACTGCTTTAAAAAAAAATCATTCCATTTCGACTCTGTGGAAAAGGAAAACAGATTCAGATAGATAATGGAAAGCTTTTAAATGCCTCGTAGCGTCGTTCTTTTAGTTATTCTCTACTTTACTTTTCTCAACCAGGACACTTTCTGTTTGAGTTTTCCATTTTCCTATCTCACATAACAAAACAGTATCAATTTTACATTTTAAATGCTATGCACAAATTCATATTCCAAACATAGAGTGAGAACTAAATACAAAGTTCTACCATAAGGAAACATGAAGCACACACAATTTGGAAGCCTACAGTTAAGATTCAAGAAATAAAACAGACATCTAGTTAAAATTATCAGAGCACGAAGGCTATCAATGGGCCTAACTTTGGCCCAAACAGGAATGAGAATGAAAAAACCACATCTACATCATTATTTTCTTAACTCTAGTTGCACCCATTTTTCTTAAAATGAAGATTTTATTGCAACATTAAAAAAATTGAAGAAGAAGACACAATCAAACGACAATAATTTTAGTAGACAGTGCTCACTTACATGTATGCAAACTCCCTCCATTCCAAAAGAAGTTAAGAGTCAATGGAGAATCTGTTAAAATGTCATATTCTTCCTTACACAATTACTCACAGAGGAAAAACCTCATACCCACAAAATTTCCTGCATTGAAAATCTTGTATTATCTGAATAAGAAGAATGTTAAACGAAAATTGAGAAAAGAAGAGAGAGAAAAAACAACATTTGAGATATTGAAAATCTTGTAGTATCTAAATAAGAAGAATGTTAAAAGAAAATTGAAAAAAGAAGAGGGGAAAAACATCTTTCTCTCTTTTATAAGGGTGGGCCCCACAACTTGACTACATCTTTCTCTCTTTTATAAGGGTATATAAATTTACTATCTAATAAGGGAGGGCCCCAGAACTTACAATTCATTGGGCATATGTGGAGTGAAAAAAGTATATTTAAAAAAAAAAATATATATATATATATATATAATAAGGGTGTCATCTATATCTTACTTCTTAGGCCCCCTTAGAAATGGTCAATAGTTAGGTAGAAGCGCAACCTAACCTATTCCAATACTAAAATAAAATTGGAATGAATAAATAAAACTAACATACACAGCTGGCCTCAAGATAATCAAGATAGTGATGATGATCTCTTGTATTTTTTTCCTGTTAATTACAACTGCAGCCGGATCCAACGGATGGGATGACACTTCTCACAAACTTGGTGAGAACGGTTCTTATAATATATATAGAGGGTTGCTCCCCTCAGCTGCAGCCCTCCTTAATATCAGCTGCAGGCATGTAAGGGGAGCAACTGCAGCCCTCCTCACATGCCTGCAGCTGATATTAGAGGGAGTCTACAGCTGAGGAGAGCAGCAGCCATATATATATATATATATGTGAGGAACGTTCAAGCGTATCCATCCCTCACCATAGGGTGAGGGACATTTCCTTTTTTTGCACATGAATCTCCATTTTGTACTTCACCCTATGTACTTGAAATCCCCCATTTATAGAAGCATCCCTCGTCCTGTGGTGAGGGATGTATGCACTTGAATATTTTCATATATGAGGGGTATTCAAGTGAGAGATTCTCTCCCCATGTGTGGTGATGGACTCCCTCTTTGGAGAGGTTTCAAGTACAAAATGGTGTACTCCCTTCAAGTACAAAAGCTCTCTCCACATGTGTGGTGATGGACTCCCTTTTTGGGGAGGTTTCAAGTACAAAATGGTGTACTTCTTTCAAGTACAAAAGCCCTTTTGTACTTGAAACCTCCCTCACCACACATGTTGAGGGAATCCCTAACTTGAATATTGCCATATATAAACACCCATTTTTTAGCCAATAGTGTGACATGGGATAGTCGAGATGATGATGATGATCTCTTGTTGTATAATGCTGGATCCAAATCAGATGTGAATTTGAAAAATGGGCCACATTGATGGCTTTGATGGCCTATTCATAGAAGAATCATCATCATCATCATCATAAAGAGCCTTGTCCATCTAATGATGGGAAATGGATATAATGATGGCTCTGCAGTTAAAATTGCATTCAGTGCAACTCCTCTCATCTGAGAATTACTCCACCTCCAGACCCTTTTTCACTTTCGTCCTGGTCAAAAGAGTCCACCTTTCACCTACCTAAACCCTGTACACAACATTCTCCCTGCTCCCTCCACTGCTCCTTCACCCACTCTCCCCTCTCTCTCTCTCTCTCTCTCTCATCTGTATATATATACACAACAACAACAACAACAAAAAAGAAAAGAGAGAGAGAGAGAAACATACGTACTGGAATCTCTGCTATTTCATTTCACATCATTGCATTTCTTTCTTTCTTTGTCTTCTTCTTCTTCCTTCTTCTACAAGATAGTTACAGAGACTACATCGGATCCGTTTCCTTTCCACCTCCAACTTTCGGTCCGATACCTGCCTCTACCGAAATTGATGAGAGAAGACCTGTACGGGATTTCTCCACAGTCTTCTGCAAATGGCGAAGCGGGGTTACAAATTCTGTATCCTTTTAGTTTTCTTGTAACTATGGTTGTTTTTAGGGTTTAATTTAGTTCCACGTGGCATTGAATCTTGCAGCATTCTGAGCTGAACTGATTTGATTGAACAAGTAGAAGTTATGCGTGATTCTTTTTTTTTTTTTTCTTGGATGAGATCTGTTTTGAGTTTGAGAGATTTCGAGCTTTAGACGATATGATTCTTGTTTCTTCTTTGATCTTGGTCTAGATGTGATGCTAGTGATTTTTAGTTTTTGAGGTTTTTGAAGGTTACTGTAATTCATTCCTCTGTTTTGATCTAAGATTGGTGATTAGAAAGAGCGCGGGTTTCAAAAGGAACTGACTTGGATATTATTTGAAATCTTCTTTTCCCCTTTTCTTCTTCTCATAGTTCGAGAAATCGCGCTGTTTTTAGGGTAGGAATTTGAAGATGTCTGGAAATGGGGGAACTATCACATTTGAATATGTGATTGCTTGACTTATTTTGCTGCTTTGAGTATTAGATTTGTTTCAAAAATCACATTTGAGTATGTGATTTTACATTACTTATCTATTTCACTTGATGCAGAACAACTTTAAGACAGAACTTCAAGATGGTATTTTGCTTAGAAATAATGCGGTTTTGAGTAGACAAACTGGGAATGAAATGATATGATAAAACTGTGGAGACAAGCCATCGAAGCAATTTGTTTGAAAATTAGTAGAATGAATTCAAAATATAGAAAGTTCAAGTTAATAGCATCCAGAGTAGGGAAGATGAGTTGGTGGTGTCAAACTTATAGTGTGTTGGATCCCAATATCAAGGAACAACTATGGAAATTAGTTGAGTGGCACCTTGGTTAACTGATTGAAGGAGATTCAGAAAGTCTTTGGCAGCAATAGCAGCGAAATATGGGGTGGTTAGAAATGGGTTGGACACTGAAGAGCCAAATCCTTGCATCCTTGCTGGTTGGGGATATGGAGGTGCATCATGTCAATTTAAATGCCTTCTTAATTACATTCTTAATTACATTGAGCGTATGTATGACATTCTTAATTACATGCTTAAATTTAAGGTGGGACCAATATCTATTGGATTAAACTTTGGGGAAAGCCATGAAAATGGAGAAATTTATTTTGAGTGGCTCGGAGTTTCATTAGGTAGGACCTTGGTGTAGAGTTTCACACCCCTCATTGGAAGCGTGAGTGCGACACCCAAGGGATTTTAGACTCCTAACTTTGCATTATCATACCATTTACCGCTTCACTATCAACTTATCACTCTCACTGATATCCTCTCAACCATCCATACTAACCGCAACAGCGTGGCCCATCAAAAGATCACGATTAGCCAATCAACAAATTCCATTAATTAATTGTGGGTGGATCATTTTACGTGTGATTAATCCGACATGAGTCTTACTTTGATTGGAGTGATGGCAAAGTGTTAGTACTAAAACATGGAGTAAATCGACTAACGGGCCCTTAAGTTTCTGGAGATTACACTCTGCAGAGTCCTTGAATATTGATAAATTACAAATCAGTCCCTTTATATGTCTCAACAAGTGGAAGTCAAACCTGATCATGGAAGATATATCGAAAAAGATATCAAGATAATTTATTTACTTTCTTATGATGCAAATCTCAGTGTGCGCACATTTATAGAATGAAGTTGCTTTACAACCTTTCCTAGTGAACTTGATTTTCTTGACTGACTGGATTTAGACGAAGTTGAAGCACATGCATCCAATGTAAAGTGCATAAAGATTGGGAAAAAGTCATGTGGACTTTTTGTTACTGGTGGTGAAGATCACAGAGTGAACCTGTGGGCATTTGGGAAATCAAATTCTTTACTGGTTAGTTCAAGATCTCACCTCTTTTCCCTTTTATTTTTAACAGTTCAATAAAAAAATTTACCATGTGTGGGATTTGGTAAATTTATTATCTTATTTTTATTTTTTCATTTTATTGCTGGCTATCAAGGGGTGTTTTAGATTATTGCTAAGTTGCATGAGTGCGTACGTGTATGTGTCTCATATTCTGATACTTGCGAGATATGTAGGATTAGTGGACTTGACATAATATTCAAATTAATATTTATTTTTAAATAAAATTAATATGAAAATAGACACCAATGAAAATACTAACCAAAGCTTACTCTAAACAATCATGTAATAATCATATCAATGCTGCAATCAAAAAAGAAAAGAAAAGAAAAGAAGAAGAAGCTCACATCAATATGTCTCTTAGATTCCAAAAGAAGAAAAGGCATTATTTATTTCTATCAATTGTTAAAAAAAAAAAAAACATCTAAACAATCATGTAATAATCATATCAATGCTGCAATAAAAAAAGAAAAGAAAAGAAAAGAAAAGAAGAAGAAGCTCACATCAATATGTTTCTTAGATTCCAAAAGAAGAAGCGGCATTATTTATTTCTATCAATTGTTAAAAAAAATTAAATTAGTTGTAGTGGAATCAATGAATAATCTGAGATAGTATTATGTCCAAACTCCAAACGTGTTCGACATGCATATGTGGCTCGTTCCAAAGAATCTGTACAACAGAGGATTATTTTTTATTGTAATAGTTATCAGCATCATCTCAGCTTTGTCTCATTTATTAAGGAGGTGTTATTGTAATACCTGCCATTAGTACCATCTGTGTCTGATGCTTGATCAATTTTACTTTATTAATGAGCGATGCAGTAAATCGGAAAGTTCAAAGTGCACAACCTTGTGGGACCCACTGGACCGACTTTTAACTTCCCACCTATGAAGCTGGATGTCCCAACTTTGACACCAAATATAGTTATACATTGATACATCCTATTTTCGGACACTTAAACTGTTAATCTTTGACTGTTTAGGCTTTAAAATTCACTTCCATCAGGATCTGACTTGGCCTTTTTTTAGCATCCCTAATCCATACATGAACCTTCCCGCCCCTTCCATTTCATAGGTGCTGCCAATAGGTGGGCCACAAGTGGCGCACATATGGTATTACTCAATTTTTGGTAGAATATGGTATTACTCAATTGAAATCACCCATATCTGTGTGTGACATTTCGTGTTTCTCAAGTGAAATCACACATTTGTCTGATTGACACTCATCCAACATAAATCCACAATTGGATTGAAGTCTAACAATATATGTCACTTACACAACTTTTAAGTCAATTAAATTAGGGGTTAGGATCACAGATGGGGTTGACTTTTTTGTGTTAGCATAATCCACCATGAGAGAGAGAGAGAGAGAGAGAGAGAGAGAGAGAGAGAGAGAGAGAGAGTCCACATGTAATCCGCATTAAGCTAGTAATTGCTTTCCTTTAGTTACTATGATAATTTGAATCACACTAAGGTATGCAGGCCCTATTATTAATAGATGCTGTGTCATGATATGACAAATTGTCACTTGTGAAAATATGCAGAGCCTCTTTGGTCACACATGTCCAGTTGAATCTGTAACTTTTGATTCAGAAGAGGTTTTGGTGGTTTCAGGAGCTTCTGGTGGTGCGCTAAAGCTGTGGGATTTGGAAGAAGCAAAGAGTGAGTTTCTCCAATTAACTGAATAATGAAACGTGCTTCATGCACTTTGGTTACACGTCTTGATGAGTGGTAAAGATGTCTATCATTGGACACAGAACAGTGCTGATAGCATTTGTACACTGCAAATTCTTTTAAGCATCTGTGTGTGTGTGTGTGTATATAGAGAGAGAGAGTGTGTGTGTGTGTGTGTACCATGCTAATATTTGGTACAGTGCTAACTGTGGGTCAAGCGCGCGCAGCGCAAAGCTTCTAATTCTGTTTTTGTTTTCTAATTGCAGTTGTCCGCACTATAGCTGGACACAGAACAAACTGCACCTCTGTTGAATTTCATCCATTCGGTGAGTTCTTTGCATCTGGTTCCTTGGATGCTAATCTTAAGATCTGGGACATTAGGAAGAAGGGATGCATTCACACATATAAGGGCCACACGCAAGGGATTAATACCATTAGATTCACTCCTGATGGTCGCTGGGTTGTCACTGGTGGTGAAGACAATGTTGTAAAGGTAAGTGTGAAGTATCTATATCCTTACCGTCTCACATCAGATTGAAACAGTGTGAGCCTTGTATATTTGTATTTGCTATTAATTCATAGAATTTTCTGAACAGATATGGGATCTTACTGCCGGAAAGCTTCTCCATGATTTTAAGTTCCATGAAGGACAAATTCGGTGCATAGATTTTCATCCCCATGAGTTCCTCCTGGCAACAGGTGTTTACTTGATTCTTACATCTCTGTCTTATCTGTACTTGGCATTACATCGGTCTTTACTCAAGCATAGACTCTTTGTGCTTTTCTATTTCTGCTGGTATTGTGGCTGGTGTCATATTGTCCTTCGATCTTGATTCCACGGGGAATAACATAGGTGCCTCAACAGTGTTTCTGTACTTACTGAAGAAGCTGTTATGATATTATTAGCTGGGTCTATCATAAGCTTGTTCTGTACTCCAAGCTTCCAGTTATGATAATTGATGTGGTGGTCTGATATAATGCTAAAACTTGTGATCGTTTGAAGTGGCAGGTGTTTGATAACAATTTAATCATAAACCATGGTTATACTTCTTTTATGCTTCACATGGGGGATTCTACTTTTGCTTTATAATTTTGGTGCCTAACAAAGTTAGAAATAAAAGATTGTCTGCATTTGTAGCTCAGTCAGAAAAATACTTAAATACATTAACCTGTGAGTCCTGTGCTTGCATCGGTGAAGCTAATGCATGAATTAATTCCCAGGCTCTGCAGATGGAACTGTAAAATTCTGGGACTTAGAAACATTTGAACTGATTGGATCTGCTGGACCCGAGGTACGTGAGGTGTTGTTGTCCTCTTTTTATAGCCATCGTGCAGTTATCTTATTGTTGTGTTAAGAGCTTAAGAGTACTAGCCGCAGAAGTAAATAATAAGGGTGAATTTATTTTTATTTTGTTATAGATAGAAATGATATCAGTTGATGTCGCAGTTTGAGTGTTGTATCACTGGTGATAGGTGTTTTTCTCATCAGCATGTAGTTTTCAAATCACTAAGTTGCATGAGTACACATGCATATATTAGATCTCACACCAGTATGAGGTTTGTGTTTGGCGAATTCTGAGGGATAATATTTGTCTGCATGATATTTAGATTAATCTAAATAAATGCCTTTTTTTCATAGAAAAAATATTATGAAAATAACATTAATTAAAGGTGATTTAGAAAGCATTTAAATGGAAAATATGATTTTAAAAAATGAAATCTAATTTAAATAAAAATATTATTTACCATTCAAGAGAATTCATAATTTATATTTATCAGAATAACAAAATAGTAGAGAGAGGATATCTAGCCAGAGGAATGTGTTGGCCCTTGTGGTCGACACTTCCTTTTATCATATTCTAGTTTCCTCCGTATACTATATCATACTACTCTTGAATCCTTTCATTTCAGGGATTTATCTATTCTAATCATACAATGATATACATGAATGACTTGGGTCAACCCAGACCCAATAAGATCCGACGACCTGAACCTTACCAAATTATATGCTGTACATATATTATTTAGATTCCAAAAGAAGAAAACTCATATTAATATATAGTGATTTTCAAAACAATGTTTTGATTGACAAGTGAAGAATCTATTGTGTCATGTAAAATCTGTGCCAATCTGTTGTACACTCGTACAATGTTGTCATTTAGCTGGCTGTGGGCATGTGGCCTGTTCATTTCTTTCCTCGTCTCAAATCTAAATTATAGAACAGTATTATTGTCATGTCATATCACAATACTCTTTAGTTGTTATCATTGTTTTTAATCAGTCAAGTCTGAGTCGACTTGGACTTGGCACCTGCCGAGGTGCCAGTCTAATCCTATAGGGAAAAGGCCAAAACGATTTTTTCCTCATTTTCATGCTGTGAGTAGGTGTGGGAAGCTTCTGGTATCCTTTTGCACTAATTTTGGAACCATTCGAAGTTTGGAAATATTATTCATAAAAACAAATGTGACCGCCTTTTGACTACTTAGATTCATTGTTCATAATTAAATCACGTGTTTTAAAAGACTAGATCCATGGGACCTTTTTTTTATTTTAACTTTTTAAAGAATTTTACTTATCATTTTCACAAATTTTAAGGATTTCAGGGGCTATGGGGTGCGAATAAGTCCAACTTGGCTGATTCCTGCGTGACCCAGTGGAATCGACTCAACTCGAGAGGTGCCAAGTCACACCCCCTAGTCTGAGTTTTGGAACCTTGGTTATTACTTTTCTGAACCTTGTGGAACAGTTTTTGAACAGTTTTTTGAATGGGATGTTGAAACATTTTAAATGTAGAGAATTGGAAGTCTTCAATATTGTTTTTTAATAACTATTCCTGGCATTCTACCCTAATTAAAGGGTTCTGTTTTTCTTTCTGATGTTCTCTGGTTGATGGTAGTTATGGCAGAGGGTTAGGTTCTATATGAGACTGCAACCTAAACCCTAACCGACTGACACATGCCCCACCCTGTACTGGACCCAACCTATTACTAGTTTATGATTCTTGACTCTGAACTTGCATCATGATGGGTACAGGTCGGGTTAAGACTCAGAACCTGTGACCTGCAACTCTCTTATATCTTAGACCATTTATGCTACAAAAGTCTTCTGTATGCTTACTAAGTAATAAATAAATGTGTGGATGGCTAAAACTAAACTGAACTCATGTCCCTCTAAAGTCCCATACGCAGCCCGGAGCTGACAAACCTACTACCAAACCCTCCCCAATAGGATTGGGTTAGGGCGAGTCACCCATTTATCCTGTAAACACAAACTATGTCAGTTATTCCTGAAAACATCAAAATATGCAAAGTAGTTGGATCCTATTGTATCTGATACTTCATTTTTATATGTAAAATCTGTTCCTTGCTGTATCTGATACTTAAAAATTCTTTTTTGGTCTTTTGTATGAATCTCTTGCATACATATCTCAGACAGAAAACAGGTTATCTGGTAAGATGTATTGTAACATTGTATTGAATTTATTGATCACACAATAAGATTGATTGCTTAGAGGTGACAGCTTTTGGGATTGGAACGTGGTTATCTTGAGCATATTGACCAGGGGTGTGTGTTGTATCAGTATCCAATCAGATATTTCTTTTCTTTTTTTCTTCTTCTTCTTTTTCTTTGATTGTTTGTATTTTTTATGTTTGCATTTCCATTGTTTTTAGTCACCTTGCTGCACTGCATTTAAGTTGGAAAATCTGTCAATGAGATATATCTTTTATCTGTTGCCAAGCAGAAGTAGTTGCTTGTTAAGTTTCATCAGATTCCCATTTTTATATTTTTGTAGGCTACAGGAGTTCGCTCTATGATCTTTCACCCTGATGGAAGAACCCTATTCTGTGGATTCGATGAAAGTTTAAAGGTGAATATGTTTCTGACAATGCAGATAAAGTTTAGCTGCTTTTTTACTTAATGCACATTTGATTCTATCCCTGCTTGTGTGGATCAGGAATTGAGAATCTAAACTATTATTTCTTTCCGAATATGGATGAATGACATGCTCCCAACCAAAACTCATGCTGATTTGATACTCCTGCATTCCTGCTCTTCATGCAGAGGATTGTTTCAGCAGGAAAAAGAAAGTGGTCAATAGAATTTTGGTTCGCTTTTTTTTTTTTTTTGTGTAACCATCCATCTAATATCTTCCAATCAAAATGTGAGGATTTATGTTTTAGAGATAACTGGAATTTATTTAGAAAGAATGTACCAAAAGAAAAGGCTAGGATTATCAATTGCGATGAATTTATCGGGTATTTGGACCCTGTACATGCTTTCGAGTCCAGTCATTTATGAAGAACATGTATACTTGGTTTCACACCACAGTCCTTCCATTTGTGAGATTGCTTCTGAAGAAAAAATTCCTGACACTTCAGTTTTGCTAATAACTCCAGGTTTTCTCATGGGAGCCTATAATATGTCATGATGCTCTTGATATGGGATGGTCTACTCTTTGTGATCTCAGTATTCATGAGGGGAAACTTTTTGGTTGTTCATATCATCAGAGCACTGTTGGAGTTTGGGTTGCACATACTTCGGTACTTTCTTTCTCAAGCCAAAATCATTATGATTAAAATTTATAAATTGTATGGTTGGATCATATGTTTCATTCTGGTCTTTTTATGTCTCAGATATGAGAATATGCCTTGCTCTGAATATTTTATTTCTTGCTTATGTTTATTTTATTATTATTATTTTTTTGGGCCTCAGCTGATTGGGCCATATGCAGCTGGCATATTGGCCAAATCAAGTGAACCTATGGAGATTAAATATATTGTTGGGCAGAATCAATCAGCGCAGCAGATACAAAGCAATATAAAATCTAGTGAGAAATTGTTGACGACAGCACAGGACTGTGGAGCTAAAGATATGATGAGAAGTTTAAGTGTGAAATGTGAGTGGCTTATTTTCATTTGATCCATGTCAATATGTACGACATAAGATAGTTCTTGTATTATGTAGATATCGCACTTCGTACCCGGTTGCATATAGGCAATAGTGTTTTCCATTGTGCTGATATTTTTTCTTATGTTCCCACCATGACATTTTTTCTCTCTAATATTTTGCATGTAAAGCCACCGAAAGCAGTCATAGTGCTCCACGAATAATTTATGAAGTCCCTCTTCCCTCAACGATATCCAAATCTCGGGTTAGTAAATCATCAACTCCGAAGAAGAGTTCCATGATAGAGGTGCAGACAAGAAATAGTGGCCAACTAATCAGTAGGCAGGTTACAGTGCCTGGCATCGTCCCAAGAAACGGTTCAGACATGGAACAGGCAGCTGAATCAAGAAAAGAAATTGCTGCCAATGAATCAACCCCACCTGTTAAGGTATTTTCCAAACCATCTTGCGAGAGAAAGCTGCCCAGTGTTAACAGGGATATTGCGAAGCAGTGTAATGCACAAGAGTCTGGGGCATTGAGTGGAAAAACAAATGATTTAGTCAGTGCAGTGGATCAAAACTTTTGTTCTGGAGTCATTGCCAAAGACAATGACACAGAATCTAGCGTAAATATCAGGGTTGCTGAGAAGTTTGAAAAGATTTTATCTCCAGATGCACCTTTAAGCAACCGCCTTGCGAATGGTAAATTTCCGGCAATCTATTTGTCTCCTTTCAGTAAATAAATGTTCTGCATTGTCTCGTTCTTGTTTTATGGACTCAGGAACCTTATATGATGCCTCAATAGTTTCACACCTTGGTTTATCAATTTGTGATTCCTGTGCTTGACCATAATTGATAAGGCTGATGATCATCATAGACCCCACCCCCACCCCCACCCCCACCCCCCCTTCTCCCTGGCACCAAAGAAAAAATATTCACTAACAAAATGAATGTATGATGAATCAATGGTAGACACTGCACTACATAATTATGTATGAAGTGAATACCGCCTATAAAATGCTCCCATCAACTCATTGTTTGGAATGTTAACTTGTGTAACCATAATTTTTTTTTAATTATTTGTGATGAGTATACAATGTTTTTGAAACATGAGTTCACTTTCCACTTTTTTCTTTCTCTTGTTATTGCACTACCCTGAAATCTGAAGTATCTGTTAGATTTCGAGGTAGCAATATTTCACTACCCTGAAGTCCGAGGTATATCATCCTTGACATGTGCGTCTCATTTTCATTCCTATCTAGACTCTTGATATTGTTTCAAGTTGTGGGCTTCATTGTGGATAGGATGCAATCCAAGCTAATGCAGATAGTTTCATCCTTAACATCTGATTTTTCCTGTTGACATTTTTTCCTTCTTTTTTCCTCTTTTTTCTTTTCTTTTTTTCGGTAGGTTTCAACAGGACTTCACCAGTTGGCACACAGACCACTTTCGTTTGACCGTCGACTTGATTTGTTTTAGGATTGTCTTATCAGATCTTCAGACACTAGTGGTATCATTATGTGGATGATTTTCATGGGATGCATAAATGTCACATGTATGGTGATTGAGTTGCCATAAAGTTTTGCATTCTAAAAATGCTTCTAGTCCATTGCATAGTTTATACCTTAAGCGCATGATTACTTGGTTTATGGCTTCGTAAATGTATGGTAGTGTTTTTCTAATGTTAGTTTATTATTACATGGCATGGATAAATTGATAATAATTTAAGTTGTATAGAAGATGCAAATAACCACCACCACCACCATCAGAGCCTTGTCCTAAATATGTTGTGGCCGGCTACTGTTGATATAAATTGCTATGTTGTTCACTAACAGCTCGAGCTTTTGGTGTTTCTGGTTATTAACATGGCATTAGAGCCAAAGGTCATGAATTCTAAACCCCTGGGAGGCATGTTACCACTATAGGTCTGGTCTGTTCCGTTATGTCTGTCTATTGGGTTTTGAATTCTAACGGCCTCCCATTTGAGGGGGGTGTTGATATAAATTGTTATGTTCACTAACAGATCGAGCTTTTGGTGTTTCTGGTTATTAATAGCTACATGAATTGTTTCTCCATTCTGATCTATCTTGGTCCAATCCTTGGATAGGTTGCACTTTTTCAAATATAACCTTACTACTTCCATCCATGTCTTCTTTAGCGTATCCCTTTTCCTTGGTCGGCCATCAACTTGCATAGAAAGACTTTTTCTCACCAATGCCGTTGCAGGTCTATGTTGGTAATGTACAAACCATCTCAAGTGAGTTTCTCTTAATTTATCGCCTATTGATGCTAACCTTAAATGCTCCCTAATGCGCCCATTTCTCTTTCTATCTTTCTTAGTTTTACCATCCACCCATCACAACATTCTCATGTCTACTACACTCATTTTGTGCATCCATTGCCTCTTGACTGGCGAATGTTCTGCTCCATAAGTCATAATGGGTCTAATCGTCCGCCTATAAAAATTTCCTTTCAATCTAGCTAGTATGTGCCAATCACAAAGAATTTTAGAAGCAAGTCTCCACTCCAACCATCTTGCTTTTATCCTATGTTTGACATCTTACTCTATCTCTCAATCCTGGCTAATTATTGAGTCAAGATATCAGAATGATTCTCTTTGTGCCATCTCTTGAGCTACGATTCTCAGAAGCATGTCATCTCTATAAACATATGTACTGAAGTTGCAATGAATATATCTGTCTTTGTATGATTTATCTTGAAGACCTTGAATTCTAAAGCCTCCCGCCATCTATCAAGTTTCGCATTCAGGCCATGTCACAATGTGTGAGAACTACCTATGGAGAGACAGGTGAGTTTCCAATGACCATAGGTTTACTTTAAGCCATTATCTCCTTGCACTAATTATGGATGAGTATAATTGCTCATATTCAAGAGGAGGCACCTTGGTGTAACGATAGTGTTGGTGGAATTATAAAAACCACTGAAAAAATAACTATAAACCATTTCTGGTAAAAATCTGTCTAGTGGGCAGTGGAACTAATTTTATCATTTATTTCTTGAAATATTTTTTTAGATAATTTTCCTTATTTTGTAAGATCTGAATCTAGGCATCTTTCCAGTAAAAATGCTATAAGGTTCGACTTTTGAGAAAGTATATTTATGGTTATATAACAGGAAAAAAAAGAAGAGAACTTAATGCATAAGCATTTATGAAACAAGAGAAAAGAAGTTAAAAGGGGATGAAGCTTTTGACTGGGAACAGTGGATTTTCTTTATTAGTTTTTTTGCCACTTTCTTTCTTTTAAATACCATAGAATGTCTGAGTGGCACAGTTCGCTTCATTCAAGGACAAGAGAGTCATGATGATGTGATTCTGAGATAAATTGGACAAGACACAGTCAATATACATTTTCAGGGCATGTTTCTGTAACAAGAGGAATCTGCAGTTGAGAGGAAAATGATTGTAGTTTCCGCGTCTCGCATTTCGATTATTTGGTTCAAAACTGTTTTGCTGAAAAATGAATTGATTTTCTATGGTAGAGAGGATTTCGATTTCCGAAAGCAGGATTCCTCTCTAGAATGGAAAGAGAAATCTATGTAGCACAGAACCCTCTCATTACACGAACGTGCCCTTAATGTGCAAAATTCTTGTGAATCTGAATGTTTTTTTTTTCCCCTTTTACAAGTAGGTTCTATAGTTTATTGGGAGTATCCTATTGGAGTTTATCTTTGTTTCATAAAATAGAAATGTGTGAACTTAAATACTGTGTTGTGGTTAGAATACATGGACGGTTGAGATTAGATTAGGGCTTGATGTAACTCTTGATGAAGCTACATTTTCATGTCAAGGTGTCTTCTATATGAAAATTAATTGCTGCTTGAGAGTGATAAGCTAACTTGAGTGATTCCTTAACTATTGGTGATGCTAACCTTTTGTATTTTGTATTTTTAATTATATTGGTTGGTGTGATGCTATTGGACTGAAGTGAAAATGTCAAATTTGCGACTTTAGTTGTATAATTACTTACATTCAACCATTTTGGTCTCAGAGCTGCAGTTTTGATTTTTTTAAGCAAAGCAACTTTTCTCATGCATTGCATCTTCACACGTATTTTTATGAAATTTATGTTCTGAAAATAGTTGTTATTGCAGACTCACTCAGTTCCTGCAGAGGAATAAACTCCTTGAAATATGTTAAAGGAGATGTGTCTATTGAATATGGCCTTGTGTTTACTGAATATGTTTGGGATAAGGTTGATTGTTTTACCCTTTTGGCAGTTCAACCGGGAAGGACCCGATCTTTGGTTGAGAGATGGGAACAGAGAGAAAGATGCATTAACACTGAAGCTCCTGCAACCAAATCTTCATCTTTGATGCCTGAAGCTGACACATTGCGTCCCTCAGAGGTAGTTTCCTTGTGCGTGCCTTTACTGGAAAGTTCTCATGCAATCTTTGGCACTACATGTCCTGCATGAGCTTTATTCAACAACTTTGCTATATTATTGAGGGAAAAGATGTAAATTGTCTTGAACCTCTCACTGTTTTGTTGACATTGCACTTCTGATGGATAGTATCTACTGTTTACACCAAGTAAAAAAGTACTGCATCATGCTGTAGAAATGTTAGGTTATTATGGTGACATTTTGACTAGGACATTCTGAAAACAAGTTATTGAAAACCCCCCACCCACGCCCCCAAAAAAAAAATCTCATGTGATCTGATTAACCTTAAAACTCTATTATGCTTACCTAAGGCTAAAGTTTGTTGGTAGTGTATCTAGCTTGAAGTGGTTAGGATCATGGTTCAAAATGGCCTGTAGCGGTTGAGGCCGCTACGCTATTTTGAAACTAGCAACACTACGGTCTAAAATCTAGTAGAGCCACGCAATTTTAATTTAAAACATTGTTTTTCCTATTTCTTCTCCTTAATAACCTTTCTTAAAGTTGTCTTTACCCTTATATGGTTCCAAATCACTAAAAAAAACACAAGATTGACTGATACGCAAGATTCGAATTTTTTTTACCACTTAAAAAATTCGCACCACTATGCCACTGCGTAGCATTTTGGTCACTAGCTACTACGCCTGCCACAAACGCTATTTTGATCCTTGGTTAGGATGTATGCACACAAGTAACGAGCAATACCTAGTTTGTCTTCCATTTGTAAAACTATCTGTAAAATTGTGCACTCTGTGGTTTAAACGGGCCATAAATTTGAATTCTGATTAATTATAGAGGAAGCTAAGGTTGCATGAGTTTTGTGTTTTTGATGGCAAACCCACTTCCTGGTTTTCACTCTCCATTACCAACCTCACTCCTTTAGCATTGCCATTCTGGTTTTGAAGATTTGCCAATCACACTTTCATTTTGCATACTCCAGTTATGATTTATTTAAAAATGCATTCATGGTTTCCTCTGTGCCCTCGTCTTTGTGTGGATGGAGGGAAGGGAAGGGGGGAAGGAGGATATATGGTTTTGTATTAGGGAGGGGAAGGAAAAAAAAGGGGGGAGGAGAAGATATAGTTCTTTACTAGGGAATTTAGGATTCCCTAAACTTTGTGCTTGTGTTTTATCCAAAGATTAGATGACTAAAACATTTTTTGTGGTGTTCTGAGATGAACAGTGCATGCGTGTTAGGGGAAGGTGAGAAGCGGATGTAGTTTCATATAAGGGAATTTAGGATTCCTTAACCTTTATCCTTGTGTGTTACCCAAGGATTGGATGGCTAAAATTTTTTTTTTGCTCTGAGATGAACAGTGAAAAAACAGCCTGTTATATGAGAGGATTGGACGATGCTAAACAGTTTTTATGGTGTTTTAATATGAACAGAAAGGACAAAAGGAATCTTCAGGAAATTTGATTGCTCCAGCTAATGAGGATGCGACTGAAAATCTAATGCAAAATCATGATTCATTCATAAGTGTTCTGCAATCTCGACTTACAAAATTGCAGGTTAGTTTGATACATGCATGGATATTTCTTTGGCTGTGACTTTGTTGATAAATTGACATGCTCCTTTCAATGGTATCAAATTCCCCAAGTAAAAAGTAGACTTTGATTATTCCATTTCTTTCTATTTTTGTTGCTTTAATATGAATTCGCAGATACACTCCAATCAAAGGAGTTTTCGGGCATAATTCAGGGAACCTAATGGAAACTCGAAACTACTTAACCCTGTTAGGATTTTGTTAGAGGGTGTCTAATTTCTTCACTGATGTCTTAAAATTTCTTATGAGGAGGCGCTTTAATTCTCGGTGTGGGGGGTGGGGGGGAAGGTTTTATGAGCTGCTTTTAAATGTCAGAACGTTAAGATCATCTATAAATAATAAAAGGGGAGGATAACTTTTTACCCAAGAAAGGGGAGGAAGACTAAAGTTTAATGTCATCTGGATGTATTATAATGTGTAGACATCGCAGAGACGGATAATTGTCACTAGTTGGATGTGACCCAATCAAGGGAATTCTACTATCCCAATCAAGGAGGTTGTCTCTCTATCGGGGGGGGGGGGGGGGGGGGGGGGGGTTTGTTTGGTTAGGGATGATTTTCTCATGCACACTGTACATCAGTGCCGTTCGTCATGTGGGGCCCACTGAAATTCAGGGGGTTCCTGCTTTTGGTGATAGTCTAAATGTGGCTCCCGCAAGAGCACGTACACAAGAGGAAATTTTCCTACATATTAGTAACCTCTTAATGAGGGATCAACCATTCATTCCATTCTACAAATTCTTTGTTTTCTTGTTTATTACTCATGTTCATGGAGGGTCCCACTCCCACGTGATAAATGACACATATCTGTTTTGCGCCATGTTTGCATCTGTGAAGAACCTCTTACATCTATATTAAAATGAATATCTTTTAATTCTCTTACCATAAAATCATTGAATTTTAATATTTAAACAGATAAGCGAGGTTTTATCCAAACAATAAAGTGTTCATATTCATAAGTGTCCAATGTTCTGAAATATCTAGAACCTCAAGAAAGGAATGAGATACTCCCTTATTCACAATTTGCAGATTGCATTTTAACTTAACTGAGATAATATTCCCATGACAGTGCTTTCATGATATATAACTAAATACCTAACAATGTGCGTGTTTGTTAAATAATTGCACTACCATCAGGATAGTTTAAATGTTTGATGTTATGCCTTGGGAGGGTATCAATTTGGGTTGTGCTTGAATAGTTGGTTCACGCTAACATGATATATTTTTCACATCCATTCCATTTATTTACAAGCAACCTATATTACACAGGCTGAGGGATGTTGATTGAATAGGATGTGGTATGAGTACTTGGACATGCTCACCACCAAAGGAAGAAGTGCTTGTAGCTAATTTTCTTTTCTTTTTTTATGTGTTTTAACGGTCAGCTAATTCTATCTATATTGTAGGTTTTGTATTAGGCTTGAAAGGTTAAAGACGAGAACTTTTTACAAGATTAATATCAACTATCAAGTGAGATGCTATAAATGAAGTTTTTGACTCCATTAGATAAATGAAAAGTAATACTCTTTAGCTGATTAGTTATAATTTCTAAGCCGTTGGAAAAGTTCAACACTAATAAATGTATACAAGGGGAAGCGCATGGTGAGGGCATACTTTTGTGACTTACTCATGGATATTAACAATGTAACATTAGGACCTTTTTTCTACATCATTACATCATCCTTAACCCTTGGAGGTAAAACTTTTGTTCTTGGCATAATCCTGCACACAAAGTAGTTAGAAGTTAGAACTGATGTTTTGTCCTTTTTTTCTTCTTTTTGAGTTCTTGAACACACTTGCAGGTGGTACAACAGTTTTGGATTCGGAATGATATTAAAGGTGCCATCAATGCAGTGGGAAGGTTGCCTGATCATTCTGTAGGTGTTCTGTCCTAGCCATTGATGCATATGCTTGTCAGTTAAATCGATAACCTGGCAGCTCATATGTCATATGCATGTCAGTTAAATCAATAACCTGGCAGCTCATATGTCAATTTATTAAAGTAGAAAGCACTGATAAATAACTGATTGTGATGCAGGTGCAGGCAGATGTAGTCAATATTCTTGTGGATAGGATTGATGTTGTTACTTTAAATATCTTCACCTGCTTGCTGCCCCTCTTAACAGGCTTAATAGATAGCAAGGTGGACAGGTATTTGCTTTTTGTGTCTATCTTTCTTTCTTTTTTTTCTTTTTCCTTTCCCTTTTTTTTTTGGAGGGGTTTGAACTGTAAAGAAATTGCATCTAAGGCTATTTTTAAGCATGTTCTTAATGTATTTATTCCTGCTATTGTAGATACCACTTTTTTCTAAAATTTTATACCCATTTTAAACTATGCTAAATATTTTATTGACATGATCTCAAATTTGGTAGTTAAATTGGATATTATAATCATCATATTATGTTTGGGTGCTTGCTAAGACTGGCATGCAATTCCCTCCTCTATCTGACACTGATACACAAGCCTTATTTCAGATTATATAGATGGTTTTTTTAATGCTTTAGATACACAGGCACATAATTATCTCCTTGGAATTGCTTCTGAAGCTTGTAAAGATCTTTGGACCAGTAATCAATTCAAATGTGTCGTCATCTTCTCCCATTGGGGTTGATCTTCAAGCAGAGGAGAGGTATCTTTCTACCACATTGTGGACTTTTTATTTCACATCCTTTTAGTTTTTCTGAATGAAGGTGGCTTTGATTCTGATCAAGAGTGTCAATATATCTGTAACATTGAGCACAGGCATAATCATTGCACCCAGTGCTTTGTCCAGCTGCAAAAGATTAAGCAACTTCTCCCTTCTGTGATAAGGTAAGCAAGTGTTCTAGACTTGTTGAAGCTAAAATAGTAGTGTTAACAATTGGAGATATGTAGTGTACTCTTTGTTTAAAACCTTCTGATAAACTTGAGATTTGACTGTGTTCACTACATTTGGTCATAGTCCGACTTCGATCTTTGATATTACCCCAAAAGAATTAAAAAGAAAGCAAGGATTATGGACTTAGCAAAACTGCATTGATATTTCTCATGCATACAAGAGGTTTCCTATTAACATGTCCAATTCAAACCTGGAAAATACGAAAATATAAAGTCATCTGAGTTTTTCAATCTTACTCCTGCGAACCTGGTTGCAGGAGAGGTTGTGCGAATTCTAGTTCTTGACCTTGGAAGATCCATAGAGCTCTAATGGCTGTTAATCGTTTTCAATCTGACAGCGACAATTGCTCCCATAGCCTCTACACAGAAGATCGCACCTCTTTGATTCTATCCTCCGGTTCATGCAACCTCTTGATCTCCCCATATTCAATATTTTCCTCTTCTGCAGTCCAGATTCAAGAGATTAGCTAAGATCTCGTCTTTCTCGTCCATATCTTTTTTCGAAATTATTCTCTGTTGTAGGAATGTAGAAACAGATTGGATGTTTCGAACCTTTGTCAGAGAGTTTTTTCTTCTTTGAGCTGAAGGTTCAAAATTCTGACCAATAAGATGTTTGTCTCTGGTTGTGAAATAGCCGCCTACGGTTATAGGGTTTTACAGAGTAGTTGTATTTTTGGTATTTTATATATGAGAGGAGCTCTCCTAAGCTGCAATTTATGTTATCCTGAGCTGAAATCGTCTGTAAAATCCTCCCCATCGTAAACTGCCTCAAATCATCCCCCTCCCTTCCTCCTCCCCCCCCCCCACCTCTCTCTCTCTCTCTCTCTCTCTCTCTCTATATATATATATATATATATATGGGAAACATTCATGCGCATTCATCCCTGACCATGTTATGGTGAGGGACAACATAGTAGGGTTGACTTTATAATACATCCGAACTATCACACACATGGAAGCCTCTTAAGTACACTAGACCCATTGAGTTTTCACCTATCCAAATCGATTGGGCCGTTGGATCGAGGGTTAAGTTTTTCATATATATATATATTTATGGGGCAACGCTAGACAACGCCCGACACCCCTCCTAGTTCGGCCCGTTGGGGTGCATGATGATCATGGAAGTCCATTGGATGAAAAGATCTATATAAGACCTACCCTTGTGCAAAATTCTGACTCCATAAGATAAACCTAACCCTTTGATCCATGGCTCTAAAATCTAATGGTTAAGGCATCATTTTCTTTTGATTTCAATCCAATGGTGAGGAAAAGTTGGATGAGTGTCAAATTTGGACTTGTGACTATTCATTGCGAGGTAGTGTGTGTGAAAATATTATATTGTCACTCTCCTAAGCTACAACTTATGTTATCTTAAACTGAAACAGTGTTGGTCCCACAAATCAGAGTCGATAATCTCTGTTTTTGGCCTGATGGAACTAGAAAATCCAATTCAGATAGGATTTATTTTGATTTTGGGGAGAGGATTTTGTAGACGATTTCAGCTTAGGATAATACACGTTATAGCTTAGGAGAGCCCCTCTCATACATACATATATATATATATATAATTTAGTGCACACTTCTGGTGGGGCCCACTTGATGGTCCATTAACGCACACAGGAACCCACATGAGTTACACCGGTCCCTTTTTTTATATGTCCATCCACATGTACTGCATCATTAGATTGATGGGTCAATTTTTTTAAGGGGTAAGACTTGTTGGCAATTGATGAAGGGGTTAGGATGATTAGATGGGGCCCATATTTTGTACATAGGTAGGCCCCAACCAAATGAAGAGATCTCCGGATACTATAGCTAGTTGAAAAGTAGACAAATGAAGTAATTACATCAAATGACTAGGTGAAAAGGAGAGAATAATTGCATCATATGGCTAGCTGAAAAGGAGACAAATAGAACAATGAGATCTTGATATTCATTTGTATACACCATATATGTATGCTCAACAAGCATAAACGAGAATCATTTATGAAGAAATTTCCAACAAAAAAAATGGAGGAAAGTTATCGGATGTATTGGCAAAATTATCAGCCAACATGATAATTATCAGCCAGTAGGAAACTCTAAATCCTGTACAAGATAGATCAAATCTGCATTTTTCACGTTTTCTTTTTAATTGCAATCTTGGTGTAGGAGAGGTGGCTTGCTGGCAAAACCTGCTATGGAGTTGAATCTAGCTATTCAGGAATTCTAACCGGTTGACAACAGAGACACCTATACTTGGGACTGTTCGTTCCACTTGTTACCTGTTCTGTTCACATTTTCTTTTTCAAGTTGGTGCTGCTTCTGACGTCCAATTTTGCCCATTGATCGATAATGGTGGCCCAGAGCACGAGATTCTGAAGATTGAAAACAGAAAGGGATTATTCTTTTCTCCTGATACAGCTGTTCCACTGCTTGGAAGCAACATCTTTTCTTTATGCTTCCTGCATCAGTCTTCCGAGATTATAATTACTTCTCTGCCTTGAAGCATTCTAAATGGGGACCCTGCCACATGTATGTTTCTCCTGCAAAATTCATATGCAACTTTGTGCACATAGCTGGATGGCCTTGTTTGCTGTACTTGTAATGACTTTTATATGAATAAATGTATTTTATCTATTCAAAAACTGACTTGCTCTTTGCATGATGGTATCAGTTGATGAGCTAAATGTGCCGAACCTGCACTCGGTGCGACGGTAAGGCATGCTCTCCGTTACCAAAGGGGTATACATGTCTCAAGCCTGTCATGGGATTCCATGCTATGCCTATATTCTTCCTTCCCACTGGCCACTTGAGCAGCTTACCAGAAGGACACAGTGAAAGGGGGAAATGGAGGGGATGTGGATGGTATCATGACATACTGGGCTGCCTGAATTTACTAGCTTCTAGGCATTGGATGTCTGGTGGTTATTCGGTTTCTCTAGAAAATTAGATGTAAATCTGTATAGATTCTTGGAATTGAGTTCCATCTTGGCCTGTTGTTTTAGCACTTACTAGTCTGGGGTTCTGAAGACTTTTCAGGCTGAGACATCAAAAGCTCAACTGGTTTTTGAAGAACCTATAAATAAACAAATAGATGAGTCAGTTTATAGGTGTGATGCAGTCAAGGAAGCCAAATTCCATTATCGTCAAACCGAAGAATCTTTATCTTTTAGAGCATGTTTGGTAACAGGTGAAGAATACATAGATCTGATAATTCTTCACTACCACTAGAACAAGGATTCCTTACTGGGGATTTGTATAGTCGATGATCACACATTGATATTAGTGTGTATCGATGCATATAACTAAGAAAAATGAGGTTCAATGTGCAAATCCACTTAAGTGAGGATTTTCAAATCTTATGGGGGGTGGTTGGATCTGAAAATTCTAACAAATGAAGATTTCCATGTGTGCGTCCAAATCCTCAGGGATTTACAATTGCCAAACATGGATTTACCACAACCTCAAGAAAATCGAAAATCTTTTCTCCAAAGATTTGGTTGTCAAACGTGACCTTAATCAAATGGAAAATCTGAGACAAATCCAGGAGAAACAGTAGATTGCTCACCACTGGTTACAAGTTAAATCCTTAATCTGTTGGGAGGTCAATAATTGAAGTGCAGAGAAGCAACTTTAATTTAAAAGTGATTTTATAACAACTTTTGTATGAACATGGTTAATGTTTCAAAATCATAAGACTCTTAAAACATGGGACTTAATCCCCCGCCGTCCATCACAACCCAAAAATAACTAATACCTACATTATGGGTTCTATTATATTTGAAAATATGAAAGAAGTTTTTTCTTTTTTGGCTATCGAAGGGTTCCCAACCCTTTGGGATGGACTAATTCCTTCGGGTCCAGAGAGAAGCCAGGTAAATACCCCTGTGGCCCCAAGGTGGTAGCACTAGTGAACTCCACATTCAATTCCTAAAGAAAGGGGAACCAGGGGTCAATACCAAGACCTCTAGCTCCGGAAGAGGGAGGAACCGTGGTCCTGACCACTCTGCTTAAGAAGGGGAAAAAAAAAAAAAACTATTTTTAAAACATTGGATGCTCTTGCTAGGACGCTTGGGCTTGAGACCTTTTAGGACCACTTGCTCTGTTTGTTAAGAAAATCTGTCAATTTCTATCCTTATGCATATCAGCATCCAGAAGAATTAAACCAATTGCAACCTAAGTCAAAAGGATTGAAGGCAATGAACATAATCTCATCGCCTGGAAGGCCTAGATGTGAGAACCTGTCTGCCTCACCTGTCGGTGCTGTGGGACCAGCCACACCTGTATGTCATGGTTTGCTGGGCTTGGGCGACCCAACTGGGTGGGGATTGCTTTGAACTTGGTTTGAGTGGGTCGAAGCCACATGACATGACTCATAGTCCCAATTTTCAGTACTGTTTGGCACAATTGAGTCTGGATGGGCCTGACTGTCTGATTGGATCATCAAGGCAAGATGGGAAATGCACACCCACCTGTCAATCTTGTAATTCAATACCTATGGAATCACCGTCCCATCTACATCTCCACCTTATATCCATCCTTCCTCACTTCGAAATTTTACAGTTATGTCAAATCATCATCCTAACCACGTAATCAACGGCCGATACAATTTTACCGTCCAAAACGAGTTCACAATTGATCCAACAATTCAGTCCATTCAGATGAGTGACAAACTAAGGATTAGTGATTATCAAGGGATCCCTGTTCTATGCTTCACTAGAATGGATCATAAGGCGGGGCCACTAGGTGTTTTGACATGCAGGGGTGCTCGCATATGCACCTTAAATGATATGACCATGTAGTTCTTTGTTTGTGGCTTTTCAATTATATGTCCCTCAATCACCATCACTAGATGGGACATCTAGTGAAATTTGAGCGGAAGTTTGAGGAATTCACTCTCTGTAGATTTTCATTGCTGCAAAATAGATGAATCTTGCACTTCTGACTCTCACATGAAAAATCAAAATTCTCTCTAATGAAGACAATCAATTCATTCTTTAACATTTCCCCTAAGAAAATACTAGCCTACTCAGCAAGGTATCTCTCTGCATTGTAAAATAAATAATCACATATTAAAAGAATTTATCCCTTTCCACAAGACAAGTTGTATAAAATTGAAATAGGGAAATTGGAGCAAAAAGAATATAGTTACATAGGAACAATTGAAACATGATTGGTTTGATGGAAGAATGAGTGGGTAGTTGTATGAGTAGTTATATAACTATCAGTCAAAATTACAACCGACAGTCAAAATCGAATCCAAAATCTCCTCACTAAATATATTATAATTGTACCAAACAAAATAAAAGTGGATTGCACCAAAAACCATAACAATTTTCCTCTATATCTCATAATCCCCTCATTGTGGGAATGCATCATAACTGACATGACAATGTAGTTCTTTCTTCGCAGCAGATATCCTCTTACCACCACCTTATTCGTGGCTTTTCAATTATATTGCCCTCAATCACCCTCATAATAGGGAAATTCTATATGCACCCTCCCCTTATATGTGCTGAGCACACCCACATCCCATTGTGAACAGTGATTTTTTCTGAGCACACCCACATCCCACTGTGAACAGTGATTTTTAAAAAAATCACTGTTCACAGTGGGATGTGGGTGTGCTCAGCACATATAAAGGGTGCATATAGAATTTTCCCTCATAATAACCTTCCAACAGTTTAACTGTTAAAGTACATCAAACCCCACTGAAGCTATATGAAAATGTCACATCTGTGCATGTTATTAGTCGATCTGAAGATGCTACTATTTGTTAATTTGCTAAAGTGATGACTTCCTATGATTGGCACATAGCAGTTGAACAACTTTGCGTTGTTATAGCATTTAAATCTCATCAATTAGGCTTTTCTAAGGTGACCTTTGTCCTTACTATAAGATTCCTCAACTATATATTATGTTCTTAACAAAAGTTGATTATTAGTTCGTGATAGCACGTTAGGTATTTATAAAATCTTAACAGAATAAAATAAGGCACTTTCACCAAAAACACCCTTATCTAATTCTCTAAGTGCATTTAAGAGTATTTAATTAGGGGTAACATCAATAGATGATATGAACATATGGCTAGTTTGGCACTTTACTAGCATAGTAAAAGTCTAAGTAAAGCCTCCATTTTTTTCAGACAAGATGTCATATTAAAATCACTTTAATTCAAAACTCCCTCCAACTTTTTAAAAAAAAGTCAAAAACCAATCCCCTTTATCCATTAAAATACAAAAAAAAAAAAAAAAAAAAACTCCACTTCCCCATACAAAAAAGTCAAAAAGATTCCATAACAAACAATTAAAAATAAAATACCATTATAACCCACTTATATTTTATTCTTTCTTCAAAACTAACTTTACTTCATTTGACTCTATTAGTAGAGTTGCCAAACTTACCTTATTAGGGCTAGTTTGGCACTTTATTAACATAGTAAAAATCAAGTAAAGCCTCCATTTTTCAAAGAAGATGTTATACATCAAAACACTTTAATTCAAAACTCCCTCCATCTTTAAAAAAAAAAAAGTCAAAAAGCAACAACCTTTATTCACTAAAATACAAAAAAAAAGAAAGAAAAAAAACTCCAATTTTCCAGACAAAAAGTCCAAAAAATTCCATAAGAAACAATTAAAAACAAAATACCATCATAACCCACTTATATTTTATTCTTTCTTTAAAATCAACTTTACTTCACTTGACTCTATTAGTAGAGTTGCCAAACCAAAATGGTATAAACTTATGCAATAAATGTCAACAATAGTTTTAGAGAGAAATTTTCTCCCTCTGTGCAAGTTGATGGCTTCGTAACAAAGGGCAAGCTGAAATGTACATGGATGAAAGTAGTAAGAATAAATCTGAGAAAGTGCAATTTATTCAATTGGAATGACAAAATAAAATTAATATAACTGAACGCAACATAGTTGTGACTGGGCTTCGATGATGATCGAATTCTAAGTGTGTGTTATACATGAAGAGTTTTTTACTTTCTTTTTTATAACTACCAAGAATAGGTTGTGTTGTGTACACATAATCTTATTTTGTGGCGTGTATATTATTACTGTTGTTATTGCTGCTGCTGCTGTTGAGGTGTTGGATTTTGGGCTATGTTTTTGAAGTTGCCATGAGTCAATTAGGCCCAAACTGTCTGCATCTGCTGTCCAACACTCCAATTCTATTTTGTTTTTCAGATCGTCTGGGGGAATTTATAGGAACTTGGAAACAACAAAACATTAACATGATTCAACTTGTAAGGTCACCAATTCCAGAAATTACTAAGGTGAGTCATGAGTGTGACTAATTAGCAGTCTGTTTTATCTGACTCGCTCAACTCAGATCCCCACTGAGTTGAAACTCCCAGTGGGTCAAACTGAATTCTAAAAAACAATGGTCTAGAAGGTCCATTCAACTTGATGCCAGCCAGGCTCAAATTCAAAAGTCCAACCACTGGCCTTGGGTCAATTTCAAGGAACGCACACGGTTATCAATTCATTCCCAAAAGGTCTTCTTTCATTAATTTTTCTTTCTCTCATACTGTTTTGTTTGGTAGTCCACGGTATTACAAAGGAAGATCCATGAAATTGGAAGTTCTTTGAATATAAAAAAGAAAGTCAAACGGTTCAATCTGTGCCTTTCATCAAGGATAGGCACATCATCCGGGTCCATTGAGAGTTGTAAATGGGTCACTTCCGATCCGGGTCCACCGGAACTATTAAGGAGAAGGTAAAACCGGATTCAGTTTCTTGGCTTCAGAACCGAAACCAAAACCATATATAGGACGGTTCTGAATCCGAGTCCTCATTTAGAAAGAGAATGATATTAAAAAAACATAGTTTTTATGAAAGATTTTCGAAAATTGAGATAATATATTGGATCTTGGATCCACAGGTCCGAATCAAGGTGGAACCGGACCAGGGCTCAGTTACTTATCAGGGCCTAAATAAGGACCCAAACCCGGTTTTTAACTGGTCGGAACTTCCAAATAATCAGAAAATCAGGTACCCATTAATTATAAGCCCTATTCCCTAGCCCCACAGCTCGAGCCAATACGAAGAAGGAGGAGTTGTTTCTTGGATAGTACTGTGGAGTACAAAGAACTTTTTTCTAGTCTGGCTGGCTTTTGACCTGAAAATGGAGATCCGGTGATTGTTGGCCTTGGCCTGGCCTGCTGAAATATCGAAAGGCAGACTCCGTTCCTTACACTGCACGCTGATTTTGATTCGTCCATTTAATGTATCTCACCACCGTACGTTGATGGTCCACTTTTTTCTAATGTGACTCATAGAGTGGGCCACGACACATGGATCAATTGATCAAAACCATCTGATCATGGGGTGACCGGTCAAGATGAATGGAAAACTCTTTGCTATGCCCTTCTGTTGGGATACATTCCAGGCATGAGAAACGTGAGCCTCGCCTGCCCAATCCACTTGCGTTTCCGTGGGAGGGAAATCCGCATTTTCTCTTATTGTGATGTTACACAAACATATCTAGGTTAGGTTTGTCTGGTGAGATGATTTTGCTTTGTATAATTTTCTATATTCACCAGAGATAAATGTTGCCGCATTACTATTACTATTATAGAAAACTAAAACCCTTTCTATCGAGAAAATCAATTTTCTTTCCCCCTTTTCTTGCAAATAAAATGTGCCACACCAAATGTTTTAAAAAATAAATGTGTGCATGGAAAATTGAAACAATTTTCCTCCATAAAGCATACACAAATCTTTTTTTTTTTTTTATAATTTTTTTTGATAGCCCAATGAAGGAGCTGGACCTGAGACTCATGGCACAATTCATACATGTGACGTGATGGGAACTTACACATGAGTAGGGATTTAAATGGGTACCCGATTCTCCGATTACCCGGAGGTTCTGACCCGTTAAAAACCGGGTCTAGGTCCTTATTTAAGCCCCGCTAAGTAAATGGGTCTGGGTCCGATTCCACCTTCGTTCGGATCCATGGACTCGAGACCCGACATATTACCTCAATTTTTGAAAATTTCTTCTAGAAATAATGTTTTTTTTAATATCATTATCTACCTAAACCCATACTCTGATCTAGACCCGTCCCATATATAGTTCTGGTTCTGGTTCCGAATCAAAAAAACCGGTTCCGAAACGTTTCCATGTCTGGATCCAGTTCCATTTTCTCCTTTTAACGGTTCTGATTTTGGGTTCACCATGGACCCGGACAAGAACCTACCCGTTTACAACCCTACACATGAGAGGACGCATATATACACGTGAGGTGATGGAAACTCACACATGCAAAGAGACAAAGACACAACTTAACACATGTGAGGTGATGAAAACTCACACATGAGAGAAAAATAACCACACTCACATATGTGAGAAATTAAAACTCACATGTGCAAATAAGGAGGAGGCATGGTACGAACCCAATACCTCCCAACAAGAACTAGGAATCCCTACCACTAAGGTAAGGAGCCATTGTGTGGTTAGAGACTTCCGCTCTCCAGTGGATTTCCATTTCCGCAAGAGGGGAGAACTCACTTTTTCACTCATAACATAGGAAATGGAAATCCTTTCTATAAAATGTATTGCACTAGGTGGTCCATAATCTTCAATCGGCTAATTATAGCCGTCAATTTGTTGTATATACTGGCCATCTGGACAGTTTTGAGCCAACAAAATGTATATTTTATGGCCCACACCACCTATTGGATGATCTGCGGGCATAATGGCATGTGAACAGGCCGGGTCCATGAGGCCAAATAAACCTTGGAATGATAGAACTTGGATCTTTCACATGAGGGCCTCATGTCAGAGTCGCTGTTATGTCTGAAAATATATAAAGGCCCAAAACCACAATAGTATAAAATGAAAAATGAAATATTATCCTGGTATTGTTAGAAAATATTAATTTATCTTATGATGCTTTTAGAATTTTCCCCAAAATTGCTAATGTGGTAAAAAAAAAAAAACATGCTATAAATGTTGGATATCAATGGAATAAAGTTGGCTGAAAAAGTAAAGTTATATATATATATATATTTATATTTTGCTATCGGAGGGTTCCCAACCCTTTGGGCTGGACTAATCCCTCTGGACCCAGAGGAAAACCGGATAAACTCCCATATAGCGCCAGTGTGGTAGTGCAGTTTCGAACCTACAACCTTTGGGTGCAAACCGTGGTCCTAGACCAACTGAGCTACCCCTTGAGGTTAAAAGGTAAAGGTATATAGGGACCATTAATTGCATGAAATTAAATTCCTATAAATCTTAGGAACTATATTTATATTAGAGTCGCTAAGGCTAGAAAAAACACAAACGTGAAGATGCAAAGAAATGTCCATTAAATCATCTTTCTATGATCACCCACCATCACTTAGGTCTTGTTTCTTTGCATTAAACACATAGGGGTTTCTTTTAAATGGTTAAAAATGAAGATAAAAAGCTAGGTACAAAATTTTCTTGGATTCTATTTTTATATATAAAAAAAAGGTTACATATTGTCCATTTTTTTAAATTCACCATCTTCATTGTTAACTGTTTAATTTTTTTAATATATTTTAATGCAAACAGCACATGCTCTTAGTAAACCAAGTCATTGATTCCCATCTACAACTCCTGTATCAGTCATTCCTCACCTCTTTGTTATGTTTTCTACCAATTCAATTCCATTGAAGCAGACAAACGAGCCCATAACCTTTACCTTTCAATAGTGTTTTGCTTCATTCTCCCTTTAATATCTTTAATCATATTAAAAATATATATACGCCAAATTTCCCAAATAATTCCTTAAAAAAGAAGAAGTTCCACCACTATATTTCCTCAACAATGAATGATTTTTCAACACATGCCAAAAATCCGCTCTAGTATATTTAAACAAAAGAAAGAGAAAAATCTTAAATCACATCAATCAAACTAGGGATGTAAATAAGTACCTAATTCTCCAATTACCCGGAGGCTCCTACTCTTTAAAAATCGGGTCTAGGTCTTTATTTAGGCCCCGATAAGTAAATGGGTCCGGGTCCGGGTCCAGTTCTACCTTGGTTCAAACCCGTGGATCTGAGACCTGACATATTACCTTGATTTTTAAAAATCTCTCCTAAAAATCATGTTTTTTTTAATATCATTCTCTACCTAAATGCGGACCTAAATCCAAACCCGTCCTATATATAGTTCCGGTTCCATTTCAGAGCCAAGAAATCGGTACCGAAACGGTTTCAGACCCGGATCCGGATCCTGTTCCACATTCTCATTAACGGTTTCGATTCCGAGTCTACTATGTACCTCGACCGGAACCGATCCGCTTACAACCCTAAATCAAACACACACACACACACAAAAAAAAACATTTAAAAAACCAAACATAATGAAAGAAAGAAAACTGATAAAGAAACCGGTTTATACTCCTGTTACGGAGGTTTCACACATGCCGTTACATTGGTCCGAAACGAAACCATGTTTTCAAACAAAACGAATCGTCAGCAGGTGGGTTTTCAGCGTAGTGGGACCCAACTCCCAAGACGAAAAATATAATTCTCCCCTCCTCTTCTCTCCTCTCCTCTCCTCAGAAAAATCAAATCGAAAGCAACATTCGTTGAAATCGCGAAAACCCCACAAAACATATACATCTATACATCTCTCTCTCTCATTCTTCTTCTTCTTCTTCTTATTTGTAGTCTGTAGATATTCCCGATCTTTCTTCGTTTGATTAGTAGTAGCATAGATTAAGAGAATTCGATGGCAGGGCGTTACGACCACAATCCATTCGACGAAGAAGACGTCAATCCCTTCGCGGTATCTCTCTCTCTCTCTCCCTCCCTCTTGAGATCTCTATCTCTATATCTCTTAATCGATTGAAACAAATTGTCGAATGGGTTTTCATATTTTGACCTAAAACCGCGAAATCGAATTCTAGGGTTGTTGCTTCTTTTATTTGAATTCTTTTTTTTTTTTTGGGATGATTTGCTTGCATTGGTTTATGGGATCCGAGATCTGAAGGAATTTGAAGGGGAATTGGTTTAGTTGAACTGGTTGTTGGAGTTGAAGGAGTCTGAGTTTATGGTTTCTGGGTTCTAATTGTTTTTTGCTGATCTGTTGCTATTTGTGTGAATTATGTGGAGGAAGAAGTGATTTTAATGGATTGTGTTTCTCTATTTTGTGGAGAATTCTCTGATTTTTAGTTGTGTTGTTTGGGTTTAGTTTTGTTCTTTTGGAATTAGTTATGTTTTCTGACCTTTTTTTTTTTTTTAAAAAAAATTTGATCTGGTATTGGAGTTCATAGAATTCATATACTTTACTAGTTAGCAATGTGAAATGTGACTGAGACCAGGCATGCATTCCATATCAAAAGCTTTCTCTAAAACAGGAATGGCTTCATTGTTAATGGTTGCATTTGGATGTACTCCACATAGCAATGACCTGATAGTTTGACTTCAAGAGGAGACCAAACCCCGAATTTTGTTCATCTGTATTTGTCTGATCTTTTAATCAAAGCACCCCCTCACCCCCTTTTTAGTATATTTTGCTTTGCAGGACTCTTAACTTACGCACTCCCAGCAGCTGAGTTACAGCCATGGGTTTATTTTGGGAGAGTGTATTGGACCAATCAAAATCTGTCCCATTGCTCATTTGGGGTTGTATGTACTATTGGAGCCACATTAGACCTGATAATTTTTTACTTCTTTTTTTGCGCAATATAATTGATTTGGACCTGCAACATGTGGGTTTTGATTTGATAGAAAAGCATGCCCCTCATCTGAAAATTGTGGGGATCTAGCTGCAACCTAACATTACTTGAGATGTGTCTTTTTCTACTTACATAACTAGAGTCTTCTTGAGGAAGATCTGGGTTTGCTTTTGTTACTTTGTTCAATTTAAACTGTGCAACCAGTGTTAAAGGCCGAGTCAGATAGATGTGATAAGGCTCTGATGATGATGCAATGAGTTTAATACAAATTTTAATGATAGGAATGTATGAAAGCATTATATATAGATCTATCTCTATATCCTATAAGATTTGGAGGTGAGGGGAATATAACACCTAAATATTTTTCTAGTATCTGCTTGCTTAAATGGGTTTCACTTGTCTTTTGTAATCATAGCATCATAAAGTTTGTTAAAGATTTCTTTGTTTTGTAATTGATGCATTTGGTTTACCTTTTTTTTTTTTTTTTTTTTTTTTTTTGTATTTGGTTAGGCAAAGTTCTTGCTCATGTTCTGATATCACATTGTCTCGTTGTAACTTTCAGAACCCTGGCAGCGTACCCCCTGCTGTGAACTCAAGACTTTCACCTCTTCCTCATGAGCCTGCAGGTTTTAATTTTGATCGTGGTGCAACAATTGACATTCCTCTTGATAATGCAAAGGTAAGAGGTAGATTTCTGAAATGTTATCATTTAAAGGAAAAAATGTCTAGAAATGTTTAATTTATATACCTACGTGTGTTATTAGCAAAAAATTCTACTGTTTCTCAAAGGGACTTTCATTCATAATCAGGATTTGAAAAAGAAGGAGAAAGAATTGCAAGCCAAGGAGGCAGAATTGCGAAAGAGGGAACAGGTAATCTTTCTGCTTATGTGGTTGCTAATGATTGGAGTGCATACATGTGTATATGAAAATGTAGATCTGTGTGGTGGGCTTATCACTTTATCAGTAATAAATGTAGCTTGCTTCCATTCTTTTCAGAACAATGGGGGAAAAAGCTTGCTACTATAAAATAAACTGACATTGTCTTTTCTTGAGTTTGTACTTTGTACTTTGTTATCTGTATTCTAAAGTTTGGAGGTCAGATCATTAATTCATTTGAGGTGTTTATAGTTACCCTCTTGGATATGTCCATAATTGCCTTTCTTTTTCTCATGGAACAACAAGTATATCCAACATATGAAATATCAGCTTATTTAAAGAGGGGTTCCTTGGCATGCCTTATCGAATAACTCGTGGATAGTTTAGAAAAAGAAAAAAAAATGTAAGCATTAAATTTAAATGTGTTTCATTTGTAGAAAGGTTTCTAGTTCATGTGGTTGAATGTACATCTTTTATTGTTTCTATATTGGCATAGATTTTGATGGATTTCTCCATCTTGACAGGCAGAGACATTTGGGATGTCTCAAGTTAGATGTGTAAAGCTACATACTCTAGTAGCTATTCTGGGAGTGGGTATATGATGCGGAAAATCCTTTTTTACTTTTTTTATATGTCTAGGAATGTGAATGGGTCCCCAGATTGTGTTTGAGTCATGGTTCAAAATCTCGGTCTCGGTCGCGGTATCGGCCGGGCCGAAAAACCGATATGATATCGGTATCGGTCGGGGATATCGGTCCATCGCGGTATGAATTTTTTTTAATCCAAAAAAATTCGCAAAAATATCCAAAAAATCCAGAATATTAGAAAATGCTGGAAAACAATATTTGTTTTCATTAATAACAGCAATAAATCAAAATCTCGGTCACCTTAAGTTATGAGTCCTGTCTGTGTCGTAGTTCACTGTCTTTTCCAGTATTTCATATAATGCAAACATTATTGATGCTCATGATCAATTTATTAGTGTAAAATATAAGAAAATAAAAATAACATACCAATCATCATTTAATGCTAACTTAATCATCAAATAAAGTTGTGAAATTCAACACCCTGAAGATTAGTGACTGAGATAGATAAATCATAAAGCACTTGGGCATCAAAATGTTCATGGTTTACATGAAATTAGAGGGGACTAGTGGAGAGTAGAGACTAGAGAGAGACTGATGAGTATGACTGTATGAGTGTATGACAGATTGACAGCCTAATACCAAGTGGAGTATCGCCCTGGCTCGAGTAGATGTAGATCTATCATCTACACACTATTAATAAGCCATTAAGCCTTTGGTATCACAAATATCCTAACAAGTAACAACAATTATTTTTTGGAAAATAAAAATTAATAAAATCATTTTCAAAATCCTAAATATATAGATCTAACATAAAAGTATGTAGATCAATCATTCACACACCATACAATGATCATGAATCATTAAAAGAACATATTTATGATGAAATCCCCAAAAAATGATTTATTATAATTCAAATATTAAAAAATCCGAAAATAAAAAAATTTGAAAAAAAGTTCAAAATCATGTGTATGATTATAATATTAAAAAATCCGAAAATAAAAAAATTTGAAAAAAAGTTCAAAATCATGTGTATGAGTAGATCTAGCATGAAAGTATGTAGATCTAACTTCTAAATGAAGAAAACAACACAAGTGACAAACCTCTATGCTTCATCTATAAAAAAAAAAAAAAAAAAACCACATAATAAAATGCTTGAAGTTGATTTTCTCTTACCTTAGATAATATTTTCTTCAAAAAATAGAAGTGAGATTTGAAAATATGCAAGAGAGATGTGTGATGGAGTGTGGCTGCTGCTATGGGTAGTAAAGAGATGAGAAGAGAGGAGAAAAATGAAAAAATTAGGATTTTCACCCTTTTTGACATATCTCGGCCGATATTTTGAAAATATCGGCCGAGATATCGGTTCCACTGACATGACCAAAATATCAGCCGATATGGGCCGAGATTTTGGCGATTTTTACCGAGACCGATATCTCAGTGAGATATCGGCTCGGTATCGGTCGATTTTTTCAACCATGGTTTGAGTTGCTGAAGATGGTTCAGTTACACAAGTTCCTTAAAGCCCAATCACAAGTGCCAACTTAATTAAAAATCTATGTAGCTGAGCTTGTCCTGCTACACCATACCAATATTGATGCTTCTCATGTATTTTACCATACCGGTATTTATTTTTTTCCAGAAACAAAGCCTCGAAATGAAACCCCAAAATACCGAACCAGACGAAATGTTTCAATTTGAAGTCAAACCGAAACAATGTTCGAAACAAAATTGACAACTATGAGTTGTCTTCTCTTTTTATTTTTATTATTTTTATTTTTTATTTTTTACTTCTTTGGGTGAGTTTCTTTGTCTTGAGGTTAGATCAGCTAATAGTATGGTGGATATTTTAGCTAAACAAGGGGTGGATAGAGTTTCTCTTTGAGTGGCTTTTGTTATGTAATTGTTTTGGTTAGGGCATAATGCTCTCATACCCCCTTTTTTGCTTTCTCAGTGAGTGATGTATGTCTTTGTTTCCTTAATAAAATGTTTATTGATACAGACAAAAAGAATGGAGAAATGTTTGTTGCCATTTATAATTTGCTCATGAATTTCTCTTGTTGAGTATGGATGGTCTCGATGCAGTAATAAACTAATAGTTTATAGAACTTTTGGTTATAAAAAAAAATTAGTTTATAGAATTTTTCCCTTGAATCTCCTGGTTGCTTATCTCTATCCTGCCTATCCAAAGTCTCCTCTGAGTGAGAAAAGGGAGAAATGTACCCTACTTGAAAACATTAGCAATTTTTTTTTTTTTAAGGTGGTTAGCACTCAGTAATATGGTCTAACATTGTTTCATTTTAGAGCTTGCCCACTTCATTTTGCATGCTGCCACATGTCAGAGTCTTTATGGTCCCTGGTGATAGCATGTTGACAACTTTATTACAGCTGCTAGTCCCACAACCACATGCCCACACAAAGTCACAGACATGTTCTTTAAGACAGGCTGGTCCTTTTAGTTTGGTTATATCAGCTCTAGTATATAAATTTCTAAGTTATTTTGTTTTCTCTCAGGAACTTAAACGGAGGGAAGATGCAGCAGCACGTGGTATGCTTTCATTTTATTTAAGTATTTAATCATAGTATATAAAATTAATGTCAGTTATTGTACTACCGAAGCTGTTTGATATCATTATATAATCTCTTTTTTTCTCATATCTGCAGCTGGGATTGTTATAGAGGAGAAAAACTGGCCGCCATTTTTTCCCATTATTCATCATGATATCGCAAATGAAATACCAATCCATCTACAAAGGATGCAGTACACTGCATTTGCAACATGGTTGGGTATGTTCTTCAATTCTGTTCCATGAATAAAATTATAATCCTGGGATATATTATTTCATTGAACGGTGGAAATCACTTGGATGTCTTTTTGGTCCAGAAAACATGCTCATGTTTTTACCTAGGCATATGTTTGCAGGACATGCTACCAATCTATATACCCTAGTTTTAGAGAATGAGGAAAACCTCTTATGCAAAATAGATGCGATACAGGATGGACCTGCGTGCCCACACATGGGGCCAAGAAAGTATGGGACTTTTTATTTCCCTAATTATTTGTCACTAGATTAAAATTTTTTTTAATGGATTTTAATTAGGAGAGTTTTCAAATTCTTTAGTTTCCTAGTTTGATTAGGTGACTTAGCCCCTAAGTTTTGTTTTCTTATTTATATGGCATTGTAGAGATTTACATCTCAGAGTTGATTAATCATATTTCAAGTGGAATTGTTCCCTCTGAGGTGCATCCTTGCTTATAGTCTTTGCGGAGACGTGTGAGTGTCTGCCGACACTTGCTTTGGCATTTTTCCACACAAGCCCTAATCCTAGGGCCTGCATTAGTTTGGTATCAGAGCCAAGATCGTTGCTGGGCAGTCCCAATTCACTACCGGGATTTGAAAATCAGCATAAGATACTCCTATCCTTTCCATTCCCGCCCCTGCCAATCTGCCAAACCCAACTTTCGTATCTCTCTACCAACCCCATCCACTACCTGCCTATCCATCTATCCCTGCCAAAATCCCAGCATCAAACCTAAAACCCCAGCCCATCTTCCTTGCCATCAGTACCCATTGATAGCCCATACACCAACCCATCATCTCAGCCAAACTATTGACAAAAATACAAAGATAGAGAATTTTGAAGTGAATTTGATGATCCTCTTTGAGGGTCTTGATCCTTTATATAGAATTTACAATACCCATTAAGGGCTACAATTTTCTCAATTTACAGCAATCACTATCCTAAGAAAATCTCCTAATATGGTATCACATATTGTTATATAGCTGTACACGGTTGGATAATTTTGACTAGGGGTGAGTATTCGGTCGGTTCGGTCGGTTTGGTTGAAATTTTGACCGAACCGAAATATTTTGGTCGAAGAAATTCTTAACCGAACCGACCGAATTATGAGTTGTAACCGAATTCGACCGAACCAAAAATATTTCGGTTAAATTTCTGTCAATTCGGTCGAAAGGCCATATGTTGGGCTTTGTTATGGGGCCCAAATTTGTTGGGAACATTTTTATAATAAAAAAACCCAAAGTATAGACAACTAGCAAATTCTAAATATCCAAAATAAAAAAGATATTAAAGCCAAGTATTCAACAGTTTATCAGCCTTAAGAGTTTATATATTTTATATATCTAAAATACAAAAATTTATATGTATATTAATAAATCTGGTTAATTCAGTTAATTTGGTGAAAAAAATCCAAAACCGAACCGAACTATATTAACCAAATTTGCTGTAAATCTTAACCGCACCTAACCAATTTAACCGTATAACCGAACCAAATAAAAAATTTCGGTTTGGTTCGGTTCGAAACTTCGGTTCGTTAGACAGACGCTCACCCCTAATTTTGACCATCTTCAAGTTTGTAAGTTGGCTGGGCCTTATTATACATATGGGATGTGACATTGGTCTTTTATGACCCACTTAACGACCATCACAAATTTCCAACCCAACTCCACCGATCGGCATGCCATCTGCAACCAAAACCTTATTCGGCATCCCATTACTAGAATCCAAACAGAACCTCAAATCCCAAAACCCAAAGTCACCTTGAATCTAACCTATAGCCATCCATAGCCCACTCAATCAATAACCATCATCATCCAAGTCCCTGTGTCTTCGCACCCTCACCAGCCATAGACTCACTACCGTGATAAACCCAAGATCCCCAAAATCCAAACATCCCCCTCCCCCTCCCCCACAAACCCATCTTCCCGAGAAAAGACAGAAGAAGAGGGGATCGAGAAAAAAAGACTTAAGAGAAGGACACAACGATGTACCTGGCACCTAGCTTTTAGATCCAGTCGACCTCATCCCTCATTGCTGCTCCCGTCGACCTCATCGCCACTTCCTAGTCGCACGGCTTTCTCCATCTTTGAGCTGCAGCAGCGAAGAAGTGAAGAGGCCACGAAATCTTTGGTCGACACCATAACAAAGAAAGAGAAGAGGATCAAACCCCTTTTCCCCTTCTTTTTCACTTCTTCTATGCGGAACACGAGACAGAGCCTCAGCCACAGGGGCAGCATGTCTCTCGTGGACATGACATATGCCAAATAAGTCTACTGTTGGACCTCAGTTCAAGTCCAGGTCACACTCAGGTCAGGCGGACAGTGGACTTCACCCATTAAATCAGCAGACATCAACAGACATTAGCAGATTCGGTCAACATGCAGTTTCAGATTCTTTTTTTTTTTTTTTAATATATCGGAGCTATCTGAAATCCAATTTCAAATCAGTTTATGCTAGCATTTTCGTGGAGAGCAGATCTATATAAAAGGGGCAGTACATTCTTACATCCAAGTTAATAAGAAGTTGCATATCAGTGAATTCTACAATGAACTTTAAAGAACAATATTTTAAGCAATTTCTTAGTTTAAGACAAGGAGACTTGACAATAATCGAATATTCTGATCACTTTTCAAAGCCCCAAGACGTATGTGGGTTAGATGATAATGAGGAACATGATTTAACTAGTTTTCTTATGGGTATGAGATCAGATATATTGGAGAAAATGAATGACTGCATGACCTTTTGTGAGGCATATTGCGAAGCATTCGTGTTGAGCACATGCTTAAATAGTCTCATCTACGAAAAGTTAAGCCTCAAGAAGGAAAGTCACTGGCTCATTGCAAATAACAAAAGTCTGTTGTGGAACCCGTAGCAAAGGATATCCAGACTGACATTGAGAAGCCAGAGCAAGGCACAGAAGATTCCACAACTACATATGGCCCTGAACTTCCTTCTATGGATGATACTTAGCAACAAATACAAGCAGTAAAAGAAGAAGACACGAGAATTGAAGAATTGGAAATGGTTAGCAAGCCAACTGCATATTTGGTGGATCTGATTGTAGTGCCATTCTTGGAAAAGCTAATTGTATCAGCAAAAGAACAAACCTATTGTTGCGGTGAGTTCACAAGAAGATCCATTTGTTAAGGTCCCTCAATTTGACATTGTATTTGGGGATCAGTGATGAAACTTGGAGATTGCGATTTGATGATGCAAATTCTACACATGAAGTATCCAACGGTTCGGTTGCGCATCCAAACAAAATTTGGACATAGAAATAATTGATGCGTCAAGCCTACATCAAGTTGGAGAAAAGAGATCAACTAAACTTTACAATTTATGCCCACAAGTTAAGCTCAACCGACGATTGGAAGTACGTCCGATGAATCTTTGATCTAGGAGGAGATTTACCAAACTCGAGGTCGAGTTCTCTCCAAGGCGGGGAGAGTAATGTTGGATAGACCTATAGGCCCACACATGGGGCCACGACAGTTTATGGATTTTTTATTTCCCTAATTATTTTTCATTAGCTTTTTAATTTTGTTTAGTGGGTTGTAATTAGGAGAGTTCCAATTTATTTAGTTTCCTAGTTTGCTTAGGTGACCTAACCCCTAAGTTTTGTTTTCTTATTTATATGGCATTGTGGAGATTCACATCTCAGAGTTGATTAATCACTAGCATCAGCCCCGTGGATACACGGGTTAATATCATGCAAATTGAATAATAAACTAAAGTAATCATCACAAATCCATCACAAACTGAAGTTAGTTGGATCAAGTTATAGAATAATATTTTACTAATGATATCATAAATATTCTTATAGAATTTTAGAAAATAAAAAAATATTGTAACCCATTGATAACATCTAGGGAAACAAGGAAAGGGTAAATTACTTAAAAGATTTCCGTAATCCTGGATTGAAGGGCCTAAAATCTTGACACCTTCTCTTTTGTTTGGCTCCTTGCCGGAAAAAAAAAAGGGGGTTCTATTTGCTTCTGTAATGCTAAAGATTAGTGAGTGGGTGTATAAGTTGAACATAGATTAAAATATAACCATTTTTTCATGCACTCCATTTTGTTGTGATTTAGTCAAATTGACACATGAAATAAGCCTAACATTGATTGATGACCCTTAAACTTATGCTTTTATTTTATTTTATGAGATAGAAGTTTTTCTATCAATTGCTGTTGGAAAAAAAATTAGAACAAATAGATGATGTCTTTGATGATAATGACTTAATGCGAATCCAGAAGTATATATGACTGCCAAAAGCACAACAAAATGCAAAACCATACATCCTAACATCACCCAAGCCACAAAAATCAAAATCAAAAGCATGCAAATTATATCTTTCAGATCAATTTGTTGAAAGGGTGTGGATTAATCAGTAGACTACTTTAAGTGGGTTAATCATGAGTGATGGATCAAATCAAAGCATAAAAAAACAAACAAAACCCCAAAATCCAAAACCTGAAAAAGAAAGTACAGACATATTCTGCACCAATGAAGAATGCCATTTGGGTAAATTTTCTTTCTCATTGTGAATTTTCTTTGATCTACTCTGTAAGCTACTGTAATCGTTGTTCTTGTTCAGCCACAACCAAGCCTTCCACTTCCTGACTGCCATCATCATCCTCCTCCTCATCTTTCATGGTATAGTGAATGGGGTTGTCAAAGAGAAGATAAAGAGGCAAAATCAAAAGAGAGAGGAGGGAATTCAATGGTGAAACTGAAATAGGGTTATAATAGAGTGCTTTAGAAGGAAGGAGTACTCCAATTGAGAGAGACGTTACACTTGGTGACTGTTGGACTTAGTTACTGACATGCCTCAAGAGAGGAGAGAACCTATCAGTTTTTACTCCAATGCATTCATAAAACTGAGGTGGTTCAAGGAGAGGAGAGAAACGGACTTTTTTTTTTCTCTACTCCTTCCCAACTTTAAGATATAAGAATATTTTGAGTGGGTTTGTTCCCTCTGAAGGGCGTCCTCGCTTATAGTCTCTACGAAGACATGTGATACTGTTTGTAGATATGTGCTTCGGCAGTTTTTCACCCAAGCCCTACTCTTAGGGCCTGCATCAAGATGCTAAGTCATCCCAAAAACGTGAATTTTCATTTCATGATGGTTTAGTTATATGATTCATGATTTTCTTCATAGTCTCCAGCATTTGGAGTCATCACCGATGTGGTTCCCATGACCTCTTCGCAAGGAATAGAGATTCTTCAACTCACAAGGGAGAGGATGCATAAATTCATTCAATTGTTTAAATATAAGAGAGAATACAACCTTTGATAGGCCACTTTGACATAACAAGACTAAAAATTTGTAAGTAGATACCACCTTGCCGGTAAATGGACCATCTTCTTATTATTATTATTATTATTTTGCTAAATGGTAACAATTAAGTTGAGAGAGAGAGAGAGAGAGAGAGAGAGAGAGAGAGAGAGAGAGAGAGAGAGAGAGAGAGAGAGAGAGGTAATTTGGGTATTCTTTTATACCCAACAACAACAGCAGCCATAAACCAATAGACGACATAACAAGAGGAGACAAAGAAGACTCTAAAATCCCTTTTTTGGCCAAAGTGTCAGCCATTCCATTAGCCGAGTCACTCGCATTCCATAAAATCACTCCAAAAGAAGTCGACGACTTAATCACTCAAAAGTGTCAGCCAAAGTGTCTTACTTGTCAGTACTAATCTCTTGTACTGCTTGTTTCTTTAATAATAGTAACCATTAAAAAAAAAAACGACTTAATTTCTCAAAAATAAAAGTGAAACATCCAATGCCACTCACTGAAAGAAAGCATCCAAGCAATAGCAATAGTCAAATTACTTTAAACAATTAAGTTGTCTTGAAAATCCTTGATGAAAACCCGTATGCCTTCCAAAATGGACATCATCTCCACTTACATTTAGATTCTTTAATACCCACATGTTTAGAAAATATGAACATAACCTTCTTAGTGTTATGAAGAACAGCATCATTGTTGCCGGTCCTGGCTTGCCTCTAGACAAGTGAAAAAAAAGCCAATAGTGGGAGGAGACCATAATTCAAATGACACAATCCTCTCTTTAATTGGGCCACTGCCAATGCATAACCATATAGCTATCCTTAAAACTACGAGCCTCTGGAGATAAAGACACCCCTAAAAACTCAGTCATTCCCTTCTTTCCAATTTGACCAAACAACAGTGAAGAGTATATTCTTCACAGTAGAAGACCACAGCCATGAAAGGGAGTTGTCCTCCACTCATCAACCAAAGCTACCCAAGGATTTTGAAAAACACTACCCAACAGTCACTTCTGTATGATAAACTTCTCCAAAGAATGGAAGAGCGCACAGTGCGAGAGTAAGTGATTAATCATCTCTCCCTTCTTTCCCTCAATAGATCTTTGATTTATTTGGTGCTATGATACCCTTCCTTTTGAGCTCGTCGACTGTTGATACTTTTTCTGTTCCCACCAGCCGACGGAGCCTCAATTTAAAAGGGAGTCAAATCCCACCAAATTGATGTCCATGGAGATCAATAAGCTGCAGATGCAACTAAGGCCATATAAAATGACTTGCTAGAATGCTCCCTACATGAAAATGTCTGACTCATCCCAGTAAATTAGAATGTTAGATGGTGAACTCAATGAGGACTCAGATTCCTCAGGCTGATGAAGGAACCTCTTGAACAATGTAACAACACAACGCAAGTAACATAAACTATATGGGCCATAACTTCAAATCGTGTTTTTTTCCTCAACAATGGTTAAAAGAATTCAGAAACTTGAATGTGATTTCTTGTAGAATTACTCAAAAGATAATTGGAGATGTCGCTTGGTAGGTTGAAAACAATTTGCAAGCTTGTTGGAGAAGGGGGTTTTCAGAGTTGGGGCGATTAAAAAAAAAAAAAAAACCACCTAACTCATCTTTGCTAGGGAAGTGGGTATGGAGGGTTGGAAATGCGCATGATGGATTATGGATGTTTGTTAACCTCAAGGTATGTCCTTGGAAATAATGATTAGGCAGTATCGGTGGGCTTATCTTTTACATCAGGGTTCTAGAAACTTGTGTTCGCAGTTTGGCTTCCTACCCAGGTATTTGATACTCAGCTCATGTAGGGTCCTGAATTAGGTTTTGGGATGAGTTGACGTTTGATAATAGCCCATTTGCGTGGTGGCTGTGTTTTGGGGCCTGGGGCTGTCCCAGTCGCATCTCAGTATAGTTCTTTTATACTGTAAAGCTTTTGATTAATACAAGTTACCATTTCAAAAAAAAAAAAGAAGGGATAATTGGCCATTTGCAGAGGTTTTTCCTACTTCCCATGTTATTGCATCCAATACAAGGGCCCTGGTCTCTGATTACCTGGATAAGGCTCGACTGTTTGAGGCCCAATGTTTCATAGAAATTATAACTGATGCGGAGATTGATTCCTTGGAGGCTATTCTAAAACTTTTCCAGTCATTTATATCCCAGAATATGGAGAGGACTACCAAAGTTGGGCGATTGGTAGAAGTAGAAAATTTTCTGTAAAGCCTTTATATGATCTAGCAGTCATGAGGGTTGAGGGATATGAAGTCTTCGCATTATTGTGGAAGATAAGTATTCCTTAAAGTTTCCACCCTTTTTATTGGTCAACTCTGTTGAGCAAAATCTTAACAATTGATCAGCTAAGATGATTCCACTACAAAATCACATTGTGAACATTTCTATCAAGTGGGCCCACCTTCTGATCCATCCAAACCGCTTACAACTTTACATACACAGGACCCCCTCGATAGTCAGCGGAACCTGGGGTTCACATCCACTGAATGGATGGACTGTTGGATTGAGGGGTCAATTTTTTCCTTTAAAATAAAGTTGTTAAAATTTTGGGCCATAGATCAAGGGGTTAAAGGAATGATATTGACCCCATTTTTTGATATCTGGATCCATCATGAGTGGATCTTTCCATCCCCACCATGTCCAATGATCTATGGAGCCACCATGCACACCAGATGCATAGGAATATTACACTATATGTGAGGGAGTTATAAGGTGTGCTTGTTTGTTAGGTTTTAGAAGCAATCCCTAGTTACCATCAGCAGGGCTCTCCTAAAGAAGCTTTTTTGGGTAAAAGTTTACCATTTATGAAGTATGTGGTAATTAACTCAAGTACTCAAATTGTCTAATCTATTGTTTTGTTGTTCATTGCATTTTGAAAATGTGACTTTTCTATAGTTGTGTTTTTTTACTTCAATTGAAATTTGTTCACGGTTATGGAATTTTTGGTGCAGGACTGGTAGTTTGTCTCCTTTGGAATGTCATCTCAGTTACTGCAGCCTGGATTAGAGGGGAAGGTCAGCTTTAGAAGTTTGGTTGCATCTTGATCTCTTCTCTATGGATGGACATCTGGTTCCTTGCTGAATCAGTCAATATCATATTACTTGTGGGTTTTCATGTTGTGTGACCTTAATTCAGCATGTCGTATTTTACAGGCGTCAAAATCTGGTTCCTTGCTATTATCTACTTTATAGCAGGGGTACCTGGGGCTTATGTGTTGTGGTATCGCCCTCTTTACCGTGCTATGAGGTATGCTGTTCTTTTGTTCATCATCATCATCATCAGCAGCAGCAGCAGCTTTTTTCATTTTCAAAAATTTCCTAGAATCTTTTTTCTTTCAGACATCATATGTTGTGTGCTTTTCTCAACAAGTGCTTCGTAATGACATCTTGATACACATTCAGGACCGATAGTGCCATGAAGTTTGGATGGTTTTTCTTGGTTTACGTGGTAAACTTCTTGTCCCTATCACACTCATATCCCGTGATCTTTTATATATATATATTGTATGTACTTTTGTTCGAAGGCCGATTGAAGACTGACTTATTCTTCCTCCTTGGCAGATTCATATTGGCTTCTGCATATTTGCTGCGGTTGCTCCTCCTATCATTTTCAAAGGGAAATCTTTGACGTATGTTCCCTAAAACATCTTGGCAAAATGCTTATATATATTTATAATTTTGTTAACTATGATCATTAGTTTATTGGTTTCATTATTAGAATATATTGGAGTTGGATTGCAAAATATAAGAGAACTGTGGGTCGAAACCCTGGTGTTAAAACTTGTCCGAGTCTGAGTTGAACCAGACTCAGACAGCAGCGAGTGGAGTCACACTGCGGTACACACATGCCTGAGTCCCTTTCCCTTTTTCATTTTTGTTCTTGTTTGCGAGGGCATGGGAGATCTCTAAGAAGAATTTTGAAGATCAGAACTTTTTTTTTTGGCATGATTCAATGATACAATTCTTAAGATTTCTATTCACCAAACATAAGCATTGAACCTTAAGAACAAACTTGACCTCCTATAAGTACTTAGTTTTCAAAATTTGTTTTTCATTTTTAATGGTTCTGAAAATTTTAGATTTTGAATATTTCTATTGGTTTTCGGTGTGGCTTTGTCGAACCAGCTCGGCTAAAGGGTGACTAAGTGACACAGCCCATATATGTGGGACCCATTGGGCCGAATTCTCAAGCCAGTAGCTCATAAATATAGTCCGGATCTAGTGCCCAGACCTAGGTCCAGATTTAGACTCAGCCAAACTGAGCCAAGATCCACATCCAACTGCGTGAATTAAACTAACTCGACTTTTAGGCCCAAGCCCAAATCAGCCAGGCCATGGTCCAATTCCAGGGCCCACGGGGAGGCCTTTGCTGATGGTTCTACATGTCCAAAACAGCGGACACTTCTTTTGTTTATTATTGTCTTCTAATTGGATTAGCATGTAATCTGCAGTTTATATTTTTATCAGGGAGGTTATTTAGGTGTTGTTTGGCATCATTCTTCTACATTCCCACAAAATGAAAATCTTGGGAGTATGATTGTTGCAGTATTTTGACCGTTCCCAGAGAATATTTTCTGGGACTTTTGTTTCATTGGAATAATAAATTTGAAATGATTAAAAGTTGTTTTCTCACACGAGAGCGGAGTGGCCCTAAAAAGAATCTCTTGCTCTGGCTGTCATTGTCCTCCCAATTGATTCTCTTACTCCCTTCTCCCCCTTCCCCCCCTTAACCATCTTTTCTCACACAAGAGCGGAGCGGCCCTAAAAAGAATCTCTTGCTCTGGCTGTCATTGTCCTCCCAAATGAGTCTCTTACTCCCTTCCCCCCCTTAACCGTCTTCTCTCTCTCTCTCTCTCTCTCTCTCTCTCTCTCTCTCTCTCTCTCTCTCTCTCTCTCCAGAGAGGGGCCTTATGAGAAGTGATAAGAGAACTCTCTTTCCTCTTGTGCACATGGGTCTCCATGTCTTCTGAAAGGATTCCGATGAACTTTGTTCCATAAATTGTTATGGAAACATATCAAGAACTAAATGTATCCTGGTAGAATTCTCCAGTTTTGTAGATGGAAGTGCCACAAAAATTGGCCCAATTGGATAGAAATGACTTACTAATTTCCACCAAGTCATTTGTCTCCATCTCTTCCTTGTCTCTTCTATATGATCATTTTTTTTTATTCAAAAATGAGTTATTTATATAAGAGAAATGATCAGTGGGAATAATTTTGACAGAATGTTGCCAAACAAGTTCAGAACAACTCCTTAGAATAAAAGTATTCTCAGCAGTCAGCACAATAATGGCATCAGACTGCCCCTTAATACAGGAGTTTAAACACATTGTTGTTCTTTATTGTTTTCTTTCTAACCAATGTAATAGCCGATTGGGGAGAGTAAATAAGAAAGTCTCTTTTGGATTTCCCCTGCATTGAACCTTTCTATGTTCTGTTTTGGAAATAACATTTTCGTAAAGAATCTCCTTCACACCATTCTCTATTGTGGTATCAGTCCATTGGGGACTTGATCTGTCACCTTTATTTTGTGCATTGTCTCTTCCCATTTCTTCTATTTCACCGAATTTGTGGGATCAACTCTCTATAATAGTGAGCTAATCTGCACTCCTGAATCATCTTCTTGGTTAGCTACATGTCAAGCACATGGATGTAGACCCCACAACTGTTTCAAAATGGGCAACGACTCAAGCCCAAGGCCTACTTCCTCAGCATCCAAGGCTTGGAGAAAGATCTAGAACACTCAAGAGACTTATGGATGTAAGGTTCTATAGGCCTAGGATAGAAGGGTCTAGAAACCCTTGAGTAGAGATGTATAGTTTATTCTGGAGTATTCTAGAGAATTCCCTAGTTGTTAGATTTGCATTGTCCAAGTATAAAAAGGGCCGACAGTCTCATCAGTAATTGACACTTCATTGATACTTCTGGGGAGCAAAAAATGTCAGCACAAAAATGGGAAAAATCAGATCTAGAAATCAGAATATACTCTAGTTGCAAGTTCTAGTCACTGACTTTATGCAGAGATGTCCCTTAAACTCCAAGTATGTTGTTGCTCCAGTGGACAAGGAAAAGTTAACTACTTTTAACTGAATCTTAGAAATGAAGATCTATATGTATATTCTGAGACAAGCTGTGCCAGCCTAAGATCCAAAGGTGAACACAATTGATCTTGACTGAAGGTCAGTGGGAAGGAAGTTTTACCATAGATTCTAATGAGGCAGAAGAATTTAGAAGTTGGAACTAATGCAGAACTACTGTTAATATGTTATAACCTGTCAAATTAGAGTTTCCACATTTGATCAAGCTTGTCAAATGTTGCAGAACTGACTTTGCAATTGGCAGCTAGGATCTACATTTATAATGGTGTATAAACAATTATAGCACTGTTAATGCTAGGTCTAGCGGATGGATGGATGCACCAGCTGAAACAGATGCGTATTTTAGATCAGGGGTCAGATTGCATACATGGTGAGGTCTCACCATTCAATGGAGCCTACAGTTCGATCCATATAAAAGCCTAAGGAGCCTGCCACTCTTTATATGCTGGCCATAGATCCAAAGAATCGAGCTCAGTTTCTTTGTGATTGTCCATTGTGTATTATTGTCGATGCAAACTTGAGGGTGAGCTTCCTCCATCTAAGATGCAGCCCTTATACATGGGACCTACTTCAGCCCTTGTCTCAAGTGACCAGATTGTAGATCCTGTGTCCAGACATAGATCCTGATTTAGATCTAGTCAAACTTGGCCACCATCCATGCCCCAGCCCACCCAAATCGGGCCAAATCAACTTTCAGGTCCAAGCTCAAATCAGCAAGGTCCATGGCCCAAATCTCGAAGGCCTGCTAAGAGGCCTTTACCAATGTGTCTATACATCCAAAACAGTGTGTCACATCCTTTTTTTTAAAATTTTTTTGCCTCCTAGACAGATGGGCGTGCAATTTGCCGTAAGTAGAAGTTTGAGACAATTAGGATTCTTTATCATTTCTTTCTAATGCAATGTAAAATTTAATTGGTGGAGTTAAATTCAGATTTGGAAGTAAGAAATTTATCTCTTGGGTTTCTCACATGCAACCTCAGTGGGTTTTTTTTTTGGGTGGAACAAACACTTTCATGGAGGATCTCCACACCATCTCTAGTGTGCAACCAGCCGATTGTGGACTTGATGTGCACCTTTTGCTTGTGCCGTCATATCCCTCCCTTTTTTATCCACATTGTTGATCTTGTAAGATCAACGCATTATGCATTCCCTCTGCACTCTTGGGTGTTACTATTAGACAAAGATATCATCATCTTCGAGGGTTTCTTAGATTGAGTGTGATAAAACCATTTCTTATGCTCAAGGAATGGCGTGGTGCTTAAATGGGTGTTTTCTTGGCCCACTGTCTTATAGTAAATCAGCATGAACGTGTATGCACGGTGTCTATTTATTAGCTCTTAGCATCCTATCATATTGGTGAAGGCTGATATTCTTGTTCTATTATACATGGGTACTTATACAAGTAAATATGGATCCTAGAGTGAGATATTGGATATGATTATGTTGTTGCCCATTTCAACCAGTTGCTAACCAAAAGGCAGATTTAATTGCTGAACAGAATATTTGTTGCCATTCGGAATACGTCCTATCTAACAATTCATCCTTTTTTGGTTTTCTTATATTTACACGACCAAGTTACGCGTAGAGTCTGAGTTTTCAAACCTTAAAATGAATTGTCGGCATGCCTTTCTTCCCTCTTGACCTTTTTTTTTGGTGAACTAGTATAAATGTATAAAAATATTGAAAGAAAGAAAATCATGATGCAGTGAGATCTTGAATGATACATATATTTGGAGCATCCATAACATGCACACACTGAGAAATAGTTTATTTGGAGCAAGGATCAAAACAACGATTGGGCATAGCGGCCAGTGGCCAAAACGCTACGTAGCGGCGATATGTAGCGCTTGCGGTGATAGTAGCTGTGTAGCCGTGTTAATTTTTTAAGTGGTAAAATAATATGAATATTGCCAACAACCAATCTTGTGCTTTTTTAGTGATTTGAAACCATGTAAGGGTAGAGACAAACTTTAGGAAAGGCTATTAAGCAGAAAAAAATAGGAAAACAATATTTAAAATTAAAACTGTTTGGCTTTACTAGGTTTTAGACTGTAGCGCTGCTATTTTCAAAATAGCGTAGAAGCCTTGACCGCTAGCGACCGATAACGTAGCGGCCGATATTTTGAACCATGATTTGGAGCATCCATAACATAAAAAAACAGCAATACATTTACTGTCTCAATTTAATTGGAATGCAACTTTGTTTTGATCTCATCCTTGTATGTTACTTTCAGTTAATAAGATGAATAGCCAAATGTTACAATATTATTATGTCCTGCTAATGATCATTCTCGTGTGTTCCTATGGAGCAGAGGCATCTTGCCAGCAGTCGATGTTATTGGTGATCATATTTTGGTTGGGGTGAGTTGATGCTTTAAGATATTGCGTTTGTGTATTTGCAGATATCATTTATCTCAATCTATTTTATAAACAAAGGAAAGCATTCTGTTTGAGTCACAGACACTACAGTTGAAGGGATAGCAGATATCATTTATCTCGATTTATTTTATAAACAAAAGAAAACATTCTGTTGAGCCATAGACACAAAAGTTTAAGGGATTTGATCCCTGATCCAGGAAATCATCTATAACAAAGATGTTTCAGCCAGCTTTAAAACATTGGAGGTTGAAATGACAAGTAGAAAGGATTTTTAAGATGTTGATAGCATGCATGATTCACCTTTGTCTTGTCAGAATTCTTCTTTCTCAATGCTTTGAAGCTTGAAATTCAACATGAACTTTGATGTCTCCATTAGATCTTTTGAAAGTCAAGTCAAGTTACTTCATTTTTTATTTTTTTCCTTTTTTTTAAAGGTGGAAAGCTTGTAGTATTATCTGATATGATCAAGTTTTTTGGGTACTCGACTCTAGTCTTCAACCTTGTGCTTGTGACATTGAAACAACTTTCTGAGTTATGGGCATTTGTCTAGTTTTTTTGAGCATTCTGTTGAGTTCTTTTTTCTAATATTGAAATGTGAATAGAAAGGATTTTTAAGATGTTGGTAGCATGGATGATTCACCTTTGTCTTGTCAGTATTCTTCTTTCTCAATATTAAAAAAAAGAAGTATTCTTCTTTCTCAATGCTTCAAAGCTTGAAATTCAACATGGACTTTGATGTCTCCATTAGATCTTTTGAAACTCAAGTCAAGCTACTTCATATGTTTTTTCAAGGTGGAAAGCTTGTAGTATTATCTGATATGTTCAAGTTTTTTGGGTACTCGACTCTAGTCTTCGTAATTGCTTGAACTTCTCTCGTCAATATCACTAGCCTGATACATTCAGAAACCGTTGTTTTAAGTTCAACTAAGCCAATTGAATCATTTGGCTATACTGTTGAGTATCAATATCCAATTCTGTTCTTACTGGCTTTTCTTTCCATCAATAGAGATCTCTACCCACCTACATGAGTTGAACTTGGAAATCAAGGTTTCTGAGTCTAGTCTGAGTACGCATGAGACTTGTTAATAGGGAAGGCATGGTTAAAATTTATTCACTACTTCTAACTGCAAATTGTTTTCTGCTTACAGATCTTTTACTTCATTGGTTTTGGACTCTTCTGTCTTGAATCACTGCTCAGCATCTGGGTTATCCAGGTTCTTTTCTTCATCTAGTGCATGTTATATTTCTTATTGATTCCTCTCTCTCTCTCTCTCTCTCTCTCTCTCTCATCTTCCTGCAATTCTTCACTTTGACCTGCAGCAAGTATACATGTACTTCCGAGGGAGTGGCAAGGCTGCTGAGATGAAGCGTGAGGCTGCAAGGGGTGCTCTTAGAGCAGGGCTATGATCTTTTGTTCCTGGATTTAAAGAAGATGAACACATAACTGATAGATGCATATGTGGCCCTTGATGGGAGCACGGATGAAGAGCTGGTTTATTTTCTATTTTCTTCTTGAGTAGGTTATTATACATGATGCATATCTTGTGGATTTACTGCTCTTTTACTGTTGTTGGGAGTAGGATGGTTGAATGTAATGATGTTGTAGAGAGTACATGTTCTTTATGTTTTTCATTTCTATTGTAGAGTGTACAAATTCTTTCATTCTTCTCTCTCTCTCTCTCTCTCTCTCTCTCTCTCTCTCTCATGCACAAAGTGGAAAAAGATTATTTTTTCTTTGGCAAAGAGAAGAGGTTACCAGCACCATACAAGTTCTAGCCAAAGCAAACATAGTAATTAAAATAAGACCGGCCTGTTTGGATGTGCTCCCGACTTTGTTTCAGGCGACATGGAAAATCTGAACTACTTTAGGGCATACTTGTGGGGTGACATTGTTTTGCAGAAGAACCAAAGTTTTCTAATGTTTGATTCATAGTTCTTTTAGTGTCTTTAGACCAAATGGATAAAAAACCAGTCCGACCAGTATTGTTGAAACTCGGTTGAACAAGAGTCAACTCCCTTTTGCATTCTACATTCCATGTTCCCATTCTTATGTGAACCAATGATATAAAAAAAAAAAACCCTGTTCTTAGGAGTAATGCAGCAATAGTTGCTGCATCAAAATAACAGCATCACAACCGTGTCTTGAGGAGAATGCTGGTAATTAAGTGGCAGCAGTTCCCACTTAGTTGGCTGCCAAGGGTTCGAACCCTGGGTACGCCACCATTTTTCACTGGAGTGGCTTTCTTTTCTCTTGTGTGTTTTTTTTTCCACTTGTGTGGGCCTTCTTCCCATTTGTGTGGGCTGTTTTTTTTGTGTGCGCGCGGGCTCTTTCTTGGGGCTCAGCCCCTTTGGCTCACCAAATTTCTTAGTGGAGGAGGATATGCGGGGAAAGTAACTGTTCCGGCAGGACAAGTTCTTCCAGTTCCACAGTTCAAAGGAAAGTATTTCTTTGATAGAAGCTGCAAGTTTTCCAGTGGTGTCTTGTACAGTATGGTCGACTGTCTTTATGATGAGCCGACTGTCTGCAGGGGAAACTTTCCTGGTAAATCCTTTTTGTTATATTTCATTTTCGCAAGATTCACTATCGTCCTTCACCCCTTAGTACTTCGCATGAATGTTATTGTGACTGCTTGAGAAAATCTCAGTTCTTCTTTCTCAAATTATGGAGATTCATTTTTTTTTTTTCCATGGCACTAACAAAAAGGATGTTGTGTGCCGTCTTTTTTTTCCATAATTTTACATTGCATATGAAAAAAAGAGAATCTTTGGGATGTATTGAATATTGGAAAAACTAACATTCTTTGCTATCGTTTAAAGTCGTATTATTTCATAAATTTAGTTCATGATAAGAACATGATTGAAGAATTTTTATCTGTGCTCTTTTCTTTTGGGCTGCAATGGAGACTCGAACTCACTCTCTTATGCACCCTCACGTACACACCCATTTCCCTAAGAAGCTAAGTACGAGCCAGGGCCTTTAAGTATACTCTTTGATTACGTCAGCAGCAGAACATGAATGGCTGTATAAATTAAGATGCGTGATTCAGGCTGCATGGAAGCATGTTAAGAAATGATCCCTTTAATGGCAATAGAACTAAGGGAAGATGGAAAGGAGCACACAACTATCATCATCATCATCGTAGTAATTTAAATCCTAAGAAAATCAAGGCACATTTGCATTGCTACTTTATATCTTTCACCCTTCACTTGATATCATTTATAATTACACCTCAATATTTTAATAACCTTTGGACGGAGCTCATTTGACCACAAATTTCTATGCATTCAACTCCTATGTAATCTAATGCAAAAAAATAGGAGGTCAATAATTTTTTGAAGATTTTTTTTTTTCCTGAGTTGGCCCAGTGGCCAGGAGATTAAACTGGAAACTACCCTGCCAGGGATTGATCTCTTGCAGGAAGAATGGGAGCTCCCGGGATTTTCTTTCTTATCAGCACTGGATGCAAATGGGATGATCTATCGCCTTTAAATTAACCTTAGAAATATACATGATCGAAGAACAAAGAAATTAAAATTGCATGTTTTACACATAATCAATCTACTATTGATTCCGAGTCATCTTTGAGTGCATTTATATTCATTTTGAGTCATTTGGATTTTTGATAAGAAAGTGCCCTTCTAGGGATGTAGAGGGCCTCATTTGATTTTGATGGAATCAGATTTAGCCTCGCCTTTGGCATGATCACGTGAAAAAAAGGGGGGAAGAAAATGTGATCCAACCCCAGACAGCAAAAATGCAGTTGATCATCACATGTTGAAGTGGCCCAATCTATAGGGATTGAATCTTGGCCTTGTGCAAGATTTTGGCCTCATTTGAGGGTGGGACTAGTAGAATTCCATGTCTTATCACTGCCCAATCTTGTTCAATCAGTTAGAAAATTTCTACTCCGAACAAAAGTTGTTATCGTGATGAGATTGATTAATGTCTAAAACGTTTTAACTGAAAGAAGAAATGAGAAAAATAACATGTTTTAGATGTGATAAATCTGACGATGACCCATTCTTCTAGCTGTATTTCTGCAAAATTGTGGTTGAAGGTATTTTTGGAAGAAAATGGTAATTTCGATAACATAATCATTTTAACAAGATTTTGTCTAGCATTTTGTGCATTAAGAAAAAAGACTCAAAACAACTACTAGCAGTAGTAGAAATTTGAATCTGTGAACAAGGCTCCCTTGCCTCTGGATCCGTCGGCTTATGTAAGGATAAACATTTTTGCCTATGTCTTAATAAATGACCGGTACCCGCTTTTGATTCGGCACTATAAATATTACCATAAATTTTTTATTTTTCCTTTTGGACATTCTTTCCTTCTTCAACAAATTCAAACATATTATATATATATATATATATCCCAAACTATTGAAGTTCTATTCTTCGTGGATGCTATACGTGAACTACTAGTGGTGGTGGGTTGCAAATCACCTACTTCATCTTCTAATTCAATAAAATTATCTTCTCCCCCTAAATTAACGGAAGAAGATTATGTGGGAACTCTTCTAGAAAATTGTCTAGCTATATTTCCAAAAAGAAAATTTAAAAATAATAATAGTAATAGCCTTCTTTTTGTGATAATTAATATAAGAAAGAGGAGAAAGTGAGAGTTAATATAAGATATTATAAATTTATAAATATGGAATCTCAAATTCAAATGATATAAATACTTCCAAATTTTTTAAGGCCCCTTTAATCTTGTCTCTTGATGACTTGATTTTTGACCCTCCAAAAACTTCTTAGAGATGGTGAAAGAGTTGAATGCTTTGAGAGAGAGCCAGAGAATGTATAGAGAGTGAGAGAATTATATAATTTGGCAAGAAATGAAAATGGGAGGGTTAAACTATTTATAGACTTTGTAAAATTTAAAAAGACACATATATTTCTTTTATGACCGTTTTATAGCTATTGGGGCGAGGTAAAATGAACAATTTATATGAAACTAGCCATTGGATGGGCCAGGCGGGCCGACCGTTGTAGATAGGTCGACCCATACCGTGTCGTGCTGAAATGAACCGGCCGTGCCTGTTCCCTCGGCCATTGGCCATGGCCCATGCCTCAGCGAGTGAAATTGAAGTAATATATATTTTTTTAGGTACTTTCCCGTGCTCTCCTCCCCATCTTCCTTCTTTTACAGCTGTTTGTCCCCACCACTTTCCACCTATCATTTTCTTGATTTTGTCCTTAGTCCTTTCCCACTTCATCCCGTCGGCATAGGATACTTCTCAGGTCTTTCCATCTAGTAAAAGAATCTGGTGTGATGGCCCCTCAGGACTCCACACGCCTTGGCTTAGAAAAAAGAAGAAGAAGGTCTTTCTAGTTTCAGCCTTTGGCTTCTACATTTCACCACCCCACATATGATGGCATCTATCTTCCACCCTTTGGCTACCTGAAACAGGTGGTGCTCTTTGCATTTTGATCGATACTGCAACTCCACTCTGCATCTTTATCTCACCCTGAGGTCAGTTCCTTCGTTTCATTGTCCAAATATCTTTCTACATTAACTCTTCTTGCTCTACCCTCTATTTTAGAATTTTTTTTTTACTCCTTTGGTAATTTATGCCATAAGTATTTAAGATCAAGAGGGTGATGGATGAATTAGGACTAAAGTATATTGATGTCTCATTTTATGTACAAAAACGGATCTCCACAGATATATGATCTTTTTTTTTTTTTTTCCTAAGACTAGTCCTCACACACACTCCCCCAAGTCTATCACCATCCCATGGAATGATCCCTGGTTCTTTATGTGTAGTGGAGGTACCTCACAGACTGATCCTTATCACTCAATAATGAAAATTTCTAATCCTCTGCTTGGTGGTGTACAATGGTAGTCTCCTCTCTCTCTCTCTCTCTCTCTCTCTCTCTCTCTCTCTCTCTCTCTCTCAATGTGTAGGGAGACCATGAAATTGTTTTATTTAAAAGTGTTTTCAACATCTAATCAAGATCAGTCATGCTTCATTTAAGATCAATGGCAAGAACAATAGATCGGGAGACTTGGGTGATCGATGAGAGACTCCAGCATTTAATCCTAAGTATAGATCTATCTTCATAGAGTGGGTTTCATCAAATATTAGACCATTACAATACAAAGTAAGCTTTCATTTGATCTCGAACAGTTGTAATTTTGTTTACAAATCCAGATCATTTCTACCATTGGATCAGTGATATGTGGCTTCTCCACCATTTGATCTTCTGCCACGGATCGGTGATATGAGATATTCCATCAATTGATCAACGATCCTCATCTTTTCTATCATTGTAGTGTTGCTCTTAGATTTTTCCACTGATTGTGTTGATGATCCATAGTCTTTTGTGCTACTGTTTGATAATCTGTGACTTGTACCGTTAGATCGATCAGCCAAATTTATCGAGGACCGAGGTCAGTATGATATCTTCTTTTCTTTCGTCGGCCATATCCGAAAGTTTTAAATTCTTTATTGGCGATTCCAAGCTTTAGCGAGCCAGCAGAATTACATGGATGGAATCCTCTTGAGGTTTAATATGGGCACTCATGGTTTCACTTCCAAATGCCCTCATGGTTTCACTTCCAAATGCTGAAGACACTCTATTATCCGTGATGCATATAGTTTGGGTTACGGAGTGGGGGTGGCCTTTTTTATTTTTATGTTTTTATCCACATTCGCTCTACTCTCTTGCACCAAGAGTAGAAAATGCTAAACTCGCCTAACTCGAAAAAAAAAAAAAAAAAAACACTCATGGGGAGTCAATGTGGTCACTGACGAGATGCATTTTACATTTAAATTATTATAAAAGTATTTAAAATTTAAATTAAATATTTATAAAGATAAATATACATTACTTCAACTGTATTCATTATGATTAATTCAATTAATATGTTTACATATTACAGACATAAACATTAGAAGTAATCAAAAGGAAGAGAAAGAGAGAGAGAATGTCGTTCCAACATCTTTTTCTATATATACTAAAGTCTCCGGACTGTCTAGGCCCTTGTTCAAATTGGGGTGACTCTGTTGAGTTAGGAATCACGAGCCAACTCTAATAATTTTTGGACCTTGTTCTTTATACGTGGATCTAGACATGTGAGCCCAATGTTGAAAAGTCTTAAACAGTTTAAGCATAGGCTTCTCCAAAATGTACACTCTTTCATGAATGGGATTGATAAACCTTTTAAATCATAACATGGTGTCTTTGAAGAAAATTCGGATCTCTCACATGAGCTATTATTTGTCGATAGTAGGTTTCAGACTTTCTCACGCACACCCACAACAATTTAAAAAAAAAAAAAAAAACTAGAATTATATGTGCTATGCAGAGGCCCCCAAAAAATAGATATGCATGAAGTTTAGAATGAATATATATAGGGTAAAAATCCCTTGGATATGATAGCGTTCAAATCATGTCAAAGATTGAATGATCTCCTTATAACACCCGGTCCTTTTTGACAAGCTCTTGGATGTGTTAACCTTCACGCCAGCTGAAAACACCGCATAGTTCTTTTTAGAGCCAAAATTTCTTCCCTCCTAGTGAGTTAAAAAGAATCATATCATCTGTAAATAGTATGTGTGATATAGCCTCGCCACTTTGACTTAAAATCAGTAATTGCCCCCATCTCTCTAGGTTTTATCAAAAGCGATCCCAAAACCCTCCACTACAACTGTAACCAGAAAAAGGAAAAAAGGAATTCCCTTGTTGGATACCTCTAGAAGTTTTAAATAACTTTAAAGGAGAGCCATTTAGTAGAACATAAAATAATGTAGTATAAAAACACCTCGTGCATCCACCTACATCAAATTTGAGTAATATGTAATCTACAAAATTTCAATCTACGTGATAATAAGCTTTCACCAAATTTACCTTGAAAATAACCCCTCAGCGCTAGATCTCATCCTAAAATATCAAATGAGTTCATTAGCAATCAATACTCCATTCAAATCTACCTGTTGGCTACAAACAACCACCCCTTGAAAGGACCAGCAACCCACGTGAATGGCAGACAGCCGTACTATAATGTGGCGGACTGTGACAGTGGGTAAAAACCTCACTGAATCCGGATACCCTCTCCTCTCCTCTCATCGCCATCTGCCTTCTTTTACAGCTGATTGTCCCCACCAATTTGGACCTTTCATTTTCTTGATTTTGTCTTTTGCATGCTCCTTCCTGGCAATTTCCCACTCATCTTGTCGGTTAATCGAGCAAAGAAGCAAAGGCCTCTATTTCAATCCACATGACTCAAATGGATGAGTCTTCCTTTCATTGGCTTACATCACATCACACGGCCCCACACGGCTAGACTAAAGCACGAGCATCCATTGGATACTTCTCTCAGGTCTTTCCATTCCATCTAGTAAAACAATCTGGTGTGATGGCCCCTCAGGGCCCCACACGCATTGACTTAAAAATCTATCTATATCCATATACTATTATAAAAGGGGCAATGTTACGTGATTTTTTCACCACAGCACTATGGGGCACACCCAAAATATTATAATAAAAGATAATCATCTATTTATTATAAAAGAGGCAATGTTGCATGGTTTTTTCACCACACCACTGTAGGGCCCACCCAAAATATTATAATAAAATATAATCATCTACTCACCACACCACTGTGGGGCCCACCCAAAATATTATAATAAAATATAATCATCTACTTACTATTATAAAAGAGGCAATGTTGCATGGTTTTTTCACCACACCACTGTGGGGCCCACCCAAAATATTATAATAAAATATAATCATATATTATATAATAATAATAATATAATATCTATATCCTTATTATCTATCTATCTGATACAAACTTTTTCACTACACTATTGTAGGGCCCACCCCCAAATATTATAATATAATATAATTATATATTATTTTGAGAAATTGTAAAATTTTTCACTACACCTTTGTGGGGCCCACCCCAAAATATTATATTGCAAACTTTTTCACTACACCATTGTGGGGCCTACCCCCAAATAGTATAATATAATATAATAATATATTATTATGAGAAATTGCAAACTTTTTCAATACACCATTGTGGGGCCCACCCCCCAAATATTATAATATAATATAATAATATATTATTATGAGAAATTGCAAACTTTTTCACTACACCTTTGTGGGGCCCAACCCCAAATATTATAATGCAAATTTTTTCACTACACCATTGTGGGGCCCACCCCCAAATATTATAATATAATAATATATTATTATGATATTATAATAATAATTTAAAATCTATATCTATACCCTTATTATAAAAGAGGAGAAGTTGCATACTTTTTCACTACACCTTTGTGCGCACCCCCCGCCCCCCCCCCCCCCCCCCCCAAAATATTAAAATATAATACAATATCATAATATATTATTATTATATTATAATAATAATCATATAATATCTATGCCCTTATTATAAAAGAGAAAAAAGTGTTATGCTTTTTCTCTACACATATGTGGGCCCCACTTAGTATTATGATATTATATATATAATAAAAGAGAACTACACATGTGGGCCCCAATAAAAGAGAAGAACTTGTCATGCTTTTACTCTACATCTACACATCTGTAGGCCCTACTTAGTATTATTATATTATATATATAAAATAAAAGAGAACTACACATTTGTGGGCCCCACTTAGTAGAAGAACTTGTCATGCTTTTTCTCTACACATCTATGGGCCACACTTAGTATTATTATATTATATATATAATCAAAGAGAACTACACATTTGTGGGCCCCACTTAGTATTATTATATTTCAATGAAATGCTTAGCTCAAATGATCATGAAAATGTTTGTGTTTGAAGAATTTGTTCATTTGCTGCAAGAACTCAAATGAGAAATTTAAGTTGAGATTTTCATGAGTAGAAAATTTCAACTTCGATCCCAATGCCTGTAAAGACACGATTTGCTTGTCAGAGGAAGAGATGAGAATGCAAAAGATTGATTGGAATCCTTGTGATTTGTTGTTGATTTGTTTAAAGGTATGAGTTGGGTACTGTTTTGGTTGGTTAGTATTTTATTTCATTGAATTTGGTATGTATTTGGCACTAGGTTTTAAACAAGTTTTAATGGGAAATAGGCCGGATTATCGATCTATATTGAAATTGGTGAGTTTTTTGCCTAATCATGTATGGCCAGAAAAAGTTGGTTTTCAACCTTTTTTTTTTTAATTAGTTTCCTTCCATATATCTTGTTATTCAATCTTCTTCTTACTTTTTTCTATTGAAGCTTTTACTAAATTTCACAAGAACAATGAGTGATTGTAAATTACTTAATTTGTTACATATTCATTCTCCATTGGGATAGTTAATATTGAGTTTTTCAATGACTTTAATTTTTCATATTATCATACTGAAAGAGTATGTTCCTTGCACATGCATTGCACGTGCAGTGCAGGGCTCCACTAGTAAAAACAAAAAAAGAAGAGTCTTTCTAGTTTCTGCCTTTGGCTACATTATTTCACCACCCTACATACGTCATCCACCTTCTTCCCTTTGGCTATTTGTTACAGGTGGTGTTCTTTGCATTTTGATCGATACTGCAACTCCACTCAAGTTATACTGCCATTCTGCATCTTTATTTCACGCCTGAGGTCAGTTCCTTCGTTACATTGTACAAACATCTTTCTAAAACTCTTCTTGCTCTACCATTTATTTGAGAAATCTTTTTACTCCTTCGGTAATTTATGCCATAAGTATTTAAGAGGGTGATGGATGAATTAGGACTAAAGTATATTGATATCTCATTTTATGTACAAAAACGGATCTCCACTGATATATGATCATTTTTTTTTTCATAAGATTAGTCCTCACGCACACTCCCTTAAGCCCATCATGCACCATCAGGGCTACAGCCATGGAATGATCTCCGGTTGTTTATGTGTTATGAAGGTACCTCACCGACTGAGCTTCATCACTCAATGATGAAAATTTTTAATCCTCCGCTTGGTGGCGCACAAATAGATGGTTTAAAAAGGACTTAAGAACACAAAAAAAAAAAAAAGACCATTGTAAAATGAAGTTATTTTATTTGAAGGGTGTTGACAACATCTAATCAAGATTAGTCATGTTTCATTTAAGATCAATGGTAAGAACAATAGATAGAGAGACCTGGGTGATGGGAGACTCCAGCATTTCATCCTAAGTTTGGATCTATCTTCATAGAGTGGGTCTCATCAAGTATTAGACCATTACAATAACAAGTAAGCTTTCATTTGATCTCGAATAATTGTAATTTTGTGTACAAATCCAGATCTTTTCTACCATTGGATCAATATTGATATGTGGCTTCCACCGTTTGATCTTCTGCCACTGATCCATGATATAAGATATTCCATCACTTGATCAATGATCCTCCTATTTTCTATCATTGTAGTGTTGATCTTAGATTTTCCCACCAATCGATCAATGATCCATAGTTTCTATGCTACTGGTTCGATTATCTGTGACTTCTACCGTTAGACCGATCAACCAAATTTATCAAGGTCATTATGAACTCTTCTTCTCTTTAGTGGGCCATATCCAAAAGTTTTAAATTCTTTCTTAGACGATTCCAAGCTTTAGCAAGCCAGCAGAATCACATGGAATTCTCTTGAGGCTTAATATGGGCCCTCATGGTTTCACTTCCAAATGCTGATGACACTCTATTCTACATGATGCACAGTTTGGGTTATGAAGTGGGGTGGCCTCTTTTATTTTTTTATGTTTTTCTCCACATTCGCTCTACCCTCTTGCACCAAGGTTAGAAAATGCTAAACTCACCCAACTAAAAAACAAACTCATGGGAGTCAATATGGTCACTCATGAGATGTAATTTTCATTAAAATTATTATAAAATATTTAAAAATTAAATTAAATATATATAAAGATGAATATACATTAATCCAGCTGTATACATGATAACTAATTCAATTAATATATTTACATATTACAGATATGAACATTAGAAGAAAACTATAGAGAGAGAGAGAGAGAGAGAGAGAGAGAGAATGTACTTCCAACATCTTTTTACATATGTATTGAAGTCTCTGGAATGTCTAGGCCCCTGTTCAAATTGGGGTGACACCGTTGTGTCAGGAATCACGAGTCAACTCCACCAGTTTTCGGACCTTGTTTTTTACACGTGGATCTAGACATATGAGCCCATTATTGAGAACTCTTGAAAAGTTTAAACATAGGATTCTCCAAAATACTCTTTCTTGAGAGGGATCGATAAAACTTTAAATCATACTATGGGTTCTTTGAAGAAAATTCTGACCTCTCGTATGAGTTATTGTTTGTCGGCCGTAGGTTTTGCGTTTTCTCACGCACACGCACAATAATTAAAAAAAAAACACAATTATATATATGTTCTAAGCCTAGGACCCCAAAAAATATATATTCATGAAGTTTAAAAATTCCCTTTAATCAGGCTAAAATGACATGTACATAGCAGCAAAATTTTGTAATAATAAAAGTTAACAATAAAGAAATAACAATTATAATCATTAAATTAAAATTTTCAGATGATGACAAATAAGTGAATAGTGACAATGTTATTATTACTTTTGAGATGATAATATATTATTGTTATTATTATAATCACACAATAGCATATTGCATGGTTTCAAGACCCGGATTTGGAATTCGTCTCGGGCATGGCAGAGTCCGAGTCGACTCGGACGAGTATGGTCGAGTCCCAATAAAATGAAAAAAAGAAAGAATAATAGGAAAACTAAAATTGGATGGCCTAGGAGTCCCACCATCCATGTAGATAATTTGAGTCTTTTTATTCTTTTATAGATTTTGGTGAAATTATAGAGTATAGAGAGTAAAATCCTTTATCTTCCCTATTACTTAGGTGTATTTAACAACAAATTCTACCATTTTAAAGCATGTTATTGCTATCTAGCAAATAGTAACCTACTATTATAGATAGCACACCTTAATATTATGAGACAAACCATTTCATTGAAACTAAAATTTAAAAGATAAACCCATATTCCAATTTTCATATTAATTATCAACTATAAAGTTTCAATTGGCATATAACAACCATATCTTAGCCCATTTTTTCTAATACCATGTAGAATGCCTTGTGGGTTGGATGCCATCTTCCTCGTCGTCGTCATTTTGATTTTGACGATAGTATTGTGCTATATCAAAATCAAAGAAGTCTTGCCCCTCGCACTTGGAGGACCTTGTCCATAATTTGATGGATCCGGAATGAGATGTACTTGTCCTCCAAATTAACCCGCAGGAAAAGGATCGAGAACTTTGCATCCTCTGTCTCCCATGATTTTTCATGCATCTTGGCGGGCCCCACAACATGGGCTATTTTTGACTTGAGACTATGTTTTCATATTTCTCTACTATCAATCTCTTTTACTATTAAAAGTTAGTAAGTTTTAGGAATTCTTTTGCTTCATTAATCATTACAACAATTGCCTATTCATTCTGTTGTGATTGTTTTGTATTTTTCTTAGGATTCACAAAAATTGCAGATTGAAGACTTTTATCAAGTAAAAGAGTTCTTGTCAACATCATTTTATCATACATAAGTAAGAACACTATCTCCCTTTTTTTTTTCTTTCTAGTCAACATTGAGACCTGTGCATCATGTCTCCCATGATTTTCATGCGTCTGGTGGGCCCCACAAGATGGGCTAGTTTTCTCTTAAGAATATGTTTGTTATTTATCTAGTATTAATCTTTTAATATTAAAAGTTAGTAAGTCTTAGGAGTTCTTTTGCTTAATTAATCATTACAACAATTTTATATTCATCTTGTTGTGATTGTTTAATAAATTTTCTTAGGATTCACAAAAATTGCAGATTCAGGATTTTTATCATACAAAAGAGTTCTCGTCGGCATCAGTTTATCATACATAAGTAAGACTACCATCTCTTTAGTTTTTTTTTTTAAGTTTCTACTTTCTTTATAAGATGTTGTCGAGTTCTAAATTTTTCACATCATATTAGTATTGCTCTTAGGATATGTAATTGAGAATATCATTTTTATAGTTCTTCCATAAAAAGTAATGCAGTTAATTGTGTGAACCTTAATTTCTTTCCCCGGAAAACTCCTCCATGGTTAGGTACTTCATCATGTGTTGATCTGAAGCCCTATTGCTGGAGTGTAACATCAGGTTGCCAATCGATTATAAATAGAAAGCGTTGACATGAAAAGTATCTATTTTTTTTTTTAGTATGAGTTCTACTTTAACCTGTGGGAAAAGTAGAACTCATACTAGTATTGCTCTTAGGATATGTAATTTAGAATATCATTTTTATAGTTCTTCCATAAAAAGTACTGCAGTTGGTTGTATGAACCTTAATTTATTTCCCTAGAAAACTCCTCCATGGTAAGGTACTTCATCATGTGTTGATCTGAAGCCCTATTACTGGAGTGTAACATCAGGTTGCTAATCAGTTATAAATAGAAAGCGTTGAGATGAAAAGTATCTATTTTTCTTTAGTATGAGTTCTACTTTAACCTGCAGGAAAAGTAGAACTCATAATACTGACCAAGATTGATGGAAGAAGGCTTCGACGGAGATGATGATGTAAAAGGAACTCTATCTTGATCCTAACAATGCGATGTACTAATTTTAACCAGTTATTTAAGTAAAAATAAATGATCATGCCTTTAAAGGACCTTGTACAATGGTTTTATAACTTCTATATTACATAATAAGTCAATGACAAGAAGTTCTTGGGCACAGAAAATTGATACGTTGAAGGTTGTTCCTTTTGCTGGTATTGGCATGTTTTCTTAGAGTTTTTTTTCATTAGCGTGAGACCTCTCCTAGTGTATGGCAATATTGGGAGGAAGCATTTTGACTGCTCCTCAATTTCTTTCAACTACCACCCTACTCTACAAGTGATGGTCATATGCTTTGTCCCTTTAAGCTGAAGGCTCGCCATGTAGCTTATGAGCTTATGCGTTCCACTCACAGCCTCCTTACTAGTAAGAATGTCATTACTTACGCCCCTCCTATTAGTTGATTTGGATAAGTTGGTGGTAAATACCCAGTGAAGCTATTTAAACTTTTCTAAGGCTCCTAAACATGATCCATAAAAAAAGTGACAAAAATTAATTATTGGCCATGTTGAAAGCCCAATAATTTTTTATTTTTTTTGGTAGAGAAGGAGTATTCATTAAAGAAAACCAAGCAACAAAAAAGAGAAAGAAAACGACCAACAACAGTTTAGCCCCTAGTCAAGAGGATACTTGAAGCTCTCTCCCAACCTACATCCTACCTAACAAAATAGAAAATTTTGGCAAGCCTATGTGCCTGACCATTAAGAGACCTAGGAATAAAATCAAAGCCCACAAAACAAGAATACATAGTCAATGCTCTGATGTCCAAAATAATTGGATTTATGGACCAATCGTATTCTCCATTCAACCCTCGCACCACTTCTTTTTCATCCATTAGAATACAAAGTCTGACAAAGCCATTTTTCCTCACCTTATCGAATGCGGCTAAGACCGCCCTCGCTTCAGCCTCCTTTGCAGAGTCGATTTTGAGTCCTTGGATAGAACCTGTACCCACAATGTCACCATTTAACTTCATGATGTAGCCAAAGGATGCCTATCCCTCCTTAGTTTTATAGGCTGCATTCGTAAAGGTTATTATATCATCTTTGTTAGAGATCGTCGTAGGGACCGAAGATTGATCCCCATCTTTTCTTAAGGAAAATTTCCAATAATGGCAGGATGGATCCTGAATCATCTTATGGGCTGATCCTATGATCTTGGAGGGATCTAATGGTTGACCTCTATGAAAGAAGTCCTTCCTAGCTTTCCAAATGGTCCACCACATAGAATGGATCCACATTTTTAAGTTAGTATCTCCGAGAGGAGGGGTCGGTTGGCCATGCTCACATGAGTTCTGTCACTATTCTATTAAATCCATGGGATGGAAAGTATCCGAGAAAAGGGCCAACTATGATCCAAACCAACTGCTCTGGCAAATTCACATTACATAAGGGCATGCCCAACTGAATCCTTTTCTTTCTCACATACAGTACATTTATCGTCTATAGACATAATTTTCAATTTTTAAATGGCTCTTTGGGACGGCATTTTTGAGACATTTCCAACAAAAAAAAAGAACCTTTTGGGGGAGAGGAAGCCTTCACAAAGCTTTCTAAGTTACCGTTAATATGAGGCTGACATGATTTCTATTGTTGATTAATCTGTACGCAAATTTAGCAGTAAGCCGACCATTCTTGGAAAGTGGCCAAACTCTTTCATTGTTAGAGAGCGATCTAGAGAGATAAACTTTACCAATATTCTCAATATCTATAGGGTTGTCAAAATAGTCCTTAAGAGCATTAATATCTCATATCTTATGTGCGGTCCATAAGTCTTTGACTTTGATATCTAGGTTAATCATAGAGGAATAAGGCTTTCTCAATCCAAGTTTACAGGGGATCCAATTACAATTCCAAACAGATATATTCTCTCCATTACGAATTATCCATCCAACCTTTTCATTTATATAATTATCCCCCTCAACAAGGCCCTTCCAGAACCAAGAATTATCTTTCCTAAATTTAGCTTCCCAAAGGTCCCTTCTAGGACAATATTTAGCCTTAAGAATCTTTGAGCAGGGGAGGTTCTCATTGGTAGACATTTCCGGCAAGTTTTGGCTAAGAGGGCTAGGTTATTATTTTTGGTGTCTCTATAATTCCTAGAACCCTCCTCGGAAATGGGTTTACATAATTCAGCCCATTTAATGGTATGGAGTTTTCGTTTCCGCTCACTCTTCCCCCACCAAAAGGATCTTAGACATTTATCAATTGAATCCGCAATTTTATTTGGGAGACGGAGAACAGACATGTTATAGACGGAAATTGCTGAGGCCACTGACTTGATTAGGGTGTTTCCGCCAACTTGTGATAGCAAGGGAATTTGCCATGAGCTTAGGCTACTTTTAATTTTGTTTGTGAGAGCCTCGCTACTCAAGTATCTATTTTGTCTGATGTCAAGGGATTCCCAAGATATTTTTCCTTTTTATTAATAATTTTATGTCAAGGATCGAGGTAATACTTTTGCATCTTTTTTGGCAAGCCCCATTGCTAAAATAAACTACAGATATGTGGAAGTTAATAAGTTGGCCTGAAATCTTTCAGTAGTCTTCTAATAAGTTTTTAACCTCTCTAGCTTCCTTAAGTCTAGCCTAATAAATTTTAATAAGTCTAATAATAATAAACAACACCGATGATGATGATGATGATGATAAATAATAAATCCTGAATCTCCTTCTCAATAAAGCATCCCAATCCAACTCCCAACTACTTTTATATATAGTTTCTCTCTCTAATTAGGACTAGAACAGTCCATTTGTATCACATCGTTATAGTATCTCAATTTATAGCATTTGACTTTCATGCTTGCAGCAAAGATATACTTGAAAATCCATACAATCAGTTGTCCATCTAAGAATCTTCATAATAGATTAACATAAAATATATATGTTGGTTTCTTAGTTAGCATAACAATCATTTCTCATTTCTCTTTTATTATTGTTTTCTACTTATAGTATTATATTTTTCTCAATTTCTCTAATTACTATCATTTTCCTTTCTATTCTGTAGTGGCACTAGATGGTGCTGCTTCTGAAGGCGTGAAGGCCTTAGGTGATTGTCTTTCAAGAGAAATCGGTTACCAAACACAATTAAATCCAAATATGAAGGATTTGGAAAGTAGGAAGCGTGCATTGATTGCTAAAAGAGATGACATTGTGACAAAAGTAGACCGCGACAAGTTGCAAGGTAGGAGTGCTTTGAATGAAGTGAGTAACTGGCTACAAGACTTGGAATCTGTCATAGGGAAAGTAAGTGATATACAGAAGAACTTTGAAGAACAAGAAAAAGGTTGGAAAGGACTTTTTCCAAACAAGCGTCGGAAGATTTGCAAGGAGTCATCGATATTGATTGGTCAAATGGAAAAACTAATTACAGATGGCAAATTTGAAAATGGTGTCACTTTTGAACCACTAGCAACTAATGCATTACCTACGATGCCTATAGTAGGTCATACAGCAGAATTAACACAGCGAGAGATTTTGGATTGCATATTGGGCACGGAGAAACCAATAATTGGAGTGCATGGTATGGGAGGAGTTGGAAAGACAACAATCATGAGAAACATTCACAACGATCTGTCTCAACAATCAGAATCCAAGCATTTTGATTGTTTTATATGGATAACTGTTTCTAATGATGTAGATGTGAACAAGCTACAACGAAAAATTGCAAAGGAGTTGGATATAGACATGAAAGAAGATGATGATGAGGATGTCACAGCAAGAAAGATATGTAATGCTTTGAAGTGGCGAAAAAAGTTTTTGCTCATCCTTGATGATATGTGGCAGCAATTTGAGCTAGATAAGGTTGGCATTCCTATTCCAAGTGAAGAAAATGGTTGCAAAGTAGTTCTCACTACCCGTAACAAAGGGATATGCGGGCAGATGCAAGCACATCCCTTTGAAGTACGAGTTCTTTCTAAAGAGGAATCATGGGAGCTCTTCAGGGATATTGTGGCTGTGGGTGGTGTAATCCTCTCTAAAGAGATAGAAAACCTTGCAAAGGATGTTGCTAAGGAGTGTTGCAATTTGCCATTGGCAATTAAAACAGTTGGAGGATCTATGTGTGGTGTTGACGATCCCGCAGTATGGAAGGATCGTTTGAAAGATCTGAAAGAAGCGAACGGAGAGTTCAAGGATATTGACAAGGTCTTTGTAGCACTAAAGTTTAGTTATACTCAATTGCGTGACAGAGTACTCCAATTTTGTTTCTTGTTCTGCTCATTATATCCTGAAGACCATGTGATCTCTGCTAATGAGCTGATTGACAATTGGATTTGTGAGGGTTTAATAGACAAAAGGGGGACCAGAGAAGATGACATCAATAAAGGGCATACCATTTTGGATCAACTCGTAAAAGTTTCAATGTTGGAGAAATGTAAATATCATGGACGTAAGATACGTGTTGGAGATGAGGATGAGATAGGTGTCAAAATGCATGATTTAATCAGGGACATGGCAATCGACATTACAAGAGCAGAGAATCCACGATCTTTGATCTATGCAGGCCGGCAATTAAAGGATATTCCAGCCGAGTTGCCAGAAGATGCTATGAGGATCTCTTTGATGCGTAATGACATAAAAGTACTTTCTGGTGAACCCAACTGTCAACATCTCTTAACCTTGTTTCTTCAAGGGAACCCTTTACAGAAGATCTCCCCTGACTCTTATTTTAACCACATGTGCAGCCTCCGAGTTCTCAACCTCTCTTCCACAAGTATAAAGTCATTGCCCGATTCTGTTTCTAACTTGAAGCAACTCCGCGCATTGATATTAACCTGGTGTTTTTATCTAGAGGAGGTGCCATCACTGGAAGAACTTAAAGAATTGAGGGTGTTGGACCTTAACAGCACCAAAATTCGAGAGCTGCCATCAGGAGTGAAAGCAATGGTTTATCTTCAACGCCTTGACCTCGATAGTACTAAACAGTTAGGTGTATTTCCAGCTGGTATTATACCTAGGCTCTCTCATCTGGAAGAGCTGACAATGGGTGGAAGCATATGGAAGTGGTCTTCAAAGACAGGGGAAGGAGCCGGAATTGAAGAAATTATGAACTCCACTCGACTGGTTATTCTGAATATTCAATTCAAAGAATTGTCCGATTTCCTTCAGCACGCCAAATCGAACAAGTGGCAAACGATGAAAAGATTTTGTCTTGCTATCGGGGAATCTGTTTTATCAGCTCCGATGGTTGAGTGCTCCTGTGTTGAGATTGGTGGCTGCGATCTTATTGGTGAAGAAAACCAGTTACTGCTCCCCGATACCACCCAGCGGCTCGTCATAAGTGATTGTCAAATAAGTAGCTTGTGGCATTTCACACGCTTACTGCATAAGAGTGAGTTGTGTCGTTGTGAAATCGAAGGCTGCGACAAAATTGAGTACTTAATGGCGGAGGAGGAACTATTACTACCTGACATAAAGGAATTGCAAATTAATTATATTCCAGAATTACTAGTCCTTTGCAAAGGTATTCCATCACCAGATGCACTTAAAAGCCTTGAGTCCTTGATTGTATTTGGTTGCATGAAATTGAAGTATCTACTCCCACCTAGGCTGTTGCAGCAACTTAGATGCTTGAAGAGTATTAAAGTCAGAGACTGTGGGCAAATGAAAGAGATCGTAGGAGAGGAGGAAGAAATGGGAATAACCAGAGAAGACGATAACAATGCTATGTTGATACACTCTCAGCTACAGAGTTTACACATCAACGCTTTACCAGAACTGAAGGCCATCTGCTCAAGGGTATTAATTTGCAATGCATTGGAGACCATCTCCATAAAATATTGTCCTAGGTTGAAGAAGCTCCCCTTCTCTGTGGACAACCTACCTTGCGCTCTCAAAGAGATAAAAGGAGGGAAGGAATGGTGGGATGCCTTGGAGTGGGATGATGAACAAACCAGGGTTCACTTCGACTCTATACCCAAAAGGTACGAGCAAATATATTTTGTCGCATTTCTCACATTCTCTTATTTAACGCAATCAAAAAGTGGGTCTTGAATTCGATCCTTAATCTGTCATTTTAGTCATTTTGCCTAAACAGGCTCGATCAAATCCTTAACTAGGAGGGCCCACAGATTCCTCAATGGGCCTCATCAATTTGCATACACCTGAATCCATCAAACCCTAAAAAAAAACATTGTTTCAATTTCAAATTTGGCCCTCAAGTTGCCAATCTTTAGTATCTATCTGAGATTCAATTTAAGCTTAGAGGAGTTTCATAGGCCCATTTAGTCGGATATCCAATCTGTAATTCAATTCAAGATTGGGCTCCATTAGAGGACCGTCCACAAACCTGGCCCCACTTCCTGCCCTTCCTTACATAACGCTAGGCCAACTTCCGGCAGATGTAAGAGTTGTTTGTAAAAGGCATTTTGATGCATTACTCATTTTGATGCATTGCTCTAGGCCCTTGGGGGATCTTACAATTCATTCAGTCATTTGACTCTGTCAGGCTAGACCCAAACCTTTCACTTGGATCCAAAATTCCTTTAAAACATTATTTACACCTCAAATTTAGACCTTAAAAGGCCCATCTCTATGATCTGAGGTTCCGATTCAAATGTGGACTCTAATAGGACCGTTTAGATTTGAGATCCGGACCTTTTAGGTGATTTGGATTTGGATTCAGGTGCATGTTCATTTTGTCTCTAGTGTGCATATTTGATATTTGGATTCGGATTAGGAAATTGAATCTTTAATCAGATGACTTGGGCTTTATACTTTTTCTTGTCAGGAGACTCAGGACTGACGACTCGGACTCGGACGAGACTACTGAAGATCCTTCCACAATCCAGAACCCATCATTGGTAGCTCTCCTCTTATATTTTTATTTTCTAATAAATAAAAGCTTAAAATACATTTGGAGGAACAGTAGAATTCTCCAACTACTCATGTTGATATGCTTTGGTTTGTTGAATGTGATATGCTTTGTTTAATGCACTTTATTTAATCAACATTTTTTAATATGGCTGATTTCAATAAACAAGCGAGAATATTTAAAAGCAATTGCAAATCTTATTTCGATCTGTCATATCAGGCTAGATCCAAACCCTTCACTTGGATACAAAGTTCCTTTAAAATATTATTTACACCTCAACTTTAAACCTTAAAAGGCCCATCTCTACGATCTGCAACACTGATTCAAATCTGGACTCTTAATAGGCCCATTTTAGATTTGAGATCAGGACTGGTAGAGCCATTTAGATGGATTGGATTTGGATTCAGGGGCATGTTCATTTTGTCTCAAGTGTGCATATTTGGTATTTGGATTCGGGTTAGGAAATTGAACCTTTAATCAGATGACTTGGGCTTTATGTTTTTTCTTGTCAGGGATAACTGGTTCAAGCAACACTTGGGGAATCACTTCCTGATCGGACCCAGACCACTGAAGATCCTTCCATAATCCAGACGCATCATTGGCTGCTCTCTTCTCTTATATTTTTATTGTCTAATAAGAAAAGGCTTAAAATACATTTGAAGGAACAATAGAATTATCCAACTACTCATGTTGATGGGTGTGCTTGTAGTTTGTGGAATGTACTTTGGTTTGTTTGATGCACTTTTATTGAATCAACCTTTCTTATATTGCTGATGTGTTGGTTAAGGTATGATCCAATTACAGGATGATGATTTCTACTTCCACTACTACATGTCGCCATGAAATTAGAGTGGGATGCTGATGGGTTGGTTAAGGTATGATACAATTACAGGATGATGATTTCTACCAACACTACTGCATGTTGCTGTGAAATTAGAGTGGGATACTGATGGGTTGGTTGAGGTATGATACAATTACAGGATGATGAACGCTGCAGCTGTTGTTTGTTTGTTTGTTTGTTAGAAAAGCTCTTTGTTGTTGATGCACCTTAGAGTGAAATGGGTTTGCCAAGCGGCGCGCTTATGACAACTTGCCCACACTAGACTAAAACCTCACAAACACTTAGAACACCCCATGCACCCACACCTTTTGGGTATTCCAGAATAAGCATGAGGTAAGGATCCCCTCCCACCCCCACAAACCCCAACCCATCTGCACCTTTAGGAGATCACTAATCCATGGATTTTTCCAAAAAAAAAAAAACCCACCAATCCATACCTATCCATAAGCAAAATGCCTTACATGGACTTTAAAATCCATGCAATTTAAGGAATCCCTGTCAGAAATCCTAACAGCCAAATAGCCCATAAAAGAAGGTAGAACACTGCATCCATTCAGAAATAAGAATGGATCTACATCGACATCTTATAACCAAAATACATTCATTACATATTGCAACGTTCTGGAAAATAATTTATTTTCAAATGTGACTGAACAATGAAACTTGTCACACTGCCCCATCAAGCCTAGTGGAGTGCTCCTGTGATTTTCTGAGAAAGGGAACATGATTCCATAATTAGAATATGAAATAAAAAAAAATCAAATGAAACATGGGACAATGAGCATTCCTCGCTAATTCAGAAGCAATGGGCCCAGCAAAACAAAGACTAAAACTCAGGAAATCTACAAGAATATGCTGTGAAGTATGCCAGCAGGGTAGGCAGGATTATTTTCTGGCCAGATCAATGTTTTGAGCATTGATTGGACCCAAAAAAATGTCAAATACTTATCCAGGCAGGAAATCCAAGGGGAGAAAAAAAAAATTTCTCTTTCGGTAAATAACTAGTTTCTCGTGCCACCCACGTAAATAATAGAACAGGTGGTATCTGGCCAAAATATCCAACTGGACTTCAGATTTTGGGTACATTCCCTAATTGTCAATTTTTGTCCCTAATGGCCAAACTGACCAAAAACTTATTAATTGTGGTCAATAAACTGAAATTAAAAACCTTCCTAAAGATTTCAATTAAAATTTTATTCCCATTCGACCAAATTCCCAATTTATTTCTGACTTGAACTTTTCCTCTCTCTCTCTCTCTCTCTCTCTCTCTCTCTCTCTCACACACACACACACACACACACAAACACATTAGCTTTCTACCAATATGCCCCTCCATCTCTCTCGAGTTAGCTTTCTACGGATATGCCATCCATTAAGGTTGAGCATGGATTATTTTTTGTTCTTTTCCATTCAAAAGCAAGGGCTATGAGCTCTTTTAGAGCCTTGAGTGGTTCCCTTCATTTGGCTGCTTCTTTGTTCTTATCCTTCTTTATTAATTATTTCACCGTAGCACCATAGCAGGGATTGGGATTCATTTATTTGATGTAGATATTGCATATTACATTGTTCACTTAATAGAATGTATTAGTGTGTATGCTCTGTTCATTTTTTGATATCATTGTTTTTTCCTAAATATATATTCTTTTTATTATTTTTTCAAAACACAACTCTGAAATGAAATGCCGAAAACATTTCCTTTTGGAATCAAACCAAAAATAAGTTGTAATCGAGATGGATAGCTATGGTACATTCACAACCAGAATGTGGAACCTTATAACTAGGACAAGAAAAAAATACTGAATGGAGACGCCATAGTTTCTTTTAGAACATAGCTGAGAGCAATAAAGGGTTGAAACTTGTTTCTACAAGATGCAAGGAGGAAAGTTTGAAGGGAGAAACCAAATAGATATACTAATAGTTTGATGATGATGATGATATCAATGGTCCACAAAATATAAGATATAGAAAATGCATTTTACACACACAGATAAATATATATATAGTGAGAGAGAAAGAGAGAGATGCATTAAAAAGAGTGTACAATAAGAATAAAAAGAGACAAAACAGACTAACTAAAAACCGTCTATAGAGATTATGTACAGATACAATTTAGCAATTGCCTAAAGAAGGATCTACTGCTCACACTTGTGCAAACAACAGGACACCTTAGGCACCACTAAGGATGTTCACGAGCCTTATCAAAACTCTTTTGTGATGTGGAGAACAATAACTTTTATTCAGAAGGTACTTTTTATATATGCTATTAAGTTGTGGAGGTGATTGGATTGGATTTTAGAAGGATCTTTGGTGTCGTGATGTCAGATTGCGAGATGCTTTTCCGCATTTATTATTTCGGCGAATGCAACTGCTTTCATTTCTAAGTAAGGTTTGTAATTAATCAACTACTAAGACTCATATTTTTATGAGTTTTTTCAATGATGAGATTGATGCTTTTAGACTTTAATAGGTCTGTTATCAGGTTTACATTCCAAGCAGTGGAAAGAGATAGGAAGTCGTGGGAACCTGACAAAAATAATGGAGAATTCTTCTATTACAAAGTTTCCATTCCCAGCCATTACGATCTCGAAAGTAACATTTTTATTTCATTTGGAAGCCCCTCCCAAAATCCTTGCATTCATGTGGGCTGCATCCTTAAATGGAATTTTGACAGTTAAACAATTTGTAGCATCACAAGAAGATTTAGACTAGTGTGTGTAGCCTATGTTTAAGGAATGAGGTGTCAATTGATCATTTGCTAAACCCTAGCAGTTTGGGATTATTTTCGAGCATATTGGGTGTGGCCAAGTTCGCCGAATAAAGTAATTTCCAGATGGAAGATTTGGCATTTCAATCATGAACGTGCTATCCGCTGGAGTCATATCCCTTTAGGGGGCTCAGTGGTCTCAGATTCTCTCCTTTGGAAAGGCAGTCCTTCAGGAAGTCTCTCTCTCAAAGAAGCCTAGAACTTGCTTAGACCCAGTCAAGCTGAGGTGCCCTGGTCTGGTCTGGTCTGGTCTGGAATAAGATGATGAACCCCAGGCTGGCCTACTTCAGCTGGTGCCTCCTTCTTAGGAAAACTCCTACTGATCGCAGGGCTAAGCAGAGAGGTTGGGCTTTGGCTTCCAGGTGCTGCCTCTGTCTCAGCCAAGAAGAAGACGACCTCCACCTCTTCTTCTTCTGCCCGCTGGCTCGTCAACTGTGGTCATAGATCCTCAGTCTTGGAGCTCACTTCCCTTCCCTCCCTTTGTCAGTGCCAACTATTTGGTCCTCCCTCGGCCAAGGTGAAGATACTCATGGAAGGAAAGCAGCAGCAGTTATCTTCTTACAAGCTATCTCAACTCTCTGGTCTCTCCGGAATGATTCTAAGCACCGCAACTTGAAGCCTTCTCTGGCCAGAGCAAAGTTCTTTTGTATGGACCGATTGAGAGCTCAGTCAAACTCCTTTCCAGGTTCTAGATCTTATTCTCACCCAATTCTCCTTTCTATGGGGCAGATGATGTAATTTTGGCCTTTTCTTAGGCTCCTCTTTGTTTTCTTCTTTGTCTGGTTCTCTTTGTCTGTTCCTGTTTCTTTCCTCTTTCTCAATTCAATTTGCCATTTAGCAAAAAAAAAAAAATCATGAACATGCTATCCGCTGGAGTCGCTCTTATTAGCAGTCAATTGACATATTTGGTTGAGAGGAATAATAAGGTTTTTAACAATAATGCTGATTCTTCCATTGGCATGGTAATGAAAGCTTGGGCCAAAGCTATTTCTCAGGTAGCGATGTTTTCTGTCATTTTGAAAATTTTATGAGGTTATTTTCATCCAAAACAGGTATAAATTTTGTATTGTCAGGCTCCATCAACTTTTGCTAGAAAAGGTCTATTTTAGGGTGGGGTAGCTCCCTTTTGCTTATTTTTATTTTAAGAGGCAAAAGTTCTAATATGTCAATAACCTGTAAAAATAGAAAATACAATTAGAGGTTTACCAAACAATCAAAACCCTCTAAGAGCCTAGAAAATATGTTAATAAGCTTTAAATGATTAACTAGGAGCCTATTTATTTTAGAGTTACCAAACAGCCCCTAACACTCAAAATCCTCTATATCTACCAGCATAAAAACATAAGAACCTAAAAAAGACTCTCATAAGGACACTCAGAAAAATTTCTATACAAATATGATTTCATTTGCAAGTGAATATATCAAGAAAAGATTTCCTCATCTTTTTTACGCTTGCTAAGCATTTACTCTTTCTATCATGTTTCGCTAATATGCTTAATAAACCATACTCACTACTCTGAATTAAGTCTGAAGAGTCCAACTTCCCAACGTCTTAATGGTTTTCTCACTACCCGAACTCCCAGACATTATAAACAGATGAATAATTATAATCACTCAACATGGTAGGTAGTTCTCGAACATGCCGTGTCACGTGGTTTATAATGCCCTACAAACCGAGCCTGACTTGATGCAGGCCCCCATTTTTTTGTTTCTTTTATTTTTCTTGGCATCTTTTCAATCTCTTTGGTATCACAATTTCACACTCAGGTTCCCTACCGTTGTATGTCCTTTCTGTGCTATCCCATGGGAATATAGATTGTGCCCCTTACAGCTGACATGATTTAGGAGTCTAGAAGTTAACGCATAAGCATTAATATTCTTCTTTCACACATTCAAATCAAGTTGCCAACGTCTTTTGAAAGATGGAGTTCACCAAACTGCCTTGTATGATGTAATGATTTTATTGTTTTTCTTTCTTTTAATGTTGATGTATTCTCCTTTTTCTAATGAATTAGTGATCAGACTTGGGTCTCTAAGTGGTCTCTAAGTACTTTTGCGGACTTGGGTCAACTTGATCAGACTCCTTGAAATTTGTTTCTAATGGCGTATATTGAAACATGGGTGCAGATAAGGGTGCTTGAAATTATGTAAACAAAACTTATTCAACTTGCCTGCTTGAAATTATGTAAACAAAACTTATTCGTCTTGCCTAAACCAAGCCATACAGTAGCATCAAGGTCTGAAAAGGGCAGGGGTTTCATAAAAATAAAAATGAAGTACAAAAACTAAAAATAAGGAACCAATTGATTCTCTGCAATTAAAAACTGATACATTGATATCAACCGACCTTTTTTTTTTTTTGGAATTCTAGAATACACTAGTTCATAAATGTAGCATCTGCATATCTATAACAGTATACTGTATAAGGAATCAACTGATGGGAAAACCAAATCTCATAACGAAAGGTAGGCTGTGTATTGGATCTTGCTCTCTTGGCTTGCCTTCGATACCTTCTAAGGGTTCGTTCAATTTCCGGATCGTAGATAATGATAGCCAAGTCCTGAGATCGCCTACCTTGCATATACAGGCTTTATGCCTGCAAGAAAACACCTACTAAATAAGCAATGTGCTAAAAGTAAGAAAAGGTAAAAAAAAAAAAAAAAAACTGAAATTAAAATAGCTAAACTAGAAGAATTCTATGGAAAAAATAATAATAATAATAATAACAACACTTTAAAACTGAACTAAAAACTAAACTAGACTATGACACTTCACTAAACACACGCTTTGACACTATTCTATGCAAAAAAGTCTCCGGCAATGGCGCAAAGAACTCGGTATGTACCAAGCAACCTAGAAGTAAGCTACTAGTATGCACAAGATCACTATGTAGTGTAGTGAATTGTAAGTACGAGGTCGATCCCACAAAGACTTGTGATAAAACAATGTCAAAAGCAACTAAAAATCAGAATATTAAAAGAGACAATTGAATTATGAAAAATTGAATTAAACTACTAAAACAGTAAATTAAACTATCAAAAGCTAAATGGAAATTAATCTAAAACACACAACTAGTATTAGAATTGAAAAACAATGAGAATGAATGAATTAGTGTTTCATCTACTCCCCTAACCAATCCTATGTATGTCTCTTATTATCTTTTAATAAAAAATCAGATTTTATTTGTGACATCTATCAACTTAAACCATGGCATATGTATCTAGATTACTATTCCCCTAAACCCAATTCATGAGTGGCATACTACATGAATTATTCATCATGATGATAAAACTAAGCATGGCATATGTCTTCACTACTAGAAAAAAGGGTTTTTATATCGGCTAAAAACCGATATAAAAGACCTATTATATCGGTTTTTCAGTAAACTTCAAACCGATATAAGTACCCCCGATATAATAGATAACTATAACCGATATAATATGTGTATTATTTCATATCGGTTTTTGGACAACTGATGTCTTTTAAACCTGAAATTATAACACATATTACTGTAAAACCGATATAAAAAAAGTGAAACCGATATAAAAAATATTTATAATATCGGTTTTTTGGGATTGTATTATATCGTTTGTTCTGTAACCGATTTAATATTATATATGTATTTTTTTTTTTTTATAAATAGTCCTTCTAGAAAGGGTCAGGTGACCTTACGGTCACCTGGCGGCTAGCCGCCCTTTGCAAGGGGGCTAGCCGCCAGACCCACGGTCAGCTTTCCAGTAAGCATTTTTTTTTTCAGGATGATTTTCTGTGCTTCCTGCGGCTAACCGCCAGTGCACCTGCGGCTAGCCCCCAACTTTTCCTGCGGCTAGCCGTGAGCCATCCTGATTTGATTGGCAGAATTTGTCTCCAGTAGAAAATTCATAACTTCCTCTTCTGAACTCGAAACAACATGATTCTTGATCCAAATGAAAGATTTATCCGAGGGCTACAACTTTCATGTTTTGAGATTTAACCCAGATTGAATGGAAAGTAGTGTAAACTCACCTTGAAGCGGACTGGTCACAGAAAAACAGCAACCCGAGTGAAGCAGAGTTGTCTCCAGTAGAAAATTCATAACTTCCTCTTATGAACTCCAAACAACATGATTCTTGATCCAAATGAAAGATTTATCAGAGGGATACAACTTTAATGTTTTGAGATTTAACCCAGATTGAATGGAAAGTAGTGTAAAATCACCTTGAAGCTGACTGGTCACAGAAAAACAGCAACCTGAGTGAAGCAGAGTTGTCTCCAGTAGAAAATTCATAACTTCCTCTTCTGAACGCCAAACAACATGATTCTTGATCCAAATGAAAGATTTATCAGAGGGCTACAACTTTCATGTTTTGAGATTTAACCCAGATTGAATGAAAAGTAGTGTAAACTCACCTTGAAGCGGACTGGTCACAGAAAAACAGCAACCCGAGTGAAGCAGAGTTGTCTCCAGTAGAAAATTCATAACATCCTCTTCTAAACTCCAAACAACATGATTCTTGATCCAAATGAAAGATTTTTCAGAGGGCTACAACTTTCATGTTTTGAGATTTAACCCAGATTGAATGGAAAGTAGTGTAAAATCACCTTCAACTTCTGGCGGCTAGCCTCCAACTTGGAGGCGGCTAGCCGAACCAAGTTGGAGGCTAGCCTCCAACTTCTGGAGGCTAGCCGTCAACTTGGAGGCGGCTAGCCGTCAACTTGGAGGCGGCTAGCCGAAACAGCAGGGAAAAAAAAATTGTGAAGAAACGCAGCAGGGAAAAAAAACAGCAGAAACACAGCAGGGAAAGAAAAACAACAGGGAAAAAAAATACATAACAGCAGCAAGAAAAACAGCAGCAGAGATCGTGAGAAAACAAAACAAAAAAAAAAAAAAACAGAGAGAGAGAGAGAACAGAAAACAGTAGCAGCAGAAGAAAAGGGAAAGAAAGAAACGAAACAAAAAGAAAGGAAAGAACGTGATGTACCTGGCACCTGCACAGCGCCGGAAGAGCAGCTTCTTCCTCTTCGTCGTCGTCGTCTTCTTCTTCTCCGGAGAACGAGAGTGAGCGAGAGAGACAGGGAGAGCAGAGAGAGAGTAGAGAAAGCGAGAGTGAGTGAAGAGCAGAGAGAGCGAGAGTGAGAGGAAAGGGGTTTTTGGAGGGAGAGAAGCGCTGGGAAGAGAGGCGAGAGTGAGGAGAGAAGAGAGCGAGAGTGAGAGGAAAGAAGGAATGATGGAGAAAGAAAGAGAAGGGAGGGAAGGAAATAAAAAGAGGGAAAGAAAAAAAAAAAGAGGGAAAGAAGGACTGAGCCCGCGCGGGGGGTTAAGGGATTTGAGGTATATAATATCGGTTTCATAATAACCGATATAAAATATTATATATAACTGGCGGTTAGCCGCAGGTGCACTGGCGGTTAGCCGCATGTGCACTTGCGGTTAGCCGCATGTGCACAGGCGGTTAGCCGCAGGACGTCCTGAAAAGGGAGGGAAGAAGGAAAAATAAAAAGGAGGGAAATAACCGATATAAAATATGTATATATAATATCGGTTCCATAATAACCGATATAAAATATGTGTATACAACCGATATAAAATATATGTATACAACCGATATAAAATATTTGTCTATAATATCGGTTTTATTGAAATTAATATCACATATTTTCCTAACCGATATTATATATAGAGATTATTATGTCGGTTCCAGTGTAACCGATATAAAAAAAAATTGACCGATATAAAAAAATATTAACCGATATAAAATACCTTGACTGAAGATATTATATCGGTTATATGAAAAACCGATATAGGGCAGTTTTTGCAACCGATATAAAAGCCCTTTTTTCTAGTAGTGCTTAGTCAAAACAATCATAATGCATAAAAACAATGGGAAAGATAAATGCATGAGTCTAAGCATGGCATATACTTCGATTATTCATGGTTCTAACCCTAGATGCTTAACATCAAGATCAATCAAAATAAAATTAGCTACTCTTAGAATTAATTGAATATCATAAGGTTGGCATGGCATATACAGAACTCATCAATTAAAAACATGGTTTAGAATCTCAACTAATAAAATTGAAATATGAATTAAAAGACACAAAAAAAAACCTACATAGAACTAGGCTAGGGTTTCAATTACACCCTAGCCCTAAAAAATTAGCTACTCATGCCTGGAATTGAAAAAAAAATAGAAAATAGAGTCATAAGAAGAAAACTAGAAGATGATGAAGATGCAGTCACTACTAGAAAAAAGGGCTTTTATATCGGTTGCAAAAACTGCCCTATATCGGTTTTTCATATAACCGATATAATATCTTCAGTCAAGGTATTTTATATCGGTTAATATTTTTTTATATCGGTCAATTTTTTTTTATATCGGTTACACTGGAACCGACATAATAATCTCTATATATAATATCGGTTAGGAAAATATGTGATATTAATTTCAATAAAACCGATATTATAGACAAATATTTTATATCGGTTGTATACATATATTTTATATCGGTTGTATACACATATTTTATATCGGTTATTATGGAACCGATATTATATATACATATTTTATATCGGTTATTTCCCTCCTTTTTATTTTTCCTTCTTCCCTCCCTTTTCAGGACGTCCTGCGGCTAACCGCCTGTGCACATGCGGCTAACCGCAAGTGCACATGCGGCTAACCGCCAGTTATATATAATATTTTATATCGGTTATTATGAAACCGATATTATATACCTCAAATCCCTTAATCCCCCGCGCGGGCTCAGTCCTTCTTTCCCTCTTTTTTTTTCTTTCCCTCTTTTTATTTCCTTCCCTCCCTTCTCTTTCTTTCTCCATCATTCCTTCTTTCCTCTCACTCTCGCTCTCTTCTCTCCTCACTCTCGCCTCTCTTCCCAGCGCTTCTCTCCCTCCAAAAACCCCTTTCCTCTCACTCTCGCTCTCTCTGCTCTTCTCTCACTCTCGCTTTCTCTACTCTCTCTCTCTGCTCTCCCTGTCTCTCTCGCTCACTCTCGTTCTCCGGAGAAGAAGAAGACGACGACGACGAAGAGGAAGAAGCTGCTCTTCCGGCGCTGTGCAGGTGCCAGGTACATCACGTTCTTTCCTTTCTTTTTGTTTCGTTTCTTTCTTTCCCTTTTCTTCTGCTGCTACTGTTTTCTGTTCTCTCTCTCTCTCTGTTTTTTTTTTTTTTGTTCTGTTTTCTCACGATCTCTGCTGCTGTTATGTATTTTTTTTCCCTGTTGTTTTTCTTTCCCTGCTGTGTTTCTGCTGTTTTTTTTCCCTGCTGCGTTTCTTCACAATTTTTTTTTCCCTGCTGTTTCGGCTAGCCGCCTCCAAGTTGACGGCTAGCCTCCAGAAGTTGGAGGCTAGCCTCCAACTTGGTTCGGCTAGCCGCCTCCAAGTTGGAGGCTAGCCGCCAGAAGTTGAAGGTGATTTTACACTACTTTCCATTCAATCTGGGTTAAATCTCAAAACATGAAAGTTGTAGCCCTCTGAAAAATCTTTCATTTGGATCAAGAATCATGTTGTTTGGAGTTCAGAAGAGGAAGTTATGAATTTTCTACTGGAGACAACTCTGCTTCACTCGGGTTGCTGTTTTTCTGTGACCAGTCCGCTTCAAGGTGAGTTTACACTACTTTCCATTCAATCTGGGTTAAATCTCAAAATATAAAAGTTGTATCCCTCTGATAAATCTTTCATTTGGATCAAGAATCATGTTGTTTGGAGTTCAGAAGAGGAAGTTATGAATTTTCTACTGGAGACAACTCTGCTTCACTCAGGTTGCTGTTTTTCTGTGACCAGTCAGCTTCAAGGTGATTTTACACTACTTTCCATTCAATCTGGGTTAAATCTCAAAACATGAAAGTTGTAGCCCTCTGATAAATCTTTCATTTGGATCAATAATCATGTTGTTTGGAGTTCAGAAGAGGAAGTTATGAATTTTCTACTGAAGACAACTCTGCTTCACTCGGGTTGCTATTTTTCTGTGACCAGTCCGCTTCAAGGTGAGTTTACACTACTTTCCATTCAATCTGGGTTAAATCTCAAAACATGAAAGTTGTAGCCCTCTGATAAATCTTTCATTTGGATCAAGAATCATGTTGTTTCGAGTTCAGAAGAGGAAGTTATGAATTTTCTACTGGAGACAAATTCTGCCATTCAAATCAGGATGGCTCACGGCTAGCCGCAGGAAAAGTTGGGGGCTAGCCGCAGGTGCACTGGCGGTTAGCCGCAGGAAGCACAAAAAATCATCCTGAAAAAAAAAATGCTTACTGGAAAGCTGACCGTGGGTCTGGCGGCTAGCCCCCTTGCAAAGGGCGGCTAGCCGCCAGGTGACCGTATGGTCACCTGACCATTTCTAGAAGGACTATTTATAAAAAAAAAAATACATATATAATATTAAATCGGTTACAGAACAAACGATATAATACAATCCCAAAAAACCGATATTATAAATATTTTTTATATCGGTTTCACTTTTTTTATATCGGTTTTACAGTAATATGTGTTATAATTTCAGGTTTAAAAGACATCAGTTGTCCAAAAACCGATATGAAATAATACACATATTATATCGGTTATAGTTATCTATTATATCGGGGGTACTTATATCGGTTTGAAGTTTACTGAAAAACCGATATAATAGGTCTTTTATATCGGTTTTTAACCGATATAAAAACCCTTTTTTCTAGTAGTGAGTGGATGGCCAGTAGCTTGTTCTTCTTTTCCTCGCTCCGAAAGCTCTCCAAAAGTTGCTTCAAAGGTGTTCCCAATAGTGTTGTATGGTTGCTAGGGTTTGTGGATGATTGTAGCTGATTTGTGGATGGTTTGTGTGATGTTTTATATCTGATATTATGGATGGAAGTGACAAGGTTCTTTTTTCTATTTATAAGTCTTGCAACAGCCCTCTTTTGTGAAGAATCTCCTCATTTTTTAGGCTTCTCTCCTTGTATGATTAGATCCCCATATATCTTTCTTTATAAGTATGCTTAGAATAGGAGTCTTTTCTTAATTAGCAACACTTTCTAATTCTAATCTTACTTGTATCTTCTTGACAATTCCTCACATGGACCCACAAATCTGAATTTTAATTGCAAGGAATTAAATATGAACTTTTGACATAAAAGTGGGCCCTATTTGGTGCATGCACAATGAATGTGGGACCCCTCTTTTTGGACTTCTATCTTAACTTGAAATCTTCCTTTAACTTTCCTTCTTTTTCTCCTTGTTTTTCTCTATTCTGAACTCTTCTTTTAACTTGAATAGGACTTCATGAATTCCGAGATTCTACCTTTAGCAATGGATGTGGACCCCCCTTGGGCATGTGACACACTTTGGAGTTGTCTTCTTTTTCTTTATTAATTCTTCTCTTTTTGCTCCTTTTTACCTTTGAATAAAAAATTAACAAAGACTATGTAAAATCAAATAAAACAACTCCAACTAGTATAATATCAATCAAATATTAGGGCTTAGATTGTAAACAATTAAGCACTCATCAAACAAGGAAAGGGTAAATTACTTATTAGATTTCCATAATCCTGGATTGAAGGGCCTGAAATCTTGACACCTTCTCTTTTGTTTGGCTCCTTGCCCAAACAAAAAAAAAAAAGAGGGTTCAATTTGCTTCTATAGTGCTAAAGATTAGTGAGTGGGTGTATCAGTTGAACATAGATTAAAATATAACCATTTTTTCATGCACTCCATTTTGTTGTGATTCAGTCAAATTGACACATGAAATAAGCCTAACGTTGTTCGATGGCCCTCAAACTCATCTATTAGAACAAATAGATGATGTCTTTGATGATAATGACTTAATGCGAATCCAGAAGTATATAGATGACTGCCAAAAGCACAACAAAATGCAAAACCATACATCCTAGCATCACCCAAGCCACAAAAATCAAAATCAAAAGCGTGCAAATTACATCTTTCAGATCAATTTGTTGAAAGGGTGCGGATTAATCAGTAGACTACGTTAAGTGGGTTAATCATGAGTGATGGATCAAATCAAAGCATAAAAAAAAAAACAAAACCCCAAAATCCAAAACCTGAAAAAGAAAGTACAGACATATTCTGCACCAATGAAGAATGCCATTTGGGTAAATTTTCTTTCTCATTGTGAATTTTCTTTGATCTACTCTGTAAGCTACTGTAATCGTTATTCTTGTTCAACCACAACCAAGCCTTCCACTTCCTGACTGCCATCATCATCATCCTCCTCATCTTTCATGGTATAGTGAATGGGGTGGTCGAAGAGAAGATAAAGAGGCAAAATCAAAAGAGAGAGAGAGGAGGGAATTCAATGGTGAAACTGAAACAGGGTTATAATAGAGTGCTTTAGAAGGAAGGAGTACTCCAATTGAGAGAGACGTTACACTTTGTGACTGTTGGGCTTAGTTACCGACATGCCTCAAGAGAGGAGAGAACCTATCAGTTTTTTCTCCAATTCATTCATAAAACTGAGGTGGTTCAAGGAGAGGATTGAAACGGACTTTTTTTTTTCTCAACTCCTTCCCATCTTTAAGATATAAGAATATATATTTTGAGTGGGTTTGTTCCCTCTGAAGGGCGTCCTCGCTTATAGTCTCTACGGAGACGTGTGATACTGTTTGTAGCTTTGATGCACGGATACTTCAAAAAGGACAACGTATCGTGTCGTATCGTATCCGATACTTCACTTTTTATGTGTAAAATATGCGTCACTGCCGTATCTATAGCGTGTCCTTACTATATCCATACCGTATCTATGCATTATAAGTTTGTAGATATGTGCTTCGGCAGTTTTTCACCCAAGCCCTACTCTTAGGGCCTGCATCAAGATGCTAAGTCACCCCAAAAATGTGAATTTTCATTTCATGATGGTTTAGTTATATGATTCATGATTTTCTTCATAGTCTCAAGCATTTGGAGTCATCACCGATGTGGTTCCCACGACCTCTTCACAAGGAATTGAGATTCTTCAACTCACAAGGGAGAGGATGCATAAATTCATTCAATTGTTTAAATATAAGAGAGAATACAACCTTTTATAGGCCACTTTGACATAACAAGACAAAAAAATTGTAAGTAGATACCACCTTGTCTGTAAATGGACCATCTTCTTCTTCTTATTATTATTTTGCTAAATGGTAACAATTAAGTTGAGAGAGAGAGAGAGAACCAAAGGGGTAATTTGGGTATTCTTTTATACAGGGCCGGTCCTGAATTTTTGAGGGCCCAGGGCAAGAGTAAAAGTTAGGCCTCTTCAGCCATCATATATGATAATATCATTGGTGGGTCCCACTGATGTGAAAAATTGGCAATGAGTTGATGATGCCGAAGTATAACTATTTGAAAAAAAAGAGAAGAAAGAAAACTCAGACCAGAATTTAAGCATCATATATGGGGAATTAAAAATCATTGGTGGGCCCCACTAACAAATGAGACGGGTGTAGGGCTGAAGGCTTGATGATCTATTTGTAAAAAAAAAAGCCCTAAATCATCCCAACACTAGACCAGATTCTCCCAGAATTTCAGCCATCAAATATAAAAAATCATTGGTGGGCCCCTCTGATGGATGCTCAAATAAGTGATGCAATAAGCACTCTCAGATGATTTAATGATGGGTCTATTGATGCCCAGGACGATGGAATCCATTGGATGAGCCCTGCCCTCACCAAATGATTGAAAAAAAAAAAAAAAAAAAGTAGAAGGGATTTTGGGGATTTTGGGCCCCCTCAAAAAATGGGCCCGGGGCAAGGGCACTTACAGCCCTTGCCCAGGGCCGGCCCTGCTTTTATACCCAACAACAACAGCAGCCATAAACCAATAGACGATATAACAAGAGGAGACAAAGAAGACTCTAAAATCCCTGTTTTTGGCCAAAGTGTCAGCCATTCCATTAGCCGAGTCACTCGCATTCCATAAAATCACTCCAAAAGAAGTCGACGACCTAATCACTCCAAAGTGTCAGCCAAAGTGTCTTGCTTGTCAGTACTAATCTCCTGTACTGCTTGTTTCTTTAACAATAGTAGCCATTAAAAAAAAAACAACTTAATTTTTCAAAAATAAAAGTGAAACATCCAATGCCACTCACTGAAAGAAAACATCCAAGCGATAGCAATAGTCAAATTACTTTAAACAATTAAGTTGTCTTGAAAATCCTTGATGAAAACCCGAATGCCTTCCAAAATGGACATCATCTCCACTTACATTTAGGTTCTTTAATACCCACATGTTTAGAAAATATGAACATGACCTTCTTCTTAGTGTTATGAAGAACAGCATCATTGTTGCCGGTCCTGGCTTGCCTCTAGACACGTGAAAAAAAAAGAAAAAAGAAAAACCAATATCGGGAGGAGACCATAATTCAAATGATACAATCCTCTCTTTAATTGGGCCACTGCCAATGCATAACCATATAGCTATCCTTAAAACTACGAGCCTCTGGAGAAAAAGACACACCCCTAAAAACTCAGTCATTCCTTTCTTTCCAATTTGACCAAACAACAGTGAAGAGTATATTCTTCGCAGTAGAAGACCACAGCCATGAAAGGGAGTTGTCCTCCACTCATCTACCAAGCTACCCAAGGATTTTGAAAAACACTACCAAACAGTCACTTCTATGATAAACTTCTCCAAAGAATGGAAGAGAGCTCACAGTGCGAGAATAAGTGATTTATTTGGTTCTATGATACCCTTCCTTTTGAGCTCGTCGACTGTTGATACTTTTTCTGCTCCCACCAGCCGACGGAGCCTCAATTTAAAAAGGGAGTCAAATCCCACCAAATTGATGTCCTTGGAGATCAGTAAGCTGCAGATGCAACTAAGACCATATAAAATGACTTGCTAGAATGCTCCCTACGTGAAAATGTCTGACTCATCCCAGTAAATTAGAATGTTAGATGGTGAACTCAATGAGGACTCAGATTCCTCAGGCTGATGAAGGAACCTCTTGAACAATGTAACAACACAACGTAAGTAACATAAGCTATATGGGCCATGACTTCAAATCGTGTTTTTTTCCTCAACAATGGTTAAAAGTGTAAGGAAATTAATTTAGGCCCATTACTTGGACCACAAGTCCTTTCCTTTCTAGAAGTGTGGTCATAATAGGAATTCTGTTTTCATAGGATACATATGCTATAATTTCTCAAAAAGGTTTCCTAACACTACAAGAAAATGTGCATTTACCGTCAAAATTACACTGGCGGCCACTTAAATGTGACGGTATAACGCTAAAAAATATACAAGCCCGAACTGCGATCTGTTTTTAACGATTCTCTCACTCAACGCTCTCCTGCTCACAGATTCTCTCCCTGCTCACAGACTCTCTCTCCCTCAAATCTCGGCGACGCCAAAACTTCATCATCGATCCCTCTCTCGCGCGCTCTCTCCCTGCTCACGCATCACATCTGCTCGAACCAGATCCTTCTCTGCAGCGCTCAGTCCCTTCTCTTCCAGAAGCAAAGAGAAGAAGACGAAACCCTAACATTTAGGGATCTTCGTTCGTAGCTGGTGAGACATCAGGTACGGAAGAGCGGTTTTACCATTTCCTTGTTTCTTCTCTCTTTCTCAATCTATCACCATTCCATTCGTTTCTGCTTAGATCTGTTGAGTTTTCGAAGGTTTTGTGGTTTGATCTTCTTCATTTTGTTTATGTATTCCGTCTAGTGATGTTTTCTTCTTCTTCTTTGTTTGTTTTGTTCCCGTTTTTCAGTTAGTTTTTCGGGATTAGATTCCGGTTTTCCTCAGTTGGTTTGTGTTTTATTGAGTTTTGGTTGCTTAATCCGAACTGAGTCTTTGATTTTTGCTTCATACATTTGCGATTGGGGGGTTTTTTTGGAAGTTTAGCTCAATTGTTTTTCTGCATTTTCTTTGTTTCTAGGGTTTTAGATCTTGTTGTTGCAGTGTAAGTGAGATTGGTCAGCGTATGTTGTGCTGATCATGATTTTAGTGAGATTAATGAATGTGATTAGGTTTTTCCTTCTCACATTTTTCTGTTTTCTTCGTTACTAGGGTTTTAGATCTAGTTGTTGTATTGTAAGTTAGATTAGCCTCTGAAATGATATTCTGATTGTTGTTTAAGTGAGATAAATACATATGGTTCCGGTTTTTCTGCGTTTTGATTCTGCATTTTCTTCCTTACTAGGGTTTTAGATATTGTTGTTGTATTGTAAGTGGGATTAGTCTCTGAAAGGATCTTGTTGTTGTATTGTAGATCATTGCCTTGTTTCACTTGTAGATGGCCTATTGACATCAACAACTAGCTCGCAGCCCCAAGTTCCCACTCAAACTCCACAGACTGCAGTCATTACCACAAGTGGGGTTTCGTCACTCCCAACACTGCCGCAATCCAGTTTTCACTGGTCACATGCTTTCCTTGCAGCAGGATTGCTTGCTGCATCAGGTGCTGGGACTGCTGTTCTATTTAAGGTATTGGGAGCTATTCCAAAATTTGTTTTGCATGTATTAAATCCACTTAGTACTTCATGTGAGTGTACTCATGTTCCCTAGATTATTATTGAATTTAATACATGCCAACTGGATAGCTGTTCCACCATGAAGGCAGAAATTGGAAAAGTACATTAGGTGACATCAAATCAAAACAATGAGGACTCTTAAAGATGATTTGTGGCAAAAAACAGGCAGTATCAGACCTCATGCTGATTCTGATTTGTGTGTGCCCAAATGCATATGATAGAGGATGACCATCCATGATATTCTAACTTCTTGTGGTTTGGCTTAACCCATTTGTTTCTGAAAAAAATTTCTAATATTTCTTGATTCATTCCATTGTTCTTATCTTCTGAAGTTTTACATGTTCCTCTGTACAGAAAGCGGTTGTCCCTAGGTTGAAATCTTGGATTCGTAAGGTTGTACTAGAGAAAGATGATTCTGAGAAGACAGATAATCCAAAACCAACCATGGCTGAAGAGGCTGCAGCTGCAGTAGCTGCTGCTGATGTCGCCAGAGCAAGTCAAGAATTGTTGAATTCAAAATCTGAAGGTTTGTCCATCAAATGAATGAACTTTTAACTTGATTGCTGCTATCAAATGCCCTTATTCATCTCCCAAAAAGAATTTATACTAATTTTACTAAGGGCATGTTTCAAAATTTGATTTTCCCAAATGGGTAATATGAATATTTTGGCAGAACTTTAAGATTATTTATTCTGCTTTGCTTTGGTGATGCAGGAAACAGAAACCATGCTACGTGGAATACTGTTTTCGTGCATTTCCACCCAAAATCATTATCAGCAGTCTTTGATATTATTATTTTTTTCTTTTTTTACAAGATAAAGTCTTTGACATCAATTCTCTGTGGAGAACTTGGAGAATATCTGACTTAATGTGATTTTTTAGTTCAGATGATGCTACTCCAAACACAGTGAAATGGATAACTGTCCATTATCTGAAAACATTCACCATGGTTTCAAATTAGGGTGAATCTCAACACAATGATTACTTGCTGTTTATGCTTTCTAGTTTTTTATGTATATTCTTTAATCTTTAAGCTACTACATCAAATAAGCTTTAATTCCCTATTCTTGTCAGAGAGGAAGCAAAGCGACAGAATCTCCATTTTTGGTGGGGTGCACCAAAGCAATGGTCTGTATCATGGAACCACAGAATCAAATTGCATGGGATTGGTTGGTGCTACAAATTGGTGAAGGGGCCCCACTCTTTCTCTAAGATATGAATCAATATATGTGTTTCTTGTTAGACCTACAAAGAAGAGATGTTTGTTTGTATAAAGTTGACCATTGACTTTGAAAGGCACACTTAACATTTTTCTTCCATCTTTGTTGTTTTCTTGGCAAAATCCCCAGTACAGTGTTACTCCATAGGTCTCTTTATTTCCAACCCATGCATCAAGTCAAGTAGACTTGACCTCTGTTTTTCTTGTGAATAAAAAAGCCATCTTCAAGGGCTCTTTGAAATGTGAACTGGCAAAAGCAGCAAGGAACATCACTTTCAATCATAACGAACACAATCCTCTTTTTTTTTTTTTTTTATCTGAGAGAATGACTATTAATCATTGCTTCTGTGATGACGTGGAAGAGGCCTCAATCAGGTTTTTTTTTATCCTCCTTTGTTAAAAAAAAAAACTCTGTACTCGAACTCGAATCTTAACCAAGTAAAGCATTTTTTCCCGTTGTTTTGTGACTTCAATTAGAAACTGGGACTATGCATATTCTAAAGTATAAACTTCATACCTCAATATTGTTGCATTTTCTCAACTATGGCAAGTTTTGGAGTTGGCATTTCTATGTTACTAAGTATCATTCTAAAGTCTCCACATGGAAATTCTCACTAGGAAAGATTAGTATGATTTGAGTCCTGCTTTTTCTTGAACTTTATCTCTTATGACACAACCAGATCATTAGATAGTTCCAAACTCGCCCTGTCAGTAATGATATGGAAAAGTAAAATCAATGTGATTGAGTCCTCTTTTCTGAACTTCATTTTTCTTATGATAAATTCAGATTATCTTAAATATTCCCAAGCTTGCCCTGTTATTACTCCTTAGCTATATCAATACTGATATTTATTGTAATTGGTAACAGCTTATTGACAATCCTCTATGATCTTCAGGGCCAAGTAACAACATTCCATGGAGAACCCCTGTTCCTGACCGAGTGGGTCCAAGGCCTTCATCTATGGTTACAAAGGTAAAGTAGGATTCATGAGTGGCTGGAAGTGCTATATGTTCCTTGATCTAAGAGCGTCCGTTAGTATCCTTGGTCCTTGAGGATGTGCAAGTAGCGCAAATGGTTCAATGATCCAGACTATTACTCTGACAGGTGCTGCTGCTTATAGACCATGTCCTAAATATCATCCCAGTGGGATAACCATTGGCCATATGCAAATAAATGGCCAAAAACCCAAATTCAACATAAAAGATGAAAATATTGGATTGCAAGCATGTCCAAATGCACGTGTAAGCACACATGCTTGCAGGTGCTCATGAAATGCGGTATAACTTCACACAAAAAGGCTGACAGACATAGAGCTCAACCAAACTAGGGTGGACAAAGGAAGAAATATAATGATTATATACCATGTGAAGAGTCATCACATGGAATCCAATTTAGATTTCCTTTTGAAGCACCTTTTTCCTTTGTGAGTTTAAATTTCTTTTGGTATCCTGATGCTAGGATTACTTCTTCTTTGTTACAAGTGGTTGAGATGCATTAGAGTTTCCTTCATCACTTGAAAGCTCCATCCAGGGTATTCTGTATGGGATTCCATAATTATGTTATTTGACTGATTGTTTTGAGGAACAAAAAGCTTCAGGGTTGCAAAAGAAACCTTGGACGTGTTGCATCTGTCTCTTGGTGTGAGATCATCTAGGGGTTGTGTGGACCTTTACATCAGGTGTCAATTTGATTTTCATTGATTGTCTACATTTTTGCCTCTACCATCTATCTTCTGCTCGTACTTGGTGATTAATAACCTCTTCTTTGTGATTGAAATCTAAACCAGGTTAGTGCAGAGCTTTATAGGTTGAATTCATGGTTAATTGGCTGCTGCTATTTTTAATCTTGTAGCCACAATCATAGGCTCACTGTATTTAGGCTGGGCTGTTTTTATCTCAGTTTCCCCAGGTTTAAAGCTTTAATTGATTAATTGATTGGAACTGACATGCACGCAATCCTGCTGCAGACTGCAGTGCAGCTGCTATTGGGCTATCCAATTGATAGAATATTAGTTTGGTGAAACTAGAATCCAAACAGCTGAGTTTTTTAAGTTGGATCCACCAACTGCACCCATTAGTGTGGAGTTCCAAGTAACCTAAGAAGGCCCTCTTTGAGTACGTGCTAAAATCAAAAGTGGGGTTGTCATATATTCGTATGCTGAATTTCATTGTCTTGACTCTGGACTGCTTGATTGAAGTGCAATCTTTATTAAACTACGAATTGGCTGCTGCTTATGTGTGGGTACTCATATAACTTCGTTTCTTTTATTGCTGGTTTGTTATTTAATTGCTGAGTTTTCTGTTAAATTGCCAAATTAGTAATCTGGTTTGTTATAATATGCTTTGATTGAAAAAAGATATTACAAATGGAAAAAGAAGATTTTATGAGCTTAGATGAGAACCCCATTTAAATGCTACTGGTGAATTTTTGATTCGTTCTTCTTTCCGGTGTGGGTTTTCAGCAGTGAGTTTGGTTCTCTTGAAAAGATTTGTGCTTGGTTGGTTGATGTTCCTGGCCTTCCTCTTTGATTTTCTGGTAAGATTTTCTCCTTTTTTTTTTTTTTTAGCTCGTGAAGAAGAATGATTCTCAGTCATTGTTCCCTCGCGATTGGGTATGTGATTTCATCATCTCTTTTACATTCGAATGCATGCAGCAATGCTGTTGGTTACAGTTGAAGAAAAATGTAGATTTTCATGTCATTGATGCTTGTTATTTGCTTGTTGCAGCATTTGATTATGATTTTAGGGATCTTTTTCTTTTGTTTTTGATTCTGATGCACTGTTGGCGTGCTTTGTTTGATTTTATTAGAAGGAAAAGAAAAAAGATGTTTTGGATTTGTTTCGATTGAGGAATTTGGTGTGGTTGTAGTAAACTTGTGTAATATATATAGATGGAAGATTTGGTTATGCAGATTTTGCTGCATAAGAATCGGGATACTTGGTTATTGTGATTCTGTACTATAGTTTGTCATTTTCAACATTCACACGGGTAGAATTTCTGCCGACGACATATGTCCCTGTTCTTTTGTATTTTTCTTTGGTGCCTCTGTTTAAATCTGACCATCTAGTTGATTCTTTCAAGTTCAATGGATAGTTTCTTATAGAATCTTTGCTTGCCATTAATATTCTCAATTAGGTACCTTGCTTCTTTCTTATAAACATCATGAACCTTCATTGTGCATCATCATTTAGGAGAGTGATCGCAGATCTTTCTAAACATGCCTTGTTTATGAGAAAGACAGTTAGAAAAACTAGGCTGTCTGAAATGTGAATTCATACCTTTAGAGTTTAGATGAGCAGATAACTTCGTCTCTTTTTTTTTCCTTCTTCGATCTCTCTTCATTTGGAAAGAGAGCACCATAAATATGGAATCTTGTGCCCACTCATCTTTCTGTATAAGTTCTTCTCTGTTTCTGTTCTATTGCCAAAGGTGTCACTATTTTGTTTGTTGTATTCCAGGCTGTGTACCATATGCCAACTACAGAGAATGATATGCCAGCAGGAAGCATCCCTTTAGCTCTACAGAGCTTGTTCTATAGTGCTTATCACTCACCTGAAGGCCAAAACCCATATGAGATTACTTCTTTTGATGAAAACATGTGAAGGGTCTGAAAGATGAAGGCTGTACTGGGAGAAAACCCAGTTTATCAGAGGATCCCTCACCCAGTTTGTCAGAGGATCCCTCAAGAAGCAGCACTTATGAGAGAGAAAACAAAGGTGTAGAGTTTCAGATAAGTGACTCAACAATAAGCACACCAGACCAAACTCTTGATTCCCATGGAGCAGGCGACACTAGCAACCCTTCTGAATTTGTAAATCATGGCAAGTGCATTTGTTTCCGTTGGTTTTCTTTCTGTAATTTCCTCTTTAAAAAAAATTATACTAAAATTATGAACTGTTTGTCATGCAGGTCTTCTTTTCTGGACTCGGTCTAGAGAGCAGTGGATTGGAAATAATAGGAAGGAGAACCGAGTGCAGCAAGTAATGGAACCTAGGCTAAGGTATGGTGTTTTCTTTTTTGAATTTGCATCACATTTTGTAACACCAAGCAGGGGTTGTTAGATCAGTCTACAAAAGCTAAAAGTCTTCATTATGTTAATGATTACTTCCTATCACTATGTGCTTGGATTTTTTTGGGTACAGTTCGAATGCAACTTATGACAGTGTACTTGAAACAAACAAACCATATCTGCAGCCAATTCCTCTCTCAGTAGGGCTTTGTTTTCCAGTACACTTTCATAGTTATGTATTGTACATGTAACGCTTGAATGAGTCAATGTGTACAGCACAAGAATGAGCATGAGTTTCAGTCAGCTCCTGCTTGAAGTTGGAAGATACCAGAGACTAGTTTTTCCATTCTGATTTTCATTTGCTGTTGTACAGGTGTTTGTCCGAGACTTTGTACCAATGCTCTGGCTTTTCTGATGAACGGATAGACCAGTTTCAAAGTGCTTCATGATCCTGTTCGTAAAACAAACACTTTGATCGCAGATTTTGGTGAAAGTGCACTTGGGAGGGTTGCTCCTGTTGATTCAGGATTTTGGTGGATTATTCTTTTAAGATGTAAATAACATTGAACTTTTATTTGTGAACAAGTTAGTAGAGAAGTATAAAATATGAGTAAAATATTTGGGTGTAAATTGAAAGGTTATTTGGGTGCATTTGGTCTTTTGTTTCTTGTTTTTTGGGTGCTTTTGTGTATTTGGTAAATATTTTTAAGCTAGATGTGGCTAATATTTGTAGCAAAAAAAAAAAAAAAAAAATACTGCTTTTACCGTCGGCCGCCTGACCGCCGGTAAAAGCAGTATTTTTAAAAAAAATGTTCTACTTTTACCGGCGGCCAGGACATACAGCGACAGGTTTTTGACTTTTACCGGCGGCCACTGACCGCCGGTAAAACTTTTAGCGGCGGTCAGTGGCCGCCGGTAAAAGTAAAATTTAGCGGCGGCCAAAAAATCGCCGTTAATATATTTACCCACTCTACCTATACCCTCGCTGAGTGACGGCCACTGTGGCCGCCGCTAAATCTTTTACCGGCGGCCAATATCACTTTTACCGGCGGCCGCCGGCCCCCGCTATAAGCAGTTTTTCTTGTAGTGTAATGAGATAGTTTCCTTAATATTCTCTACCTTGATGGACGGTTGAGATTAAATCTAAAGTAAACTTAATTGGAAATTTGGTTATCTCTTCACCTATAAATAAAGCCTTTGGTCCATCACAAAGGCTACACACAAAATCAACACATTAAGGTTTATAGGCAAGGAGAGAGAAACCAAAACCATTCACCCAGCCTCTTCTTCGACGGATCTCAACAACAGCGCCAGACAGCAGGATCGGAAAGCTCTCTGCATCAGGATGTCTGGAGGTATTCTTCAACTTATTTAAGATTAAATCTTACCTGTGATTATCATGTTGTTCACGATCTTATGGTTCATGTTAATAATGATATAACATGTGGTATCAGAGCATGGTTTTAGAACACATGATCGTCCATTAATTAAGTTTTGATTCATTATTATTATTATGATGCATAAAACTCCTGCGTAAGTAAAAAAAAAAAAAAAAAAAAAATCCGAGTAACTATTGGATGAGTGTCAAATTTAATATTGTGGTAATTCACGTGTGTAGTGATTAATACATGAGGCTGGGTTGATTATAGTGGGTCCCAAGTGATGAAAAAGGGGGTCCGCACCATGTCTCCCTCCAGAGACATCCTTAGGCAACCTAACCCTATGTATGCATCATTAGAAGAAACAAAAACAATTTTACCATGTTTTTTACATCTGTGCCAAACTTAATAATATCTACTATTTTGCTGGACTTGAGAATGGAAGTTGTGTATCAATGAACAAAGTAAGAAAAGGAATATAATGATATGAAGTTGGCATAAATCCAAGCACCAGACGTGTGGCTCATATGATTTCAACGTGGACCGTCCAAAGTGAAGGCCACAATGCATGAAAAGCCACGCTAATAATGATACTTACTAATAAAGCATGTAATGACCATTGGATATATGTTTTCTATTGGAGGGTCCAACATCGAATTGAGTCTGCTGTTAACTTTCATTTACTGTCTGCAAATGGGAGATCATGCGTCGGACTGCCCTCCGGGACTCGGCTTCCTTATCAGTACTTTTCATATATTGAATGATCTATCATGAATGCATATAACATATAATGTTTATGTTCATATTAAGTTAATTTTGATCACCAAAGTTGTATGCTTATGGTTAGGTCTCACCACAGTGACCCTAACAATTAAATACTGATATTTGGCCCTAATAATACCATCATGATGTTTACATTACATATTGTTCAAGCACATGAAACATTTAGTCGCCCACAGGTGGATTATATTCATACGTTTGAACAATAATTAAGGAGTATTTGTTCATAATTAAGAATAACATCACTCATTAGCACCACCTTGAATATTACGACCTTAGATGGTATAATGTGTAGAAATTATGGTGACTACCCACAGGAGCACCTAAATTTTATGTCGTATATATTCATACCTTATGCATGTGTTGTCTTCTTTTAATTGAAGCCTTATTGTTGTTTTTCTATTACAGTTGTTGTACCCATTAATCTGAATTCGCATGCTACCTCTGTCACTAAGCTCAATGGAACCAACTTTTCAGAATGGAAAGAGCAAGTTGAGTTCACATTGGGGGTACTCGAACTGGATATGGCTCTTCTTACAGATAAGCCAGCTTCACTCACTGAAAAAAGTACCCCTGAAGAAAAGGCCCTCTTTAATTCTTGGGAGAGGTCTGACAGACTAAGCACCATGTTTATGCGAATGACTATTGCCACCAACATCAAAACATCACTTCCCACACCTGAGAATGCTAAGGACTATATGAAGGCCATTGAAGATAGGTTTAAGACTGCAGACAAATCCCTTGCTGGGAAACTAATGGCAGATCTTACAACCGTGAAGTTTGATGACACTCGCTCAATGCATGAGCATGTCATTGAGATGACCAACCTTGCTGCTAAACTTAAGAATTTGGGATTATCAGTGGATGAGGCCTTTCTTGTCCAATTTATCCTAAATAGTTTACCTCCTCAGTACGGGCCTTTCCAAATTCACTACAACACTATTACGGACAAGTGGACAGTGAATGAATTGGCTAACAAATTGGTTCAAGAGGAGGCCAGGCTGAATCAACAAGGTATTAAAGTAGCTCATCTTGTTCAAGGAGCTGGACATAAAGCTGGGAAAAAGAATAATTCAGGCCAGAAAAAGGGCACCACCCAGACCTAATGAGGCTAGTCAAAACCCCAAGAAGAAAAACAAGGAAAACGTATGCAGATTTTGCAAGAAACCTGGACATTTTCAGGCAGACTGCATTAAACGTAAAGAATGGTTCGAAAAGAAAGGTAACCCTATGGGTTTCGTAAGTTATTTCGAATCAAATCTTACTTATGTTTCTTCTGGTACTTGGTGGATTGACACTAGTGCTAATGTTCATGTTTCCAATTCAATGCAGGGATTCCTTACGATCCAAACCATAAACCCAAGTGAGAACTATCTTTTTATGGGGAACAAAGACAAAGCTCCAGTTGAAGCTATTGGCACTTTTCGTCTTGTTTTAGATAGCGGTTATCAGTTAGACTTATGTCAAACACTTTATGTTCCGTCTATTTCTCGTAATTTGGTTTCTGTAAGCGCACTTGATAAAGTTGGTTATTCGTTTGAAGTAGGAAATGGTAATTTCAGTTTATTTAAAAATTCTAGTCGTATTGGTTCTGGAATATTGATTGACGGGCTATACAAGTTACATCTTAATAGTTCATTTACTGAAACCCACCTTACCCTGCATTCTAAGGAAACAAAACGAAAGTCATCTAAAAACAACTCTTATTTCTTGTGGCATAAAAGACTGGGGCACATATCCAGTGAAAGAATCAAACGATTAGTAAAAGATGGTGTCCTTCCGGATATAGATTTTACTAATATTACAGTGTGTGTGGATTGTATTAAAGGCAAAACAACAAAACACGCAAAGAAAGGAGCCACAAGAAGTACTCAGCTTCTTGAAATAATTCATACAGACATTTGCGGACCCTTTGATGTTCCAACCTTTGGGGGAGAAAAGTACTTCATTACCTTTATTGATGATTACTCACGTTATTGTTACCTATACTTGTTGCATGACAAATCTCAATCTGTGGATGCTGTACAAGTATTCATTACTGAAGTCGAAAGGCAACTAGATAGAAAAAGTGAAAATCATAAAGTCAGATAGAGGTGGTGAGTTTTATGGTAGGTATGATGAAACGGGACAGCATCCTGGACCTTTTGCAAAACTCCTCCAAAAGCTTGGAATTGTTGCCCAATACATAACGCCTGGTTCTCCATGGCAGAATGGTGTAGCTGAAAGGCGAAATCGTACATACATGGAAATGGTTAGATCCATGATGAGTCATGCCGACTTACCTATATCCTTGTGGATGGATGCTCTACGTACAACTGTTTATATCTTGAATAGGGTTCCCAGTAAGGCAGTTCCAAAGACACCTTTTGAATTGTGGAAAGGATGGAAACCTAGTTTAAGACATCTCCAAATTTGGGGTTGCCCAGCTGAGGCTAGAGTCTACAATCCACATGAAAAGAAATTGGACCTTAAAACTATCAGTGGTTACTTTATAGGTTACCCAGAAAAGTCCAAAGGATTTAGGTTCTACTGTCCTAACCATAGTACGAGAATTGTTGAAACCGGTAATGCTAGATTCTTTGAAAATGGTGAAATCAGTGGGAGTAATAAACCTAAAGATGTGATCATACAGGAAATCAGGGTACCTATCCCTTTACCCTCTATTCCGAAAGATGTTGGAAATCCTCCCGTTGTTGAACCATTTAACAATGAGGAAAATCCAATAAATGATCAACAACTCCATAATGAGATTGTCGCCAATGAACATATGGATGAAGCACCAGAGGGACCAGCATTAAGAAGGTCTCAAAGACAAAAGAGATCAGCTATTTCCGATGATTACATGCTTTACCAAGTAGAATCTGAAGAAGGGACAATTAAAGATCCGGTTTCTTATTCGCAAGCCATTAAAGATGTTAATTCTAGTAAATGGATTGATGCAATGAAGGATGAATTGAAATCTATGGATGAAAATCAAGTATGGGAAGTTGTTCAATTGCCTCCAGGACACAAACCAGTTGGCTGTAAATGGGTCTTCAAGACCAAACGCGACTGCAAAAGCAATATTGAACGACATAAAGCCAGACTTGTTGCAAAAGGTTTTAATAAAAAAGAAGGCATTGATTATACTGAGACTTTTTCCCCTGTGTCCAGGAAGGATTCTCTTAGAATTATCATGGCATTAGTAGCTCACTATGACCTCGAGTTACATCAAATGGATGTGAAAACTGCCTTTCTTAATGGAGACTTGGAAGAAGAAGTCTACATGCGTCAACCTGAAGGCTTCATAATTGAAGGTCAGGAAGACATGGTCTGCAAACTTAAGAAATCAATATATGGACTGAAGCAAGCTTCGAGGCAATGGTACCTAAAGTTTCATGAAATCATTATTGCTTTCGATTTCAAAGAAAACATAGTTGACCCTTGCATATACCTCAAGATCAGTGGGAGCAAGTTCATATTTTTGGTTATGTATGTTGATGACATATTACTGGCTAGTAGCGACCTTGGTTTGTTATATGAAACAAAAGATTATCTCTTTAAGAACTTTGAAATGAAAGATATGGGTGAGGCTTCCTATGTGATAGGAATAGAAATATTCCGTGACAGGTCACTTGGTATTTTGGGATTGTCTCAGCAAGCATATATTGACAAAGTTCTAGAGAGATTTGGCATGATGACATGTTCCTCTAGTCCTGTTCCACTGCATAAAGGAGACAAGCTTGATCTTACGCAGTGTCCACAGAACGAATTGGAACGTAAAGAAATGGAAAAATATCCTTATGCTTCTCTTGTAGGAAGTTTGATGTATGCACAGGTCTGTACAAGACCTGACATTAGTCATGCTGTTGGCATGCTGGGTAGATTTCAAAGTAACCCAGGAATCGCTCATTGGAAAGCTGCAAAGAAAGTACTAAGATACCTCAAGGGAACAAGGAATTATATGCTCACATACAGAAAATCAAGTCACCTACAGGTGACTGGTTATTCGGATTCAGATTTTGCTGGATGTCCTGACACCAGACTTTGCACTCTTGGCTATGTGTATCTCTTATGTGGAGGAGCAATATCATGGAAAAGCCAGAAATCCGAGTTGCTTTACACATCCACCATGATGGCTGAATATGTGGCATGTTATGAGGCTGCAATTCAAGGAACATGGTTGCGTAATTTTATCACTCAGTTTGGAGCCTTGAGTTTCATCTCTAAGCCATTAACTATATACTGTGACAATGACGCTGCAACCTTTTTCTCCAAGCATGACAGGATATCTAAGGGATCCAAACACATGGACCTTAAATACCTATCACTGAAGCAAGATGTTAGATTACAAAAATTTGTCATTGAGTCTATACGTACAGATTTCATGGTCGCAGACATATTCACGAAAGGACTACCTCCAAAGACTTTTCAGGGACATACTGAAAGCATGGGTCTTCAAGATAGTTCTTAATTATCATTTTCTGCCATTATATTTCTGTACTTGTATGTGACATTTATTGAGCTCTTAATGCAATTCTACATCTACTATTTCTGTTTTTCCATTGTGTACATAATTATGTTTGGATAAATGATAAACGGAAACAGTCTTTAAATAAAGACATTATGAGACCATTATGTAAATCTCATCTTATGGTCTAGTTATGACGGTTGTAAATGACGTAATACATGGAAGTAAACATGTTGCAAAATAATATGTGCACGCCATGACTCTCATTAACAACCGAATTAGCCAAGACACTTATGCTAACCGACTAAAGGAGTGTTTAGCATATAATGTGCGCCTTATGATTCCTAAAAATGAAAACATTAATGGATCTTCCTATTGACCAAGTGGGAGACTGTAAGGAAATTAATTTAGGCCCATTACTTGGACCACAAGTCCTTTCCTTTCTAGAAGTGTGGTCATAATAGGAATTCTGTTTTCATAGTATACATATGCTATAATTTCTCAAAAAGGTTTCCTAATGAGATAGTTTCCTTAATATTCTCTACCTTGATGGACGGTTGAGATTAAATCTAAAGTAAACTTAATTGGAAATTTGGTCCTCTTTTCACCTATAAATAAAGCCTTTGGTCCATCACAAAGGCTACACACAAAATCAACACATTAAGGTTTATAGGCAAGGAGAGAGAAACCAAAATCATTCACCCAGCCTCTTCTTTGACGGATCTCAACAACAGCGCCAGACAGCAGGATCGGAAAGCTCTCTACATCAGGATGTCTGGAGGTATTCTTCAACTTATTTAAGATTAAATCTTACCTGTGATTATCATGTTGTTCACGATCTTAGGGTTCATGTTAATAATGATATAACAAAAAGAATTCAGAAAATTGAATGTGATTTCTTGTAGAATTACTCAAAAGATAATTGGAGATGTCGCTTGGTAGGTTGAAAACAATTTGCAAGCTTGTTAGAGAAGGGGGTTTCCAGAGTTGGGGCGATAAAAAAGAAAAAGAAAAAAAAAAAAAAAACCTAACTCATCTTTGCTAGGGAAGTGGGTATGGAGGGTTGGAAATGCACATGATGGATTATGGATGTTTGTTAACCTCAAGGTATGTCCTTGGAAATAATGATTAGGCAGCATCGGAGCATCGGTGGGCTTATCTTTTACGTCAGGGTTCTAGAAACTTGTGTTCGCAGTTTGACTTTCTACCCAGGTATTTGATACTCAGCTCATGTAGGGTCCTGAATTAGGTTTTGGGACGAGTTGACGTTTGAAAATAGACCATTTGCGTGGTGGCTGTGTTTTGGGCCTGGGCGTGGGCCTGTCCCAGTTGCATCTCAATATAGTTCTTTTATACTGTAAAGCTTTTGATCAATACAAGTTATCATTTAAAAAAAAAAAAAGAAATAATTAGCCATTTGCATAGGTTTTTCCTACTCCCCATGTTCTTGCATCCAATACAACGGCCCTGGTCTCTGATTACTTGGATAAGACTCGACTGTTTGAGGCCTAATGTTTCATAGAAATTATAACTAATGCGGAGATTGATTCCTTGGAGGCTATTCTAAAACTTTTCCAGTCATTTATATCCCAGAATATGGAGAGGACTACCAAAGTTGGGCGATTGGTAGAAGTAGAAATTTTCTGTAAAGCCTTTATATGATATAGCAGTTATGAGGGTTGAGGGATATGAAGTCTTTGCATTCTTGTGGAAGATAAGTATTCCTTAAAGTTTCCATCCTTTTTATTGGTCAACTCTGTTGAGCAAAATCTTAACAATTGATCAGCTAAGATGATTAATCCACTCTAAAATCACATTGTGAACATTTCTATCAAGTGGGTCCACCTTCTGATCCATCCAAACCGTTTACAACTTTACATACACAGGACCATACACAGGACCCCCTCGATAGTCAGTGGAACATGGGGTTCACATCCATTGAATGGATGGACTGTTGGATTGAGGGTCAATTTTTTCCTTTAATATAAAGTTGTTAAAATTTTGGGCCATAGATCAAGGAATTAGAGGTATAATATTGACCCCAGTTTTTGATATCTGGATCCTTCATGAGTGGAACTTTCCATCCCCCCATGTCCAATGATCTATGGAGCCACCGTGCACACCAGATGCATAGGAATATTACACTATATGTGAGGGAGTTATAAGGTGTGCTTGTTTGTTAGGTTTTAGAAGCAATCCCTAGTTACCGTCAGCAGGGCTCTCCTAAAGAAGCTTTTTTGGGTAAAAGTTTACCATTTATAAAGTATGTGGCAATTAACTCAAGTACTCAAATTGTCTAATCTATTGTTTTGTTGTTCATTGCATTTTGAAAATGTGACTTTTCTATAGTCGTGTTTTTTAAACATTTGCTCACGGTTGTGGAATTTTTGGTGCAGGACTGGTAGTTTGTCTCCTTTGGAATGTCATCTCAGTTACTGCAGCCAGGATTAGAGGGGAAGGTCAGCTTTGGAAGTTTGGTTGCATCTTGATGTCTTCTCTATGGATGGACATCTGGTTCCTTGCTGAATCAGTCAATATCATATTACTTGTGGGTTTTCATGTTGTGTGACCTTAATTCAGCATGTCGTATTTTACAGGTGTCAAAATCTGGTTCCTTGCTATTATCTACTTTATAGCTGGGGTACCTGGGGGCTTATGTGTTGTGGTATCGCCCTCTTTACCGTGCTATGAGGTATGCTGTTCTTTTCTCCATCATCATCATCATCAGCCGCCTTTTTCATTTTCCAAAGTTTCCTAGAATCTTTTTTCTTTCCGACACCAAGTCATTTGTCTCCGTCTCTTCCTTGTCTCTTCTATATGATCTTTTTTTTTTTATTCAAAAATGAGTTATTTATATAAGAGAAATGATCAATGGGAATAATTTTGACAGGGCCTGGGATCCAACGGTCCTCATGGGGGATTTGGCCCGAATCCGGTCCTCCAGTCGATCCATACCGACTTTCCCTTAAGATATTGCGTTTGTGTATTTGCAGATATCATTTATCTCAATCTGTTTTATAAACAAAGGAAAGCATTCTGTTTGAGTCACAGACACTACATTGAAGGGATAGCACATATCATTTATCTCGATTTATTTTATAAACAAAAGATAACATTCTGTTGAGCTATAGACACAAAAGTTTAAGGGATTTGATCCCTGATCCAGGAAATCATATATAACAAAGATGTTTCGGCCAGCTTTAAAACATTGGAGGTTGAAATGACAAGTAGAACGGATTTTTAAGATGTTGATAGCATGCATGATTCACCTTTGTCTTGTCAAAATTCTTCTTTCTCAATGCTTCGAAGCTTGAAATTCAACATGAACTTTGATGTCTCCATTAGATCTTTTGAAAGTCAAGTCAAGTTACTTCATTTTTTTGTTTTTCCTTTTTTTTTAAAGGTGGAAAGCTTGTAGTATTATCTGATATGATCAAGTTTTTTGGGTACTCGACTCTAGTCTTCAACCTTGTGCTTGTGACAATGAAACAACTTTCTGAGTTATGGGCATTTGTCTAGTTTTTTTGAGCATTTTGTTGAGTTCTTTTTTCTAATATTGAAATGAGAATAGAAAGGATTTTTAAGATGTTGGTAGCATGGATGATTCACCTTTGTCTTGTCAGTATTCTTCTTTCTCAATATTAAAAAAAAATAAGTATTCTTCTTTCTCAATGCTTCAAAGCTTGACATTCAACATGGACTTTGATGTCTCCATTAGATCTTTTGAAACTTAAGTCAAGCTACTTCATATGTTTTTTCAAGGTGGAAAGCTTGTAGTATCACTACTAGAAAAAAGGTTTTTTATATCGGTTGCAAAAACTTCCCTATATCGGTTTTTCATATAATCGATATAATATCTTCAGTCAAGGTTTTTTATATCGGTTAATATTTTTTTATATCGGTCAATTTTTTTTAATATCGGTTACACAGGAACCGACATAATAATCTCTATATGTAATATCAGTTAGAAAAATATGTGATATTAATTTCAATATTTTATATCGGTTATTATAAAACCGATATTATATACACATATTTTATATCGGTTGTATACATATATTTTATATCGGTTATTATAAAACCGATATTATATATACATATTTTATATCGGTTGTATACACATATTTTATATTGGTTATTATGGAACCGATATTATATATACATATTTTATATCGGTTATTATGAAACCGATATTATATACCCAATGATTTTACATCGGTCTTCATATCCCTTAATCCCTCCCTTTTAAGCACGTCCTGCGGCTAACCGCCAGTGCACCTGCTGCTAACCGCCTGTTATATATCATATGTTATATCGGTTATTATGAAACCGATATTATATACACATATTTTATATCAATTATGTAAGACCCCGACCCGAGTGAACCCGATTAGTACTAATTAAGTTGCGTGTTAGTGCTAAGCTTGATTAGTGTTTTTGGTTAAGTTGGGTTTGGAATAGTTTTGATTCTAGTTTTGGGCTTTTGAGTGCTTTGGTAGCTTGTGGGGCCCTTTGGGGGTTCCCTTTTATGCTTTGCTTTTGCTTGGTAGATTTTCCCGATTTGTTTCGTATTGTGTTTTTGGCCCGTTGCATTCATCTTGTATATTCTTACAACTTTCATGTTGATCCCGTGTTCTTTCGAGGCCCCGAAACCCGATTTTCATAGCCGGAGGGCAAAACAGTCATTGAACACCAAATCTGTACCCAAAACTTGATATTCTCGAAACCCGCGAAACATACACTTTTTGGAAAGTAGATATTTCGACGAACATTTCTTCCTTCTTCGTCGAATTCATCCGAGGACCCGAGAGAGATGATTTCAGCCATATGAGTCATTAAGTTGTGGGACCCAATCTCCCCTTTGTTAACAAAGAGGAACTCACCCTCCATTGCATTTCATTCTCCATGTTCCAACACATTTGAGTCTAGGGCTCTTCTAGCAAGTTTCTCTTCTTCTTCTTGCTTCTTCATCTCTAATCCTCACCAATCTTGCACCAAACTCAAAATGGGACTCATCATCTTCTTCCTCTCCTTGCAAGCTTCACCTTGATACTATTTTTGGAGAAATCTCCCCATATTGAGACCTTCCTTGAACTAGTTCTTCTCATTTGAAGGTCATCCAAGTAAGTGATCCCTCTCATCTTCTAGATTTATAATCTTCTAGCCTTAGGGAAGCTACATTTGTATTATTGAAAGCTCTTTCATTTTCATTCTTTGTGTAACCCATTTTAGGGTTGTTTTTGGGGATTTTTGATTGTAGCTTGGAAGTGAGCTTAAGAAGTGAGTAGAGACTTGATTATTGCTAGCTTGGACTTGAGGCAAGTGAATGTTTGGAGGTTTTTAAGTTTCAAATGATTTGGTGAAGCATTTATGGATTCTATGTTTTCATTGATTGCTTTTATTGATTTTCCATGGTTGCAATAAATGATCTTTATACCTCTTGATAGCCTCATTTAATGTCTTGGAAGCATGTAATTAAGTCATCTTGTTCATAGTTTTCTTTGGTTGATCATGTGTTGGAAGGAAAGGAAAAAGGGAGAAAAAAATCAAGTTCCCGGAACTGCTGCACGCCCAGGTCCGATCGATCGGACGTGCAGACCGATCGATCGGACTGTCATTAACTGTAAGGGTTTTTGGGCCAATCGATCGGGCCCTGTGTAGAAATTTCGGCCGATCGATCGGACCCAGTTCAGAAAATTTTGGCTTGGATTTTGAGATTTTTATTTTTTTCTTGGTTTTAGGTGGGACCTTGGCTACCCTTTTTGGACTAATTGGACTATGGGTGAGATGTCTTGAGCCGACACTTCTCACGGTTGGTTTGGTGACGTCGAAGTTCAATCCATTTCAATCTTGAACGGGACGGAATGACGAGATAACTTCTTTATATCCAAATATAAGTCTTTTTGCCTTGGTAATCGCGAATTCTATTCCTTTCGATGACTGAATAGGTTGGTCGATGTCTCCGAATTAACATCATACTTAGGACGGACCGTTTATAGTATTGATTTTCTATCATAACATCTAGTTATAACCATAAGCTCATTTTAAGTTTTGAAAATCGTAAAAGTGCATAAGGAGCCCGGAATGTGTTCAAACTCATGGAGTACCAATTCATATCTATGATCGACATACGGGACCCCTATTCACTCAAATAGATCTTAAAATCATCATCTTTCCCGAATTGGTATAGTTCATCATATTTCTCTATTTCCAAGCTTTACTTTACATGAATTGTTTTCCCGAGAGCATGATAGTAGCATTGACTTGTCCAGATATGTATTGCCCGACATGAAATGGCAGTGTGCCCTTGAGCACCCCCGTTTTACCCGTTTACTTACTGTACTTGATTTACTTGTATATGTCTCGATTGGTTTTATCCTATGAGTCGGCATCACTAAGCTTGGATACCTTGTCAGTCTGATCCACTGACTTGGATATCCCTCTCCTGTCCCGCCAGCTGCAGTTTGGATCCCGATGCCCGGTTTATTACCGTGGTCCCGTCCCGATACCCGGTTCGCTACCGTGGTCCCGTTCCCGTATAATTATATTGTATATATGTATACGTTGTTTCTCCTCACCTTGTGTGACTGAGATCAACGTCCCGTGATACTGTTGTCACTTTAGTGACAGAGGACTTAGCTTTATGTGATTGCCACCTTGTTATTCCCGATTCCTTGGTTACCTCTTATGTTTTCATCTTGTTTACTTGTTTTTTAGCAAATGATTTATCTGCTTTATGAGAGTTCTTGCTTAAACAGATTTATATGCTTTTCAAGAGATTTCTTACATTATATGTTGTTGTATCCTTGCTTTCTCTTGCCAGACCGTCGTGTCTGATCCTTTACTTTGGTACTCAGGTCCCGTTGCCGGCTTCCTTGAGGAGGAGCCAGAGGAGGCGGTAGGTGAGCCGCAACCTCTAGTCGAGTGGCGCGCTGACGATGTCATGTAGACATCGGATTGCTAAGAGAAGCGTAACATTTTGGGAGCTATGCTTTAACCATTCTTTTGGGTTATTCTTTTGTTATATTGGCCTTTGTTGGCCTCTATTTTTGGGGATGTAACTAAATGATAACTTGTCTAACTTTAACAACTTTTGGGAAACATTGCTATATATCATTGCTCATTCTGATACAGTCTTTTATACTCATGTTATTGTTATGGTCTTCATGACTAAGGATAGTTGGACTATTTGATTTGCTACACGCTTCCGCACTTAAGAGAAATGTTCATTGATAGTTGTGATATCCTCACCGCGGACACCTGTGGGAAATTAAAATAAAAATGTATATGTTGTTGGTTCATGACACAATTAGTGTCCCGATCCCGGATTAGTCCTGCGGGCCCGGTCCGGGGTCGCGACAAATTATTATGAAACCGATATTATATACACAATGATTTTACATCGGTTTCAAAATCCCTTAATATGCTGCTCCCCGCGTGGGCTCACTCCTTTCCCTCCCTTTCTCTTTTCCTTCCCTCCCTTCTCTTTCTTTCTTCATCATTCCTTCTTTCCCTCCTTTTTTTTCCTTCCCAGCCCAACAAAAAAGGGCATATATCGTGCCCTAGGTGACTTAACGAAACAAAAAAAAAGAAAAAAGAAGAGGAATCGCTGGAAGCCGGGAGTCACTGGAAGCAGAAGAAGAAGAAGAAGACGACGACGAAGAGGAAGAAGCTGCTCTTCCGGCGCTGCGCCGGTGCCAGGTGCATCACGTTCTTTCCTTTCTTTTTGTTTCGTTTCTTTCTTTCCCTTTTCTTCTGCTGCTACTGTTTTCTGTTCTCTCTCTCTCTCTGTTTTTTTTTTCTGTTTTCTCACGATCTCTGCTGCTGTTCTGTATTTTTTTTCCCTGCTGTGTTTCTGCTGTTTTTTTCCCTGCTGCGTTTCTTCACACTGTTGTTTTTTCCCTGCTGCGTTTCTTCGTGCTGCTGTGTTTTTTTTTCCCTGTTGTGCTGCTGTTTTCTTTCTATTGCTGCTGTTCTTTTTGTTTTTTTTCCTCTGCTGCTACATTTTTTCTTTTCTGATGTTTCTTGTGCTGCTGCTGTTTCTCTTTTTTTTTTTTTTTATGTTCTGCTGCTACATTCTTTTTCTTTTTTTTTTTTTTTGGTGATCTCTTTGTCTGGTCTTGACAAAAAAAAAAAAGAAAGAAGAATGAGAACTCAGACCAGAATTTAAGCATCATATATGGGGAATAAAAAATCATTGGTGGGCCACACTAATAGATGAGAAGAACGGGTGAAGGGCTGAAGGCTTGATGATCTGTTTGTAAAAAAAAAAAAAGCCTCAAATCATCCTAACACTAGACCAGATTCTCCCAGAATTTCAGCCATCAAATATAAAATATCATTGGTGGGCCCCACTGATGGATGCTCAAATCAGTGATGCAATAAGCACTCTCAGATGATTTGATGATGGGTCTATTGATGCCTAGGACAATGGAATCCATTGGATGAGTCATGCCCCCACCAAATGATTGAAAATAAAATAAAAGGTAGAAGCCAGAAGGAGAGGAATTTTGGACCCCTCTGAAAAATAGGCCCTGGGGAAGGGCACTTACAGCCCCTATTCAGGGCCGGGCCGGGCCTCCTAGTTCCACAAGGTATTTCTTTGATTGAAGCTGCAAGTTTTCCAGAGGTGGCTTGTACAGTCTGGTCGACTGTCTTTATGATGAGCCGACTGTCTGCCGGGGAAACTTTCCTAGTAAATCCTTTTTGTTATAATTCATTTTCGCAAGATTCACTATTCGTCCTTCACCCCTTAGTACTTCGCAAAAGTCAAGGTGGTTATGACTGTTATTGTGACTGCTTAAGAAAATCTCAGTTCTTCTTTCTCTAATTATGGAGATTCATTTTTTTTTTCCATGGCACTAACAAAAAGGATGTTGTGTGCCGTCTTTTTTTTTTCCATAATTTTACATTGCATATAAAAAAAGAGAATCTTTTGGATGTATTGAATATTGGAAAAACTAACATTCTTTGCTATCGTTTAAAGTTGTATTATTTCAAAAATTTAGTTCATGATAAAAACATGATTGAAGAATTTTAAATCTCAAAATTTATGCCTAAAATGGTTGAAAGGGCAAATTTGTCATAAAAATAAAATCGTGTGGATATAGGGACTTTTGGCTGCAAATAGTTTAACTGCTTGGACTAGAGACCTTTCGCTAATTATCTCTTTAAAGAAAACCTCATTGCCGGCCTTGCTTCCAAAAACTACTTGGACATATATAATAAATGAAATTTGTGCACAAATATTATCAAGGGTAACCATTGCCCCAGTAAGCCTCTTTGGGAGGCCAAATTTAATCCGGGTAATTCTTGGTTTTGAAGAGCCTTTGTAAATGCGGTTAACTTTATCAATAATAATGTAGGGTGGGCCATTGGGAATGGAAGAGAATCTAGACGCTTTGGCTTATACCTTCAAGTCGCCTTAACTGTGCCTTGATATATATTTATCTGTAATGAGGGACTAATCAACATCCACCATTAATTTGGTGGGCCAAAGACCCAATAATAACGTCGCCAGAATTGACTCGATCAATGGCACTAGGTCAAGTACCTTTGGCCTATACCTTCAAGTTGCCATTTCTGAGTCAAGTACCTTTAGCCTATACCTTCAAGTCGCTTTAACTGTGCCTTGATATATATTTATCTGTAATGAGGGACTAATCAACATCCATCATTAATTTGGTGGGCCAAAGACCCAATAATAACGTCGCCAGAATTGACTCGATCAATGGCACTGGGTCAAGTACCTTTGGCCTATACCTTCAAGTTGGCATTTCTGAGTCAAGTACCTTTGGCCTATACTATACCTTCAAGTCGCTTTAACTGTGCCTTGATATATATATTTATCTGTAATGAGGGACTAATCAACATCCACCATTAATTTGGTGGGCCAAAGACCCAATAATAACGTCGCCAGAATTGACTCGATCAATGGCACTGGGTCAAGTACCTTTGGCCTATACCTTTAAGTCGCTTTAACTGTGCCTTGATATATATATTTATCTGTAATGAGGGACTAATCAACATCCACCATTAATTTGGTGGGCCAAAGACCCAATAATAACGTCGCCAGAATTGACTCGATCAATGGCACTGGGTCAAGCCTTTTGGAATAGAATCTAGAAGCTGTGGCTCGTACCTTCAAGTTGCATAAACTTGGCCTTGATATCTGTCAGTCAGCATCCAATTTGCCCTTTCAACCATTTTAGACCTAATTTTTTTTTTTGGGCTGCAATGGAGACTCGAACTCAGTCTCTCATGCACCCTCACGCACACACCCTTTTCCCTAATAAGTTAGGAGTCGTTTGTTTCTTGTGAAAGTGATTCACATGTGTAAATGACCCACATATGAGTCATTTGCATATGTAAATGACTCACATGTGGATCAGATTCCACCGTTTGTTACTAACATAACATTTCACATGTGAATCTATGAATAAGTTGTAGATTGTTTGATGATATCTCAACATCCAAGCATCATCAATGGTTGAAAATTTGATACATGACCGTGTTTGAACTTCTGAAGAATATGAACGGTCCTGATTTTACAGGTGGGGCCCAGAACATTAAAAAAATAATAAAAGGCGGACTGGGTATGTTAGTAACAATAGGTTGTATATTGTTTGATGATATCTCAACCTCCATACATCATCAACGGTTGAAAATTGGACACATGGCCGTGGTTGAGCTTCTGAAGAATATGAACGGTCCTGATTTTACAAGTGGGTCCTAGAAAAATAAAAAAATCATAAAAGGCGGACTGCTATATGTTAGTAACAGTAGATTAATCGAACGGCTGTGATTATGTTGATCATATCTCAACCTCCAAGCATCATCAACGGTTGAAAATTGGACACATGGCCGTGTTTGAGCTTCTTAAGAGAATGAACGGTTCGGATGTTACAAGTGGGGCCCAAAAAAATTAAAAAAAAATAAAAGGCGGACTGCTCAGTGAGGCACTGTAGCAGTCCGCCTAGTAACAGTAACATGTGTAAGTTTTTCACACCTCTTGAGGTGTGAAAATGCAATGCATAAAAAGGGCCATCTTTCACACCATTTACACAACTATTTTACACATGTGAATCAAAATCACACCAAACAAACATGATTTTTGTGTATCCATTACCCATGTGATTCAATTACATATGTAAATGGAAAAAACAAACGTCCCTTTACTCTTTGATTGCGTCAGCAGCAAAACATGAAAGGCTGTATAAATTAAGATGCGTGATTCAGGCTGCATGAAAGCATGTTCAGAAATGATCCCTTTAATGGCAATAGAACCAAAGGAAGATGGTAAGGAGCACACAACCATCATCATAGTAATTTAAATCCTAAGAAAATCAAGGCACATCTGCATTGCTACTTTATATCCTTCACCCTTCACTTGATATCATTTATAATTACACCTCAACTTTTTAATAACCTTTGGACGGAGCTCATTTGACCGCAAATTTCTATGCATTCAACTCCTATGTAATCTAATGCAAAAAAATAGGAGGTCAATAATTTTTTAAAATTTTTTTTTCCTGAGTTGGCCCAGTGGCTAGGAGATTAAACTGGAAACTACCCTGCCAGGGATCGATCTCTTGCAGGAAGAATGGGAGCTCCCGGGATTTTCTTTCTTATCCGCACTGGATGCAAATGGGATGATCTATCGCCTTTAAATTAACCTTAGAAATATAAATGATCGAATAGCAAAGAAATTAAAATTGCATGTTTTACACATAATCAATCTACTATTGATTTCGAGTCATCTTTGAGTGCATTTATATTCATTTTGAGCCATTTGGATTTTTGATAAGAAAGCGCCCTCTAGGGATATATAGGGCCTCATTTGATTATGATGGAATCAGATTTAGCCTCGCCTTTCGCATGATCACGTGAAAAAATGGGGGAAGAAAATGTGATCCAACCCTAGACAGCAAAAATGCAGTTGATCATTACATGTTGAAGTGGCCCAATCTATAGGGATTGAATCTTGGCCTTGTGCAAGATTTTGGCCTCATTTGAGGGTGGGACTAGTAGAATTCCGTGTCTTATCACTGCCCAATCTTGTTCAATCAGTTAGGAAATTTCTACTCCAAACAAAAGTTGTTCTCGTGATGAGATTGATTAATGTCTAAAATGTTTTAACTGAAAGAAGAACTGAGAAAAATAACATGTTTTAAATGTGATTAATCTGATGATGACCCATTCTTCTAGCTGTATTTCTGCAAAATTGTGGTTGAAGGTATTTTTGGAAGAAAATGGTAAGTTTGATAACATAATCATTTTAACAAGATTTTGTCTAGCATTTTGTGCATTAAGAAAAAAGACTCAAAACTACTACTAGCAGTAGTAGAAATTTGGATCTGTGAACCAGGCTCCCTTGCCCCTGGATCTGTCGGTTTATGTAAGGATAAACATTTTTGCCTATGTCTTAATAAATGGTTGGTACCCGCTTTTGATTCGGCACTATAAATATTACCATAAATTTTGTATTTTTCCTTTTGGACATTCTTTCCTTCTTCAACAAATTCAAACATATTATATATATATATATATATATCCCAAACTATTGAAGTTCTATTCTTCGTGGATGCTATATGTGAACTACTAGTGGTGGGGGGTTGCAAATCACCTACTTCATCTTCTAATTCAATAAAATTATTTTCTCCCCCTAAATTAACGGAAGAAGATTATGTGGGAACTCTTCTAGAAAATTGTCTAGCTATATTTCCAAAAATAAAATTTAAAAATAATAATAGTAATAGCCTTCTTTTTGTGATAATTAATATAAGAAAGAGGAGAAAGTGAGAGTTAATATAAGACATTATAAATTTATAAATATGGAATCTCAAATTTAAATGATATAAATACCTCCAAATTTTTTAAGGCCCCTTTAATCTTGTCTCTTGATGACTTGATCTTTGACCCTCCAAAAACTTCTTAGAGAGGGTGAAAGAGTTGAATGCTTTGAGAGAGAGAGCCAGAGAATGTATAGAGAGTGAGAGAATTATATAATTTGGCAAGAAATGAAAATGGGAGGGCTAAACTATTTATAGACTTTGTAAAATTCAAAAAGACACATATACCTCTTATATGACCGTTTTATGGTTGTTGGGAGAGGTAAAATGGACAATTTATATGAAACTAGCTATTGGACGGGCCAGGCGGGCCGGCCGTTATAGATAGGTCGACCCATAGTGTGTCCTGCTGAAATGAACCGGCCGTGCCTATTCCCTCGGCCATGGGCCATGGCCCATGCCTCAGCGAGTGAAATTGAAGTAATATATATTTTTTGGTACGTGCTAGGTGGCCCGACTGGGAGACCGACCCATGGCCCGGTCTCCCAGTCGGGCCATTTAGACGTATGCATATTTTTTAGGTACTTTCCCGTGCTCTCCTCCCCATCTTCCTTCTTTTACAGCTGTTTGTCCCCACCACTTTCCACCTCTCATTTTTTTTATTTAGTCCTTTCCCACTTCATCCCGTCGGCATAGGATACTTCTCAGGTCTTTCCATCTAGTAAAAGAATCTGGTGTGATGGCCCCTCAGGACCCCACACGCCATGACTTAAAAAAAAACAAAGTCTTTCTAGTTTCTCCCTCTGGCTTCTTTATTTCACCACCCCACATATGATGGCATCCATCTTCCACCCTTTGGCTACCTGAAACAGGTGGTGCTCTCTGCATTTTGATCGATACCGCAACTCCACTCTGCATCTTTATTTCACCCTGAGGTCATTTCCTTCGTTTCATTGTCCAAAGATCTTTCTAGAACTCTTCTTGCTCTACCCTCTATTTTAGAATTTTTTTTTACTCCTTTGGTAATTTATGCCATAAGTCTTTAAGATCAAAAGGGTGATGGATGAATTAGGACTAAAGTATATTGATGTCTCATTTTATGTACAAAAACGGATCTCCACAGATATATGATCTTTTTTTTTTTTTTCATAAGACTAGTCCTCACACACACTCCCCCAAGTCTATCACCATCCCATGGAATGATCCCTGGTTCTTTATGTGTAGTGGAGGTACCTCACAGACTGATCCTTATCACTCAATAATGAAAATTTCTAATCCTCTGCTTGGTGGTGTACAATGGTAGTCTCCTCTCTCTCTCTCTCAATGTGTAGGGAGACCATGAAATTGTTTTATTTCAACATCTAATCAAGATCAGTCATGCTTCATTTAAGATCAATGGCAAGAACAATAGATCGGGAGACTTGGGTGATGAGAGACTCCAGCATTTAATCCTAAGTATAGATCTATCTTCATAGAGTGGGTTTCATCAAATATTAGACCATTACAATACAAAGTAAGCTTTCATTTGATCTCGAACAGTTGTAATTTTGTTTACAAATCCAGATCGTTTCTACCATTGGATCAGTGATATGTGGCTTCTCCACCATTTGATCTTCTGCCACCGATCGGTGATATGAGATATTCCATCAATTGATCAACGATCCTCATCTTTTCTATCATTGTAGTGTTGCTCTTAGATTTTTCCACTGATTGTTTTGATGATCCATAGTCTTTTGTGCTACTGTTTGATAATATGTGACTTGTACCGTTTCTATCGATCAGCCAAATTTATCGAAGACCGAGGTCAGTATGATATCTTCTTTTCTTTTGTCGGCCATATCCAAAAGTTTTAAATTCTTTCTTGACGATTCCAAGCTTTAACGAGCCAACAGAATTACATGGATGGAATCCTCTAGAGGTTTAATATGGGCCCTCATGGTTTCACTTCCAAATGCCCTCATGATTTCACTTCCAAATGCTGAAGACACTCTATTCTCCATGATGCATATAGTTTGGGTTATGGAGTGGGGTGGCCTTTTTTATTTTTATGTTTTTATCCACATTCGCTCTTTCCTCTTGCACCAAGATTAGAAAATGCTAAACTCGCCCAACTCGAAAAAAAAAAAAAAACTCATGGGGAGTCAATGTGGTCACTCACTAGATGCATTTTACATTTAAATTATTATAAAAGTATTTAAGTTTAAATTAAATATTTATAAAGATAAATATATACATTACTGCAGCTGTATTCATGATGATTAATTCAATTAATATGTTTACATATTACAGACATAAACATTAGAAGTAAACAAAAGGAAGAGGAAGAGAGAGAGAATGTCGTTCCAACATCTTTTTCTATATATACTAAAGTCTCCGGACTGCTTGGGCCCTTGTTCAAATTGGGGTGACACTGTTGAGTCAGGAATCACAAGCCAACTCTAATAATTTTTTGACCTTGTTGTTTACACATGGATCTAGACATGTGAGCCCATTGTTGAGACGTCTTAAATAGTTTAAACATAGGCTTCATAGGCTTTTCCAAAATGTACACTCTTTCATGAATGAGATTGATAAACCTTTTAAATAATAACATGGTGTCTTTGAAGAAAATTCGGTTCTCTCACATGAGCTATTATTTGTCGATCGTAGGTTTCACACTTCCTCACGCACACCCACAACAATTTAAAAAAAGAAAATCAGAATTATGTGTGCTATGCTGAGGCCCCCAAAAAATAGATATGCATGAAGTTTAGAATGAATATATACATATATATAGGGTAAAAATCCCTTGGATAGATAACATTCAAATCATGTCAAACATTGAATGATCTCCTTATAACACCTGGTTCTTTCTGACAAGTTCTTGGATGTGTTAACCTTCACGCCAGCTGAAAACACCGCATAGTTCTTTTTAGAGCCAAAATTTCTTCCCTCCTAGTGAGCTAAAAAGAATCATATCATCTATAAATAGTATGTGTGACATAGCCTTGCCACTTTGACTTAAAATCAGTAATTGCCCCTATCTTGGTTTTTATCAAAAGCGATCCTAAAACCCTCCACTACAATTATAATTAGAAAAAGAAAAAAAGGAATTCCCTTGTTGGATACCTCTAGAAGCTTTAAATAACTTTGAAGGAGAGCTATTTGGTAGAACATAGGATAATGTTAGTATAAATACACTCATGCATCCACCTACATCAAATTTGTGTAATATGTAATCTACAAAATTTCAATCTACGTGATAATAAGCTTTCACCAAATTAACCTTGAAAATAACCCCCTCAGCGCTAGATCACTTCCTAAAATATTAATGAGTTCATTAGCAATCAATACTCCGTTAAAATCTACCTGTTAGCTACAAACACCCCTGAAAGGGGCAGCAACCCACGTGAATAGCAGACAGCCCTACGGACTGTGACCGTAGGTAAAAAAAAACCTCACTAGATCCGGATTCCCTCTCCCCTCCTCGCCATGCAGCTGATTGTCACTACCAATTTGGACCTTTCATTTTCTTGATTTTGTCTTTTGCATGCACCTTCCTGGCCATTTCCTACTCATCTTGTCGGTTATTCGAGCAAAGAGGCAAAGGCCTTTATTTCAAGGGAAATTTACCGTACGACCGTCCTTAAACAGTGGATTTACCCAGGGCAATACCAAAAACTACAATTTACCCATCAACAGGTCGTACAGGAAAGTACATCAAAATATGACAAGTTTATCCTTTTTCATGCGATATCCTAAGGCAGTAGGATATCCTGGGGTTCGATATCTCAGATTACTAGGATATCCCACAGATCGATATCCCAGAGGTTTAGGATATCGCACGGTTCGATATCCCACGCTCATAGAATATCGCACCGTTACCTACTCCCATATATATTATAACTTATACAGACCTCCTTTCCAGACTTCCGTTTCATGAAAATGCATAGGTTTCCTTTCCAGATCTCCGTTTCCAAAACAATGCAGAGCTCCGTTTCTATCTCTGTTTTGGGTTGTAGGTTCCAGTAAGATATTACCATTCCATCTTCTTTCTTCACTAATTTATTTTTATTGTAACACTAATTGTGCAAATTAATTTAACATTGAGTCCCTGAGGGTGTAGGTAATATAAAGTGAAGAATGTTTGATATGTTAAGTCAGATTTAGTTCATTAGATAATATTGTCCAGAATGTTTAACCAAAACAAAAATATGAAGAAGAGAATATATATTGTTGTACATAGTCATGGATAACAAATAGAAAAGCATCTAAAAAAAAAAGAAGGAAGAAGGCGCTTCATTTACGACGAAGGTGTTTGAACAGTTCGGTCAGCTGATTACGAATGTCAAAAAAACCAGTTACCACCATTTCCTCCAGTTGTTCTATCTAGACAGACTGATAAGACACTGCATGTTCAACCGCAAGGAGCCTATCTTCAATGGAATCCCCCTCTGCATCGTCAGCTTGGACTGGGACTTGCCCCCTTTGAGGCCATCGATGCACATGTGTATCAGACATTGCTTGGATTCTGCCATTTATTTTCTGTCTTTGAGCGATAGGCAATTCATGGGTGTACGCTTAACAGCCGGCCTCAATCATCATTTTGCATATCATTGCATCAAATGGAAGACTGAGTTTCCGTGGTTCATGATAAATTCGTAGCATTGATTCAAGTATCGTTAGTGGAATGTCCACAAGGTTGCCTGTGCCTAAGCAGTAGAGAAGGAAAGCCTGAGAATAGAGAAGATCAGATTGATGGCTTGTTAGCTCAATGTTAGGGCAGACAAATGTGTTGAGCAACTGGTAATCAGTGGTTAGACCAGATATGGACATAACAGGAGTATTCCATACAATAGGTTCACCACATAAAACGGTAGCCACCTCGTTTGCTTGTATCTCAATGTTGGCCGGATCAGGGAATGGATGGGATCTCGCAGCAAGTCTCCGAAGATCGAGTAAAGTGGCAATCTTATCTGCATCCACATGCAGTGTCTTACTCCGAACATATGTCTTGAAATAAATACTTGAAACATCAAAGATATTGCAATAAAACTCCCTAACCCAAATCTCAAAGCATTTATTAATCAAGTTCATTAGAATCATACAACGATTAAGATGAAGCCAGTGCAAAAACCTTGTACCGGTGAGATCTGACAGCACAACTACTCTCTCAAATATCACAGTGCGATTGATGAATCTTGATTGAAAACGTTGAGCACTCGCATCATCCTTGAACCGTTCAGTATTGAATCGAGAGGACGACCTAGCTGGTCGCTTTCCCTTATAAGTTTTAGGAGGCATGCTCTACATGGAGAGTAGAGAGAAACATACAGACACATAAGATTGTGCATGAATAAGTCATGGAGCATGAAAAACACATGAGGTTGTGACTTCATACTGTCAGGAAAGGTGAAACATAAAAATCTTTGAAGATATAATTAAGAGAAATCAACTAAAATCAACCATTAGATCAAATAACATATGTTCTTAGCAGTCTTGAAAATATATTCAGATCTATTCAGAATTGTGTATGTTAGATGGCAAAAGAACCCATTTCTGTGCACATTGTAAAGAGAAATCCCAAAAAAGAATAGTTGTTTTGGATGAATAAAAAAACACAACACAACCGAGAGATGAATCTCCGAATACCCAATAAAATACCCAAAATACACGAGTGAATAAACTACACCAAGTGAATGTGATTGAAAAAAAAAACCTTAAGAAGAGAAGACGATCATACTTGTGAGAAGATGAGAGAAGAAAAAACCGCAAGGACAGTGATGAGGAGTTACTAGAGATAAGGATGGTGAGTAGGAGAATTTAGTTATGTAGCAAGAGTGGGTATGAAAATTCACTGCTGGTAGGCAGGAGTGGGTAGGAGAATTCATTGTGGTGGCTAAGAAATTTTAGTGCATGAAGGGGACAAAATACCTCAAAATGACAAGTACGAAAATACCCTCGAGATTCCCGCTATAGCGACGAATCCACGTCTGGGACCCTCGCTATAGCTAGAATCTGGCTATAGCGAGGCTTGTCGTGGGACACCTCGCCATAGCGAGGTTCTAGCTATAGCGAGGACATCCTGGCTATAGCCAGAACCTCTCCTGTTGCCACGCCCTCTGATGAGTTTTTTGGCTATAGCAAGTAAGTTCTAGCTCTAGCGAGACATCGTTCTGGCTTACACATTATTTTCGCTATAGCGAGAAAAATTTCGATCAAGCGAGACCACCCTCTGAGTTAGTAACTTTATATTGATATAAGTGAGAAAATCTGTGGCTACAACGAGAACAATATTTATAAACTGTTTTTTTTAGAAAAATTCAAGGCAGATGCAAGTGATAGCTGGTGAATAGGTTTTTTCCTTAAATTGTGTATTGTTGAACATAAAATACATTTAAATTATAAATTAAGAATAAATAAACCAGAAATCATTCATCCACTAAAATCAGACATTATATTATATTTTTGACATTTTTTTATTGTGATAATTTCAATTCATTATTTTACAATACCATGGTAAGATTATTTTCATTAAATTATTGTGATATTGTACCAATGTTGATTAAATAAAAATAAAATGAAACTAAATAAAAACAAAATGGAACTAACACTCATAAACCATGTAAAAACAATACTTCTTCTCCATACCTTAACCTACTGACGGGTAGGTATATTTGTAAAATTCTACATAGTTGAAAATCCAAGACCTTGCAGCGACTTAAGAAGGAAAATAGAGTGGATGGTTGTATTCCTGCAGTATCCATAACAAGAAGATGAGAAAAAGAAAGAGGAAAAACCATTGGAAGATCGAAGAAGAAGATGATTATAGTGGGTTTTACCTGCGGATGAAAAGAGAAAGGAGAAAGAACGGTGAAGATTTTGAAAAAATATCCTGTGCAGAGGATATCTTGTTAGTGTTACGGTCTCAATATAATCTGGGATATCCCAGTGGGTTAGGATATCGCAGGGAAAAGGGTAAAGTTGTCCCACTTTTGGTTTCTTTGCTGTACGATCTGCTTGTGGGTAAATTTTCATTTTTGATCTTCTCATGGGCAATTGTGGAATTTAAGAATGTCCGTATGGTAAATTTCCCTTATTTCAATCCACATGACTCAAATGGATGAGTCACATCCATTTCAGTGGCTTACATCACATCACACGGCCCCACACGGCTAGACTAAAGCAGGAGCATCCATCGGATACTTCTCAGGTCTTTCCATTCCATCTAAGTAAAAGAATCTGGTGTGATGGCCCCTCAGGGCCCCACACGTATTCACTTAAAAATCTATTTATATCTATATTTATATCTATCTACTCTTATAAAAGAGAGAAATGATGTACTTTTTTCAATACACACATGGCCAATAAAATGCAAGTTGTAGGGCCCACCCTTATATATTTATTATGTATATGTATTTTATATATGGATAAAGATGGGGACATAATGAGAATTTTTCAATTTTTACTCTAATAAAATGTCTAAAAAAGAGAGAAAGATGATGTACTTTTTTCACTACACATATGGCCAGTAAAATGCAAGTTGTGGGGCCTACACTTATATATATTTATTATGTATATGTATTTTATATATCGATAAAGATGGGGACATAATGGGAATTTTCCAATTTCTACTCTTATAAAAGAGAACAAAATGACAATGCTTTTCACTACACACCATGGCCTAATAAAATGCAAGTTGTGGGGCCCACCCTTATATATATTTATTATGTATATGTATTTTATATATGGATAAAGATGAGGACATAATGGGAATTTCTCAATTTCTACTCTTATAAAATCTCTAATCTATACTACTATTATAAAAGGAGTAAGATGCACAACTTTTTACTTTTTTTTCACTACACACTTGACCAATCACATGCAAGATGTGGGCCCCACTTAAGATAATAATAATAATAAAATGATAAAAGAGAAGAACTTCTGTGGGCTCCACTTAGATAATAATAATATAATCTATATATTATTATTACCCTTCTAAAAGAGAAGAACTTGGGCCCCACTTATATAATAATAATAAGATTATAAAAGAGAAGAACTTGTGTGGGCCCCACCTATATAATAATAATATAATCTATACATTATTATTATTATTACTATTTCTCTATCTCTATCTCTATATCTATTTTTATATCTATATCTAGACATCTATACCCTTATATAAAAGAGAGTAAAGTATTATATTTTTTCACTACACACATGCCCAATAAAATGCAAAATGTGGGCCCACTTAGTATTCTCTCTCTCTTTATCTCTATCTTTCTATCTATCTATCTACTCTTATAAAAGAGAACAAAATGACAATACTTTTCACTACACACCATGGCCCACTTGTAATTTTCACTAAAGTGTAGTATTTTTTCACCACACACCTGTCCAATAAAATGCAAGATGTGAGCCCCACTTAGTATGATTATTTTTCACTACAAACCTACCCAATAAAATGCAAGATGTGGGCCCTACTTAGTATTATTATAGATATATTTATATATAGATATTCCCAATAAACTGCACGATGTGGGCCCCTCTTAGTATTATTATATTTTCACTATACACCTGCCCAACAAAATGCAAGAAAAGGAATCAAGTGTATTTTACTTACTACTTTTTTGGTGTTCAATACTTATAATTTTGTGGGCACTTTTAAATTCTTCGCCATCAGCTTAAAAATCAGTTTAAAAGTCGCGACAAAAGGTATTAGCTGGCTTGCTACTTTTGTTATTGTTGCTGGTGGTCAATTGGTGGTTGTGTTATAATTCAAATATCAAATTGACTTCATACGAGAGAATTAACATTCTCTTTTTTTTTACCTGAAACAATGCCAATTGTGCAAATAGTTTCTATTTATTTATTTATTTATTTTCATTTTTTTTTTGGTGGAAGTAAAAGATACTTGAGTGGTATTTGTATTTGAAATTTGAGAGTTAAGAACATCAGAGAGCTCCGGGAGGTTTCCAGAAGATATGAGATTATTTTCTTTGTACTGATGTAACCCTTTGTTATTATTTTTTAAATATTAACCCTTTAATCTTTTGTGCACTAACCTTAAATATTTGTAATTTGATGTTCCTTCATTTGTATATTATTTATTATGGCCTTTGAAAAAGGTATAGGGACCTCCAAAATTTATAAGCAAATTCCATATATACAAGTACTACGTTTGCATTATTGCTTTATGTTTAGTTTTTTCTTTTTTTTTTTTAAGAAAAAAGCAACAACTGACAAAATATCATAAATAAGAAAGTGAAATGTACAAACTTAAACTCATTTATGTCCACCATTTTTTTTCCTCTCTTTTAATGAAAGTTACCATGAAAAAAAATTTAAATATTCTTTTCCCTTTTGCTTCATGTGTTTGTATTTTATTTAGTTAGAATAATTGAGTTTTCAATCTGACATAATAGTTATATTGATCTTGATTTATACCTCTGTTAGAAGAATAATCACAAGTTGGATAACGTGATAACTACTACTAAATATTGGTTCTCTTCTAATATTAATGATTGCTAAAGATAATTCCATCAATGCAATTTAGTAGTAGGTCTTATAGATTGCTATCGTAAAATTATTGTTGTTCTGTATAATTTTTTAATTTCTTAATATATAACTTTTGTGAATTTTTTATTATAAAAGGGCATTTCAAGGGCATGAATATATTTATTTATTATTGCTCTTACTCATGAGGTTTAAATTGAAAAAACTTTGATAATTTTCTAACACATTTATTTCTTTCATCATTGCAAGCTTCTTCTTCTTCTTCTTGTTCTTCTTCTTTTCATATATTTCAATGAAGCGTCATGCATTTCCTTAAAGGAAAAACGAGAATCTCATAGAAACTGCTTGTTATGCTAACTTTACTACTAACTTCAGAGTCAATGAATGAAGTGATCGTTTTAAGTGTAAATAACTAAAATAAGTATTTGATGTTAAGCTGCAACAAATTCAGTTTGTCTTTGTTCATTTCGGATTTTTCTTACTTTGATCAGCACTCCCATCCTCTATACAGAACAGAGCAGAATAGTTGATCTAGAATACCTAGGTTACATTCTTATGCATTTCTTAAGAGGAATGTCCAATTCTTTTGCCAGATTTGTATTTGTAGTTTTTTGTTTTTTGGTATTTTTTCCCTATGGATATCTCTATTTGTGAGCTTCCATTTAACTAAACTTCTATGATTACTTTGTATTATTCTTTTATTACTGGGTGTAAAATATAGCACTTTATATCAAGTAAAACGAAGATGCTGACTTTTGGAGAGGTATTGCCTCTTTTTACCTGATAGTGGTCCATCTTATAAAATAAAACAATGCACATGTCAAATACTAATATTGATCAACAGGTGCTCTGCAAATCTTACTCGTCAGAGTTCATATAATAGTTCCACCATTGTTGATTCTTGTCGCTTGAGGACAAGCCGAATTACTTCATTATTCTTGACGATCTGTGTAAGATGTTATTCTTCATTGTAAGTTAAAACTAAAACCACCATCTCAGTTTTTTTATTCTAATGTCCTTAGGTAGGACATAATTATTTTTTTTCCCTTAATAGAATCTGATTTTGTAGTGAACATAAAATGTTCATGGTAATTGGTTAAAACAGTAAACTCATTTGGTTCTTAGTTTTTATTTTTATTTTTTTATAAAACTGCAGGTTATCAATTTGACTATGCTTTTGACTGGACTCTAACTTTAGCAGGTCAAGTCTACCAAAAAACTGATAAGTCGACCAGATAGATTAAATAAAGTAAATTTAAATTTCTTAGCACACATTCATGATAAAATATCTAGAAATATGTGATTTATATCCTCAAAAAGTTATATAAATTCCATATCGATGGTCTTTTGAGATCTCGTTTTTCTCACTATATCATCGTTTTATTGTTTTCAAATGTATATGAAAAAAGTATTGTTAGCTGTATTTGGACATTGCACGGGCCTTGCAATTTACAATCACTCATTTTCTGTTGAAAGTTGATTTTTAAATGTATTTCAGCTTCTACTAAATTTTTTAAAAGCTTTTTTTTTAATTCTTAGTAAAACTGTGTGTTCGGTGCACGTGTAGGGCTCCACTAGTACTATATTATAAAAGAGGCAATGTTGCATGGTTTTTTCACCACAGCACTATGGGGCCCACCCAAGATATTATAATAAAATATAATCATCAACTATTATAAAAGAGGCAATGTTGCATGGTTTTTTCACCACACCACTGTGGGGCCCACCCAAAATATTATAATAAAATATAATCATATATTATTATTATATTATAATAATAATAATAATATAATATCTATATCCTTATTATCTATCTATCTCATACAAACTTTTTCACTACACCATTGTAGGGCCCACCCCCAAATATTATAATATAATATAATAATATATTATTTTGAGAAATTACAAAAATTTTCGCTACACCTTTGTGGGGCCCACCCAAAAATATTATATTGAAAACTTTTTCACTACACCATTGTGGGGCCTACTCCCAAATAGTATAATATAATATAATAATATATTATTATGAGAAATTGCAAACTTTTTCAATACACCATTGTGGGGCCCACCCCCAAATATTATAATATAATATAATAATATATTATTATGAGAAATTGCGAACTTTTTCACTACACCTTTGTGGGGCCCAGCCCCAAATATTATAATTCAAACTTTTTCACTACATTGTGGGGCCCACCCCCAAATATTATAATATAATAATATATTATTATGATATTATAATAATAATATAAAATCTATATCTATGCCCTTATTATAAAAGAGGAGAAGTTGCATAATTTTTCACTACACCTTTGTGCTCCCCCCCCCCCCCCCCCAAAAAAAAAATATATATATATATAATAATAATCATATAATAGCTATGCCCTTATTATAAAAGAGAAAAAAGTGTTATGCTTTTTCTCTACACATATGTGGGCCCCACTTAGTATTATGATATTATATATATATATATATATATAATAAAAGAGAACTACACATATGTGGGCCCCAATAAAAGAGAAGAACTTGTCATGCTTTTTCTCTACACATCTGTGGGCCCCACTTAGTATTATTATATTATATATATAATCAAAGAGAACTACACATTTGTGGGCCCCACTTAGTATTATCATATTTCAATGAAATGCTTAGCTCAAATGATCATGAAAAGGTTTGTGTTTGAAGAATTTGTTCACTCGCTGCAAGAACTCAAATGAGAAATTTAAGTTGAGATTTTCATGTGTAGAAAATTTCAACTTCGATCCCAATGCCTGTAAAGACACGATTTGCTTGTCAGAGGAAGAGATGAGAATGCCAAAGATTGATTGGAATCCTTGTGATTTATTGTTGATTCGTTTAAAGATATGAGTTGGGTACTATTTTGGTTGGTTAGTATTTTGTTTCATTGAATTTGGTATGTATTTGGCGCTAGGTTTTAGACAAATTTTAATGGAAAATAGGCCGGACTATCGATCTATATTGAAATTGGTGAGTTTTTTGCCTAATCATGTATGTGGCCAGAAAAGGTAGGTTTTCAACCTTTTTTTAAAATTAGTTTCCTTCCATATATCTTGTTATTCAATCTTCTTCTTACTTTTTTCAATTGAAGCTTTTACTAAATTTCACAAGAACAATGAGTAATTGTAAATTACTTAATTTGTTACATGGTCATTCTCCATTGGGATAGTTAATATTGAGTTTTTCAATGACTTTAATTTTTCATATTATCATACTGAAAGAGTATGTTCCTTGCACGTGCAGGGCTCCACTAGTAACAACAAAAAAAGAAGAGTCTTTCTAGTTTCTTCCTTTGGCTACTTTATTTCACCACCCTACATACGCACACCATCCATCTTCTTCCCTCTGGCTATTTCTTACAGGTGGTGCTCTTTGCATTTTGATCGATATTGCAACTCCACTCAAGTTATACAGCCATTCTGCATCTTTATATCACGCCTGAGGTTAGTTCCTTCGTTTCATTGTGCAAACATCTTTCTAAAACTCTTCTTGCTCTACCATTTATTTGAGAAATCTTTTTACTCCTTCGGTAATTTATGCCATAAGTATTTAAGAGGGTGATGGAGGAATTAGGACTAAAGTATATTGATATCTCATTTTAGGTACAAAAACGAATCTCCACTGATATATGATCATTTTTTTTTCATAAGATTAGTCCTCACGCACACTCCCCCAAGCCCATCATGCACCATCAGGGCTACAACCATGGGATGATCTCCGATTGTTTGTGTGTTATGGAGGTACCTCACCGACTGAGCTTCATCAATCAATGATGAAAAATTTTAATCCTCCGCTTGGTGGTGTTAGGAATTTTGTAGATTGCAATTTGATGGATGCATAATCATTCAAGCATCATTTGATTTACACACTTGCATTGATTTAAAGAAAACTTGAAATCTTGTTTTATTCATGCATTGCTTTTAAGATTTGTAAAAGTACTGATTTATGCATGATTTGTCTTATATCTTGGATGCATTTGTTTTAGAAAAGAGTTTTCAAGAAATCAAGCAAGCCTTTGTTTTAAAAGTTTTGAATCTCTTTTGGCTTTTTATGTTCATGTTTTAAAACCCTTAGAATGATTTAAAACATGTTTTTTAAGCTTGGTTTAGTGGCCCAAAAAGATCCCTAAAAGATATACTTTGAAATGCAAAAAATTGGATTTTTGAGGTCCCAGGTAGTTGACCTGCAGTGAGGTAGGTCGACCTACCCAGGGGCAGGTCGACCTACCTCACTGCAGGTCGACTGGGTCCAGAAAACTCCAACGGTCAGTTTTTTGACCGTTGTGTGTGGTAGGTCGACCTGCCCCTGTAGGTAGGTCGACCTGCGACTAGCCGTTGGGCACTTTTCACTATAAATATGAGTTCTTTCCTTTGCCAAAAGTTGGGATTTTTAAGCCCCTCCTTGAGAGGATTTAAGGCATATCAAAAGGGAAAAGAACTAAGGGATGAAGGGGATGATTAAAAAAGCTAAAGGTTGGATTAATGAAGTTAAACCACCAAGTAGGCTCTTCCTTCCTTAATCATATGTTTTCATGCTTTGTTTTATTTTTGGTAAATCATTTCTAGCATGTTAAACTATGTTTGTGTTGTGTCCTTAACATGTGTTATGTTTTGAGTTGATTTATTGTTTTGGATACAACACCATATGATTCAATCAAAGTAGTACTTAATCTTTGGTAAATCTAAGTAGATCATGTTAATGGAAAAATCTTTGAAATCACATGTAACATGATCCATATACTTTGTTGAATCTTTGGTTGTTGTTTTCCATCATAAGAAAATCACTTTCAAAACTATCTTATGTTTTGGATTCAACTTCTTTACAAATCATATGTTTACATGTTTGTTTTATCATTGGTAAATCTTTGTAACATGTTAATCTATGATTTGTTGTATCCTTAGCATGTTCTATATTTTGAATAGATCTATTGTTTTGGATACATCACCATTGATTCATCAAAGTAGTACTTTATCTTTGGTAAATCTAAGTAGATCATGTTAATGAAATATGTAACATGATTCATATACTTTGTTGAATCTTTGGTTGTTGTTTTCCATCATAAGAAAATCTCTTTCAAATGTATCTTATGTTTTGGATTCAACATCATTACAAATCATATGTGTATTATTGTTTTAATGGTTCACAACTTGCCTTACTTTGATTGGTACATCATATTCAAGTTGTATTTATAATTACATATGATTTGTCCCCTCATTTCAATCAAATCTATTTTTATGTTTTGATCTTCATTGTTGATTTGATTGACATTCATATGCATCACATGTTTAGAGCTAATCCATTTCATACAACTTGTGTAACTTTGATATCATTAACAAGTTGTTACTTTTAACATGTGATTGCATTATATCCTCAATCATAAATGTTTTATGAGCTAAAACTTTCAAAAGCCTTAGGCATACATTTATGAACTTTCATTTTCAAAATGATTGAGGACCACACACACACACTTCATATACTTTCATCTTTGCATTCATAGTGTGAGTGTGTATTAGTTTTTCACTTCCATATCCGCCTAATTAAGAGGCATTGTAATGAGCTAAATAGAATCTCCATCAAGTGTTTATAGACACTAATTTAGAGAGATAACCAACCTTGTGGTTGAAGAGGTTATTGCTTAGCCTATGAAAAGCATAATGTAGAGGTTGATGTTAAGCCTTGGAAAAACATCATTGTAAAGGTTATTGCTTAGCCTTGAAAAGCATATTGTAAAGGTTATTGCTTAGCCTATTGAAAAGCATAAATAGTGGAAATCCGGTGGGGTGTTGGATCACAAGCCGGTAGTGGATGTAGGCATTGAGGCCGAACCACTATAAATCCTTGTGTGATGGTGCTTGCTTTGTGGTGATTGTTTTCATTAAGCTTCCGCATTTTGTTTGATAATCATCACTTGTGACTAGTTTGTTTTAAAGAAGTTAAAATTGTTAAAATTGGTCATAAATGAAGCTCACCCTATTCACCCCCCCCCCCCCTCTAGGGTTCGGATCCCCATGGAATTACAGGTGGCGCACAAATAGATGGTTTAAAAAGGACCTAAGAACACCAAAAAAAAAAAAAAGGCGATTGTAAAATGAAGTTATTTTATTTGAAGGGTGTTTACAACATCTAATCAAGATTAGTCATGTTTCATTTAAAATCAATGGTAAGAACAATAGATAGAGAGACCTGGGTGATGGGAGACTCCAGCATTTCATCCTAAGTTTAGATCTATCTTCATAGAGTGGGTCTCATCAAGTATTAGACCATTACAATAACAAGTAATCTTTCATTTGATCTCAAATAATTATAATTTTGTGTACAAATCCAGATCTTTTCTGCCATTGGATCAATGATATGTGGCTTCTCCACCGTTTGATCTTCTGCCACTGATCCATGATATAAGATATTCCATCACTTGATCAATGATCCTTCTCTTTTCTATCATTGTAGTGTTGATCTTAGATTTTCCCACCAATTGATCGATGACCCATAGTTTCTATGCTATTGGTTTGATAATCTATGACTTCTACTGTTAGACCGATCAACCAAATTTATCAAGGTCATTATGAACTCTTCTTCTCTTTAGTGGGCCATATCCAAAAGTTTTAAATTCTTTCTTAGACGATTCCAAGCTTTAGCAGGCCAGCAAAATCACATGGAATTCTCTTGAGGCTTAATATGGGCCCTCATGGTTTCACTTCCAAATGCTGATGACACTCTATTCTACATGATGCACAGTTTGGGTTATGAAGTGGGGTGGCCTCTTTTATTTTTTATGTTTTTCTCCACATTCGCTCTACCCTCTTGCACCAAGGTTAGAAAATGTTAAACTCACCCAACTAAAAAAACAGACTCATGGGAGTCACTATGGTCACTCACGAGATGCAATTTTCATTAAAATTATTATAAAATATTTAAAAATTAAATTAAATATATATAAAGATGAATATAAATTGATCCAGCTGTATACATGATAACTAATACAATTAATATATATACATATTACAAATATGAACATTGGAAGAAAACTAAAACGAGAGAGAGAGAGAGAGAGAGAGAGAGAGAGAGAATGTACTTCCAACATCTTTTTACATATGTACTGAAGTCTCTGGAATGTCTCAGCATTTGTTCAAACTGGGGTGACACCGTTGTGTCAAGAATCACGAGTCAACTGCACCAGTTTTCGGACCTTGTTTTTTACACGTGATCTAGACATGTGAGCCCATTATTGAGAACCCTTGAAAAGTTTAAACATAAGATTCTCCAAAATACTCTTTCCTGAGAGGGATCGGTAAAACTTTAAATCATACAATGGGTTCTTTGAAGAAAATTCTGATCTCTCGCATGAATTATTGTTTGTCGGTCGTAGGTTTTGCGCTTTCTCACGCACATGCATAATAATTAAAACAAAACACAATTATATATATACTCTCAGCCTAGGACCCCAAAAAATATATATTCATGAAGTTTAAAAATTCCTTTTAATCAAGCTAAAATGACATGTACGTAGCAGCAAAATTTTGTAATAATAAAAGTTAACAATAAAGAAATAACAATTATAATCATTAAATTAAAATTTTCAGATGATGACAAATAAGTGAATAGTGACAATGTTATACTTTTGAGATGATAATATATTATTGTTATTATTATAATCACACAATAGCATATTGCATGGTTTCAAGACCCGGATTTGGGATTCGTCTCGGGCATGGCAAAGTCCGTGTCGACTCGGACGAGTCTAGTCGAGTCCCAATAAAATGAAAAAAATGAAAAAAAGAAAGAATAATAGGAAAACTAAAATTGGATGGCCTAGGAGTCCCACCATCCATGTAGATAATTTGAGTCTTTTTATTCTTTTATAGATTTTGGTGAAATTATAGAGTATAGAGAGTAAAATCCTTTATCTTCCCTATTACTTAGGTGTATTTAACAACAAATTCTACCATTTTAAAGCATGTTATTGCTATCTAGCAAATAGTAACCTACTATTATAAATAGCACACCTTAATATTATGAGACAAACCGTTTCATTGCAACTAAAATTTAAAAGATAAATCCATATTCCAATTTTCATATTAATTATCAACTATCAAGTTTCAATTGGCATATAACAATATCTTAGCCCATTTTTTCTAATACCATGTAGAATGCCTTGTGGGTTGGATGCCATCTTCCTCGTCGTCGTCATTTTGATTTTGACGATAGTATTGTGCTATATCAAAATCAAAGAAGTCTTGCCTCCCGCACTTGGAGGACCTTGTCCATAATTTGATGGATCCAGAATGAGATGTACTTGTCCTCCAAATTAACCCGTGGGAAAAGGATCGAGAACTTTGCATCCTATGTCTCCCATGATTTTTCATGCATCTGGCGGGCCCCACAACATGGGCTAGTTTTGACTTGAGAATATGTTTTCATATTTCTCTACTATCAATCTCTTTTATTATTAAAAGTTAGTAAGTTTTAGGAATTCTTTTGCTTCATTAATCATTACAACAATTGCTTATTCGTTCTGTTGTGATAGTTTTGTATTTTTCTTAGGATTCACAAAAATTGCAGATTGAAGACTTTTATCAAGTAAAAGAGTTCTTGTCAACATCATTTTATCATACATAAGTAAGAACACTATCTCCCTATTTTTTTTTCCTTTCTAAGGTGTTTAAGAGCTCTAATGTTCTTAGAATGTATAATTCAGAATATCATTTTTAGAGTTCTTCCATAAAAAGTACTGCAGTTGGTTATGAAACTTAATTGTTTTCCCAAGGAAACTCCCACATGGACTGTTACTTCTTCATCTGTTGATATGAAGCCTTATTACAGGAGGGTAGCATCAAATCGTCAATCAGTTAGAAATTAAAAAAAATGAAATAAAAAAATTTTCTATATTTTTTAGTATGAATTCTACTTTAAGCTAAGAGAATAGTAAAACTTATAATGCTGACCTAGATTGATGGGAGAAGTCTTCAATATAATGTTGGAGCATATAAAAAAAAAAAGTCACGACTCATTCCCATTCCATCATCAAGCTATACATCGATGCTACCCATAGGCCATAAATTTCCAAGTTCCCTCCCTCAAGTACTCATTTTGACCCCTTGTGCCTATTTTAGACTCATACTTGAGGTGATGTTGAGACTTCAACATTTAATCCTAAGTTTAGATTTATCTTTATAGAGTGGGTCTCATCAAGTATTAGACCATTACCATACAAGGTAAGCTTTCATTTGATCTTGAATAATTCTAATTTGTTTACAAATCCAGATCTTTTCTACCATTGGGTCGATGATATTTGGCTTCACCATTTGATCTTCTGCCACTTGTCAGTGATATAAATAATCCATGACTTGATGAATGATCTTCATCTTTTCTATCCTTGTAGAATAAAAAAAAAAAAGGATTAAAAACCAATGGAGAATTAGAAATAAGATCAGTAAAATAAACAACTTCAAAAATCAAACTAATTGTTATGTGAGGAGAGTTTATTAAGAAAAGTAAAAATAGAGTGAACGTCCCAATTCATAAAACAAAAGAAGTTTTATGTAGAACATTTTATTTTGGAAAATTAAATGAGCTTATATAATCAAAGCTATGAAAGCTTTAAGAAAGGTAAATTGGATGATGACTCAAGCCATTTTAAGCTAGCAGACTCTCATTTTTAGATGATGGCTCCAGTGCTGTCAATCCATAAGCTAGTGACTTGTATTGTGGATCCAAGTATTGTGGATCAGCAGAAAATTACCAAAAATTCACCGGATCGGTACAACTTGTGGAACTGAGAGACGAGCCTTGGATGCAATGTTCACCTGCACTTTAAAGGAAACACCATAACCTCCAGATCAAAAGACTAAGTATATCAGGTAAAATTCAAAAGAATGCATGGATGAGAATACAATCTTATGTGGGAGTAGAAAAGCCCATTTCGAGTATAAAGATAAATTTGCCTTCTTAACGAAAACCAATAAAAGATCCAGCATGAAGAGTATATTAGTGTGGCTGAATATTGGTGTGGCAGATGTTGCATTTTTAGTCTTTTGCATCCTTAATAATCAGATAAACAATTACCATCGAAATAATCATTTAAATTGAATTGCAAATTCTAGTTTCAATTTTTTTTAATTCTGGGAATTACTTAGTGGGCTATCACATTTTTGAAATTTTTTTTTTTGTTTTTTATATGGTTTGGTGGATTCCATATAGTTATTTGAATTTTTTTTCCTCATGGAGTGGTTTGGTACTTCATTAAAATAGTTAGATAGACTGCAGCAAATTTGGATGATCCGGTCGAAACAATTTTCCTCTCACCCTAGTCAACATCGAGACCTGTGCATCCTGTCTCCCATGATTTTCATGCATCTGGTGGGCCCCACAAGATGGGCTAGCTTTCTCTTAAGAATATGTTTGTTATTTATCTAGTATTAATCTTTTAATATTAAAAGTTAATAAGTCTTATGAGTTCTTTTGCTTAATTAATCATTACAACAATTTTATATTCATCTTGTTGTGATTGTTTAATAAATTTTCTTAGGATTCACAAAAATTGCAGATTGTGGATTTTTATCATACAAAAGAGTTCTCGCTGGCATCTGTTTATCATACATAAGTAAGACTACCATCTCTTTAGTGTAGTTTTTTTTTTTTTTTTTTTTTTTGTCTCTGTTAAGTATCTACTTTCTTTATAAGATGTTGACGAGTTCTAAATTTTTCACATCATATTAGTATTGCTCTTAGGATTTGTAATTTAGAATATCATTTTTATAGTTCTTCCATAAAAAGTAATGCAGTTGGTTGTGTGAACCTTAATTTCTTTCCCCAGAAAACTCCTCCATGGTTAGGTACTTCATCATGTGTTGATCTGAAGCCCTACTGTTGGAGTGTAACATCAGTTGCCAATCGGTTATAAATAGAAAGCGTTGAGATGAAAAGTATCTATTTTTTTTAGTATGAGTTCTACTTTAACCTGCGGGAAAAGTTGAACTCATATTAGTATTGCTCTTAGGATATGTAATTTTGAAAATCATTTTTATAGTTCTTCGATAAAAAGTACCGCAGTTGGTTGTATGAGCCTTAATTTCTTTCCCCAGAAAACTCCTCCATGGTAAGGTACTTCATCATGTGTTGATCTGAAGCCCTATTACTGGAGTGTAACATCAGGTTGCTAATCGGTTATAAATAGAAAGCATTGAGATGAAAAGTATCTATTTTTCTTTAGTATGAGTTCTACTTTAACCTGCAGGAAAAGTAGAATAGGAAAAGTAGAACTCATAATACTGACCAAGATTGATGGAAGAAGGCTTCGACGGAGATGGTGATGTAAAAGGAACTCTATCTTGATCCTAACAATGCGATGTACTAATTTTAACCAGTTATTTAAGAAAAAATAAATGTCCATGCCTTTAAAGGATCTTGCACAATGGTTTTATAACTTCTATATTACATAATAAGTCAATGACAAGAAGTTCTTGGGCACAGAAAATTGATACATTGAAGGTTGTTCCTTTTGCTAGTACTAGCTTGTTTTCTTAGAAATTTTTTCATTAGCGTGAGCCCTCTCCTAGTGTATGGCAATATTGGGAGGAAGCATTTTGATTGCTCCTCAATTTCTTCAACCACCACCCTACTCTACAAGTGATAATCATATGCTTTGTCCCTGTAAGCTGAAGCCTCGCCGTGTAAATTATGGGCTTATGCGTTCCACTCACAGCCTCCTTACTAGTAAGAATGTCATTACTTACGCTCCTATTAGTTGATTTGGATAAGTTGGTGGTAAATACCCGGTGAAGCTATTTAAACTTTTCTAAGGCTCCTAAACATGATCCATAAAAAAAAAGTGACAAAAATTAATTATTGGCCATGTTGAAAGCCCAGTAAAAAAAAATTTTTGGTAGAGAAGGAGTATTCATTAAAGAAAACCAAGCAACAAAAAAGAGAAAGAAAACGACCAACAACAGTTTAGCCCCTAGTCAAGAGGATACTTGAAGCTCTCTCCCAACGTAGATCCTACCTAACAAAATAGAAAATTTTGGCAATCCTATGTGCCTGACCATTAAGAGACCTAGGAATATAATCAAAGCCCACAAAACAAGAATAAATAGTCAATGCTTTAATGTCCAAAATAATTGGATTTATGGACCAATCGTATTCTCCATTCAACCCTCGCACCACTTTTTTTTCATCCATCAGAATACAAAGTTTGACAACCATTTTTCCTCACCTTATCCAATGCGGCTAAGACCGCCCTCGCTTCAGCCTCCTTTGTAGAGTCGATTTTGAGTCCTTTGATAGAACATGTACCCACAATGTCACCATTTAACTTCATGATGTAGCCAAAGGATGCCTATCCCTCCTTAGTTTTATAGGTTGCATCCATAAAGGTTATTATATCATCTTTGTTAGAGATCGTCGTAGGGACCGAAGATTGATCCCCATCTTTTCTTAAGGAAAATTGCCAATAATGGCAGGATGGATCTTGAAGCATCTTATGGGCTGATCCTATGATCTTGAAGGGATCTAATGGTTGACCTCTATGAAAGAAGTCCTTCCTAGCTTTCCAAATGGTCCACCACATAGAATGGATCCACATTTTTAAGTTAGTATCCCCGAGAGGGGGGGTCGGTTGGCCATGCTCACATGAGTTTTGTCACTATTCTATTAAATCCATGGGTTGGAAAGTATCCGAGAAAAGGCCCAACTATGATCCAAAGTCCAAACCAACTGCTCTGGCAAATTCACATTACATAAGGGCATGCCCAACTGAATCCTTTTCTGTCTCACATACAGTACATTTATCGTCTATAGACATAATTTTCAATTTTTAAATGGCTCTTACTGGGATGGCATTTCTGAGACATTTCCAACCAAACAAAAGAACCTTTTTGGGGAGAGGAAGCCTTCGCAAAGCTTTCTAAGTTACTGTTAAAATGAGGCAGACATGATTTCTATTGTTGATTAATCTGTATGCAAATTTAGCAGTAAGCCGACCATTCTTGGAAAGTGGCCAAACTCTTTCATTGTTAGAGAGGGATCTAGAGAGATAAACTTTACCAATATTCTCAATATCTATAGGGTTGTCAAAATAGTCCTTAAGAGCGTTAATATCTCATATCTTATCTGCGGTCCATAAGTCTTTGACTTTGATATCTAGGTTAATCATAAAGGAATAAGGCTTTCTCAATCCATTTTTATAGGGGATCCAATTACAATTCCAAACAGATATATTCTCTCCATTACGAATTATCCATCCAACCTTTTCATTTATATAATTATCCCCCTTAACAAGGCCCTTCCAGAACCAAGAATTATCTTTCCTAAATTTAGCTTCCCAAAGGTCCCTTCTAGGACAATATTTAGCCTTGAGAATCTTTGAGCAGGGGAGGTTCTCATTGGTAGACATTTCCGGCAAGTTTTGGCTAAGAGGGCTAGGTTATTATTTTTGGTGTCTCTATAATTCCTAGAACCCTTCTCAGAAATGGGTTTACATAATTCAGCCCATTTAATGGTATGGAGTTTTTGTTTCCGCTCACTCTTCCCCCACCAAAAGGATCTTAGACATTTATCAATTGAATCCGAGATTTTATTTGGGAGATAGAGAACGGACATGTTATAGACGGAAATTGCTGAGGCCACTGACTTGATTAGGGTGTTTCCGCCAACTTGTGATAGCAAGGGAATTTGCCATGAGTTTAGGCTACTTGTAATTTTGTTTGTGAGAGCCTCGATACTCAAGTATCTATTTTGTCTGATGTCAAGGGATTCCCAAGATATTTTTCATTTTTATCAATAATTTTATGTCAAGGATCGAGGCAATACTTTTGCATCTTTTTTGGCAAGCCCCATTGCTAAAATAAACTGCAAATATGTGGAAGTTAATAAGTTAGCCTGAAATCTTTCAGTAGTCTTCTAATAAGTTTTTAACCTCTCTAGCTTCCTTAAGTCTAGCCTAATAAATTTTAATAAGTCTAATAATAATAAACAACACCGATGATGATGATGATGATAAATAATAAATCCTGAATCTCCTTCTCAATAAAGCATCCCAATCCAACTCCCAACTACCTTTATATATAGTTTCTCTCTCTAATTAGGACTAGAACAGTCCATTTGTATCACATCGTTAGTATCTCAATTTATAGCATTTGACTTTCATGCTTGCAAAGATATACTTGAAAATCCATACAATCATCTGTCCATATAAGAATCTTCATAATAGATTAACATAAAATATATATGTTGGTTTCTTAGTTAGCATAACAATCATTTCTCATTTCTCTTTTACTTGTGTTTTCTACTTTATTGTATTGTATTTTTCTCAATTTCTCTAATTACTATCATTTTCCTTTCTATTCTGTAGTGGCACTAGATGGTGCTGCTACTGAAGGCGTGAAGGCCTTATGCTTTTGTCTTTCAAGACAAATCAATCACCAAAAGCAATTAAAGGACAATATGGAGACTTTGGAAACAAGGATGCGTGCATTGACTGGTATATATGAAGACAATATGAGGCAAGTAGACATGGACGAGTCAAAAGGTACGAGTGCTTTGAATGCAGTGACCAATTGGCTACAAGAAGTGAAATCTATGAAACAGAAAGTAAGTGATACACAGAAAAACTTTGCAGAACAAAAAAATTGTTGGAAAGGATGTTTTCCAAATTACTACAGGCGTCGGAAGATTAGCAAGAAGTCATCGAAATTGATTAAACAAGTGAACGACCTAATTACAGATGGCAACTTTGAAAATGGTGTCACTATTGAACCACCAGCAACTAATGCATTACCTACGATGCCTATAAAGGGTAAAACAGCGGAATTAACACAGCGAGAGATTTTGGATTGCATATTGGGCACGGAGAAACCAATAATTGGAGTGCATGGTATGGGAGGAGTTGGAAAGACAACAATCATGAGAAACATTCACAACGATCTGTCTCAACAATCAGAATCCAAGCATTTTGATTGTTTTATATGGATAACTGTTTCTAATGATGTAGATGTGAACAAGCTACAACGAAAAATTGCAAAGGAGTTGGATATAGACATGAAAGAAGATGATGATGAGGATGTCACAGCAAGAAAGATATATAATGCTTTGAAGCGGCGAAAAAAGTTTTTGCTCATCCTTGATGATATGTGGAAGCAATTTGAGCTAGATAAGGTTGGCATTCCTATTCCAAGTGAAGAAAATGGTTGCAAAGTAGTTCTCACTACCCGTAACAAAGGGATATGCGGGCTGATGCAAGCACATCCAATTGAAGTCCGAGTTCTTTCTGCAGAGGAATCATGGGAATTCTTCAAGGCTGTCGTGACTGTGGGTGGTGTAATCCTCTCTAAAGAAATAGAAAGCCTTGCAAAGGATGTTGCTAAGGAGTGTTGCAATTTGCCGTTGGCAATTAAAACAGTTGGAGGATCTTTGTGTGGTGTTGACAACACCGCAGTATGGAAGGATGCTTTGAAAGATCTGAAAGATGCAAATGGAGAGTTCAAGGGTATTGACAAGGTCTTCGTAGCACTAAAGTTTAGTTATACTCAATTGCGTGGCACGGTACTCCAATCTTGTTTCTTGTTCTGCTCATTATATCCTGAAGACCACGTGATCTCTGCTAATGAGCTGATTGACAATTGGATTTGTGAGGGTTTAATAGACAAAAGGGGGACCAGAGAAGATGGCATCAACAAAGGGCATACCATTTTGGATGAACTCATAAAAGCTTCAATGTTAGAGAGAAGTGATTATCATGGATATAAGACACGTGTTGGAGATGAGACATATGTCAAAATGCATGATTTAATCAGGGACATGGCAATTGACATTACAAGAGCAGAGAATCCACGATCTTTGATCTATGCAGGTCGGCAATTAAAGGATACTCGGGAGTTGCCAGAGTTGCCAGAAGATGCTATGAGGATCTCTTTGATGCATAATGATATAAAAGTACTTTCTGGTGAACCCAACTGTCAACATCTCTTAACCTTGTTTCTTCAAGGGAACCCTCTACAGAAGATCTCCCCTGACTCTTATTTTAACCACATGTGCAGCCTCCGAGTTCTCAACCTCTCTTCCACATCGATAAAGTCATTGCCCGATTCTGTTTCTAACTTGAAGCAACTCCGCGCATTGATATTAAAGAACTGTCATGATCTAGAGGAGGTGCCATCACTGGAAAAACTTGAAGAAGTGAGGGTGTTGGACCTTAACAGCACCAACATTCGAGAGCTGCCATCAGGAGTGGAAGCAATGGTTTTTCTTCAACGCCTTGACCTCGATAATACTCAAAATTTATGTGTATTTCCAGTTGGTATTATACCTAGGCTCTCTCATCTGGAAGAGCTGACAATGGGTGGAAGCAGATGGAAGTGGTCTTCAAAGACACAGGAAGGAGCCAGAATTGAAGAAATTATGAACTCCACTCGACTGGTTATTCTGAATATTCAATTCAAAGAATTGTCCGATTTCCTTCAGCACGCCAAATCGAACAAGTGGCAAACGATGAAAAGATTTTGTCTTGCTATCGGGGGATCTGTTTTAGGAGCTCCTATGGTTGAGTGCTCCTTAGTTGAGATTGGTGGCTGCGATCTTATTGGTGAAGAAAACCAGTTACTGCTACCCGATACCACTCAGCGGCTCGTCATAAGTGGTTGTCAAATAAGTAGCTTGTGGCATTTCACACGCTTACTGCATAAGAGTAAGTTGCATCGTTGTGAAATCGGAGGCTGCTGGGACATGGAGTACTTAATGGCGGAGGAGGAACCATTACTACCTGACATAAAGGAATTGAAAATTAATTATATTCGAGAATTACTAGTCCTTTGCAAAGGTATTCCATCACCAGATGCACTTAAAAGCCTTGAGTCCTTGATTGTATTTGGTTGCATGAAATTGAAGTATCTACTCCCACCTAGGCTGTTGCAGCAACTTAGATGCTTGAAGAGTATTTCAGTCAGAAACTGTGGGCAAATGAAAGAGATCGTAGGAGAGGAGGAAGAAATGGGAATAACCAGAGAAGAGATAGTCTCTCAGCTACAGAGTTTACACATCGACAAATTACCAAAACTGAAGGGCATCTGCTCAAGGGTATTAATTTGCAATGCATTGGAGACCATCTCCATAGAATCTTGTCCGGAGTTGAAGAAGCTCCCCTTCTCTGTGGACAACCTACCTTGCGCTCTCAAAGAGATAACAGGAGAGGAGGAATGGTGGGGTGCCGTGGAGTGGGACGATGAACAAACCAGAGCTCACTTCGACTCTATACCCAAAAGGTACGAGCAAATATATTTTGTCGCATTTCTCACCTTCTCTTAATTAACGCAATCAAAAAGTGGGTCTTGAATTCGATCCTTAATCTTTCATTTAGTCATTTTGCCCTAACAGACTCGATCAAATCCTTAACTAGGAGGGCCCACAGATTCCTCAATGGGCCTCATCAATTTGCATACACCTGAATCCATCAAACCCTAAAAAAAAACATTGTTTCAATTTCAAATTTGGCCCTCAAGTTGCCAATCTTTAGTATATGAGATTCAATTTAAGCTTAGACGAGTTTCATAGGCCCATTTAGTCGGATATCCAATCTATAATTCAATTCAAGATTGGGCTCCATTAGAGGACCGTCCACAAACCTAGGCCCAGTTCCTGCCCCTCGTCACATAACTGCTAGGTCAACTTCCGGCAGAGGTAAGAGTTCTTTGTAAATCATTTTGATGCATTTCTCATTTGTCTCAGTATAGCCCGGGCCCCTGGGGGATTTTATAATTCATTCACTCATTTGGATCTGTCAGGCTAGATCCAAACCCTTCGCTTGGATCCAAGATTCCTTTAAAACATTATTTACACCTCAAATTTCGACCTTAAAAGGCCCATCTCTATGATCTGCAGTTCTGATTCAAATCTGGACTCTAATAGGCCCATTTTAGATTTGGGATCCGGACTGGTAGAGCCATTTATTTAGAGGATTTGGATTTGGATTTGGATTTAGGTGCAAGTTCATTTTATCTCAGTGTGCATATTTGGTATTTGGATTTGGATTAGGAAATTGAATCTTTAATCAGATGACTTGGGCTTTATATTTTTTCTTGTCAGGTTGGAGACTCATCGGACATGGATGAAGAAACCAGTACGGACATAGATCAAGAAATCAGTACTTCCTGATCGGACCCAGACCACTGAAGAGTCTTCCATAATCCAGAACGCATCATTGGCAGCTCTCTTCTCTTATATTTTTATTGTCTAATAAATAAAAGCTTAAAATACATTTGAAGGAACTCATGTTGATGGGTGTGCTTGTAGTTTGTGGAATGAACTTTGATTTGTTGAACGCACTCTGGTTTGTTTGATGCACTTCTATTGAATCAGCCTTTCTTAATATTGCTGATAGGTTAGTTAAGGTATGATACAATTACATATTGCTGATGGGTTGGTCAAGGTATGATACAATTACAGGATGATGATTTCTACTACCACTACTACATGTTGCCATGAAATTAGAGTGGGATGCTAATGGGTTGGTTAAGGTATGATACAATTACAGGATAATGAATGCAGAGCTGTTGTTTGTCTGTTTGTTTGTTAGAAAAGTTATTTGTTGTCGATGCACCTTAGAGTGCAATGGGTTTGCCTAGTGGCGCACTTATGACAACTTGCCCACACTAAACTAAAACCTCACAAACACTTAGAACACCCCATGCATCCAAGCTTTTTGGGTATTCCAGAATAAGCATGAGGTAAGAATGCCCTCTCCCTCTCCCAACCCTACAAACCTCAACCCATCTGCACCTTTTGGAGATCACTAATCCACGGATTTTTCAAAAAAAAAAAAAAAACAATCCATACCTATCCATAAGCAAAATGCCTTATATGGACTCTAAAATCCATGCAATTTAAGGAATCCCTGTAAAAAATCCTAGCATCCAAATAACCCATAAAAGAAGGTAGAACACTGCAACCATTCATAAATAAGAATGGATCTACAATGGCTGCACACATGACTGGGACATGCGCGCAACACGATCTCAGCATTTTTCAACCATAAACTGAGGAGTTATGTAAACTTGTCACTCAAGGGGAGAAAAGGATTCTCTTTCGATAAATAACTAGTTTCTTGTGCCACCCACGTAAATAATAGAACAAGTGGTATCCGGCCAAAATATCCAACTGATATCAGATTTTGGGTACATTCCCTAATTGTCAATTTTTGTCCCTTATGGCCAAACTGACCAAAAACTTATTAATTGTGGTCAATAAATTGAAATTAAAAACCCTCCTAAAGATTTCAGTTAAAATTTCACTCCTGTTCGTCCAAATTCCCAAGGGGAGTTTTTGGCAAAATTTGACAAAAGTCCTCTCTCTCTCTCTCTCTCTCTCTCTCTCTCTCTCTAGCTTTCTACCTACCAATACGTCCACCATTAAGGCTGAGCATGGATTAATTTTTGGTCTTTTCCATTCAAAAGCCTTGAGTGGTTCCCTTCATTTGGCTGCTTCTTTGTTCTTATCCTTCTTTATTAATTATTTCACCGTAGCAGGGATTGGGATTCATTTATGTGATGTAGATATAGCATATTACATTGGTCACTTAATAGAATGAATTAATTATATATAGTATTAGTGTGTATGCTCAGTTCACTTTTTTTATATCATTGTATTTTCCTAAATATATATTCTTTTTATTATTTTTTCAAAACACAACTCTGAAATGAAACACCGAAAACATTTCCTTTTGGAATCAAACAGAAAAGGAGTTGTAATCGAGATGGACAGCTATGGTAAATTCACAACCAGAATGTGGAACCTTATAACTAGGATAGGAAAAAAATACCGAATGGAGACCCCGTAGTTTTTTATAGAACATAGTTGAGAGCAATAAAGGGTTGAAACTTGTTTCTACACGATGCAAGGGGGCAAGCCTGTAGGGAGAAACCAAATAGATATACTAATAGTTTGATGATGATCAATGGTTCACAAAACATAAGATATAGAAAATGCATTTTACACACACAGATAAATATATATATATAGTGAGAGAGAGAGAGAGAGAGATGCATAAAGTGAAAACAACACTACAAGAAAAATCACATTTAGCGACAGATAAAAACCGCCGCTATATGTATCATAACCACCGCTAATACTTTTTGTGGCGGAAAAATGTCCGCCGCCACTTTTGTCGTTGAAGATCTTGTCGCTGATTGTATTTGCAACAGAATTGGGACTGCTGCTAAAAAAACTATCAATAGTGGCGCTTGTAAACCGCCACTAATTAGCACTGGTTTACACCGACAGTCATCATGAACTGCTGCTGTAACTTTACTGTAACTTATAGCAGCAAACTTCACAAACTGCTGCTGAAAACATCACACATTTATCTCCCATTTTATTGATTATAATTTCTGTACTGATTTTTTTTTATAAAACTCAGCTTGCTTTAATTTTTCTTTTACAATTGTATTTCCCACTCAAAGAATAAAGATTGAATCGAAAGAGGTTGGAGAGTTCTAGCATTTTAGGCAAACCAGCATACATACATCGCCATTTGTGTTTCATTACATTTGAAAACTGAGAATGACTAGTCTTAGGAAAACCAGTGTACATACAGTTGTTCAATTCCAGGCTTTTCTTGGAAGTAACTAAAACAGCAAACAACAGTTCAATGAAGGGAAGGGATGGAGACGGGCAATTGGAAAACACACCAAGGGCTCAGCCCTTGGGAGTGTTATCCCTGGCCCCTCGGTCATGTCCACACATGCATTACCCCCACCATCCTTACTATTAATCTTCAACTCAAAGCCTTGGACCATGGCCGCAACAGTTGTCTGAACCACTTGCATTGCCAACGAAGTCCCAGGGCACCCCCTCCTTCCACTACCAAATGGCAAAAAATGGAAATGTTGACCCCTTACGTCTATTTGGCTCCAATTGCTCCTGACCGATGGCATGAATCTCTCAGGACGAAACTCGAGTGGGTCCTTCCAATGTTGCAGAGTGACCCCTTACGTTTGATTGAGTTGATAAGCTGATGTTGCAAAGTAATATAACTGCACAAATAATAAACAAGTGAGAAACAACATCCAAATTGGAATGAAAGAACATGCCTGACATAGGACATGTTAATATAAAATAAATACAATTAGAAATGTTTCACACAAGTACCTGAGCTACAATAGAAGTACAACCAAACACAAAACTACGGAAAGGGTAAAATATGAATCTTTAGTTGATCTTTGTTTAAAAAGTTAATGGCTGTATCAAGTATGTGACTCAAAAATGGCCTAGATACTAAGCACAAATGGACCAATCTCCACTTGGGTAGGTTCATATCACACATTTCAAGACATGATGTCAGGCAACCACAACTCCCTCCAAATAAAAAAGACAAAGAACATGTGCTTCTTCCTTGTAAAACATTAAAAAATCCAAAATAAAAACAAAAGATAGCCCATACCTCACAACCCCACAAACCCAGACAGAGCCACCATAATAATTAAAATCCCAGAACAACCCAGTTTAGTAATGAACACAAGTTCTAACCCAGTAGAACAAAACCAAACGAATATCCTTTGTTCCGTACTCCTCATGCACCCACAAGACTCTCCATATTAAGCTATATACACAAAAAAAACCCTAATCATTCTCACAACACCACAGCAGAATTGAAGCAGTTGCACCGTAATTGCAATTGCAGATTTCAATTTCCAAAAGCTCACATCCAACAGCAGAAAGTTAAATAAAGCTCTTTGAGCATGTAAAAATGGTGTTTGACAAAAGGGAAGAAAAAAAGAGGAAACATTTAGATTACTTCGTCTCAGAACACAAAATCATAGAACTATCTACCTTCAATTGTTTAAAGTGTCAAAAGTGTTTAAATTCCATTTCATTGAAGACAGCATTAAACAGAAAACAATCAGTAGACTGACCTTTGGATTTTGATCGTCCTTCCTGATCCTAAATATCATGGAAAAACAACACAAATGAGTGCATATGAAGTACAAAATTACCAACAAGTTACAGTGCATTTGGATGCTATCCAAATTGCAATGGAATTCAGTCATGCGGCAGAAACAGTGGTTATCCAGTAACAAGGCATTCATGGCAGGAAGAGTGGAACTACAAAACCACAACAGGCAAGATATTGCTCCGCCTTCCTGTGTTCTAAATTATTATCAACCACAAAGTCCATCATGGGTGTATAAATGAATATACACCAGAAAGAGCCAAGCATGTTGAAATTTGAAATTCTTAAATATCCCTTCAGACATAAATTCTCTCAATATCCTCCAGACAAACAGGTTCAAAGACAATGGCTTTGAAATCTCATCTTTTTAGAGAGTTTGAAGAAAAGCAGCAGAGACAAGATTTAGAATTCCAGACAAGTCAAAAACTTCTCTCATCAAGCAAACCAGTGTTAATAGTAACTGATGCTTCTCACAGGCCTGGCCCACCAATCATGGACGGTGAAATTTGTTTGTTCAATGAGTCAAAGATCACTTTCATAGATTGATAAAAGGGTCAATGGCTCTCCGAGTGACTCGTGGGGTGACTTTTTTTTTTTTATCCTTTGCTCGCGAAAAAGTAAGATTCTAGCTGTCCCTGACCTCAAGAGCCACATAAAATACAATTACATGAGAGTGATGATACCCTTGCAAACTCATGGCTTTAATATTTCAAGGTGTCTAAAGTGCAAAGCCAGCCCTATCAATCCAACATGGGTGATGCAAAAAGGTCCAGCCTTTAACAGCCGGGAAGCTGCTCTTGCCAAAAGACGGTAACCCATAAGCCTTGCCCTATAAGAAAAACTAGCCTTTCTCCCCCCCTAAGGACCTTGGTTTCACAAAGGCATATATAGCCTTTAGTAGTAGTGGAAAAAGGGTGACACAGAAAGAGTCTTGCCATCCAAGCAACACCTTGGGTCATAGGGAACCTTTGAATTCCAAGATAAGTGGGGCCAGGTGAGATTTTGTAATAAGGAAAGAAAATGACAAGTCCTCATCATACCACTTTGTTCTCCTTTTTGTGTCTCTCTCCTCCTTTTTCTTTTTCTTAAGCAAAACCACACTTAGTTATAATTAGGATTGAGCTAATCAAGTACAAGCACAAGATTGTGAGTGAGACAGGGATTGAGTGCAACATACCCCCAAAATTCTTGATTGGGGTCAACATGGATTGGTTGCAACTTGGCTGTGCAAACAATGTTACAAATTCATGTTTTCTCTTTTTTCAAATAATGGCTATGTTGGATTGTAGGGTCTGGGGGTGCACTAGGACACTTATCTTAAATTAGTAGGTTAGGCTTTTATAGTAGTATAGGGATGAGGTGGTGGAGGGTACGTGAAAGGTATAGAGACATTGTCAGCTCACTTTGATAGGTATGTAAAAGGCCATGCCTTTTGTGTTACACGGGTGATAAAGATATCCCTCCATGTGTGGAGGCCATGCCATGCTCAAAACTTGACTTCCTTTTTGGACTGTTTTCTTTTGGTTAAAACTCCCCTTCAGACTTGATGACTGCAGGGCTAATATTGAATTTATAGTGCCTAAAATTGATCAAAGCGACTTAACTATTTTTAACAGGAAAGAAATCCCCAATTGTATAATATTACTTTTGAATGGCAGAAATTCCAAGATATCAGCTCTGACACTTGAGCATAAACTTCAGTCACTAGTTTGAAATGCAGTGACCCAAAAACTGAGAAGCAAAAAAGGTATCAATGTGATCGAGGAAGAGAATTACCACAAGAGCAGCAAAAGAAGCAATAATACCAAATAGTAGAAGTCCATTAGCTGCACCAATGAAGCGCTGGCTACAATAAAACATCAGTTCAAACTTCAAAGTCAATTTTATTCTGTCAAAAAGGCATTTAGGAAAGAGAGATGAATTACAGAGAATGCAGGAATGACGGTAAACTACTAAAGTATAGATTTTCCCTTTCTATAATAAAATAAACCAGCTGCTTTTTAAGAAATTTTTCACTCCTAACAAATTTCTGAAAGCATGTAATGATATTTTACCAATCAGAAAGAGGAAATTCTTGATACCCATCATTTTGTTTTGGAATGGTTATTGATACCTGCACCAACTAATATTGCAAAAACCCCACTTGCAACCACAACATAATATCACAGTCTCTACCTATTCCATGACAATCACCTCTCCTACTCTCAACATTTATCGAATTTGTGGGGAATCATGAATCTAATTGGAGGATCATGAGGAGGTTTTCACAATCATCCATCACTCAGATACATTAGTGTGTGACCACTTTTAAGGGCCTACTAGATGAATCGGTTCATCTGGATCAAACATCTGGCATCCCTCCGTCTATAATCATCATATAAATTGGAAGGGTAGTGTTGGTATCATATCAACTCATTACTAGACCTTCACTCTCATTCCTCTCTTCAAATATATTTTCTTTGTGCTGACAGCTGATGACAATGGGGAAGGTATTTTTTTAATCTTTGTTGTTTAAACAACATCATAATCTGTTTATATGAAGAATAACTACAAAAAAGAATAACTACAATGGGGAGCACAAAATACTCTTCAATAACACAATAGAGTCAAGATCAAAACAATCCTGACAAATAAAACCCAAGGAAGATGCTGATTTGACCAAAAGACAGCAACAAAATGTAAATGACTCAGAATTGAGCACATGGCACACAATAGAGATAGATCAGTTGTGAGGCTAAACTGATAGTCCATGTCAAAAACATAGTAAAATTAAAAAAAGGGGGGGCCATCTTAAAGAGAAACAAAAACCATAAGTATCAGAAGATGCAGATAAAGGAATATTGGGGCAGGGCAACACAAACAAAAGCATGCAAATCAGCTAAACTGCAGAAATGACAGAGAAGATGACATCCATAATAATAAAATAGCAAAAGATGTGTTAAATAAGATCCAAAAACCAAAGCCCTAGTCACTCAACCAGATCAGATGAAGAAGATCGGGTCTAAGTAGAAAGAAAATAGCTCCTTCTCGATAGAAGAACGAATGAATCCATAACAAAATCAAAGCATCTCAAATCACAACAAAAATGCCAATGACCTCACGAAATCCTAACAAAACTGCTCAATCAACAGTAAAATCACCTCAGATGAATCAATCGAACCCTTGATTACAAAAACACAAGAATCACATTCAGATAAGATGAAATCGAAAGCCCTAACTGATCCGGACAATGTGACATTAAAAAAGAAAACAAAAAGGGGTTAGAAGCCTAGAAGTGGAAATGGGGAGCATCAGAAGCACCTCGACAGTGGAGATTGGCTTCTCGATGTGGTTTCTGTTAGGGGTGTCCATTTCGCTGAGAGAAGACGGTGGATCCATCCCACATCCTATGTCTTTTTGCTTCTTTTTTGCTCTTCTGACGATGTTGTTGGATTAGAGGAGAGCAGGAAGTGCACTTCCTTACAATGACGAGATCTACTTCCAAAAAAAAAAAAAAAAACATATCTATGAATCCTATCGTGTGTGTGGATCTTGGCTATAGTCACTATAAACTGATAGATCTACTGATCTAGTTTAAATCTAAAGCTAAATTAGTGTAGAAAAAGAAGATCTTATTCTCGGACTTGAACAAAGCTGATCAATCAAAATACTACCAATCTTTAGCATCTAAGGACTCGAAATCGAGATCCATGCAAAATCCAAACAGATCTCTGCATCTGGAAAAATATGGAGAGACGCTAGAAAGCGATTTGTGAGAAGAAGAAAAAAAGGTACTCTGCAGATCGGAAAATATGCAGGGAAGTAGGTCTTACCTCCTTCTTCTTCTTCTTTTCAACTGCTGGAAGCTCCAACCAAAGATAAGGGTTTTGGGGAAGAGAGATCTCAGAGATCGAAGATCGACCGAAAAATGCAGCGATCGAAGATCGATCAGTCTTTGGCTTCTGCTTCTTCTTTTCCGATGTCGATCAGGTCTAAAACCTCGAAGCTGCTTCTACGTGAACAGGTCTAAAACCTCAAAGCTCCAAACAAATCAACCTGATGTAGATTAGGGTTCTGGGGAAGAGAGATCTCAGAGATTAGGGTTTTGTGAAGAAGAAAAGAGGCTTTGCCGCTTTGGGACTGGACGACGATGAGGCGTGGCTTTGGCACTGGATGTGTATAATATAATTTCTGTGTATAATGGTATAATACATATTATGTATAGTGACATAATATATTTTCTGCTACTATTTGTATCTATGTATATGTATTTCCTATATATTTATAGTGGCATAATATATTTTCTACTGCTATTTAGATGTAGTGACAGACTATACTTTCCACTGCTATACGTATGTACTTAGATGTAGATGTATATGTGTTTATAGTATATGTATATGTGTTTATAGTGGCATAATATATTTTCCGCTGCTATACGTATGTACTTAGACGTAGATGTGGCGACGGAATATACATTATGCTGCTATACGTAAGTGTTTATAGTGGCATAATACATTTTCCGCTGCTATACATATGTATTTAGATATAGATGTAGCGACGAAATATACGGTCCGCTGCTATTTATAAGTGTTTATAGTGGCATAATACATTTTTCGCTGCTATATGTAAGTGTTAGATATAGATGTAGCGACGAAATTTACGTTCCGCTGCTATATGTAAGTGTTTATAGTGGCATAATACATTTTCCGCTGCTATATGTATGTATGAATATGGTTATAGCAGCAAAATACAATTTCAGCTGCTAAATGTATAGTAATACTTAGATGTAGTGACGGATACATAAACCGCCACTATAAACTGTCACTAATTGTCACTTTTCTTGTAGTGCAAGAATAAAAAGAGACAAAACACACTAACTAAATACAGTCTATAGAGATCATGTACAGATACAATTTAGCAATTGCCTAAGGAAGGATCTCCTGTTGACACTTATGGAAACAGCAGGACACCTTGGGCACCACTAAGGATATTCACGAGCCTAATCAAAACTCTTTTGTAATGTGGAGAACAATAACTTTGATCCAGAAGGTATTTTTCTCCCATATATGATATTAAGTTGTGGAGGTGATTGGATTGGATTTTAGAAGGATCTTTGGTGTGGTGATGTCAGATTGCAAGATGCTTTTCCATATTTATTATTTCAGCGAATGCAACTGCTTTCATTTCTAAGTAAGGTTTGTAATTAATCAACTACCGAGACTCATATTTTTATGAGTTTTTTCAATGATGAGATTGATGCTCTTAGACTTTAATGGATCTGTTATCTGGTTTACATTCCAAGCAGTGGAAAGAGATAGGAAGTTGTGGAAACCTGACAAAAATGGAGAATTCTTCTATTACAAGGTTTCCATTCCCAGCCATTACGAACTTGAAAGTACCATTTTCATTTTCATTTGGAAGCCCCTACCAAAATCCTTGCAATCAAGTGGGCTGCATCCTTAAATGGAATTTTGACAATCAACAATTTGTAGCCTATGTTTAAGGAATGAGGTGTCAATAGATCATTTGCTAAACCCCAGCAGTTTGGGATTATTTTATGAATTATTTTCAAGTACACTGGGTGTGGGCCGTGTGGCCAAGTTCGTCGAATACAGTGATTTCCAGATGGAAGATTTGTCGTTTCAGTCATGAAGGTGCTATCTGTTGGAGTCACTCTTGCTAGCAGTCAATTGACATGTTTGGTTGAGAGGAATAATAAGTTTTTAACAATAATGCTGATTCTTCTATGGAAATAATAATAATAATAATAATAACAACAATAATAATAATAATAACAGCACTTTAAAACTGAACTAAAAACTAAACTAGACTATGACACTTCACTAAACACAAGCTTTGACACTATTCTATGCGAACAAGTCCCCGGCAACGGCGCCAAAAACTTGGTATACACCAAGCATCCTAGAAATAAGCTACTAGTACGCACACAATTAAAACTCACAAGTGCACAAGATCACTATGTAGTGTAGTGAATTGTAAGTACGAGGTCGATCCCACGAGAAATAGTTTATTTGGAGCATCCATAACATGCACACACTAAGAAATAGTTTATTTGGAGCAAGGATCAAAAAAGCGGTTGGGCATAGCGGCCAGTGGCCAAAACGCTACGTAGTGGCGATATGACGCAATTGCGGTGATAGTAGCTATGTAGCAGTGTTAATTTTTTAAGTGGCAAAATAATATGAATATTGCCGACAGCCAATCTTGTGCTTTTTTAGTGATTTGAAACCATGTAAGAAGGGTAGAGACAAACTTTAGGAAAGGCTATTAAGCAAAAAAAATAGGAAAATAATATTTAAAATTAAAACTGTTTGGCTTTACTAGGTTTTAAACTGTAGCGCCGCTATTTTCAAAATAGCGTAGAAGCCTTGACCGCTAGCGACCGATAACGTAACGGCCGATATTTTGAACCATGATTTGGAGCATCCATAACATAAAAAAAAAAATAAAAAAAAAAAACAGCAATACATTTATTGTCTTATTTTAATTGGAATGCAACTTTGGTTTGATCTCATCCTTGTATGTTACTTTCAGTTAATAAGATGAATAGCCAAATGTTACAATATTATTATGTCCTGCTAATGATCATTCTTGTGTGTTCCTATGGAGCAGAGGCATCTTGCCAGCAGTCGATGTTATTGGTGATCATATTTTGGTTGGGGTGAGTTGATGCTTTAAGATATTGTGTTTGTGTATTTGCAGATATCATTTATCTCAATCTATTTTATAAACAAAGGAAAGCATTATGTTTGAGTCACAGACACTACAGCTGAAGGGATAGCAGATATCATTTATCTCGATTTATTTTGTAAACAAAAGAAAACATTCTATTGAGCCATAGACACAAAAGTTCAAGGGATTTGATCCCTGATCCAGGAAATCATCTATAACAAAGATGTTTCAGCCATCTTTAAAACATTGGAGGTTGAAATGACAAGTAGAAAGGATTTTTAAGATGTTGATAGCATGCATGATTCACCGTTGTCTTGTCAGAATTCTTCTTTCTCAATGCTTCGAAGCTTGAAATTCAACATGAACTTTGATGTCTCCATTAGATCTTTTGAAAGTCAAGTCAAGTTACTTCATTTTTTTGTTTTTTCCTTTTTTTTTAAAGGTGGAAAGCTTGTAGTATTATCTGATATGATCAAGTTTTTTGGGTACTCGACTCTAGTCTTCAACCTTGTGCTTGTGACAATGAAACAACTTTCTGTGCTATGGGCATTTGTCTAGTTTTTTTTAGCATTCTGTTGAGTTCTTTTTTCTTATATTGAAATGAGAATAGAAAGGATTTTTAAGATGTTGGTAGCATGGATGATTCACCTTTGTCTTGTCAGTATTCTTCTTTCTCAATATTAGAAAAAAGAAGTATTCTTCTTTCTCAATGCTTTAAAGCTTGAAATTCAACATGGACTTTGATGTCTCCATTAGATCTTTTGAAACTCAAGTCAAGCTACTTCATATGTTTTTTCAAGGTGGAAAGCTTGTAGTATTATGTGATATGTTCAAGTTTTTTGGGTACTCGACTCTAGTCTTCGATCTTGTGCTTGTGAATATGAACAACTTCTGAGTTATGGGCATTTGTCACGGTTTTTTGAGCATTCTGTTGAGTTCCTTTTTCTAATAGTGGAAATTTGTTTCTCAATCAACATTTTTGAGCGATTGCTTCAGTTTTAGTTTTCTCAAAAAATAATCTACCTCTTAGCCAAAGTTTCCAAACTTTTCCCCACTTTGAACAAGCATAAAATGAGTTTACTCAATCTGCATCCTCCATCTAAATCTTGTTATAATTGCTTGAACTTCTCTCGTCAATATCACTAGCCTGATACATTCAGAAACCGTTGTTTTAAGTTCAACTAAGCCAATTGAATCATTTGGCTATACTGTTGAGTGTCAATATCCAATTCTGTTCTTACTGGCTTTTCTATCCATCAATAGAGATCTCTACCCACCTACATGAGTTGAACTTGGAAATCAAGGTTTTTGAGTCTAGTCTGAGTACGCATGAGACTTGTTAATAGGGAAGGCTTGGTTAAAATTTATTCACTACTTCTAACTATAAATTGTTTTCTGCTTACAGATCTTTTACTTCATTGGTTTTGGACTCTTCTGTCTTGAATCACTGCTCAGCATCTGGGTTATCCAGGTTCTTTTCTTCATCTAGTGCATGTTATATTTCTTATTGATTCCTCTCTCTCTCTCTCTCTCTCATGCATCTTCCTGCAATTCTTCACTTTGACCTGCAGCAAGTATACATGTACTTCCGATCAGGGAGTGGCAAGGCTGCCGAGATGAGGCGTGAGGCTGCAAGGGGTGCTCTTAGAGCAGGGCTATGATCTTTTGTTCCTGGATTTAAAGAAGATGAACACATAACTGATAGATGCATATATTATGTGGCCCTTGATGGGAGCACGGATGAAGAGCTGGTTTATTTTCTATTTTCTTCTTGAGTAGGTTATTATACATGATGCATATCTTGTGGATTTACTGCTCTTTTACTGTTGTTGGGAGTAGGATGGTTGAATGTAATGATGTTGTAGAGAGTACATGTTCTTTATGTTTTTCATTTCTATTGTAGAGTGTACAAATTCTCTCTCTCTCTCTCGTGCATAAAGTGGAAAAAGATTATTTTTTCTTTGGCAAAGAGAAGAGGTTACCAGCACCATACAAGTTCTAGCCAAAGCAAACATAGTAATTAAAATAAGACCGGCCTGTTTGGATGTGCTCCAGACTAACTCGGTTGAACAAGAGTCAACACCCTTTTGCATTCTACAATCCATGCTCCTATTCTTATGTGAACTAATGATATATATATATATATATATATATATATATATATATATATATATATATAACTGTTCTTAAGAGTAATGCAGCAATAGTTGCTGCATCAAAATAACAGCATCACAATAGTGTCTTTAGGAGAACACTGGTAAGTGGTAGCAGTTCTCACCTAACTGGCTGTCAAGGGTTCGAATCCTGGGTACGCCACCTCTTCCCATTAGTGTGGCTTTCTTTCCTCTTGTGCGAGCTTTTTTTTCACTTGTGTGGGCCTTCTTCCCATTTGCGTGGGCTGTCTTCCTGTGTGTACGCAGGCTCTCTCTTGGGGCTCAACCCCCTAGGCTGGATTACCAAACCCAAAAAAAGTGTGTAGGAAATGGGTTAAGTAAAGCTTTAATTAGTAGAATGAATCAACTGCCCCATGATCATAAAGCTCTCCATATCAGTTCTGGATAGCCCCCTTACCTAAAACCACTTGTTAAATTGTCAAGCACATATTGAAGAGCACAACATTGGTTAGAAAGCAGCATAACCCAGTTCTAACTCCTGGAACTCCACAAAGCATGTTCCAGCTACAGGAGAATAACAATGGTGCAGAAACCTAGTATCCAACACTCCCTGTTATCACTGAACCCAAATCCTTTAACAATGCATTCTCAAATACATGTTCACATGCCCTGCGATAACACACATGTCCAGGCCGGCTATACAACATTGGATTGATTAGAATTCCAGAATTTGGTAACATGAATGAAACAAGGAATTTAGAATTCCAGAATTTGGTAACAATTCAAATACTAGTATTTGAAATTCCCAGACAACCACCAGAAATGAATTCTATGAATTCTAGTAAAGAAACGGACCCTAAAAGTGTGGTGAAAAAAAAATGTCATTTTGCCTCCAAATCACTCACAGGCCTTCCGAAATCACTCTTCTATTCAGACCTTATTTGTTGAAATGCAAAAGAATATCGAAAAACCATATCATTTTCCGGTTGAATCCATTAGAATCAATCCTAGGGCAATGATCCTAGCCGCCACGAGTCAGATTCGTTTCTGCAGTAACTTCAATGTTCCAATTCCTACAACTCATCGCTTCCTGCTGAAGGAGACAATCCGTCTTTAATAACACAAGAACCTGAATTTACTTCAGTTCATGACTTGATCCTTATTTTCATGCAGTTTTGCCGTCTTCCGTTAAACATCTTACCACAGATATCAACCTCGCGATCACATTCGCCATGAGAATACAAAAGACAAAATCTTCAAATCATACCACTGTCTCAATCTTGTTTTCTCGTATGAACTTCGATAAGAAAAAGGCTCATGTTTAGCATGTTCTGTCTCAAAGATTCTCTACAACTATCAGGATAGAGCAGCATGAATTTTATTCAAGCTTATCATCATTGTTTCTCTGATTGCTAGGAAGAACCTATAGTGTTCTTATCTCCAATCTAATTTTGTTCCTCGACAAGGAGCATCCGCTCTATCTTAGAACAAAACATAACTTATTTTGAAATATGACCTTACCGAAGAATCTTGCTTTCATGAGAGCCAAGATTACCATAATCAAGAGAAGAACCCAAGACTTTTTCAGTACCTGAATCCACAACGAAAGAACGCACTGATGCTATCCTTCACAAGCAACTATATGGTCTATGTTGGGCTGGTATCCAACCCTTCCAGTCTCACAGTCCAATCTAGTGATGCCTGAAGAGTTCACTTCCTTCTTAACAGATTTGTATCATTTCCATGGAAATATGAACTACGGTTGCTCTTGATTTCAATCCAGCTCTTCCCTGGTGTTTTCTTTATCCTTCTATCTACCATTAATTTTCTGATCTCCAAAGCATCATCCCACCGGCCAATTGCTCTATAGACATTTGTCAGAAGGACATAGCTTAAATGATATTCAGGTTGCAATTCCATCATCTTCTTTGCCACACGCTCTGCTACATCCAAATTTGAATGAGCTGTGCAAGCACCAAGAAGAGCTGCCCATAGAGAGGAATCATCGCTAAAATCTGCGCTCTTGATCAAAACCTCTGCTTCTTCAAGTAATCCAGCTCGACCAAGAAGGTCAACCATGCAATTATAATGCTCGACTCCAGCTTTAATACCATAATCTTCTCTCATTGACATAAAATACTTCCACCCCTCATCGACTAAACCCGCATGGCTACAAGCAAACAGCACTCCAATAAAACTAATGTAATCAGGCTTAATCCCTTCCTTAACCATCTCCTTAAACATCGTGAGAGCTTCCTTGCCCCTACCATTTTGAGCAAACCCACCAATCATTGAGTTCCAAGTTATCAAATTCCTGAGATAAATCTTAGAGAAAACACAGTATGCGTAATCTATACAGCCGCACTTCGCATAAAGATCAACAAGAGCGGATTCCACAATCACATCCCTCCATCCACCTGTCCTTAGAAACTGGCAGTGAACCTCTTTTCCATTTCTCACAGCAGCCAGACCTGCACAAGCTCGAAGAACTGTCCCAAAGCTGTAATGATCACCTTCCTTCTTCATCCCCCGAAAGAGCTCTAGCACAGCTTCAAAATCACCATTCTGACAATACCCACCGAGCAATGCACACCAAGTAACATAATTCTTTGTCTGCATGCGATCAAAAACCCGACGAGAATCATCAACAGACCTGCATTTCCCATACATGTCAATGAGGCTGCTCTCAACCACTACATTCCCACCAATTCCAGATGTAATTACCTTAGCATGCACTTCTTTACCTTGTTTCAACCTCCCCAGATTTCCACAAGCAGTCAACACGGTTCCAAATGTAAACCCATCAGCAAACAAGCTAAAATTCTTCTGCATTGAGTAGAAGAACCCCAGTGCTTCATCAAACTGATCACACCGTGTAAGTGCTGAAATAACAGATGTCCAACAAATCCCATCCGGTCCCAGCATTTCATCAAACACCTTCCGTGCATCTTCCGCTTTGAAATTCCTCCCATACATGTCAATCAAAGTGCTGGCAATCACATAATTGGATTCAAACCTGCGAACCAACACAACCCCATGAAAGCATCTCCCAGTCCGCAATGCTTCCAGCTCCGAACACGCCTTGATCGCAGCGGAGAGCGTAAATCCATTAGGCTTGACGCCAGAATCCAGCATTTCCCTAAACAACTTGAGGGATTCTTTCGGCTTTCCAACACGAACATAACCCGAAACCATCGAAGTCCAAGAGATCACATCTCTGATGCAGAGATTATCGAAAACCATTCGGGTTTGGGAGAAATTGGGGCATAGTTTGAAGTACATGGAGAGTAAGCTGTTGCCGACGAATCGGTCGTAGTCGAGGCCGGATTTGATGACATGTGAATGGATTTGGAGGCCGTGGGTGAATGAGGTGGATTGGACGCATGTCTGCAAGAGAGAGGCGTAGACGTTGGGTTTTATGGAGATGGATTGGGGACTAGTGGAATTGAGGAGGTTGAGAGCTTGGGGGAGCAAACCCAACTTGCAGAAATGGAGGATCTTGGATTGTGGAGATGGGGTTTTGTTCTCTTTGGGATTTGGTTGGAGAAGATAGCTGAAATGGCGTTTGCAGTACACCTGCTTCTTCATAAACAGCATGAATGTGTGTGTGAGATGGAGAGGGAGATATTTCAAATTCAAACCGCCAAGGGCTTCATCTTTATATAGTAGAAGCTGGTGGGCGAGAAAATGGGTCCCACTATGCCGGAATACACAAAAAGTACCCGAAATGGAAAAAACTGACATGTGTCCACTTAGAGGTTGGAAAATATGATCCGACCCGCGAATCCGTACCGACCCGGGTATTACCCGCTTAATCCGACCGGTTTAATAGGCGTGTTGGTCACGAGTCAAGTATTCATGACCTGCAATTAAGCGGGTCGGGTTAGGGTTGACCCGCTTAACTTGTGGAATCCGCTTATTTAAGTTAAAATTGAATTTGATTGTTTTAATGCATAGGCTAAAAAAGAATAAATTAACCTTAACCAATTCAACCCAACCCGTTTTATTAATGGAAGGCGAGGTAATATGCATCAAATTATTGTTGAAATGAGATTATACCAAATTTGAGCTTAAAAGTCAGTTAGGCAGGGAACCATGGTTGAGTCATTTAATTCACTAGATGCATGTGAGTTATGCAGGTCGACCTGACCTATATAACCCGCAATGGTTATGCGGGTTTAAGTGGGTCGGGTCGGGTTGACCCATAGTAGGTGCGAGTTAGGGATTTCCGACCCGTTTAATAAACGAGTTAGATGTGGGTTAGACTTGTATAATTCGACTTGTTTAGCACAACCTGATCCAGTGCCACCTCTATGTCCAATACTATAAAGAAATTGCCCTCAAGAATAATCTGAATTTTTTATTTTTTTTATAACAGAGGGTGTTCTAGCCCTTTGAGCCGAACTAATTCCTATGAGACTCAGAGAGAGCCGGGTAAATACCCTATAAAATTAGTACGTCAAGATTAATCTGATTAATACCACCCATTTAGATGGTAAAATCATGTAGAATCCATTCCAAAGGTGAAATCATGTGAATCTTACCGGCCTAACAATGAAAAAGTGATGCTATAGTTTTTGTTGTTATTCTAATAATTTTGTAATTCATTAATCAGTGACAAAAGTCAAAAAATAATTTAAGGACTTATGTTAGGATTGACAATCATATCAGATCAACCAAAGAAGGTGAAACGAGGGTGACTCTCCTCGCGCTAAAAGCAGCTGTAGCTAAGGGCTTCTCCATAGGCCTATTTTATTTTGATGGCTTAAAAGTTGTTAATTCACTTGTTATAGTTATTTAAGATGTAGGAGATTTATTTATTTATTTTGATAACGCAGGGTTTCTAGTCCGTTGGACTAGAATAATTCCTAGAGGTCCATGAGAGAAAGCCGGGTAAAATTTTCCTGTGACCCCAGTGTAATAATGCAGTTTCGAATCCACAACCTTCAGATATAAACTGTGGTCCTAGGCCCAGTGAGCTACCCCTCGAGGTTAAAGCATGGGAGAATGGACACTAAAAACTTTAGTTTTCAAAAAATATAGTTATTTTTTGAGACACCATAGTTTTGATGATGATGATGTATTATTAGATTTATTCCTAGGAAACTTGATGGTATAGCTCATTGTGCATAACCCTTTTTGTTTGAGCTGAAGGATCCCTATGTCAACCTAACTCTCTCGACATGTCAATTTCATCCGACTCTTTTGATCTCCCACTTCCTTATCATGTTGGTGTGGCCCCAAATAATGCGCTTTAAAGAGACTCTCTGCACAGACCACAGACGGTGGGTCACAAATATCCACACGATAGAACAGCCCATATATCTTCTTTACTTTGACCAAAGTGAGTCAAATCGTAATAAATCTACCCAATATCATATCAACTCAAAAAATTATAAAATAATGGGAGTAATATCCGGCAGTGTTAAAACAAAGACACATCCTTGTCGTGTCCTTGAAATATTGCATGAGTAGACAAACCGTATGTGTGACTTGAACACCATTATTACATTTAAAAAACAAGAACTGTTTATGGGCCATTTGTCCTATTAAATATGAAAAAAAATGTTTGTCATGTTGCTTAATTATGTGCAGGGCGGAGCCGGGATTTCATCTCAGGGGGCCAAAACTTGAATAAAATTTTATTTTACCAATTATTATAACTATCGTATTTTAAAGTTTTTTTTTTTACATAGTTATAAGTTCAACCATGATTTTGTTCCTTGAAAATGCTGGACATAGAGAAGACGGCATGCAAAATTTTAACCACTGAAGATGAAAGATTAATGGAGAAAAAGAGGACAAGAACAAAACAAAGAAGGAAGAGCTGAAAAGGGTTAGAGCTTAATACTGGAGTCTGGAGAGGTTTTCAAAAGTTAAAAGGGTTGAGAGTGGGGGCCGGGGTGGGATGGGGTTTAAATTAAAAAAAAAAGTTTTTCAAAGGCTGTGGGGGGGCGGGGGGGCGGGGGGGGGTCCTAGCCTCAACATGGTTCCGCCCATGATTATGGGTCACTTGTCCTATTGAATATTGTCAGTTGATCTACCAATATAAAAGAGACCGGAAGATCTTAATTAAGGCATTATTGACAAATTAAAGAAGTTTTTTTTTTTTTCCGTTCGTTATCGAAGCTTCTAATCACTCCTTGCCTAAAGAAAAACTGGATAAACACCCCTGTGGCCCTAAGATGATAACACTAGTGGGTTCAACGTTCGTTACCAACAACTATATTAGAGATCGATACCAAGACCTCTAACTCCGAAAGAGGGAGGAACTGTGGTCCTAACCACTTGGCAAATCCCTTGAAGTTGACATATAAAAGCTTTGATGCGAAGGAGTACTGGAATTCTACAAAGGACCCGGTTATTAAAAATTTGAACGACTCAAGATAAGTTTGATCCCATTCTATGAAATATAGTCAAGATCATCATTATTTAAACCTTGTTTGTACCAACAACTATATTGGAGTCAAATATGTAAATTTTGTTTCCCCATATTTTGATTTATTTTGAGCCAACTCTTTAAATACATTATTTTTTAGTCAGATTATCAACCCATCTAATTAATGCAATCCTATGTTTTTAACTAGCTAGGTTTAGATCCAATAGTAAAAACTAAGAAGCTGGGTCTCACATAAAGATTAATCACTTATTAATGAATATGTATGAAATTGTGTGAATCATGCTTTATACTCTATTCAATCTTCTTTACGTTATTGGTATTTTACTAGTAAAGTTAAAGTGAAGTAAAACTTCCATTATCCAAACAAAAAAGAAAAAAGACAAGGGGTCATATAAAAAAAACAATCTTCTTTTCTCACTAAATAACAAAAAAATTATTTTTTTAAACAAAAAGTAAAAAAAAAAATTCCCTATCAAGCAACTGAAAACAAAAGACAAGGGGTCATAAAAAAAACCTCTTTTTTTTTTACTAAATGACAATAAAAAAACATCATTCTATTATATAAAAAGTCAAAAAAATTCCCTATCGAGCAACTAAAAATAAAAGACCATCATAATTATCTATATTTTATTTATTTTTTATTTGACACTTCATCTCACTTTATTTTAATTCACCATACATCCTAAAATCTAATGAATTAAAATATTGGAGTCCCTTTTATTTTAAGCTGTTTAGCTTTCAATGAGTTTGTTGGGCCCACAGTTTTGGATTTTCCCTTCATTGACTCAAGAACCTGTAAAAATGATCAGCAGCAGATAGAAGGCAAACAAGAAATGATCAACAAAATTAGCCACGTGTCATAGTGTCTCGCAATATCTGCATTTAAAGACGGAGAGAAAAAGAGGCCTAAACGGTGCCCGCCACCTACCTACCTAACTGCTCCACATGTTCAGATCTTCATCATCATCATCTTCTTCTGCTTAATCTTCCCAATTAAATGGACGGTTCTCCTTCACTGTCCTACGACACGTGTCACACATCCTGGACATCTCCAACCAGCGACCTCTCTCTATAAATATAAACTCCTCCCCCACACCACCTTCTCTCTTCAGCAGGAGAGAGGATATAGTATTCACAGAACACCCCACGAAACCTGAGACGCTACGAAACGAATCGGGAAGGAGGGACCGAAACGCTACAGGAACACGGTTGGTGGGGATGGTGTTCTTCTGCTTTTTGGTGGACCAGAAGCGGATGGTGAGGAGCAGCAAGCCGGCGGCTGGGATCTGCTCCCGGTGCGGTGGTGGGGCGAGTGTCGCCGATATGAAGACCGCTACGAGGTTCTGTTACGTTCCTTTCTACTGGAAGTCTTGGCGGGCCATCATCTGCACCTTCTGTGGTGCCACTCTCAAATCCTACAGTCTAAAGAAATGACAAGATTTTCATATTTTTTTTTTTTCAATTTGGTTTCTTGATTTTTCTTTTCTAATCGTCTCTATATGATCTTTATTACATACATCTATCTACTTTTTTTTTATATTTATTTCTATTTCTCATTGTTCTTTGTCTATTATATACTAGCTAATTTTGTAGACTGCAATATATTATAATATGGATGGATATGGGTGCAGAAATGTAATTTTCTTTTAGTGATTTTGTGAAATGGGATCAGATTAAATGGATTGAAAACAAATGGGGTTTTCTTTTTTTGTATGATTGTAATTTGTAGGTGAAGTGGGAAAATCTCCAAATGGAAAGAGAAAACTTTGGAGATCTTTCATAAATTCTCTTTGGTGGGTGGCCAACCAAACCCTCCACTATGTTGAAGGTTTTTAATTTTTTATTTTATTTTATGGTAAGGCAAGGTTTCTATTTTTTTGAGCGAGAATAATCCCTACTCTCTAAGGAGAAAAAGTCGACTAAAATTCTCTTGTGCCCCAGTGTGGTAGTGTAGTTTCGAACCCACAACTTCGGGTGCAGTCCGTGGTATTAAGAAATTTAAAGGAGAAAAAGTAAGCAAGAGAAACTTTTATTATAAAGAAGAATAAATTATTGAATGACCAGCTATCATATTTTGATAATAAGGAATTCACTGTTGCTAATGAAAACAAAATTTCAAGATTCTAGTGGTATTAGAGAAAATGGTTTCTCTTGTTACTTTTAATAAAAATCGTTTCTTCCTTTCCACTAAGAAAAGTAGCTAACGGGGAGATTAATTTCTCTCTTTTAAGGGCAAATTGGCAGGAGGAGAAAGGCAAACTTTTTGCATGTGAAACAATGTCTTCAAATTAATGGCTTTTATGTTGAGTAGGAAGCTATAATTTTACTCTTCACTACCTTTCCTTCCTATAAAAGTAGGAGAAATACTTTTCTTCTTCTTCTTTTTTTATTTTATTTTTTCAGCCTGAGAGGTAGGCTCCATCTGTAGCAACAGGCTCATAGAATTCTATTTGTCCTGCCATCAAAAAAGTTTACTCCCCCTAATTAAAGGTGTTGGTGGGATTGGAATGTTAGAGAGTGACCTGACCGATATTTAGTTTAAAATCCAACCTTACTAGTTTTTGGTGATGGGTAGTTTTGTTTTTATAAATTATGTATAAGAATTTAAAAGCTCGGCTGAAGTAATTGATAGCTCCCAATTAATGTAAATGGCCTAACAGATTGAACAGTGAATTTAAGATAATTTAATTCAATGGTAAATGTCACTTGCTCAAATTCAACTCTAAACACATCTGCACATGACAGTAGGCAAGATGAGTTGGTGAGTGTAAATGGTTTGAGGCCTTGAGCCCAAAAAAGATCTACCTTTCCAGTTGTCTCCTATCATGTCATTATCCTCAACAGTACTTACATAAACAGGAAACGTGTATAACTATAAAAACATGAAACTAACATGGAAACTGAAAGTGAAAGAATTAGGTATTTGCAAAGGGAAAGTTTAGTGGCTGTTGGGAGAGGGAGTCTTTAAGTCATGGTTTAAAATATAGCAGTCATGAAATCAATGGTCAAAGTAAATGCCTCACATTCATGTATTAATTGTCTCTTTTCTAAGTTTGGCAAGAGCATGTTTTCAAAACGCAGTTTCAAACTTATTATCTTTTTGGATTGGTTGATATTTCTCAAAACACACTTTCAAACTTAGAACCATTTTGCATTGGTTGTTCTATTTGTTTTTTAAATAATTTTGTATGAAAAATAGAACAATGGGCTAAATGAAAGATTAAATTAATGTCCTCTGTATCGCAGAATCCTCTCATCCTCCCTATCGTAGAATCCTATCATCCCACAAATGCACCAAAGTTCTAATGGTTGTCTTGGTTGGGGGGCACCAAAAGTGTGAATTGTTACACAATTTTTGAATGAATAATGTCAGACAAAGAAATTTTGGAAGCTAACCATAACAAGCCTATTTTTTATGGTCCCTGCTGAATCATCCATTTAGCTTTCTATATATGTATTTTAGATCCTACCAGTAGGGCCTTCAAAAACAATCGGTTCTGACTTAGTTTGAGTGGGCTCCACTGAAAGATAGATCGAGAGGGAGTACGAGTGCCAATCAAAGTTTAGGAAGAAACTCTTGCATAATTATATTGATCATTTACCAAGCAGAGTTTAACTTCCACATCAATCAACACCTAAATGGCTCGGGAATAAAATGCATTTACATTGGTTCCGGTAAGATAATGTGAGAAGAGAAGTTAACAACTTGTAAAGTAACTATTTTAACATTTTTAGGAGTGTATTAAAGTATAAGCAAATTGTTTTGGTGGCCACCTACTTTGACCAATACATGGTGGGAAATTCTAAAAAACGCCTCACTTAAAAAAAGTTTCCTTTTCCGCCTCTCTATTTTTTTTGTTGTTATGGGGCCCATGTCGAATCAATTTAGTCTTTTCACACATACTACCCTTAATGAATAGTTACAAGTCCAAGTTCGACACTCATCCAACTTTTTATCATCGTTGGATTGAAATCATGATAAATTGATGCTTCCAAACTGTTAAAATTTAGGGTTATGAATCAAAATGTTAGGATGATCTTATGAACTCAAGTTTTTACATATAGGTAGGCTTCATATGGATCTTTCTATCAAATGGACTTTCATAATCATCATGTATTGTAGTGGGCCCAACTAGGATGGGTTTTTTCTCCTAAAAAGAGTTTGGACGTTGTGTAGCACTCCCCGATAGAGATTTACTTGCAAAATCAACACGAGGGGTTCTTGTAACTCTCTGCTTAATCTTCGGTTTCTTAACCTCCAGTTATTGAGGTCATTTGGATATGTTATCGGGGAATTCAACTCAGCACTTGCATTATTTCATGGAGTTCCTTTATACTTTTCTAAGTTGTCATGATCTTCCAAACGATACATTGCTAATGCATTTTCTTGATCTTCCCTGTACACACGAGGTTCATAAATTTTCAATTTATTCTATCAGACCCCAATACCTTAAATTCGAATATTTCTAGATTCCAACCGCATCTCAACTTTGAGTATTTGTGTGCTACAATTTAAGATTTTAGAATATGTTTATGTACATCCATGGAAGAGGAAGCCCGCATCTCTTTATAGGTGGAAAACATTATTTATGGGGAGGGGCTGGACTCCCATTTGCATGCAAAATCCAAAAAAATGCCCTTTTCATTTATCATCTTTACAATTTGCCATGGCAATTTAGAGTTTACTAAGGATACGTTTGGTAAACGATGAAGAATTCTCTAAATAGAGGATTCTCTCCATCTTCAAAGAATGTCATAATCCTCAAGTAGGATTTCCAATGAGAGTTCCATGTTTGGATGGAGGGATGATTCCTACAAATTGTAAAATGTATGATCCAATGGTCACAAACATTTTTATAAAAATTTTCAAAATCCATAAAAAATCAAGACCTCAACTTTCACCTTAAAGTAGTTTGTGGCCATCTAAAGAATCTGTACGGTTCAGATTGTGCAAAGGGGGCCACAAGAATAAGAAATTAATGTTTTTAGTACTAGGACTTTTTTACAAATATTTCAAGATATGGTAAAGATCAACGGTTGAAATTTATCAACTAGCCGTGTTTGACCTTCCAGAAATAACTAACAGTTCAGATCATGATCTTGGGGCCCACAGAAAGCAGAAAATCAGAAAGAATGGATTGGTTTTAATCCCGATTTTGGCCCACAGAATCTCAGAAATTGCCATTTAACAGTTTGGACGGTTTTGCAAATATCTCAAGATCTAAGATGAATCAACGGCTGAAATTTTGTGAGATGTCCGTTTTGAATTGTTTAAACATTATTAACGGTTTGAATCTTGATTTGGGGACCCATAGAGTATATTTTTAAAGCCAAAGGGGCTCTGATTGTCATTACCGTCTCAAAACACTGTAGCGCACTGTAGCTCCGCTTTTCCTCTGTTCCGTGAATTCTCTCGGTCCGACAGGGAAAGGTCTGATTTTACAAATAATCAGTTTGGAGGATATCAAAAGTCATTCCTCTCAAAATTCTTAGGCAACCGAACATTGAAAATCCTCAAAATCACAAAAAAGGGCGAGAATTCCATGACCGTGCCTTTTGCCAAACGTGCCCTAAAAGAGACATGCAGCCGAAAGAGGAAACGACGTTCCCTTTGCCCCAAAATAAGTCTAAGCTGCGCTTAAGATATAGGATTTGGACCCTACAACTATCAGAAATTAACGAGGCCCTTCCCTTCGTAGAAGTGTGGAAGCATATAGCCTCGTTGTAGATTTACTTTACTCATCCAAAAACGTCAAACGGACTGAACCGCCCTTTAATGAGAACTGAGATGTACTGCAATACTGTTCCAAAGCCAATTACAATCAATATGCAGCTGGCAACCAGCAGCGCACTTGAAATTGAAGATGAGCTCTAGCTTACAACAAGTACATGTACATAGCAGTACGTTAATGTATATGTATGAACTATGTACTATACAGTTGGTCCACCGAAGAAGAAAGAAAGCAATAATACAATGATAAATTTTTTTTTCCTAGTGGAGGTTTCTCAACAATTTAGGCTGAACTATTCCCTTCGGGCCCAAGATAAGCCGGGTAAAACCCCCCGTAACCCCTAGGTAGTAGCATCAATGGACTCAACATTCAGATCCTGAAGATGAGGGAACCGGGAGTCAATACCAGGACCTCTACTTTGGAAGAGGGAAGAACCATGGTCCTAACCTCTCGGCAAACCCCGTAGGGTTTATAAATTTAAAGAACATAACTATAGGTATAGATTGCTAGGTGGGGTGGGAGATTAGTTGACCACCCACATAGCAGGTTGGGTCTTGTTGGTTTAAACCTAGAAAGTTTTTTTTTTTTGGTAAAAGTGGTTTAAACCTGGAATTTGATGAGAACTTGGAGTTGTCCAGTTGGTGGATATCCCGTTTCTCATTTAACTGCTCCGGGATTCTTTGTCTTCCCTTCTTGCGTGAATAGGTCTTCCTTCTTGAATGAGTTTTATTTGGACTTAATAATTGTATTTCATGTGAATTTGTGCTAATCAATACAATGTAGTTCAAGAAGATGTGTACCAAAAAATATATAGAGTTCAAGATAAGCTTATGTACGTTAAACTGATACTTGACCCAACCTGCCCAACTTGCATCCAGTCATAGACAATTTTCAAAATGTATGCATGTGTATCTTTGTGGTATGTAGAAACCCAAACCATAAGCCTAAATCTGTCTGATTTTGGACCGGACCAAGTCGGGCTGATTTGGCCCCCATGTATGAGCACCCAAGCCATGGACCCATTTTGACCTTCTCATCATCATCTGTAGACAGAAATGATCGCACATTTACCATACATGCGTATGGTAGGTAGACTCTTTGATTTGTGTATTTATGTATCTATATCTAGAAGGAAAAGCATTCAATCTCACTGCAGCAAATTCATTGTATGAAGACATAAGAATTTATGATCCTTCCTTGTTAAATCAAATCTCAATTCTTCTTTCTAGATGGAAATCTAAATTTTGATGCAGCTAGTCAGCTACCATTGTACCATACTTATTAACTACATATTTATGGGTGGTGACCAAAGAAAGAGGACTTCTTCTACAGAGGAGCTTGCCAATGATGAATCTGTACATTCAGCTTCACCTACTCTTATCACACTTAGGGCTTGTTTCTTTGCTGGATAGGAATTCTTAAATTTCCAGACAAAGTGGAATTTCTGGATGTCCCTTTGGACTTGAGCATCTAAGAATTCCACCAAAATACATAGAGAGTGAAATTTCTGAATTATCAAAGGTCAAAAAGAGACCTTTCATTTGGTTGGAATCCAGAAATGTTAATAAAGAAACGTGAAATTCAGAAATTTTAGAGGACAGCTTGTCACATTACGTCCAGGAATTCATAAACATGGTAAATTCTTGGCAAAAATTGCACTAAAGAAATAGGGCCTAGCCCACCTGTAACTAGGGCAACTCCTTCCTACTCTTATCCCTCCATGATCGAGCATCTTGCCCAATTTATATGCACATCGAATCTTTAATCATTGTGGCGTTGAATCTAGCAAAAGAAACTTATGATTAAAATATCATTAAACTTTAGAAATACTCAAACAAGAGCTAGCTATGTCATCCAAGTGAGCCTAACAAGCTAGATTGTGGTAAGCACAGCATGCACTAGTAAAAACTGTCTTGTATATGGGATCAGGCATCCAACAGAAGTCAAGTTATTCTAGCACTTCTACTTCTTCTATTTTAAGTGCTAATAATAAATTATCAATAATTTTAAAAAACTTTTAAAATATAATTTTTTTTATGAGGATGTCCATCCTATTTAAGAACCGACTATTCTTTCGGACATGTGAAGTCCCTTCATATCGATGCATGGGGTTAATCCAGGCTTTTGTAGAATATGATATTTGTGATCATTTTCTAGTGATGGTTACATGGGACCATGTTGAGTTCAACCCTCCAATGTGTAGGGTGGTATAGTGGACTGTGGAATGTGGAGACCTCACGGGCTTTTTCACAAGGTTGGAAAGTGTCAGGTTGAGGAGAACTGGAGCTGTTTACGCGTCTATGTAACTTTCCGGCTAAAGTCAAAACGATGGATGTACAACAACAGTACACATTAAGTCTAACATTAAATACGTCTACGCTTATTTGGCAGCTGGCAAAACAGCAACTCCGAAAGGAGTAGTAGTACAGTCTACAAAGACGCTGCAGAGTACAGCTGTGGCCCATTGGAACTAGGTTGGTACACAAGTTTAATGTAATAAAATTGAAAAAAAATAAGGTCTGGGAAGTGGCCGGGAGGGCATGTAAAAAGGTTCATTAGGGAGTATGAAATATGAGTAATGCTACTTGGACAAACTTTTTTGGTCAGAATTTGGCCAACCCATATGGTTTGCATTGAATATCACTATGATATTCAATGCTGATATTCAATGCAAACCATATGGGTTGGCCAAATTCTGGCCAAAAAAGTTTGTCCAAGTAGACTTTTTGATGAAGTATATGAGTTTTCAAAGGAAGTGGATCCCTTTTTGGTCCACTCAGGAGGGGTTATATGTGGGAGAGATGTTATATTAATGATTTCTCATCTTCTCCATTTTAAAGGGAGGAAAAGTTTTGCTCTTCATGTGGCATCCCTTCATTTCCTGTTTTAGACCAAATAGGGGTTCCTCTTCCGTTTTCAAAATATAATAGTCCTACATGGTAATAAATTAAGGTGGCATCTAACACAAAATAAAAAAAATTAAGATGAGTTGATTTGGATTTTTCATTTCATAATTTCATGTTTGGATAAGGAAATGTCTTTATCAAATTTTAGAGATCCAAAAGAGTGTATTTTCACTTAGCTTTTGCCTTTTTTTATTTATAATAATGAAAGGTGTCTCAGCCTTTTGACCCAGACTAATCCCTATGAGTCCAGAGAGGGACAGGTAAATCCCCTATGACCCAAGTGTGATAGCGCAATTTTGAATCATCAACCTCAAGAGCAAATTGTGATCCTAAGCCAACTAAGATACACCTCGTGGTTTTTGGCTTATTTTCCTAATCAAATTGATCACAATATAATATGATGAAGGATGAGGTGATGAGTTGGGATTAAGGTTATTATCATTATTATTTAATTACAAGAGTTGGGATTAAGTTGATGAGCACTTTCTTTTTACCCTAGCTCCTAAGCTGGGGCCTAAAATAGCCCGCACAAGTGGGAAGAAAGGAGAGCCCAAACAAGTAGGAAGAGTGGTATACTTAGGGACCAACTCTTGCTCAACCAAGTGAAAAGTATGGTTGCCAACCAACTGAACCCTTGTTGTCAATTTAGTTGAACCCTTGTTGTCAATTTAGTTGAGCACTTGATACTCAAATATGAACTTTTATCCATTCACTTATAAGATTGAGAATGTCAACTCAAATCGAATCTTGGCCTCGGCTAGTGGCTTAAAAAAAAAAAAAAAAGGAAGAAACTAGCCATAGGCTTCTTGTTTTGGCTTCCTATGATCTTCTCTATAAATAAATGATGAGACATTTACAATACATGTACATGGTAGGTAAGCTAGTAGATTTATATATTTAGATATGTATCTAAAAAGGGAAAACATTCAATCTCATTGCAGCAAATTCATTCTGTAAGGTTATGAGTTATACTTATGACCCTTTTCTTGATAAATTAAATCTTGCTTTCTCTCTCTCTAACTCAAAAGCTATGTTTTGAAGGAGCCAATCAGGTACCACAGCACCCCTGGCATTAATGGTATATTTATAAGCAATGAAAGAAGAAAAATTCTCAATGGCCTACTTGTTGTTTTCTCATAGAGGCCCATACATGAATAATTCAATCCATTCAGATACACCTATCTGGTATTGAGCTAATTTAAATATTGTAAACCTCATCTAGATATCAATCACTGTAAAATTTAATCGCAAAAAGGTTTTTTACTTTACAGAAGAAGTTAAACGTAATTCTTTTAGTGGGTATAAGGGACGGACCCTTTGGTGAATTATATCATTGTTGGACCACTAGTCCTTGGTTGATGTTGATGTTTGAGGTGTCTTCATCTTACATGAATAACTCAAATTTTGCTCTTCTAGTGAGATTTGGTAGGCATCTAAAGTCAAAATGCACTGCATCTTTTTGTTAGTAACCTAGCCAAGGGAGCCAAAACCCAGGAGAGAGCCACATACATGGAAAGACAGCCCATATAAGTAGGAAAAAGGCTCACACAAGTGAGAAAAAAAGCCTATACAAACGGAAAGAAAGCACACACAAGTGGAAAGAGATGGCATATCCAAGATTTGAACTCTAAGTAACCAGGTGAGAACTGCCACCAAATATACTGCAAATTAGATGTTGTAAGAGATTCAAAGATCTTTCTGAGTGTTATAGATATGCATTTCCTCTAAAATACGGATTTGTATCCTCTATAGCTAGCTCCCTTTGTAGTGGGGCCCATCATGTATGGTAAGTCCAAAAGATTGCGAACCCTAGCTAGACCTTTTCCTGTTTTCATCTTTAAAGAGGAAGAAACATTATTTGGGCTGGGCAAGGCCGGGCTTTTGCCTACCTACCAGTGAATCCAAGCCCACCCTATATATTAAACTGGAGGCCCAAGCCCAGCTCAAAGCGGTCGTGGCCGGCCCATAAGTACCCCCTATTTGTGCCCTGCTGCCCTGTAATTTATTAGTTGCAGTTCTTGTGTTGAATTTTCTGTGTGAGTAAGTGCCATTGATTGGGCCTGTAGAGCAATGCTTTGGGTTGTGGGAAAAAGTGCCATTGATTGGGCCTATTGAGCAATGCTTTGGGTTGTGGGTTTGTGTGTTGTGTATATTTGGTTTAATCGGACTCTATCAATAGGTATAATATATCATCCATGAGATTAAATGTTGTTGGTTGGGCCCAGGCACAAGGGCTGGAGTTGAGTGATTATGGTCTACTGGACCTGGTATACTTCACAGTTTAATATCTTCTTTCAGCTTCTTTTCTTTTTTTGGGGGATCTAGATGGAGGTTTGAATGCTGAGAACAGAATGGAATGGTCTTCAAGTTGGAAGTCTGGCCATTGAATCTGCACAGACCTGACCCACTTAGTAATTACTAGAAACATGTCCAGTCCCAACCTACAGGTGCACCAATCTCCTAAATCAAGCCCAAGACATCTGGGCTTGGGCCTTATTACACCTTCCATCCTTTGTTCAATCCAATGGTTATAGGACTCTATAGCATGACCAAATTGATTAGTTATTGGATCTGAATGAAAATTAAACATTATCATACTAGTTACTACACAATGTTGTGGATGGGTCACACAGCTCAGAAGTTCCATCAAAAGTTTCCAAACACTTACTCTGACATATGGCTCGTTTATCAATTTCTGCCTTGTACTAGAGTTTTCTCAACTCAAACAGAGAGAGTTATTCCTGGTAAGACAAGAAGCTGAAGATGTAAAAAATAATGAAACAATCCTACAATAAGCTCTGCAAAACTGAAACCCATTCAAATACACATAAATTTCGTTCTTCCTTATTTTTATTTTTTGGCTGACGATTGACCCCCACGCACCGGATAAGTCAGGCTTTTTCCAGGAGAGAAGAAATAATCCTACAATTATTATATATGAAGCAAAGTGGATTTGATTTCTAATTTCATTGTCAATTTCAAATTTGATTTTGACTCTTCTCATGTTGACCACCTACTAATATCACTCATTAATCATCTTATTAATATTAGCCATATTAATAACGTTCTTTTTACTAATGCAATGTTATAGAAACTATTTCCTCTTCTCTTTGTGTTTCTATTCACGTCTCTACATTTCCCACTTTTAAACGCCATAAGCCCTTTCCTCTTCTCCATCCTCTTTAATAAATAACTCATTGATTTTTTTTTATTAGGATTATACTCTAAATTATTTCTATTGATTTTTTTTATTTTAGACCTTTACATTATAACTACTACTAATTATATTGCCCGTGCTCAGCACGGGGGGCTTTAGCTAGTATTTTTAATGAAGCACATTCCACCAAATAAAATCCATAAATAATAAGCAAAAGAAACGCCCAAGTCTCTCATTAAAGAAACAATTTTCACAGAATGGGGAGAAACCTGAAAAATTCAATGGGACTGAGTTCAAGAGATGGCAACAAAAGATGTTGTTCTATCTCACCACCCTAAACTTGGCTAGGTTCCTCCATAAAGAAGCTCCTGCGTTGAAAGAAGGTGAGACAGACAAGCAAATAGTTGCTGCTGTAGAAGCCTGGAAGGATGCTGACTTCCTCTGTCGAAATTACATTCTCAATGGACTAGACAACACATTATATAATATGTATTGTTCATTGAAAACTGCTAAAGAATTATGGGATTCACTTGATAAAAAGTACAAGACTGAAGATGCCAGAATGAAGAAATTCGTTGTTGGCAGATTTCTTGACTACAAGATGATCGATTCCAAAGCAGTTATCAATCAAGTTCAGGAACTTCAAGTAATCCTCCATGAAATACATGTAGAAGGAATGTCTCTTAGTGAGTCTTTCCAAGTGGCAGCAATCATTGAAAAATTGCCACCACTTTGGAAGGATTTTAAGAACTACCTCAAGCATAAACGAAAGGAGATGAAACTTGAAGACTTGATAGTAAGATTGAGGATAGAGGAAGACAATCGTGCTTCTGAAAAGAAAGCAGGAAAAACCTTCACTGAAGCTAAGGCAAATGTGGTGGAACATGGGCAAAATCCCAAGAAGAGGAAGAACAATCCCAACGGTCCAAAACAAGGTCCCAATGACAACAAGAAGTTCAAAGGGAAATGCTATGTGTGCGACAAACCAGGCCACCGCGCTAAGGACTGTCGTAAGCGCAAGGACCAAGGCAATACAAGTAAGAAACCCGCACAGGCCAACATGACAGAATTGGACACTCTCTCCACTGATGTTTCAAACATCAATCTTTCTGTTGTGGTCTCAGAAATCAATCTGGTTGGTAACACCAGAGAATGGTGGGTGGACACAGGGGCCACTCGACATGTTTGCTCTATTAAAGAGATGTTCTCCACTTATCAAGCATCAACTGGAGAACAACTCTTCATGGGCAACTCTGCCACCTCTAAGGTTGAAGGCCAATGACAGGTGGTATTGAAGATGACTTCTGGAAAAGAACTCACCCTCAACAATGTGCTGCATGTACCTGATATTCGTAAGAATTTGGTATCAGGCTCACTACTGAGTAAGAAGGGTTTTAAACTTGTATTTGAGTCGGATAAGTTTGTACTCACTAAATCTGGGATGTACGTGGGAAAGGGATATATGAGCGATGGGCTCTTCAAAATTAATGTAATGACAATTATATCTAATAAGAAAAACTCTTCTGCTTATATGCTTGAGTCTTCTAATGTGTGGCATGGTAGATTAGGTCATGTTAATTATGATGCATTGCGTAGATTAGTAAAAATGAAATGTTTGCCTAAATGTAGTTTTGATTCAAATATCAAATGTGAAACATGTGTAGAAGCTAAACTTACTAGAACTTCTTTTTAATCTATTGAAAGAACTTCTGAATCTCTTCAATTAATTCATTCTGATATTTGTGACCTAAAGTTTGTTCAAACTAAAGGTGGTAAGAAATATTTCTTACATTCATTGATGACTGCACAAGATGCTGTTATGTTTACTTACTGAGAAGTAAAGATGAGGCCTTGGAAATGTTCCAACATTACAAGAATGACGTTGAGAATCAACTTGATAAGAAAATTAAGGTAATAAGAAGCGATAGAGGGGGTGAATACAAATCACCTTTTGGTGAATTCTGTTCACAGCATGGTATTATACACCAAATTACTGCTCCTTATTCACCTCAGCAAAATGGTGTTGCTGAAAGGAAAAACAGAACTTTAAAAGAAATGATGAATGTTATGTTAATAAGTTATGGATTACCTCAGAATTTGTGGGGGGATGCTATCCTCTCTGCAAATTATATTCTCAACCGAATACCTCAAAAGAAAACTAATAAGTCCCCCTATGAATTGTGGAAAGGCAGAATGCCTACTTACAAATACTTGAAAGTGTGGGAGTGTTTGGCTAAAGTGGCGGTTCCTACACCTAAAAAGGTGAAAATAAGACAAAAAACAGTAGACTGTGTATTCATTGGGTATGCTCATAATAGCAGTGTGTATCGGTTTCTAATTCACAAGTCTGAAATTCCCGATATGCATCCGAACACTATTATTGAGTCAAGGAATGCATCGTTCTTTGAACATGTATTTCCTTACAAACCATCGAAGGAAACGAGTTCTCCTAAAAGAACTCATGACACTGCTAGTAGCAGTAATCAAGACCAACAACAGATTGATGAACCTAGACGGAGTAAGAGGGCTAGAACATCAAAAACGTTTAGTTCAGATTTTCTAACATTTCTGTTGGAAGATGCGCCTCAAAGCTTTAAAGAAGCAGTATCCAGTCCCGAGGCACCATATTGGAAAGAGGTCATAAATAGTGAAATTGAATCTCTTTTGCAAAACCATACATGGGAACTTGTAGATCTCCCATAAGGTTGCAAAACTCTTGGATGCAAGTGGATATTCAAGAGAAAGCTGAAAGCAGATGGCTAAATCGAAAAGTACAAGGCCAGGCTTGTTGGTAAAGGGTACAGACAAAAAGAAGGCTTGGACTATTTCGATACTTATTCACCAGTGACGAGAATAACATCCATTCGAATGTTAATAACAATTGCTGCTATATGCAATCTCGAGATACATCAAATGGATGTAAAGACAGCTTTTCTCAATGGTGAATTAGACGAGGAAATATATATGGAACAACCAGAAGGGTTTAATGTTCCAGGTCAAACTAAGAAAGTTTGTCGACTTGTTAAATCTCTATATGGATTAAAACAAGCACCAAAGCAGTAGCATGAGAAATTTGACAGCTTGATGATGTCAAATGGGTTTAAGATCAATGAATATGACAAATGTGTATACGTCAAGAACACTAACAATGGTTGTGTCATTATTTGCCTATATGTTGATGATTTGCTTATTATGGGTAGTAATGATGATATCATTCAAGCTACCAAGAGGATGTTGAACAATAAGTTTGACATGAAAGATTTGGGTATTGCCGATGTAATACTAGGAATAAAGATTTCTAAATCATCGAATGGACTGATATTATCTCAATCACACTATATTGAGAATATACTCAAAAAATATAATCAAGATAATAGCAATCCAGCGAGAACACCTATAAATATTAATATCCATTTATTTAAGAATAATGGAAAAGGCATATCACAACGAGAATACGCACAAATAATTGGCAGCCTAATATATGTGATGAATTGCACTCGTCCTGACATTGCATATGCTGTTAGTAAATTGAGTAGATACACAAGTAACCCTGGATCAGATCACTGGAAGGCCTTAGTTCGGGTTCTAAGATATTTAAAATACACCCAAAACTATGGTTTGCATTACTCTAAATATCCAGCTGTACTTGAGGGCTATTGTGATGCCAACTAGATATCAGATATTAAAGATTCAAAGTCCACAAGTGGATATCTATTTACACTTAGTGGTGCAGCGGTATCATGGAAATCTTCTAAACAAACATGCATTGCTAGATTCACTATGGAATCTGAGTTTATTGCATTGTATAAAGCTGGCGAAGAACCTGAGTGGCTTCTTCAATTCCTCGAAGATATTCCAATGTGGTCAAAACCTGTGCCTCCTATCTGCATTCATTGCGATAGTCAATCAGCAATTGGAAGGGCACAGAGTACAATATATAACGGTAAGTCTCGCCATATTCGTCGAAGGCATAATTCCGTGAGACAACTGCTCTCTAATGACATTATGACAATTGAGTACATAAAATCCAAAGATAACATTGCAGATCCTTTAACCAAAGGATTAGCGAGAGAGCAAGTAAATCGTTCATCGAGGGGAATGAGCTTACAGCCTATACATGAAAAGTTGTCATAATGGAAACCCTACCTAGTTGACTGGAGATCCCAAGATCTAGGTTCAAAGGGACAACCAAATTGTGTGTGACTTAACGAAATCACTATAGAGATAAAATCTCCTGCTCATTCCTATGATATTAACAGTGATACCTGCAGCGGAAATTAGGATAAGCAACTCTTTTAATGATTCTTATATCTCGACTAATCAGATGGGGTATAGCAGGATACTCTTAATGAGAATCACCTATGTGAGTGTGAACTGGGCTGATTCTATGAGAATAATAAGGCTAAATTCTCTAAAGTTCTTATGAAACCAGGTATTGTTCAGGGCCAAAATGAACACAATCATGAGAACCAACTGTGTCTGGAAAAATTCTGTGTGAACTCTATTGTCTCGGTTTACGTAAAAGGCTAAATAGTTCAAGACATCATGTTCACTGTTCAACTAGTAAATCCGATAGTACTTCACAAGGGAAGGTTCAAGGCCACAAGCTACCTCTCTCTATACAGAAAATTTCAAATTGTATTATCTCTGTGTGTCTGCATATCATTTTATTGCTTTCGGTCAATTTCATTCATGTGGGGGATTGTTGGAAAAATGGATAAGAGCTACACTATATTTGTCAACTTTGAGCCAAAATCCAAGTAGGACCCGCTTATCATTTTTAGGTGGGAATACATGGGAATGTAATCTACCCATAAGTAGATTGAGAACATGTATTGGGTTGCTCTAATCCATTAAGGAGTGAATGAGAAATTGCTTTCTAAACACCCCGAACTAAACCGGGCTTGGGTTTGGGCTTCACGTGAATTGGGCTTGGCTCGGTCCACTATTCAAGAGGTGTGTGCCTTTTCGTAAATGAAAGGGTGTGTCCCTAGTCCCAAGAGGCGTGTGCCTCTCGTATATGAAAGGGTGTGTCCCTAGTCCCAAGAGGTGTGTGTCCATTCACATATGAAAGGGTGTGTCCCTAGTCCCAAGAGGTGTGTGTCCATTCACATATGAAAGGGTGTGTCCAACCCAAGATGTGTGTCCAAAGAGAAGCATCTGTTCACTGAATAGATGCAACTCCATGAATAGACATGAAGTTAGCTATAAATATCATCTTGTCCATGCCTTCTTGCTCATTCCATTCACTGCATCTGCATTGCATTTGGGGCATCAGTCTGAATCAAGAGAGAGTTCTACTACACAATTGGTTCGCCTGTCATATAGTTTGTAGTACTACTACTGTGTGGATTGATCATTGTATCCTGGGAGACAGACGCCATTGAAACTCGTAAGCACCATTGCGGGGGCGAATTTTGTCTTAAGGACATAGTGTTAACACTAGCCTTGATCAACTGTGAATCTCTGATCTACTAACTACAACAACAGAGTACTGTTTTTTCTGCCTTCAAACAGTAAGTTCATTTTACATTCAAACAGAGTACTGCTTTGTTTCATTTTAATATAAACTGCTCTCCTAAAATATTGAAGTAGTTGTACTCGGACTAACAAGTAGTACTCTCCCAATTCCTACCGGCCTCGGCTTGCCCCTCGTAGCTCCATCAACATAATTAGCACCTCTTCATATCTAGTGGGCCTTTTGTTTGTGGATGGTCTAGTTCATAGCATCCCCTCAAATCTAAAATGGAGTTTAATTAGGGTTGCAAATAGAACAGTTCTGGATCAAAACCATACTGTACTTGGATTGGACCCCGACCCTCACCCATTTCTAAATAACGGTTTCGATTACAGGTCCAATTTTGACTTAGAACCTATTTTTTTATTTTAGATTTGATTCCGATAGGAAAACCCGGATTCAGTTCCAAAATCGGGTCCACCTAGAGGCCTAGAATCTAGTTCCAAATTTGGTTTTGATTTCTCTTCATTTTTTTTTCTAAAGGCTTATCACTCAACTTCTACTAGTGCATCAAGTCTACTACCTTAAGTATTATACATAAAAATGTACAAAAAAATTGATTTTGAGGTATAGTTTGTAGTATCAAAGACACATATATTGGGTCTCGGGTCCATGGGTTGAAACCTATATCGACCCAGAACTAGACTCGTTTATCAATCGGAATATAAATTGAGTTCTAAACCCGGACCCGGACCCGTTTATAAATTGAAACCTACAATTGGTTATAGACCCAGTTTTTTGTGAGTTAGAGCTTCCAGGTAGTCGGAGATTCTGATACCCGCTTGCAACCCTAAGTTTAATGTTGATTGATGAACTAGACCCAGATTCATACCAAAATCAAATTGAAAATTCTAAACCCGAACCTAATTTCTCTTAGTCTAACTCTAGATCCTCTCGATCTTTGACTTAGAGAAATCCTAATCCTAATCCGAAGTCCAAGGAGTAGAACTCTACGGTGGAGCTTATTATTGAAAATTTGAGTAGTGAATTTGGGTATCCCCAATTTTTAGACCAATAAAATTTGACCTCACTCTAAGATTGATCATACCATGAAAAACATGATAATGACTATCCTTAAGATAGGAGGGCAATTATTTTAAAGATTTTCAATTTCATTAGGTGTCCCCAAAAATAGAGTTCTCATTTCTTCAATTGGAGCAGGTACTCTAAAAATCAAAAGCCCTCTTGTCCAAAACCCTACACTTAACCCTACACTGTTGTGAGTGGATCTTCTCCCTCTCCTCTAAAACCCTACGCACGCATCATGAACACCCTGCTGTTTTGCTGCGTCGTCTTGTAAGAAGAACATCAGCTCCCTCTTTCTCTCTTTTCTCCTTAAACCCTTTAAACCCTTGTTCCATCTTCCACATGTCATCCGCATCCAGAGGCCTCATCTCTCGCCTCCGATCTCTATCCATCACCTCCAAATCGACCTCCATCTTCACGACCCATTTCAGGAAATTCAGCTCTGAGCCTCTGGGAATCGTCGAATCGGACGACGAGGGTGGTCCCTCCATCATCAAAGCGTACCCCGGAGTGATGGGACAGCGGTCGAAGCGGACGGGGGCGGTCGCTGTCAAATGCGGCATGACCGCCCTCTGGGACAAATGGGGTGCCCGTGTTCCCATCACTGTCCTCTGGTTGGATGATAATATCGTCACCCAGGTGAAGACCATGGATAAGGAAGGACTCACCGCTCTGCAGGTATCTTCAACCCTCTTGTTTTCTGCTTATTCTGTTGTTTTCTTTGATTTTAGTGTACTAGTTTAGGATATGTTTCTGTGGGGCTTTCATAGTTTTTGAACATAAGAAGCTGTTAGCTAGCTTAGACAATTCATGTAAGTTTAGAGTCATCTGTTTAAGGAAAGTAGCTAGCTAAAATCTATTTGTATACGTGACTTAAAGCATAAAAATCTGAACAAGCATAGATCAGTACGAAGGTTAACAAATCCAGAACAGAGAAAAGGAAAAAATTAGAGTGGTAATAATGCTTATGTAGAAATTGAAAATCAAAATTGAGTCACAATATCAAACATGTGAAGAATGGTTTTCTACTATTTTCATTTTAAGTGATAGAAGCATTCTCTGCAGTTGTTTCAGATAAATGAATTTGGATCCATTGGATGGGAAACCATTTGATTCAGTCTTGCAAATGGGGGTAAGAACGCTCTTCAACATGGAAAATGTTTTGATGTATCAATAAGTAGAAAGTGAAATTGTAGAAAATGAAGTCTTCAAAGTTTCCATTTTCAGTAGTAAATGAAATCACTGGAATTAGAATGACATTGAAAATTGCCAAACACAAACATTCCCTACGAACACTTGAATGTAATTATAAGAAGGCTGGCATTATTTTCATTGTAGGGGCAATAATCAGTACTATGGTGAATTCATTTAATTTGGGGCACACACAATTAGACCCACAACTAGATTTTTATCATTTGTGTACCCTCAAACCTCATATTGAACTCCTAGGAATTTATAGCAGATGAGGTTTCATCAAAAGAGTATTAAAAAGGTGAGGATTAAAAGGTCTAAAGTGGCGGTGTCAGTTGGACCAACACCCGAAATTAAACATCTAACTATTCAATTAAGACGATCAATCTAATATGTTTCTAATTGATTCACTGTTCAAAACAAAATAGATATCCGCAAATTCTGCCAAGATATACAAACCATTTACAATTTGGGTTAATTTTGTGAACCCATTGTTCATGCTTAGCTTCAGCACCACAACTGAGGACCTTTTTACCTACTTTGTATTGAGTTCCTAGGATTCATAGTAGTGGGGGTTTTATTGGAGAAATGTTAATGAACTGAAGGGTTTAGGTTGGAGATGTAAATGGGGCCATACGTTTCTAGAATATAATTTATTAGGGTGATGAGTGAGTAGTAATTAACTATTAAAGAAGAGAGATTTGATAGCCCCTTGTGGGTGTTCACCTTCTTTCCTTCACTTTAGCTCCTTTGATATAGAGGCATTGCTTTAAAATCCTAGGAATTGAATACAGATTGAACAAATGGACCCTAACTCTGGGTTGGGAGATCAATGGATTATGGTATTTGTCACATGCCACTATTCAATTTTTAATTATTTGCAACTTCATGTGTTATATTTGGTTTGTTTGAGATAGTATGTGGAATCATTGGGTGGTGGTTGTTTTGTTTTGTGATGCGCGCATCTGTAGTTTCAATTGTAAGTCAGTTGTTGACTAACTGTGGTGCTTTTGAAATGGTTCTATCTGGATAGATTTCTGAGATATGTGTTGGTTATGGTGTTAGTTAGATTGGGTGCGGGCAGAAAAAGGAGAAGCATTTGACAAAACCTGAAATGGGTCATTTTAGAGCTCAAGGTGTCCCCTTGAAGAGGAAGTTGAGGGAATTTCCTGTGACAGAGGATGCACTTCTTCCCCTTGGTACTCCAATCACCGTTCGTCATTTTGTTCCAGGCCAGTATGTTGACATCATAGGAATCACACGGGGGAAAGGTTTTCAGGTATTCAAGTTCCTCATGTATATATCTTTTCTAACTCTTATTAAATGCTCCTGGACATTTGCACTAGTACATTATTTAGGTAGAACATGGTCTTTCTCTTTGACACTGTGATCATTGTCAGTGGAAATTTGAGTAGTAGTTAAATGTTCTGTAGCAGTAGTGTAGCAAACATATTTAATGGAAAGGTCACAAAAGTTTTGATTAACAAAGGAACCACAAGGGCCATTTCCTGAGATGGATAATGGTACAAAGAAACACCAGCATGTGTAAAGATTGAATGCACTTTAGAGATCAGACAAAAGAACGTCATTCCGGATACTGCCCTTGGCTGGAGCGCCTTTAACAATATTAGCCCCCCTCAGAATATGGGAGAAAGACCCATTGAGCCTAATGGAGATGTCTTTCATTTCATCCAGCCAAGGCCCAATTCTTTAAGGGCCAATGAATGAGTCCTCTGCCCACCTGATGGCATGGGCCAAATTGCCTTCCATTATCAGAGGAAAGAGGCCCCCATAGTGCTAGTCTCTTGCACAACAACCAACATGGCAAGGAATTCTACTTTGTTGATTCTTCTAAAGTCACTCAGCCCAAAGAAGCTTCTCCTTACAATTCCCGTGTTCTCTAATCAAACCGTCAATGCTGGTAGGCGGTAGCTCCTGGATTACCGAAGGTGCTGGCATAAAAGTTGAATTTCCATTTTCCAACAATCCAGTAGGAGAGGCCTCTAGGACAGTGAAGATTGATAATTGAATCTTGGGCTAATGTTGGCATCTAACTTCTGGCATCAAACATTGTGAATCTCTCTCTCTCTCTCTCTCTCTCTCTCTCTCTACTTTGTTTTGTTTCCTTCCGTTTGAATGGTAAGTGAAGAGGCTTTTCATCTATAATTTACGCCAAAATTTCAGTCACAATAGCTTTCCAATAATCCAAAAATTATAGAGGAGTATAGATATGCATTTAATCTAAGAGTAGCCCTTATCTAAATTCCATCCATTAAATTGACTATTATTGTTCCATGATATTTAATCTTTGCCCTACAATATTAATTATAGTAAAAGAGGATTAAAATGCCCTACAACCATAGCTTCAAAATGCAGATGATAGGCTTCCCTTCAAATTCCTGTAATTCTCTTGGAACGCGTTGAGGTACTAGAGATGGAGTCACTCCACTCCTGTAGAAGAGAGAAAACCATTACCAAGTTACTCAAAATAATCCAAATATTGTTCCATAAGTTATTAAGCACATGTGAAGACCTTTAGATCTTACAATTAATATATTTCCTATAATAATTTTTATTCCTTAATATAAAGACTCATAGCTTTGGTATTCTTTACTGTTTAAGGACTTCTAAGTAATATTTGGCTCCTAACTGCTAGTGGCAGATTCCTACCAGTACTGTGGACTATTTGTAAAAAATGAGTAGTTTGAAATAAATAATTGGCTTGACTGGATCTTGTGCAGAGGAAGACAGAATCCTCATTTATTTGCTTTGAAACATTAAGCGTCTGGCCCTTTGATTGCTCAAAGCCTTGATATGATACCCTATGATTGCTCAAAGCCTTCATATGATATGTGTCCTCCCCAACTTGATGTAACTTGAACTCGAGTTCTGGTTGTTGTCCACTTGGATCGAGTATCAACTATATACTTACACTTATTGTCTATCAGTAGATTGGATCTCATCTGTTGTTGCTTGGATGTATGCACAGTTACTTTCTCCATGAGGAAGTGAATGGAAGCTAGGGGCTCTTTTCATGGCTTGGGTCTGCTTTCAGTCTCTCAGACTGTTATTGTCTAAATGATCTGAAAATTGGCCCAGATTGGATGTTCCCAACTGTCCAATCTTGCCCTGGTAAAATCTGCACATTGGCTGCTATTGTCTAACTGAACTTTGAAAGCCACCAATTTTAACTTGTTTCGTGTGATAGAGGATATATTAAGGCGTGAAAGAACTTGAATTACTGAAAGGGTAGGTCCCACATATACAATTGCTCTTAAATGTCATTATTCCTGATAAAGTATCATGATGCCTGACGAGAGCTCATAACACATTTGGAAGCAGCTCATGTCCACAAGATGGGGTTGCAGTTTTAATTTATATTACCAAAAAAAAAAAAGGGAAAAAAATCAAGATGCCTCAAGCAAATAAAGAAGCAATTGGCCAATTTTCTGCTTTGTTCAGATTGGATGAGGGTAAGTGATAGTTAATGCAAGTCTTCACTCCTTAGTTTAGCAATGTAGAAAATCATTATGCGTTGAAGCTGTTTGATGGATTCAAAATTTTTTCCCCTAGTGGTTGATCTCTGCAAGATATGCTTGACAGAGTCTCTTTTCCCTAGTCTTTTATGTGGTGTGCGCAGGTCTGCATGGGCATGCGTGTCTGTGTTTTTTTCCCCTCTCTAATAAGATATAACACCAAGATTTGTTGCTTCTGCTGAAACAATTTCTTTGCTTTGTTGATAGGGTGGGATGAAGAGGTGGGGATTTAAAGGAATGCCTGCAAGTCATGGTGCATCGCTGTCGCATCGAAGTATTGGTTCCACAGGTCAAAGAGATGATCCTGGGAAGGTATGACAGCTACCCAATGTTGCATAGTTTCTTTATGAGCAGTGCACCATTGTCATAAATGACGATGTGCAAATTCTTTATTAATGTTTTTATGACTAATTTAAATATTGTTTTTCAAATGATTAAATACTATTATGCCTTTTCTTCTTTCAAAATCTAAATAAATATTGAAATTTTTATTTCTTTATTTTTTGTTTAGAGTAAGATATGTGCATTATTTTTTGTTTTTCTTTTCCTATTAGTTTTTATGTATAAGTAGAATATTTTTCTCATCACCAAAGGTTAATGTCCTTGAGTTCCTACTTTTTCACTCAACCTAAGGGCCTATTTGGCTGCAAGCATTTGGGTATATCTTGTCTGGGGAAATTTGGAATTCTCTAAATGCTGCCCCCCAGTTAGAATTCCAAATGCTCAGGCCGTAGTAAGTCCATGTTCTCAGTAACTCTAGAACTTATCATGTCCATCCAAATTATTTCATTAAGGTCTTTATTGGTCTTCTAGTTCCTTGAACATGTAATTCTTCGATGCATTATGTAGTGGCTGTTATTGATTTTTCGTCAACATGTCTAAACCATCTAAATCTACATTTCATTTTTTTTGTCTCTTTATTCCATTGGGGCAAGACAAGTTTCCTTTCATGTACTCAATATTAATTTTATCCTTTGTAAATCTGTACATCCATTCTAGCATATGCATTTTAACTTCTCATCATTTCTGCATTGCCCAACAATCATTACCATTCTACATAGTAGGTCTAGTTGTCTCTTAAAATGCCCTTTAATCAAGTGGCACTGGACTATCACATAACACTCGACTGGCTGGTATTCCCTTTGCTAATGCAATGCTGATATTACTTGCGATATTCAGTTAAAACTCTTACTTAAAAAAAAAAAGTTGTTCCTAGATATCTAAATCTATCATGTTACGATGGTAAGTTATATTTAACTCAAGGAGTTCATTTTCATTACTCTTGGTCACCAGATCCACTAAACTTGTTACACTACACATTCTTTCTTTGATCTAATAACTTTCAACCCATCCTTTAAAACTTGAACTTGTCACTTTTTTTTTAATCCCAAGAATGAGGATCACAACACAAACAACTACCCCAAAGAACTTTATCTTGGATGTATGTCATTTCGTACAACACCAAGGTGAATAAATGGGGCCTTAAGTTAGACTTTTGTTGCAATCCAACTCCAACTGGGAACTTAAATATACACTCACTTTATACATTATCTTGTAATTTTGATTTAGCCATTACGAATTGCATTTTTCTTATAATGTCTACAAAAGTAATAGTCTCCATACATTATTATAGACCTTTTCTTTATCAATAACAACAATATGTAAATTTTTTGTCTTTGGTCTAGACTTATCTAGTGAGTTGTCTTAAGAGGACAATGACTTGTGAATTAGATTTATCTAGCATAAGTTTGATTGGTTCTCATAAAATTCTATTCTTAAGTGGTGCTTTATTACTCTCTCCTTAAGTTTTACATTATTGGTGATAAGTTTGATAGATCAATAGTTTGTACATTCTGAATATCTCCTTGTTGTTAGAAGGGACTGCGGTTTGTTTCTCCATTCATCAAGAATTTTTCTTTTACTGAGAACTTTGTTGTACAATTTGGTTAATCATTTAACCCCAATATCGCACATTACTACCCATATTTTTACAGGGACACCATTTGGATGTAATGCTATACTATTCTTTAAATAAAGAAATTACGAGTATCATGGCAAATCTATGAATCTATATTCTAGGATTTGTTGAATCATTCACCTCATGCCTGTATTGGATTCCAACACAAAATCCTGTACTCAGTATATATCAGATACGCAAAGCTTTAAATATTTTCTCTGTGCATGATTGCCTTTGGCTTATATAGAAGTTTGTAGTTTCTTGGTCGACTTCTTGAGCTGCTATTTAGACACTATAGAAAACAGGTTTTGTCTTGAATGAGGGTGCTGTCTAATTCCATGTAAAGCTATCTACCAACTTCTGGTTGATCAACAAGGGTCGTGGAAGCATTCATTTTGATCCAAGTGCATGTAATTGTATGCAGAGAATATATATGGTGGAGCTTCCATGAAAAGCTGCCAGAAGTAGCAGATCCCTTTCAAAATCTGTAATTGTTCTCAGATTTTGGGAAATTTGCAGAAATGTCAGTGCTTCCTGTATCCACATCCTGGCATTATACTTTTATGTGGTGGCTAAATACTACTACGCTCACCTGTGCACTGTTCTGAGAACTTGAGAGTATTCTTGCAGAATTTTAGTAAAACTAGGTCCAAGTATATTCACTTTAGAAGCTGCCTTTTTTAATATAATAAACCCCAAAATATTATTAAGAACTTGTTAATTTGATGTATTTAAACATCAAGAATTGCATGTTTGAGGTGTCACAGTTCGTTATTGTTGTGCATGATGCATTTCACGTATTAAAATATAGGGTTTTGGGGCTCTCATTTATTATCCCTTGGTTTTTTGTTTTAATCACATAAATATTGTTTCCTTTCTTGAAGAGAGGGGAAAACATATTAAAATTAAAAGCTTACGTATTATATTGGTTAAACAGGTGTTCAAAGGCAAGAAAATGCCCGGGCGCATGGGTGGGAAGCAATGCACAGTTAAAAATGTTTGGGTCTACAAAATAGATCCAGCGAGGAACTTGATGTGGGTGAAAGGCCAAGTATGTTTCTATCAACACTTGTATCTCTACCATTCTGTTTCTATCCTCTCTTTCATAAACTAAAGTACCATCATCTTGTAACGTGCATCTTAACCACAAAATCCTGCGTTCGCCTCCTCTCACCAACTACTTGTTTTTACAGGTTCCAGGAGCGGAAGGGAACTTTGTCTTCATAAAGGATGCTGTTTACAAGAAACCCGATATTTCGTTGCTTCCTTTTCCAACTCATTTTATCCCATCAGACGAGGATACATCAGAATTAGAACCTCTGGTTGCTGATCTTGGTGAAATAGATCCGTTCATGACAGCAGATTAACCAATTGCAATGTTTTATTTGTGATGCTGGTCCCTTTTTGTTGCAAGATCAGCTAGCTTGCAATCTCATAATTACATGGAGAGACAGTGGTACCCTCTCAGGAGGGCCTGCAGTTCAAGAATGCATATCGGAATGGCTCTTATTCTTCATTTTCTCGTGGCTTGTTATCCGAGAACAAGCTCAAATTTTTATGAAACTTTTTGGAAAATAAATATAGGAATTTTGGACCTTTCATTTTAGTTCTCATGAGGTGTTTTTCCTTCTATAGAGTACATTTTCATATTTATGTTGGAATGTGCTGTTATGCAGAGTTCTGAAAACATAATTTATTTGCAAAGTAGACTTTTGTAACTTTGGAAATATGACTGTAATTTTCTAAACTTAAATACTGTGTATGGGCTTAAGATTACAGTTTCTCACTTGTAGTGGGGGAAGTTGGGGATGTTTCCAAGGCAAGCCATCTTGGCTTGGCCATCTCAAGCTCGGCTCGTTGTCTCCTGAGCCAAGCTCAAGTAGATCCATCTGAGCGTAAGCTTGGTTAAGTGTGTCTGTCTTGTTATGGGGCTTAACTGGCTTTCTCTGTGTGTATCTATGTTCTATTTTATATGGTCTGGAATCTTTGGTGAAGTTAATAATAAGATTTTATGAAATCAAATTGAAGTACCACCACTTCAATGGGGGTCAGTCTGGCCTTAAAATCTGCATGTTTCTTTATCTTTATTTTTGGTAACCAAAAGTGGATAGTATGTAGTGTTCCAATGGTTTTTTATATATATCTTTGTACTATTGAAAAAAATGGTGCTCAATTCAAAGCTCAAATATGCTACGCATTGTCAAACCAAACTCAAGTCTTATTTAGTTAGACTTTGATTTCTGACCAAGTCTAGCTTCGAGCGCAAGATCGATTTGTGCTGTAAAGATGAGCTTGTCTTGACTCAAGCCAACCCCAAGATGGGTTTTAAGCTTGGGTCAGCTTGAGCTCAAGGTGGCTTGTTTAATCTTCAAGCCATGCTCCTCTTATAGGCCTAATTACTCTGCCATGCAAAGTGGCAATTATTATTATATTTTATAGACGTAGGAATCTATTTTGAAATTGAGCTCTAATTTCGTTATTGATTGCAAAATTGGAGCTTAATTTCAATATCAATTTTGAATGGCAACAAATCCAAATCTCGGCAGACTCTTTATGGATAGAGATATTCTCACATGATGGTTTTTTTTTATTTTGTTGCAAATCTTATATCTTATTGTATTTTAGGTTCCAATTTCTCTAGGCATGATTTTAGATACATTTTTATCCTTTCCTATCTTGCAAAAAGTCGAAATCTCCGTGGAGTCTTTATAGACGAAGATAAACTTTATTCATTTTTTTAGCAATTTTTATATAATAGTATTTTTTCTTGGCCCAGGCTTATCAGGGGCACATACTCCTAGTTCGATTTTAAATTTTATAGTTTAAATACGACCTTCAAGAATAAGAATCCAATAGATAGAACATGACCCAGGTAACAACCAGAGATGCTCACTCAAAACACCATAGACATGGAACACATACCCCATGAAGGCACACAAAAACACAACAAAATCACGAAGGAAAACAGAAGTTTCTGTAACTCTAGCAACCCAAAATTCTTTTATGGTGCACCATTAATGGTGCCATGGCTCAAGTAGGCTCCAGTAGCTGGACCCAGATAAGGCGGGGGCGGCAGTGGAGGCAGGAAATCAGATACATTGCAATATCCTCCAAGTGTGTCCCCTTCCTCAGATGTGAATCCAAGTGTGAAGAGCATGGAGGGCCAGCACTGGGGTTCAATGGTCCGGATTGCCCTATATCAGCTGGGGCCCAGGTTAGTCTCACCATTGAGGAAGAAGAGTATGACTTCGCCCAGGTCATGTGCATGGGAGCTCATGAGACACATCTCAATTTAATTTGATTGGGAGCTTATACTTAGACCCTTCTCCTTCCTCAGAGACAAGGCCTTGAATAATTCTCTAAGGCCCATCCGTATATTTCCATCAATGGGGGCCACATGAAATCTAAAACTGCTCAAAGTTACAGTCTCCTTTGATATTGACACGTCCAAAATTTCACTCTAATCAGAGTAATAAATTTGATGATGTGTAAAGCATATGATTATTTGAACATGTTTTCATACATTAACAATTTATGTGAAATTTGGCTAAGGGTTAATACAAAGTGGAATTTTCCTTTTTCAAATTCCAGGTGTGGGACCCAATATAGGTTGATTGATTTGCAAAACATATGTGCGAACAGTCATATCTCCTTCAGGTATAATATTATAAGATGTGGAGAATTTAGGGTCTTAATCAGTTGTATATCTGTATCATTTGCTCTTGAATGCAAAATAAATTTCAAATTGCTGTTTCTCTTTGCACGAAATCTTTGGTAACATCAAATGCATTATCTGATTTTGATGGTGCCATCAAGTACAATAACTGAAAGGAATCTCTCTCCCTCTCTCTCTCACAGTTGGGCCTCAAGCCTGCGTCAGGAAAAGGGACATTGTCAATGTCAACAGTTGGAATAATCAAGAGGAGTTCAAGGAGTTACAAGGTCTAATTACAATAATCTTAGAAAATATCCTAACATTTTCTTGAGACAATTCCAAAATTACACTTGTGATTTTTTTTTTTTCGTATAAATTTACACTTGTGATTGAAGTTAGGACTGGGAGATCGAGGAACATACCTACATATATAGTTATGGGGGCGAATGCCCCTGCCGAACCTGGGCCCACTTTCAAAACACATCAAGACTCTAGATCTGCTTCCAAAACCCATATGAAAATTACGGGTCCACTTCTGCCCTCAAAACCCACATGAGATTCTTGAACTTACGCTGAAAACCCAAATACCTGTTTAGATCCAACCCCTCCAATGACAATCCTATTTCCACCTCCTGTCTTTGAGGATGGGCTGGATTCAAACTCTCACAGAGCACTTGTGCGGGAGTCTTTCATCGGAGGAGGAAAAAAAACCACTATTCCAATCTCACTGGGTTCATTTGATGACTCAAGAAATAGTATACAAGGAAATTCCATTGAAACTCAAAGCGACCTAAAAGGTTACCTGCGTACTTGGCCATGCCTTTTTACTCTGCCAGACCTTTCAACTTGGTTGAATCAGTGATTTACTGAGCTGAGTCAATCAGGCAAGAGAGGCAACTCAAAATGAGTTTGTAAACTCTAAAATGTATATTAGAGTACTGATTTTTGTAGATGTGAGGCTATGATTTTAATGATCCAAACGGTTCAAATTAAAATGTCCATTACTTGCCTCTTTTATAGACAGATCAATTATATATTCCTTTTCAATTGTCTGTCTTTTGGCTTCTAACCAGCTGGCCCATGGCTACAAATTACTGTTGGAGGACCCTACATTCATGAAATTGTGGGAGCATATTTTGTATGGTTGCTAAGGCTCTGGACCATGTAATTCAATGAATAAATTGACATCGGCCATTCTCAAAGAGAGAGACCTAGGTTCCACTCCCGTTTTAAAAGAAACTTCCACGATAGAAACTCTGCATCATTTGTCCTCAACAACATTTTTCATACGTAAGATTGCGTATAAAAATGGGCACGTTTGTACGACCATTTTTCCACAAAAAGAATTCATAAAAGGAGAAAATGATTTTTCACAACTCTAAAATTTTATATTTGTACGGTTGCTTTTTCTTTTTTTGAGATAACTTAGAAAATAAATTAACTTTTCCTTCATTCAACAAAAAACCATTCTGGACAGGGGGAGGTCAGAAAAGGTTTTCCGTCGAAAATGAAAAAAGTTATCCATAAAATTTGTTTTTCCACAACACCCGCACAAACGTGCCCTAAAATCTGTTTAAGTTTCGTGGAAAAGATCATAAACCTTCAGCATCTGAAAAAAGTTTTTTTTTTTTTTCACAAATAGGTGAAAGGCAGAGGGTTATGTACTTTAATGCTAAAACCTTTAGTTTGATGATTACATCATATGAAAATTATCTCCTACACATGAGTGATACTTGTGGGGGCTTATCACTGTCGTTGGAGTCCTACTATTTGTATTTTGAATTCGTTTGTATAAAACTCAAAAAGGAAAGAAAAGATTCATACCTATGAAAATCTTAGAATTTGTGTTTACCTTTATGATTCAATACTTTTTCATTGATTGTTAAGATTTAAGCAATTTATTTGAAAAAAAAAAAAAAGAAGCGATAGCTGAGAATAATTATGAGTATTTTTATCTTTTTTCTTTCTTTATCTTCTTTCATATTAAGGATTTTTTTTAAGAAGTTTATTTAGTGATTAATGAAATCTCTTTAAAACTTTTATATTTTTATGGAGATTTTATTGATAAATAAGAAATAAGAATGTGACAAAAGCATTAAACCATATGTAAAGGGCTATGCCTTGTATTCATTTTATATTTATCCCTTGTTTCTCTTCACGAACACTTTTTTGACTTTGGAGACAATCTGATAATGTATGAATGATAATTTGGATCTTATTTTTATTTTATGACTTAAGAAGAACAAAGAAGAAAAAAATTCAACTGACCTATTTTCCTAGCGACATTGATATCTCGAATATATTTAACTATCCACAATTTTCATTTATGATATATTAATATATTCTAGTGATTAATATCATATGATTATATCACGTCTTATTTTGTCATTGCATTTATACTCCTATAGATGAAAAATGTATGGGTTAGAAATGACTATTTTTTTTTAATAAGAACAATAAAAGAATTCTACAATTTACGATACAATTCACAAATATATGATTTGATTCTGATCGATTTATCATATGACTTTGATATTCAGACACAATGGAGCTTAGCCTGAGACATAGTAATCAGAGATGGAAGGGTCTATGAATTGATAGGGAATACACAAAAGAATTGACCTAAAATTTAAATGTGAAAACCTCGTAATGAATGATTGAATGAATGCAAAAACTTTAGGCGAGTTGTAATCCACAGGAGTATATAGAAGAAGAAGAGGGTAGTAAGGGAATGAATGCAAAAACTTTAGGCGAGTTGTAACCACAGGAGTATATAGAAGAAGAAGAGGGTAGTAATGTATCACAGGAGGCCTTAGTGAGCCCCAACAAGAGTGCAGCTCATTAAAGTCACCATGTGCTAAATGTCTGGCACATAATCTAATGTCACAATCAAGCCAAAAAAAAAAAAAAGCCCATGCTAACCCCGGGTCATGAGAAAAATATTTATACAGAAATCTTTAACTTCAAAATATTCTTTTTAGTATTGTTAGTTATTTTCATTCATTTTGAGGATACGGACAACTGTTAATTAAAAAAAGAATTAAGAAAAAAAAATATTTTTAATTAAATGTCATTTCCATTATTATTCATTAAATGGCACTGTCATTAAGAAGGAAATTAAGAAAGAAACTAAAAAAAAAAAAAAAGCTAAGAAAGGAAATGATAAAACTTAGCAAAAGATATTATAAATAAATTAAAAGAGGAAAGAGGGAATATGAAGAGGAGATGCGCTAAACCGTAAAAGGGAGAGCAGAACTGTTACATATTTGGAGAAATATGACAGAGTAATGGAGGACTCATTATTGAATAGAATAGAGAGAAGTTACGTTAATAAATCGTCAAAATAAATTGAGCGGTCAAAATCAATTGAACAAATTGAGATTGGTTTCTCAATTGAAATCAGTCTCTTTCATATAAATAAATAAATAAATATATATATATATATATAAAATAAATGGATTTTCTCTGTAATCTAACGTCACAATCAAGATGCGGGGAAATGGATCATTTAATCAGTTTGGACTGAAGTATCCTTCGAACCAGTTTCATATCTCTCTCTCTCTCTCTCTCCCTGCAATTATTGAGTTGGGTACGCACCTGCTTCCCTCAAGTTGTCAACTTGTGTTTTCATTGCTATTCCTGCACATGGGTGTGAAGAGGATTCCAGCCATTCATGAGTTAGTTCCAACAGATGGACTATATCTCAATTTCATACCAGATCCTATCTAGATAAAAGGGTCATTAGACAATCAATTCATTTCTGCAAAACCGCTCCAATCAAATGCCCCTACTGCTCATGCATCAGTTCTCCACATGAATGTGTTATAGCATATAAACCTTGTTAATTGGACAATCCTGACCATCTAAGATATATATTCTTTTGGTAACAAGACCATCTAAAATATTTTGATACCTTGACATTGTCAAGCAAATAAGACAGCCGACTAAATAAGTGACAAGCCTTTTGAAATGCTTGGAAAAAGAGTAACAACCCACTTCGATATGCTAATACAAAATCTACATCGACTCCACAGTCACAGGCCAATTAGTTAGAAGTCAAATTACGGGCCCCCTTTGGCATTGTTCTCACGTTGTTCTCAATTTTGTACGCAGATTAAGTTGTGTTGAGATCGGATTGTGTCGAGTCTATACTCTCTAGAACTTGTTTGTCAATATTATATTAAATTATTTTATTGAGAATGTGCTCTACAGAACTTGTTTGATAATATTATGAAATTTTTGCTCCAAAGAACGGAAGCAAGAGAATCATAGGTATTGCGATGTGGGATCCACCTTCATTATTTGCGATACTCTATTATTGTCATATATGGGACTCATCTGTAAAGTTATAATGTGCTGCCCACCTTTAAAAATTAGCACATGAGGCCCATATTTATAGGATTTACAATATGAGCATTTGGTATATAAATTATAATGTGGGGCAATCTTTTTGTGAATTTATATGAGACCGATATTTAGAAATTACAACATTGTACAAAACTTTAGAAATTGGAATATGGGCCTACATTTATAGGATTTACAATGTGGATCCACCTTTTGTGATCATGATTATGTGACCTATATTTAGGAATGACAAAGTGGAGCTACAACTTTCGTGATTGTAGACACATGACCCACCTTTAGAAATTACAATGTGGTGCTCACCTTTAGAAATTAGAATGCAAGAGCACATTCATAGGATCTACAATGTGGGCCCACCTTTATAGAAATTATAATGTGGGTCATCTTTTGATTAATTGTAAATACATGACCCACCTTTAAAAGTCACAAGTGGTACCCTCGTTTAGAAATTAGAAGATGGGTTCATATTTATATGATTCACAATGTGGGCCTATATTGATAGGATATAATGTGGTTCCACCTTTTGCAATTATGACCATATGACCCACCTTTAAGAATTATAAAGTGGAGCCACCTTTTTTTGTGATTGTAGACATAGAACCCACATTTAGAAATTGCAACGTGATGCCCACCTTTAAAAATTAGAACATAGGGTCTTATAATGTGGTTTCACCATGATAAGAATTATAAAATGGGTATGCCCCACCTCACATAGAAGATGGGCAACCTCTTCAGTAGAAGAACCAATGTGAGTGGGAGGGGATTGATTCATTCATTCATTGGATACATCTTCTTCCCTGATTCGTTTTATGTCAACTCTAATTAGTTATCAAAAGGCATACTTTACAAAGGGAACGTCGTTTACAGGGAACTACGGTAACGATAACCTCCGTCACCGTCACGTCGGTTCCCGCAACCAACCTTGGATTCTTTCTTTCTGAAGGGCTTGCGTTTCATCACACCAAAGGCTTTCAGTGAACTATAGGCATAGCATTGCAAGCAAATAGAGCAGAGAGCTTACCGTTTGTTTCTATTTAGAACATAGGGTCTTATAATGTGGTTTCACCATTATAAGAATTATAATATGGATTCACCTTTTGTGATTGTAACCATGTGATTCACGATTAGGAATTACAAAGCGGGGCCACCTTCTCTGGGATTATGAAAATGTGGCCTATCTTTAGGATAACTGAGAGGATTTGGAATCTTTAAATGATCTATTTAAAAGGCAAGAGATAAGAGATAAGTACGAACCAAGTGTGCCGGCAAGTTGTTTTTGAAGAAAATTAAAGTTTTTTTTTTTCTAACTTTCTTATGTAGTGGGTTAAGATTTTGAGACTCCTTTCCATCCGAACAAAATTGGAAACAATGATTTACATTAACCAAACATATTTTTCGCAGCCTCATTCCATGGGAACATGGGAACATCTTACTTTGTATCAATTGTTTAAGAACCAAAACCATTCTGTTGATATTTTAAATCATGTTGCTGACTCCATATTGTAAACTATGAAATGTATACTAGACCGTAATTTGGGTTATGATTTTAATGGTATGAACGGTTGAATCTTAAATACCTATATTATTTGCCTATTTGTACACAACTTATGTCTTTATTTTCATTTTTGTCAACTATTCTTTGGCCTCTAATCAGTTAGTTCACCTTCTCATGGGATTGGGCCTTATCATTCTCATGGCTACAAATTACTGTTGGAGGACCCTGCATTCATGAAATTGTGGCAGGGTATAATGCCTTGTTGCATCAGGCTTTGGAACATGTAATCAATGAACAAATAGTCATCAACCAATCTAGTGGAAATAGTGATGTCAAGAGTTAATATTATAAATCGTTTACTTTTTTGAAGATTTCTATTATTAAAGATTTTATTTAATAGTTAATGAAACTTGTTAAAAAAAATTATAATTTTGTGAAAGTTTTAGAGATAATTAAGGATTGAGTAAATGAGAAAGGTGTTCAACTATTTGTATGGGGCTTGTCTTGTATTCATTGTAAATCTTTTTGGGTTCTCTTTAAAAACTCTTTTTTAACATTGAAACTGCCTAACATGAAAGGTTGATAATTTGGATTTTATTCTATTTCACTATTCAAAAAGGACAAAAAAAAAAAAAAAAAAAAACTATTTCAACTATATTTTTCTTAGTAACATTGATATCTTTAATATGGCCCCGCTCTGCTTTATGGTGAGCACACTTCAGTTTGCGATACAATATGAGTTCAATATTTGGAACAATGTAGCTTACCTTGGGTCATAGCAATCAAAGTAAAAAAAAAAGGTCAATGAACGGATAAGAGATACACAAATCTGCCTAATCTTTTGTTTAGAGACCCAAGCAATCGCACATGGCGGATGTGCTAGCCAAGCGAGGGGTTGATAGCCTTGTTCCTTGGATAGGAGTGATTATGTAATTGGGTGTCTCGTTTTTTAGGTTGGGTGTGTCGCATCTCCCTTGCACCTTTCCCATTCCTCTTTTTGTGATCTTTCTGTATGCCTTACTAGATGCTTATTTTTATTGAACTCTTTCGTTACTGTTTCAAAAAAAAAAAAAAAAAAAAACCAGCCTAATCTTATTCTTCTTTTTACTAATGTGAAATAGTATAAATTCATATTCAATGAAAACCTCCCAATGAATGATTGAGAAAACTTTAGATGAGTGCTAATACATATGACTACAGAAGAAGAGAGTAATCATGTGACAGAGTTTATTTGATCACAACAGGCCTTGGTAGGCCCCACAAGAGTGATGCTAATTGAGTTACTATGAGCCTGTTTGAATAGAGAAATATCTGAGTGTTATAAAATATGGATCTTGGGTGGATGCCCACTTAAGATGAGTTAGGGTTAGGTTTAGGGTGTCTCTTTTGTGAGACTACTTTGCCTATAAATAGGCATCTCCCTATTGTATTTGTACAGAGATTAATGAGATACTAGAATACTCTCCCTCTTCTTCCTCTAATATTCTCTCTTAGCCTCTCTCCTTTTTACAACACGTTATCAGTACGAGAAAAAAAAAAAGAGCGTTTGTAACCCTCTTGCATACGTTGATAACAAAGTTCAAATCCCTCTTACATACGTTGAGAAGAGAGTTCAAAGACATTGATCCTTATATCAAGTCTCGGTTGGCATGCAACATCAAGGACTTTTTCAAGCCCTTTTCTGCTGTGAACGTGGAAGACCAGAGGTATGGATCATGGAACTGAGGACAATTTTTGTTTGGTTGATAGTGCCACAACACACACTATTCTGAAAAATCAGAAATTTTTCTCAGAATTGATGTTCATTCCAAGAAAGGTATCCACCATAACTGGACCTGTGCAGATAATTGAAGGCTCCGGAAGAGCCCATATGATGTTACCTAATGGTACCCATCTATTCATCAAAGATGCTTTGTTCTAAAAAAGTTCCCGAAGAAACTTGATTAGTTTCAAAGACATCAGAATGAATGGGTACCACATTGAGACTGTAAGTGAAGGTAACAAGGAATACTTATGCATCGTTACTAGTATTGGAAGCCAGAAGCAAATACTAGAAAAAGTCAGTGCACTCTCCTCAGGGTTATATTACACGACAATCTCCAATGTTGAATCACATTCTGTTATGAGCAAAACAATAAAGTTGAGCCCGAAGCTCAGTGATCCTAACGCTTTACAGTTTTGGCATGATAGGTTAGGTCACCCTGAAGCTACTATGTTGAGAAAAATCATCGATAACTCTTTTGGGCATTCCTTAGAGAACCATCAATTGACCATACCTAGTGGGTACTTATGTACCCCATGTTCATAAGGGAAACTGATTACCCGACCCTCTCCTACTAAAGTTGCATCCGAATCCTCATCCTTTTTACAAAGAATACAAGGTGATATTTGTGGACCCATCAATCCCCCTAGTGGACCTTTTAAGTATTTTATGGTTTTGATCGATGCCTCCACCCGTTGGTCGGATGTTTGTCTACTTTCAACTAGGAACATAGCATTTGCCCGCCTATTAACTCAAATAATTAAACTGATGGCTCACTTCCCTGATTATCCCATTAAGTCTATAAGACTTGATAATGCAGGCGAATTTACATCCCAGGTTTTTGATGATTTTTGTTCGTCTATAGGCATTGTAGTCGAACATCCTGTCCCCCATGTCCACACCCAAAATGGCTTAGCTGAATCTATGATCAAGCGCATCCAACTTATTTCTAGGACTCTGCTGATGCAATCCAAATTACCAGTCAGTGCTTGGGGACATGCTGTGTTGCATGCAGCAATGTTAATTCGACTTCGGCCCACAGCATATCATCAATTTTCTCCTGTACAACTCATATCAGGACATCAACCCAATATTTCTCACTTACGCAAGTTTGGTTGTGCAGTTCAAATCCCAATACCACCACCTAAGCGTACTAAGATGGGACCACAACGTAGATTGGGAATATATGTAGGTTATGACTCTCCTTCAATTATTCGATATCTAGAATCAAGGACAGGAGATGTCTTCATTGCTCGTTTTCTCGATTGTCAGTTCGATGAGACAATTTTCCCGTCGTTAGGGGGAGATAAGATAGTTCCTGAAGAACATATTGTTCCCGTAGAACAATCCGTTCCTAAAGAACAACGAGAATTAACATGGAATACATCCACTCTTTCTCATCTGGATCCACGAACTTCACAATGTGAGAATGAAGTTCGGAGAATTGTGCACTTGCAAGAAATTGTAAACAAATTACCTGATGCATTTAACGATGCAGCAAAAGTGACAAAGTCACATATATCAGCTATGAATGCACCTGCCAGGATTAATGTCCCTATAGGACAAAATCAAAATACGGCAGCAAAAGAATCTGTGATACGCCAAAAGCGTGGCAGACCTATAGGTTCAAAGGACTCAGCTCCGCGGAAAAGGAGAAATGAGCAATCATCATCATATCTTCCCGAAGAGGCATGTAATGCTCCTGAAGAGGTTCCTTCCGAAGAGGCACATAATGCTCCTGAAGAGGTTATAGTAAAATCCGTTCTCTCTAGAATAATGGAAGTCCCTGGTGAGACTTTGAAAGCCCCTGAAGATGCACCGGTATCGAAAAATAAAGAGATCTCTATACTTTACAATTATTCAAAAGAGAGATGGAATAGAAATGAGATTATCATCGATGACGCATTTGCATATGCGGTAGCTACACAAATATCAAAGGAAGATGATGATGATGATTGGGACACAGAACCACGTTCTATAAATGAATGTCGACAAAGAAATGATTGGCCACAATGAGAAAGTTCCATCAAAACAGAGTTAGAGTCTCTCAACAAACATGGTGTGTTCGGACCTATAGTACAAACCCCAAAAGATGTTAACCCTGTAGGTTACAAGTGGGTGTTTGTAAGAAAAAGGAATGAGCTGAATGAAATTACCAGATATAAGGCACGATTAGTGGCACAAGGTTTCCTGCAGAAACCTGGGATTGATTATGAGGAAACATACTCCCCCGTTATGGATATAACGACATTCAGATATTTGATAAGTTTAGCAGTTTCTCAAAATCTAGAAATGAGACTCATGGATGTTGTAACTGCTTACTTATATGAGGACTTAGACACAGAAATTCACATGAAAATCCCGGAAGGATTTCCTTTGCCTGAAGCAAAGCCAAGGAGTACGTACTCAATCCAATTAAGGCGATCATTGTACGGCCTGAAGCAATCCGGAAGAATGTGGTACAATCGCCTTAGTAAATACTTGTCTAAAAGGGGGTATGAAACAATCTCATTTGCCCGTGTCTATTTATAAAGAAATTCTTGAAGGGATTTGCAATATTAACAGTTTATGTTGATGATATAAATTTGATAGGGACTCCAGAAGAGCTCGAAGAAACTGCTAATTATTTAAAGAAAGAATTTGAAATGAAAGACTTTGGAAAAACCAGATTCTGTCTCGGATTGCAAATCGAGAGAAATTCTAATGGGATGTTGGTCCATCAATCCAATTATACCGAGAAGGTTTTAAAACGATTTGGTATGGACAAGGCATATCCATTAAGCACCCCTATGGTTGTCCGGTCTCTTGATATAAAGAAAGATCCATACCCTCCCATCAAAGAAAATGAAAAGGTATTGAGTCCCGAAGTACCATACCTAAGTGTTATTGGAGCCTTGATGTACTTGGCACAATGCACTAGACCAGATATTGCATTTTCTGTGAATCTACTTGCCAGGTATAGCTCCGCACCAACTCAAAGGCACTGGATTGGTATTAAACACATCCTATGATATCTGCGTGGAACAACTGATTTGGGAATATTTTATGCTTACGATTATAAAGATTCCAATTTAGTAGGATATGCAGATTCAAGTTATCTCTCTGATCCTCATAAGGGTCGATCACAAACAGGTTATGTGTTTTTAAATTGTAATGTCGCCATTTCTTGGCGTTCTACAAAACAGACTTTGGTAGCTACTTCCTCCAACCATGCTGAGATTTTGGCTCTTTATGAAGTCAGTTGGGAATGTGTATGGCTAAAATCTATGATTCAGCATGTTCGTAGTTTTTGTCAATTGCCTTCTATTGCAGGTATTCCAAACATTATCTATGAAGATAATGAAGCATGTATAAGACAGATTCGAGAATGTTTCATTAAAGGAGACAAGACTAAACATATAGCACCGAAGTTCTTCTTCACCCATGAACTTTAGAAGAACAATGAAATTGAAGTCAAGCAAGTTCGTTCGAGTACCAATCTGACTGACATGTTTACAAAATCTTTGCCAAAATCAGTATTCCAGAAGTTTGTATATGAGATTGGCATGCGCAAAGTTCATAATCAAACTATGTAAAATGGTTATCATAATCAGGGGGAGTTGTTTATCAGGGAGCATCCTGAAGTATGCTACCTATGGACATTTGTGCGCTATACTCTTTTTCCTTCTCTAGGTTTTATCCCACTGGGTTTTCCTAGTGAAGGTTTTAACGAGGCAGCATTATGCACGTCCAACACCAGTTCAATGATTTTGAAGAATGTTGTACTCTTTTTTCCTTCGCTTTGATTTTTTTCCCACTGGGTTTTCCTTATCAAGGTTTTTAATGAGGCAACTGTCATTGAATGGTGGTCATCCAAGGGGGAGTGTTATAAAATATGGATCTTGGGTGGATGCCCACTTAAGATGAGTTAGGGTTAGGTTTAGGGTTTCTCTTTTGTGAGACTACTTTGCCTATAAATAGTCATCTCTCTATTGTATTTGTACAGAAATTAATGAGATACTAGAATACTCTCCCTCTTCTTCCTCTAATATTCTGTCTTAGGCTCTCTCCTTTTTACAACACTGAGCAGATATCTGAATTCCCCAAAAGATATCTCTTTAGCCAAATTCACATTTTTTAGCCAACTCACACCACAGGAAAGAAGCCTACGAAAGATAACCGACTTGCTATCATAAATCCTCAACAGCAAAAAATCCAATAAGGAATTCTTGCAAACAAAAGACCCCTGATGAGTTAAACCTCTCATGTGATCATTCAGTATATGATTTATGTCACAATCAAGATGCTTGAAAATGGCAGGCATTTGGAACTCACTAGTTGTCTATATGTCTTTTGTCCTCCTATTAGTAGAGTCCTCTGCACATGGGTATGAAGAAATTCCACCCATTCATTCATTAATCAGTTCCAACCCATCTACATCCCAGTACCTTTCTAGGCCTTTTGGATAAGATCTACATCCCACTATCAACATCCATATGAAGGCATTTCTACTCCAATAATAATAATAAATAAATAAATAAACCCTAATCTAATGCCCTTAATCCCTTCATCCGTACACCACAAGTTTAATAGCATCATATTCAAAAAGAATTTTAACCCCCTATCCAATTTTCCAGTCCATCCGGATGAGGGGCAAGCCTCCATATCGGTGTCTATCATCGGTTCCCCATTTTGGTGATTGGTTTGGAATGGTGTTAGATGGGCCACACCACTTGGTTTGGATGGTGAGATCCATGCAAACCGGATGTACTCGAAAATTCTCCTATTTATAAACCTTTATCGGGGTGGGTCGGGATGGGTTTTGGGTCCAAGCCTGGCTTGAATTGAGTAGTTAAGCACGAGTCCAACCTCAAACCTGGACTAAACCCAAGACAACAAGGCCCAAATCTCATCTGGTATTAATATAAACTCAAGACAACAAGGCCCAAATCTCATCTGGTTTTAATATATATATATATATATATATATGAGAGCAAGGCTCAAGTGTGTGGTGGGGCCGCCTTGGGACCCACATGGGGATGGGGATGGGGGGCTTTTAAGGACTCCCTGTGATCTTCCTCTCAGCAAAAAATCAGCCCCAATCGTAATTTCTATAATCTCTATATAGGCTTAAAAGTTTAATGGTTAACACCCAATTTTGATCGATACATAGTCGATCCAACGTTCTAGCAAATTCGGATTTGACCGAAAGTTGGTGGACATGTGCAATTTAAGAGGGTCATGTGTTTGGTCCATTTGAATAGACCAAAGGTGGCCCCCACAAGCATTGAACTTACAAAATTTTATCATAAGCTTGAGCTTAGGAGAGCCTTGCTCATATGAACATATTGCTCATGTGAGAAAGGCTCTCCTAAGCTGCAGCTTAGCTTATCCTAAGCTGGAAGAGGGCTGATCCCAGAAATAAAAGTTGATGGAACTGAAAAATCCAGTTCTGATTTGATATATTTTGATTTTAGAGACGATCATTATGCAAAAAAACAACATAATTGACTTTGATTTGTGGGACTGCAGCTTAGGATAAGCTAAGCTGTAGCTTATGAAAACTGGCGTCATATATATATATATATATATATATATATATATGGAAGATGCTCATATGAGAGATTGAGTGTAGACTCTCATATCCATATCAAATGCCAACAACTTAAATGTGAGGGTCCTCACCCTCACCCTTATATCTCATATAAAGTAAGAGATATCTTTTATAGGAGCATCTCCCATATATATATATATATATATATATATATATATAAAGCGCTTAGCCCAAGCCTAGCCGAAATTCCACTTGGACACCGTCCCTGAACTCCAAAATGGAGCTTGATTTAAATTTTTATGCAGGCCGCCCTATGCAGGTTTGTGCTTTGGGCCGCCGGGCCCAAGTTGCTTTTTCACCCTCATCTTGTAAAAAACTTCTCTCTCTCTCTCTCTCTCTCTCTCTCTCTCTCTCACACACACACACACACACCTTTAAATGTAAATAAATGTTAAATAAATAATAATTAAAACAGTTAATGGTCCCATAGTGACAAATATATGTATTTATTTAGCAGCAGAATTAGGACATTAAAAACTGATTGCTGCAATATGAGATTTTATTTCATAAAGTTTAGATGGAAGAAATAAGAAGAGAATCAAATTAATGTGACTTAGAATTTTACCTTATAGGTGTTTAAATGGATAAGGGGAAGGGGAGAATAATATCTCTCTCTCTCTCTCTATATATATATATATACATATATTGGCATAAGGAAGAGTAAGATTTGATGGGACCTAAAGTTGTGGTTTTACCCCCACTTTTCCTCCTTTGTGTTTATACTCTGTGTATGAGCTTCAGGAAGAGTTGAGTATTGTCTTGTGTGTTTATACCGTCCCTAAGTGTATGACCTCTATTCCTCTTTTACTCTTATCATGTAAAGAAAATGGGCCCTATAAGGGGGAAATGGATCCTTTGTTTCGTCCAAACAAGGAAACCTGTTTGGACGAATTAGGGGCTGCCACAAGAGGGGGCGAATGAGGGGGCACTGCACCTTCTCTTTCCTTCGCCCCTTCGTGTGGCCACCCCCCATTCGTCCACAAAGGGGATCCGGATCCCTATAAGGAGGGTTCATTTAACAATGACTTTGTATGTATTTCATGCAAACAAACAATGTGGGATTAATGTTGACAATATTTGTTGGGTTTCTCCTACGATATTATGTTTTGTTCTAGGATCAATATTCTGGTGTTCAAGACTTCAAGATAGATATTTGGTAAAATAAACTACAATTCAATTAGAAGAGTTTTAAGCTACATGTGAAACAATATAAATAAGGGAAGTGCTCTTGGGAGAGACATTCTCACTTTACTCTGAGAGGTAAGGTGGGGCCCTCACATCCATATCTAATGTCAATAATTTAAATGTGAGGGCCCCACACTTTATCCCCCCTCTCTATAAATAAGATATGTGTTCTTGTAAGAGACATTCTTACCTTTATGTGAGAGATAAAGGAAGGAGCCCAGAGAGAACATCTCTATAAATAAGAAAGGTGCTCTTGTGAGAGACACTCTTTAACTAATTTTTGGAAGGGATTTTTTACCTTTGCTTTCCTTAACTCTCCCTCGTGCAAACTGAAAGCTAAAATTCCAGGGGAAGAAGGAAAACTTTTCTCCAACCTACTTTTATCTACATTCAAACATCCTCTAAGTAATAGAAGATTAGAGGTTTACCAAAAAGGTAGTATAAGATTAGAGATTATTGGTTAGTACTGATCAGAAAAAATTAAAAATGGTTCCTGTAGGTGACTAATGGATGGAGTTAACCACCTTTCAGGAGGAGGGAAAAAAAAAGTGGCAGTAAACCACCAATTTTCATGTCCAGGCTACTTAAACAGTCAACTCCTGCACCAGAACCACATCCCACCTGTCTCTTCGTTATTCTATTAAAAACAATGAGAGATGAATGAAAAGGTGCGGCCGTAAAGCTCAGTTGCAGAGCCATCATGCTTGCTGTTGTATTTAATACCCACCCACCAACCACTTTTAATCTACTTGGATCAAAAGAAAAGCTATAAAGTCTTCTGAAGACAGCCTTTGGGTATTAAAATTTTTTTTTTTTTGAGAAGTGGGTCCTCTGCTATCCTGCAAATGACAGCCTAATCGATTAGCTGGAAAGAGCTGCTTTTGAGTTGGAGAGAAGAATTCGCGGATGGTTATGGTTTGTAGATCCGGCATTGGATCTTCTACTTCTTGTGAGCAAATTTTATTCCAATCATTTTTTTTAAAAATTATTTATTTATCTGATGCTATGTGGGTTTGAAACTGAGCTATAGATCTGGGTCTTCTGGCATTTTAGATTTTGGTCGGAGATTACTAAAATATCTGGACTTTGCCCTTTCTGCATCAGTGTTGACTGAACTGAAGTATGTTATCTTTGTTAGTTTCTAGTTCTACACTGCAAAAAAATAAAATAATTTCAGTTATCTATTTTTTCTCTCCATCTGTAGTTTTGAGGGGTGAAAACTGAAATACAGATTTGGGTTTTGTAGCATTTTAGATTTTGATTACATATTATTTAGAAAGGTCTGGGCTTTGTTTTGGCATCTTTTCATCTTTGTTGACTGACATTTGCTCTTGAGGGTTGGATCAATTTGAACTGTAGATCTGGGATTTAAGGATTTGGGTTTTCCTTTTTTTTTTTTTTTTTTAAAATTCTAATAGTAAAAATTTTGGGTTTATGAGGACTTTTGGGGTGTTGAAATGTTGGGTTTTGGAATCTAGGTAAATCTAGGTATTTAAGAGTTGGGGTCTTGAGGTTTTTGTTGTTTTGAGTATTTTGAGGGCTTTGGAGGGTGGGCATTCTTAGGTTTCAATCAGGATACTTGTAGTTTAAAATTTTGGATTTTGGGTTTGTTCAAGGATTGGAATTGCAGGAGACGGTGAAAATGGAGTTGTTGAGGAGTATAGCCTGCGTGTTCCCCATTATTTTCTGTAGTTTGTTGCTTCATGGATCTTCTGCTGAATTTATCCCTGTTGACAATTACTTAATTGCATGTGGATCTTCTCAGAATGTATCTGTTCAAGGTCAGACCTTTGTTCCCGATTCTCATGAGTCTTCTTTTCTATTAGAAAGTGAGGGTGATGTTGCGGTTGCAAGCTCTAGTTCTAGTGTTCCATATCCAATCTATCAGTCCCTCCGGGTTTTCACCCAACCGTCTTCTTATGAATTTGATATCCGGCAGAAGGGCCGCCATTGGGTTCGGCTCTATTTCCATCCTCTTCCAAACTCTGGTCATGATCTATTTTCTGCTTCACTAACAGTCCTCACTGAAAAGTTTGTTCTCTTGAATAACTTCACCTTCAAGGGCCAGAAGAGTTTGTATTTGTTTAAGGAGTACATGATCAATGTGACATCTGATACATTGAGCCTCAATTTTGTCCCGCGTAATGATACGGTTACATTTGTCAATGGGATTGAAGTTGTTTCCGTGCCTGATGATTTGATTCCAGACCAGGCATTGGCCTTATCGTCATCTACTCCTTTCAATGGCCTCTCTGAATTTGCTCTCGAAACTGTTTATCGGTTGAACATGGGAGGGCCTTTGCTTACTCCTGAGAATGACACGCTTGGGAGGACATGGGAAAATGATGGTAACTATCTCCATGTCAATAGTTCTGCTGTAAATGTGTCGGTAGATCCTGGGACCGTCAAATATCCAGTTGGGCTAACCACTGAAACAGCTCCCAATTGGGTTTATGCGACAGCTGAGGCAATGGCCAATGCAAATGTGCCAAATTTGAACTTCAATGTAACATGGGTCTTCTCTGCTGATCCAGACTTCATTTACTTTGTCCGGCTGCATTTCTGTGATATAGTCAGCAAGGCTCTCAATGACCTTGTTTTCAATGTCTATATCAATTCCAATATCGCCATTGCGAGCCTGGATCTCTCTGCGAAAACAGGTGATTTGGCGATACCATATTACAAGGATTTCATTTCCAATTCGACCAATGATTCAAGAAGTATATCTGTAAGCATTGGGCCGGATGCGATGGCTGACACTACTAATGCAATTTTGAATGGGTTAGAGATTATGAAGATCAGCAATGGTGCTGGAAGCTTAGATGGGTCATCTTCTGTGGATGGTCTCCTTCCTCCTAAGCATTCAAAGAGGACCAATATCGGCATCATAATCGGTATTGTTGTGGGAATTTCTGCAGCGGGATTGATTGCTGGCTGCTATTGCTGCTTCGTAGCCCGTAGGCAGAAGACTACTCCGCAGGGTCATCATCCTTGGCTGCTGTTGCCTCTATATGGAAATTCCCGAACCATGACAACCACCTCTCAGAAGAGTGGCACAGCAAGCTTTATCTCCATGGCCTCGACGAATCTGGGACGTGTCTTCACATTTCAGGAGATCATGGATTCAACAAACAAGTTTGATGATAGCTTGGTTCTTGGCGTTGGTGGGTTTGGGAAGGTTTACAAGGGAACATTGGAAGATGGTACCAAGGTGGCAGTCAAGAGAGGTAACCCAAGATCAGAGCAAGGCCTTGCCGAATTCCATACCGAGATTGAGATGTTGTCCAAGCTCCGCCATCGCCACCTAGTATCTCTGATTGGGTACTGTGATGAGCGGTCAGAAATGATACTTGTTTATGAGTATATGGCATATGGGCCCCTAAGAAGCCATCTTTATGGAACAGATCTCCCATCGCTCTCTTGGAAACAAAGGCTTGAAATTTGCATTGGAGCTGCAAGGGGCTTGCACTATCTTCACACAGGTGCAGCTCAGAGCATAATCCACCGAGATGTGAAAACCACAAATATTCTCTTGGATGACAGTTTCGTAGCAAAGGTCGCAGACTTTGGCCTCTCAAAGACCGGCCCAGCCTTGGATCAAACTCATGTGAGTACTGCTGTTAAAGGTAGTTTTGGCTACCTTGACCCTGAATACTTTCGAAGACAACAACTGACTGAGAAATCTGATGTCTATTCATTTGGGGTGGTTCTAATGGAAGTTCTCTGTTCAAGACCAGCTCTTAATCCTGTCCTCCCAAGGGAGCAGGTTAATATAGCAGAATGGGCAATGAACTGGCAGAAGAAAGGCATGTTGGACCAGATCATGGATTCTGCTTTGGTGGGTAAGATAAATCCGGCATCTCTCAAGAAGTTTGGTGAAACGGCTGAGAAATGCCTGGCGGAATATGGCGTTGACAGGCCAACTATGGGAGATGTGTTGTGGAATCTTGAGTATGCACTCCAGCTTGAGGAGACTTCCTCACTTACTGAGATAGATGAGAACAGCACAAATCATATTGCCAACATCCCGTTAACACCACTACAACCTTTGGATAACAGTGTGAGTGTGATTGAAGGGATAAATTCAGGTACTGATGATGATGCTGAGGATGTGGCTACCAGTGCAGTCTTCTCGCAGCTGGTGAATCCCCGAGGAAGGTGAGGAAGGAAAGAATCAGTCTATATTTAAGGTGTTGATGTCACACGTTTGCCTCAACTGGTTTGCAGAAGGGAAAAGTTACCGACCTTCCATTTATCCTGTTTTATGGGCTTTTCAATGATATACGTCGAACCATATGTCTTGGTTTGTAATATAATTTATGGCTTGTAGCAAAGAATCCATTAAACACTGCATCTCAGTTATGCCCAGATGTATTTCTATTCTGCCATGGTTAAAAATAAAAGATGATTTCAATCTCCCACAGGAGGGTCTTTGAATTAACTAGACTAGACATGGGGTGTATTAAATCTGGAGCTGTATTCATAAGCTGTTAGGAGAGAAAATAATGAACAACATATCATCTCTGTTGCAACTGTTCCTTTCCTGGATTTCAATGAAATTGTTTATTGCTAAATTCTTACATAGTTTTGATGATAATCCATGAGTATCTTATTTCCGAGTTCTATTGATACTGACATTTTGAAATTATTTATTCCCTGCGCCTGATTGGAATCCCTTCTTGGGTACTGTATTTTGGTTATTATCTCTATAAAACTTGGGTGTATTAGGAGCTCCCAAAGTCACAGAGGTTGAGTGAATCCAAGTGCAGAATAGATTGTTATCCATTCTTTTCTGGTATGAGTAATGGAAATTATATTATCTATGGTATGTTATGCTTTTTCCATCCCAGTTCACTGTAAGTGGGATGGTTCACCTATATTGATTTGAGGCACCAAGTGAGAAAAAGTGTTAATTATAATTACTGTGATTTTTGGTTTCCTGTCAATGCAGTGCAGAACAGGTTTCTTTTCTCCCAAAATATTCAAACCAATCGTCTTGCACCATGAATGAACTCATATCACCTGACAGGAGATGCTGAATATAATAGTATTTGTATTTATTCATTTCCTTATATGCTTAGGTTCTAGTTTAGAAGTATTTTTGTTCTCATCTCAAAATTACTCATTATGTCTTTGAATTCTCAGAGGCCGTGATTAATAACTTATGTCGAATGTAGTATATTTCAATGCATGAAATGGAACACCCCTTTTTTCAGCAGTTAGCACAAGGGATACAGCTAAGAATATTATTCTTCAATTAACATGTGAGGAATAGAACTGAAATGTATCAAATAGGCCAGAAGGCCCAGAACAATTCAACACCCTATAGTAGATCTGCACCCTTTTATTGTTCTTCAATTGGCAGCCTTTAATATGTAAAATTTTGCATCATTCATTTCCTGCAGACTATTCCATACCCACTGCCAAGCCTACTCGTGCAATCTAATGTTCCAGAATCTGTCATTGTTGATCTTTCTGTGGTCATGGCCTCTGCGGGAGAGAATATGCAAGAACTACAGTCTGAAGAGGTGAGTGTCGAAGTCTTGTACTTGTCCTCACCACCAACCACTGGCATTGCTACCCCTTGTTTTGCCGGGTTCTCAAAATCTGGTCTATAAGTTCTTCCAAGAACACCTTCAACTTTTGGGGAGAGGCCAGAGAATCTGAACTGTACTTCTAAGTGTGCAAAACAGTCATCTAATGGTATTTGGTAGTTGTGGACTCTGTTATCATTCTCTGTTATTGGCACCACATTGATGGAAATCTCTGCAACTTCAGCAAGGATGACGCTGATGCTGTTTTTGCTCGCTGTTCTCTCTACTGTCAGATTGCAGTCAGGGGAGCTCCATTCAGAGAGATGACTTTCAGGTAAGAGTAATGGCTCTCCATCGTAGAATAGTTCAAGATGGTCAGTCTCATCATCCCATTTCACTGCCCGTTTTGCTTCCAGTGTAAATGTGTGGGAATCAAACATTATGCCCAGTGCTTGAATCCATGTGTAGTCTCGGCTTCTGCCAGCAGGTCGGAGGCCAATGAATCAGGCATTTATCTGGAGGTTTTGATCGGAGAATAGGCTAAAATGCTCATTCTTCCTTCCATGGAAGTAGAAGACAATGCTATCTCCACCGATGAAACGGGGGTCGAAACATGCGGCTCCTGAGCTATTGCAATTTGGTTTGCGGTCTGTAAATGAGAAAAATGAAAAACAAAAGGAAGAAAGTACAAGTTAAATAACCTCATCTGTGCAGTTTGCGTACCATTCACTGATAAGTGAAGTTTTTCAGTGGATCTGGAGATTCTGGAAAACCGAATCATATCATTGTAATTTTTTTTTTATTGGTAATGCAAAAATATACTCGAAAACAAAGGTGCTACAACCAGCCATTGGCCAGCCTCTGGCCAGCCTAAAAGGCAAAATGGTATAAAAACATTATACCAGAACAAAAACAAAACAAACTACAAAGTAATAGCAGCCAGATCATCGAGATTATTGATGTCAATTTTCTGGAAATGGAAACCTAGTTCAGATCATAACCAAGGCATATTGAATAGAGTTTTAGGTATAACACCCTACTCTTTAAGCTCTTTATCCTATTGACTTTTGTGAAAATTTTACTTTATGATAAGTTTGTGTGCAACAGTTTTCCATGGAATTTTATTTCCACTGTGATTTCATTTTCTGCAGAAAATGAAAACTTGATGACATTTTTTATGGTTTCAGTTTGTACTGTTTGTTGCGGTGAAACTCTTCGGTGGTGCAATATGTTTCTAATTGTGTGAGAGTGCCAAAAATGATTGTTTGCCTTCTCAGTCTGAATTTGTTTTACACCAAAATTGAGAAAAACAAACTGAGAAATACTTTTGAGGCATGTTTGTGTGCAACAGTTTCTGCAGCATTTATTTTCAGAGTGATTTCATTTTCTCTTGAAATCAAAATTAAAGAACATTTCCTACAATGAAATGTGTTTTGTGCAATAATTCTGGAAGATGACAACTGCAGAACAATGGATAATCATTCTCCTTCAGAGATCATTTTCACTTTCATTTTCTGCCAAAAGACACTCACTCCACAGAAACTTACCTAAGAAAATGAAAACCGCAGAAAATATGAGCATTGAACAACAGAAAACCATTATTCATTGAAAATCGTCTTCATTTTCTGCGAAAAATGACCCACACTAATGTACTCTCTTCCTTAACAGTATTTTTGTTTAATTGTAAATCAGTTTCTATAAGATGTAACTTGTAAAGTCACATTCTTTTTGCCACTAGAGAATACCAGTACTAGCTTTTGATCACTTACTTCTGCAGACAGCTTCACATTTCGGTGAATTACAGTCAATAAAGCAACCTTTAGCCTTCGGTTCTGAAGGTTTCGCGTTCGGGCACTCCATCGGACATGTGATTCTTTTCAGAAAGCATCTACCCTTGATGATGCAGGTGCGATGCTCAGGTCTTGTAGAAGTTGCTGCTTGGATTTCTACCACTGCTACTGCCAAGAAAATCAGAAATATGGCCACAGATTCTGTACTGGCCTCCATCTTATCTTCTCTTTGATGGAGAAACCCAAGATAAACAGAAGGCCAAAAATCTCAGGTTTGACTATTGAGACTTGAGAGTCATTTCTCTTGCTATTTATAGATATAAAAGGATGGGTTAACTAGCATTGGATCTATTAACTTGAAAATTGGCTTGGTGGGTAGTTTGCATTTGAGTGAAGTCAAAGGTTTGGGATTCTGTATCTGAATGGCTTAGAAAAAGTGATGTAGTTTACACTATAATGTCAATTTGCAGCAGGGAATTTCTCTTCAGTTGCCTAACCCATTATGAAAGGAATGCCAGGAAGTCATTCATGGAATGTTGTTCTCTCTTTCTCTCTCTTCTTGCTTGTTGGTTTGAAAGTTTTGGTGGAGATATTTGAAGCTTTAGATGTACTGAATTGAGAGTAACACGGGGTACTTTGTTTATGAAGTCAATCCATGTTAGTGCTTTAATGCATTGGGGCATTCAAAGGAAATGAGTTTTAAAAGATAGCTGATGAAGAAAGGATTCCGTAGAATGCGGGGGAAATCAGCAGTGCAGACTTGGAATAAACGTATCACTAATTCACTATGGAGTAAAACACAAGAGCCATTTATTCCTATGGAGCATCCGGAAACAAGAAGATTCAATCTGAATTATTGACAAATTATTATGTGGTCAAGTCACCTCATTTTAGTAAGTTAATTGGATTTGAACCATTTGATAGATAGATTTGACTTTAAATAATTAATATTTTTTTTTTAAAAAGACAGATGCTCTTGTGAAAGTAACTTTTACACTACTATGAGAGTAGTAGGAGCATCTCCTTTTAAAAATGACGATTAGAATGTAATTTGAAATTTATATTTCATCTTTTATATTCGATTTTTAAGCTAACAAATTATGTAATATACAATATCTCATTCTTTTATTTTTCTGATTATAATATTTTTGGCATATTTAAATTTGTTAATTTGAGTTGATTATGATAAATGCATGTAAATAAATGCATATTTGTGTTTTATAAATATTTGATCCATTTTAAATTTTTTTTATTTATTAAAGAAAACATAGGAGTCACCTTCTTAACTCTATCCAAGTCAAAATTTTTACACTGGACAAGTAAAATCCGAATCACGAGTCTTCCAACCTTGTTCCTGACGGGACAGAGATTCAAATGCAATGGTGTAAAGAGAGATGACAAGACATATGTATCACCGCAGTAGCTACGTAGCGTTTTGACCATTGACCATTACTCCTGCGGCAATCGCTATTTTGATTTGCTAGTACTCTGGTGTCTATTGTTTCTCGGGCTACTCATCACATTCTATTGTAGGTGTGAGTCAAAGCGGTTTCCTGTGTACCCTGTTGCTTATCAACATTTAACTATTTTCATCCTCAGGTGCAAAACTACATGGCTAGGTAGTAGGGTCAGTGCAGGTGGTTCAGATTTACCCATATCTACAGCGACACTTAATTTAGGTTTAAAGGAGCCTCTCCCTAGCAATATGTAATGGATATCCCAACAGAAAAATTGGCTTGAATTTAATTTCAAATTCAGTTTGGACGAACCAAGCTTGAATTAATGTCAAAATATGGTTAAGTAAGCTTTAACTCAAGCTTGACTTGAGGCTATGGGATTGAAAGGACCCATGGCCATTGATTGACCCGGTGAAGGCAATGGGCCGACCCATGGGGCAAAGGATAGATACCCAGATTTTCTTTTAATGAAATCTTTGGTTACCCTTTGAAAAAATGGATAGATACCCACCAGTAGGAATGGAAAATAGGTCCCAAAACTAAAAATGTAGATGGTAAGGTAAAGTCACATGGTGGATCTAGACCCAATCAAGTGTGTGTGTGTTTATATATATATATATATATATATATATATATATATATATATAGGCTGCTGCTCTCCTCAGCTGCAACCTCTCACTAATATTAGCTGCAGGCATGTGAGGAGGGCTGCAGCTGCTCCCCTCATATGCCTGCAGCTGAGGATAAAGAGGGCTGCAACTGAGGGGAGCAGCCCTCATATATATATATATATATATATATATATATATATATATATATATATCAACTCTGTCTTGACACAAAACCTATATACACTAAAAAAACATTGAATATTTAAGAGGTAATTGAACCACTTGCCCATGCAAAAGCCTGGTTTATCCTGTGTGTGGGGGAGGCATGGACTTCATGTGCCCATGTGAATAGTCAGTTTTCGAATAGGCCGGACACCCTTGCCATAAATAAAAAATAAAGTTATTGAACCAAAAACCTTATATGCATACAATCACAGACCGTGCAATCAAGAAGTTTATCATTATATAATAATATTACTATTTACCAATATGTATTAGTTTTATACATATTATTAGTTGGGTTACAAGTAGTTGGTTATCGACCAACAAGACCTGGAGTTAGACCCAATTACTTGGGTAAAAAAAAAAAGGCCCATTCAGTGTTTTTTTTTGTTCAAGTCCTTAATTTTGTTAACCCCAGACAAACCTGGGTTGTTTGACATCCCTACCAAGTACCATAATCCAAATGAAAAAAACCAGAGAGTATGATTCCAAATTTTGGACCCATTTTGGGTATCGTTCCATACTGGAGGTTTTCATGCCCAAGGGCTTTAATCCATGACCCAATGACCATATATTACACTTGTGTATTACGTATGTAATATATGTATATATAAGTGTGGAATCAGACTCTTTATTCAAGTAAGAGTCTGAGTTTGAGTCATTATATTTTGAATTCAATTATAAGTTCTGCAACTTGAATCTACTTGTGGGGGGCAGATACGAGCCATCCAATGGTAATATATTCTGATTAAAGTTTGGATATGCGATGGATCCAAACCAAATCTAATCTCTTTTCATTGCTCCCAGTCCCTGTGAGGGTTCATTGCCAGCAAGCTTTGAAAAAGGCAAGGTAACTTTGCAGAAATCATTTAATAGATTTATCACTCTTTAAGCGGGCAACATCATGCCCCCAAGCCTCCTGCTCCTGATTACTAACACCATAATCAATACAACTATGCTTTTTTATTTTTGGCTGGATGGGTGAGTAGCATATAATTTTTTTTTATATCAGTAGTGGTATGTAACATGTGCTACAACTTACCTCCTTAAGGGCCCGTTTAGACAAGCTGTGGCAGCTTTATGAAATGAGACACCCTTGTCCATCCGGATTGGGCAGCTGCGTGAAATGAGACACCCTTACTCTCTCGACTTCTTACTTTTGAAGAGGATGTGGGCTCTCATGTAGTGCTGTTTCTTTCTAAACCGTTCATGAGAGAAGATACAAACGTCACTGGAGAGTGGCAGGTTGGTGATTATGATGAAAAGAAATTTACAACGTAACCATTTATATATTTTTTTTGTTAAATTATGAACAACCAGGTCCCTTTCTGGTTTTATAATCACCTCTGTTATTTTTTTTATTAAATCCTATTAGTCAAAAACCAGTTTTTAACCGATAATAAAAGGCCTCCTTTTACATTCTTTTCCCTTGATGGACAAAGTTAATTTCTAGCCTGACTCAAATCTAATTCGATTTGATAATAAGAAAACACCAGTTACTGGTTTAGATTGATATAAGATAGTTACTGGTGTTTTCAAGATCATATAGGGGAAATGACTCTTTTTTCTTTATAGGGGGAAGGGCCTTTTTTTAATGGTTTAGATTTTTCATAAGTAGGTCCATTGATATTCTTGATTGATCAAGGACATTTTTTTTAATGGTTTAGACTTTTTATAAGTAGGCCTATTGATATTCTTGATTGATTGATTTCATCTGAAAGTAAGAAAAAATCCAACTATAGCACTTTGTCACCTATATTAGTAAACTACTATTACTGATGGTGTTGTTGCTATTGTTGCTATTAATATTACTAATATTTATTATTATTGGTATTTTTGTAATAGAAAAAGAAGAGATTGAAATGGAGGATTTATTAAAGTCATGGAAAAAGAAAATCTATAGTACCATGCATGTTGGTACTTTATTATGCTACTATGAAACATTATTAACAGCATCATAAGGACAGTAGGAGGAGAATTGAGGATTGAATTCACGGTGTATGGTGGAATCCATCCACAAGACAATACAGCTCAACAAAATTTCCTTCCTAGGAAAAGATGATTTGGAATTGTATATGAACTCCTCCAACTGTGAATGCATCTTCGCCAAACCTCGGCACCAAGGCATAGTTGTCAATATTATTTCGGACCCCATTTTGCCTTGACCTACAAAATGAAAAGTTTCGGCCAATTCGGAATTTCGGCGAAACTTTTCGGAATTACATTTCAAAAAAACTGTAACATAATATATATATATACATAAATATATGTAAAAAAATAAAAAAGTAATAAATATAGATTTAATCCACTCTAATAAATTCTTTGGAATTATATTTTGGGAAAAATATAAGTAATACAAAGCATATATGTGTAAAAAAAGTAAAAAAAATTAATTATGTAAAATACTATTTCGGCTGAAATAGGCCGAAATTTTGAATTTCGACCGAGATTGAGTGAAATTCAAACCGAAAAGTTTAGAGTGAAATTTCGCTTGGCCACTTGATCGAAATGAAAAATTTCGGCCATTTCAACTGAAACGGTACGAAATTAATAACTATGCATCAAGGTCACCAGCACTACATCATCCTCTTCTGCTCCAATGTCTTCTAGCAACTTCGTTATCCCTATCTTCAACAACATGCTTTTAGAGTCAGAGTGCGATTGCACCACATTCACCAAGCTGCCTGCAAACTCTCTGTTGCCCGGTCCACACTTGGTGGAATCGTCCGCATTCACAAACACATCCATCTTCGCCGCCACCTCCCTTCTCATCTTGATGAATTCTACCACCCGAACCTCCTCCTTTTCCTCCTTCTCCTTCCTGCTCCTCACCTTCTTTGGCTGCTTCACCGTTGCTTTCACTGCCTTGTCGAGCTTCCGGGGGAAGCAGGGCCGGCTCGAGACAATTCGAGGCCAAAAGCGACGATCCTAAATTAGGCATTTTCTATGTTTTAATATTATTATAAATATTTTATTTAAATTTTATTTTTCTTGCTTTTTTGTGATGTGAATTTACTAATTAAGTTTTTATATTCAAGTTTTGCTAACCTATCTTAAGTCCACCTCCAAAACCCACAAGATAATTTGGGGCCCATCCCCAAAACTCACATGAAATTTTGGGTCACAAAATCCAACTACTTATTTGACTCCAACCCCCCACACCATGAGTCAGGACCATCCAAGATGGACTTCAGATGTGTGCCCCACGTATTGGATGTTCCAGATACACGGTGCTCATATGCACTGTGGGCAAGTGAATAAATTTCGGCCCCCTGTTTATCTAAAATTTTAAGATCTATTACTAGGGCTGAAACCCCAAGCTATAGATCTATTACAACCACGTCATGGATCAAATTTGAATGGGCTCCTATTGAAATATGATGCACAAAAATAATGAGAAACACTTGTGAAACAAGTTCATGATTGAATATATGATTGAGATTTGATACGCATGGACTGCTAGAAATATAATGGTGTGCTAAAATCAATTTGACTACTAACAATAGAAATATAAGGGCAGTTTTGGAAATATAATAGGCCATAAATGACACTTTAATGCCCCATGAAAATCTTGGTCGTATCTTCTCAACAGAGAGTTATTGTGGGGCCTTATATTTTGGGGAGAAAAAAAAAGGGATGTAGTTAACAAGTTGTCTATTTTGGAATTTCAAAAGATGTCAGTTGCTATTATAGGGCCTTTTTTTAGACCTTATTTTTTGGGGCCTAAAGCAATTGCTTTGTTGGCCTTATGGTTTAGCAGGCCTTGTGGGGAAGGCCAACCCTGTGTCATCCTCACTTATCTTGACCCTCTGTAGTTGTTGGCGAGCTGTGGCAGTGGGAGTTGGGCGAAACTTTAACCGTGGAAGTCCCACCATAAAAAACAATGACAGAAATATTATTAAGTCACGAATGCTTTAAGTTTAGAATTCAGCATCTATTAGGACTTGCTTGTTTTATGCATAAAAAAACAAATTTCAAACTCCTGTAGGAAAGGTTTTCCTGCGGAATAACGGAAAATCTGACTCATTTTGTGCTTTTCTTTGCAGAAAAGAAAAGTGGCTGCACCAAAACACAGATTTTTATTGCAGGATAGCAAAGTATTTCTGCAATATATCCTCACTTTCTTTCTTTAGAAATTAAACCAGCAGTACTGGCAAACATGACCATTAAATAACAAGTTTGAATCCTAGGAGGCTTTACTCCACGGTGATTGTGAGTGGGCCTATCATTCCCCCCCATGTCACCGCGGCCAGCCTGCCATGCATGTGGAGCTGTTTGTCCTATACAGGGGCTTGGCGGACCGTGATAAATCCACTCATAATCGCCCCATGGATCAAAACCCTCATAGGATCCAAATTCTTAAATAACCTCCCCACCCATGACTCTTGTAATTCAAATTAATCCAGAAGGAAAGTCAACTTCCAACCAATATCACTTCCATATTTTTATTAGGAGATGCTCTCACCTTATTTTGAGAGCTAAGGTGGGGGTCCTTACATCAATATCCAATGCCAACAACTTAAATAAGAGGGCCTCCACCCCTATCTCTCGTATAAAGTGAGAGATATCTCTCACAGGAGCACCTCCCATATTTATTTATCATCTTTTACTTTCCACCTCTCTTCACATCCTTGACAAGTATATGTACCCTGTGCAAATTGACATACACGGGCTCTTTTAGCTTATAACTAACCTGTGGGTAAGTGTATCCAAGTATATCAGTGTTGAGGCAGTCTGTACTCTTGACCTTCACCAGCTGGGCGTTCTTGTCGTAGAAGAGGAATCCAGAGTTCAACCAATCCGGATTAGTGAAGTCCTGTGTGAGGGATCGAACTCTTTCCACACGTTCCATAGCCTATCCTCGTTCGCGCGGTGCGCGGAGAAAACCGTGTCACGAGCTGTCGAGTGAAAGTTGCCCATGTCCTCTCCGAACCGCTGCCACGGGTCCTCGGCCCATACATGTATCGCCCCATGTGGCCTACACTCCACCGAGCCGGATGTGCCTTTTGCATCTCCATCCCCTCATGGAGAGCCCAGGAACAGTTTCGGGTCGGAACCATACTGCACCTAAAGCTGAAATAATTTCTAAATAACGGTTATAATCTCGGTTTTGACTCAGAACTACTTTGTTGGTTCCAAACCCGGTTCCGATACAATAATCCGGATTCGGAACCTGGTCTACCTAAAGGATTGGATCTAGTTCAAAGATTGAGTTAAAATAATCCAGATTCGGAACCTGGTCTACCTAGAGGACTGGATCTAGTTCAAAGATTGGGTCTAACTTCTCTTCAATTTTTTTTATTTTTTTCTTAAAAAAAGTATATCATTCAACTTATAATAGTAAATCAAATTATTACTTCCAGCATTATACATAAAAATGTCTAAAAGAAAGTTTATTTTGAGGTACAGTTTGTAATATTAAAGACTCATATGTCGGATCACGGGTCTACGAGTCGGAACCTATAAGGACCCAAAACCTAACCTAAGTTAGGTTCTAGACCCGGTTCCATTTATGAATAGGGATTTAAAATAGGTTCCAGACTCGGTATTTTCGGATTGGGACTTTTGGGTAATCGAAAAATCGGATACTCGTTTGCAACCATACGACTTACTCAACCTATCATTTGTCTCCATGTACATGGGACCCATTAAATCTAACCCATCCACTTTTCTCTAGAGCCCACCATCATTGCACTATTTACACGATTCCACTATCATTGTACATAAAACATAGTTCTTGGTCCAATCCATATGATCCAGATCCATAATGAGGCCCACCATAACAGACCCATCTCCAATTCAAACTAAGGCCCACTAAGAGCCCTATAAAAATGGGTCGGGTCAGGTCAGGTACCCTCACTAATCAACCCAACCCATTGCCACGCATATAGACTCACAACAACAATATCATATTCCACAGTTCCCAAAATCAGGATTTCATTTCTCTCTCTATACTCTCTAGTCTCTACTCCTTCAAAATCAAACCCCACGTCCAAATCCTACCCTCAGAACCGATCTCGACCGCCCGTTCCCCATCAAGAGATGAAGGCCGTCGTGATCACGAGCCCAGGTGGGCCAGAAGTCCTCCAGGTCCAGGAGGTCGAAAACCCCAGAGTCGGAGACGACGAGGTCCTGATAAAGATCGGGGCGACAGCTCTGAACCGGGCCGATACGTTACAGAGAAAGGGATCGTATCCGCCGCCGGAGGGCGCGAGCCCGTACCCGGGCCTCGAATGCGCCGGAACAGTCGAATCCGTCGGGAAGAACGTCACCCGATGGACGGTCGGAGATGAGGTAGGTATGAAATTGTTGTTTCTGCTGAATTTTGGGGGAGGTTTGGAATTGGAAGATGTGGGTTTGGGACCACCCGAAATGGTGGTCCCGCTGGCTACGGTCTCTAACTGGATTGGAATGCCGAGCCGTTTTTGTGATGGGTTGGTTTGTTTGGTGGGCTGGGTACTCAAGACTTAATACCCTCTCTTTTGTGGATTGATTGAATTTTGCCCTCTCTTTTGCACTCAGCTGGAATTTGAGCTGCTGAGAGGGGTCTGCTTCAAGCCCTTATTTTCCTTGGTCATGAATAATTTCATGACAGAAATCCAAGGTCAAGGGTCTGAGTGTTGATAGATTCTGTTATCTTGGAATAACTATGGAACACAATAGAGGGCTAGAGGATATAAAAAAAAGTAGGGGTTAGTGCCGGGGGATCAAGAGAAAGATAAGGTAGTGGGGTATTGTGTGATAAATTGATGATCACTTGTTAAATGGATACTTTTTACAAGACAACATTGGGATGCATTTTTACATAGATCTGAATGTTGGGAGGCACAAATAAAACAAAAGGACAAAAGTCTTTGCCACTAAAATGCCTAAAATAGGATGGATGTATGGATTGGCAAAAAAGATAGAACCAGGAATGTTTACATAGGGAGATACATGGCTGGCTCCAAATAAGGAGAAAATCAAGTTGACTATATATATGAGATTGAATATGATTATATTGAGAACATTCATAAAAAAAAAGAAGAAAATAATATGATTATATGAGTAAAGTGTTAGAATGAACTAGGAGAAAAGCTATACCAAATAAAATGCAGGATGAATTGGAACAAGAAGAAGTGGTGATATCGCCATTCATGTATATAGGTGAGGGGCGATATTGCCAAAAATAAAAAATAAAAAATAAAAAAAAGTGGCGGGAGGACCTTTGTCATCTATATTGAAATTTCAATATATTTTTGGTCTTCACGGGGATTTTTCCGGTAAATCCTCTTTAATATCTTATTACAACACATGTTATATATTCATCATATAATATATGTAGTATAGAAATATATTTATAAAGATTATATATATATATATATATATATATGGAGATGCTCTCACTTTATTATGAGAGATAAGGTGGAGGCCCTCACATCCATATCCAATGCCAACGACTTAAATGTGAGGGCCCTCATCCCTATCTCTCGTAGTAAGGTGAAAGATACTTTTACAGGAGTACGGAGCACCTCCCATATTTATATATTACTGTTTATTATACATTTGGAAATACTGGTATATGGTCCCAACTGGACCCTGATCTGGACCTACACTTGATTATTGGGCATAACAAGGGTCTATACATAGAAATTTTTTGGGTTCTCTCTTTTGGACAACTCTTTAAGTGAGGATTCACTGACATCCTTACCTAATAGGAATAATTAGATCTGTAAAACTCAAAAGGATGACATAGTAAGTCTTCGAGGATGATACATGAGCTGCTCGCTCAAATGGTATCTGTTGTATGCTAGTATGAATTAGGTAGTTGATACAGGCCTTGCCTTCATGCACGGCAGAGATGGGAGAGTTGAGTATTGATTTTATGAGTGTGCGCTATTCGGTTATTTGCTTTTGTTAGTTGTGGTTTAGCCATTTTGTTTAATTAGTCGATTATGTCTAAGAGCAGTAAGAGTAGTTATCTAACTTCAGCTATGTGTGGTGCTAGTAGTTGCTAAAAGGTAGAATCTGATGTATTTAAATGAAAAGATGAATAAAACTAGGGGCTATCAGTTGCCTCATTTTAGTCTTTTTGAATTCTGGATGTTTAGGCTGTCCCTCGAAGAAGGGCCAAATTTCCTTCTCTCCCACTCTTCACCTTCCTATCACCATTCCACGTAAAAAGAAAGCCCAGATCAGACCTGTTGGTCTACCAGAGCACCAATCAATTGCAAGATATACCTATCAGTAGTGCTTTAAGCAAAATTCCCAAGGGATCCATCCTACTTATCTAGATATAATATGGGCAAAAAAAAAGCTTCTTACCTAGTGTCCATTTTTTATGGTTACCCTAGTCTACTTCATGTTTGAGTCACTAATGGCTGATATCTCCCCATTTCAACTGGGGCTTGAACTTGGGTTCCCCAGGGGACTTTTGATGTCCCCTTACCAGCTGAGCAAACCAACACATCAGTTTATCTTTAACAATGCATAATCAAAATTCTTTTAACCCAGGTGTGTGCTCTTCTTAGTGGAGGAGGATATGCGGAGAAAGTAACTGTTCCGGCCGGACAAGTTCTTCCAGTTCCACAAGGTATTTCTTTGATAGAAGCTGCAAGTTTTCCAGAGGTGGCTTGTACAGTCTGGTCGACTGTCTTTATGATGAGCCGACTGTCTGCAGGGGAAACTTTCCTGGTAAATCCTTTTTGTTATAATTCATTTTTGCAAGATTCACTATTCGTCCTTCACCCCTTGGTACTTCGCAAAAGTCAATGGTTATGAATGTTATTGTGACTGCTTGAGAAAATCTCAGTTCTTCTTTCTCTAATTATGGAGATTCATTTTTTTTCCATGGCACTAACAAAAAGGATGTTGTGTGCCGCCTTTTTGTTCCATAATTTTACATTGCATATAAAAAAAGAGAATCTTTGGGATGTATTGAATATTGGAAAAACTAACATTCTTTGCTATCGTTTAAAGCTGTATTATTTCATAAATTTAGTTCATGATAAGAACATGATTGAAGAATTTTTATCTGTGCTCTTTTTTTTTGGGCTGCAGTGGAGACTCCAACTCAGTCTCTCATGCACCCTCAGGTACGCACCCATTTCCCTAATAAGCTAAGTACGAGCCAGGGCCTTTAAATATACTCTTTGATTATGTCAGCAGCAGAACATGAAAGGCTGTATAAATTAAGATGCGTGATTCAGGCTGTATGGAAGCATGTTCATAATGCTCACATAGTACCTGTACATTTTTTGTTAGTCACTTTCTGATTAGAGAAAGCAGTCTTCTTATCAATATGCGTACTGAGGTGCAATTAAATTTCAGATTCATGGGGGATCTAGTGGGATTGGTACATTTGCTATTCAGATTGCTAAACATCAAGGAGCGAGGGTATTTGTCACAGCAGGTGGGATGGAATGAAATGATCATACTCTCAACCTCTACCCTCTATCTTTCAAGTCTGTAATTCTTATATCATCATGTATATTTAATCAGGAAGTCAAGAGAAACTAACCTTCTGCAAAGAACTTGGTGCTGATGTCTGCATCAATTACAAGACTGAGGACTTTGTTGCACGTGTGAAGGAAGAAACTGGAGGGAAAGGTCCATTTTCTTATTCATCTTTCAAAATTTCAGTTGTCATCTAAAGCCATTATACAAAAAGGTTTTCTGATAAACCTTGAAATATTCTAAACCTTGAATATTCAATGACAGGTGTCGATGTTATACTGGACAATGTTGGGGGCCCTTACTTCCAGCGGAACCTCAACAGTTTAAATGTCAACGGCAGGCTTTTTATCATCGGCTTCCAGGGCGGCACAATTACAGAGGCAAACCTTGGATGTATACTTGCAAGGCGCCTTACTGTGCAAGGTAAGATGCACCTAGCATTCTAGCTACTTCCAGAGTCAGGCCCATTGTTTTCTCTATTTGCATTTAAGGGGAGGGTAAGTCTCAACTGGTCCAACTGCCTGTCAACCTTGGACTTCAGGATCTTAATAAATTGAAATAATAAATTTTAAGTATGAAACTATATAAAAACATGCTTATTGCAAACTTCACATTCTTACTTTCTACAGAAAAGAAATACAACTTGACATTCTTTTTTTATCCCCTCAAATAATTATAGTTTTAGTTCAACTGAATAGCCCGTAACAGTGATTTTGTTTATACAGCTGCGGGTCTGCGAACTCGAAGCCCTGAAAACAAAGCACTGATAGTCAGTGAGGTGGAGAAAAATGTTTGGCCTGCAATCGCGGCAGGCAAGCTGAAACCTGTGGTCTACAGGTCTTTCCCTTTGTATGAGGCAGCAGAGGCTCATAGGTTAATGGAAAGCAGCAAGCACATTGGCAAGATTCTCCTCATTCCATGATCTGAAACTCATTTACGAGGTACCCTTTCATCAAGTAATCTTTTATAAGTTGATGGCTTCTTATAATAGGAATGATTTGTAAGGGAATTCTGGGTATGTGAATATGTTGTTTGGTGCTTGCAGCCAAATCTTAAAATGTTATGGTAAAATGCTTATCTGTCGAATGCTGCTGTATGAGGTTGATTTACTCTTCAAACACTTGAAGGTGAAGAGATGGATGTAGTTACAGAATTTCTTGGTTTGTGTTCTTTTCTTTTTTTTTTTCTTTAAGAAATGGACACTGTGATGGACTATTAGGAAATATATCGGGATACATGAAACGTTTCTCAAGTTATACTTTTGAACAAGTATACATTAATGGTTCATTTGTTTGCACCCACTTACATCCGTAAATGGAGTCGAGATACCGTTTCATCCAATCTGGACCCCAGTAAGTGATGCACATGCCTAAGATAACGCATGGTCACATTTGTTTTCCCCCATTTACCTATCACATACGTAATAAGGTATGAAAATGGGGTGTAAATGAGGCATTTTGTATATGAAAATTTATGCACATAAAAAAGGTGTGGAAGTGTTAGGAACCTCTATAGCTAGAAGAGTGCTGCACAGGTGACTATCTGACAGATCGCAACTGCAAAACCATTCAACTGTCTTTTAGTTTTTTTGGAACTTTTTGGGCTCCAGATTTAAACTGAACCATGCAATTCTAGAATGATCCATTATACCTCAAAACCGTTTAGTTCCATATCTTAGATATTTGCAGGTTGTCGAGATAATGAAAGATTTTGATATGTAATCCTATCTTTTCAGCAATTACTCATCTAAATGGTGCTCCAAAGGAAAGATGGTAATGTGTTTCATATGTAAATCTTACATATGTATGATTTGAGTGTGAGTTTTGGTGGGCTAGGCCCAAATGACTCAGTCCGCAAGGATGGGTTGGACCCAAGTGGCTCGGTCCAAGATGACGGGTCAGGTCAAAGTGACCCAAGTCCGTGATGAGCCCGGGTCATCACCCACCCATTAAGGGCCGGGTCCGGATCCACCGAATAACGGAGTCAGTGTGTCGTTCTTTTAAACGGCTTTCACCAAGTCCTACGGAAGAAATCTTACATGCTCGTCTGTTGAGGACGGTTCGGAAGACTCCACCAGAATGGAGCGTACGTCGCTGGAGAATCGTCCCCATCCGTTAGGGGAAGATTATAAAAAGAGAGTCCCACCAACACTGGGGAGGATCTGAGATGGAGGAAGCAAGGGAGATGGCCAACGTCCGCAATGCAGAATATAAGCGGCGCATGACAAAATATTATAACTCGAGAGTAAAGCCTCGCCCCCTCCAACCCGGAGATCTGGTCCTTAAAAAGGTAATCCTCCGCGAAGGATTCTTGCGAAGGCAAACTGGGCCCGAATTGGGAAGGTCCTTACCTCATAACAGAGGTGGTAAGACCAGGCACTTATAGGATTCAGAATTCGGAAGGGAAAGTCCTACCTCATTAATGGAATGCAGAGCACCTGAAGAAATATTACCAGTGACACATGAAGGGAAAAAAGCAGTAAAAAGGGGGAGTTCAATTTTTTTAGTACTTTGTAAAATGTTCTTTTATCATGAGCAGTTGATAAATAAAGTTCTATATTTTATTCATTCCAATAGTTAGGCCACAAAATTGCCTTCTTAAAAAAAAAAAAAACTACATGTAATGAAACGTATCAAAGTCTCCTATACCCTAGTCACTCTCATGGCTCCCCTCCTCGTCGCCATCCTCCTCATCCTCCTTGCCATCCTCTGTGTCATCGGAACCTTCATCAGGCTCCTCGGTTGACAAAAAGTAGGAAATGTCGAGGTCAGGGAAAGCAGCAGAAATCTTTCCTCGAAGCTCCTCATACCCATCAATGAAGGCATAGGCGACGCCTTTCGCTAGCTCCCTCTCAGCCCGAGAAGCTTTATCACGCGCGGCCTTCATCTCTGTCACCACGACAGTCTCTCTGAGCGACGCCCTCTCACGTGTCTGTGCAAGCTCAACCTCCATGAGCGAAGCCCTTTCGAGGGCCTTCACCAGCTCAGTCTCTGCTTTGGTCGCCCTCTCGCGGGATGACAAAAGATCAGCCCCTGCCCTGGTCGCCCTCTCGTGGGCTGACGAGAGCTCCGTCTTTGCTCTGGTCGCCCTCTCGCGGGATGACAAGAGCTCAGTCTCTGCCCTGGTCGCCCTCTCGTGGGCTGACGAGAGATCGGCCTCTGCCCTTGTCGCCCTCTTGTGGGCTGACGAGAGCTCGGTCTCAATCCTGGTCGCCCTCTCACGGGCCATCGCAAGATCAGCCTCGGAAGCTCCCCTAGTAGCTTCAAGAGCAGCAATCTTCCTCTGAGCAATGGAGAGCTCCTTTTGCATGCTCTCATTCTCCTGCTTCAGCTGAGTGTTGTGTCGGGCCCTTGACAATAAGTAGACGGACGCGGTGGAAGTCTGGAGCCATAAGAAAGAAAGAAAATGAGAGCACACATAAAAAAAAAGGAGAAAGTTTGGGAGAAAAGGAAACAGAAAGCCTTTACCTGAGTCAGACCCTCTAAGAATGTATCAATGACTCTCTCGGTACCCAGAGAATTGATCCGCGTGACCTCAGGGGGAAACACAAATCTCCCAAGCTTCTCCCGAATCACTGGAGGATTGCCTAGCATCGGCCCAGCACAAATGGACGCCCCTGAAGGAGTCCCCGGGCGCGGGGGACACGAATGAGGGGCAGAAGGTGCTGCTGGAGAGGAAGACTCTCGAATAGCAATCGGGGCAGAAGAGGTCGCTGGCTGGGGTGACACTATGGGAGAGGCCGCCCTATGGGAACATAGTTGTGCCCCCGCTGAAGGGGTAGATGCAAGAGCGCTGGCCCTGAAAGACACTGGCGGGGAGTCCCCCCTTGTGGTGCTGTCTACCCTCGCCGCCATGGAAGGAGGGGCACTCCTACTCGAAAGGCGAGCTCCAGAAGGAGGGGGTACGCTTACTCGAAAAGAGAGCCCCGATCATCTCTCTATCTACTGCTGCAGAAGCAAAAATGTCATTTGCATGGAATATCAAATAAAAAAAAAGGAAAAAAAAGCGGAAGTGAAGTACTTTTTCTCTTTACGGGAGGTGTCTGAGAGGGTCCACTAGCTCCACTACTCTTTTTGGGTAAGAGAACCCCTAGGTCTTTTTCAGGACAATCCTTCACGGCCTGCAGCTTCTGTTCCCGACTCGTGGATAGTACTGGCGCGTCTACAAAAGGGCAACGGGTAAGCACCTAAAAGATAATAATAAAGCGAAAGAGCAGCAAGTGAGTGGCTTACCAAGTCTCCGGGCGTCTCCCTATCGAGTTGGCACCAAAGCCCGGTCTATCTCGGAGGCCCACTCTTCGCCAGCGATTAAGAAACGGGATTTCCAGCTATGACAGTTAGAGCGCAACCCTGTAAGCAGCTTGCCGCCCTGAGGGGGTGAAATAGTACCATCCCCTGGTAGGGGCGGGAGACTCACTTAAGTTATGAGCCGCGTGGAATTCCACCGGGGAAGCATCCTCGTCATGCACTCTCCTCCACAATGCAAGGAAACCCAGCAAGACTCTCCATCCATTTGGCGCCAACCGCCCAGGGGTCAGTGAAGAGTAGTGGAGAATACGGCAAATGGAGGAGAGCATGGGAAGCCTCAATCCCGCTTTGAGCATCTCCTCATAAACTACAATATCGCCCGACGAATCCTCGTAAGCGGGCTCATCCGTCTCAGCCCGACGGCATAAAACGGTGGGGGGAATATGGTAGGCAGACACTATCCTAAAAATATCACTATCATCGGTGAGCAAGCTGAAAAGAGTGCTTACCTTGGACCTGTCGTCGACCACTTTTCCTCGATACTTTTTGCGGTGAGGACGTGCCGTGCACACCGCCGTGGCGCCTGTGTTCACCTCTCCATCAATAGTTGGCTGGGCCGGATTCCTCATTGCTGTAGTGGGGGCACCCAAGGAAGGGGCCACCTGTCCACCACGCCCAGTAGCAACAGGGATTGCACCACCACCAGCACTAGCCGCAGGGGCTGCACACCCACCAGCAGCAGCAGGCGGGGCGCCCTGTCCGACGTCGCCCGCCTGACCACCACGCGTAGCAGGTATTCGCGCAGCAAGCACACGCGCAAGAGCGCCCAGACCCATGTCAGCGAGCACAAGCACAGGGGCGCCCAGGGCCACATCAGCAAACACAGCAGGAGGAGCGCCTAGGCTCCCCCCGCCGTCGACCAGCACCTTGCCCACCTGGTGCACGACCACTGTCGCCTCGCCCGCAGCAGGGGCGCCCCGTCTAGCCTTGCTCGCCTCGCCCGCAGCCTGGGGCGCCCAGTCCAGCCTCGGTCGCCTCGCCCGCAGCAGGGGCGCCCCGTCCAGCTTCGGTTGCCTCGCCAGCAGCAGGGGCGCCCAGGCATCTCCACACCAGCGCATGCCGTAGCAGGAGCGCCCCCTGGCTGGGCGCCCCGTCCCTCCTCGACTGACGCCTCAGCAGCAGCAGGCGGGCGCCCCTGCCTGGTTCTTGTCTGCCGCCTGCAACAGCTCGCCCAGCACCTCCGACGCCTGCTGCCCGTCCGTCGCCGGCACCTCGCGGGGGGTGGTTGTCTTGTACCTCCCCTATCTCTTGCTGCCCCATGGGTTTATGCTCTCTTCTTCTTCTCTTGAACAACAATGAAATGCAAGTGGCTGCCTCCTCTCTTTTTTTGACAAGAAGAAGAGGAAAAGAAAGAACCTCAAGTGAAAAGCAAAATGGGCAAAAGCCCTCTCTATTTATAAACTCTTGCCATAGGGTTAACAAAGGAGAAGAGTCCTGAGCCACAATAACACTTCTGTAAAATTCAAAGAGGGAAAGAACCGCCGGAAGGACTGTTCTGTGGAACCCCAAACGCGGAGACGGATAGTGTTTGGGAAAACAACTAACGCTCACCATGAAAAGCGTGGATATTCAAAATGTCCCCCTTTCAAAGTTTTCTTTGGCGTGAGACATTGAGGGGGCAAATGATGGGCCATGCCCAAATGACTCGATCCGCAAGGATGGGTTGGACCCAAGTGGCTCGGTCCAAGATGACGGGTCAGGTCAAAGTGACCCAAGTCCGTGATGAGCCCGGGTCATCACCCACCCATTAAAGGCTGGGTCCGGACCCACCGAATGACGGAGTCAGTGCGTCATTCCTTTAAACGGCTTTCACCAAGTCCTACGGAAGAAATCTTACCTGCTCGTCTGTTGAGGACAGTTCGGAAGATTCCATCAGAATGAAGCGTACGTCGCTGGAGAATCGTTCCCATCCGTTACGGGAAGATTATAAAAAGAGAATCCCACCAACACTGGGGAGGATCTGATCTACTTTTTCACTATCATTGTACTCATCTACTTTGTAATCTCTTCCCCGGAGCAGTAAAGTAACCAATTGAAGTGGACGTAGGTCATACTGACCGAACCACTATAAACCCTCTCTCTCCATTAATTTTCTCATTAATTGCTTTATACTCGACCGGTGGTGCCCGAAAACCACTTTTTGGCGCCCTTAATGGGTGGGTGATGACCCGGGCTCATCACGGACATGGGTCACTTTGACCTGACCCGTCATCTTGGACGGAGCCACTTGGGTCCAACCCATCCTTGCGGACCGAGTCCGGATCTATCGAATGACGAAGTCAGTGCGTCGTTCCTTTAAACGGCTTTCACCAAGTCCTACGGAAGAAATCTTACTTGCTCGTCTGTTGAGGACGGTTCGGAAGACTCCACCAGAATTGAGCGTATGTCGCTGGAGAATCGTCCCCATCCGTTAGGGGAAGATTATAAAAAGAGAGTCCCACCAACACTGGGGAGGATCTGATCTACTTTTTCACTATAATTGTATTCATCTACTTTGTAATCTCTTCCCCGGAGCAGTAAAGTAATCAATTGAAGTGGACGTAGGTCATACTGACCGAACCACTATAAACCCTCTCTCTCCATTAATTTTCTCATTAATTGCTTTATATTCGACCGGTGGTGCCCGAAAACCACTTTTTGGCATCATCAAATTTTACATGTGGAAACTTCATGTAGCAAATTTTACATATGTAATTCCCATTTTTACAGCATAAACGATAAATGACAAATGGTTATTGGAATTTATTGATTGAATACATTATATGGTGTGATTGGTGGATAGATTAGACCTAATGTGGATTACCTGTATATTGTAATTAATTCATTTGAGCGTCATGGATTGTAGGGCATATGGCCTACTTGTTTGCATGGAATACATAGGGAATTCATGCAGTTAGTAGACAAATTTATAAATTGAAGAACCAAAGGTGAATATTAAGAAATGATCCCTTTAATGGCAATAGAACCAAGGGAAGATGGAAAGGAGCACACAACCATCATCGTAGTAATTTAAATCCTAAGAAAATCAAGGCACATCTGCATTGCTACTTTATATCCTTCACCCTTCACTTGATATTATTTATAATTACATCTCTACTTTTTAATAACCTTTGGACGGAGCTCATTTGACCGCAAATTTCTATGCATTCAACTCCTATGTAATCTAATGCAAAAAATAGGAGGTCAATAATTTTTTAAAGATTTTTTTTTTCTAAGATGGCCCAGTGGCCAAGAGATCAAACTAGAAACTACCCTGCCAGGATCGATCTCTTGCAAGAAGAATGGGAGCTCCCGCGATTTTCTTTCTTATAATGCAAATGGGATGATCTATCGCCTTTAAATTAACCTTAAAAATATACATGATCGAAGAACAAAGAAATTAAAATTGCATGTTTTACACATAATCAATCTACTATTGATTCCCAGTCATCTTCGAATGCATTTATATTCATTTTGAGCCATTTGGATTTTTGATATGAAAGCGCCCTTCTAAGGATATATAAGGCCTCATTTGATTCTGATGGAATCAGATTTAGCATCGCCTTTGGCATGATCACGTGAAAAAAGGGGGAAGAAAATGTGATCCAACCCCAGACAGCAAAAATGCAGCTGATCATCACATGTTGAAGTTGGCCAATCTATAGTGATTGAATCTTGGCCTTGTGTAAGATTTTGGCCTCATTTGAGGGTGGGACTAAGAGAATTCTGTGTCTTATCACTGCCCAATCTTGTTCAATCAATTATGAAATTTCTACTCCAAACAAAAGTTGTTCTCGTGGTCAGATTGATTAATGTCTAAAACGTTTAATTGAAAGCAATGACCCATTCTTCTAGCTGTATTTCTTGAAATATTGTGAAATTATGGTTGAAGGTATTTTTGGACCTATTTTTCAAGAAACTCATTTTTGATAAAAGAAAATGATAATTCGGATAATACAATCATTTTAATAAGATATTGACTAGCATTTTGTGCATTAAAAAAAAAAAAAAGACCCAAACTACAACTGCTACTAGCAGTAGTAGAAATTTGGATTTGTGAACCAGGCCCCATTGCCCCTGCATCCGCCGGCTTATATAAGGCTAAACATTTTTGTCTATGTTTTAACAAATCGCCGGTACCCACTTTTGATTCGGCAATATAAATATTACCACAAAATTTGCATTTTGCCTTTTGGACATTCTTTCATTCTTCAAAAAAATTCAAACATATTATATATATCCCAAGCTATTGAAGTTTTATTCCCCGTGGATGCTCTACGAGAACTGCTACTGTCTGTTGGGGGGGGGGGGTGGGGGGGGGGGGGAAGGGAATCATATACTACTTCATCTTCTAATTAAATAAAATCCTCTTCTCCCCCTAAATTAATGGAAGAAGATTATGTGGAAACTCTTCTGGAAGATTGTCTAGCCATATTTCCAAAAATAATAATAGTAATAGCTTTCTTTTTGTGATAATTAATATAAAGGGGAGAAAATGAGAGTTGATATAATATATTATAAGCTTATAAATATGGAGTTTCAAATTTAAATGATATCAATACCTTCAAATTTTTTTAGGCCCCTTTAATCTTGTCTCTTGGTGACTTGATTTTTGGCCCTCTAAAAACTTTTTAGAGATGGGTGAATGCTTTGAGAGAGAGACAGAGTGTGGAGAGTGAGAGAATTGTATAATTTGTTGAGAAATGAGAATGGGAGGTTAAGCTATTTATAGATTTTGTAAAATTCAAAAAGACACAAATATCCCTTAGATGACCCTTTTTTGGTTATTGGAGGGGGGGATGTAAAATGGACAATTTATATAAAACTAGTCGTTGGGCGGGTCTACCGTTATGGATAAATCGGACCACAGCGTGTCGTGCCGAAATGGTTCGGCTGTGAGAGTTCCCGGCCCCACCCCGCCCCCCTCCGGTCCGCTAATTTGACATCCCTATGACAGCGAGTGAAATTGAAGTATTATTGTTTTAGGTACTTTCCTGTACTCTCCTCCCCATCTTTATTCTTTTACAGCGGCTTGTCGCCACCACTTTCCACCTCTCATTTTCTTTATGTTGTCCCTGTTGCATGCTCCTTAGTCCTTCCAGGTCATTTCCCACTTCATCTTGTCGGCCATTCGAGCAAAGAGGCAAAGACCGACATGACTATCAAATGGATCATCCTTTCAATGGCTTACATCACACGGCCCCACAGGAGCATGCATAGGATACTTCTCAGGTCTTTCCATTCCATCTAGTAAAAGAATCTAGTGTGATGGCCCTCAGGACCCACACACCTTGGCTTAGAAAAAAAAAAAAAAGGTCTTTCTAGTTTCAGCCTTTGGCTTCTACATTTCACCACGCCACATATGATGGCATCCATCTTCCACCCTTTGGCTACCTGAAACAGGTGGTGCTCTCTGTATTTTGATCGATACTGCAACTCCACTCTGCATCTTTATTTCACCCCTCAGGTCAGTTCCTTCTTTTCATTGTCCAAAGATCTTTCTACAACTCTTCTTGCTCTACCCTCTATTTTAGATTTTTTTTTTACTCCTTTGGTAATTTATGCCATAAGTATTTAAGATCAAGAGGGTGATGGATGAATTAGGACTAAAGTATATTGATGTCTCATTTTATGTACAAAAACGGATCTCCACAGATATATGATCAACTTTTTTTTTTTTTATCATAAGACTAGTCCTCACACACACTCCCCCAAGTCTATCACCAACCCATGGAATGATCCCTGATTCTTTATGTGTAATGAAGGTACCTCACAGACTGATCTTTATCACTCAATAATGAAAGTTTCTAATCCTCTGCTTGGTGGTGTACAATGGTAGTCTCCTCTCTCTCTCTCTCTCTCTCTCTCAATGTGTCGGGAGACCAATAAATTGTTTTATTTAAAACGTGTTTTCAACATCTAATCAAGATCAGTCATGCTTCATTTAAGATCAATGGCAAGCACAATAGATCGGGAGACTTGGGTGATGGGAGACTCCAGCATTTAATATAGATCTATCTTCATAGAGTGGGTTTCATCAAATATTATACCATTACAATACAAAGTAAGCTTTCATTTGATCTCGAACAGTTGTCATTTTGTTTACAAATCCAGATTGTTTCTACCATTGGATCAGTGATATGTGGCTTCTCCACCATTTGATCTTCTACCACGGATCGGTGATATGAGATATTCCATCAATTGATTAACGATCCTCATCTTTTCTATCATTGTAGTGTTGCTCTTAGATTTTTCCACTGATTGATCTGATGATCCATAGTTTTTTGTGCTACTATTTGATAATCTGTGACTTGTACCGTTAGATCGATCAGCCAAATTTATCGAGGACCGAGGTCACTATGATCTCTTCTTTTCTTTTGTCGGTCATATCCAAAAGTTTTAAATTCTTTCTTGACGATTCCAAGCTTTAGCGAGCCAGCAGAATTACATGGATGAAATCCTCGTGAGGTTTAATATGGGCCCTCATGGTTTCACTTCCAAATGCTGATGATACTCTATTCTCCATGATGTATATAGTTTGGGTTACGGAGGGGGGTGGCCTCTTTTATTTTTATGTTTTTTATCCACATTCGCTTTACCCTCTTGCACCAAGATTAGAAAATGCTAAACTCGCCAAACTCGAAAAAAAAAAAAAAAAAAAAAACACTCATGGGGAGGCAATCTGGTCACTCATGAGATGCATTTTACATTTAAATTATTATAAAAGTATTTAATATTTAAATTAAATATTTATAAAGATAAATATACATTACTCTAGCTGTATTCATGATGATTAATTCAAATTACAGACATAAACATTAGAAGTAAACAAAAGGAAGAGGAAGTGTAACACTCCATCCTTCACGCATGTATGATATTGTCCGCTTTGGCCCACGGGCCTCACGGTTTTACTTCTAATGGACCTGAACCCATCAAAAGGCCTCATGCAAGGTAAGGGTGTAAGCTCTACATATAACCCCATTCACTTTCCTCTCTATAGTCGATGTGGGACTCCGGGGCGTCACAATCCAACCCCCCCTTAGGGCTGCACGTCCTTGTGCAGTAGCCTGCCAGTCCCTGTAGCTTGCCAGCCCTCTTGGCTCGCGCACATGGAGACCCGCCCACTTGCACCAGACCATGGCAGGGGACCCACACTTGAACTAGTCGAGAGTCGGCTTTGATACCATTTGTAACACCCCACTCTTCACGCATGCATGATATTGTCCGCTTTGGCCCACGGACCTCACAGTTTTGCTTCTGATGGGCCTGAATCCATCAAAATGCCTCATGCAAGGTAAGGGTGTAAGCTCTACGTATAACCCTATTCACTTTCCTCTCTATAGTCGATGTGGGACTCCGGGGTGTCACAATCCATAAAAATGTAACGCCCCAATTCCGGATACCGAGAAAGTCGTCAGAATATCTGAAGTTTGCGCTACTTCCCGGAAAATCATAAAACTTCCAAGATCGTAGTTCCGCAGTGAGGTCCAATTTAAAACTTTTAAACAAGATAGTAATAATGGTTAAATTGCGGAAGCACAAGGAGTAAAGCGAAAGTTATAGGTATTATAATATATCAGATAAGAGCAGAACTGTAGTCTAGTTTAAAGTATTAATTGAAAAGACAAAGATTAATTACATTTTAACTACTACCCAGCTCACTACAAAATCACTCAAAATTCCAAACAAAGATAACTCTCAAAGTCCATGTACTGGCTCTCCAACCTCCGGCTCGACATCCGGGTTGGCCGGTCCCCAAACGAAGTCTCCGGCTACAGGCGCCTCTACGAGCGCAAGCGCATCGTCCGCGTACTCGGGGTCAAGACCTAAGCACCAAAATGGGTCAGATCTAAAGATCTGGCAAGTCACAGTATACAAGTAACATAGGACATATATATCAAATGAGTAGAGATAGTTACACAGTTTAAGGAATATCAAGATACATGATCAATGCAGTTGAGCAAGATAAACATATAGAATCAGAACAAATATACAACATTTAGTCTAATACAATATGTTACATTCACACAAGCTGGATACCGCGAGATATTATGCCGCGGCCCTCCCATACTGAACACAGTTACGGCGGGGAATCTCACCAGTGCTGGGGATAACTAACCCCGCAAATCACTCAACAGTCTCACCACACTCATCACTCGGGGAGACCGGATTCGGTATCGCACCGTCCGCCTAAAATATAGCTCATCATGATAGCTCACTCAACACTCATAAATAGCTTTTACCAGTGATGATCAGTCCAAAGGCTGAGCTTAAATCAACTGAGTGAATGTCTATGCCAACTCGAGGAAACTCTAAGGTCTGTGTCTATTTAGGCTTTGCCTTGCGTGAACAAGGTCCTAACAATGTCTCTAAAAGGTTTCAATATCAAATCAGTCTATGGATTACAATTCAAGTCCAAGCCCACTTGTTGGATCCATACCAAGGCCCATCAAACACATGGCCTGGTCTAAAACAGTCCAAACGAGGTAACCAGTCCATTTTTACTTATATACACCTCATTCTCATCCACAATGAGTTATAAGTCTAGTACAATCCACCTCTCCAATCTAAGGGTATAACACATCCTTACTTAGGCCCTTTTTAGGCCATAAAAGGGTCCGCCTAGCCACAAACACGGGTCATTGTGCTCCCAATCACACCATCGGGTCACCTCTAAGATATCCTAGGTCTAGGTCATCCATTTCCATTTAATTAACAGTTATTAGCTACAGTAAGGATATAAGAGTGACAGTAATAAGAAATGTGAAGTATGAACTTCAAATATGAGAATCAATAGGGAAAATAACAATAGTCCAGCCTAGGTAGTGGATCATATTCAGGTCCAGGTCTATCGCAGGTAATTTGATCCCTAAATGGAGTATCAGATGCCGATGGATACTGTGTTTGGTGCTCCAGAAGTTACGGGCATCATTGACATCGTTTAAGGGTCGAATCATCGTAAAATAACAACCAAAACCCTACTTGGTGGTCCCCACGAGTCAAGGTTGAGCCACACCGTTGACTCATACTTGGCACATCAATAGAAGTCGATTTTGATGGTCAATGGGCCCCACAAATGATCACATCTTCAAAATACTGAAAACTGGAAAATCACTGAATTCAGTGTGCTCGGTCGACCTAGCATAGGGCTCGGTCGACCGAGTACACTGGATGTTGATCCCCCAAGTCGACCCCATGCAGTGTGCTCGGTCGACCTCCTGGCCTGGTCGGTCGACCGAGTGCACTGGAAAAATTGGGTCAAGCTTCCCTGGTGACATGGTTTGTTCTTAGTGGTTTCCTGTGTGTCCGGTCGACCTCCTGGCCTGGGCGGTCGACCGCATACACAGAAACCTTGGAAAAAATGATGTCTCAGCTCTCATCTATTTCTACTGCAATTCCTGTTTGCTCGGTCGACCGCGCGCACTGGATGTTTGGGTCTGAGGGTTCTACTCTCAGTTATTTCTACAGGAATTAGTGTGCTTAGTCGACCGCGCACACTGGATTGTCAGTCCTGCAGGAAAATAACTGAGACCTGGGTTTTTCCCAGTTTCAGTGCGCTCGGTCGACCGAGTACACGCAGTCTGCAGAAAACCCAGATTTCAGGGTTTCATCTCCTCCAACCCATTTTTCCATTAAATCTCCTCCAATCTCGCCCAAACATCACCAAATCAATATAAAACATAAAAACACTTCAATGTACTACCATCCAAAACTAAACGGGCCATTGATCTTCCAAATGGGTAAATCCCATCCATCAATATTAAGCTCATAGGTAGATCTAGCACATGTATATCAACTGAATTGAAAATACAGAATCAAAGGAATAGAAACATATATTCTATGTTAAATAAGTATATTGCACTTGCCTTGTTTGGAATAGAAGGTTGTATAGAGAGAGAGAAGAAAGAAAGCCAATCCAACTAGAAGAAAATCCCAACTCCTAGGGTCTTCTCAAGCACAAAACCGGCCCAGAACTTAGGTCTAGAAGAGAGAAAGGAGAGGGGAAATGAAGAAGATGAATAGTAGCTATGGTGCCTTGGGAAATGTGCTGTATTTATAGATTGGGGGTTTAGCTAGGGTCTAAAATACCCTTATTGTTTTCATAGGATTAGGGTTAGGGTAGAGGGCATTTAGGTCCTTGGGGGAAGGTTCTAGAAGAGTCTTTAATGGATACCCCCTATGGTAAACACTAATATCTAGCTAGGGCCTCCACTCACTAACCCACCTAGAAATTGCAAAAGACCCTCTATTAACTCTATTACTAACACAACTAGACTAATCTAACTAAGACTTAGGAAAGTATATAACTACCCTTACTAACCCATTAATTAGTATAATTAGCTAATATATACTATTAAATAGTATTCAAAAATCAATTTGAGGGCCCACAAGGGGTGAGGCCTCATAGGAAGTGAAAGAGAATGTCGTTCCAACATCTTTTTCTCTATATACTAAAGTCTCCGGACTGTCTAGGCCCTTGTTCAAATTGAGGTGACTCTGTTGAGTCAGGAATCACGAGCCAACTCTAATAATTTTTGAACCTTGTTCTTTACACGTGGATCTAGACATGTGAGCCCATTGTTAAGAAGTCTTAAACAGTTTAAACATAGGCTTCATAGGCTTCTCCAAAATGTACACTCTTTCATGAATGTGATTGATAAACCTTTTAAATCATAACATGGTGTCTTTGAAGAAAACTCGGATCTCTCACATGAGCTATTATTTGTCGATCTAGGTTTCACACTTCCTCACGCACACCCACAACAATTTAAAAAAAAAAAAAACCAGAATTATATGTGCTATGCTGAGGCCCCCAAAAAATAGATATGCATGAAGTTTAGAATGAATATATATATATAGGGTAAAAATCCCTTGGATATGATAACGTTCAAATCATGTCAAAGATTGAATGATCTCCTTATAACACCCGGTCCTTTCTGACAAGCTCTTGGATGTGTTAACCTTCACGCCAGCTGAAAACGACGCAGAGTTTTTTTTAGAGCCAAAATCTCTTCCCTCCTAGTGAGCTAAAAAGAATCATATCATCTATAAATAGTATGTGTGACATAGCCTAGCCACTTTGACTTAAAATCAGTAATTGCCCCCATCTCTCTAGGTTTTATCAAAAGCGATCCCAAAACCCTCCACTACAATTGTAACTAGAAAAAGAAAAAAAGAAATTCCCTTGTTGGATACCTCCAGAAGTTTTAAATAACTTTGAACGAGAGCCATTTAGTAGAACATAAAATGATGTAGTATAAATACACTCATGCATCCACCTACGTCAAATTTGAGTAATATGTAATCTACAAAATTTCAATCTACCTGATAATAAGCTTTCTCCAAATTAACCTTGAAATTAAATAACCCCCTCAGCGCTAGATCTCTTCCTAAAATATCATCCTAAAATATCAATGAGTTTATTAACAATCAATACTCCATTAAAATCTGCAAACACCCCTTGAATGGGGTAGCAACCCACGTGAATGGCAGACAACCCTAGGACTGTGACCGTGGGTAAAACCTCACTGGATCCGGACCCCCTCTCCTCTCCTCTCCATCTGCCTTCTTTTACAGCTGATTGTCCCCACCAATTTCGACCTTTCGTTTTCTTGATTTTGTCTTTTGCATGCACCTTCCTGGCCATTTCCCCACTCATCTTGTCGGTTATTCGACCAAAGAGGCAGAGGCCTTTATTTCAATCCACGTCTCAAATGGATGAGTCTTCCTTTCAGTGGCTTACATCACATCACACGGCCCTACACAGCTAGACGAAAAAGCCGGAGCATCCATTGGATACTTCTCAGGTCTTTCCATTCCATCTAGTAAAAGAATATGGTGTGATGGTCCCTCAGGGCCCCACATGCATTGACTTAAAAATCTATTTTTACATCTATATCTATATTTATACTATTACTAAAGTGGCAATGTTACATTATTTTTTCACCACATCACTATGGGACCCACCCAAAATATTATAATAAAATATAATCATCTACTATTATACAAGAGGCAATGTTACATGGTTTTTTCACTACACCACTGTGGGGCGCACCCAAAATGTTATTATAAAGTATAATCATATATTATTATTATATTATAATAATAATGTAATATCTATATCCTTATTATCTATCTATCTCATACAAACATTTTCACTACACCATTGTAGGGCCCACCTCCAAATATCATAATATAATATAATAATATATTATTTTGAGAAATTGTAAAATTTTTCACTACACCTTTGTGTGGCCCACCCCACATATTATAATATAATATTATAATATATTATTATGAGAAATTGCAAACTTTTTCACTACACCATTGTGGGGCCCACCCCCAAATATTATAATATAATATAATAATATATTATTATGAGAAATTACAAACTTTTTCACTACTCCTTTGTGGGGTCCATCCCCAAATATTATAATGCAAACTTTTTCACTACACCATTGTGGGGCCCACCTCCAAATATTATAATATAATAATATATTATTAAGATATTATAATAACAATATAAAATCTATAACTATACCTTTATTATAAAAGAGAAGAGAAGTTGCATACTTTTTCACTACACATTTGTGCTCCCCACCCACAAATGTTATAATATAATATAATATAATAATATATAATATAATAATAATATATTATTATATAATAATAATAATCATGTAATATCTATGCCCTTATTATAAAAGAGAAAAAAGTGTTATGCTTTTTCTCTACACATCTGTGGGCCCCACTTAGTATTATGATATTATATATATATATAAAATAAAAGAGAACTACACATTTGTGGGCCCCACTTAGTAGAAGAACTTGTAATGCTTTTTCTCTATACATCTGTGAGCCCCACTTAGTATTATTATATTATATATATATAATCAAAGAGAACTACACATTTGTGGGCCCCACTTAGTATTATTATATTTCAATGAAATGTTTAGCTCAAATGATCATGAAAAGGGTTGTATTTGAAGAATTTGTTCATTCGCTGCAAAAACTCAAATGAAAAATTTAAGTTGAGATTTTCATGTGTAGAAAATTTCAACTTCGATCCCAATGCCTGTAAAGACACGATTTGCTTGTCAGAGGAAGAGATGAGAATGCCAAAGATTGATTGGAATCCTTGTGATTTGTTGTTGATTCATTTAAAGGTATGAGTTGGGTACTGTTTTGGTTGGTTAGTATTTTGTTTCACTGAATTTGATATGTATTTGGCGCTAGGTTTTAGACAAATTTTAATGGGAAATAGGCCGGACTATCGATCTATATTGAAATTGGTAAGTTTTTTGCCTAATCATGTATGTGGCCAAAAAAGGTTGAAAAAAAAAAAAAGGTTGGTTTTCCACCTTTTTTTTAAAATTAGTTTCCTTCCATATATCTTGTTATTCAATCTTCTTCTTACTTTTTTCTATTGAAGCTTTTACTAAATTTCACAAGAACAATGAGTGATTGTAAATTACTTAATTTGTTACATGGTTATTCTCCATTGGGATAGTTAATATTGGGTTTTTCAATGACTTTAATTTTTCATATTATCACACTGAAAGAGCATGTTTCTTGCACGACTCCACTAGTAAAAACAAAAAAAGAAGAGTCTTTCTAGTTTCTGCCTTTGGCTACTTTATTTCACCATCCTACATACGTCATCCATCTTTTTCCCTTTGGCTATTTGTCACAGGTGGTGCTCTTTGCATTTTGATCGATACTGCAACTCCACTCAAGTTATACAGCCATTCTGCATCTTTATTTCACGCCTGAGGTCAGTTCCTTCATTTTCATTGTACAAACGTCTTTCTAAAACTCTTCTTGCTCTACCTTTTATTTGAGAAATCTTTTTACTCCTTCGGTAATTTATGCCATAAGTATTTAAGAGGGTGATGGATGAATTAGGACTAAAGTATATTGATATCTCATTTTATGTACAAAAACGGATCTCCACTGATATATGATCATTTTTTTTTTCATAAGATTAGTCCTCACGCACACTCCCTTAAGCCCATCATGCACCATCAGGGCTACAACCATGGAATGATCTCCGGTTGTTTATGTGTTATGGAGGTACCTCACCGACTGAGCTTCATCACTCAATGATGAAAAATTTTAATCCTCCGCTTGGTGGCGCACAAATAGATGGTTTAAAAAGGGCTTAATAACACACTCAAAAAAAAAAAAAAGACCATTGTAAAATGTAGTTATTTTATTTGAAGGGTGTTTACAACATCTAATCACGATTAGTCATGTTTCATTTAAGATCAATGGTAAGAACAATAGATAGAGAGACCTGGGTGATGGGAGACTCCAGCATTTCATCCTAAGTTTAGATCTATCTTCATAGAGTGGGTCTCATCAAGTATTAGACCATTACAATAACAAGTAAGCTTTCATTTGATCTCGAATTATTGTAATTTTGTGTACAAATCCAGATCTTTTCTACCATTGGATCAATGATATGTGGCTTCCACCTTTGATCTTCTGCCACTGATCCATGATATAAGATATTCCATCACTTGATCAATGATCCTCCTATTTTCTATCATTGTAGTGTTGATCTTAGATTTTCCCACCAATTGATCGATGATCCATAGTTTCTATGCTATTGGTTTGATTATCTGTGACTTCTACTGTTAGACAGATCAACCAAATTTATCAAGGTCATTATGAACTTTTCTTCTCTTTAGTGGGCCATATCCAAAAGTTTTAAATTCTTTCTTAGACGATTCCAAGCTTTAGCAGGCCAGCAGAATCACATGGAATTCTCTTGAGGCTTAATATGGGCCCTCATGGTTTCACATCCAAATGCTGATGGCACTCTATTCTACATGATGCACAGTTTGGGTTATGAAGTGGGGTGGCCTCTTTTATTTTTTATGTTTTTCTTCACTCTACCCTCTTGCACCAAGGTTAGAAAATGCTAAACTCACCCAACTAAAAAACAAACTCATGGGAGTCAATATGGTCACTCATGAGATGTAATTTTCATTAAAATTATTATAAAATATTTAAAAATTAAATTAAATATATATAAATATGAATATACATTAATCCAGCTGTATACATGATAACTAATTCAATTAATATATTTACATATTACAGATATGAACATTAGAAGAAAACTAACACGAGAGAGAGAGAGAGAGAGAAAGAGAGAGAGAGAGAATGTACTTCCAACATCTTTTTACATATGTATTGAAGTCTCCGGAATGTCTCGGCCCCTGTTCAAATTGGGGTGACACTGTTGTGTCAGGAATCATGAGTCAACTCCACCAGTTTTCAGACCTTGTTGTTTACATGTGGATCTAGACATGTGAGCCCATTATTGAGAACTCTTGAAAAGTTTAAACATAGGATTCTCCAAAATACTCTTTTCTGAGAGGGATCGATAAAACTTTAAATCATACTATGGGTTCTTAGAAGAAAATTCTGACCTCTCGCATGAGTTATTGTTTGTCGGTCGTAGGTTTTGCGTTTTCTCACGCACACGCACAATAATTAAAAAAAAAAACACAATTATATATATGTTCTAAGCCTAGGACCCCAAAAAATATATATTCATGAAGTTTAAAAATTCCCTCTAATCAGGCTAAAATGACATGTACGTAGCAGCAAAATTTTGTAATAATAAAAGTTAACAATAAAGAAATAACAATTATAATCATTAAATTAAACTTTTCAGATGATGACAAATAAGTGAATAGTGACAATGTTATTATTACTTTTGAGATGATAATATATTATTGTTATTATTATAATCACACAATAGCAAATTGCATGGTTTCAAGACCCGGATTTGGGATTCGTCTCGGGCATGGCAGAGTCCGAGTCGACTCAGATGAGTACGGTCAAGTCCCAATAAAATGAAAAAGAAAGAAAGAATAATAGGAAAACTAAAATTGGATGGCCTAGGAGTACCACCATCCATGTAGATAATATGAGTCTTTTTATTCTTTTATAAATTTTGGTCAAATTATAGAGTATGGAGAGTAAAATCCTTTATCTTCCCTATTACTTAGGTGTATTTAACAACAAATTCTACCATTTTAAAGCATGTTATTGCTATCTAGCAAATAGTAACCTACTATTATAGATAGCACACCTTAATATTATGAGACAAACCATTTCATTGCAACTAAAATTTAAAAGATAAACCCATATTCCAATTTTCATATTAATTATCAACTATAAAGTTTCAATTGGCATATAACAACCATATCTTAGACCATTTTTTCTAATACCATGTAGAATGCTTGTGGGCTGGATGCCATCTTCCTCGTCGTCGTCATGTTGATTTTGATGATAGTATTGTGCTATATCAAAATCAAAGAAGTCTTGCCCCCCGCACTTGGAGGACCTTGTCCATAATTTGATGGATCCGGAATGAGATGTACTTGTCCTCCAGGATCGAGAACTTTGCATCCTCTGTCTCCCATGATTTTTCATGCATCTTGGTGGGCCCCACAACATGGGCTAGTTTTGACTTGAGAATATGTTTTCATATTTCCCTACTATCAATCTCTTTTACTATTAAAAGTTAGTAAGTTTTAGGAATTCTTTTGCGTCATTAATCATTACAACAATTGCCTATTCGTTCTGTTGTGATTGTTTTGTATTTTTCTTAGGATTCACAAAAATTGCAGATTGAAGACTTTTATCAAGTAAAAGAGTTCTTGCCAACATCATTTTATCATACATAAGTAAGAACACTATCTCCCTTTTTTTTTTCTAAGATGTTTAAGAGCTCTAATATTCTTCGAATGTATAATTCAGAATATCATTTTTAGAGTTCATCGATAAAAGGTACTGCAGTTGGTTATGAAACTTAATTGTTTTCCCAAGAAAACTCCTACATGGACTGTTACGTACTTCTTCATCTGTTGATCTGAAGCCTTATTACAGGAGGGTAGCATCAAATTGTCAAGCAATTAGAAATAAAAAAAATGAAATAAAAAATTTTTCTATATTTTTTGGTATGAATTCTACTTTAAGCTAAGGGAATAGTAAAACTTATGATGCTGACCTAGATTGATGGGAGAAGTCTTCAATATAATGTTGGAGCATAAAATAAAAAAAAAAAGTCACGACTCATTCCCATTCCATCATCAAGCTATACATCGATACTACCCATAGGCCATAAATTTCCAAGCTCCCTCCCTTAAGTACTCATTTTGATTTAGTCCTTGTGCCTGACTGATTTTGGACTCATCCTTGAGGTGATGTTGAGACTTCAACATTTAATCCTAAGTTTAGATTTATCTTTATAGAGTGGGTCTCATCAAGTATTAGACCATTACCATACAAGGTAAGCTTTCATTTGATCTTGAATAATTCTAATTTGTTTACAAATCCAGATCTTTACTACCATTGGATTGATGATATTTGGCTTCACCATTTGATCTTCTGCCACTTATCAGTGATATAAATAATCCATGACTTGACCAATGATCTTCATCTTTTCTATCATTGTAGAATATAAAAAAAAGGATTAAAAACCAATGAAGAATTAGAAATAAGATCAGTAAAATAAACAACTTCAAAAATCAAACTAATAGTTATGTGAGGAGAGTTTATTAAGAAAAGTAAAAATAGAGTGAACGTCCCAATTCATAAAACAAAAGAAGTTTTCTGTAGAACATTTTATTTTGGAAAATTAAATGAGCTTATATAATCAAAGCTATGAAAGCTTTAAGAAAGGTAAATTGGATGATGACTCAAGTCATTTTAAGCCAGCAGATTCTCATTTTTAGTTGATGACCCCAGTGCTGTCAATCCATAAGCCAGTGACTTGTATTGTGGATCCACTCTTGTTGAAGATTATCTTCACTTCACGATCAGCAGAAAATTACCAAAAATTCACCGGATTGGTACAACTTTGTGGAACTGAGAGACGAGCCTTGGATGCAATGTCCACCTGCACTTTAAAGGAGACACCATAACCTCCAGATCAAAAGACTAAGTATACCAGGTAAAATTCATAAGAATGCATGGATGAGAATACAATCTTATGTGGGAGTAGAAAAGCCCATGTCGAGTATAAAGATAAATTTGCCTTCTTAATGAAAACCAATAAAAGATCTAGCATCAAGAGTATATTAGTGTGGCTGAATATTGGTGTGGCAGATGTTGCATTTTTAGTCTTTTGCATCCTTAAAAATCAGATAAACAGTTACCATCGAAATAATCATTTAAATTGAATTGCAGATTCTAGTTTCAATTTGTTTTAATTCTGGGAATTACTTAGTGGGCTATCACATTTTTGAAATTTTTTTTTTCGTTTTTTATATGGTTTGGTGGATCCCATATAGTTGTTTGAATTTATTTTCCTCATGGAATGGTTTGGTACTTCATTAAAATAGTTAGATAGATAGCAAACTTGGATGATCCGGTCGAGACAATTTTCCTCTCACCCTAGTCAACATCGAGACCTGTGCATTCTGTCTCCCATGATTTTCATGCATTTGGTGGGCCCCACAAGATGGGCTAGTTTTCTCTTAAGAATATGTTTGTTATTTATCTAGTATTAATCTTTTAATATTAAAAGTTAGTAAGTCTTAGGAGTTCTTTTGCTTAATTAATCATTGCAACAATTTTATATTCATCTTGTTGCTATCGTTTTATAAATTTTCTTAGGATTCACAAAAATTGCAGATTGAGGAATTTTATCATACAAAATAGTTCTCGCCAGCATCAGTTTATCATACATAAGTAAGACTACCATCTCTTTAGTGTTTTGTTTTGTTTTGTTTTGGTTTTTTGTTTTTTTTTTTGTTTTTTTGTTTTCGTCTCTTTTAAGTATCAATTTTCTTTATAAGATGTTCACGAGTTCTAAATTTTTCACATCATATTAGTATTGCTCTTAGGATATGTAATTTAGAATACCATTTTTATAGTTCTTCCATAAATAGTACTACAGTTGGTTGCATGAACCTTAAATTCTTTCCCAAGAAAACTCCTCCATGGTTAGGTACTTCATCATGTGTTGATCTGAAGCCTTATTACTGGAGTGTAACATCAGGTTGCCAATCGGTTATAAATAGAAAGCATTGAGATGAAAAGTATCTATTTTTTTTAGTATGAGTTCTACTTTAACCTGAGGGAAAAGTAGAACTCATAATACTGACCAAGAGTGATGGAAGAAGGCTTCGACGGAGATGATGATGTAAAAGGAACTCCATCATGATCGATCCTAACAATGCGATGTACTAATTTTAACCAGTTATTTTAGTAAAAATAAATCATCATGCCTTTAAAGGATCTTGCACAATGGTTTTACAACTTCTATATTTCATAATAAGTCAATGACAAGAAGTTCTTGGGCACAGAAAATTGATACGTTGAAGGTTGTTCCTTTTGCTGGTACTGGCTTGTTTTCTTAGAGTTTTTTCCATTAGTGTGAGACCTCTCCTAGTGTATGGCAATATTGGGAGGAAGCATTTTGACTGCTCCTCAATTTCTTTCAACTACCACCCTACTCTACAAACAATGGTTTTACAACTTCTATATTACATAATAAGTCAATGACAAGAAGTTCTTGGGCACAGAAAATTGATACGTTGAAGGTTGTTCCTTTTGCTGGTACTGGCTTGTTTTCTTAGGGTTTTTTTCCATTAGCGTGAGACCTCTCCTAGTGTATGGCAATATTGGGAGGAAGCATTTTGACTGCTCCTCAATTTCTTTCAACTACCACCCTACTCTACAAGTGATAGTCGTATGCTTTGTCCCCTAAAGCTTAAGGCTCGCCATGTAGCTTATGGGCTTATGCCTTCCACTCATAACTTCCTTACTAGTAAGAATGTTATTACTTACGCCCCTCCTATTAGTTGATTTGGATAAGTTGGTGTAAATACTCACTGAAGCAAATTAAACTTTTCTAAGGCTCCTAAACATGATCCATAAAAAAAGTGACAAAAATTAATTATTGGCCATGTTGAAAGCCCAATAAATCTTATTTTCTTTTATTATTTTTTTTTTTTTTGCAGAGAATGAGTATTCATTAAAGAAAACCAAGCAACAAAAAAGAGAAAGAAAACGACCAACAACAGTTTAGCCCCTAGTCAAGAGGATACTTGAAGCTCTCTCCCAACCTACATCCTACCTAACAAAATAGAAAATTTTGGCAAGCCTATGTGCCTGACCATTAAGAGACCTAGGAATATAATCAAAGCCCACAAAACAAGAATAAATAGTCAATGCTCTGATGTCCAAAATAATTGGATTTATGGACCAATCGTATTCTCTATTGAACCCTCGCACCACTTCTTTTTCATCCATTAGAATACAAAGTCTGCCAAAGCCATTTTTCCTCACCTTATCCAATGCGGCTAAGACCGCCCTCGCTTCAACCTCTTTTGCAGAGTCGATTTTGAGTCCTTGGATAGAACTTGTACCCACAATGTCACCATTTAACTTTATGATGTAGCCAAAGGATGCCTATCCCTCCTTAGTTTTATAGGCTGCATCTGTAAAGGTTATTATATCATCTTTGTTAGAGATCGTCGTAGGGACCGAAGATTGATCCTCATCTTTTCTTAAGGAAAATTGCCAAAAACGGCAGGATGGACTCTGAAGCATCTTATGGGTTGATACTATGATCTTGGAGGGATCTAATGGTTGTCCTCTATGAAAGAAGTCCTTCCTAGCTTTCCAAATGGTCCACCACATAGAATGGATCCACATTTTTAAGTTAGTATCCCCGAGAGGAGGGGTCGGTTGGCCATGCTCACATGAGTTCTGTCACTATTCTATTAAATCCATGGAGTGGAAAGTATCCGAGAAAAGGCCCAACTATGATCCAAACCAACTGCTCTAGCAAATTCACATTACATAAGGGCATGCCCAACTAAATCTTTCTAACATACAGTACATTTATCGTCTATAGACATAATTTTCAATTTTTAAATGGCTCTTACTGGGACGGCATTTCTGAGACATTTCCAACCAAACAAAAGAACCTTTTGGGGGAGAGGAAGCCTTCACAAAGCTTTCTAAGTTACAGTTAAAATGAGGCTGACATGATTTCTATTGTTGATTAATTTGTATCAAATTTAGCAGTAAGCCGAACATTCTTGGAAAGTGGCCAAACTCTTTCATTGTTAGAGAGGGATCTAGAGAGATAAACTTTACCAATATTCTCAATATCTATAGGGTTGTCAAAATAGTCCTTAAGAGCATTAATATCTCATATCTTATTTGCGGTCCATAAGTCTTTGACTTTGATATCTAGGTTAATCATAGAGGAATAAGGCTTTCTCAATCCATTTTTATAGGGGATCCAATTACAATTCCTAACAGATATATTCTCTCCATTACGAATTATCCATCCAACCTTTTCATTTATATAATTATCCCCCTCAACAAGGCCCTTCCAAAACCAAGAATTATGTTTCCTAAATTTAGCTTCCCAAAGGTCCCTTCTAGGACAATATTTAGCCTTAAGAATCTTTGAGCAGGGGAGGTTCTCATTGGTAGACATTTCCGGCAAGTTTTGGCTAAGAGGGCTAGGTTATTATTTTTGGTGTCTCTATAATTCCTAGAACCCCCCTCGGAAATGGGTTTACATAATTCAACCCATTTAATGGTATGGAGTTTTCGTTTCCGCTCACTCTTCCCCCACCAAAACATTTATCAATTGAATCCGCAATTTTATTTGGGAGACGGAGAACATACATGTTATAGATGGAAATTGCTGAGGCCACTGACTTGATTAGGGTGTTTCCGCCAACTTGTGATAGCAAGGGAATTTTCCATGAGCTTAGGCTACTTGTAATTTTATTTGTGAGAGCCTCGATACTCAAGCATCTACTTTGTCTGATGTGAAGGGATTCCCAAGATATTTTTTATTTTTATCAATAATTTTATGTCAAGGATCGAGGCAATACTTTTGCATCTTTTTTGGCAAGCCCCATTGCTAAAATAAACTGTAGATATGTGAAAGTTAATAAGTTGGCCTGAAATCTTTCAATAGTCTTCTAATAAGTTTTTAACCTCTCTAGCTTCCTTAAGTCTAACCTAATAAAAATTATTAAATCTAATAATAATAAACAAACAATGATGATGATGAAAATAATAAATAATAAATACTGGATCCCGAATCTCCTTTTCGATGAAGTATCCCAATCCAATTACCAACTACTTTTATATATAGTTTCTCTCTCTAATTAGGACTAGAACAGTCCAATTGTGTCACATCGTTAGCATTTCAATTTATAGCATTTAACTTTCATGCTTGCAAAGATATACTTGAAAATCCATACAATCAGTTGTCCATCTAAGAATCTTCATAATAGATTTACATAAAATATATATGTTGGTTTCTTAGTTAGCATAACAATCATTTCTCATTTCTCCTTTACTTGTGTTTTCTACTTTATTGTATTCTATTTTTCTCAATTTCTCTAATTACTATCATTTTCCTTTCTATTCTGTAGTGGCACTAGATGGTGGTGTTGCTGCTGAAGTTTTGAAGCCCTTATGTGCTTGTCTTTCAAGACAAATCGATCACCAAAAACAATTAAAGCAAAATATGGAGACTTTGGAAAGTAAAATGGGTACATTGATTGCTAAATATAAAGACAATATGAGCAAAGTAGAGTGCGCCAAGTCAAAAGGTGGGAGTGCTTCGAATGAAGTGACTAATTGGGAACAAGAAGTGGAATCTATGAAACAGAAAGTAAGTGATACACAGAGAAACTTTGCAGAACAAAAAAATTGTTGGAAAGGATGTTTTCCAAATTACTACAGACGTCGGAAGATTAGCAAGAGGTCATCGATATTGATTGGTCAAGTGGACGACCTACTTACAAGAGGCATATTTGAAAATGGTGTCACTATTGAACCACTACCACTAGCAACTAATGCATTACCCACGATGTCTGTAAGGGGTAAAACAGCGGAATTAACACAGCAAGAGATTTTGGATTGCATATTGGGCACGGAGAAACCAATAATCGGAGTGCATGGTATGGGAGGAGTTGGAAAGACAACAATCATGAGAAACATTCACAACGATCTGTCTCAACAATCAGAATCCAAGCATTTTGATTGTTTTATATGGATAACTGTTTCTAATGATGTAGATGTGAACAAGCTACAACGAAAAATTGCAAAGGAGTTGAAAATAGACATGGAAGAAGATGATGATGAGGATGTCACAGCAAGAAAGATATGTAATGCTTTGAAGTGGCGAAAAAAGTTTTTGCTCATCCTTGATGATATGTGGAAGCAATTTGAGCTAGATAAGGTTGGCATTCCTATTCCAAGTGAAGAAAATGGTTACAAAGTAGTTCTCACTACCCGTAACAAAGGGATATGCGGGCAGATGCAAGCACATCCAATTGAAGTCCGAGTTCTTTCTGAAGAGGAATCATGGGATTTCTTCAAGAATATTGTGGGTGATGTAATCGTCTCTAAAGATATGGAAAACCTTGCAAAGGATGTTGCTAAGGAGTGTTGCAATTTGCCGTTGGCAATTAAAACAGTTGGAGGATCTATGCGTGGTGTTGACAATGCCCGAGTATGGAAGTGTGCTTTGAAAGATCTGAAAGAAGCAAACGGAAAGTTTGAGGGTATTGACAAGGTCTTCGCACCACTAAAGTTTAGTTATACTCACTTGCGTGACAGAGTACTCCAATCTTGTTTCTTGTACTGCTCATTATATCCTGAAGACCACGAGATCTCTGCTAATGAGCTGATTGAGTATTGGATTTGTGAGGGTTTAATAGACGAAAGGGGCACCAGAGAAGATGGCATCAACGAAGGGCATACCATTTTGGATCGACTCATAAAAGTTTCAATGTTGGAGAGATGTGATTATCATGGATATAAGACACGTGCTGGAGATGAGATATATGTCAAAATGCATGATTTAATCAGGGACATGGCAATCAACATTACAAGAGCAAAGAATCCACGATCTTTGATCGATGCAGGTCGGCAATTAAAAGATATTCCAGCCAAGTTGCCAGAAGATGCTATGAGGATCTCTTTGATGCATAATCACATAGAAGTACTTTCTGGTGAACCCAACTGTCAACATCTCTTAACCTTGTTTCTTGAAGAGAACCCTCTACATAAGATCTCCCCTGACTCTTATTTTAACCACATGTGCAGCCTCCGAGTTCTCAACCTCTCTTCCACATGGATAAAGTCATTGCCCGATTCTGTTTCTAACTTGAAGCAACTCCGCGCATTGATATTAACCTTTTGTAGAGATCTAGAGGAGGTGCCATCATTGGAAGAACTTAAAGAAGTGAGGGTGTTAGACCTTAACGGCACCAACATTCGAGAGCTGCCATCAGGAGTGGAAGCAATGGTTTATCTTCAACGCCTTGACCTCGATAATACTCGAAAGTTACGTGTATTTCCAGCTGGTATTATACCTAGGCTCTCTCATTTGGAAGAGCTGACAATGGGTGGAAGCAGATGGAAGTGGTCTTCAAAGACAGGGAAAGGAGCCGGAATTGAAGAAATTATGAACTCCACTCGACTGGTTATTCTGAATATTCAATTCAAAGAATTGTCCGATTTCCTTCAGCACGCCAAATCGAACAAGTGGCAAACAATGAAAAGATTTTGTCTTGCTATCGAGGAATCTGTTTTATCAGCTCCGATGGTTGAGTGCTCCTGTGTTGAGATTGGTGGCTGCGATCTTATTGGGGAAGAAAACCAGTTACTGCTCCCCGATACCACTCAACGGCTCGTCATAAGTGATTGTCAAATAAGTAGCTTGTGGCATTTCACACGCTTACTGCATAAGAGTAAGTTGCATCGTTGTGAAATCGGAGACTGCACGAACATGGAATACTTAATGGCGGAGGAGGAACCATTACTACCTGACATAAAGGAATTGATTATTTATTCTATTCCAGAATTACTAGTCCTTTGCAAAGGTATTCCATCACCAGATGCATTTAAAAGCCTTGAGTCCTTGCATGTAGGTTATTGCAGGAAATTGAAGTATCTACTCTCAGCTAGGCTGTTGCAGCAACTTAGATGCTTGAAGAGTATTACAGTCAGATATTGTGATCAAATGAAAGAGATTGTAGGAGAGGAGGAAGAAATGGGAATAACCAGGGAAGAGATAGTCTCTCAGCTACAGAGTTTATACATCAACGATTTACCAGAACTGAAGGCCATCTGCTCAAGGGTATTAATTTGCGATGAATTGGAGACCATCCACATAGGATCTTGTCCTAGGTTGAAGAAGCTCCCCTTCTCTGTGGACAACCTACCTTGCGCTGTCAAAGAGATAAAAGGAGAGACGGAATGGTGGGATGCCTTGGAGTGGGACGATGAACAAACCAGGGGTCACTTCGACTCTATACCCAAAATGTTGCAGGAAAGGTACGAGCAAATATATTTTGTCGCATTTCTCACCTTCTCTTATTTAACGCAATCAAAAAGTGGGTCTTGAATTCGATCCTTAATCTTTCATTTAGTCATTTTTCCCTAACAGGCTCGATCAAATCCTTAACTAGGAGGGCCCACAGATTCCTCAATGGGCCTCATCAATTTGCATACACCTGAATCCATCAAACCCTAAAAAAAATAATTGTTTCAATTTCAAATTTGGCCCTCCAGTTGCCAATCTTTAGTATCTATGATTCAATTTAAGCTTAGACGAGTTTCATAGGCCCATTTAGTCGGATATCCAATCTGTAATTCAATTCAAGATTGGGCTCCATTAGAGGACCGTCCACAAACCTGGCCCCACTTCCGGCAGATGTAAGAGTTCTTTGTAAAAAGCATTTTGATGCATTATCATACCCGCACGTGCCACCTGTAGCCTCACACGCTCGACAGAAGGCATAGTCTCCAGGCACCGTGTAAGCCACACGTATCCCATACGACCTCTGGCTCGGCCCACTGATCCGTAACGGTGCTACGTTATACGCACTGCTATACCCGGCACACTGGAGCCGGGTCAGATTTATCGCCCGAATCGCTCCAAACCCCACGGAACAGCGCTCGGGTGGGCCCATCCCATACGAATCATCCCTCTTCGGCCACGTGTCCCATCCGTTACACTTGTAGTACTCATCACAGCCCATGCCCGAAACGTTACGACACGGCAAGTGCTTACCCGGGAAGCCTTGAAACAGCAGGGATTCGGCCCGGCACCCGATTAGCATGAAGACGTTGTCGGGCGCTGGCATCAGGTAGGGGACCCGCCCAGGATTCGAGTACGAACCCGTTTCCCTTGCCCCGCACGAGCCTGTCGCACGTGGACATGTCGTGGTCGTGGATTGTGAGGACCTGATAGGCGCAGTCGATGCCGAGGACCCGATAGGATCCGGAACTGATATGGAACATGAGGACCTCATTGACGCAAAAGAGGAGATCGCGAAAACCCGAATGGCCACAGCCGGGTCTGGTGCCAAACGGGTAGTCAATGGTGATGTTGCCGCAGTAGGATCGGCACGGATTGATGGATGGTGGATTTGCTGACACATGTACGATGGATAGTGTAGTTAGGATGATGAGGGTGATGGTTAGGGGGGGTTGGAGGAAGAAGGTATGGGTCATGGCTGTGGGGAGGAGCATGGAGGCATGTAATTGTTGTTCTTACAAGAGAAATGTGAAGTGATGGAGACTGGAGAGAGTTTGGGTTGGGATGGGATGGGAGTGTTATTTTATTTATTATTATGGAAAAAAAAGGGAAGAGAATCTTGTTCTTTTCTTGGTTGCTTGAGGAGGCTGCTTGTTTCCTTTTCCTTTTTGAAGCTTTTTTTTTTTTACATGTGAGTGATAGTCTAATGAGGAATCTAGTGGGGGTTTATTTATTGTAGGCCGTATGTTGTTTCTTGCTTTTGAGATGGAGTGAGTGCTTTTGTTGCCTTTTGCTTTGTGGACTGGATGTGGGAGATTTAGGAGTGTCTGAAGGAAAAAAAATAAAAAAATATTGGATGCAGATTTCAATTTCATGAATTTCCACTTTATTCTTGCAAGCCAGGCAGTCCCTATGGTGTGAAATATTTTGTTGATAAAATGGTCTTGGGTGAAATCATCTGTGTGAGTTGAGCCAGACGAAACCCTATCCCACTGGCCTGGTTCAACCAAAACCCATTTTGAGATTGGTGTATTGAGCTAGGCCTGAATATTGCAAGCCAACCTAGGGTTAGTTAGGTCTCAGTATTTGTAAAAAGCATTCTTTGTCTCAGTATAGCCCTGGCCCCTGGGGGATCTTATAATTCATTCACTCATTTGGATCTGTCAGGCTAGATCCATTCCCTTTGCTTGGATCCAAAATTCCTTTAAAACATTATTTGCACCTCAAATTTAGACCTTAAAAGGCCCATCTCTATGATCTGCAGTTCTGATTCAAATCTGGACTCTAATAGGCCCATTTTAGATTTGAGATCTGGACTGGTAGAGCCACTTATTTAGATGATTTGGATTTGGATTTAGGTGCATGTTCATTTTATCTCAAGTGTGCATATTTGGTATTTGGATTCGCATTAGGAAATTGAATCTTTAATCAGATGACTTGGGCTTTATATATTTTTCTTGTCAGGTGGAACTACTAGAATGGGTAAAGTCCCATATTTTCCTGAAGGAATCACTTTCTGATCGGACCGAGACCACTGAAGATCCTTCCATAATCCAGAACGCATAATTGGCAGCTCTCTCCTCTTATATTTTTATTGTCAAATAAGAAAAGGCCTAAAATACATTTGAAGGAACTCATGTTGATGGATGTGCTTGTAGTTTGTGGAATGTACTTTGGTTTGTTTGATGCACTTTTATTGAATCAACCTTTCTTAATATTGCTGATGGGTTTAAGGTATGATACAATTACATATTGCTGATGGGTTGGTTAAGGTGTGATACAATTACAGGATGATGATTTCTACCAACACTACTACATGTTGCCCTGAAATTAGAGTGCGATGCTGATGGGTTGGTTAAGGTTACAGGATAATGAATGCTGCAGCTGCTGTTTGTTTGTTAGAAAAGTTGCTTTGTTGTTGATGCACCTTAGAGTGCAATGGGTTTGCGAGGCGGCGCACTTATGACAACTTGCCCACACTAAACTAAAACCTCACAAACACTTAGAACACCCCATGCACCCACACTTTTTGGGTATTCGCGAATAAGCATGAGGTAAGAATCCTCTCTCTCACCCCCACAAACCTGAACCCATCTGCACCTTTTGGAGATCACTAATCCATGGACTTTTAAAAAAAAAAAAAAAAAAATCCATACCAATCCATAAGCAAAATGCCTCACATGGACTCTAAAATCCAAGCAATTTAAGGAATCCCTGTTAGAAATCCTAGCAGCCAAATAGCCCATAAAAGAAGGTAGAACACTGCAACCATTCAGAAATAAGAATGGATCTACATCGACATCTAATAACCAAAATACATTCATTACATATTGCAAAGTTATGGAAAATAAATTATTTTCAAATGTGACTCAACAGCGAAAACTTGTCTCACTGCACCATCAAGCCGAGTGGAGTGCTCCTGTGATTTTCTGAGAAAGGGGACATGATTCTATAATTAGAATATGAAATAATAAAAAATATCAAATGAAACATGGGATAATGAACATTCCTCACTAATTCAGAAGCAATAAGCCCCGCAAAACAAAGACTAAAACTCAAGAAATCTACATGGATATGCTTTGAAGTATGCCAAAAGGGTTGGCAGGATTATCTTCGGGCCAGATCAATGTTTTGAGCATTGTTTGGGCCCAAAAAATGTCAAATACTTATCCAGGCAGGAAATTCAAGGGGAGAAAAAGATTCTCTTTCGGTAAATCACTAGTTTCTTGTGCCACCCACGTAAATAATAGAACAGGTGGTATCTGGCCAAAATATCCAACTGGACTTCAGACTTTGGATACATTCCCTAATTGTCAATTTTTGTCCCTTATGGCCGAACTGACCAAAAACTTATTATTTGTGGTCAATAAACTGAAAATAAAAACCCTCCTTTCCTTCCCTCTCTCTCTCATTAGCTTTCTATCAATATGCCCTCCATCTCCCTCATATGACCTCCGTTAAGGCTGAGCATGGGTTATTTTTTGGTCTTTTACATTCAAAAGCAAGGGCTATGAGCTCTTTTAGAACCTTGAGTGGTTCCCTTCATTTGGTTGCATCTTTGTTCTTATCCTTCTTTATTAATTATTTCACCATAGCACCATAGCAGGGATTGGGATTCATTTATTTGATGTAGATATAGCATATTACATTGTTCACTTAATAGAATGAATCAACTATATATAGTATTAGTGTGTATGCTCTGTTACTTTTTTATATCATTGTATTTTCCTAAATATATATTCTTTTTATTATTTTATCAAAACAAAACTCTGAAATGAAACACCGAAAACATTTCCTTTTGGAATCAAACCGAAAATAAGTCGTAATCGAGATGGACAGCTATGGTACATTCACAACCAGAATGTGGAACCTTTAACTAGGACAGGAAAAAAATATTGAATGGAGTCCCCATAGTTTTTTTTAGAACATAGTTGAGAGCAATAAAGGGTTGAAACTTGTTTCTACACGATGCAAGGGGGAAATCCTGTAGGGAGAAACCACATAGATATGCTAATAGTTTGATGGTGGTGATGATATCAATGGTTCACAAAAGATAAGATATATAAAATGCATTTTACACACACAGATAAATATATATATATATATATATATATACATATATAGTGCGAGAGAGAGGGACAGAGAGAGAGAGAGGGAGAGATGCATTTAAAAAAGTGTAAAATAAGAATAAAAAGAGCAAAACAGACTAACTAAATACAGTCTATCGAGATTATGTACAGATACAATTTAGCAATTGCCTAAAGGAAGGATCTACTATTCACACTTGTGCAAACAGCAGGACACCTTAGGCACCACTAAGGATGTTCATGAGCCTAATCAAAACTCTTTTGTGATGTGGAGAACAATAACTTTGATTCAGAAGGTACTTTTCTCCCATATATGATATTGAGTTGTGGAGGTGATTGGATTGGATTGGATTTTAGAAGGATCTTTGGTGTGGTGATGTCAGATTGCGAGATGCTTTTCCATATTTATTATTTCAGCGAATGCAACTGCTTTCATTTCTAAGTAAGGTTTGTAATTAATCAACTATAAGACTCATATTTTTATGAGTTTTTTCAATGGTGAGATTGATGCTCTTAGACTTTAATGGGCCTGTTATCAGGTTTACATTCCAACCAGTGGAAAGAGATGGGAAGTAGTGGGAACCTGACAAAAATGGAGATTTTTTTTTTGGAATTCTAGAAAACACTAATTCATACATGTAGCTTCTGCATATGTATAACAGTATCCTGTATAAGGAATCAACTGATGGGAAAACAAAATCTCATAAGGAGAGGTAAAAATTTGACATTAGCAAGGCAAAAAAGTATCTAACAACATTATCTTTCCCTCACTTAATTATTGCATTCTCCCTAATAGAGATATATCATTGAGTTAAGCATACTTGAGAGAGAGAGAGAGAGAGAGAGAGAGAGAGAGAGAGAATTTCTTTTTTAAAGTATTTTAAATAATTAAAACAGAAAAAAAATGTTTGAGGAGAAACTTCCTTCTACATTCTTAAGAACACATAAAAAAATAATAACAAATATTCTCCGGTAACTTAGCAAATATCTTTCCACCACAGGTATCACATATTTGATAGCCTAACGTATAGGTGAGAAGTTGCATGGAAATTTAATGAGGAAGGACAAGAGAATCAATGAAGTAGGTTTGCCTTTTAGTCTGGAAAGAAAGAACTCAAAAAGAAGTCCAGTATCTGAAACAAGACTATCACATGTTCAGAAATAGAAATTTTAGCGTCAGATCCCAAGGGTTTCAAAAATGAATAATACCTCTTCCATTTTGTCTTTCTTGCCACCAGAGAAGAATTTGTAGCCTCCATAGAAAAGTAACCCCCAACCAGATAAAGAAACAATCACAAACTGCATAAAATCAGAATACCACACATGAAACCATGTCATGACAGTTTAAACAAATTTTGGAGAGAGAGAGAGAGAGAGAAAAGGCGCAACTCAATAATGTACACAAACATAGCCAGAATAGAAGTGGCCAATATTTCTTTTAGAGGACTAATTGAAAACCTTGAGATCGGTAACTGGTGAAAGTAAGAGATTTTCTCATTCAAGTTCACACAACATACAAGATCTGATATATAGCATACAAGATGCACCGCACATAAATTATAAACTAAGTATCTTTCTTTCATAAAGGTAGAAGCGGCAGAAATTTTTAATTTATAAACTGTTATGTGGAAACTTCATATTCAACATTAAGAAAAATGGCTCAAGGTGGTTTTATTAATTCCAAGCTTCAAACAAATTTTTTATCATCACAACAAAATTAAAAAAAAAAAATTTGAAATGGTCACAAAATTACAAATATGGGCAACACTGTCTACCATTTAGATTAGTGGAAACCTAATAGCAGCCTCTTAAATCTTAATTAACTCATTCACATCAGATGACAGATGAAAAGTACAAGCATCGAATCAAAACTAAGCTGAAACAAAGTCCAATGAAAGTTGCACTTACTGAGCTAGATTCCAAAACAAGACAAAGTTTTATGGATCTTGCCCAGAAATAGACGGGTCACTTGTCACTTAGTCCAATTTAGGTGAGTCTCCATGTTGATCAACAGAGAAAAGGTTTTAAATTCTAGTGCCGGTCTTTATGCCGAATGGGATAGGAAACAGTTGGGAACCGGATGGACCAAACAGGGGATCCCTATTTGGACCAAACAGGGGCCTCCACGTGGGGGGCGGAAGGGGGGCGGAGGAAAGAGAGATTGACTTTTTCTCTCCTCCGCCCCCCATGTGGAGACCCCTGTTTGGTCCAAACAGGGATCCCCTGTTTGGACCAAACAGGGGATCCTTATCCAAAGAGTTGGTGTGCTATCCGTGCCATACGTGGCTGACAAGTACAAGCATCCCAGTCTTCAAAGATCATAAAAATAAAAAAATAAGAAATTTAAATAAATAATAGAAAATTGATAAAATGCGTAAATTTAATGATTTATTTGGATCTTAAATCAAATATAGAGATTAGCTTTCCTTCAGGCTAACACAATTTTCATTGCTTATAGAAGTTAATGAAAGGATCATTCGGCACACTGAAAGCACCAAATTGCCAATATATTAATTATTTATAACTCATTGCTCATAGAAATACTAAAATAACAAACCACAAACCACACTATTAACAGAGGGATGACAGTTAAGGCCATGGGGGCAACCAAGTTTTCAATACCAAATTGAGATTAAAGCTGACTCATGCGTTTCTTCATCATCAATATAATCCCCACTTCTTATTGGATAATTATGGAAAGTCAAAGGATAGAGTACCAAAATTAATCAAACAATGCTAGCTTCATTTGTCATACTAATAATTTCCATTTAGAATTGGTCATCAATTGTATTATTCATAACCATACTAATATTACGTGGGCCATTATCTATATTGATCAGTATAAGAATTTTTTGGGGTACCATATCGGTACTTGTCCTATTCTTCTTTTTTTTTTTTTAATTTAGAGGGCCTCTGTGCCAGTACTTCACAAAATCTGTAATCTCCAAGCATTTCAATTTTGAAAATCTACAGGGGATTCGGTACCCATTGAAAATGAATCAAGTGGCAGATTCTTTTTCCCACCTATATATTATATAATATAGGCCCATCATTAACATTTGTTAGTGGAATTGGATTAGCCATCCATGAAAACCCATAACACTGGCTGAATTTTGATCCCTGTCCCGCCTGCCTATATGGCTTTGACATCAGGTATTGAGGTCTCCATGATGTGAAAATTCATGGACCTGAACCTGAATTCAATCTAGAAATGCGTATTTAATGTGTTTGGAGATGATTTTCATTTTCCTGAAACTCTAACCAATGACCTTAAAAGAAGAGAGCTTAGGTTATCCAAATCTGCAAACCTCCATAACAAGGATGAAAATAGTGACTACGCCCGCTGCTAAAACGCTACATAGCGGGTGCTACGTAGCGTAGAGGTACGATTGGAAAAAATCATCAAAAAATATGAAAAATTTGTAGAAAATCTAGAATATTGGAAAATGAGAGAAAATGTAATTTTTTTGCAAAAAGTAACTAAGATAATGAGTCGTAGCGGTCCCCTCATTGTATTTGATCCTGTATCGCTACATAAATTGAAATAATAGTAATGATCATCTTTTTTCACATGTATTCATGTTGCTTAGTTATGATAACTTAGAAACTAATGAAAAGCCTATAAAAAAAAAAAAAAAAAAACTGCTATGAAGTCAAGACTTAAGACTTAGGAGTACTTAAAGAAAAGAAAACCTCTACCAAAGGGGGTGTCTAATACGATGTACCTAGAAAAGAACTCTCTGTATTGACTATAATTTGGCGAGATCATGTGCTTTTTGGTGTTCTTTTAAACATAAAAGGGTAAAAGAGTTGAGTAGAAATGTTATTTTGAGAGAACAATAAAAGAAATAAGTCTTATTATGCATTTTAATTTGTTTTGGAAAATACAAATCTGTCTCACTCCGTAGTGGCACTGTAGCAGCCTCGTAGTGGACCGTAACGGCGAACACCGCTAAATGCGTTTTAGCGTGGCGGTCCCGATATAGCGGCCGCTACGTAGCTATTTTCATCCATGCTCCATAATGATATATCTGCGTTTATAAATATTCCATTGATTTTATTAGAGTAATTTTATTAGTTATTTTTTTTGTTATATATTGTATTTACTTACCATCGGTGGTGGACCAAGGAAATTTTTCTTTAGAGAATACTGTGAAAAATGCATAGCATTTTCAAAATACCTAGGGGATATGGCCATGGTTCTGCCCCTGATTTACCAACTTTGGGCATGGTTGATACCTGGCCAAGTCCACCAGAATTGCAGTGCTGAACCACGTACTCACTGCAAGGGCATCTATGATGCCCCACTTTCCCTAGTCTCATCAGGTTGTCCCAGATGTAACCCAAACAATTTGTAAAACTATCTTGGTAGCTTGACCATCAATGGAGGAGTACGGCTAGGCAAACATGATTTATTGGAATAACCCTCATCTTATTCCAGTAATCTAAGCACATTAAGATTTTTAGAGAAAAAAGTTGCCCTTCTTTTCTTATTCCACTAAAGGTGGAAGGAAAAGGATCCCCTCTTTGGTCCAAACAGGGTCTGGCAGAAGGAAAAGGATCCCCTGTTTGGTCCAAAGAGGGAGACCCTATTTGGACCAATCAGAGGATGCCACATGAGAGAATTTTTTCTTTTCTTTTTATAGAGGAGATGAGATGTCATTGAGTTGACATCTCTCTCCCCATGTGGCACCTCATAAGTGGTCCAAACAGAGTCTCCTGTTTGGACCAAATAAGGGATCCTCTTCCAAGGTGGAAGGGTTTGAAAAGGACACTATCATTATCCACTCAGTGTCCTCCTTGGATAACTTTTGTCCTGTGAAATTAATTTTATTCTTTATTTACAATATGATAGTAAAAGTAGTATCAGTTCTAAGAAGCAGAGGATTAAGGAGGGAAATTTCTTGTGTAACTTGGCAAGTAACACGATGAATGGTACATGACTTGATCATGTAACACATGGAATGTCAGAATACTGTGAACTAGACGTCTAGGCGAGATTTAGGCCTGCTGATAAATGGCTGAGACTATCTAATTAATATAATTTAGGGTTATTTTACCTTGACTGTCATCTTGATAACAGAAAATTTGCACTTGCTACGAAAATTATTAATCAAGATTTTCAAAAATCACCAATTACAAATAGAAACAAGAATCCTCTATTGGTTTAGAATTTCCAATAGATTAATCCCTAAAACCCTTAGTTACAAGTATAAAAAGAAATAAAAACCATCAATTACGGGAAGAAACAAAACTTCCTCTCAATTACAAATAAATAAAAACCTCCACTTGCCACAAAAATGCCCAATCAATATTATCCAAAATCTTGATTTACAAATAGAAACAAAATCCCCACTTGATTGAAAAATACCCAATAAACTATTCCATAAAACCCGTCCTGATAATTGTGTATGTCGCGGGCAGAGTGAAAACAATACCATCAGGCGATTCCAAGAGTATATGCTGGAATGAGTATCGCAGACAGGAACTGGCTGATACATATCAAATTTCTGGTGCACCAACTCACAATTTGATGCATTACTTACACCATCTTAAGGTGGGCCATATAACGGGTCCAGAATCTATTCTGTTAAAAGGTTCCAGAATAGTAGAAACTGTTGACTAGGATTCTCATTGAATGAGTCAGATACGTAGGTAAGTAGTTAGCATTTTTTGTGGCAAGTTGAGCTTTGCTGTTGGAATGTAAGTGGCTAGCCTCTGTATTTAAAGTAGTGCATTCAATAAAATGATCATCACTGATTTTCCATAAATAGTTCTGTGTTTGGTGCAATCTCTCATATGAGATTCTATCTTCTTAGCCTCCTTTTTGAGCTGTGATTTATGGCTCGAGGAATGCTAGAAAGTTCGTATTACTGGCTGATATGTTTTTTGCGAATTCATGGCTGATAAATGTGTATGTGGGGGACGGGAACAATCACGCAATTAGGAAGATGACGCAATTAATTAGCTGGCGTTTCTAGTTTCTACTGTGATGCTTTTTTTTATTTTTTTTGTTTTTTTATTTTTTTGTTTTTTGTTTTTTCACTAGGGTTTCTGTTGTGTTTGGAAAATGCTTATGGTATCTTTTTATTCTTCTACTTTTTGTAAAAGACTAAAGCTATCATTTAAATGCCAATATAAGAAACTATTTTCAAACACCCCAACTATATGAAGCCCATCCCATGATAAGAAAAATATGAAACGATCTAAGCGTGAATGAGAGGCAAAAAAGATGGAAAATTTTCAGAGCAGAAGAAGAATAAGATAGAAGTTGCACAAGATCGTACCTTGCAGACAAAGGAAATAAGGATGTAGGAAGTGCCGCAGGGTACCAGAGAGTAGGGTTTTGGTGATGGCCGATGGGGATTACTTCTGACATATGAATATGTGAAGTTTCGAATGGTCTCTCTAGCTTCCCCTGTTCTACTTGTCCCAGAAGAAAATACTAGGAACGCTAACAAAAGGCGGGGGGTCCATGCAAAAACCGAAAACAAAAGGCGGGATTGGGTAAATTAGACTTGATTTTTCTCGCAACGCAGTAAAACGGCATCGCTAATAAAAAATTATCTACAACGGATTTAAATCCACGTCTTGGAAAAAAAACATTATCCGCGAGGCATTAGGTTTAATGTTGCAACTAAATCTTATTTGTGACACCAAAATTGTGTCCCAAATAAATATATAATTTTTTTTCGTAATGGTGGCGGAGGGAAGAAATTATGGACTTTTTAGCTGAAAATTTTTATGACGTCATATGATGGAGGTTGTTAAAAATAATTATCTATGACACAAAGGCATCCGCGTCGCAAATAAGGTATTATGTGAGACGCAAAAAGATCCGCATCGCAAATAGAGACTTATTTGCGACGTATGACGCTAATGTGTATTTAGCGTTGCGAATAATTTTACCGCCATTCGGCTTGCACCAATGATTTTTTGACGCGTTTGTTTGCGACACTTTATCGTTACCGACAGTATCTATTTGCGACGCTTGAAATCTTATATCGCAAATACGTAACTTGTTGCGACGAGTCTACTTTACGTTGCGAAAAATCTATTTTTTTACAACACTTTAGATTGCATCGCAAATAATTTCGTCGCTGAAAACCCCATTTATTGTAGTCAGAGTATCAAAATTAGTCAAATAATGCGAGCCTCATTGTCATACTGATCATTTCCATTTAGCGTTGGTCATCAATTGTATTATTCATAACCATACTAATATTACGGGTATGCCCCCATTATCTATATGGATCAATATAAGAATTTTTGGGGTACCATATCGGTGCTTGTCCCATTCACTTCAATGTTCAAACTTTAACTTCAAACTGAAAGGAAAATTGAAGAAATAAGTTCAGATATATGTTTTTGGTTGAGTTATGGGCCTATGGCATGAACGTGTATTTCATTCTCGCAAGAGTCCTTATGCGTGCTAGGCCCATGACCCATGCGTTGACCAAGCCCACTGGGCCCAACTCATAGGCCCAAGGACCACGCAATTTATTGTGTGAGTTTTAATTAATAAGAAGTCATATTTGAATATTTTTGATTTATTTAGGAGAAATCAAATTTATAATTTGGTTTGATTTGGTTTGCTTTAGGAAATTTAGTTTTCTTTAATAATTAGAGTCCTATTAGGAAAGGGATGTCCAACCATTCCTACAAATACGCAATTCCTCCATTGGGAGGGGTAGTTTTCGTTATTTGTTAAAGACATGTTTGGTTTGTCTATGGCTGTTTTACCTCTGATGGGCCTAACCCATCAAAAGACCTCATACAAGGTAAGGGTGTCCGGGGCGTCACAATCCACCCCCCTTAAGGGTGTACGTCGCAGTAATACCATTTGTAACGCCCCACGCTTTACGCATGCATGATATTGTCCGCTTTAGCCCACAGGCCTCACGGTTTTGCTTCTGATGGGCCTAACCCATCAAAATGTCTCATACAAGGTAATGGTGTAAGCTCTACATATAACCACATTCACTTTCCTCTCTATAGTCGATGTGGGACTCCGGGGCGTCACAGACTCAGCCAACCTCCATTGTGGAGCTGGCACTCGCTTCCAATCCGTCTAAGATTCGGCCAAATCCCATATGTGGAGCTCGTCTATTTTCAATCGCGGATATAAAGTGGCGTTAATCCCACCGTAGTTTGTGCCAGTCTATATCAACTGTTAATAGATGTAGTTGCGTGCTGGTTTGACTCAATGGAGTCAATATTGACTTAGCCGAGTTGGGGCATTTTTGGCGTCTTGGTACTAGAATTGTATTAGTCAATACCAACACCGAGTTGACTCACTTGAGCCGACTTAGTGCCGGACAAAATTTATATCATGAGAGCCACACTAAGCGACTTAGTTGGGATGTCTATTACATGGAAGATAGGTTTATAGATTCCACTTCATTAGGTTTTGTCTGATATGAGTCGGGACGAAAGGAGGAAGTCAATATTTAAGATGGTTGCTTATTTGAACAAGAAGAAACATGGATTGGCTTCAAATGCTGATGCAAGCCACATGATTAGGGCTTACGTGGGTGCCGAAGCATGTGGTCACAGACACTTCAAACACGTCTCCGCAGAGACTTCAACATGAGGACGCACCTCCGAGAGATAGAGAAAACCGCAATAATATTAATCCAATGCCAAAGTCTGAGATTTCCATATCTTACATTCCATATAAACAGGAAGATAAACTTGGTGGCAAAAAAATTAATCAAACTAGGAAATAAGAAATATTCTAATCCTAATTGCAATTAGAAACTTTCTATTAATAATTAGGAAAATAAAAAAATAAGGAATAAAACTATATCCTTAAATTATCTTGGGCAGGACCACTAGTGGGCCCGTTCTGCATCAAATGTATATATAGAAAAGCATATGGCCATTTACTCATTTTAGGGAGTAAAATAAATCATTTATGATTAATACATAATGAGTTAGCAATCAGTCTGATCACTGATGTATTTAGAAATAGGCTTTTCACCAGCATGGTGTATGAATGGCATTCAAAGGGCCAAGGTTGTCCTCTTTTATATTGAAAACAGATCAGAGCTAAAAATAAACACAAATAGTTAAAAAGCAACAAAACCCTCGATACTTGTTGAAGTCTGTCATGACTTAATTATATCATGCGACTCACGTTGTATAGATTATAAAGAACTCATCCAGTTGAACACGTAATAAGTCACTGGAAAAAAACTTGTAATTATTTGGTGGACCTCAATTACTTCGAGTCTTCTATAATGATTTTTTTCTTAAAAAAAAGATTCTTCTATAAGGATGTTGCCCTTGTATTCTATTTTATTAGTAAAAAAATAACCATCAAAAGCTATAAGAAATCCAAAACCCAAAGGGAATTAGAAAAGTTGGTGTCTTCTATAAATTATGATCGTCTGACTGGTGATAAAGAGAATGGCGTGACACTGTTGGGCATTATGATGCTGATTTCCTGCAATGTCTATGGCATGAATTCAGATTCGAAGAGAGCAGTAATGAAAGGAGTGTTCCACTCTTTTAAAGGTGAGTGCTTGTTTATTCAGGAGACTAAAATGAAGAACATAGGTAATCAGATTATCAGATTAATCTGGTTGGAGCTAACACAGGTGGCAAGCAGTTGGAATTGGGAGATGACTTAAATGTTATAAGATTTCCTAATGAGAAAAGAGGAAGTTGTGTCATTGGTCTGCCAAAGAGGGAATTCAATGATTGAATCAGACAGCATGATCTTGTTGATTTGCCTTTGAGAGCAGCAGATTTCACATGTTCTAATATGCAGGAGGACCCGGTGATGAGTCAGTTGGATTGTTTCTTATTTTCTACGGCTTGGTTAAATCTTTTTTCTGATTCCATTCAAAGCACCTTATCTCGCCCTATTTCTGATCATTTTTCGTTGTTAATTGAGACAGGAAAGGAAGACTGGGGCCCTCCTCCTTTCCATTTTGAGATTATATGGCCAGTTGAGAAGGGGTGCATAGATTGTTTTAAGAATTGGTGGGCTGCAAAACCTGGTAAGGGATGGATGGATTTTCAACTGGCTCAAAATTTGAAGTTCCTTAAGAAGAAAGTATTAGATTGGAGAAAGGAGATATTTGGAAGTTTGACGGACAGAAGAATCAATTTCTTACTAATATCCAAAGTATTGATGGAAGGGGAGAATCTGGTCTTCTTGAGGTGGAAGAAAGGAAAAGAAGAACAATTTCACAGGCTGTGTGAGAACTTGGTCCGGGCGGCACCCTTAATCACGGGGTATAGCGTGTCAACCACGGACTTCAAACGGTGAGTCTTCGTTAGCCCGCATCGGAAATATCCAAATCCTGACCCTGGGTTTATAAGTCAAACCCCGTATTAACTTAGCATGAGGTATTTTAAAATCGTGCGGCTCCGGAAATCGTAAAAACTCCGAAATTAAGCGTGCTCTGGCGGGAGTAGTACTATGATGGGTGACCTCCTGGGAAGTCCTCGTGCTGAGTTGGGCGGGGCTGTGACAGTTGGTATCAGAGCCGAGGATGACTCTATTTCTAGTGGGGGAGAATGTAAGAACTTGGTCCGGGCGGTAGCCCGCATCGGAAATATCCAATATTTCTAGTGGGGGAGAATGTAAGAACTTGGTCCGGGCGGTAGCCCGCATCGGAAATATCCAAGTCCTGACCCTGGACTTATAAGTCAAACCCCGTATTAACTTAGCATGAGGCTTTTTAAAACCGTGCGGCCCTAGAAATCGTAAGAACTCCGAAGTTAAGTATGCTCGGGAGGGAGCAGTACTAGGAGGTCACGCTATAGCCAGTGCCCATCAATGTGTTAACCAGATTACTGCTATTGTTGCTAAAGGCAAGGTATGGGATCAGAGAGAAGACATTGAGAAGGAGATTGTTCATTTCTTCCAAGTGTTTATAAAGGTGAAAATAGGCCAAGGCCTACCATGATGGGGTACCCTTTAAGACATTGTTTCAATCTTAGAATATTCTTTGGAATACCGGTTTTCTAAAGATTGATGAGATTAGAGCTGCAGTTTTTTATGGTAGTGGTGACCACACTCCAGGTTCTAATGGTTTTCCCATAAAAAAATTTCGAAACATTTCTAAGATATCCTTGTAGATGATTTTCTTGTTTTTTTCAATGAGTTTTATGAAAATGGGGTTATAGCAAGGCAGTTGGGAGCTTCTTTCATTTTGTCGATCCCTACAAAAAAATGTATCCATTTCATAGTTATTAATTTCATTTTGTTTCAGCCGAAATGGCCGAAATTTTTCGTTTCGGTCCAAAACTTTTCGGTTTGAATTTCAGTCAATCTCGGCCGAAATTCGGAATTTCAGCCGAAATGTAACTTTTCGGCCGAAATGAAATTTAACATAATTAATTTTTTTAACTTTTTTTACACATATATATTTTGAATTTCTTATATTTTCACAAAATATAATTCCAAAAAAATTACTATAATGGATTAAATCTATATTTATTACTTTTTCTATTTTTTTACTTATATATGTATATATATTATGTTATATTTTCCCCGAAATGTAATTGCGAAAAGTTTTGACGAAATCCCGAATCGACCGAAACTTTTCATTTTGCAGGCCAGAGTGAAATGAAGTCCAAATAACAACTATGATCCATTTTCTATAAAGGATGTTTATCCCATAAGCTCGGTTGGAAGTCTCTATAAGATTCTGAAAAAAAGTTTTGGAAAAATCATCGAAGGAAGGTGCTTCCTGACATTATTTCTAACATCTAAGGTGCTTTTATCGATAGTCGCTAGATTCTTGATAGTGTTCTTATTTCCCATTAGTGTGCTGACTCTAGAAATCAATAGTGTTGCCCCGGTTTGGTTTGTAAATTAGATTTTGAAAAGGCGTACGATATGAAGGAGTGGGGGTTTCTTCAATATATGATGGCTAGAATGGGGTTTCGTCATAGATGGTGTAAGTGGATACATAGTTATGTCTCTTCAACTCAGTTTTTTGCCTTGGTGAATGGTTATCCAAAAGGATTCTTTAGGGCGTGTTTGGATGTGTGGTGAAGTGCGGTAAGGTGAAGTAAAGTCTCCATTATCCAGACAAGAAAAGACAATGTGTCATATCAAAAGTACACAATTTCAAATTTCCCTCCATCTTTTTCAAAAAAAGTAAAAAAAGCAACTTCATTTCTCCACTAAAAGACAAAAACTCCACTTTTCTATACAAAAAGTCAAAAAAATTCCATACCAAATAACTAAAAACAAAACACAATCATAACACATTATATTTTATTCTCTTTTGATTTGATGCTTCCCTTCACCATACTTCAATTCACCAAACGCCAAGGAGATCCTTTCTCCTATGTTTGTTGTTATAGTGGCGGAAGCTTGGAATTCCTTATGGCAAAAGCAAATCAACTGAGGTTAATTACAGGGTTTTCTAGTGATAATGGTGCAAATGAGGTTTCTAACCTTCAATTTGAAGATGATACCGTGATATTTTGTGATGCTAACTTAAAGTGGAAAATTTGAAGAGAATTTTTAAGTAGTTTGAGTTTCTCTCGAGCTTAAAAATAAATTATGATACATGTGAGTTTGTAGGTGTTCAGTTGGAGCAGAGTTAGCTAGATTCCTTGGCTAAAATGTTGGTTGTAAAGTTGGGGAGCTTCCAACAAATACTTGGGGTTGCCTTTGTGCTTGGTTTTGCCAAAGGAATCTTTATGAGATCTTGTGGCCGAGCGAATAGAGAGAAGATTAAGCTCAGGGCCCGCAAAGTAGTTATTTATCCTTGGGAGGTTGTCTTACTCTCATCAAGTCCTTTATGGAAAGTATTCCTATTTATTATTTATCTAGTTTTAGATGCCCTAAAAGTTTGATGCATAAGATTGAGAAAATCCAGCGTGATTTTCTTTGGAACGGCATAGTAGAGAAAAAGGAAATACCATTTGGTGAAATGGGATATTGTTTGCAAACCTACTGCTCAAGGTGGATTGGGTGTTTGCTCCTGATGCAGTACGGACCAGGCCCAAGAAAGCAATTGGGCCCACACGTTGACCTAAAGGCCAACCCGGTCCATTGAGTTCAGTCCACAGGCCCAATTCACCAAGAACCACTATTGCAATTTCTACTTTTATCTTATTTCTATTTTTTATTTCTTGTTTGATCAGGATTAGGTAGTTTCCTAATTTATTTAGTAAGTCTTGGTTGCTATGAAACAATTCTAGTACTCTATGCCCATGTTTGGCATCTCTATTTCCTGTTTGGCATCACTATTTACAGGCTTTATTTCTCTAAATGTCTAAAGCGGGTAGAGGTTAAGAAAATAAGAGCGTTTGACAGTGATTTCTAGCCTCTGCCCACTTTAGAGAAGTAGAGGCTAAGCCTCTTAAATCCACAGCCCACTTTTGGATGCACTTGAAAACTAGAGGGACAAAATAAGAGGCGGGTGAACAGTGTTTTCCACTCCACAACACCCAAGTTTCTTTTTTAATTTTTTTAAAAAAATTCGAGAGTGCAAATCAAGATCCAAATCGTTAGAATGTTGACAAGATCAAACGCGGCTATGGGAAAAAATTCCAGCCGTTGGATTATCACCAATCTCAAGATATGTGCAAAAAAAGTGAGCCATTCGATATTAATTTCTGGATTATGTGTGCCCCAAGCACAAGATCCAAACCATTGGTTCTCTTTGGAAAGCTAAACATAGCTATGAGGTCAATTTTCAAGGCTTGATACCTAATGGATCTCGAGATATTTGTAAAACAATATCAACCATTGATGTAACATGCTCAATTTTGAATTAGTCCATAGGCAGTCAAGTTTTTCTCTTTTTTTATTATTTCTGGGATAGAAATCATGATCCAAACCATTGAAATTGTTCATAAGATCAAGCACGATTATGAGACCAAATTTCAGCCATTGGCGAGAAATGTGCAAAAAAACGTGAGCCATTTGATAGTATTTTCCGGATTATGTGGGCCCCAAACCTCAGCCGAAAACCACACCCACTTCAACCGCAAAAACCCCAAACCACTCACCATACTCCTAAACTGAAACCCATTCGAACCCAAACCCTTTTCACCCTAATCCCGGACTCCAAACCCTTTGTCTCCTCAACCTCTATTCGGCATCCCCAAAATCAATCGAAATTTTTTTTTTGGAAAGATAAACAAAGAAGAGAAGGAACGTTTCGGTGAGTACCTAGCACCCACGCGACCGTCGCACCACCACAGCAGCGTCATCATTGTCGTCGCTGTCACAACGGCAAGGCCGTCAGGCTGCATTTGTCGTCACTACGAGCACATCGTCTTCACCTGAGACCATCGCCATAGCCATTGTCAGAGTCCATCATCTTCTTCTTTTTGTCGCATCTCACAATAATAATCAAAGCAAGAGGCTCTCGTCTTCTAAGTTCCCTAAGTCGAAGGTGAGGTCAACTTCTCCCTTTCAATTATGAGCTATGCTACCTGGACAAACATTTTGGCCAGAATTTTGGACAACCCCTATGATATCCCTTGAATATTCAGAATATTCAAGGGATATCATAGGGGTTGTCCAAAATTCTGGCCAAAAGGTTTGTCCCGGTAGACTTTTTGTTCAATTATTCTATGCACAAGCACCTCTACCTTTGTTAAAGTCAACAAGTCAGATCCCTTTCTTCTTCTACGCAAAGTTCGAAATAGCACCAAAAGGGTCTGCTCGTTTTCACGTGTCCACTCTAGATGTGTAAGGCCAACTCAACTCTAGGCCTAAGTTCCGGTTTGACCTGAACCTGAACAAACAACAATAAAAAAGAAAAATCCCTCACCCCTGGCAACTCGCACTGGTCCAATTTTATGGCAGACTCATCGATATTCAGCACAACAACTGCATATCAAATTTATATGCACGAGTGCAAGCCTTACAAACCACAGTTGATGAACTCAGTACGGCCTCCACCAACCCTAATGGTGAATCTTCCAACGCTTTTGTCTCACAAATTCAGAGGCTTCAATTTGATACCTGTCCCCATGAATCAATCCAAGAGTTCCTTCAACTTCTCTTGAATGAGAGGGACATTAATGATATACCACATGCCCCACGCCAAGATGACCTCTCCAAGAAGGTCAAATTAAAGGTTACTGATTTTTCTAGGCAATTTGATGTTAGCCATAAGCTTTCTTAAATGGTTTACCTTGATTGAAGATTATTTCATTTGGGATCATATAGAAGATCCTCAACGAGTAATTTCTGTCAAGACGAAGTTGAAAGGTCTTGTTATAATGTAGTACAAAAATATAGATTACCACAATGAAAACATGGGCCGCACCCCTATCACCCGATGATAGAAAGACTGGAGGACAAATATCTGTCATTTGCTTACCTTGACTCATTCCAAAGAGAGCTCGTCAATCTTCAGCAAGGCTCCATGTCTTTAGATAAATACACTCATAAATTCCATGAGCTTTGTATTAAATGCAAAACTAATGAGTCGGATCACATGATAGTCACCCGTTATCAGAAAAGAGTGTGCCCAGACATAAAGTGTGAGGTGGTAATGTTTGACTTTGACAACATTGATGAAATCTCTCACAAGGCGCGACGAGTTAAACAAGAGATGCGTCAACAGACTAGAAGATGCTTTGTCACGTCCCCAAAATACAGCCAAGGGATAACGTGAAAAATAAGAATAAACATTCGCTTTCATGTGTTTAATGCAACACAAGCTCCCAAATATGGACCCACAAAATTTTGAAACATGGTGAGTACTGAATATTTAAGGTTAAAGTTTCCAAATAAGCTAAACAACAAATAAATAAAATTATGTTCCTTATGAAAAAATTGCTACTAAAGTGGTCTCTATGATGAAAGTCACTCCTGTGCGGACTCAGACGGCTCTGTAGCCATCTCCGGCACTCCACTCGGGTTCTTTAACTGGCTCAAACCCTTGAAACATTTGACCATCCTCCGTCTCCTCGATAGGGTAGGGATTGGTACCTATGCACCAATATCAAGGTAAACAACAAGCACGAAAACATAATTTATAAATAAAACACAAGATCAATGAGAGTAATGACAAGTAATGATCATACGAGAATAACACTGTGTCAATAATGAAAAGAACGTATAACCTAAATCCAACCTACACAATAGAGCAATATAATAATCACACAGCAGCAATGCCACTGCTTTGGGTGGTCAACCCTAATAAAGCAGGAAAACCTGTTCGAAGGCCGGCGGTCATAAACTGGTTCGTAATCAAAGGCCGGATAAACCGGTTTGAATTCAATTCGAATATTGCAGTGTCCGCACACATCTATGATCAGCCATCCAATTACAACTGCAGTCGTTCGAATATGACCCAATCAATATACATATCATAGTATAATAGACCTAATGACTTGTAATGCTCTGACACAGAAACCTAAGTCAAAGTGAATGGCTGGCTGCACAATAATCCACAATCAATACCGATAAATCATTCGAATAAATCTCTACAATATCTCAACCGATTGCCAAGCCACATCAGGTTCATGTCCAATCAATATAGGGTATGCAACTAATAGTCGACCAATATCATTCTTAATCATGTATGTAAACCCGAAGGTCAAAGAATAATCACAAGCCAATCCTAAGGTCAAACATAAGGTCTCGTACCCAACAACCATACGAATCTCTAATAGATAAAAGATCAACACATCCCTTCTCAATCAATGGTGCATATACCTAATTAAGGGTTTTCAAATAGCGATGGGTTGAGCTCGAATCCATTAGGATTTCCCCGAGGTCATATGCACGAAGCACTAAAACCCACGTTAGTAAGATACCGTTTGCCCGGACGGTATTTACTCGGTCTAATGATCCAATTAATAAGGTCTAAAAATATAATTTTAACCCATTAAAAATCAAAGATACCATTCAAAATTAATTTGCAAATAATAATGATAAATAACAGCCTTAATTTATAATTTTAGAAAATTTAGGGTCCCATCTTAGTGTGTTTCCAAGAATATAAATCTTAAGAGTCCAATGGGTTCATTAAAGATAAAAGAGTCTTTTTCCTAATTTCCATAACCTAAGGGCTAAGGAGCACATGGGATTACGTCATCACCATGTCATCACACCATTTTCCTTCTTTAATCATATTCAAGTCAGTTTCATCAGGTCACTAGGTTATCCCTCATCAGGTCACCAAGTCACCACTCATCTCCATTCTTTATTCCCTCACATGACAGGCCAACAGGTAATCAGTCATCAGGTCACCACTCTCCCTCCTTCATTCCTTTCTTTTATCTCCACTACAGGTACAGGTCCAAACAACACAGAACTCGGTTCTGTGATGAAGTTCGAAGCCCAAACAAACTGGCCACTTCGAACAGTGGGTCCCACTGATCAAGAGCCTACGATCAGCCCCCACTAACATGGTCGCCCAAGCCCCCTCTTCAAGATGTAGGGACCTGATCTGAAATCAATGGCTCACATGGCGGGCCCCACAGTCCCAAAAACAAAAACCCCCCCTTTCTTTCTCAATGCCGCCAGCCCTCCTTTGGGTTGCTGGATGGTGGACTAAACGGGGCTCGCTCCATGTGGGACCTACATCAATGGAGTCGCTCATGGGTCAACTACCAGATCTACGGTCCTGATCAAACGTCAGTGGGTCCACCTGGGCCCCACAACCAATACACAGAAAAGCTCTCACAGTTTTGCGTCTGGGAACCTGTGATGGGTCCCGTCCTCTTTGGGTGGATTTGGTGGGTCGACAGTAATGCTAAAAAAAAATAAGAAAATTAATGCGATGATCCACAATCTCCGATCTCTATTAATAAAACATCATAACAACGGCATCGAAGGGCTTCTACATGCATACACACGCAAATCAACGAGGAAAAATCACTACTAGAAAATTGACTTTTAGCGGCCGCCACTTGCCGTCGCTAAAAGTAAATTGGCGGTCGCTAATACTCTTTAGCGACCGCCGCGCGCCGGCCGCAAAAAGCTCGTCGCTAATACTTTTTGCGACCGCTACATGGCGGTCGCAAAAAAATTAAAAAAAATTTTTTTGGACTTTTAGCGGCCGCCATGGCGGTCGCTAATACTCCATATGGCGGTCGCTAATGCCTCATTTTTTTGAATTTTTTTATTTTTTTTTATTTTTTTAATGGCGGTCGCTAATACTCCATATGGCGGTCGCTAATACATTGTATTTTTTTAATTTTTATTATTTTTTTAATTTTTGAAACTATTAGCGACGGCTAAAACTACTTTTAGCGACCGCCACTGGCGGCCGCTAAAGATTTTTTATTTTTAAAAAAAAAATTCCGTATTTTCTAAAAATTTTCCCTTTTTTATACTTGTACCTGTACCTAAGTATATACAACTACTGCCATCAATTAAAATTACAAATAACAAAGCCTAAATATATACAACTACTACCATCAATTAAAATTACAAATAAAAAAAGAAAGTCTTATATTAATTGCATTCAAAGCATTACAAAAGTCTCAATAAAATATATCCATTACAATTACAGGAAAAAGAAAAATTTTCCGTGCCGGGTGCCGTGGTATATCCGATGCTCTCAAACCTGAACAGAAAAAGAAAAATAAATATTAAAAGATAAGTATAAAAATTGGCAATTTATACTAAATATAAAAATAAAAGGAGAAAGATTGGCAATTAACTTCAGCATTAATTAACTACTAGAAAGATGTCAGACCTTCAGAAAATGACTCTATGCCATGCATTAAGTTGATCAATGGATGACAATTGCATAAACATGAAAAGATAAAAGGAGACATGATATAGCTTTGATAAATTCTCACCTGCCAAAGTGAAAAGATAAAAGGAGACATGATCAATGTCTAGATAACCATCAAACAGTATAAGATAATAACAAAGAACACACAGCCAAATTTAGGTCATTTTGTATATTCAATTGAAAATAGCCATCACCATAACATGGAAAAAGAAAGCAGAGATTTTAGAGACACTGAATAATATAGGAAATAAAAAAGAAAGCAGAGATTTTGCACTTTCATGTTTTTCTATTTGTTTGTCTTGCAATATTCCAAACTATACAATGCCACAGATGAAGACCTGAGTTCTTCAAGTATACTTGATGAAGAGAAGAAAGAGAAGTTCCATTGAAGAATTTAACTTGCATTAGTGGAAATGTAATCCAACATTACCTCTCAAAACACATCCATACCAAATGGAGGATCCTCGTCCCACCTGAACATCTCCAATGATAGATGCACTAGGAGCCACAAAAGCATCCTTATCAACAACAGGGGCTTTGTCAAATATATTCATCAACGTATGATGCCTTTACACTAAAGTGAAACAAACATCAGAATTAGTTAGTAAATGGTCCACATGATTCCAAAATTGGTACATATAACCCACTAGAGATTCATTCAATGACAGAAAATCCATGCACAAAGTTCCCCAACCACCTCTGTTTACATATGAATATGGATCCAGCATCCCTAAAACTGTTTATATCATGACCACATTCGTCTATTAGATGACCCACCTAAGATGACTTAATCTCAACCACTTAAAAGTGAAAAGACCAAATCCTACTCATTGCTTAAAACCAACTAAAATAAGTACTCAACAAAAGAGCAATGCCTACATGATTCTCAAACAATGTGCATAACACAACCACTTCATAGATTGAGCAATGACTCAACCCCCTGCAATCAAAACCTCTCTTGCTTCAATGTCCAGGAGCACTATAAAAACATAATATGACGATGGATACAAAATAAAATTCCAAACAACAACGCAGAATTGCACCAAGGTTCCGCGATTAAGACTTATACATATATTAAAAAAAAATCATCCATTTGTCCTGCTCTGATGTATTTTATTGGGTTCCTCATGGATTACCTCATGCAGCCAAAGATAAATCACTCATGAAAACATATATATCTAAAAGATATACAGAATCACTGATCAACCAACAATAAAGAATTTTTCAGAGAAGCGTCGAGCAGAATCATATTCTCTTTGGAATTAAACAGCCATCCCTTACTTCTCAAACGAGTGGCTGTAAAGATCACGTATTTGAACAGATCTTTTCCCGCAATTCCAAACAATATTCAATCCCTAGCCGAATATAGAAAGCATCTTAAAGAACACAATAGAAAACAGATTTCTTCCAACTCTATACTATCCAGACAAAGCAGATAATCAAATCAGTACATCAAGATCAATATCGATCCAAAAAAAAGATCATCTACACAAAAAAAGAGAAGCTTGAAGCATTCAAACAAAGGAGAGAAGCTTAGAACATCAAAACCTAATATCTAGCAATAGATCTCTCGTATCGATCCAATCAAACATCAAAGAACATCGTAGATCATGCCAAAAAAGAGATCGATCCATAAAAAAGGAAAATAAAAAAATCTAAAACAAGCAAAAGAAAGCATGAATCAAGAACTGAAGCTATATGTGTAAGCAGGAGAAGACTTTAGGGTTTAGTTGGAGAAATCTCACCTGTTCTTGAGATGGATTTGAAAGAGAATCGCTGCAAAAAGTGAATGAGAAGATTAGGGTTTGTTTTTTTTTTTTTTTTTTCAACTCCTCTCGTGTGGAGTTGAAGGAACGCTACTTTTGAGACCATTATATATTATATTCCACAATCCATTTTATGAAGCGCAGAATAAAAGACCACTGGCACAAAGCATTACGCTGCCTTTCCAGTCTATCAAACTAAATCACCATCAAATCTGAATGCTGATATGATTTCACTTAGTGAAAAAAGTCATGTCAAGTGTTGGAAAAATAATACTGCAGACACACACAGAAATTGAATTTTATGGGTAACATGTCTCAATGCCTTTAGATTGTAGTTGCAACAATGAGCACCTTCCACCAGTGCTAAGGGCTCTTATCAACACATGGCAAAGCTTAATTAGCAATTCCACCAATACCCAAACTGACTGTTATTTGAGATACACACAAACTGCTAAAATACTAATGATAATTGTAAGCTACGACAACAATATACCCACCCATTTCCAGGGTATGATTCAGATTGAACTTCTGTTGGAGTGCCTGAGTTGACAGCATCATCCAATTGGGTTCGCCCTGCCTGTTCATCCTTGGATGATAATCCAATATCATCTTAATCCAGTGAGGTTTGTATGGAGGAGGGAAAATGACACCATTGTGCTCCAATGTAGTCCACTTCTGCCCTCCACCGGAGCCAGGTGGCACCTTCAACGACTTTGAGTATTTAGAAGCTTTTATAATCTTTTTTGATTTCTTGTTTGTTTTCTTCAATTGGGAGGTGACAACCTTTGTTGGTTTCTTTGATAAGGATCGATTGTCTGATGAAACCGATTTTTTCACTCTCTGGGAAATTGGTATGTGATCATCATCATCATCCATCTTTGCTTCTTTTTTTACTTCCTTCTCTACCTTAATTTTGTTAGGCACATCCATCTTTGCTTCTTTTTTAACTTCATGTTCTGCCTTAATTTTGTTAGGCACAGAACCAGCCAGAAGTTTTGGCTTTTTAACTGAAGAAGAGGGAGGTGGACTTCTAACTTCATTAGATGATGGGATGACGCGTTCATTAGAGCTGATTTCAATTGATGATTCTTGGATGAAGTGATGTTCCTTATAAAAATTACAGGCCCATCATCATCATCATCACCCATTGAAAAATTATTTGGATTTATAAAACCATGAAAAGCAATTACTCCAATTTCTGGCAACTTAAAGTGTGTGTTAAACCCATTATCACAAACGCCACTTTTCAGTTGTATGTATTGGTGATGATTTTAAAGTGGAACCGCTCCACAAACAAGTCCTAAAGAGTGGACCGTGCGTCTGTGCCTAAAGTGAGAAATCAAAATATCAATCTATTGATATAACTATGTTCAAACTCGGGTCCAATGTAGCGGACACACTTCAATATTGAGGGAATCACGTAAATCTATGTGTCTTCTTTAGATTGTTTGATTACATATTTGTTCTTACTTTCCTAACACAAACAGGAACTAGCGTTGTAATACATTACCATGGAAATTACATGTACACAAACGTAAGCACCTTCTCCAATTTCCATACCTATAGCAAGCAGGAAGGAACTATTTTTTATTATCTCCAAATCACGTGCATACAAATGTACTATTTTGAGGAACGCATGTCTATTTGTTCTTTCAAGGGAAATCAAATAAAATACTATATTAGATGTAATGATTTTTAATTTTTCTACACCAAATCAACACAATAAATTTACCAATTGTAATTGCATTGAAAAGGCAAATAGCCCAACTATAGACCACCAAATAGTTTCACAACACAAATATCCATTCTAGCTAATAATGTTCAGATCACTAGCAATTGAGCTGACATTTAAAGACAAGCTTACTTTTAAATTTTACCTGATGGGATGTCAAACTTTCCGATATCGTCGAGTGTGAAATAATTTGCAGGATGAAAAGGATGTAGCCTAGATTGAAGTACCCATGTTTCATATCCTTCATCAAGTAAAGTTCTAACCATGTCTCTTGGCTCAGTTGGCAAACAAAATACTTCATGGACATACCCACCAATCAAGAGAACAGGATATGGTTTCTTTTCTCCATTAGGTAGCCACTGCTTGCAAGTGATGATAAATCCATCATCTATACAATTAACAACACAAGACAAGCTCATTTGATCAGCCAAATGGAAACAAGTGAAATTGAGTTTTGGGTTAAAACATTACATGTTAATCAAACAATTTGTAAGTTATCAGAATTTGTAAGAGACATCTCTTTCCAAAATACCTATTTTTATCTCATGAAGAGTAGTTGGTGGGTAAGGTTTTTGGGTCAAATTGAAGGAACTGAAGTCCAAATGAGATAGCCGTGGTGACTGTAGAATATATGTTCTGAAGAAGCTTTGTAGAAGATGATATACAAACTTTCCTCTTTGATGACCTTTCAACGTTACCAAGCTTCTCATCAACTCAACTATGGATACACGAAGTTGTCCTGTAAGATTCAGTGGCTCTTCTAATGAATCATCTTTTGGGCGGATTTCCTTGAATGTGACATGTAAGGTCCTAGTCTCTGCCCAAGCATAAGAAGCTACAAGATATGGATTCATAATCTTGCTACCCTCAAGAAGATATCTGTTCAAAAACCACAACGGTGCTTGGATCTTTTCTATGACATATATATGTAAAACTTGTAGGTGTGGAGGGACTGCCCACATTAGAATTCAATTGAATATTTTGGAGAAATCGGTCTACAACTTTAACAGACAGGACGTAATTGAAAATGCAACAGAAAACTTGATGTTCTTTTTGGTATTTGCGATTCACATGTCTTTGAAGAAGTGAAGAAAACATTTAAGCCAACCATGGTTAATAGTATCTAGAGGAACCAGGAGTTTGAAAAGAAAAATTAATAAATGATAGCACAACAATGTCTTATCATAAAGTTTGATACCTTGAACCAGAGGCTGATGCTAGGAGCAAGCGGTAGCGCATGTATTGTGTATATGGCGTTCGACAATCTAAGCTGCACATATCCACTGACCCATCTATAATGTAGAGTTTATCCTTCTGCACAAATTCAGATAATACATATCCACCAACTTTTCCTCTTAGAATTGGGTGAGATTCACCACCAGTCACATTTCCTTTATTATGGCTCCTCTGGTTCCCAGAATTCATCTTCATTATCAGGTAAACTGTGCATGGCATTCCTCCTATTTTCAGTGTATGGAATGATACTTAGATTAGTGCAAGGAATAGCTGAAGAAATAGAAGGGGGGTCAAAAGGTAAAGAGATTTACATGATTTAGTTGTCAAAAGGTTTAGAGATTTTATATGGTTTAGCTCTCCTGATTGGAGGGATTTTGTTGGTTAAAGAAAACTATAAACTATAACCAATATTTAACTTGAAGTTCAGATATAGCAGGTGAGGATGGGGGTGGATGATCACTTGCTATGCATTTTGGAACTGCAGACATGGTTAAATCCTTGACAGAAAAGTCTCTTTAATTTTAATATCAGACCTTGTATATGCAAAATAATAACATGATCATCATCATACAGGAAATGGTTCTCGTTTTAAATTAATTTTGGTCTATTTATATCTATGTTTTGAATGTTATTCTTTTGCTATCTTGCATTCTTTCTATAGGAATATAAACAGGTTATAAGGGCTTGGGCCTCAATGGTGGTCCCTGAGCATGCTCTTTTTTGTTTTACCTGACAATATTGAACATTTTCATGGAAATGGAAATAGCCAATTACAGGTGGAGGAATGATGGAGCCATCAATTTTACAGGTAAAGGTCTATGGCAGGCTAAATCCTACCCTATAAAGGCCCTGGTTGGGACTTAAGAGAACATTTTTTAGGGGTAAGAGAGGACTTTAGGATCATCTAAGAATCTGGAAAAGAATGGACTTCACAATCATGTCTTACTTTTGGGATGCAACCAAGTAGGAAAAGTCAAGCCCTTTGGATGTTTAAAAGATCTGATTCGAAGGCCTGGAAAATGATAGCAAAGATTTGAACTCCATCTTTCATTTTCTAGTTGTCAATTCCATTCCCTCATATATGTCATCTTTCAGCCTCTATTACATCCAGGTAAATGAGAAGTAAGGGCATGCTCGTTTGCAAAAGAGTAAAATAAATGAGGGTTAAAATATATTCCAATGGCTGGATTTTTTACCTATGTTTTGTTTGCATTAATTAGCCCCAACTCTACCTTTTCTCTGCCATAATTAATTAGAAATACCATAATAAAGTGGGGTAGAGTAACTCATTCCCTAGTTTCCTTTTCGAACCAATTGTAAATTTAAATCCTTTTACTTTACACCAACCATATACATAAAAAGTAATTCATCTATTAATTTATTTCAACTCACTCATCTTTGATTTTATAGTAACGTGACATCGTACTCCTCTTCTATTCCTCTTCTAATGCAAACAAACAGGCCCTAATGGGCTAACAAAAATACTTCATATGTTAGGCCAGCCTCATCCAAATGGGCTAGGGTTGAAATTTTAAAAAGTAAGGACCCATTTGACTTCACTTTTCTCAATTTTTTCCTATCCAGTCATGCCCATGCACCATTAGTCAAAGTAGTTATATAAAAAAAATATGTAAATTACTCACTTAATAAGAAGTAGAAGAAAACATCATAATTAATAACCAAAAAAAAAAAAGACAAATCAATAAAATTATCCACATAATATCTTCAAACTCAAAACTATTGGTTGGCTGCAAGAATACTACTATTACATATAAGAAACACAGAAATGACAATCGTCATTAAGATCCTACATCTCGCGCAATCCAAGGGCACCTTCAGATTTAGGCTTGCAAAGGGAGCCGCAATTGACCCAAATTAGCATCTAGTTTTGCTTCACTATTTCATCAGGTTTTTTAATTTTTCTTTTTTTACAAGGAACCTTCGAGAGAAAGAAAAAATATTGTTGTAGAAAGAAATATTTATAAACATAAGAAGGGGAAAATTACCTAGAGGTTGAACTTTGACGGGATAATTAATTATAAAGAAAGACTATAATTGAGCTTAATTCTTCCTTTGTCCAATGGTGGATTCACATCCAAGGCTTACAGACTTTGTGAGTAAAAATAGCCCTATACATGGGGTTACCTCTGATTAATACAAGAGAAAAGATTACCTGCCTCTACCAGACTACCACCATCTAGATTAGAACATAGTTGCAAGTAAATAGCCAACTGAGATTACCTCATAGAAAAGTTGTTTTGTTCTTTCACATGACCAATTGCAGGGAATTCATTTTTTTGGTGAGCTGGAAAATTAAATTCCAATAATCCAAAAAGGGCCTAGAGGTAACTTAAGTGTGGGGCCACCAAATTCCAAACGATCTTTAATTGGTCCATCTTTCAATCATCTGCGTCCCATCTATCCTATTTATTGATCAGGAAAGAGAGAGCTAAGATCGGCCACCTCTTTTGCTAATGTTTTGGCCAAACAAGAGGTTGAGAGAGATTCTCCTTGGGAGGGTTTCATTTTGTAGTTTGGTAGTAGCCGGGTATTGTACCTCTCTTTGCTTTTCTCTTTGTAGTCCAATTCTTTTAAATGAAAGTTCTTGCTACCGTTTAGAATAAAAAAAAAAAGAAGCATGCACAGCAACCAATAGTAACATCAACCAGATGTTTCTACCAAAAAAAAAAAAAATAGTAACATGTGCAGTGTGGTGGATGATGTTCAAATCTCCCTCATGTATTTTGAACTTTTGACCAGGTTCCCACTGTCATGACATTACATTTCCTGCTGTAACTAAGCCCTTATTTTACAAAATATAGGTAGACTGGCAAGAAAGATGACGAAGAGAAGACCACAGAAAGAAAACACAAGGAAATCAAATCAACCCAGGTGTTCTCCTCCTCAGTATAGCTGAAACAACTCCATAAATATATTAGATCCAAAATTGGCCTTCTTCAGGAAAAATTTTCAGTTTCAAGTTCATTGATAAAAATAAAAAAAAAGAGAGCCAAAATTTCACAATTCCGGACAAACCTGATGCAATTATTTTTGTAACGTCCAGATTATTTTAATCTTTTTTTTTTTTTTTACAAAAATGTCATTCATTAAGATGTAAAGTCAAGAATTCTCTTCTTTTTTTTCGGAAACAACCAAACATATAAAAAGGAAAGCAAAACAACAACAATAAAAGATGGCAACAGCCTCAGTATAAGAGCCTTATACCGAGATGTTACGAATCACAATTACATGATAGAAGCAAATAAAGGAAGGGGGAAAGCGCTGATTTCTTCCTTTGTCCATTTATCATCTCCAATTCTGCAAAATAGAAAACTTGGGTCTGAATCTTCAAACATTGTAACTATGCAATTGGGGTCTGTAGGAGCCGATGAAAGCTTGAAATGGTAGACACATACTGTTGAATCCCATGAAGGTAGGTCAATCCGGGAACCCGTAAAAGGATTAAAGAGAAAGATTGTGTTTTCAAAATTCTAGCCACATCCAAAGTCCAGACACCCCATTTCTCCACAAACCCTAATCCTCAAACTCTCTCACTGACACCCATTACACCCTCCCATTCCCTCCTCACCAAACACTCATCCCATCAAAATCCACAACCAAGAATCCAACAACAAACCCACAAACCAAAACAAAACAACAACAGCAAAAACATAAAAATATAAATCACAGCTTCTAGCAAGAAACCAACACCATATAAATATAAAACACGCACATTCAATCCATGTTTCGAGATGAGAATGCAAGAAAAGAGAAGGCATAAGATGGAATGATTCCAAGGAAAACTGCATAAAGTCAAGAACTTTCTGGGAAAATAAGAATGCATTGAAAACTGGAAGGGAGAAACAGTGTCTACCTGCTTCAAGAAGAGGATCGATGACGACGGAGCACCTGCACAGATTCACGCGAATCCGGTCTGGAATCCGACGAACAAAGGGGCGGGAGGGGACGGGACAGAGCGAGAGGGAGACGGAGGGAGGGGGAGCGAGAGAGAGAAATAGAGAAAGAGAGAGGGAGAGGGAGAGAACCAGTGGGGGCTTCGGCGCAAGGGATTCACCGGCGGTGGCGTGGCTCGTGCGGCGGGAGGGCAGAGCGTGGAAGCATGGAGCGATTTCAGCGACAGAGAGGAAGAGGGAGGGAGAGAGGAAGAGGGAGGGAGAGATGGCGCAAGAGATAGGGAGAGGCGCGGGAGCAGGGCGGGAGCAGGGGAAAAAAACGGAGGGAAGGGAAAGAAAAGTGGGTTTCGGGGGGGGGGGGGCTAAGTCAACGAACATTCAAGGCGGTCGCTAATGGGAATCTGGCGGTCGCTAATGTGAGTATTTGCGACCGCCGGAAGCGGTCGCCCGCGTTTTGGTGCGCCAAAAATGAATTTTCTAGTAGTGAAATAAGTATTAAATCTACAAATTATGGTTAGGTACTTACCTGAGGTCCACGGCTGAGGAAGACGGTCTAGAATTCTTATAGTCAAAGCCCAAGTGATATTCCAGAGAATAATTGGAAGAGAGAGAGTTGTATGTGAAAATAAAAGAGTGTGATGTTGTATAAATACAGGATGAGAATACGAGTTGTAATCGTACTTAAATTCTAAAAAGAACTAGAAAAACATGCTCGTGCTTAGCATGGGCAATATAATCCTAATATTAAAATTTATAAAAAAACTTAATGATCAATTTCTTTAAAATCAAATGCAAAAGGTTATAAATGTTGTCATTTTTTCAATAATGTTGTCATTTTCTTATGAATTATGAAACTTATTATTATTTTTATCAATCCCATATATTATATATTCATTTGGGTTTAGTTTTATTGTAAAATGGTTATTATAGAAAATTAATGACTATATAGGAAATCATATAAAATAGTTATTTCAAAAGTTTGATTACCTATGCTTAAAGTACAATGCATGACTATGAAAATAACAACAACAATATTTATAGGGGTCAATATTCTAAAAATATAGTTACTTTTATAAATACCTCATAGATAAAGTCCAACTCCCAGTCAACATTACAAAGTAAGGCTAGGTTCCCTTCCTCGGTAACTAATTTTAACCTTTTGTTTATAACTATTAACAAAACAAATGCTTTGTGGTCTCGCGACAGGGTTGCCCATTTAAAACCTAAGTGTCTTGAGTTCAAGTCTTGTCACATACCATGATTAATTTTTACTGTGTCATTAAAAATACACGGATCAGGTCTAATGTGGGCTAGAAGGGTTTGCCCGACCCAAGACTTAATGGGTGCGGGTTGTAGGTTTGCAACCCGTTTTAGATGAGGGTCGGTCACAGGTTGGAGGTCCAAGAAGTGTGCTCTACCTTTGGCCTGACCCATCTGCCGGCCCCTGTAAGAAGAGAGGATGTGGGGACAAAGATAGGGGATTGGGAGAGGTCAAACTAAATTAAACTGGATGAGTCAACATCAATTGGAACGAATTGGAGCTGATTTCAATTTGAAACGAGTTCGCTTCATATATATATATATATATATAATAGAGTTTTTAAATAGATCAGAGTTCGGGTTAGAAAAGAACAAGATTTTTAATTAGAGAAGAATTATACTCACTAAACTGGACCCGGGTTAACTATGGGTCAAGACACCTATCCAACAAGCCAAGCCTAACGTGGTCCCCACTTACACTAATCGCGTATTTAACTAATATACAACCAATTACATAATAATAATAATAATAATAATAATAATAATAATAATATATAAAATAACCAAAATGTCACGTGCTTCGGCACCTAAGTTGGGGAGTATATCTATAAAAAGGGTCCTGATTCTAATTTCAACTGGGTTCCATAGCAACGGATATAACTGCCTCTTGGCCAGCCACAACATCAAATTCAAAGGCAACAACAAACTCCGCCATAAGGCCAACAAAATCAAAGATGGCAAGCAAACCAGAATAATGCTAGAAGACAAGATAGAATAGAGAGGCAAGATATTTTATGTCATTCTTGCAAACAACGAGGCCACTATGCCAAGGAATGTCCATAAAGGAATCTTCAATTGTGAAGGTGAGCCATATGAAGATAGGCGCTATGATGGGAACATAAAGATGGAACCTCGCCTTTGGCATGATCACGTGAAAAAACAGGAGGAAGAAAATGTGATCCAACCCAAGACAACAAAAATACAGATGATTATCACATGTTGAAGTGGCCCAATCTATAGGGATTGAATTTGGGCCTTGTGCAAGATCTTGGCCTCATTTGAGGGTGGGACTAGTAGAATTATATATGTGTCTTATCACTGTCCAATCTTCTTCAATCAGATATGAAATTTCTACTCCAAACAAAAGTTGTTCTCGTGATCAAATTGATTAATGTCTAAAGCGTTTAACCGTAAAAAGAAATGAGAAAAATAACATATTTTAGATGTGATAAATCTGACGATGAGCACATTTTTGCTGTCTGGGGTTGGATCACATTTTCTTCCCCCTTTTTTCACGTGATCATGGCAAAGGCGAGGCTAAATCTGATTCAATCATAATCAAATGAGACCTCATATATACCTAGCAGAGCGCTTTCTTATCAAAAGTCCAAATGGCTCAAAATGAATATAAATGCACTCGAAGATGAATGGGAATCAATAGTGGATTGAATGTGTGTAAAACATGCAATTTTAATTTCCTTGTTCTTCGATCTTGTGCATGATTTAAATTAAACTCGAGTAAAAGCAAAAAGCAAGTGGATATGGTGATTCTTAGCGGTTTGCATTAAGGTAGAGGCTTAGATTTTGAATTTATGTTGTGATTAAAGGCGATAAAATGGCAAGTAATTACCAAGTGCAGTTTAAATTTGCTATATTCGAGGGCTGAGCTTCTGTGACCGGTTAATCCACAAAGCCTCTGGTAGTTTATAGTTTCCTGGATTTAGATCCTAAAAGAACCAGCAATATTGACCAGGTGAACATTTTGAATAATTTCAACATTGCGATCTTTCAAGCCCACGTGACCTTCATGGTTGGCACTTGGCACTCATCCAGATGGGCCATATAAATTGATATCTTTCATCTTACCATCTCACCGTAATATTTAGTAGTAGATTTTAGAAACATTCAAATGATACGTACAAGTGAAATCTTACGAACTAATTAGTTCTTTAAACCTGTGCAAAACTGAATTGGATCAACCCATATTTGAAGATTTATAAGACATTAATTTTCTCTGTGTTTTAAGTTGAAAAATAAAAATATAATAAAACTCTATTCTCAATATCCTTATTTTCTATTTTGGTTATTTTATTTTTCCTTAATAGATATTGTTAAGAAGGTTGTATATACTATGAAAAGGATGAGTTTATTATTACACTAGGATTATATTAGATTTCCGTTATTATGTGGTTCGGTTTAGATTGGTTAGGATGTGATTATGAATTGATTTCATTAGAGTTATGGTATAATTAGTATATCTTAACTGTACACTATCTCATTATATCAATGAAATAACACGGTGAATTCGTCAAGAAAGTGTCTAAAAGTTTTTCTTTCTAATTTTAAAATTCGGCAGATACATGAAAGCAGTGCAGATATTTTTGGCTTATACAATCGCAGTATTTTCTAGTCAAGTTTTTTTTTTTTTTTTAATAATGAATTCACTTCATGAGATTAGAAGTGCCTAGGATCATTGATTACAAATCCTCGGAATTCATTAGGAATCAAACAAATAACCCCTTAAGAATTGAATAAAATATAAGAATATCATGTTGAGATGTCAAACGCGGCACGGCCCGCTCTAGCCTCAGCCCGCCAGGGAAATACCCTGGCATGGCCCGGCCCACTGGCACGGCCCCCCATGGGGCGGGCTGGAGCAGGCTGGGCCGGCGGGCCTGTTTTTTTTTTTTTTCTTTTCTTTTTTTTAGACTCTGAGAGAGAGAGAGAGAGGGAGGGAACTTGAAAAGTACAAGTCCTTGTTGAGTTAGAAGCATAGGAAAAATCATCCCACACTCATCTATCCTCACCTATATCATCTTTAAACTATATATAATTCTTTAGGATCCATTTGTTGGGAAAGTTTCTAATGAGAATTTTCTTTTGTTTGCTGAAAATTCCTAACAACAGTGATGCCTGTTTGTCCCTTGTTATTTTGGGTTTTTTTGTTTGGATGGTGAGAACTCATAAAAACAGCCATATGTACATGTTGCTTTTAGCTTAGCTTATACAATTCTTCATATTTCAATTCTCAAAATGTTATATTGTATTTGACCATATGTGAAACCAAGTGAATTAACCACTCTTTGAGGAATTCATTAACCTCCCAACAAGAACTCTCAAAACTGGAGCATATTATAATTTATAATCTTTGACATGACCCAAGGACACTATTTTCCTTTATTGACTACTTTTCCAAGTAATATGATGGACATGCTGGACTCTAATTCAGGGCCGATGACACTAATAACACTAATAAATATTCGAGGGTCAGAGACTTAGAGTAGTATAAATAACACTAATAAATTTAGAAAAAGAATAGGAGGATTAGAGTATTATAGACTTTGTAAAATTGTAAAGGACACAAAATACCCCTTATATGATCGTTTTATGGCTGTTTGGCGGGGATAAAATGGATAATTTTTTTTAAAAAAGTCACTTTTGGGCGGGCTGTGCCTGGCAGGCCACAGAGGGTAGCCCATGTGCTTGGCGGGCCCGGGCCAACCAGCCCAGCCTCCATGGCCCAGACGGGCCGGGCCGGGCCCCGGCCAATTTGACATCTCTAGGTCCGGTTCGGCCCGGCCCGGCCCATTTGACATCTCTAGGTCCAGTTGTTTCAAATTCTTCCTAAAAATAAGAATTCTAAGCATTGTTAAAATTTTACAGTAGTGAAAGAGAAGATTCATGAATGGCCATCAAATATTCTCTTACCCATACCCTATAGTAAATCAAATCCTAAAAAAGTGAGGTTGCCATCCTCATCTCTACCTTAGATACTTTGCTTCCTACCTGCTCATTATCCTCATCTCTACCTTGGATACTTTGCTTCCTACCTCTTCATTATTCCATTGCTAGAGATTGCCATCTGCATGACTATATGGTTGGCTGGTTGTAGACAATGAGGGAAAGATCGAGTCAAGTGTTGTATTTATTCAGATCCAGGTTCGAGCCCGTGCCCAGTTACAGCTGAGAACATTAATCTACAATAAGACAATCTTATTAAAAGATTCAGATGCAAGCATGTATGCATAATTTTGGACCTCAATCCAACATATCGGATCTAAACTAGGACTCCGACCCAAAATTTTGGAGTGTGATTCCTAACAGGTCTCAGGTTCTAAACCACGGCCATTTGTAGCCCTAGTCTAATAATAGGTCAAAACTCTCTTAACTACAGTGGCGGACCTATAATATGCAGTCCTACAGCAGTCACCCCGGGTCTAATCCAAAAAGGGTTAAAATTGGCCCATGCCTCATTCTAGTAAAGTGATCGCCCCATGCACCCTTGGTCTCGAAACACCCTTCGTTCACGGTCTCAAAGATCTTTCAAACGAAAAAAAACCTTGGAACCTTTCGCTGAATCATTCTCCTTCTTCCAATTCAAGGTCGGGCAGTTTGGCTTATACACAATAGCATAGCATAAAGTGTCAGCCCTCTCTCCTAACCTTTATACAATGTGGGAAAGCAATATATTGATTAGTAGCGGTATATGAGTTCTTTATACTTAATTTGCCAAAAAAATTAAAATAAAGAATAATGTTTTTAAACCATGCAATAAGTCGACATTATCGGTAGTTGGCATTGATTTTGACCTTTTCGGTTTTTAGTTGACAATCATCCGCCCTACCTGAATAAAAATCCTGAGTCCGCCACTGCTTAATTATGCATTGAGTTTTGAGTTGAGTTACATTCTTATATACTATTTAAAGAGTTATGCCAACTTACATAAAATGTCTTTAGCCCTTATCTGTCTTTCAATTAACCTATTGTTGCGCTAATGTTTCTGAGTTTTGAACCAAGGTTCTTCAATTTCTTCTCATATGGCTCATATGCTGGTCTAACATTTGTTTTATGTGCAGTTTTGAACCTTTGTTTTTTAGCCTTTACATATCAATTTTAGCCGTGACATTTTTGGCGTTATTCATTTCTACCCTAAACTTAATTTATGTTTTCCCACTTAACATACTTTGGCATGTCTGGCAATTTTTTCTAATCAGATTATAGAAAAATCATTTTCTCCTACTTCCTTTAGAAGTTTTTTTATTCTTCTTAATGGTGGATCCAGAATTTTCATTTGAGTGGTATGAAATATAATCAAGTTTAAAGGTTAAATAATAAAATATAATTTTTTAAAAAATTATTTAAAATCTCATCGAATCTCGCGGGGTGCGGTCCCACTGGCACCGACTGCTTCTCCTGCCGCCTTTTTAAACTTCTCTCTCAGTTTTTTTAATGTACTTTCCTATGCTCTCGCTGTATGTTCCACCAACTCCACCCCTTTTATATATTTTCTTGTATTGTCTTTTGCATGCTTCTTCCTGGCCATTTCCCACTTCATTCAGTGGCTTACATCACAAGGCCCCACACGGTTAGACTAAAAACAGGAGCATGCATAAGATACTTCTCCGGTCGTTCCATCAAGTAAAAGAATAGTGTGTGATGGCCCCACACTGTTAGACTAAAAGCAAGTGGATGCCAACAGCCAATTGCCATACTTCCCAAGTCTTTCCAGTCTTTCTGTTTACAAGAGACAGGGACCGACAGGCTTCTTTATTTCACCCCACATAATGACATAATGATTGATGCATGGCACCCATCATCTTCCACCCTTTGGCTACCTGAAACAGGTGGTGCTCTTTGCATTTTGATCGATAGTACTGCAACTCCACTCAACTTATACAGCCACTCTGCATCTTTATTTCACCACTGAGGTCAGTTCCTTCGTTTTATTGCATAAACTTCTTTCTACAACTCTTCTTTCTCTACCCTCTATTTGAGAAATTTGTTCTACTCCTTTGGTAATTTATGCCATAAGTATTTAAGAAGGTGATGGATAAATTAGGACTAAAGTATATTGACGTCTCATTTTATGTACAGAAATGAATCTCCACTGATATATGATCTTTTTTTTTTTTTTTTTGCATAAGGTAAGTCCTCACACACAATTCCCCAAGTCATGGAATGATCCTTGGTTGTTTATGTGCAATGAATGTACCTCACCGACTGAGCTTTATCACTCAATAATGGAAAATTTAAATCCTCCCCTTGGTGGCATACGTACAGATAGATGGTTTAAAAAGGACTTAAAACCCAAAGAAAATCCATTGTAAAACGTACTGGGAGATCACCAGGAAATTATTTTATTTAAAGCGTGTTTGCAACATCTACTCAAGATCAGTCATGTTTCATATAAGATCAATGATAAGAACAATAGATAGAGAGACCTGGGTGATGGGAGACACCAAGATTTAATCCTAAGTTTAGATCTATCTTCATAGAGTGGGTCTCATCATGTAAGTATTAGACCATTACAATACAAAGAAAGCTTTCATTTGATCTCGAACAGTTATAATTTTGTTTACAAATCCAGATCGTTTCTACCATTTCTACCATTGGATCATTGGATCTTCTGCCACGGATCGGTGATATGAGATATTCCATCACTTGATCAACGATCTTCATCTTTTCTATCATTATAGTGTTGATCTTAGATTTTCCCACCGATTGATCTGATGATCCGTAGTTTTTTGTGCTATTGGCTTAATAATCTGTGACTTGTACCATTAGACTGATCAGCCAAATTTATCGAGGACCGAGGTCAGCATGATCTCTTCTTTTCTGTAGCAGGCCATACTCAAAAGTTTTAAATTCTTTCTTGACGATTCCAAACTTTAGTGGGCCAGCAGAATTACATGGAATCCTCTTGAGGTTTAATATGGGCTCTCATGGTTTCACTTTCAAATGCTGATGACACTCTATTCTCCATGATGCATATAGTTTGGGTTACAGAGTGGGGTGGCCTCTTTTAATTTTGGGCACATTTGGTAAACACAAAAGAGGATTCCCTCCATTTCCTAGAACCAACATATCCATAGATAGGATTTCAAATGAGAGTTCTAGGTTTGGTATTGAGAGAGGATTTCTACAATTTGTAGGATGTAAGTATTTTAGAACTTCCTCAAACTCCTTGAAAAATCGAGATCTCAACTTTCACATCAAAGCCTTCTTTGGCCATCTAGAGAATTTGAATGGTTTGAATCGTTAAAAAGCAGTCCACAGGAGTAAAAAATTAATAATTTAGACTATGGACTTTTTTGCAAATACCTCAAAATCTAGTAGCTGAAATTTGAGCAACTAGCTATGTTTGACCTTTCGGAAATAATTCACTATTCATATTATTATTTTAGGGCCCACCGGAACCAAAAAATGAAGAAAAAAAATTGTAATGCATTTTTATCTTGTTTTAGGCTCAATGTGAAATCAACGGTCATAAATTTTTGACCAATTTCTCATGACCCATGATGAATTAGGTTGCTAAATTTGAACTCATAGCTAGTTTATGCCTTTTGAAGAGACTAGATGGTTTGGATGTTGCAAATGGAAACCATAGAATTCCAAAAATCAGAACCTGATACAAATATCTTAAAATCCGTGAGGAATCAACGGTTGAGATTTGATCAAATAGTCGTTTTGTACGTTTTAAACATGATTAATGGTTCAGATCTTGATTGTGGGACCCAAAACATAGGTTTCCAAAGTAAAAATAGTAATATCTGACTTACCGCCTATTTCATTGGAGCTACAGTAATCAACTCCACTAGTTTTCGGACCTTGGTTTTTACACGTGGACCGAGACATGTGAGCCCATTATTGAGTAGTCTTGAAAGTATAAACATAATACTCTTTCTTGAGAGGGATTGATTAAACTTTAAATCATAATATGGGTTCTTTGAAGGAGATTCTGACCTCTCACATGAGTTATTGTTTATGGGTCGTAGGTTTTGCGCTTTCTCAGGCACATACAATAAAAAAAAAAAAAAACACAATTATATGCGCTAAGCCTAGGCCCCCAAAAAATACATATTCATGAAGTTTAGAAATTCCCTTTAATCAGGCTAAAAAAAAAAAAACATATACATAGCAGCAAAAATTTGTAATAATAGAAGTTAACAATACAGGAATTACAGTTATAATCATAAAATTAAAATTTCCAGATGATAACAAATAAGTGAATAGTGACAATGTTATTATTACTTTTGAGATGATAATATATTATTGTTATTATTATAATCACGCAATAGCATATTGCATGGTTTCATGACCCAGACTCAGGACTTAATCTCGGGCATGGCTGAGTCCGCCAAGAAAATGAAAAAAAACAACTAAAAATAAGGAAAACTAATAGGAAAACTAAAATTGGATGGCCTAGGAGTCCCTCCATCCATGCAAACATTTTGAGTCTTTTTATTCTTTTATAGATTTTGGTAAAATTATAGAGTATAGAGAGTAAAATCCTTTATCTTCCCTATTACTTAGGTGTATTTAACAACAAATTCTACCATTTTAAAGCATGCTATTGTTATCTAGCAAATAGTAACCTACTATTATAGATAGCACACCTTAATATTATGAGACAAACCATTTAATTGCAACTAAAATTTAAAAGATAAACCCACATTCCAATTTTCATATTAATTATCAACTTTCAAATTTCAATTAGCATATAACAACCATATCTTAGCCGATTCTTTCTAATACCATGTAGAATGCCTGGCGGGTTGGATGCCATCTTCCTTGTTGTAGTTATTTTGATTTTGACGATAGTATTATGCTATATCAAAATCAAAGAATATTTTTTGCCCCGCACTTGGAGGACCTTGTCCATTATTTGATGGATCCGAAACGAGATGTACTTATCCTCCAAATTAACCCATAGGAAAAGGATCAAGAGCTTTGCAGCCTTTGTCTCCCATAATTTTTCATGCATCTGGCGGGCCCCACAAGATGGGCTAGTTTTGGCTTGAGAATATGTTTTCATATTTCTCTGCTATTAATATCGTTTACTAGTAAAAATAGTAAGTTTTAGGAATTCTTTTGCTTCATTAATCATTCCAGCGATTATTTATTCGTTCTGTTGTGATTGTTTTGTATTTTTCTTAGGATTCACAAAAATTGCAGATTGAAGACTTTTATCATATAAAAGAGTTCTTGTCAACATCACTTTATCACTCATATAAGTAAGAATGCTATCTCCCTATTTTTTTCTTCTCGCTTAAGTATCTATTTTCTAGAGCTCTAGTGTTTTTAGAATGTATAATTCAAAATATCATTTTTAGAGTTCATCTTCCAAAAAAAGTATTGCAGTTGGTTATGAAACTTAATTGTTTTCCCTTGAAAACTCCCACATGGATTTGCACTCATCATCTGTTGATCTGAAGCCCTATTACAAGAGGGTAGCATCAAATTGTCAATCGGTTAGAAATAAAAAAAATGAAATGAGAATTTTTTCCATGTTTTTTTACTATAAATTCTACTTTAAGCTAAGGGAAAAGTAAAACTTATAATGCTGACCTAGATTGATGGGAGAAGTCTTCAATATAATGTTGGAGCATAAAAAAAAGAAAAAAAAAAAACAAAAACAGTCACAACTCATTCACATTCCATCATCAAGCTATACATAGATGCTTCCCATGGTAAAGCCATGAAGGACTATTGGCCACAAATTTCCAGGTGCCCTCCCTCAACTCATTTTGAATCCTTGTGCCTGACTGATTTTAGACTCATACTTGAGGTGATGGGAGACTTAACATTTAATCCTAAGTTCAGATTTATCTTTATAGAGTGGGTCTCATCAAGTATTGGACCATTACCATACAAGGTAAGCTTTCATTTGATCTCGAATAACTCTATTTTGTTTACAAATCCAGATCTTTTCTACCATTGGGTCGATGATATTTGGCTTTAACATTTGATCTTTTGCCATTGACCGGTGATATAAATAATCCATGACTTGATCAGTGATCCTCATCTTTTCTATCATTGTAGAATATAAAGAAAAAAAGGATTAAAAACCAATGAAGAATTAGAAATAAGAGTAAAATAAACAACTTCAAAAATAAAAGTAATTGTTATGTGAGGAGCGTTTTATAAGAAAAGTAAAAATAGAGTGAGCGTCCCAACTCATAAAACAAAAGAAGTTTGTTGGAGAACATTTTATTTTGGCAAATTAAATGAGCTTATATAATCAAAGCTATGAAAGCTTTAAGAAAGATAAATTGGATGATAACTCAATCCATTTTAAGCCAACATATTCTCATTTTTAGATGATGGCCCCAGTGCTGTCAATCCAAAAGCTAGATCCACTCTTGTTGAAAATTATCTTCACTTCACGATCAGTAAGAAATTACGAAAAATTCACCGGATCTGTACAACTCGTGGAACTGAGAGATGAACCTTGGATGCAATGTCCACCTGCACTTTAAAGGAGACACCATAACCTCCAGATCAAAAGACTAAGTATACCAGGTAAAATTCATAAGAATGCATGGATGAGATACAGTCTTCTGTGGGAGTAGAAAAGCTCATGTTGGGTATATAAATAAATTTGCATTCTTAATGAAAACCAATAAAAGATCCAGCATCAAGAGCATATTAGTGTGGGTGAAATGTTATCGTTAGTATATTGGTGTGGCAGATGTTTCTTTTTTAGTCTTTTGCATCCTTAATAATCAGATAAACAATTACCATCGAAATAATCATTTAAATTGAATTGCATATTCTAGTTTCAATTTTTTTTATTTTGGGAATTTCTCAGTGGGCTATCACATTTTTTTATTTATTTTTCTTTTTTTATATGGTTTGGTGGATTCCATATAGTTGTTTGAATTTCTTTTCCTCATGGAATGATTTGGTACTTCATTAAAATAGTTAGACAAACATCAAACTTGGATGATCCAATCGAGACAATTTTCCTCTCACCCTAGTCAACATCGTGACCTATGCATCCTGTCTCTCATGATTTTCTTGCATCTGGTGGGCCCCACAAGATGACCTAGTTTTCTCTTAAGAATATGTTTGTTATTTATCTAGTATTAATCTTTTAATATTAAAAGTTAGTAATTCTTAGGAGTTCTTTTGCTTAATTAATCATTACAACAATTTTATATTCATTTTGTTGCTATCGTTTTATAAATTTTCTTAGGATTCACAAAAATTGCAGATTGAGGAATTTTATCTTACAAAAGAGTTCTCGCCGGCATCGGTTTATCATACATAAGTAAGACTACCATCTCTTCCGTGGTTTTTTTTTTTTTTTTTTTTTTTTGTCTCTTTAAAGTATCTATTCTCTTTATAAGATGTTGACGAGTTCTAAATTTTTCACATCATATTAGTATTGCTCTTAGGATATGTAATTTAGAATATCATTTTTATAGTTCTTCCATAAACAGTATTGCACTTGGTTGCATGATGATGTAAATTTAAATTCAATCTTTTAATACTGCAAGTGCACAGCTGTCCTTTTGAGAGAGTGGCAAGTACAGGTCGAATCCCACAAGGAGCATTACTAAGTTAAAATTTAAAATCTGATTTTTTTAATAAAAAATTAATAAGTAATTGAGATCCAAGAAAAAAAACTATAAAAATTCAGAAACACAAACCAATCAAATATATAAACAGATCAAAGCATCCAGAATCCACTAAGCAAGATAATTAATTCATCCATGCAATTATTCTACTATTTGTCTAAAAAAATTAACTCAAATCATAAACAAATCAATGTTTTGGATCCGGAGGATTTGTCTTTCGCAAAAATCAATTTTTAATAAAAAGAATAGGTTACAACCCAAGACCTCCTTCACCTCATAAAAGAATGAAAAATCATAAGCATGATTAATCAAATTAAGCATAAATTATCAAAGGATTTCAGCCCTAAGCATAATCTATCAAAATAAGTATAAATCATCAAACTATTTTCACTAGAAATCAAAATAGAGGTTGCCTAAAGCGTGAAGACAGATCTATTATTCTAATAGAGCATACATTTAAAAGAGACAAGAAAGTAATAAAAGAATCTCATAAATTAGATTAAAGATCTACTTACCTTCATCTGTGTGCTCCAATCCAGAAATCTAGCCAGCCATCGAAAAGAACTCCATAAGTAATTTCATTGATAGCTCATAAATCTCTCCTTGTACAATGGTCTCTCATAAATCTCTATTCTAAAAATCCTAATTTTTGGAACAGGGCTCCAGAATACCCAAAAATAACTCTTAAATTCTATTAATTAGAGAAAGGAGAGAAAGAGGAGAGAGAATCATTATGGACGTCCAAGGGGAGGGAGTTACTCACGTATGCTACATTTTGGTTCCTTTTATTTCTCTAGTTATCTATCAGATACATTGAATCTGGACACCTTCTCTGCAGATTTGGTTTACCTTCATTAATAAGGTATATCTCTTATCCTTTTTGAATTTGAATGAGGTGGAAGCTTCTGAAAACCTCTGGGTAGCTTAGCTAATCTTCAAATGGAGTCTCACAAAGGGATGTGCAGCAATTGATTATCAACGGTGTGGATTTAATTACAATTCCGTCTAAAAATGAACATGAAAATCTCCAGACTCTTAACTTTGTCAATATAACTCCGATTTGCACATTCTTGGGCTCCACGAGTATCTACTCTGAATAAGCTCTCCAACGGTAGGTAAATTCCATCGATCCGACGGTCGGATTAAAAGTTATGGCCATTTGAAGATGAGTTGTCCTGAGAAAAAAGGGATTAACTTTTAAAATTTTATTTGCAATGGATTCTATCTCTGCACAACTTCCATTTTTGAAAGGACATCAGATGTGAATGGTTCAAAATCTTCTTCTTTTGTTCCAATCAGAATGATACTCTTTGAATCATCCATTAATAATTTCAAATTTGCAATCACTGTGGACCCTGCCATGTGAGACATTTCATCTGTTTGAATAGTGGGCCCTATGAAAAGCCTTTTACTGTAGTTAGGATTCTTCAAGTGACATGATGAGTGGACCCCTCCTTTGATTGATTTGCATATGGCTTGTGTGTGGCGTCCACATGGTGAATTCTTCAATTTTCTTCTTTTCAATCTTCAATTCAGCAATACAAGGCCCAGGATGACTGTGTGCTTGAAAGTAGGCTCCGTGACAGAGGCCTGTAATTCTCATTTTCTGCACATTCTAATTCAACACATTAAATACTGAAGAGCTCATATTGAAGCGGGACCCATCCGGATAAAGTTCTACTCCAACTGGGACTCTTCGGAGAAAATTTGCAAAGTATTCTAAGTTAATGCAGAAAATGTATGAAAAGTATGAAAATTCAGGTTCCTAGGTGAAAATGCATGAAATGATGAAATTAGATGAAAAATGATGCAAATCACTTAATTAAATCTCTAATTCATCATAAAATAATGCGTAAATGTGCAAATTCATGAACTCAACACATGAACCTTAATTTCTTTCCCAAGAAAACTCCACCATGGTTAGGAACGTACTTCATCACGTGTTGATCTGAAGCCCTATTACTGGAGTGTAACATCAGGTTGCCAATCGGTTATAAATAGAAAGCATTGAGATGAAAAGTATCTATTTTTTTTAGTATGAGTTCTACTTTAACTTGAGGGAAAAGTAGAACTCATAATACCGACCAAGATTGATGGAAGAAGGCTTCAACGGAGATGATGATGTAAAAGGAACTCTATCATGATCCTAACAATGCGATGTACTAATTTTAACTAGTTATTTTAGTAAAAATAACTGATCATGCCTTTAAAGGATCTTGCACAATGGTTTTACAACTTCTATATTACATAATAAGTCAATGACAAGAAGTTCTTGGGCACAGAAAACTGATACATTGAAGGTTGTTCCCTTTGCTGGTGCTGGCTTGTTTTTTTAGAGTTTTTTTCATTACTGTGAGACCTCTCCTAGTGTATGGAAATATTGGGAGGAAGCATTTTGACTACTCCTCAATTTCTTTTAACTAACACCCTACTCTACAAGTGATAGTTGTATGCTTTGTCGCCTTAAGTTTAAGGCTCACCATGTAGCTTATGGGCTTGTGCCTTCCACTCATAACTTCCTTACTAGTAAGAATGTCATTACTTACGCCCCTCCTATTAGTTGATTTGGATAAGTTGGTAGTAAATACTCGGTGGAGCTATTTAAACTTTTCTAAGGCTCCTAAACATGATCCATAAAAAAAGTGACAAAAATTAATTATTGGCCATGTCAAAAGCCTAAGAAAATTTTTTTTTTTTTGGTGGAGAAGGAGTATTCATTAAAGAAAACCAAGCAACGAAAAGATAAAGAAACCGACCAACAACAGTCTAGCCCCTAGTCAAGAGGATACTTGAAGCTCTCTCCCAACCTACATCCTACCTAGCAAAATAGAAAAATTTGGCAAGCCTATGTGCCTAACCATTAAGAGACCTAGGAATATAATCAAAGCCCGCAAAACAAGAATAAATAGTCAACACTTGATGTCCAAAATAATTGGATTTATGGACCAATCGTATTCTCCATTCAACCCTCGTACCACTTCTTTTTCATCCATCATAATACGAAGTCTGACAAAGCCATTTTTCCTCACCTTATCCAATGCGGCTAAGATCGCCCTCGCTTTGGCCTCCTTTGCAGAGTCGATTTTGAGTCCTTGGATAGCACCTTTACCCACAATGTCACCATTTAACTTCATGATGTAGCCAAAGGATGCCTATCCCTCCTTCGTTGTATAGGCTGCATCCATAAAGGTTATTATATCATCTTTGTTAGAGATCGTTGTAGGAACTGAAGATTGATCCCCATCTTTTCTTAAGGAAAATTGCCAATAATGGCATGATGGATCCTAAAGCATCTTATGGGCTGATCCTATGATCTTGGAGGGATCTAATGGTTGACCTCTATGAAAGAAGTCCTTCCTAGCTTTCCAAATGGTCCACCACATAGAATGGATCCACATTTTTAAGTTAGTATCCCCGAGAGGAGGGGTCGGTTGGCCATGCTCACATGAGTTCTGTCACTATTCTATTAAATCCATGGGTTGGAAAGTATCCGAGATGGGGTGGAAAGTAACCGAGAAAAGGTCCAACTATGATCCAAACCAACTGCTCTGGCAAATTCACATTACATAAGGGCATGCCCAACTGAATCCTTTTCTTTCTCACATACCGTACATTTATCGTCTATAGACATAATTTTCAATTTTTAAATGGCTCTTACTGGGATGGCATTTCTGAGACATTTCCAACCAAACAAAAGAACCTTTTTGGGGAGAGGAAGCCTTCGCAAAGCTTTCTAAGTTACTGTTAAAATGAGGCTGACATGATTTCTATTGTTGATTAATCTGTACGTAAATTTAGCAGTAAGCCGACCATTTTTGGAAAGTGGCTAAACTCTTTCATTGTTAGAGAGGGATCTAGAGAGAGAAACTTTACCAATATTCTCAATATCTATAGGGTTGTCAAAATAGTCCTTAAGAGCATTAATATCTCATATCTTATCTGCGGTCCATAAGTCTTTGACTTTGATATCTAGGTTAGTCATAAAGGAATAAGGCTTTCTCAATCCATTTTTACAGGGGATCCAATTACAATTCCAAATAGATATATTCTCTCCAATTCGAATTATCCATCCAACCTTTTCATTTATATAATTATCCCCCTCAACAAGGCCCTTCCAGAACCAATAATTATCTTTCCTGAATTTAGCTTCCCAAAGGTCCCTTCTAGGACAATATTTAGCCTTAAGAATCTTTGAGCAGGGGAGGTTCTCATTGGTAGACATTTCCAGCAAGTTTTGGCTAAGAGGGCTAGGTTATTATTTTTGGTGCTTCTATAATTCCTAAAACCCTCCTCGGAAATGGGTTTACATAATTCACCCCATTTAATGGTATGGAGTTTTCGTTTCCTCTCACTCTTCCCCCACCAAAAGGATCTTAGACATTTATCAATTGAATCCGCAATTTTATTTGGGAGACGGAGAATAGACATGTTATAGATAGAAATTGTTGAGGCCACTGACTTGATTAGGGTGTTTCCGCCAACTTGTGATAGCAAGGGAATTTGCCATGAGCTTAGTCTACTTTTAATTTTGTTTGTGAGAGCCTCGATACTCAAGTATCTATTTTGTCTGATGTCAAGGGATTCCCAAGATATTTTTCATTTTTATCAATAATTTTATGTCAAGGATCGAGGCAATACTTTTGCATCTTTTTTGGCAAGCCCCATTGCTAAAATAAACTGTAGATATGTGGAAGTTAATAAGTTGGTCTGAAATCTTTCAGTAGTCTTCTAATAAGTTTTTAACCTCCCTAGCTTCCTTAAGTCTAGCCTAATAAATTTTAATAAGACTAATAATAATAAACAACACCGATGATGATGATGATAAATCCTGAATCTCCTTCTCAATGAAGCATCCCAATCCAACTCCCAACTACTTTTATATATAGTTTATCTCTCTAATTAGGACTAGAACAATCGAACTGTATCACATCGTTAGCATTTCAATTTATAGCATTTGACTTTCATGCTTGCAAAGATGTACTTGAAAATTCATACAACCACTTGTCCATCTAAGAATCTTCAGAATAGATTAACATAAAATATATATGTCGGGTTCTTAGTTACATAACAATCATTTCTCATTTCTCTTTTACTTGTGTTTTCTACTTTATTGTATTGTATTTTTCTCAGTTTCTCTAATTACTATCATTTCCCTTTCTATTCTGTAGTGTCACTAGATGGTGCTGCTGCTGAAGGCTTGAAGCCCTTATGTGCTTTTCTTTCAAGAGAAATCGATTACCAAAAACAATTAAAGCAAAATATGGAGACTTTGGGAAGTAAAATGGGCACGTTGACTGCTACAAATAATGATATTAAGAGAAGAGTAGAGGTCGCTGAGTTACAAGGTGGGAGTGCTTCGAATAAAGTGACTCATTGGCTAGAACAAGTGGTATCTATGGAAAGGAAAGTAGGTGATACACAGAGAGACTTTGAAGAACATAAAAAATGTTGGAAAGGACTTTTTCCAAATTACTACAGGCGTCGAAAGATTAGCAAGAGGTCATCGATATTGATTGGTCAATTGGATGAACTAATTACAAATGGCAAATTTGAAAATGGTGTCACTGAACCACTACCACTAGCACCTAATGCATTACCTACGATACCTATAGTGGGTAAAGCAACGGAATTAACACGGCAAGAGATTTGGAATTGCATATTGGGCACGGAGGAAAGAATAATTGGAGTGCATGGTATGGGAGGAGTTGGAAAGACAACAATCATGAGAAACATTCACAACGATCTGTCTCAACAATCAGAATTCAAGCATTTTGATTGTTTTATATGGATAACTGTTTCTAATGATGTAGATGTGAACAAGCTACAACGAAAAATTGCAAAGGAGTTGAAAATAGACATGGAAGAAGATGATGATGAGGATGTCACAGCAAGAAAGATATGTAATGCTTTGAAGTGGCGAAAAAGGTTTTTGCTCATCCTTGATGATATGTGGAAGCAATTTGAGCTAGATAAGGTTGGTATTCCTATTCCAAGCGAAGAAAATGGTTGCAAAGTGGTTCTCACTACCCGTGACAAAGGAGTATGCGGACAGATGCAAGCACATGCAATTGAAGTAAGAGTTCTTACTAAAGATGAATCATGGGAATTCTTCAAGAATATTGTGGGTGGTGTAATCCTCTCTAAAGATATAGAAAACCTTGCAAAGGATGTTGCTAAGGAGTGTTGCAATTTGCCGTTGGCAATTAAAACAGTTGGAGGATCTTTGTGTGGTGTTGACAACACCGCAGTATGGAAGGATGCTTTGAAAGATCTGAAAGATGCAAACGGAGAGTTCAAGGGTATTGACAAGGTCTTCGTACCACTAAAGTTTAGTTATACTCAATTGCGTGACACGGTACTCCAATCTTGTTTCTTGTTCTGCTCATTATATCCTGAAGACCACAAGATCTTTGCTGATGAGCTGATTGACAATTGGATTTATGAGGGTTTAATAGACAAAAGGGGGACCAGAGAAGATAACATCAACAAAGGGCATACCATTTTGGATGAACTCATAAAAGCTTCAATGTTGGAGAGATGTGATGGAAGACATGTCAAAATGCATGATTTAATCAGGGACATGGCAATCGACATTACAAGAGCAGAGAATCCACGATCTTTGATCTGTGCAGGTCGGCAATTAAAGGATATTCCAGCCGAGTTGCCAGAAGATGTTGTGAGGATTTCTTTGATGCAAAATGGAATAAAAGAACTTTCCGGTCAACCCAACTGTCGACATCTCTTAACCTTGTTTCTTCAAGAGAACCCTCTACTGCAGGAGATCTCCCCTGACTCTTATTTTAACCACATGTGCAGCCTCCGAGTTCTCAACCTCTCTTCCACAAGGATAAAGTCATTGCCCGATTCTATTTCTAACTTGAAGCAACTCCGCGCATTGATATTAAAGTGGTGTCGTTATCTAGAGGAGGTGCCATCACTGGAAAAACTTGGAGAATTGAGGGTGTTGGACCTTAACAGCACCAAAATTCGAGAGCTGCCATCAGGAGTGGAAGCAATGGTTTATCTTCATCGCCTTGACCTCGATAATACTCTATCGTTACGTGTGTTTCCAGCTGGTATTATACCTAGGCTCTCTCATCTGGAAGAGCTGACAATGGGTGGAAGCATATGGAAGTGGTCTTCAAAGACAGGAGAAGGAGCCGGAATTGAAGAAATTATGAACTCCACTCGACTGGCTATTCTGAATATTCAATTCAAAGAATTGTCCGATTTCCTTCAGCACGCCAAATCGAACAAGTGGCAAACGATGAAAAGATTTCGTCTTGCTGTCAATAATTTTCGTCCTCCATCTCGTAATTTTCGTCCTCCATCTCGTAGGGTTGAGTGCTCCTTTGTGGTTGAGATTAGTGGCTGCGATCTTATTGGTGAAGAAAACCAGTTACTGCTCCCCGATACCACTCAGCGGCTCGTCATAACTTATTGTCAAATAAGTAGCTTGTGGCATTTCACATGCTTACTGCATAAGAGTAAGTTGTATCGTTGTGAAATCAAACACTGCAAGAAGATGGAGTACTTACTGGCGGAGGAGGAACCATTACTACCTGATATAAAGGAATTGTTTATTTATAATAATCGAGAATTACTAGTCCTTTGCGTAGGTATTCCATCACCGGATGCACTTAAAAGCCTTGAGTCCTTAGATGTATGTAGATGCATAAAATTAAAGTATCTACTCCCAGCTAGGCTGTTGCAGCAACTTAGATGCTTGAAGAGTATTACAGTCACGTTCTGTGATCAAATGAAAGAGATCGTAGGAGAGGAGGAAGAAATGGGAATAACCAGAGAAGAGATAGTCTCTCAGCTACAGAGTTTATACATCAACGATTTACCAGAACTGAAGGGCATCTGCTCAAGGGTATTAATTTGCGATGAATTGGAGACCATTAACATAGGATCTTGTCCTAGGTTGAAGAAGCTCCCCTTCTCTGTGGACAACCTACCTTACGCTCTCAAAGAGATAAAAGGAGAGAAGGAATGGTGGGATGCCTTGGAGTGGGACGATGAACAAACCAGGGCTCACTTCGACTCTATAAGCAAAATGTTGCAGGAAAGGTACGAGCAAATATATTTTGTCGCATTTCTCACCTTCTCTTATTTAACGCAATCAAAAAGTGGGTCTTGAATTCGATCCTTAATCTTTCATTTAGTCATTTTGCCCTAACAGGCTCGATCAAATCCTTAACTAGGAGAGAGCACAGATTCCTCAATGGGCCTCATCAATTTGCATACACCTGAATCCATCAAACCCTAAAAAAAAAAAAAACATTGTTTCAACTTCAAATTTGGCCCTCAAGTTGCCAATCTTTAGTATCTATATGAGATTCAATTTAAGCTTAGAGGAGTTTCATAGGCCCATTTAGTCGGATATCCAATCTGTAATTCAATTCAAGATTGGGCTCCATTAGAGGATCGTCCACAAACCTGGCCCCACTTCCTGCCATAACGCTAGGCCAACTTCCGGCAGATGTAAGAGTTCTTTGTAAAAGGCATTTTGATGCATTGCTCTATGCCCTTGGGGGATCTTACAATTCATTCAGTCATTTGGCTCTGTCAGGCTAGACCCAAACCTTTCACTTGGATCCAAAATTCCTTTAAAACATTATTTCCACCTCAAATTTAGACCTTAAAAGGCCTATCTCTATGATCTGAGGTTCCCATTCAAATGTGGACTCTAATAGGACCATTTAGATTTGAGATCCGGACTGGTAGTGCCTTTTAGGTGATTTGGATTTGGATTCAGGTGCATGTTCATTTTGTCTCTAGTGTGCATATTTGATATTTGGATTCGGATTAGGAAATTGAATCTTTAATCAGATGACTTGGGCTTTATACTTTTTCTTGTCAGGAAAAAAGAATTCTCATCGGACTCGGACGAGACTACTGAAGATCCTTCCACAATCCAGAACCCGTCATTGGTAGCTCTCCTCTTATATTTTTATTTTCTAATAAATAAAAGCTTAAAATACATTTGGAGGAACAGTAGAATTCTCCAACTACTCATGTTGATATGCTTTGGTTTGTTGAATGTGATATGCTTTGTTTAATGCACTTTATTGAATCAACATTTTTTAATATTGCTGATTTCAATAAACAAGCGAGAATATTTAAAAGCAATTGCAAATCTTATTTCGATCTGTCATATCAGGCTAGATCCAAACCCTTCACTTGGATACAAAGTTCCTTTAAAATATTATTTACACCTCAACTTTAAACCTTAAAACGCCCATCTCAACGATCTGCAACTCTGATTCAAATCTGGACTCTTAATAGGCCCATTTTAGATTTGAGATCAGGACTGGTAGAGCCATTTAGATGAATTGGATTTGGATTCAGGGGCATGTTCATTTTGTCTCTAGTGTGCATATTTGGTATTTGGATTCGGGTTAGGAAATTGAACCTTTAATCAGATGACTTGGGCTTTATGTTTTTTCTTGTCAGGGATAACTGGTTCAAGCAACACTTGGGGAATCATTTCCTGATCGGACCCAGACCACTGAAGATCCTTCCATAATCCAGACGCATCATTGGCAGCTCTCTTCTCTTATATTTTTATTGTCTAATAAGAAAAGGCTTAAAATACATTTGAAGGAAAAGTAGAATTATCCAACTACTCATGTTGATGGGTGTGCTTGTAGTTTGTGGAATGTACTTTGGTTTGTTGAATGTACTTTGGTTTGTTTGATGCACTTTTATTGAATCAACCTTTCTTATATTGCTGATGTGTTGGTTAAGGTATGATACAATTACAGGATGATGATTTCTACTACCACTACTACATGTCGCCATGAAATTAGAGTGGGATGCTGATGGGTTGGTTAGGGTATGATACAATTACAGGATGATGATTTCTACCAACACTACTACATGTTGCTATGAAATTAGAGTGGGATGCTGATGGGTTGGTTAAGGTATGATACAATTACAGGATGATGAACGCTGCAGCTGTTGTTTGTTCGTTTGTTTGTTAGAAAAGCTCTTTGTTGTTGATGCACCTTAGAGTGAAATGGGTTTGCCAAGCGACGCACTTATGACAACTTGCCCACACTAGACTAAAACCTCACAAACACTTAGAACACCCCATGCACCCACACCTTTTGGGTATTCTAGAATAAGCATGAGGTAAGGATCCCCTCCCACCCCCACAAACCCCAAACCATCTGCACCTTTAGGAGATCACTAATCCATGGATTTTTCCAAAAAAAAAAAAAAACCCACCAATCCATACCTATCCATAAGCAAAATGCCTTACATGGACTTTAAAATCCATGCAATTTAAGGAATCCCTGTCAGAAATCCTAACAGCCAAATAGCCCATAAAAGGTAGAACACTGCATCCATTCAAAAATAAGAATGGATCTACATCGACATCTTATAACCAAAATACATTCATTACATATTGCAACGTTCTGGAAAATAATTTATTTTCAAATGTGACTGAACAATGAAACTTGTCACACTGCCCCATCAAGCCTAGTGGAGTGCTCCTGTGATTTTCTGAGAAAGGGAACATGATTCCATAATTAGAATATGAAATTAAAAAAAAAATCAAATGAAACATGGGACAATGAGCATTCCTCGCTAATTCAGAAGCAATGGGCCCAGCAAAACAAAGACTAAAACTCAGGAAATCTACAAGAATATGCTGTGAAGTATGCCAGCAGGGTAGGCAGGATTATTTTCTGGCCAGATCAATGTTTTGAGCATTGATTGGACCCAAAAAATGTCAAATACTTATCCAGGCAGGAAATCCAAGGGGAGAAAAAAAAAATTTCTCTTTTGGTAAATAACTAGTTTCTCGTGCCACCCACGTAAATAATAGAACAGGTGGTATCTGGCCAAAATATCCAACTTGACTTCAGATTTTGGGTACATTCCCTAATTGTCAATTTTTGTCCCAAATGGCCAAACTGACCAAAAACTTATTAATTGTGGTCAATAAACTGAAATTAAAAACCCGCCTAAAGATTTCAATTAAAATTTCATTCCTGTTCGACCAAATTCCCAATTTATTTCTGATTTGGGTCAAAATTTCATATACCGGTGCCTCTCTCTCTCTCTCTCTCTCTCTCTCATTAGCTTTCTACCAATATGCCTTCCATCTCTCTCGAGTTACCTTTCTACCGATATGCCCTCCATTAAGGCTGAGCATGGATTATTTTTTGGTCTTTTCCATTCAAAAGCAAGGGCTATGAGCTCTTTTAGAGCCTTGAGTGGTTCCCTTCATTTGGCTGCTTCTTTGTTCTTATCCTTCTTTATTAATTATTTCACCGTAGCACCATAGCAGGGATTGGGATTCATTTATTTGATGTAGATATTGCATATTACATTAACTATATAGTATTAGTGTGTATGCTCTGTTCACTTTTTTATATCATTGTATTTTCCTAAATATATATTCTTTTTATTATTTTTTCAAAACACAACTCTGAAATGAAACACCAAAAACTTTTCCTTTTGGAATCAAACCGAAAAGGAGTCGTAATCGAGATGGACAGCTATGGTACATTCACAACCAGAATGTGGAACATTGTAACTAGGACAGGAAAAAAATACTGAATGGAGACCCCATAGCTTTTTTTTAGAACATAGTTGAGAGCAATAAAGGGTTGAAACTTGTTTATACACGAAGCAAGGAGGCAAGCCTGTAGGGAGAAACCAAATAGATATACTAATAGTTTGATAATGATGATATCAATGGTTCACAAAACATAAGATATAGCAAATGCATTTTACACACACAGAGATAAGTATCTATCTATATATATATATATATATATATATATATATAGAGAGAGAGAGAGAGAGAGAGAGAGAGAGATGCATTAAAAAAAGTGTAAAATAAGAATAAAGAGACAAAACAGACTAACTAAATACAGTCTATAGAGATTATGTACAGATACAATTTAGCAATTGCCTAAGGAAGGATCCACTGTTGACACTTGTGCAAACAACAGGACACCTTAGGCACCACAAAGGGTGATGTGGAGAACAATAACTTTGATTCAGAAGGTACTTTTCTCCCATATATGATATTAAGCTGTGGAGGTGATTGGATTGGATTTTAGAAGGATCTTTGATGTGGTGATGTCAGATTGCGAGATGCTTTTTCCATTTTTATTATTTCGGCCAATGCAACTACTTTCATTTCTAAGTAAGGTTTGTAATTAATCAACTACTAAGACTCATATTTTTATAAGTTTTTTCAATGATGAGATTGATGCTCTTAGACTTTAATGGGTCTGTTATCAGGTTTACATTCCGAGCAGTGGAAAGAGAAGAAGTTGTGGGAACCTGACAAAAATGGAGAACTCTTCTATTACAAAGTTTCCATTCCCAGCCATTACGAACACAAAAGTGACATTTTTATTTTCATTTGGAAGCGCCTCCCAAAATCCTTGCATTCATGTGGTCTGCATCCTTAAATAGAATTTTGACAATTAACAATTTGTGGCATCACAAGAAGATTTCGACCAGTGTGTGTAGCATATGTTTAAGGAATGAGGTGTCAATAGATCATTTGCTAAACCCCAGCAGTTTGGGATTATTTTATGAATTATTTTTTAGTATACTGGGTGTGGCCAAGTTCGTCGAATAAAGTAATTTCCAGATGGAAGATTTGTCATTTCAATTATGAAGGAACTATCCGCTGGAGTCGCTCTTGCTAGCAGTCAATTGACATATTTGGTTGAGAGGAATAATAATGTTTTCAACAATAATGCTGATTCTTCCATTGGCATGGTAATGAAAGCTTGGGCCAAAGCTATTTCTCAGGTTGCGATGAAGACATAATTTTTTTGGGATTTTGGCTTCTGATTTATGGAGATGTAGAACCACCTTTTCTGTCATTTTGATTCTTTGAAAATTTTATGAGGTCATTTTCATCCAAAACAGGTATAAATTTTGTATTGTCCGGCTCCATCAGCTTTTGCTAGAAAAGGTGTATTGGCGGTAGAGAGAGAGAGAGAGAGAGAGAGCTCCCTTTCGCTTATTTTTTTTTTTAAAGGCAATAGTTCTAATATGTCAATAACGGATAACCTGTAAAAATAGAAAATACAATTAGAGGTTTACCAAACAATCAAAGCCCTCTAAGAGCCTAGAAAATATGTTAATAAGCTTTAAATGATTAACTAAGAGCCTATTTTTAGAGTTTCCAAACAGCCCATAACACTCAAAATCCTCTATATCTACCAGCATAAAATTACATAAGAAACTAAACGACTTATCATAACGAGAATCAGCAAAATTTCTCTACAAATATGATTTCATTTGCAAGTGAATATATAAAGAAAAGATGTCCTCATCTTTTTTAAACTTGCTAAGCATTTATTCTTTCTATCATGTTTCGCTGATATGCTTAATAAACCATCCTCGCTACTCTGAAGTCTGAAGAGTCCAACTTCCATCGTCCTAATGGTTTTCTTACTACCCCAGCTCCCCGACATTACAATCAGATGAATCACTATAATCACTCTACATGGTAGGTAGCTCTGAAACATGCGTTGTCACATGGTTTATAATGCCTTACAAACAGAGCATAACTTGATGCAGGCCCCATTCTTTTTCTTTTTTTTCTCTCTTTTTCTTATTTTTTATTCACATCTTGTTCAATCCCTTTGGTATCACAATTTCACACTGGGGTTCCCTTCCGTTGTCTGTCCTTCGTGTGCTATCCCATGGGCATATAGATTGTGCCCCTTCCCTAGGGATAGTTGACATGATTTAGGAGTCTAGAAGTTAACGCATAAGGGTTGATTTTCTTTTTTCACACATTCAAATCAAGTTGCCAACTGCTATTGAAAGATGGGAGTTCAATAAACTGCCGTGTATGATGCAATGATTTTATTGTTTTTTTTTTTTTTTTTTTAAATGTTGATGTATTTTCCTTTTTCTAATGAATTAGTGATTAACTTTTTCAAAAAAAAAAATAAATAAACAAAGAAAAAAACAAGGTGGTCTCTAAGTACTTTTGTGGACTAAGGTCAACTTGATCAGACCCCTTGAAACTTGTTTCTAATGGTTTATATTTAAACATGATTGCAGATAAGGGTTCTTCAAATTATGTACACAAAACTTATTCATCTTGCCTAAACCAAGCCATACAGTAGCATCAAGGTCTGAAAAAGGCAGGGGTTTCATGAAAATAAAAATGAAGTTAAAAAAAATAAAAATAAGGAACCAATTGATTCTCTGCAATTAAAAACCAATACATTGATATCTGCAGACTTTTTTTTTTTTTTGAATTCTAGAAAACACTAATTCATACATGTAGCATCTGCATATGTATAACAGTATACTGTACAAGGAATCAACTGATGGGAAAACAAAATCTCATAACGAAAGGTAAAAACTTGACATTAGCAAGGCAAAAAAGTATCTAACAACATTATCTTTCCCTCACTTAATTATTGCACTCTCCCTAACAGAGAGAGAGAGAGAGAGAGAGAGAGAGAGAGAGAGAGAGAGAGAGAGAATCTTTTTTTTAAAGTATTTTAAATAATTAAAACAGAAAAAAAAATGTTGAGGAGAAACTTCCTTCTACATTTTTAAGAACACATAAAAAAATAATAACAAATATTCTCTGGTAACTTAGCAAATATCTTTCCACCACAAGGATCACATATTTGATAGCCTAAAGTATAGGTGAGAAGTTGCATGGAAATTTAATGAGCAAGGACAAGAGAACCGATGAAATAGGTTTGCCTTTTAGTCTGGAAAGAAAGAACGCAAAAAGAAGTCCAGTATCTGAAACAAGACCAGCACATGTTCAGAAATAGAAATTTTAGCGTCAGATCCCAAGGGTTTCAAAAATTTAAAATACCTCTTCCATTTTGTCATTCTTGCCACCAGAGAAGAATTTGTAGCCTCCATAGAAAAGTAACCCCCAACCAGATAAAGAAACAATCACAAACTGCATAAAATCAGAATACCACACATGAATCCATGTCATGACAGTTTAAACAAATTTCGGAGAGAGAGAGAGAGAGAGAGAGAGAGAGAGAGAGAGAGAGAGAGAGAGAAACAAGAATAGGTGCAACTCAATAATGTACACAAACATAGCCAGAATAGAAGTGGCTGATATTTCTTTTAGATGACTAATTGAAAAACCTTGAGATCGGTAACTGGCGAACGTAAGAGATTTTCTCATTCAAGTTCACACAACATACAAGATCTGATATTTAGCATACAAGATGCACCGCATATAAATTATAAACTACGTATCTTTCTTTCGTAAAGGTCGAAGCAGCAGAAAATTTTAATTTATAAACTGTTATGTGGAAACTTCACATTCAGGATTAAGAAAAATGGCTCAAGGTGGTTTTATTAGTTCCAAGCTTCAAGCAAATTTGTTATTATCACGACAAAAAAAAAAAAAAAAAAAAAAAAAAATTGAACTGGCCACAAAATTACAAATATGGGCAACACTGTCTATCATTTAGATTAGTGGAAACCTAATAGCAGCCTCTTAAATCTTAACTCAATCACATCAGATGATAGGTGAGAAGTACGAGCATGGAATCAAAACAGAGAGAAGACATTGCGAAGGAGATTGTTCATTTTTTCCAACAGTTTATAAAAGTGAAAATAGGCCCAAGGCCTACCATGGATGGGGTACCCTTTAAGACATTGTTTCAATCTTAGATAGATTCTTTGGAATACCGGTTTTCTAAAGATGAGATTGGAGCTGCAGTTTTTAATGTTTGTGGTGACCACACTCCAGGTTCTAATGGTTTTCCCATAAAAAAATTTCCCAACATTTCTAAGATATCCTTGAAGATGATTTTCTGGTTTTTTTCAATAAGTTTTATGAAAATGGGATTATAGCGAGGCAGTTGGGAGCTTCTTTCATTTTGTCGATCCCTACAAAAAATGGTTCCATTTTCTATAAAGGATGTTCATCCCATAAGCTCGGTGGAAGTCTTTATAAGATTCTGGTGAAAGTTTTGGAAAAATCATCGAAGGAAGGTGCTTCCTGACATTATTTATAACATCCAAGGTGCTTTTATAGTTAGTCGTTAGATTCTTGGCAGCGTTCTTGTTGCCCATGAGTGTGTTGACTCTAGAAATCGGCAGCGTCACCCGGGTTTGGTTTGTAAATTAGATTTTGAAAAGGTGTACGATATGGTGGATTGGGGGTTTCTTCAATATATGATGGCTAGAATGGGGTTTGGTCATAGATGGTGTAAGTGGATACATAGTTGTCTCTTCAGCTCAGTTTTCTGCCTTGGTAAATGGTTCTCCGAAAGGATTCTTTAAGAGTTCAAGGGGTTTACGCCAAGGAGATCCTTTCTCTTATGTTTTTTGTTATAGTGGCAGAAGCTTGGAATTCCTTATGGCAAAAGCAAATCAAATGAGGTTAATTACTGGGTTTTCTTGTGATAATGGTGCAAATGAGGTTTCTAACCTTCAATTTGTAGATGATACCGTTAGACTAAGTGGAAAATTTGAAGATCATTTTGAAGTGGTTTGAGTTGCTCTCGAGCTTAAAAATAAATTATGATAAATGTGAGTTTGTAGGTGTTCAGTTGGAGCAGAGTCAGCTAGATTCCTTGGCTAAAATGTTGGTTGTAAAGTTGGGGAGCTTCCAACCAAATACTTGGGGCTGCCTTTGTGTTTGGGTTTGCCAAAGGAATCTTTATGGGATCCTGTGGCGGAGCGAATAGAGAGAAGATTAAGCTCAGTGTAAAGTAGTTATTTATCTTCGGGAGGTTGTCTTACTCTCATCAAGTCCTCATCAAGTCCTTTATGGCAAGTTTTCCTATTTATTATTTATCTTGTTTTAGATGCCCTAAAAGTTTGATGCATAAGATTGAGAAAATCCAGCGTGATTTTCCTTGGAACGACATAGTAGAGAAAAGGAAATACCATTTGGTGAAGTGGGATATTGTTTGCAAACCTACTGCTTAAGGTGGATTGGGTGTTCGCTCTGGATGTAGTATGGACCAGACCCAAGAAAGCAACTTGGCCCACACGTTGACCCAAAGGTCAACGCAGTCCATTGAGTTCAGTCCACAGGCCCAATTGATTGAGAACTACTATTGCAATTTATACTTTTATCTTATTTCTAATTTTTATTTCTTGTTTGATTAGGATTAGGTACCTTCCTAATTTATTTAGAAAGTCTTGGTTGCTAAGAAATAATTCTACTACTCTATGCCCATGTTTGGCATCTTCATTTACAGCCTCTATTTGTCTAAATGTCTAAAGCGGGCAGAGGTTTAAAAAATAAGAGCGTTTGACCGTAATTTCTAACATCTACCCACTTTAGAGAAGTAGAAGCTAAGCTTCTTAAATCCACACCCACCTTTGGATGCACTTGAAAAGTAGAGGGAAAAAAATAAGAGGCGGGTAAACAGTGTTTTCCACTCCACAACGCACCAGTTCCTTTCTTAATTTAAAAAAAAAAATCTTTTTTTTAATGGTAATTTAAAATTTTTTTTCTAAGAGTGCAAATCAAGATCCAAATCGTTGGAATGTTGACAAGATCAAACACGGCTATGGGACCAAATTTCAGTCATTGGATCATCACCAATCTCAAGAAATGTGCAAAAAAACGTGAGCCATTTGATAGTATTGTCTAGATTATGTGGCCCCAAACCTCAACCGAAAACCCCACCCTCTTCAACCGAAAACCCCAAATGACTCACCATACTCCCAAACTGAAACCCATTCGAACCCAAACCCTTTTCGCCCTGATCCCAGACTCCAAACCAATTGTCCCCTCAACCTCTGTTTGGCATTCCCAAAACCAGCAAAAAAAAAAAAAAAAAAAAAGGAAAGAGAGGCAAAGAAGAGAAGAGAAGGAAAGTTTCGGAGAGTACCTAGCACCCATGCGACCATCGCACCACCACAGCAGCGTCATCATTGTCACTGCCGTCACAACGCCAAGGCTGTCACTACGAGCACATCGTCTTCACCTGAGACCGTCGCCAGAGCCATAGTCAGAGTCCATCGTCTTCTCTTCGTTGCATCTCATGATAATAATCAGAGCAAGAGGCCCTTGTCTTTTAACTTCCTTAAGTCGAAGGTGAGGTCAACTTCTCTCTTTCAATTATTCTATGCGCAAGCTCATCTTCCTTTGTTAAAGTCAACAAGTAAGAGCACTTTCTTCTTCTACACAAAGTTCGAAACAGCACCAAAAGGGTCTGCCCTATTTCACGTGTCCACTCCAGATGTGTAAGGCCAACTCAACTCTGGGCCTGAGTTTTAGTTTGACCTGAACCTGAACAAATAGCAATAAAAAAAGAAAAAAATCCTCACCCATGGCTACTCGCACTGGTCCAATTTTTCAGAGTAGACTCACTGATATTCAGCGCAACAATTGCATATCAAATTTATATGCACGAGTGCAAGCCTTACAAACCACAGTTGATGAACTCAGTACGGCCTCCATCAACCCTAACGGTGAATCTTCCAATGCTTTTGTCTGACAGATTCAGAGGCTTCAATTGGATACTGGTCCCCATGAATCAGTCCAAGAGTTCCTTCAACGTCTCTTTAATGAGAGGGACATTAATGATATACCACATGCCCGACGCCAAGATGACCTCTCCAAGAAGGTCAAATTAAAGGTTGCTAATTTTTCTAGGCAATTTGATGTTATAGCCTTCCTTGACTGGCTTACCTTGATTGAAGATTATTTCACTTGGTATTGTTAGGGATTTTGTATTTGCAATTCGATGGATGCATTTTCATATTAGCATCATTTGAATTTACACACACTTGCATTGGTTTAGAAAATCTTGAAATCTGTTTTTATACATGCATTGGTTTTTAGATTTGGAAAAGTATTTGTTTTATGCATGTTTTGGTTCTAAACTTGGATGCAATGGTTTTAGAATGCAAACTCTTTTGAAAACCTATTTCCTTGTGCATTATATTTGGAAAATCATCTTGAGATTTTAGGTTTGAACTTTGCATACATTCATCCCTTCAAAATCATTTTTGTATGCATTGTTTTTTAAAAGAGTTTTAGAAATCAAGCTAGCCTTTGGTTTAAAGTTTTGAATCATTTTAGGCTTTGTGTGTTTCATGTTTTTTAAACATCTTAGAATGTCTTAAAACATGTTTTCAAGCTTGATTTAATGGCCCAAAAAATTCCCAACCAAAATTACTTTAAAAAAATACATTTTTGGGAAAACAGGACTTTTACCGGCGGACAAAACCACTTTTACCGGCGGTCTCTGTGTCCGCCGCTAAAAGCAGTTTTTCAAACGGTCATATTTCTGACCGTTGTGTGATCCCGGTCGACCGAGACCTGTTCCTAGGTCGACCGAGGACTAGCCGTTGGACACTTTTTCATTATAAAGTCTATTCACTTCCAACCTTTTTCAAGGCTTGAACTATGAACCTTTGAGACCATTTTGGAGCCATAGAAAGGGGACGAAGTTGGAAAGGCTAGAGGGTCATTAGGAGAGCTAAAGCTTGGATTAATGAGTTAAACCACCAAGTAAGCTCTACCTTTCTTAATCATAGTTTACATGCTTGTTTAAGTTATTGGTAAATGCTTTTGTGCATGATAACTATGATGTGTTGAATCCATTCTTCTCTTAATCTTTGATCTAATTAAGATTGGATTCCTCACTTTGTTTTCAATCCAAGTTGTTAACTTTCTTAATCATGCTTAGACAAAATCTTTGTTTTTCTTTCATAGCATGAGTCTTTTACTTGGTTGAAACATTGCTTGTTGTTTTCATTCATTTAAACATTAGTAAAATTAATTTGGTTTTGAAAACAACATTGCACATGCATCACATGTTCTAAGTTAGTCATTTTCATACAACTTGTGATTCTTTGATTTTCATATCATTAACAAGTTATTTTACATACATGTGATTTGCATTAAACTTCAATCAAATCTTTTATGTGCCTTAAACTTTGAAATGCTTTGAGCATACATTTGAATAAGCCTTCATTTTAAACTTGATTGAAGTTCTCACATACACACATCATGAGCATACACATTTGCATTCATTTAGTGTTTGTGTGAGTTTGTTTTAAACTTTCATATTAGCCTATTTTAGAGGCAATTTCATTTGAGCTTAAATTGTATCTCTTAGAGTGATCTTTTGTGAAGACACCTTCTTAGAGAAATCTTCATCTTTTAAGGTTATTGCTTAGCCTAAGAAAAGCATCTTGTAAGGTTATTGCTTAGCCTAAGAAAAGCATTTTGTAAAGGTTATTGCTTAGCCTATAAAAGCACATTGAGAGGTTGTTGTTTAGCCTAGAAAAACAACATTGTAAGGGTCATTGCTTAGCCTAGTAAAAAGCATAAATAGTGGAAATCCGGTGGGGTGATTGGATCACAAGCCGGTAGTGGACGTAGGCATTGAGGCCGAACCACTATAAACCTTGGTGTTGTGGTGCTTGCTTTTGTGGTGATTGTTTATTAAGCTTCCGCATATTGTATGGTTAATCATCACATGTGACTAGTTTATTTTAAGAAATTAAAATTGGTCTAAATTGGTCATTATTGTAGCACACCCTATTAACCCCCCCCCCCCCCCCCCCCCCCTCCTCTAGGGTTAGGATCCAAGGACTTTCAGGTATCATATATAAGATCCTCAACGAGTAACTTTTGTCAAGACGAAGTTGAAAGGTCCTATCAGAATCTAGTGCAAAAATATTGATTACCACAATGAAAACATGGGCTGCACTCCTATCACCCAATGGGAAGTTATGAAAGATAGATTGGAGGAAAAATATATGTTATTTGCTTACCTTGACTCATTCCAAAGAGAAATCGTCAATCTTCAGCAAGGCTCCATGTCTTTAAATGAATACACTCATAAATTTCATGACCTTTGTATCCATTTGACGCCCCAGAGTCCCACATCAACTATAGAGAGGAAAGTGAATGGGATTATATGTAGAACTTACACCCTTACCTTGCATGAGGCCTTTTGATGGGTTAGGCCCATCAGAAGCAAAACTATGACGCCCCACGCCATACTCATGCATGCGTGAAGGGTGGGGCGTTAGAATCCAATACAAAACTAATGAGTCAGATCACATGATGGTCACCCGTTATTAGGAAAGATTGCGCCCAAACATAAAGTGTGAGATGGTAATGTTTGACTTTAACAACATTGATGAAAATCTCTCACAAGGCAAGGCGAGTTGAACAAGAGATGCGTCAACAGACTAGACAATGCTTCGGCACCCAAGTCAGAGAGTCTATCTATAGAAAGGGTCCTGATTCTAATTTCAACTAAGTGCCACAGCAAGGATTACAACTGCCTCTTGGCCAGCCACAACATCAAATTCAAAGGCAACAACAAACTCCGCCACAGGGCCAACAAAATCAAAGATGGCAAGCAAACCAGAATAATGCTAGAAGACAAGATAGAACAGATAGGCGAGATATTGTATGTCATTCTTGCAAACAACGAGGCCACTATGCCAAGGAATGTCCACAAAGGAATCTTCAATTGTGAAGGTGAGCCATATGAAGATAAGTGCTATGATGTGAACATAAAGATGGAGCAACCTGATATAGAACCAACAACTGAGCCAGAACTACTGCTTGAAGTTACAGCCGCTGATTATGAAAGCTCATTGCTTATCCTTCACCAGTGCCTTTTAGTAGCAAATGATGATAGTGAGAATCAAGCTCCCATTTTCCAAACAAGAGTAAGTTGCAAAGGTAAGGGCTGCAATGTCATTATTGATGGTGGTAGTGCTATGTGTTATTCTCATAATTGCAAAACACAAGAATGAAATGAGAGATCTTGAAACGAGACTGTATTAATTTGTGCCTTTCTATGGAGATCGACCATCAATATATATATATATATATATGTATTTACATGCCTTAATCAAGGCTTCTAAGAAAGGAAACCAACTAATTACAACAATTTCTATTCTAAGTTAGGAAGGCAATCAATTAATGAAATATGTGCAGCTGTCTCAATGTTGACCCAAATCAAATCCACGTGAGATATAGCATACTGGACTGGTTTGACTGATGGGCCTTGGGCCTGTTTAACACCATCCTCAAATTGATGCGGGAGAATCAACAAGCATCAATTTGCCAACCAAGAACTGATGGCGTGGTCGTGGAAGACCTTTAGAAAGACTATCAGCAATTTGAAGCTCAGTGGAGACAGGCGGAAGGCTGATGACATCACGCTTAAATTCATCACGTATGAAGTGACAATCAACCTCAATGTGTTTAGTGTGTTCATGGAAAATCGGATTTTCAGTAATCCGAATTGCACTTCTATTGTCAGCATAGAGGAGGGTAGCACCGTTTGCTAAGAACCCAATGTCGGAAAGTAGACCTCGAAGCCAAAGAATTTCGGAGCACACAGCAGACATGGCTCGGTACTCAGCTTCGGTAAATGATTTTGAAACTTTTTCATGCTTCTTGCATTTCTAGGAAATCAGACTATTACGCAAAAATATGCACCATCCAGTTATCGATCTGTGAGTATCTTGACAACCGGCCAAATCAGCATCTGAATAGGCTTTGAGAGATATATGATTGTCTGATGAAAAAAATAACCCGCAAGTCGGTGTGCGAATAAAGCACCGAATGATGCGGCGAATAGCAGCCATATGAAGGTGACGAGCAGCAGTCATGAACTGACTCATTAGGCTGACCACATAGGAGATATCAAGACGAGTGATCGTGAAGTAGATCAAGCTACCAATTAACTGGCGATAAGCAATAGGATCAGGAAGAAAGTTACCCTCCTCGCGACTAAGTTTGACATTCAGTTCGATCGGCGTATCTACGGGAGCTGAAGCAGTAAGGCCAGTCAAGTCAATGAGATCAACAGTGTATTTGTGCTGATTGAGAACTATACCTTTAGTCGATTGATGAACTTCAAGACCGAGGAAATAGTTTAAGGGGCCGAGATCCTTCATGTGAAATGTCTCATTGAGAGAAGCTTCGAGCTCCTGACTCATGTGTGCATTAGGACCAGTAATGACTATGTCATCAACATAGACAAGTAGCACTGTAATCCCTAACGAAGCATGATGTAAAAATATAGAAGGATCATACAGGCTCGGATGAAAATCCAAGAGGAGAAGAGCATCTTGAAAATTTTCAAACCATGCGCGAGGAGTTTGTTTCAGACCATAGAGAGAGCGACGAAGTTTGGCAACCATACCCTTCCCGGAGGAGTACCCCTGAGGTAGACGCATATAAACATCTTCTTTGAGATCACCATGTAGAAACACATTTTTTACATCCATTTGATATAAAGGCCAAGACTGAGATGCAGTAACGGCAAGAATTGTGCGGGCGGTGGTCATCTTGGCGATCGGAGCAAAAGTTTCATCATAATTAATGCCATATTCCTGCCGATTGCCAAGAGCGACAAGACGTGCCTTATAGTGGTCTAATGTGCCATCAGATTTTAACTTGAGAGAAAAAATCCATTTACAGCCAATCGGTTTGACACCCACAGGAGACGGGACAACGTCCCGCATATGGTTTTGCTCTAAAGCCTCCAATTCATCTTGTATAGCCTTGTTCCAACATTGGTGCTGCAAAGCCTGAGAATAGGATTGTGGAATGGAAGATGACGACAAAGTGGCCACTAAGGAAGTATGAGAGAACCAATAGCGGTCTGGGGAACTGAAATGCGAGTGGAGCAGCGCAATGAAGGAGGTCCAGATGGACCAAGTGCCAGAGGTAGTGGACCAGATGCTGGAGGAAGATCAGGAGGGGGATTGCCTATAAGCGCTTCTTTATTTCGTCTATGATACACAAAGTTAGGATAAAATCGAACAATAGATGTGTCGTCCGAAAAACCGAGTAAGGAAACTAATGAGGAGGAGTACGGAGGATCAAGTTGTTTTTGAAAAAAAAATACTTGTTTTCAAAAAACAAGACATTCCTAGGGGGTATGGATGCGACGAATGTGGGGATCATAGCAAAGGAACCCTTTCTGGAAGGGTGCATATCCTAAAAAAACACACTAAGTTGATTGAGCTGTAAGTTTGGTCCTTTCAGAAGGAAGCAAAAGCACAAAGCAAACTGAGCCAAAAACATGAAGATCATCATAGGATGGAGATGTCTTGTACAGTCAGTAATATGGGCTCTGCTTTTCAATAGAGGTGGATGGCATACGATTAATAAGATGAGTTGCAGTAGCCAATGCCTCAACCCAAAAACGGGTATGAATTGATGATTCAAGGAGAAGGGAACGAGCGATATCAAGGAGATGTCTATTTTTCCTTTCAGGGACTCCATTCTGCTGTGGAGTATAAGGACAAGTTCTTTGAGAAATAATGCCTTTGTTTTGCAAAAGTTGTTGAAAATCAGAGGACACATATTCCAGGCTTGAATCAGATCACAAGATTTTAATGCAGGTGGAGAATTGATTCTCAACATAAGCCAAAAAAAATTTAAAAACATTAAAAACATCAAATTTGGAATGCAGAAAGTAAACCCATGTGAACCAACTGAAATCATCAATAATAGTCACAAAGTATTTATATTGAGCGTGAGAAAGAGTTGGAGCAATTCCCCATACATCGCTATGAACCAAATCAAATCCTTTGACCAGCCAACCCACCTCTCTCTCCCACCCCCCCCCCCCCCCCCCCCCCCTCCCTCCCTCCCTCCCTCCCTCCCTCCGAAACTACTATTTTTATTTTCTTTTTTAATATTTTTCTGGGCTTGTCATAGATCGATCTCTCTCCCTCCCTCCCACACAACTATTTTTCTTTTCTTTTTTTAATATTTTTCTAGGCTTGACATAGAGATGAACCCGACTCGCCCGAGTCCCAGCCTACTCGCCCGAGTCAAGTCTCGAGTCCGATTTTTTTAACCATGATCCTCACCATCGGCTGAGTCGTCACTGCCATCACTGTTGCCACCGCCTCCAGACAATGAATCATAAGACGAAGAAGAAGATTTGTCAGGTGGTGGAAGAATTGTGAACCCATCTTTATCACATGGGGCGATTCCAATCTTCAACTTGGAAGAAAAAATCGAACGGCTGTAACAAAGATTGCTATTGCCACTCACTTTAAAAACAGCGAACATCTTTATAGAGCTCCTGTTGAAAGGAATCACTCCTTGGAAGTTACTGTTCTCTAGATTAAGATACTTCAGATCTTTCATCTCAGATCGGGACTTGGGTAACGTTCCATTGAACTGATTAGAGCTCAGATCGAGGTGAACCAAAGAAGGAATTGCAGCCATTGAATCAAATATCGAACCTTACATTGAATTCGAAGAAAAAGACATGTTTTGTTGCGAAATGAGGTCCCCAATCGAGTGGGGAATGAGACCTGAGAGCTGATTCGAGCTGAGATTGAGGAGTTTGAGATTTAGGAGCTCAGTTAGAGATATTAAGGCATGGACTTCTACATCATTGGATTCGGTTTTGGGAAGAGAGGAAGAAGCAAGAAGATGAGGAATTTATGCATGCTCGGGGTAGACGGCGACCCTCACTTGTTATAAAGAGGGTCGCCGTTGACCTTCAACACAAAAAAAAAGGTCGATAGCGACCACCAAAAAAAGGGCAAAATTTTTTTTTTTGATTTTTCTATACGGATTCCCTATTTGGTGAACTTTTGGCTAAAGTTCCCTATTTGGTGCACTGGCCACATAAAGTTACTTTTTTGGTAAAATCCAAAAAAAAAATCACCATTATTTAAAAGAAAAAATATCATTGTAAGGCCTAAAGACCACAACTTATTTGTTCAACCAAGTACAGTACATTCTTAAAAAGTGGCTGCATCAATGTTGAGTCAAGTAAGAAGGCAAAGAACTGATCCTTACACAATTAATAGAGTGGGAGTTGTACACACTCGGTGATTTGTCCTTGATGCCTTATTCAAACCATTGCATTTCACTATGCTGGCACATAGTCCAGTGCATTAGCAACATCAATAAAATGAATTATCCAGCACCAAGTCCATCAGATTAAAAGATTTTTGTACTAAGGGTCATTCGCCTTTTACACATGGCAAATGCCATAGATTAAAATGTTACTTCTTTTTCTTTTTTAATGATAACATGATTTTATTAAAAACTAAACAGCATAGGAGACATATACTGAAGAGAAACAAAGGAAACCAAACGAAAGAAAAGGATACAACAAGCCCCTTAGAAAAGCTAAAGCAGCTACAGAATTAACAAATTCAAATGTTACATATGTGAAACAGATTACCATGCTTGTCAAGATCACCATTTTTACATGAGTAAATGAGTACATCCAACGGTTTTGGATGCGTAAGGATTTTTTGGATTTTTTCTCAAAATCCATGAGGATTTAAGATGTGAAACTCAACTTCATGATGGTTGTCATTAATACAAGAATGTTGAATGGTTTGGATCATGAATTAGGGGCCATACAAATTAGATCTATATGTTGGCATTTTTTGGACTTTCTTTTACAAATGACTCAAAATCTATGAAGCTTTAAGAAATGAAATTAAATTTATTGAGGTTTAATAGTTAAATAAAAAAAGATGAACAGTTTAGATCATGAACTTGGGGGGCCATAAGACTTTAAAAAAAAAAAAAGAAAGGTGGTTGTGGGTGTCGAATCCATGACCGTTTACATGTAAGGACAAGTGGAATTTGAACTACCGCTTCTTGCAACCTATTCATGCAAGGAGGTGCGTAATTGTTCACCACCTATCCAGGTGCATGAATTGGAGGCTGAAAATCAAAATAGGCATATTTTTTTTATAAACTCATTATGTACCATAAGCGTAAATCAGCACAAACAAACGTGACAAAGCATACCATTACACATGCGATTCATTTACTGATGCAGGCCAGACCATGAGTCGGGCAACCCATTGGACCCAGCCCATAGGCCCAACTGGAGCAACTGCTTAATTAGGGATTTGATATATTTAGTAATCTTGGAATTGTTTTGTGGATTTCTATTTATTTTCAATAAAGAATTTAGGAGATCTATTTCTTTAGGAAAGACTTAGTAAATAGAGTGTTAATAGGAACAGGATTCTCGTCCATTCCTATAAATATGTAAACCTCCATTAAGAGAGGCAGTCTTGATTAATATCCAATAAACATTTCTTTGTTCTGGTTATTTGCAGTTTTTCTTTGGGATTCAACCAAGCCTCTTTGGAGCTTGGTCCCTATCATTGAATCCTTCGTGGATTCAGCCAAAATCTTATGCACTTCTAGGGTTAGGATCGCAAGTACCAAAGCACAATCAAAGTTTCCGCAGAAACAATACACGATGAAGACACTTCTCCAACGATAAAACCCATGAAACGGAAAATTCTATTAATTCCAAAATCTCTGAGATTACCAATTGTAAAGTCAATTTTTGGGATGGATAGGTCGGTTCGACCTGTCGCGGCTATGTCAATCTTCTCTCTTCTCTCCATCGGGATTTCCTGGATTTGCCCCTGTTTCAAGATCAAACACGGTGAAAGGTCGATCGGATGGTCCAACCGAGAACCCTCCGATGCCTAAGTCAGTGATGGATCCCCAGGATAATTTTTGTATTGATTCAATGTGTTATTCAACCATACCTTTTTCTCCTTAGATACTCCCTTCTTTTATGCGATCCTCTCCTAGATTTTGGGTGTCCGTTAACACACGTTCTGAAACTCCCCATCATGGCGACCTGAGCGAACATGACTCTTCTTCGCCGGATCCTACCCTCAGTTACAAATTCTCCTTTATTTCTCTTCTGCCCATCATCCCACGATCCTTGGCACCTCCCCCACTATGGCATAAGTCGAGATCATGTCCCTTGTTCAGGGAACGTCTCATCTCTACTTCCGTTTTTTCTTCTTCTTCTCTGCCATCCATCTGGGCCCTACTTGACTTGGCCCTTCCAGCGACTGATCCAACTTTATGGGATAAGGCCCTCCGTGGATATTCGGACTCATTTTGCAGGTCGGATCTGGCCTAGCTCGGGCCCGCCCATAATCAATTAAAAAAATTTTGTGAAGTTTTGGTCTAGTTTCTCTTTATGGATGCAGGGTTGTGTAGGGTTGTGTCATTTACATTTGTAAATGAGTGCAAACAAACAACCACTAATGTATCCAGTATCTACAGGTGAATAAAATATATCCAGTTACTCATCGCAAAAATTAATATAGGAAAAGGAATATAAATTTTATTTTTCCATCCAAAATCGGAAAGACTACACAATAACCAATCAATACAGGCGTTGAGTCATATGATATCAACTGCGGGCGAGGCAGATATGATTTCTGGATTTAAACCCGCGATTAGTGGCCCAACGGTCACTCATTTGCAGTATGTTGATGATACTCTAATTTTTTGTACAGCAGAGGAAAAGCAAATAAAAAATGTTGTAGCAGTCGTCATGTGCTTTGAAGCGGTTTCGGCCTCAATGTTAATTTCTATAAAAGTTCTCTTATAGGCATTGAGGTGGAGGCTCATCTGGTGGAGGTCCTAGCTATCATAATGGGATGCAAGGTTGGGTCTTTTCCGACCACCTATCTTAGGTTGCCCCTTTGCCTTGGGAGGCCTTCCAAAGAAGTTTGGAATCCGGTGGTGGAGAGAGTAGAACAAAAACTGGCTACATGGAAGGCAAAATACTTATCTCTTGGGGGAAGAATTACCTTGATTCAATTGGCACTCTTTAACCTTTCAACGTACTTCATGTCCATGTTCAAATGCCCAACATCGATCGTTAATTGAATTCAGAAGTTGCAGCGGGATTTTCTATGGCAAGGAGAAGGCACTAAGAAAAAGAATCATCTAGTTCTGTGGAACAAAGTTTGTAGATCTAAAAGGGAGGGTGGTCTATACTTCAGATCTTTAAAGATTTTGAACCAAGCCCTTCTAGGGAAATGATTGTGGAGAATTGGAGATCAGTCAGATAGTTTATGGAGACATCATTTTGTCCAAATATGGGGTGAGACGGAATGGTTGGGACGTTGCTGGACCATCCCATAGGTGCTCAAGTTGGTGGAAAGATATTGTGGGGATTCATTCAACTCACAAATCAGTTACCATGTTGGGACAGGTGAAGACATCTTTTGGCATGATGTTTGGGTAGGGGATACTCCATTAGCGGTGCAATTCCCGGACCTGTACAGATGCGTTAGGAACAGACAAGCAAAGGTGATTGATTATATGGATAGGGAGGCGGACAAGGTCCTCTGGGGTCCAATTTTCATAAAAGATTTGACCGAGTCGGAAGAAGAGAACCTTATGCATCTCCTTGACAAGCTTAGTCGGATTTTTGTACCTGTAGAAGGGGATGATAACAGAGTGTGGGTTGCCTCAAAAGATGGAGTGTTTTCAGTATCTTCTTTCTTCGCGGTGCTGTCAAACACTCACAATTCACATAATTGGTTTGATTACCTTTGGAAGACCAAGGCTCCTCCTAGAGTCCTGGCGTTTGGTTGGTTAGCTCTTCGAGGCAGCATCCTCACTATGGATAATCTCCGTCGCCGTGGGGTGGTTCTAATCAACGCTTGTCCGCTATGCCTATCGACGAAGGAGACTGTGGATCATCTTTTGCTAAATTGCAGGTTCACGCAAGCTATTTGGACTTCTACCCTAGAGTGTTTTGGTTGTAGCTGGGTCCTCCCTAGCTCCATTTCGGAGCTCTTTGATGCTTGGAAGTATGGATTTCAGTCCAAGAGAGGAAGGCTACTTTGGCGTTCATCTTTTGTTGCTAACATTTGGATAGTTTGGAAGGAAAGAAATAGGCGTTGCTTTGAAGATTGTTCTTCTCCCTTAGTGGTTGTTGCTACGAAAGCCAGATTTCTCGCTGCGTCCTGGGTTTTTGGTTTGCCAGAGTTTTGGGGAGTGCCTATGGAGCTTATGTTGTTTAAATGGAGGGAAGTAGTATCATCTTAATCTTTTGGTTTCTTTTTGGGGCCTTAGGTCTGCTTAGGAGACTCTGTCTATCCTCTTTTGCTATTTTGGATGGTTTCTCTGTTCTTCTTGTATCTCTCTTTGTTCTTCAGTATATATCTCTTGTAATCTATGATGCCCAGATACGACATGGATACGATAGGAACACAGCATGGATACGGAAGGGACACGGATTTTACACATAAAAAGCGAAGTATCGGATACGATACGACACGATACATTGCCCATTTTGAAGTATCCGTGCATCATAGCTTGTAATGCTCCGCTATGATTCATACAATTCACCATTCAAAAAAAAAAAAAAAAACCTGCCAACAATTGACCTTTTCAGATATTAACTGCCGATCTGATGACTGTTAATCCAACAGTGAGATCATTTGGCCAGTGTGATATTCAAGGCATGCCCCCATTTACAACGGGACCCACGATTTGAATAGTTTCAATTCAAGTATATACAGTCATGTCACAGCTAATACAGGCTTATGGTGTGAGGATCATCACAATAATGCATCACTTCAAAAAATGCAGTCCCAACATCAATCAAATAATAACTTATATGGTAAAAGAGGAGATCTCACATCACAGAAAAAAAAAAAAAAAACATTCTAATATAATACTAGAAAAGAAAATTTAAAAACACAAACAAGACACTCACATGCTCATCCTTCCATCTAGATGGAGTTCATGGGTCCTGCCAGCAGTGAACCTTGGGGGATCCATGATGATCTGCATTTCCATCAAAGAAAAAGATTCAACAAAATATGATTTGAAACAAAATGGGTAAACGAAAATCGAGACTAATAACGTGCATGAAGCATTGAAGAATATCATCTTATTAGCCCATCTTATCACTTATCAGACCCAGACAATCAGTGTTACAGATCAAATACCAGATTATAGACAGCCTCATTTTTGGCTGCAGTATCCAAACTTTTGAAAGACACAAAAGAGTGAAAAAAAAAAAAAAAAGAGGAAAATTAAAACTTACATTTTTGGGGGAGGACAGTTCAAGACCCAGAATCAGATTTTCCGTTTGCAATGTGGGGATAAAGAGAAAAAACTCAACAAATCAAAAAAAAAATCTTATTAGATTTGAACGCGCAAATTACCAGCATTCCCAATCAAATACTAAAATTTAAGAAGACCCCATTAATTTTTAGCTTCAGAAACAAACAGTTCCAAGACCCAATGTATGCAACATACATAGAAGAGGGTAGAAAGCGGATAAAGCGATCTAAAATTTGAATAGAATGAACTGAAATTGAAAATAAAGAAAAACCCAGGAAGGAAAATGAGAACAGAGATCCGATTCTACAGCTAAAACACGTAAGAAGAGATGAAACATCGAATTGATAATGGAAATAAGAGGGAGGAGGGAAAGAGGAGTTTTTTTTTTTTACCTCCAACTCCCGCAAGACGGCGTCTTTGCACTAGATTTGAGGCTTGAGCAGCCGATTTGGGAGATGAGAGGCGAGATAGAGACGGGGCTTGACGAGCCGCGGCAGCGCATGCCGCCATTGCTACAGAGATTTCGAGGTTCTGCGTGTACGAAAGAGAGAGAAGGTGGGGAAGTTCTTTTTTCTTGTCCATTGTCCAAACTCCAAACTACAGGGAAAAAAATCCTTCTTTTCCTGTGCAAAATGTGAGGGTGATCATGCAGTCATGTTTTGTGGGCCCACACAGATGCATGACATTCAGGGAGCAAAGGGGATGGATTGATTATTGGGTGGAGTGTGCCAAAATATGAGTCTGTTAGTGATCCTAGCTCTTAATCTTAAAAATGATATCATGCTGTGTTTAGGGTTTATTCAAATTGTAATTAGGGTTGATCCAAAGTGTCCGGTTAAAGCCAATATGAAACTTATTTTTGGATCTGAAAAAAAATTATATTTGGGTCTACATACTTGCACATATTAGATCCCAAACATTAAGGTCAGAATCAAATTTCTGTATGTTTGGATCTGAGGATTCAAATCGAGGATAATTACATATTTGAACAATTTACATAATCTGAGTTATATTCATATTTGAGACTTCACTTACCTTCAATAATAAATTATTTAATAGCTCCAATTGTGTATTTAAATTTTTTTTAGCACTTTTATTATCTAGTTATAGTAATATACTCCACATTTTATTTTGGACTCGGATTAGAAATAAGATCCGCTTTTAATTAAGTGGGATGCCAAAGACAGATATGATTGATACGATTTGTGTCCGAGGGGAGTCCATGTATGAATCCAAATTTATAAAGGTGAATCCAAGTCAAGATCCACTATAGGTTTTTTTTTTTTTTAACGTTTTTTACCACAGGTTCTATGCGTGACCGAGTTAGTAAGTGGACCAATTTTGAATGGAAACTTGGGCCAAAGCTAAACAATAGAAAGAAGTTATGTTAATCATTTTGGATTTCAAATGTGGCCCCAATTATGGAATTATAAAGGTTTATCATTAGCGACTGATAAAAAGCAACTAGAGACAGCCAAAGGCCTTGAAGGAGATTTCTCAGAGCCCCAGCAAAGAGAAATATGTTGAGCTAGCACTACAAGAAAAGTGACAATTAGCGACGGTTTATAACGGCGGTTTATGTATCTGTCACTACATCTAAGTATCAATATACATACAGCAGTCGAAATTGTATTTTGCTGCTATAAACATATTCATACATACATATAGCAGCAGAAAATGTATTATGCCGCTATAAACGCTTACGTATCGCAGCGGAACGGATATTCCGTCACCACATCTACATCTAAGTATGTGAAATACATAATACATGTTAACGTATAGCAACGGAAAGTATGGTCCGTCACTAAATCTAAGTATATATTTACATAATACTAATACATATAGCAATAGAAAATATATTATGCCACTATAAATACATAATACATATAGCGGCAGAAAATGTATTATGCCACTATAAACGCTTACGTATAGCAGCGGAACGTATATTCCGTCACCTCATCTATATCCTAAGTATGGGAAATACATAATACATATTAACGTATAGCAGCGGAAAGTATGGTTTGTCACTAAATCTAAGTATATATTTACATAATACTAATACATATAGCAGTAGAAAATGTATTATGCCACTATAAATACATAATACATATAGCAACAGAAAATATATTGTGCCACTATATATAGTATTTTTACCCACGGAAAAATATATTATGTCACTGTAAACGTCAAATAAAAATACATAAAACATAATATATATAGCGAAAGTATACTTTCCCTCTTGTTCTCTTCCCCCCAAAACCTCTTTTCGTCTTCCCTAAAACCCTAAACCCACATCCAGTCCCAAACGCAAACCAGTAACCTCCATATATCTCTCTACCTCTCTCTGCTAGGGTTTCCAAAACCCTAGATCCTCTTATTCTTCTGCTTCGCCAGACCCTAAATCGATTGCAGATCTTCGAAGAAGATCAATGGCGGACGATCCGATCACATCGACTTCGACTTCGTCGTCTTCATCTCCTTCCCATCCTTCATCGGCGCCTATGAATCCCCTCGGCCATGTAGTGATTCCGATCAGTTGTGTTAAAGAAGATGAGCAAGAGCAAAAGAAGAAGAAGAGCAGAAGAAGATAAAAAATCTAGGGTTTCTGGTGTTCGTGTTTCTCTCCTTTTCGAAGTTTTCAGCACCGGATTCGGATTTCAAGGTCTATAACTCTGCAAATCCATGGAAATGGCTGCATTTCTCGATCAATTCCCCATTATATGAAGCATCTCGATCTCAACCCCTAGCTTTGGTCGACATTCCGGAGGTGAGCTTAAAATCGTGTTTTTCTTGTTCTTGATCTCTGGTAGGTAGTTGCATTTCTTCGAGTTTGAGTGGTTTTTGTGTGGGATTTGGAAATGGAGCTTGTTCTGTTCATTTTTGTGCCTTTTTTTGTGTTTCTTTCTCTATGGTTGAGGTTCATATATGAGTAAGATGTTTGAGTTTTTAGTTTGATGCCTGAGATTTTCAAGGTGACGTAAAAAATGCAATTTGGAATGCGTAAGGTGATGAGGAATAGATTGTCAACAATTTTTTAATAAAGTCTTTTAGTGATTTCTCTGAGATTTAGTAGATGAGAACAGTTGGATGATTTTATCCTCAAATATGCAGCACCTATGCTGTCCATGGCAATAGCCATCCTCAAATAATTACCTTCCTTATCCCATGGGGAGAATGAAGTTCCTATGGGGTGATGATGCATAAGTGTTTAAACCAGAAAGATGGCTCAACAATGATGTGGTTTTTCAACAGCAAAGTTGACATCTTTTAGCAGACTCAAGTATACTTATTCTGCCCTTTAACTAGAGTTGAATTGTGGGTCAAGGTCAATTGAGTCATTTTTGAGTTATGCATATGGGCCTACTGGCAATGGTCCCAGACTTTCCACCAGGAAATCTCAAGACTTGTGTAAACTCTGACCCCAAGCAAGGTCCTTATCCCCTGCTCTATAGTAAAATGTGCACAATGCAATTTATTTTCTAATTGGATTTCACAATTTTCTTTTGAGCATTTAGTGAGTTTTAAGCAAAGCTGCAACTCATAATTTCTTTTCTCACCTTTTAACACGGTGTTTTTAAGTTCAATGATATGAACTTTGTTAACCCTTTTCATTAATTAACCTGCAGAGGACAATTTTACCTTTTTATTTGCAGCAATGGGAGTAAACATGTAGACAGCCCAGTTCTTCATGCGTGATTTTGAAGAGAATGGTTCAATGGAAAGAGTGGCCCTATTTCTAAACTTGGTATGTTGTTTGAACCTCGATGTTGATTCTATGGTGGTCCCTTGACTAGGCAACTTTGTCATAGAAAGGAACCTGTGCTTAAATATGTTGTTCTCATGCTTAAGTGGCCTGGAAATAAATAAATTTTATTATTTATATTGTTTCTGTCATTTTTCTTAAACCGTAATTAGGAATAATTGTTGAAGGAATGTAAAGTTGGAAACTGGTTGTTGCAGACCTAATGTAGCTTCCACCCTGGCCAAAAATGATGTGAGAACACATAACTGATTATCATATGGTGTCCATTCAAAGAAAATACTACTCAAACTGATTATCATATGGTGTTTGCATTGAGATCCCTCCCAAGGGCCCTATTTTGATCTTCATAAATTGGGTGCAGGTAACTTGGTCTATAAAAAAAATGCTGGTTATCTACTTTGTTTATGGATTGAAGAACAGTGTTCAGATTTGCATTTGGTTAGCTTTGGTCCTTCTACTGGTAAAGATTCTGTTCCTTTTTGCACATCTATAAAATCTCTCCTTATGCATTTCCTCCTCTCTTTGTACACACATAAAATCTCTCCCTCTCTATACCTCCCTCATGCTAAAGAAAGGAGCATTTTGTTCTTTAGGTGTACCTCATTTGCGTGAAACTGATATACCGCCTCAAGGTGGAAAGTCTGGATGGGCAGGACCTCCTAGCTCTCGCATTGGACCATGGTTTAGGCTCTTGAAGACAATTGCAGAAGCTCAGAATCTTATTCCTGAATTTGAGGTATCTTCATGGTGAGCTAAGTAAAGCATTTTGATATAAGTTTGTGTATGATGACACCAAGCTTGACCATAATACACTATAATCAAGCAAGAGAAAAAGTAATGCAGGCAAAATGTCTTTTACTAACTACATAAATTATAAACTAATAATTTAATAAATAAAGAGTGGGTTGGTGAACATTGTATAATCAGTTGGGTGATAACACGCTGATAAGACAATTTTTGAGTCAGGTTCTTTACAATTGGGTGATAACACAATATCAAGAAGAAATCAGTTGCAACAACATAGGTTGTGACCAACTCCTGCAGCATGCGCTCTTGTATGTGGAGAGTGTGTGGGAGGATTGGGGAGTCAGATATGATACTAGTGACAAAAGGTGTTTGCAGTTCGCACGCAAAGAGTGATTTGAAATTTTAATTATATTACCTTTTGGGTGTCTAGTTGTTTCAAGTTGTATTGCTGCAGTCCTTGATTTAATCTGTTAAAACACTTGGTGGTGTTTGTTCATGTTTTAATTTTGGCATTTCCTCATCGAGAGTGTTGATTATCCTTTTCCTGTTCTTTACCAGAATAGTTGGGCAAAAATGTTCCCTTGTTTAATTGCAAGAGCCTCCACCACAGATGTAATATCCAGCGGCATGGGTGGTACTAGAAATGGTACCATCCAACTTGTAAGTTACTGGCAACTTGGAGTTTTTGTCTTACTTGGATTTTTCTTGGTCCTCCCAGCCACACTCATGGAATCTAACTGCTCTATGTCTTCCACTACATGGCTCATGCAGATGCGTGCTGAACTACAGGTTCTGTCTCCATTAGTCCCAATCCGAGAAGTAAACTTTCTGAGGTTTTGCAAGCAGCATGCAGAAGGCATTTGGGTTGTTGTTGATGTGTCTATCGATGGCATTAGAGAAACCCCTACTGCATCTTCGTTCACCAATTGCAGGAGAGTGCCTTCTGGTTGTGTGGTTCAAGACATGCCCAATGGTTATTCAAAAGTAAGCTTGACCTCAACACTATCAAGACATGCAGTGCCATTGCATCTGATAACATCCAATTTCCGTTGTTCTCAATAAAAACCACTGAATCTTAGCCATACACATACTGCAAATTTCATCACACAAGACAAGATTAGAGGGATGGGGCATTCCTAATAGGAAGGACCCAAGGTTTTAGCAAGGAAATGTAGGGCGTAGAGTGAGACCAGTGCACCCTACCATATAACTGAGGGTTCCTGGTTTAGCCATTTATAAAAATTTAGCCTCACTGGTTTAGCCATAGAAGGGATTTTGAATCATTCCCTGTCCCAATGTTCAATGTCCTTAGTATCTTTAGCAAGGACACCCAGCAATGTGAAGCAATGCTGAATTTTTGTAGCCACCTGAGACCTGACCCATTTGACCCTCTTTTATGAGTTGATCGATTAGCTGTGCCTGAATAGTTTTTACTTTTCCTTTACAAAGGATATCTCTTTGTTCCCAGTAAAACTTATTAGTTCATATATTGCCTCACAAGTGAAGTTTAAGAGGTATCTGCACCGATCAGTTGGTCAACACCAAAAGTCATATGAGGGTCATGCTTCCTGGAATCTTGTTGGGCCCGGTGCTTAAGAATCTCAAACTTTGTCATAGGAGCAAATTACTATATCTGGGGTCGCTTATAGACTAATAGCTCTTTTCATTAAATCAACTGCTATTTGGAAAACTGCACCCGCCTAGTGCCATGCGGCCCATGCCCACATTACACACCACACAACCAAATTCACAGCCAATTGGATAATCCTCCATTAAACCTAAGTATCCAAACTGATTGCTATTGGCATGCATCAAATGGCAGTAAACACTTTCTTTACTAACAAAAATGTGCAACTAACATATTCTTTAGATCTATCGCATTTTTTGCTTCCTTGTGTGCAACTAACAATAGAAGCTGGATGACTCTTTTGTTGTTTTATGTTTGGTTTCAGTTCTTTGTTGTTGTTCTTGTCTTTTTTATAGCTTGTAGTTCGCCTTTGGTGTTGTGTTCTGGTGTTTCTTCCTCAGGTTGTTACTTTTCTCCCCTCAGCTTCTTTCTTCTTTAATATTCACCATTTTACAAATTCTCATTTTCTTTCATATTGCTGCATCTAATTCACCAACTGCTGAAAACTTAAATAGGTATCAACATTGACAACTGTAGATCTTATCTTATGACCACCATCACTAAAGACATCTCATTATCATCCATTTCTAATTGGGGAGGGTATGCGAGGTAATAAGAAATTATTCTCAGTTGTTGGGGTGTGAAGTGATGTTGATTTTTGGCCTCTTGAAACTGTAGTGGCCGGCTGTATCTTGTATTTTTTTGTATCCATAGTTTACAGGATGGCCTTTTTACCCTCAAGAATTTCATGAGCTGTATACAAGTACTATTTTTTTGTATTCATGATTAGAAATTATGAGTTTCTTTGTATAATATTTACAATTAACCAGTGATTTTGTGGGGGTGAGGAGAAAGGTGTTAGATCTTTTACACCCAAGGATTATGTCTTTAAATTGTTTTAGGGTGTTACTAGCCATGATATCAATAAAGACCATGTATGGAAGTCGTTTTTTTTTTTATGAACAGTAACTTTTGCTAAATAATAGCAAATATATTAGTATGTTAGTCTTACTTGAGCATTGGAGTTTTCAGAAGTCAGAACCCCAAAATCCTGTATGTGGCCTTCATTATCCAAATGTGTCCAGTTTTGATGTGCATCAAAATTCAGCACTAGGACCCAAACCAGCTGTGGAGATCAAAGCTACTCAATCTTAAAATGGAGATGATTATGCATGTCAATAACTATCTTCTTTTTATGCATAAAATCATGATAAGGAGCGACACTACAGACAAAGGAGGTAGTCATTGTCACGAAAAGCAGGTCATTTTTGTGGATAAGCATTATCGTAGTAAATTACTTAATTAATTAGTGGTAAAGGACATCCAAGTTGTTTTTCCACTCGCTGTTGATAACAGATATTCCACTTCTCCCTCTCCACTGGTTTCACTTCCTGCTTTTGTGCTATCAACTACAATTTGGTTTCCGTTCTTTTTTTATATCTCTAGGATTTCATTCCAATCATGTTTTGGCTCTGTTTTCCTTAGGAATCTGATACTTCTGTCACGGCTAAGTCGTGGTTAGCTTTGCAGTCTATATTAGTTGCTTTTATTGATCTCAGCCATCCACATTGAGTTTACTAGAAATGGTTGAAGCCGAGAATGTATTAAAAATGATCAAAGCTAAATGCTGCTGGAGTCATTGTAGTTTTTTTTTTTTTTTTTTAAAAAAAAAAAAACCTGTTTCAATCATCTTTTTGAAATTTGTTTGGTAGAATCTATGACAGATTTCTGGTAGTCTCTCTGTTCTTGTGTTTTTGATGATATTTAATCTTGTTTTGTTCGGTTTTTATATACTAGTCGATTTTACCTTTTTCTGATTCTGTGTTTTCATTGTTTCAATTCTAAACAGGGAAGGTTGTATTAGAATCTGTGATCCTGACAGCTGTAGTGGTAGTAAGCCTCACCTTTTACACATTCTAGGCGGCTAGGCAGGGCCATGATTTTCACTTCCTTGGGCCATTCTTATTTGCTGGAATCATGGTGCTAATAGTCTTTGTTATGGTCCAGGTAAATTAGATGTTTTGCTGATGATTCACCCTCCTTTTTCTTTTTACTTTTTAATCGTAACCAAATATATTAAAAAGATGAGAAAGTACAAAGACATCCTGCAAACTTGCTTAGTATATTTTGGAGTGTTTTAGCCCCAAGGGATCCTTTTGAAACAATATTTGTCTGTGATTTTGCAGCTTCTGTTTCCCGTGGGTAAAATCTCTGTGATGATCTATGGACACTTTCCTAAAACTACATATTTAAATATTATATAAGATTCTGTTGTTTAAATTATTTTCCCTCCCATGTTGAATCATCCCATTATGAAGCTTATTTTCAGATCTTTTATCAGAACAGAGATGGGTACTTGACAGTGTATGGATATGTCTGTCTCGTCTTTGTGGGGTATTTATCTGTTCCACCAAGACCTAATATTGCCTACCCAAGATTGATAATATGCTTAGATGATGATGATGGTTTTTTTTTTTTTTTTTAATCCTGGAAGTGGAAGATCACATAGAATGCTTACTCTGGGTACCATTCTGTAGCTGAGAGCTGGTCTGATGATGATTGCAAGCTTGGTTTCATATTGGATCATGTACTCCCGTATTCCTCTCAATCTTCAATTGATCATAAGACCCAGTTATAGTTTGAGCAGACACTAGTCTAATTTTCAAAATGAACCCAGACTGCTTTAACCTGATGACATATATCTTCCATATGTGCTACTTATGATCTAGGAGAATGGATGACCGACCTGATTCTCCATTTGTACTATGCAGAGAAGTAGATAGATGGAGATGGTTTAACCCACAATCTTTGCTCAACATTTGAAAGATTTTCCCCATTTGTTGGATATTCAGTATTACTTTCACAACTTGCAAGCATGGGTTTAAATCCTGCTGTTTCTTCTCTAATAAAATATCAGAGGAATTACCCTACCATTGCTGCAGCAGACATTAATTCTCATAGCTTTGATAAGACATCTGAAAACTTTAGATTAATATAACCTGTATCAACTTCGGAAAAAATCATTAGCTCCAATCAACCTGTTGACTGTGACTTCTCTCTGTTTTGAGCTTCCCTCCCTTCTCCTTAATTCACTTCCGTTTCTTTATCTGCCAATTCATTATACAAAGCCGCTCCACCATCTCTTTCCCACATTTCCACTACTTTAGAACACAGCTCGCTCCGCCAAATCCATTCAAAACGTCTGTTTTTTCTGACAATTCTGTGAAATCCAGCCTTTCCTTTGTTGAACATTCCTTGTGTTGGCGGGTTGCATCAAATGGGCAGGCATTCTTGCTGTTACAAGCAGAAATTGAGGAAAGAACTCTGGTCCCCACAGGAAGATGAGAAGCTTATGAGGCATATTAATAAATATGGTCATGGGTGTTGGAGCTCTGTGCCTAAACAAGCAGGTGCCTTGTCTGCCCACCATCTCTCAATTCAAAATTGCACAACGCAGAATAGAGCAATTGAGTTATGGTCACTTGGGGGATTTGTTAAATGACAGCTTCCTTCTATGGTGATATTGCAGGTCTTCAGAGGTCTGGGAAGAGCTGCAGGCTAAGGTGGATAAACTACTTGAGGCCTGATTTGAAAAGGGGTACATTTTCACCACAAGAAGAGAACCTGATAATCGAACTCCATGCAGTCTTAGGCAACAGATAATCTTTGCTTCCCTATCTCATGACCAGAAAAAAAAATATTTACAAGTTATTTTCTGAAGATTAAGTCTCCATTGTTCCTTGAATGTATCCCTCGGCGAATGGAATGAGAAGCTGATGCTTTTGCAAAAGCAGCAGTGACTAGATCAGGTGCCGTGATTGGAATTTGGAAACACAGTACAGTTGTAACATGTTCTCGACTTGTTTGAGGTTGCGGTCTTATCTTGATTGACTGTTCCTATTTTCGATGTTTTTGTTTTGATCAATGAACCTTCTATTTGCTTCTCAGAAAAAGAAAATTCTTTTTCTCATGATCTGAAAGCAGTCAACAAGATTTTGTTGTATTAGAATTTCTACAAATTTCTGAGGTTTTTTCCTTTGTTTTAACTTCCTCAGGTGGTCTCAGATTGCTACACAGCTTCCTGGAAGAACTGGTAATGAAATCAAGAACCTGTGGAATTCATGCATTAAAAAGAAGCTGAGGCAGAGAGGCATTGACCCAAACACACATAAACCGTTATCAGGGGTCGAGAACAGAGAGGATAAGCCACCTATCAAAACTGAGAAGGCATCAGGATCCAAGGAACTGAAATTCCTAACCTCAACTTCCACTACAGAGGATTCCAAGCTGGGGGTCCTAGAGCAGAAGCCTTCACTGATGGCAGTTGACCCATATCCATTTGATTGTTTCACCTCCAAGATCAACACTAGTGTGGGCAATTCAACTACGCCCACCAAGGAATTCCTCCTGGAGAGGTTCTTAACAAGCCATGAAAGCTCAACCAGCAACAGGCCTTCGGATTCCATGGGCTATTTCCCCCTTCAGCAGTTGAGTTATAACTCCAATTGCAGTAATGAGATGTCCTTTGTTGGGCTGTCGGCTAATACGAATTCAGTTCTCTGGTTTAACCAGAACTGCTGGCCTTTCGAAATAAATTCTGAGTTCAATTCTAAAACTCGGTCCTTCGAACTTCAATGGCTTTCAAGCCTATCGTTAGTCTCCCACCACCTGAAAACTCTTCCATTGCCTGTGTTAGTGATATCAATGGAGTCCAGTACTGGGAGGCTGGAACTTCCAGTAACAGTAACAGCAGCAGTGCGAACAGTAGTAGCATTGAATTGCAAGGTATCTCGGCCGAGATGAAAAAATGCCCGAGATAATCAATATCTCGGCCATCTCGGCCGAGATTTTGAAGAAATTGGACCGAGTCCGATATCTGCACGAGATATCGGACCGGTCTGGGCCGAGACCGGTTCATCTCGGCCGAGATGAACCGGTCTCGGCTGGTTTTTTCATCCATGTATGTGACCCAAGATATTATGGATTAAGGCTAAGACTGTAAAAAAGTTTGGTCAAGACAATCGTTGACATTTTAAGGTCTTTTATTATTAGCACATGGAAATCAAGTTTAAGAATATTATTCGGTAGAAAAAAAATCCAACTTTGGTGTATTCAATCTTTATTGCTGAATTTTTAACCAATATTGATTCGTATATTTGCATATGCTGAACGGATATGATCATGCAAACCTTTCTCTGTCTTGGCCTGCCACATGCTAAGAATTTGACTGGTTTTATTTTCCAAAGCTCCAATCCAAGAAAATTCAGACATACCTTTTGAAGTCAAGTCTATGAGAGAGACCACCTCTCATCAACCACGCCTTCCTCCCATTTGCCTTCTGCAATGTTCCATGTCTTCACCTCAAGTCCTACAAACTAAAAGGGGGCACATGCTCCTACTTCTAATCAAAACTCTCCAAAAACAAGATGGCTAGCTATGGCACCATCCAAAGACCATCAACTCTCCCAAATCCTGCCTCTTTCCAGCCTCCCCAGCCTTCCCCAACCTCAACCCACACCCATAAAAATATGACCCATTTCAATCTCCTTGAATACTTCAACATCCCCTCCTCCCCCGAAGCTAAGAAACCTGCGATACTTCCACGTCTATTACACTCTCCTGGTGTGGTTAATTCTCTTTGTGAGCCTCAGCCAGCGACGACGCTTGTCCTTGATCTTATTGGTGGCGACCACGGCCGTGGGGTGCTTCTACCTGTTGTTGTTGCGGGCCATACCAGATTCTGTATTCTTGCACAGGATCATCGACCCACGACTAGTCGTGGCCTTGCTGGGGATTGTCACTGTCGTGGAGCTTGTGCTCACCCGCGCGACCATTCACCTTCTTGTATCGCTTGCAGTTGGAGTATTCATCATCCTTGTTCATGCTGTTTTACGCATGGGGGATGATCTTTATGTGACTGAGGAGGCTATGGCAGTTGGTGAATTACTTCCCTTGGTGAGTGAGAAGAGTCAGAGAGACCATGACCCTGAAGTGTCTGTATAGTCCTCTCTCTCTCTCTTTCTCTCTCTCTAAACTTAGAATTAGACCTTTTGAAATGATAATTTAAGAAACTGGCACACATATGGATCCTAGTATGGTGCTAAAAGAGAGAGTTCTCCTGTAATTGTTCTGGTTTGTATGGGTTATGGTGCTGAAATGAACCAGATTTTTTTTCCATTATTCAATGTTCAGACATGCGCAACATTTGTCTGTGATATTGTGGTTTTTATATTGTTATTGTTGATCTCATTATTATGGTGGCATGGACATCTGAAATCGCTCTCTCTTGTTTATTTTGAGCGACACACACAAATACTACCCAATCTTATACAAGTCTATTGCTATAGGGGTATCTCGGGGTGGGTCAGGTGAAGTTTTGAGCCAACCGATTACCTGAACCTAGTCAAATTTTACAAGGGCTGTGCAGAATTCGACCCAGACAAATTTTCCTAGGGTTGAGAGAATCCGACCCAGACAATTTTTAGTAGTGTTGAGAAGAATCTGACCCAGACCTCTGGAGATTTGACCCACGCTGTACTTCTAGTTTGCATTGAAATATATTACAACGAGATCTGAACCCAACCTAAATTAAGATGGGTTTTAAAAAAAATTATAGGCCTGAGGCCAACCTGAACTCATGTTTTGGTAAAGGTGGGTCAGGCTAGTTCGGGTCATGTGAGAATGAGCCAATTGGGTTTAAAGTTCTCTCGTCACTGAATTCTAAATTTACAATTTCAACCTGCAATTAGAGCTTAATAGCTTATGGCTCAAGGGAAAAACTAGTATGCAACTGATTTTGCTTTGCTTGCTTATATAGACTGGACCTTATCAAGCTCTACCGAGTCTGGACAACGTTGAAAAAATAAATGCTTGTAGGGCTCACCAATTGAGAAAATAAAAGAATCTATTGATTAAACATTTATGAAAAATCCAGTCCATTGAATGTCAACATCTATCTATGCTGTGCATTCTAATTGTGAGCCCGCTGATTTTACCACATTAAAGAGTCCCAGGTTACCACCTCTCACAGTCACGGCATCAATGACACTGAATTAAAGCACACCAAATGGACACTGAATTAAAGCACACCAAATGGAGGAGACCAAAGAATAGTTTTCTTCACTTAAGAAGTGCCACACCCCACGTAAGTTCCATTGAAAAACTCTCAAAACTCTTTTTCTTTCACAGTGAAACTATCTGTCCTTTCACATGTACATCCACATGTCATTCCATTCACATTCGGATTCAACTATTACATAATAACTAATAGATAACATTTGCTTGTATTCCATTTATTTATATATAGGGGTTTTATAAAAAAAATAATTTTAAGTGACCACTGCACCAAACAAGAAACTTTAGTAAGCAGTATACCAAATAGAGAATCTGTACTTCCCCATTTTCTTTCGTGGTTGCATTGGACCTCATTTTCTATATTGAGGGTCAATTGTGACCTTCGTTATAATAAATGAGAGTCGCATTCGACCCTGAATAGGTATAACCTCTTCATCTTCTTCTATCTCCATTCTTCCTTCTGCGTCAACTTTTATTTCTCTTCATTTTCTCTGGTATCGTCATACGCATTACCTTCTCCATTTCAAAAGTCCTCTAGTGGGTTGCGTGTAAGAGATGTTTTCTGTCGCTTATTTCTTTCTTAGAGGTTGGTTTTCTTAATTGGTTGATCATTCCACAATGGGGAAAATATAAGAGGCTATGAAGTCAATGAGAGAAATCTACTAGCCACCACAGTAGCTGGCAACGAAATTGAAAAATAAAAGAAGAATGCCAGATCAAAAGCCACCAAAAGACCCGTCATGATCTACTAAAAAACAGATGCAATGGATATCCATTGGATCTAAAATGATGATCATCTCAATCACCTATTTCATTGTCTTACATTGAATGGCTAAGAATGTCGGACGAATCCTATCTTTTTTAATCATCCGATGGAGGCCCCACATATCTACCACTTACCGTCTGTCTATTCAGCGTATGCCAGCACGCCCCTCATTAAAGAAGTCTTAGCTGGAATGGCACTATTTTATCTCCATTTGACTTTGACTCTGATCTCTGTTTTTTGTTTTTTATTCCTTGACCAGCTCCTAACACTTTTATAGTAAGTTAGATCCTCCAGTACTCTCTGTTTTTTAATTGAAAACTCAAGCACTTGATGAAAAAGGAAGAGGATGAAGAAATTATACCTGCTTACGGTGGATTGCGACCCTCACTTGTTATAAAAAATGAAGGTCGAATGCGACCATAAGAAAAATAGTGAAAAAAGTTATTTTTTTTGTATGGATTGATTTGGCATACTACTGGTTAAAGTTTTATGTTTGGTGCAGTGGTCACTTAAAGTTATTTTTTTAGTAAAATCCTTATATATATATATTTGGATATATATATTTTTTATTTTAAAAGCATTAATTGCATAAGCAATGACCTATGGAGCATAATGTTGGTTAATGAAGAAGCAACAAGTGCACCAAATGAGTGCAACACAAAAAAAATATTAAGGTACATGGATGTGTGGTAAAACTAATAAGGATAGAATAAAAAAAAATATGCGCTTCCGAGAACGTTCAGAGGCAGCATCAATGGATGATAAAATAAGAAAAGGAATTAAAGAACATAATGAAAGTTTAATCAAGAAAAGTTTCTGCATTATATTCTCGTTAATTACTGTCACACCCCAAATTCTAAGATCCGTGGGACCCTCAGATTTTCGAAACGTGACGGTCCCACATTGAACATGATGGGTCAATCCTCTTAATAAGCATAATGTGGGAAATCTAAATCAATTAATTTAAATTAATGCATCAAATGAACATACTACTATTAATGAAGTTGAACAATGATAATAAAGCTCGATAGTCTCAAAATATCCAAAGAAATATAACATGGTCCATGTAAGTCACTACAGTGAAATATGAAATCTAAAATGCTAAATAGTGATTCGCTTCTCAAGCTTCACTCAAACCATCAAGTTAAGATTCTTCATTATCGGGGGCAACCTCAACATCTGAAAAGAAATGAGAATAATACACATATGAACAAAAAGCTCCACAAGTAAACAAATTATAGAGCTATAACAAACGATTATTCAATCAAATGATAGCAATTTGTGTGTGATGAATAAATATGGTTAATTCAAGGGTATTCTAATAAAATTGAAATACTATGAAATATTAAAGAGATAATTTGAACAATAGTACATGAATAATTTTGCAAGGATTCATGAATATTGTCAAAAATTATAGATCACATAATCTAATCTAAGAAAAGGCATATCCATGGTCACAATACACAAAAGTACCCGTCAGAATTAAGCCTTGACCAGGTATAATATGATCACACATATAAAGGCCCGAACCCATATGGGACTAGTTTCAATCTAGTTATCACACACAAAGGGGTTCTCATGCCCCAATGTCATACCCATACAGAGGGCTAAGTCCGCGTTTGGGTGACCCCACATCGTGTTGCCCAATACGTTGGATGATGCCTTAGAAATCAAGGTTTATATTCAAGGGTAAACCATAAAACTCAGGATTCAAGTTTCTAAGCAAAATATGATTTGGAGCATTTTTTCAACATAATTGGAATTGTGTCATAATTTTGAAGTCCAACCATGATATAAACATATCTAGCAAGGATTCATATCAAAATTTCTATATCTTATGGTAGCATCAAAAGAACATGGAACAAGTTCAATAATTACAATTTTGATCATTGATGAATACGTACACAAATTAGTTCATAAAGGTAAATTTATATCGATAAAATCAATGGCCCTAAATAAGCTAAGACGTCAGGACCTGGTCCCGTATAAAACAGAAAGATTGTATATCAGTTTAACATATTGGAAAGCAAGGGTAAGAAAACTCTAACTACTAGAGGACCATGTACGGTTACTTGCCTCGATTAGCTGTAGATGATGGATTTAACCTGGCCTGACTTGAATGCCCTGGTGACTCGGTTTGGGTCCCTGTTAATGGCGGTTTACAATTGAATTAGCAATGGGTTTGAAGACTGGATTCATGCACCAATTTTTTTGACTTGGGTCAGGCTTGAGTATGGGTCATGTGTGATGATCTAATATGTATTGGCTTTGGATTCGGGTTGCTAAGTAGTGCAAGCGGACCCTATATGGGGTTTATGCATGCTTATGAACTAAGAGCATTGGGCTTGGAACAATGGGTTGTGTGTTAGGATAGTGAGTGTGCCCAAAGTATTGGGTCAAGAACTTGGGGCTACTTATCATGAGCGAACCCTATATACTAGGTGAACCAGGAATGATGGGCCAAAGTAATACTCAGTTTGACAATATCTCCTTTGGACCAGGAACACATGTTGAGTGAACCAAGGTACAAATGAATTAAAGTATGGGTAGAGCTATTATAAAATTGGTCCCAACTCATTTAGATAATGCAAGTGAACCTCACAATTTAAATTGAATTCATCGTGCATGTCAAATGGTCCAAGTATAATGGGCCTCACACCTCAATTGAGTTGGACTAATTTATGAGGATATAACAATATGTAATCAGGATCATAGGTGAGATCAAAGGTTGAGATGGCCTAGGTTTATTGCAAGGTGGCCACTGATGTTCATTTGGTAGAGAGAAAGGGTAAGGAAAAGATGAGCATGTTGAGTTCATTAGGGTAGGTTGGGCACAGGTCCATTTCCATATGTCTAACAAGATGAGTTTTGGGTTGAATTATATGTTTCTAATTGAAGCTTTAATTGATGAGTAGGACTACTGGGTGTGCAAGTCGGAGTGGATATGACATTGCTGAATGATGAGGGAGAGATGATAAGAAACAGAGAAGGAAGGAAATCTTGGCAAGGTTTGGATTAGGTGATGTGCATAGAGTTGCAGGAGGTTGATTTATAGTTCTGAAAAGTAGAAATGAAGTTGAAAATGGGTGGTTTGGGGTGGGTCATGTGTGGTGCAATGGCTACGATTTTTTTTTATTATTATTAATGCTCTGTTTGTTTAGAGGGATGGCAGAAATGAAGCTTAGCTTGGATGAAAAATGATAATCATCATGGGTTCAGATTCGTTGGGTTTGTTTATGAGATGGAGGGATGATTTAATGGTGATGAGAATGGTTGTTTGCAGGAATTGAGAAGTATGAAATGGTTGAGCAGGTAGGTTCTACACAAAGAGTCAAGAGAGGCGAGTTCGGTATGAATATCTGGTTGATTGGAATGAAAAGTAGCACACTAGGTTTATGGAATGGATTTGCTGTAATTGTTTGGAAGAATGGTCTGACCTGAAAGTGGGCACAGTAGTGGCGTTGGATAAATGAAGTTGGGGATATCTGAAACTTGAAGTGGGTCCAGATTGACAAGTGAATAGGAAGAAGATGGGAATTACAAGGTTTTATTTCAGATTGGTTATGGGGAACTTATTTGTTCAAGTGGGTATGACTTGGCTAAGGTAATGATGACCTGTTTTGTTAGATGATCAAATAACAAAAGTGGGGCTTAGTTTGAATGAGAAACGGTGATGGTGATGATAAAATGAGTCCAGATTTGATCAAGAAGGATAAGGAATAGAGAATAATGATGGAGGCTGGGCCTTGAGGCTTTGTAGATGAGCCTAGGTAGAAAGGGTGCAGTTTGCAACTTCACAAGCTTTATTGATGGTGATAAGGAGAAGTTGGGTCCCTGGCTTATGAAGTGGGTGGCGGAAGAGATGGAATGGAGGTGTGAAACATATGGTGAAACAGGCTGATGTAGGGACGGTGGTGAATGCTAATGGTGTAAACAGAATCTAACATCAACTAAGAAATAAATAAAACCAAGTAACACCAGAATATAAAAGAAACAAGCACAGAGAATAAACTCTATAATAGTAACAGATGGAGTTTAAGGAAAAAAGAAATGTACCTGATAGAGAAGAGAACCTTGCCTGGAAGAAAGACTCGTAAGAGAGGAAAAGAGATTGAAAGGTGATGTGGGAAAAATGGGTTGTGCAAGTAAGATCCCTCTAAATAAGGAAGAGATGGAGTTCTAGTGGGAGGAAAGATCGTGAAGGTGGAGAGAGTGCTCCAACCATAGTTGTCAATATCGTTTTGGACCTCATTTCGCTCTGGCATGCAAAATGAAAAGTTTCGGCCGATTTGGGATTTCGGCGAAACTTTTCGGAATTACATTTCGGGGAAAATATAACATAATATATATATAAATCTATAAGTAAAAGAAAAAAGAAAAAGTAATAAATATAGATTTAATCCATTATAGTAATATTTTTTAGAATTATATTTTGTGAAAATATAAAAAATACAAAATATATGTGAAAAAAACTATAAAAAAAATAATTTTGTAAAATTCCATTTCAACCGAAAAGTCACATTTCGGCCGAAATCCCAAATTTCGGTCGATCTTGAATTTCGGCCAAGATTTGCCGAAATTCAAATCGAAAAGTTTTGGCCCAAATTTCGTTTCGGCCACTTGATCGAAACGAAAAATTTCGGCCATTTCGGCCGAAATGAAACAAAATTAATAACTATGGCTCCAACTGACAATATCCAACTGAAACCAAGTATACTAAGATTTAATCTCCATCATCAATGTTGGGTCCCACACAAAATTAGATGAAATCACACAAAGCACTAATTTAATTCAATGAATGGGTGGGGTCCAAGCATGATCCAATCTATGGTCAAAATTAAATAGCAAAAACAACAACAATAATAATAATAATAATCACATCAAAGACCTAGGGATTGGGTCCTTACAATTACACACCTGAGTACAAGGTGTATTTATAAATGAAATGAAGTTGGTGCAAGAGATGGAGCTAATTAGGGGTGTAACGGTTCGGTTAACCGGTTAATTTGGGAAAACCGTTAACCGAACTGTAACCGTTTCCACAACAACCGTAAAAAACTGTAACCGCGGTTAACCGTATTAAACGGTTCGGTTACGGTTAATAACCGTGGAATACCTTCCTCACATAAGGGAATAAATGTGAATAATTGAAGGTAAAATGACACATAATGAGCAATTAAATAAGTCAAGAAATATTTCATTCAACTCTCTTATTTTTTCTTTTATTTGTAAACGATATGCGGTTAACCGAACCGTATGATACTGTTCGGTTCGGTTAATAACCGTGAATTATTACGGAAAACCGTAACCGAACCGAACCTTGCGGTTTTTTTATTTCATTAACCGTAACCGTAACCGAATCGTGAAATACGGTTATTAACCACAGTTCGGTTCGGTTAGACGGCTTTCCGGTTTTTTTTTACACCCCTAGAGCTAATTTTAATATTATTGCAAAAGAGATAAGATGTTAGCTAGCACGGATAAGATATAAAACTGTAAATGATTAAGATGTTGTGGATGTAGCACACCATAGGTAAAATTGCATCATTCCTACAAACTCTCAATGATCAACCCTAGCGATTGTATGCCATTTCCCAAAAATAGTGTTGAGCACTAAAGTCATGTTTGTGTTGTGGACTTTCATTTTTGCAAAAAAAATCATTTTTCCTATCCTCCTATCAAAGGCACTTTTCTGCAGATTATTCTAGCTTTTGGCTTTGAAGCATTCTATAATAGGATTATTTTTTATGCAGCTCCAGCGAGCTGAAGAGAAAGAGTGATCCTCTTTGGGATAGAGTGAGAAAAGCCCTAGAATTCTGATGATCGATCCAGATGCAGTCCATGGCTCCATGCCAAAGGCAGAGAGGATTGATTTTGGACAATAAAACTTAGTTACTTGAATGACTTTAGCCCCTAATTAGCATCTTTATTTTCGGTCTCTATTTCTCTAAATGTCTAAAGCAGGTACACGTTTTGAAAATAAGAGTGTTGGACATCTATTTCCAGCATCTGCCCATTTTAGAGAAATAGAGGCAAAGCCTCGTAAAACCATAGCCTCATCCTCTACGCAGTTGAAAAATAGAGGGTAAAAAAAGAAGAGTATAAAGAGTGTTTTAGGAGTCCATAAAGTGGAGTCCGATTTTTATTTTTTCTAAAATCGAGGGAGTAAATCAAAATCCAAACCATTGAAATTGTTCACAATATCAAAACACGTCAGCCGTTTGATCATCACTAATCTCAAGATATTTGTAAAAAAATATGAATCATTTTATATTATTCTTTAGATTTTAAGGGACCAAAACAAAAGATCCAAACCGTTAAATCTCTTTGAAATGCTAAATATAGTCATGTAGTCAAATTCCAAAGCTTGATACCTAGTGGATCTAAAAGAATTTATAATAAAAAAAAATTCAACCATTAATATAAGAATCTATTTAAAATAGATAATTGCCTTACCAAACTAAACACTTCTTGTATTCTGGTCTCCCTTTTTTAATGGCTCTATCAAAAAAATTAGTGGAGATACTAAACATGGCCTTTCTATTTTGCTATGGTCTGAGGTCAAAGTCACTTGAGGAGGGATTAGAGGATGTTTTGAATTGATATTTTGTTTTATAGTCCAAATCTAGTAATGTTTTACCCCACGATGATCATGAGTAGACAAACTACGGTCCGCTACATCATCGTAGGACAGCCTGCCATGCACGCAAGCAGCTGCAAGCCGGGGTTGCCCCATGGTGACATGGCAAAAAATAGTTGGTCCACCCATAGTCACCGTGCAAAAACCCCCTTGGAATCCCAATTTTTTGTTTTAATGTTGTTTTGTTATCTTATTTTGAGTAATGCGTTTATATTTGCAAAAATAAAATAAAAGAAGTATATAATCTTAAAAGGTACATTTTACTTATTTCTGAAATTGAAAGGAGGAATCTCCATAAAGACAAAGGAAATGGAAAAAGTAATATGGTGAGGAGAATCTATTGTGCAACAATTAGCATTCAAACACTAACTTTCTTCTTTCCATTACACTCGTCGTTGAGTGATGTATGCAACTTTAGCTTCATAAATATATGAAGTGAGGTGAATGATCATATTTTAAAAAAAAAAAAAAAGATCAAATGAAAAAATACCTTTTGTAATTTAGTGAAATGAGAATGTAGTTTTTTCAATTTTTTTTTTTTTGAAAAAACTAATTTTTGTCATTTAATAGCAAGGAAAATTATAACACTTTTGGATTTTTTTTATAAAAGAAAATGAAGGTGTTTTTTTTTTTAAATATGGTACTTTTGATTTTACCCCGTTGCTTCATTTTTCTCACCTCACTACACTAGTAAAGTTAAATTACGTATTAAACCGCTTTGACCTCATACTCTCACATATACCCATCTCCTAATCAATCAAGCACAACTGAAGTTAATTGGGGAGTGGCGGGTAGGGGGCAAATCATCCGCACTTGTATATTTCTCCTCTTGTATAAGATGAGAACTGTTCATCAAATCAATAGTAAAAAATTAACCCATCCCATCATTGAACTGTAGCTGCGTTGAGCCCATGCATTCTTCATGCCACGCCATGAAACTTAACGCGTGGCTTTGGTCTAAAATTAAACTCTCACAACAAGAACGCGAGGGCTTGGTCTAAAGTTAAACTCTCACAACAAGAATATTTGGATACTATCCACCTACAATACATCCATCGTTATAACAAATGAAAATCACCATCACCATGAATAAGCATAAACTCCACATCTTCTTCATCTCTTAGAGGGTCATCAAAAATTCATAATGTGGATAGTGACTCAAATTCAATGTCCTTTCTATTAATAGTTCCTAGTTTCTCAATCCACCAATAATCTCTCCTTATACTCTTGATCTGATCCATTCCTAACTTCTCTCAAGTCCTTCATCGAAGGACAACCTTATTAACGATTAACGGATCTCCTCAATCCTTTTCTTATTGGTTTATATTTTAAGTGCTCTAACAATACACTACTAGTACACTACTGATAGTATTTTGAATATTTACAAAGTTATTGCAGTGGAATTTTTTTTTTCCTCAGTGAATTCTCCTAATCATCCACAATTTAACTCTCCTAGGTTTCTTTTCAGAGTATTGAATATTTACAAAGCTATTGCAATTGAATTTTTTTTTCCTCAGTGATTTCTCCTAATCATCCACAATTTATCTCTCCTAGGTTTCTTTTCGAGTATTGAATATTTACAAAGCTATTGCAATTGAATTTTTTTTTCCTCAGAGATTTCTCCTAATCATCCTCAATTTAACTCTCCTAGGCTTCTTTTCGCGTACTCAATTCATTCATCAAACAAGATCATGGATTTTTTCAGTTTTTCTCATTAAGGTTTGCTTCCTTTTATATGAAATTTCTTATTATTATCTTTTCATTTGTGTTTCAGACACTGCAGATGCAGAGAAAGTTGATGCTACTGCTCTCAAAGAGAGACCCAGAAGAAAGAAAACTATTATTATCTATCCATATTGCTCAAGGAAATTCATCAGTTTTGAGGTAATGGGAGGGCATCAAAATGCTCACAAGAAAATAAAGAGCAGCAAGGAGAACCCAGAAGTGGGCTTCACCTTCTCCTATCATTTCCGATCTTCACAAACAGGAAAAATGAAGATGAGGAGTGTGTGCCCATTTTGGCGTACTAGCCACATAAAGAAATATTTATTTTGTGTAAAATCCTCTAAAAAATATATACATACTCAATAGGTTTATTATCAAATATTTTCATCATTCCTGCAGTCAATGGATCAAGGTGCTGTTGACTGATTTAAATGCATGGGCTATGCAATTAAAGCTACTGAGTTAAACTATTTCTTTTCTTTCTTTTGTTCTGAGTGATTTTCTAATTTGAAAATGCAGTTATAAATTGAGATGGCAGCCCATGATCCTCAATTTAAAGCATTTAGGATATTTCAATTATGCTTTTTTATATTATTTTAAAGCATATTTTTAACTTGGAAGGACAAGAAATTTTTTTGAAAAATCAATCAACACTGCGACATTGGAGGTTGTAAGTTTAGTCCACTGTATTTAAATTATCTTATCTGACATATTTACATAAGCATAGCCCTCTATACATAGACTATTCTAAGGTAGATTTCCTATTTCAGAATATCCTTCAATAAGATAATATCAAGAAACACTTCATAAAAACTGAAATATTTTAGAGTATTACCTAAAATATAACCAAAATATTCACTAAACTAACAGTTGTTATAATAAAAATATCACATAATCCACCACCTAAAACATGAAACCTATTTTTATGTTCCTTCTTTACACAAATCTGATAAAATATGATGATCACTTACCTAAGAGCAGTCCCTTACAAATTTATCCTCTTAATGTCTATTACTGTATCCTAAGAAAAAGATTAATCAGTAAATATATATATATATATAAAGCAAAATTGTGATTTAACTATCAAAAGTATAATCATCAACATCATCAGATACAAGTAAATTTTTCTCATCCACAGCTATAAAAAGCTGTGTAGGAAGGTGTCCTAAGATTCTGTTTTCATCACTTGATGGATGGCAAAAACATTTAAAAAAAAAAAAAAAAAAAAAAAAAAAAAAAAAAAAAAAAACCTGAAAAACTGAAAATCTTTTATACTTGGCAGTAATAAAAACATATTGAAATAACATAAAAGAGAAAAACAATACAGAGATGCAGATTCAGAAGTAATGGGGTTCACGTCACTGTGATGAATAAACTCAGTCCAAGTGTTGGATAATCCATTCTGCTTCATCCTCATCAAATCTCTTCACACACAAATCATAATACACAAAATTAAAAAAACAAAAACTTTCACTAAACTATGGAAATGGATCCTATAATAAATCATTCACAAAACCCATTTTCCATGGAAAAACTCATTCACAAAAAACCCATTTCAACCCATTTCGATTAGAAAGAAAGAGGAAAAGATTACTCAGTAATGGCGATTGAAATAATAGGTTCGATTCTGCCAGCGATTTTCCTCAACTTTCATTTCAGAAGAGGGCAGCGATTTTCCTCAACTTTCATTTCAGAAGAGGGAGCTTGTTATCATCATTGCAACCCCTTTTTCCTCTTTCTTCAAATCAAATCAAATCAAACATATATGATGAAGACAATAGAAGAAAACAGAACCCCCAAACAAGAAAACTCAAAATCCAAAACAAACACATGTAAAAGAAAAGGGGATAGATAGATGAAAGATGGAAGAAGAGATTGCTCAGTTCAGCGGGGTAGTCGACATGCAAAAAACCCCATCTCAGATCAAAGAGAGAGAGAGGGATCTGCAATCCGGTCTGTTGAGCTTGAATTTCTGTAGCATCACAGCAATCTCTTCAAACCCATTTCTCTAAACAGTAATGTTGCGGACTGTGACCGTAGGTAAAACCTCACTAGATCCGGATTCCCTCGCCATCTGCCTTCTTTTACAGCAGAGTAGCAGACTGTCCCCACCAATCTCGACCTTTCATTTTCTTGATTTTGTCTTTTGCATGTTCCTTCCTAGCCGTTTCCCACTTATCTCGTCGGTTATGCAAGGGCCTTTATTTCAATCCACATGACTCAAATGGATGAGTCTTCTTTTCAGTGCCTTACATCACATCACACGGCCCCACACGGCTAGACAAAAAGCAGGAGCATCCATTGGATGCTTCTCAGGTCTCTCCATTCCATCTGGTAAAAAAATCTGGTCTAATGGCCCCTCAGGGCCCCACAGCATTGATTTAAAAATCTATTCATATCTATATTTATATACTATTATAAAAGAGATAATGTTATATAGTTTTTTTACCACTGCAATATGGGGCCAACCCAAAATATTATAATAAAATATAATCATCTACTATTATAAAAGAGGCAATGTTGCATGGTTTTTTCACCATACCACTGTGGGGCCCATCCAAAATATTATAATAAAATATAATCATTTATTATTATATTATAATAATAATAATAATATAATATCTATATCCTTATTATTTATCTATCTCATACAAACTTTTTCACTGCACCATTGTAGGGCTCACCTCCAAATATTATAATATAATATAATAATATATTATTTTGAGAAATTGCAAAATTTTTCACTACACTTTTGTGGGGCCCACCCTAAAATATTATAATGCAAACTTTTCCACTACACCATTGTGGGGTCTACCCCCAAATAGTATAATATAATATAATAAAATATTTTTATGAGAAATTGAAAACTTTTTCAATATACCATTGTGGGGCCCACTCCCAAATATTATAATATAATATAATAATATATTATTATGAGAAATTGTAAACTTTTTCACTAGACCTTTGTGGGGCCCAACCCCAAATATTATAATGCAAACTTTTTCACTACACCAGTGTGGGGACCACCCCCAAATATTATAATATAATATAATATAATAATATATTATTATGATATTATAATAATAATATAAAATCTATATCTATACCCTTATTATAAAAGAGGAGAAGTTGCATACTTTTTCACTACACTTTTGTGCCTCCCCCCCTAAAACACCCAAAATATTATAATATAATACAATATCATAATATATTATAATAATAATCATATAATATCTATGCCCTTATTATAAAAGAGAAAAAAGTGTTATACTTTTTCTCTACACATATGTGGGCCCCACTTAGTATTATGATATTATATATATAATAAAAGAGAACTACACATATATAGAGAGAACTACACATATGTGGGCCCCAATAAAAGAGAAGAACTTGTCATGCTTTTTCTCTACATATCTGTGGGCCCCACTTAGTATTATTATATTATATATAATAAAAGAGAACTACACATTTGTGGGCCCCACTTAGTATTATTATATTTCAATGAAATGCTTAGCTCAAATGATCATGAAAAAGTTTCTGTTTGAAGAATTTGTTCATTCGTTGCAAGAACTCAAATGAGAGATTTAAGTTGAGATTTTCATGTGTAGAAAATTTCAACTTCGATCCCATTGCCTGTAAAGACACGATTTGCTTGTCAGAGGAAGAGATGAGAATGCCAAAGATGTGATTGGAATCCTTGTGATTTGTTGCTGATTTGTTTAAAGGTATGGGTTGGGTACTGTTTTGGTTGGTTAGTATTTTGTTTCATTGAATTTGGTATGTATTTGGCGCTAGGTTTTAGACAAATTTTAATGGAAAATAGGCCAGACTATCTATCTATATTGAAAGTGGTGAGTTTTTTGCCTAATCATGTATGGCCAAAAAAGGTTGGTTTTCAACCTTTTTTTTTTTTTAATTAGTTTCCTTCCATATATTTTGTTATTGAATCTTCTTCTTACTTTTTTCTATTGAAGTTTTTACTAAATTTTACAAGAACAATGAGTGATTGTAAATTACTTAATTTGTTACATGGTCATTCTCCATTGGGATAGTTAATATTGAGTTTTTCAATGACTTTATTTTTTCATATTATTTTATTGAAAGAGTATGTTCCCTGCACGTGCAACTAGTAAAAACAAAAAAAGAAGAGTCTTTCTAGTTTCTGCCTTTGGCTACTTTATTTCACCACCCCACATATGTCATCCATCTTCTTCCCTTTGGCTATTTGTTACAGGTGGTGCTCTTTGCATTTTGATCGATGCTGCAACTCCCCTCAAGTTATACAGCCGCTCTGCATCTTTATTTCACGCCAGAGGTCAGTTCCTTCGTTTCATTGTACAAACATCTTTCTAAAACTCTTCTTGCTCTACCATTTATTTGAGAAATCTTTTTACTCCTTCGGTAATTTATGCCATAAGTATTTAAGAGGGTCATGGATGAATTAGGACTAAAGTATATTGATATCTCATTTTATGTACAAAAACGGATCTCCACTGATATATGATCATTTTTTTTTTCATAAGATTAGTCCTCACGCACATTCCCCCAAGCCCATCATGCACCATCAGGGCTACAGCCATGAATGATCTCCGGTTGTTTATGTGTTATGGAGGTACCTCACTGACTGAGCTTCATCACTCAATGATGAAAAATTTTAATCCTCCGCTTGGTGGCGCACAAATAGATGGTTTAAGAAGGATTTAAGAACAAAAAAAAAAAAGACCATTGTAAAATGAAGTTATTTTATTTGAAGGGTGTTTACAACATCTAATCAAGATTAGTCATGTTTCATTTAAGATCAATGGTAAGAACAATAGATAGAGAGACCTGGGTGATGGGAGACTCCAGCATTTCATCCTAAGTTTAGATCTATCTTCATAGAGTGAGTCTCATCAAGTATTAGACCATTACAATAACAAGTAAGCTTTCATTTGATCTTGAATAATTATAATTTTGTGTACAAATCCAGATCTTTTCTACCATTGGATTAATGATATGTGGCTTCTCCACCGTTTGATCTTCTGCCACTGATCCGTGATATAAGATATTCCATCACTTGATCAATGATCCTTCTCTTTTCTATCATTGTAGTGTTGATCTTAGATTTTCCCACCAATTGATCAATGATCCATAGTTTCTATGCTATTGGTTTGATAATCTATGACTTCTACCGTGAGACCAATCAACCAAATTTATCAAGGTCATTATGTACTCTTCTTCTCTTTAGTGGGCCATATCCAAAAGTTTTAAATTCTTTCTAGACGATTCCAAGCTTTAACAGGCCAGCAGAATCACATGGAATTCTCTAGAGGCTTAATATGGGCCCTCATGGTTTCACTTCCAAATGCTGATCACACTCTATTCTACATGATGCACAGTTTGGGTTATGAAGTGGGGTGGCCTCTTTTATTTTTTATGTTTTTCTCCACATTCGCTCTACCCTCTTGCACCAAGGTTAGAAAATGCTAAACTCACCCAACTAAAAAAAAAACTCATGGGAGTCAATATGGTCACTCATGAGATGCAATTTTCATTAAAATTATTATAAAATATTTAAAAATTAAATTAAATATATATAATTAAGAATATACATTAATCCAGCTGTATACATGATAACTAATTCAATTAATATATGTTCATATTACAGATATGAACATTAGAAGAAAACTAAAACGAGAGAGAGAGAGAGATTGTACTTCCAACATCTTTTTACATATGTACTAAAGTCTCTAAAATGTCTCGGCCCCTGTTCAAATTGATTGGGGTGACACCGTTGTGTCAGGAATCATGCACTACAAGAAATTTGTGGCTTAAGGACGACACAAATTTGTCCCAAAATGTACATATTTCGTCACCAAAACTAATTGAGACGAAAAATTTTCGTCACCCGTTTCGTCGCCAAAGCCTTGTCGCTAAAAGGTATTGTAGACGAAAAAAAAATTCGTCACTGAAAAAGATAAATTGGTGACGATTTTTTTTTGTCTCCAATACACTGTTGGAAACAAGTAATTTTTTTTCGTCTCCAATACACTATGTTGGAAACATACTTGTAAGTAATTAATGACAAAATATTTTGTCATTTAAGGAAGAAATTAGAGACAAAAATATTTTGTCATAAATATAACAAATAGAGACGAAAAATTTTTGTCGCATTTACCCCGCCCAACTCAAGGACTTCCTAAGAGGTCACCTATCCTAATACTGATCCTGCCTAAGCATGCTTAACTTAAGAGTTCTCACGATTTTTTAAGCCGCACGATTGTAGAAGACTTCATGCTAAATTAATACGGGGTTTGACTTATAAGCCATGGTTAAGACTTGGATATTTCCGATGCGGGCTAACGGAGACTCATCGTTTGAAAGCCCGTGGTTGACACGCTACGCCCCGTAGTTAAAAGTACCGCTCGGACCAAGATCTCACATTCTCCCCCACTAGAAATAAAGCAGTCCTCGGCTCTAATACCAACTGTCACAGCCCCGCCCAACTTAGCATGAAATTGTCCGCTTTGGCCCACGTGTACGTGCGAGGACTTCCCAAGAGGTCAACCATCCTAGTCCTGCTCCCGCCCGAGCACGCTTAACTTCGGAGTTCTTACGATTTCCGGGGCCGCACGGTTTTAAATAGCCTCATGCTAAGTTAATACGGGGTTTAACTTATAAGCCCATGGTCAGGACTTGGATATTTCCAATGCAGGCTATCATAGACTCCCCGTTTGAAGCCCGTGATTAACACGCTACGCCCAGACCAAGATCTCACATTCTCCCCCACTAGAAATAGAGTCGTCCTCGGCTCTGATAACAACTGTCACAGCCCCGCCCAACTCAGCATGAAATTGTCCGCTTTGGCCCACGTGTACGTGCGAGGACTTCCCAGGAGGTCAACCATCCTAGTACTGCTCCCGCCTGAGCACGCTTAACTTCGGAGTTCTTACGATTTTCGGGGCTGCACGGTTTCAAAAAGCGTCATGCTAAGTTAATACGGGGACTTGGATATTTCCGATGCAGGCTATCATAGACTCCCCGTTTGAAGCCCGTGATTGACACGCTACGCCCAGTTGTTAAGGGTACCGCCCAAACCAAGATCTCACATTCTCCCCCACTAGAAATAGAGTCGTTCTCGGCTCTGATACCAACTGTCACAGCCCCGCCCAACTTAGCATGAAATTGTCCGCTTTGGCCCACGTTTACGTGCGAGGACTTCCCAGGAGGTCAACCATCTTAGTACTGCTCCCGCCCGAGCACGCTTAACTTCGGAGTTCTTACAATTTCCGGGGCTGCACGGTTTTAAAAAGCCTCACGCTAAGTTAATACGGGGTTTGACTTATAAGTCCAAGGTCAGGACTTGGATATTTCTGATGTGGGCTAACGGAGACTCACCGTTTGAAGCCTGTGGTTGACACGCTACGCCTCGTGGTTAAGGGTACCGCCCAGACCAAGATCTCACATTCTCCCCCACTAGAAATAGAGTCGTCCTCGGCTCTGATACCAACTGTCACAGCCCCTCCCAACTCAGCATGAAATTGTCCGCTTTGGCCCACGTGCACACTCGAGGACTTTCCAGGAGGTCACCCATCCTAATACTGCTCCCGCCCAAGCACGCTTAACTTCGGAGTTCTTACGATTTCTGAGGACGCATGGTTTTAAAAAGCCTCACGCTAAGTCAATACGGGGTTTGACTTATAAGTCCAAGGTCAGGACTTGAATATTTCTGATGTTGGCTAATGGAGACTCACCGTTTGAAGCCTGTGGTTGACACGCTACGCCCCGTGGTTAAGGGTACCGCCCAGACCAAGTTCTCAGAGTAACAGAGACTCAGAGAGGTAGGTGTACCTGGCGGTGGCGGACTCCTGGATGGAGGAGGATGGGCACAAATGATGGTGATTGGTGATGGTGGTTGCGTCTGGGAATTCTAGGCGAGAAAGATTGAGAGAATTAGAGATGAGAGGGATCATTGATCAGGGATGGGTCTGCACTGCGTGTGTTGATGGAGGGTGATGATGATTGATGGGGGTCAATGAGCCATGGGGCTGTTGCTTGAGACGATGAGTTGGAGATGTTGGAAAAGGATTTTGGAAAATGGGGAAAAGGGTTCTTCTCTCCTCTTCTGGAAAAGGATTTTGAAAAGGGAGGAAAAGGGTTTTGGAAAAGAAAGACCGGGATAGATGGAGGGATAAAGGGGGAAATGGGTTTTGGAAAAGGGGCGATGGATTGGGGTGGGGGTGGGGGAGGGGGATGGACGTTAGGGCTTTGGGGGCCCATTTTAGTCATTTTAAAGGCTTTTCCAAAGCAATACTTGTAAGAGAGGAATGGGCTCAAGTGCGAACGAAATTGGTGCCACCGCAAATGAAATTGGCACCTTATTTTGGTGACCAAATATTTTTGTCTTCCATAACTTATCCTTAATAGTGACGAATTATGTTCGTCACAAAAACAAATTATATTTTGTGACAAAATTTTTCGTCTCCAATGAGCTAAAATAATTCCCGCTAAAGCAAATGAAATTGGCGTCTTATTTTGGTGACAAAATATGTTCGTTGTCTATAACTTATCCTTATTGGTGACGAATTACGTTCGTCACAAAACAAATTATATTTTGTGACAAAAATTTTCATCTCCAATGAGCTAAAATAATTTGGCACCTTATTCTAGTGACGAAATATTTTCGTCTTCCATAACTTATCCTTATTTTGTGACAAAAATGTTCGTCTCCAATGAGCTAAAATAATCCTCGCTAAAAGCAAATGAAATTTGCGCCTTATTTTGGTGACGAAATATGTTCGTCTTCCAAAACTTATCCTTATTGGTGACGAATTACGTTCGTCGCAAAAAAAATTATATTTTGTGACAATAATTTTCGTCTCTAATGAGCTAAAATAATTGGCGCCAACTTTTTGTAGACGAAATTTTGTTTTCGTCTCCAATACTTTTGAAAAAAATGAAAATAGACGACAAAATTTATATTTCGTTCCCTTTGGGTGTTCTTTTAAGACAAAAAAAATTTGTCTTCAGATTTCGTCACAACAGCCTAAATTTCTTGTAGTGATGAGTTAACTCCATTAATTTTCGAACCTTGTTTTTTACACGTGGATCTAGACATGTGAGCCCATTTTTGAGAACTCTTGAAAAGTTTAAACATAGGATTCTCCAAAATATTCTTCCCGAGAGGGATCGATAAAACTTTAAATCTTACTATGGGTTCTTTGAAGAAAATTCTGACCTCTCGCATGAGTTATTGTTCGTCGGTCATAGGTTTTGTGCTTTCTCACGCACACGCACAATAATTAGAACAAAACACAATTATATATATGCTCTAAGCCTAGGACCCCAAAAAATATATATTCATGAAGTTTAAAAATTCCCTTTAATCAGGCTAAAATGACATGTACGTAGCAGCAAAATTTTGTAATAATAAAAGTTAACAATAAAGAAATAGAAATTATAATCATTAAATTAAAATTTTCAGATGATGACAAATAAGTGAATAGTGACAATGTTATTATTACTTTTGAGATGATAATATATTATTGTTATTATTATAATCACACAATAGCATATTGCGTGGTTTCAAGACCCGGATTTAGGATTCGTCTCGGGCATGGCTGAGTTCGAGTCGACTCGGACGAGTCTGGTCGAGTCCCAATAAAATGAAAAAAAAAATGAAAAAAAAGAAAGAATAATAGGAAAACTAAAATTGGATGGCCTAGGAGTCCCACCATCCATGTAGATAATTTGAGTCTTTTTATTCTTTTATAGATTTTGGTGAAATTATAGAGTATAGAGAGTAAAATCCTTTATCTTCCCTATTACTTAGGTGTATTTAACAACAAAATTTTCCATTTTAAAGCATGTTATTGCTATCTAGCAAATAGTAACCTACTATTATAGATAGCACACCTTAATATTATGAGACAAACCGTTTCATTGCAACTAAAATTTAAAAGATAAATCCATATTCCAATTTTCATATTAATTATAAACTATCAAGTTTCAATTGGCATATAACAACCATATCTTAGCTCATTTTTTCTAATACCATGTAGAATGCCTTGTGGGTTGGATGCCAGCTTCCTCATCGTCGTCATTTTGATTTGGACGATAGTATTGTGCTATATCAAAATCAAAGAAGTCTTGTCCCCCGCACTTGGAGGACCTTGTCCATAATTTGATGGATCTAGAATGAGATGTACTTGTCCTCCAAATTAACCCGCAGGAAATGGATCGAGAACTTTGCATCCTTTGTCTCTCAAGATTTTTCATGCATCTGGCGGGCCCCACAACATGGGCTAGTTTTGACTTGAGAATATGTTTTCTTATTTCTCTACTATCAGTCTCTTTTACTATTAAAAGTTAGTAAGTTTTACGAATTCTGTTGCTTCATTAATCATTACAACAATTGCTTATTCATTCTATTGTGATTGTTTTGTATTTTTCTTAGGATTCACAAAAATTGCAGATTGAAGACTTTTATCAAATAAAAGAGTTCTTGTCAACATCATTTTATCATACATAAGTAAGAACACTATCTCCCTATTTTTTTTTTCTTTCTAAGATGTTTAAGAGCTCTAATGTTCTTAGAAGGTATAATTCAGAATATCATTTTGAGAGTTCTTCCATAAAAAGTACTGCAGTCGGTTATGAAACTTAATTGTTTTCCCAAGAAAACTCCCACATGGACTGTTACTTCTTCATCTGTTGATATGAAGCCTTCTTACAGGAGGGTAGCATCAAATCATCAATCAGTTAGAAATAAAAAAAAAAAGAAATAAAATTTTTTTCTATATTTTGTAGTATGAATTCTACATTAAGCTAAGGGAATAGTAAAACTTATAATGCTGACCTAGATTGATGGGAGAAGTCTTCAATATAATGTTGGAGCATAAAAATAAAAGAAGAAAAGTCACGACTCATTCCCATTCCATCATCAAGCTATACATCGATGCTACCCATAGGCCATAAATTTCCAAGTTCCCTCCCTCAAGTATTCATTTTGAGTCCTTGTGCCTGACTGATTTTAGACTCATACTTGAGGTGATGTTGAGACTTCAACATTTAATATTCCTAAGTTTAGATTTATCTTTATAGAGTGGGTCTCATCAAGTATTAGACCATTACCAAACAAGGTAAGCTTTCATTTGATCTTGAATAATTCTAATTTGTTTACAGATCCGGATCTTTTCTACCATTGGGTCGATGATATTTGGCTTCACCATTTGATCTTCTGCCACTTATCAGTGATATAAATAATCCATGACTTGATCAATGATCTTCATCTTTTCTATCATTGTAGAATATAAAAAAAAGGATTAAAAACCAATGGAGAATTAGAAATAAGATCAGTAAAATAAACAACTTCAAAAATCAAACTAATTGTTATGTGAGGAGAGTTTATTAAGAAAAGTAAAAATAGAGTGAACGTCCCAATACCTAAAACAAAAGAAGTTTTCTGTAGAACATTTTATTTTTGCAAATTAAACGAGCTTATATAATCAAAGCTATAAAAGCTTTAAGAAATTGGATGATGACTCAAGCCATTTTAAGCTAGTAGATTCTCATTTTTAGATGATGGCCCTAGTGCTGTCAATCCATAAGCTAGTGACTTGTATTGTGGATCCACTCTTGTTGAAAATTATCTTCACTTCACGATCAGTAGAAAATTACAAAAAATTCACCGGATCGGTACAACTTGTGGAACTGAGAGACGAGCCTAGGATGCAATGTTCACCTGCACTTTAAAGGAAACACCATAACCTCCAGATCAAAAGATTAAGTATACCAAGTAAAATTCATAAGAATGCATGGATGAGAATACAATCTTATGTGGGAGTGGAAAATCCCATTTCGAGTATAATGATAAATTTGCCTTCTTAATGAAAACCAATAAAAGATCCAGCATCAAGAGTATATTAGTGTGGCTGAATATTGGTGTGGCAGATGTTGCATTTTTAGTCTTTTGCATCCTTAATAATCAGATAAATAGTTGCCATCGAAATAATCATTTAAATTGAATTGTAGATTCTAGTTTCAGTTTTTTTTTAATTCTGGGAATTACTTAGTGGGCTATCACATTTTGAATTTTTTTTTTTGTTTTTTATATGGTTAGGTGGATTCCATATAGTTGTTTGAATTTTTTTTTCCTCATGGAATGGTTTGGTACTTCATTAAAATAGTTAGATAGACAACAAACTTGGATGATCCGGTCGAGACAATTTTCCTCTCACCTTAGTCAACATCGAGACTTGTGCATCCTGTCTCCCATGATTTTCATGCATCTGGTGGGCCCCACAAGATGGGCTAGTTTTCTCTTATGAATATGTTTGTTATTTATCTAGTATTAATCTTTTAATATTAAAAGTTAGTAAGTCCTAGGAGTTCTTTTGCTTAATTAATCATTACAACAATTTTATATTCATCTTGTTGTGATTGTTTAATAAATTTTCTTAGGATTCACAAAAATTGCATATTGAGGATTTTTATCATACAAAAGAGTTCTCGCCGGCATCAAGTTATCATACATAAGTAAGACTACCATCTCTTTAGTTTTTTTTTTTTTTTAAGTATCTATTTTCTTTATAAGATGTTGACGATTTCTAAATTTTTCACATCATATTAGTATTGCTCTTAGGATATGTAATTTAGAATATCATTTTTATAGTTCTTCCATAAAAAGTAATGCAGTTGGTTGTGTGAACCTCAATTTCTTTCCCCGGAAAACTCCTCTATGGTTAGGTACTTCATCATGTGTTGATCTGAAGCCCTATTGTTGGAGTGTAACATCAGATTGTCAATCGGTTATAAATAGAAAGTGTTGAGATGAAAAGTATCTATTTTTTTTAGCATAAGTTCTACTTTAACCTGTGGGAAAAGTAGAACTCATATTAGTATTGCTCTTAGGATATGTAATTTAGAATATCATTTTTATAGTTCTTTGATAAAAAGTACTGCAGTTGGTTGTATGAACCTTAATTTCTTTCCCCAGAAAACTCCTCCATGGTAAGGTACTTCATCATGTGTCGATCTGAAGCCCTATTACTGGAGTGTAACATCAGGTTGCTAATCGGTTATAAATAGAAAGCGTTGAGATGAAAAGTATCTATTTTTCTTTAGTATGAGTTCTACTTTAACCTGCAGGAAAAGTAGAACTCATAATACTGACCAAGATTGATGGAAGAAGGCTTCGACGGAGATGATGATGTAAAACGAACTCTATCTTGATCCTAACAATGCGATGTACTAATTTTAACCAGTTATTTAAGTAAAAATAAATGACCATGCCTTTAAACGATCTTGTATAATGGTTTCATAACTTCTATATTACATAATAAGTCAATGACAAGAAGTTCTTAGGCACAGAAAATTGATATGTTGAAGGTTGTTCCTTTTGCTGGTACTGGCTTGTTTTCTTAGAATTTTTTTCATTAGCGTGAGACCTCTCCTAGTGTATGGCAATATTGGGAGGAAGCATTTTGATTGCTCCTTAATGTTTTTCAACTACCACCCTACTCTACAAGTGATAGTCATATGCTTTGTCCCTTTAACCTGAAGGCTCGCCATGTAGCTTATGGGCTTATGCGTTCCACTCACAACCTCCTTACTAGTAAGAATGTCATTACTTACGCCCCTCCTATTAGTTGATTTGGATAAGTTGTTGGTAAATACCCGGTGAAGCTATTTAAACTTTTCTAAGGCTCCTAAAAATGATCCATAAAAAAAGTGACAAAAATTAATTATTGGCCATGTTGAAAGCCCAGTAAATTTTATTTTTTTTGGTAGAGAAGGAGTATTCATTAAAGAAAACCAAGCAACAAAAAAGAGAAAGAAAACGACCAACAACAGTTTAGCCCCTAGTCAAGAGGATACTTGAAGCTCTCTCCCAACCTACATCCTGCCTAAGCCTATGTGCCTCACCATTAAGAGACCTAGGAATATAATCAAAGCCCACAAAAAAAGAAAAAAATAGTCAATGCTCTGATGTCCAAAATAATTGGATTTATGGACCAATCGTATTCTCCATTCAACCCTCGCACCACTTCTTTTTCATACATCAGAATACAAAGTCTGACAAAGCCATTTTTCCTCACCTTATCTAATGCGGCTAAGACCGCCCTCGCTTCAGCCTCCTTTGCATAGTCGATTTTGAGTCCTTGGATAGAATCTATACCAACAATGTCACCATTTAACTGCATGATGTAGCCAAAGGATGCCTATCCCTCCTTAGTTTTTTAGGCTGCATCCGTAAAGGTTATTATGTCATCTTTGTTGGAGATCGTCGTAGGGACCGAAGATTGATCCCCATCTTTTCTTAAGGAAAATTGCCAATAATGGCAAGATGGACCCTGAAGCATCTTATGGGCTAATCCTATGATCTTGAAGGGATCTAATGGTTGACCTCTATGAAAGAAGTCCCTCCTAGCTTTCCAAATGGACCACCACATAGAATGGATCCACATTTTTAAGTTAGTATCCCCGAGAGGAGGGGTCGGTTGGCCATGCTCACATGAGTTCTGTCATTATTCTATTAAATCCATAGGGTGGAAAGTATCCGAGAAAAGGCCCAACTATGATCCAAACCAACTGCTCTGGCAAATTCACATTACATAAGGGCATGCCTAACTGAATCCTTTTCTTTCTCACATACAGTACATTTATCGTCTATAGACATAATTTTCAATTTTTAAATGGCTCTTACTGGGATGGCATTTCCGAGACATTTCCAACCAAACAAAAGAACCTTTTGGGGGAGAGGAAGCCTTCACAAAGCTTTCTAAGTTACCGTTAAAATGAGGCTGACATGATTTCTATTGTTGATTAATATGTATGCAAGTTTAGCAGTAAGCCAACCATTCTTGGAAAGTGGCCAAACTCTTTCATTGTAAGAGAGGGATCTAGAGAGATAAGCTTTACCAATATTCTCAATATCTATAGGGTTGTCAAAATAGTCCTTAAGAGCATTAATATCTCATAACTTATATACGGTCCATAACTCTTTGACTTTGAGATCTAGGTTAATCATAGAGGAATAAGGCATTCTCAATCCATTTTTACAGGGGATCCAATTATAATTCCAAACAGATATATTCTCTCCATTACCAATTATCCATCCAACCTTTTCATTTATATAATTATCCCCCTCAACGAAACCCTTCCAAAACGAAGAATTACCTATCCTAAACTTAGCTTCCCAAAGGTCCGTCCTAGGACAATATTTAGCCTTAAGAATCTTTGAGCAGAGATGAGGTTCTCATTGGTCAGACATTTCTGACAAGTTTTGGCTAAGAGGGCTAGGTTATTATTTTTGGCGTCTCTATAATTCCTAGAACCCTCCTTAGAAATGGGTTTACTTAATTCAGCCCATTTAATGGTATGGAGTTTTCATTTCCGCTCACTCTTCCCCCACCAAAAGGATCTTAGACATTTATCAATTGAATCCGCAATTTTATTTCAAAGACGGAGAACAGACATATTATAGACGGAAATTGTTGAGGCCACTGACTTGATTAGGGTGTTTCTGCCAACTTGTGCAAGCAAAGGAATTTGCCATGAGCTTAGTCTACTTTTAATTTTGTTTGTGAGAGCCTCGATACTCAAGTATCTATTTTGTTTGATGTCAAGGGATTCCCAAGAAATTTTTCATTTTTATCAATAATTTTATGTCAAGGATCGAGGCAATACTTATGCATCTGTTTTGGCAAGCCCCATTGCTAAAATAAACTGTAGATATGTGAAAGTTAATAAGTTGGCCTGAAATCTTTCAGTAGTCTTCTAATAAGATTTTAACCTCTCTAGCTTCCTTAAGTCTAGCCTAATAAATTTTAATAAGTCTAATAATAATAAACAACACTGATGATGATGATGATGACGATGATAAATAATAAATCTTGAATCTCCTTCTCAATAAAGTATCCCAATCCAACTCCCAACTACTTTTATATATAGTTTCTCTCTCTAATTAGGACTAGAACAGCCCATTTGTATCACATCGTTAGTATCTCAATTTATAGCATTTGACTTTCATGCTTACAGCAAAGATACACTTGAAAATCCATACAATCAGTTGTCCATCTAAGAATCTTCATAATAGATTAACATAAAATATATATGTTGGTTTCTTAGTTAGCATAACAATCATTTCTCATTTCTCTTTTATTATTGTTTTCTACTTAAAGTATTGTATTTTTCTCAATTTGTCTATTTAGTATCATTTCCCTTTATATTTTGTAGTGTCACTAGATGGTGCTGCTACTGAAGCCGTGAAGGCCTTACGTGATTGTCTTTCAAGAGAAATCGGTTACCAAACACAATTAAATCCAAATATGGAGGATTTGGAAACTAGGAAGCGTGCATTGATTGCTAAAAGAGATGACATTGTGACAAAAGTAGACCACGACAAGTTGCAAGGTAGGAGTGCTTTGAATGAAGTGAGTAACTGGCTACAAGACGTGGAATCTGTCATAGGGAAAGTAAGTGATATACAGAAGAACTTTGAAGAACAAGAAAAAGGTTGGAAAGGACTTTTTCCAAACAAGCGTCGGAAGATTAGCAAAGAGTCATCGATATTGATTGGTCAAATGGAAAAACTAATTGCAGATGGCAAATTTGAAAATGGTGTCACTTTTGAACCACCACCACTAGCAACTAATGCATTACCTACGATGCCTATAGTAGGTCATACAGCAGAATTAACACAGCGAGAGATTTTGGATTGCATATTGGGCATGGAGAAACCAATAATTGGAGTGCATGGTATGGGAGGAGTTGGAAAGACAACAATCATGAGAAACATTCACAACAATCTGTCTCAACAATCAGAATCCAAGCATTTTCATTGTTTTATATGGATAACTGCTTCGAATGATGTAGATGTGAACAACCTACAACGAAAAATTGCAAAGCAGTTGAAAATAGACATGGAAGATGATGATGATGAGAATGACAGAGCAAGAAAGATATTTAATGCTTTGAAATGGCGAAAAAAGTTTCTACTCATCCTCGATGATATCTGGGATTCATTCCGTCTAGATGAGGTTGGAATTCCTCTTCCAAGTAAAGAAAATGGTTGCAAGTTAGTTCTCACTACCCGTAACAAAGGAATATGCAGGCAGATGCAAGCACATGCAATTGAAGTACGAGTTCTTTCTAAAGAGGAATCATGGGAATTCTTCAAGGATATTGTGGCTGTGGGTGATGTAATCCTCTCTGAAGATATAGAAAGCCTTGCAAGGAATGTTGCTAAGGAGTGTTGCAATTTGCCATTGGCAATTAAAACAGTTGGAGGATCTATGCGTGGTGTTGACAATGCCAGAGTATGGAAGTGTGCTTTGAAAAATCTGAAAGAAGCAAACGGAAAGTTCGAGGGTATTGACAAGGTCTTTGCACCACTAAAGTTTAGTTATGCTCAATTACCTAACCATGTACTCCAATCTTGTTTCTTGTACTGCTCATTATATCCGGAAGACCGGGTGATCTCTGCTAATGAGCTGATTGACAATTGGATTTGTGAGGGTTTAATAGACGAAAGGGGCACCAGAGAAGATGACATCAACAAAGGGCATACCATTTTGGATCGACTCATAAAAGTTTCAATGTTGGAGAGATGTGATTATAGTCGATATACGACATTTGTCAAAATGCATGATTTAATCAGGGACATGGCAATCAACATTACAAGAGCAGAGAATCCACTATCTTTGATCTATGCAGGTCGACAATTAAAGGATATTCCAGCCAAGTTGCAAGAGTTGCCAGAAGATGCTAAGAGGATCTCTTTGATGAGTAATGACATAAAAGTACTTTCTGGTGAACCCAATTGTCAACATCTCTTAACTTTATTTCTTCAATACAACCCTCGACTGTGGGAGATCTCCCCTGATTCTTATTTTAACCACATGTGCAGCCTCCGAGTTCTCAACCTCTCTTCCACACATATAAAGTCATTGCCTAATTCTGTTTCTAACTTGAAGAACCTCCGCGCATTGATATTAAATTGGTGTCGTGATCTAGAGGAGGTGCCATCACTGGAAAAACTTGGAGAATTGAGGGTGTTGGACCTTTCCGGCACCAAAATTCGAGAGCTGCCATCAGGAGTGGAAGCAATGGTTTATCTTCAACGCCTTGACCTCGATCATACTGAACGGTTATGTGTATTTCCAGCTGGTATTATACCTAGGCTCTCTCATCTGGAAGAGCTGATAATGAGTAGAAGCATATGGAAGTGGTCTTCAAAGACAGGGGAAGGAGCCGGAATTGAAGAAATTATGAACTCCACTCGATTGGCTATTCTGAATATTCAATTCAAAGAATTGTCCGATTTCCTTCAGCACGCCAAATCGAACAAGTGGCAAACGATGAAAAGATTTTGTCTTGCTATCTGTAGATCTGTTTTACTAGCTCCTATGGTTGAATGCTTCTGTGTTGAGATTGGTGGCTGCGATCTTATTGGTGAAGAAAACCAGTTACTGCTCCCCGATACCACTCAGCGGCTCGTCATAAGTGATTGTCAAATAAGTAGCTTGTGGCATTTCACACGCTTACTGCATAAGAGTAAGTTGCATCGTTGTGAAATCGAAGACTGCACAAACATGGAGTACTTAATGGCGGAGGAGGAACCATTACTACCTGAAATAAAGGAATTGAAAATTAATTATATTCCAGAATTACTAGTCCTTTGCAAAGGTATTCCATCACCAGATGCACTTAAAAGCCTTGAGTCCTTGATTGTATTTGGTTGCATGAAATTGAAGTATCTACTCCCACCTAGGCTGTTGCAGCAACTTAGATGCTTGAAGAGTATTAAAGTCTCGTCCTGTGGGCAAATGAAACAGATCGTAGGAGAGGAGGAAGAAATGGGAATAACTAGAGAAGAGATAGTCTCTCAGCTACAGAGTTTATACATCTTTGATTTACGAGAACTGAAGGCCATCTGCTCAAGGGTATTAATTTGCGATGAATTGGAGACCATGGACATAGGATCATGTCCGGAGTTGAAGAAGCTCCCCTTCTCTGTGGACAACCTACCTTGCGCTCTCAAAGAGATAAAAGGAGACAATGAATGGTGGGATGCCGTGGAGTGGGACCATCCACAAACCAGGGCTCACTTCGATTCTATACCCAAAATGTTGGGGGAAAGGTACGAGCAAATATATTTTGTCGCATTTCTCACCTTCTCTTATTTAACGCAATCAGAAAGTGGGTCTTGAAGTCGATCCTTAATCTTTCATCTAGTCATTTTGCCCTAACACACTCGATCAAATCCTTAACTAGGAGGGCCCACAGATTCCTCAATGGGCCTCATCAATTTGCATACACTTGAATCCTTCAAACCCTAAAAAAACATTGTTTCGATTTCAAATTTGGCCCTCAAGTTGCCAATCTTTAGTATCTGAGATTCAATTTAAGCTTAGATGAGTTTCATAGGCCCATTTAGTCGGATATCCAATCTGTAATTCAATTCAAGATTGGGCTCCATTAGATGACAGTCCACAAACCTGGCCCCACTTCCTGCCCTTCCTTACATAACGCTAGGCCAACTTCCGGCAGATGTAAGAGTTCTTTGTAAAAGGCATTTTGATGCATTACTCATTTTGATGCATTGCTCTAGGCCCTTGGGGGATTTTACAATTCATTCAGTCATTGGGCTCTGTCAGGCTAGACCCAAACCTTTCACTTGGATCCAAGATTCCCTTAAAATTTAGACCTTAAAAGGCCCATCTCTATGATCCGAGGTTCCGATTCAAATGTAGACTCTAATAGGACCGTTTAGATTTGAGATCTGGACTGGTAGTGCCTTTTAGGTGATTTGGATTTGGATTCAGGTGCATGTTCATTTTGTCTCTAGTGTGCATATTTGATATTTGGATTCGGATTAGGAAATTGAATCTTTAATCAGATGACTTGGGCTTTATACTTTTTCTTGTCAGGAATGAAGAATTCTTATCGGACGCGGACCCAGACTACTGAAGATCCTTCCACAATCCAGAATGCATCATTGGTAGCTCTCCTCTTATATTTTTATTTTCTAATAAGAAAAAGCTTAAAATACATTTCAAGGAACAGTAGAATTATCCAACTGCTCATGTTGATGGGTGTGCTTGTAGTTTGTGGAATGTAGTTTGGTTTGTTGAATGTACCTTGGTTTGTTTGATGCACTTTTATTGAATCAACCTTTCTTAATATTGCTGATGGGTTGGTTAAGGTATGATACAATTACATATTGTTGATGGGTTGGTTAAGGTGTGATACAATTACAGGATGATGATTTCTACCAACACTACTGCATGTTGCCATGAAATTAGAGTGCGATGCTGATGGGTTGGTTAAGGTATGATCCAATTACGGGATAATGAATGCTGCTACTATTGTTTTTGTTTGTTTGTTAGAAAAGTTCTTTGTTGTTGATGCACCTTAGTGCAATGGGTTTGCCAGGCTGCGCACTTATGACAACTTGCCCACACTAAACTAAAACCTCACAAACACTTAGAACACCCCATGCACCCACACTTTCTGGGTATTCGCGAATAAGCATGAGGTAAGAATCCCCTCTCCCAACCCCACAAACCCCAACCCATCTGCACCTTTTGGAGATCACTAATCCATGGATTTTTCAAAAAAAAAAAGTCAATCCATACGTATCCATAAGCAAAATGCCTTACATGGACTCTTAAATCCATGAAATTTAAGGAATCCCTGTCAGAAATCCTAGCATCCAAATACACCATAAAAGAAGGTAGAACAGTGCAACCATTCAGAAATAAGAATGGACCTACAATGGCTGCCCACATGACCGGGACATGCAACATGGTCTCAGCATTTTTCAACCATAAACGACGGGTTATGTAAACTAGTCACTCAAAATCGACATCTTATAACCAAAATACATTCATTACATCTTGCAAAGTTCTGGAAAATAATTTAGTTTCAAATGTGACTCAACAACGAAACTTGTCACACTGCACCATCAAGCCTAGTGGAGTGCTCCTGTGATTTTCTGAGAAAGGGAACATGATTCCATAATTAGAATATGAAATAATAAAAAATATCAAATGAAGCATGGGACAATGAAGATTCCTCACTAATTCAGAAGCAATGAGCCCAGCAAAACAAATACTAAAACTCAGGAAATCTACATGAATATGCTGTGAAGTATGCCAGCAGGGTAGGCAGGATTATTTTCTGGCCAGATCAATGTTTTGAGCATTAATTGGACCCAAAAAATGTCAAATACTTATCCAGGCAGGGAGAAAAAAAAATCTCTTTCAGTAAATAACTAGTTTCTCGTGACACCCACGTAAATAATAGAACAGGTGGTATCCAGCCAAAATATCCAACTAGACTTCAGATTTTGGGTACATTCCCGAATTGTCAATTTTTGTCCCAAATGGCCGAACTGACCAAAAACTTATTAATTGTCATCAATAAACTGAAATTAAAAACCCTCCTAAAGATTTCAATTAAAATTTCATTCCTGTTCGACCAAATTCCCAATTTATTTCTGATTTGGGTCAAAATTATTATATCATTATTAACATGAACCCTAAGATTGAGAACAGCATGATAATCACATATAAGATTTAATCTTAAATAAGTTGAAGAGTACCTCCAGACATCCTGATGCAGAGAGCTTTCCGATCCTGCCATCTGGCACTGCTGTTGAGATCCGTTGAAGAAGAGGCTGGGTGAATGGTTTCGGTTTCTCTCTCCTTGCCTATAAACCTTAATGTGTTGATTTTGGGTGTAGCCTTTATGATGGATGAAAGACTTTATTTATAGGTGGAGAGAGGACCAAATTTCTCATTTAGGTTTACTTTAGATTTAATCTCAACCGTCCATCAAGGTAGAGAATATTAAGGAAACTATCTCATTAGGAAACCATATTTGAGTAATTATAGCATATGTATCCTATGAAAACAGAATTCCTATTATGACCACACTTCTAGAAAGGAAAGGACTTGTGGTCCAAGTAATGGGCCTAAAATAATTTCCTTACAAAAATTTCATGTACCGCCTCTCTCTCTCTCTCTCTCTCTCTCATTAGCTTTCTACCAATATGCCCTCCATCTCTCTCGAGTTACCTTTCTAACGATATGCCATCCATTAAGGCTGAGCATGGATTATTTTTTGGTCTTTTCCATTCAAAAGCAAGGGCTTTGAGCTCTTTTAGAGCCTTGAGTGGTTCCCTTCATTTGGCTGCTTCTTTGTTCTTATCCTTCTTTATTAATTATTTCACCGTAGCACCATAGCAGGGATTGGGATTCATTTATCTGATGTAGATATTGCATATTACATTAACTATATATAGAATTAGTGTGTATGCTCTGTTCACTTTTTTATATCATTGTATTTTCCTAAATATATATTCTTTTTATTATTTTTTCAAAACACAACTCTGAAATGAAACACCAAAAAATTTTCCTTTGGGAATCAAACCGAAAAGGAGTCGTAATCAAGATGGACAGCTATGGTACATTCACAACCAGAATGTGGAACCTTGTAACTAGGACAGGAAAAAAATACTGAATGGAGATCGACCCCCCATAGCGTTTTTTTAGAACATAGTTGAGAGCAATAAAGGGTTGAAACTTGTTTCTACACGAAGCAAGGAGGCAAGCCTGTAGGGAGAAACCAAATAGATATACTAAAAGTTTGATAATGATGATATCAATGGTTCACAAAACATAAGATATAGAAAATGCATTTTACACACACAGATAAATATATATATATATATATATAGTGAGAGAGAGAGAGAGAGAGGGAGAGAGATGCATTAAAAAAGGTGTAAAATAAGAATAAAAAGAGACAAAACAGACTAACTAAATACAGTCTATAGAGATTATGTACAGATACAATTTAGCAATTGCCTAAGGAAGGATCTACTGTTGACACTTGTGCAAACACCAGGACACCTTAGGCAACACTAAAGGTGATGTGGAGAACAATAACTTTGATTCAAAAGGTACTTTTCTCGCATATATGATATTAAGTTGTGGAGGTGATTGGATTGGATTTTAGGAGGATCTTTGGTGTGGTGAAGTCAGATTGCGAGATGCTTTTCCATTTTTATTATTTCGGCCAATGCAACTGCTTTCATTTTTTATTTTTTTTTGATAAAAGGGTAATTATATTAAAAGATGAAAAAAAGAATACAAAGAATAAGACTCCCTGAGGAGAAGAGAAAGGAGAGACAGAGTGCTTCTGAGCCAGAGCAAAAGAAGGCAGCAGCAAACAAGCTACCAAGACAAAATTAAAAGCTGTAACCTGAAGTATTCATTGATCTTAGGAGGGAGCTAAGTTGCTGGCTGACAAAAGGTTTGGAGATCTTCCTTAGAGAGTTACTGAGATCATCTTGCAGAGTGTGAAGGAGCTGAGATAGTGGAAGGTGATGGTCGTTGAAGATGAATCACTATAATCACTCAACATGGTAGGTAGTTCTGGAACATGCGTTGTCACGTGGTTTATAATGCCCTACAAACAGAGCATGACTTGATGCAAGCCCCCATTCTCTCTCTCTCTCTTTGTTTCTTATTTTTTATTCGCATCTTGTTCAATCTCTGTGGTATCACAATTTCACAGTGGGTTCCCTACCGTTGTTTGTCCTTCCTGTGCTATCCCATGGGCATATAGATTGTGCCCCTTCCCTAGGGATAGCTGACATGATTTAGGAGTCTAGAAGTTAATGCATAAGGGTTGATTTTCTTTTTTCACACATTCAAATTAAGTTGCCAACTGCTATTGAAAGATGGGAGTTCACCAAACTGCCGTGTATGATGCAATCATTTTATTGTTTTCCTTTTTTTTTTTTAATGTTGATGTATTCTCCTTTTTCTAATGAATTGGTGATTAACTTTTTCCAAAAAAAAATAATAATAAACAAAGAAAAAACAAGGTGGTCTCTAAGTACTTTTGTGGACTTGGGTCAACTTGATCAGACCCCTTGAAACTTGTTTCTAATGGTGTATATTTAAACATAATTGCAGATAAGGGTGCTTGAAATAATGTGCACAAAACTTCTTCATCTTGCCTAAACCAAGCCATATAGTAGCATAAAGGTCTGAAATGCAGGGGTTTCATGAAAATAAAAATGAAGAAAAAAAAATTAAAAATAAGGAACCAATTGATTCTCTGCAATTAATTAAAAACTGATACATTGATATCTACAGACCTTTTTAATTTTTATTTTGAAATTCTAGAAAACACTAATTCATACATGTAGCATCTGCATATCTATTACAGTATACTGTATAAATCAACTGATGGGAAAACAAATCTCATAATGAAAGGAATAAATTTGACATTAGCAAGGCAAAAAAGTTTCTAACAGCATTATCTTTACCTCACTTAATCCTTGCATTCTCCCTAAAAGAGATATATCATTGAGATAAGCATACTTGAGAGAGAGAGTGAGAGAGAGAGAGCTCTCTCTCTCCATATGAAATGACGCATGCATGAATGTCGGTTTGCCCTCGGTGTCTTTTCATTCTTCCTCATTCGCTGCCATTAAGGAAATCTAATGGCTAGTATCCCTTGATAGAAGGGATGCCTTTGGAAAAAGCCTATGAAAGAGAACACATTGGGTAACTCTCTGTACTTGAAATCCTTGTAAGCAACCGTCACTGAAACTTATAGGAAGGGAAGTTGCAAAGAGTCAATTATAAACCCCACTAAAAGAGAAGATCCAAAGTAAAGAAAACCATAAGGAAGCTATGGATCCAGATATGCCTTTATATATTGGATTCAAGGTTTTTGAGCTGTGTTATTCATATTAAACTCCTTACATTTTGATCCTAACAAATTGAAAAAGGTTAACACTACATTTTTAAGAACACAAAAAAAAATTAAAAACAAATATTCTCTACTAACTTAGCAAATATCTTTCCACCACAGGTATCACTTATTTGATAGCCTACCTATAGGTGAGAAGTTGAATGGAAATTTGATGAGCAAGGGTAAGAGAATCAATGAAGTAGGTTTGCCTTTTAGTCTTGAAAGAAAGAACTCAAAAGGAAGTCCACTGCAAGGGTAAGAGAATCAATGAAGTAGGTTTGCCTTTTAGTCTTGAAAGAAAGAACTCAAAAGGAAGTCCAGTATCTGAAAAAAGACTTTCACATGTTCAGAAATAGAAATTTTAGCGTCAGATCCCAAGGGTTTCAAAAACGAATAATACCTCTTCCATTTTGTCTTTCTTGCCACTAGAGAAGAATTTATAGCCTCCATAGAAAAGTAACCCCCAACCAGATAAAGAAACAATCACAAACTGCATAAAATCAGAATAACACACATGAATCCATGTCATGACAGTTTAAACAAATTTTGGAGAGAGAGAGAGAAGAGTAGGTGCAACTCAATATATAATGTACACAAACATAGCCAGAATAGAAGCGTGAAAGTTTTTCGGGGGCTACCAAAATGGATTACTAGTTTTAATTTAACCAATCAATGCAACAAAAATAAACCAATTAGACAATTTAGAACTAGTTATCTACTAATCACACCCACAAGAAGGCAGATACAATATTTAGCGTGGAAACCCTATCCAAGGAAAAAAACCACGAACCAAAAAACAAGAGTTCAAGAACAGTTACAAAATATACTCGAAAGCTCATCATTTACCTCAATCTGTACCTCGACCTAAAGACTGTAATTATTCTTGAAAAGAATCCACTAACACGACATCCACTGTGCCCTGTTCTCCTTACTTGATCTTCTCGCACCTTATCAACCAAAATGATCAATCTTCTACAAGAAAGGTAGAAGCAGCAACAACCTTCTATAGAGTAGCCCTTCAGAACAGAGAAAATGCTTTAAATTCTAGTGTCAGTCTTAATTTATGCCGAATGGGATAAGAATGAGTTGGTGTGCTACCCGTGCCATACGTGGCCGACAAGTACAAGCATCCCGGTCTTCAAAGATCATAAAAATAAAAAAAATAAGAAATTTAAATAAATAATAGAAAATTGATAAAATGCGTAAATTTAATGACTTATTTGGATCTTAAATCAAATATATGGATTAGCTTTCCTTCAGGCTAACACAATTTTCATTGCTTATAGAAGTTAATGAAAGGATCATTTGGCACACAGAAAGCACCAAATTGCCAATATATAATAATTATTTGAGGGTTTCTATTGGCACCTCAAAATTTACTCTCCCCACTACACTAGAAAACAAAAAAAATAAAGTTTTTCCTAAATTACCCCTCCCTCCTCCTCTCCCACCCTCCACCCCCTTCCCTCATCCTCGGCTTCAGGGCTCCCTCCCCGCCGGAGACTGGGGGGGGGGGGGGGGGGGGGGGGGGGTGGTTGGAGAGGGAGGAAGGAAAGAGGGTGGAGGGAGGGTAGGAGAGGGAGGAGGGGTAGTTTAGGAAAATTGTTTTTTTTTTTTTTTTGTTGTGCGGTGGGGAGAGGAAATTTTGAAGTGCCAATAGAAGCCCTCTAATTATTTATAACTCATTGCTCTACTAAAATAACAAACCACACTATTAACAGAGGGACGACAGTTAAGGCCATGGGTGCAACCAAGTTTTCAATACCAAAATGAGATTAAAGCTTACTCGATAATTATGCAAAGTCAAAGGATAGAGTACCAAAATTAATCAAACAATGCTAGCTTCATTGTCATACTAATAACTAGCGACAAACGCCTGTGCTGAGCCCGGGTTGAAACAAAGATATAGTAAATTATTATAATAATTAAAACTATAAAAGAAGAATTCACTATTATTATTTTTAAGAATTTTTAGAAGAAAATAATGTGGAAAAAGATCTTGAGATTTTATGGTAAAAGGAAGAAATTATCGTGAAAAATAATATGAGAATCTTGTAATATCGCACCTATAAAATCTTTGTTAATTGAAAAAATGCACGGGTTGAAAGTCCCTACTAAAAAAGAGAAAGCTTTGGATGGAAGCAAAAAGAAAAAATAATACCATTCAAAGAAGGAGAAAAATAAAAAAATAAAAAATAAATGCATCCATTTTCCTATCAATACCTGGCTGGGGCTCAGTATGTTAGGTATATCGTGTGGAGTGTGAGTGTGGCTAAGATGAGTCCCACACCAAAGGCCCAAAACACTACCCACTCGTTTTGAGCCTACTTACCATTAAAATACACCTATTTGAAAATGCAAATAAAATCCACATCCAACCCAACACTTAAGAGAGAGAGAGACATGTAGAACCCAACACTTAAGAGAGAGAGAGAGACGTGTAGAATCCTTTTATTCTACATCAATGTCCTATATTTATTTAATATATAAAATAAATTATCCAAGAAAAAAAGGTCTCTCACATGGGATCTATATCTGGTGCAAGATAACGATAGAGAGGACAATTTAATTGCTTTCATCAATGTTGAGGCTCTATATTTTACATGAATGTTGAATCATCAAAACTAACCTCATTGCAAGCATGTGCAATAAGTTTTATAATTTAGAATTTCATTAAATTAATAACCTATTGTAGGAATTTCAATGGGTCATTTCCGGACTGGCCCATTTCTACTATCAATAGGGATTGAACGGCCTGAGTTCAGGTGTATATCAAGTCCTAGATACTAAGTTCGAGCCTGCCTACTTCAAAAATATGGGTGGATTGAGGCTGCACCTTAAAGGGCGGGACCAGACTAAGGTTTGAGTCCGGGTGCACATAGGATCATCCCAACTCAAACCACACAATAAAAAAGTATTGAAAATATATGACACCTCTTTGAAGGCCTCAGTTCAACAAAGGCTCAAGTCCATTTAACATCTAAGTATTCAAGTTGATAAGTTCTATGAAGTAGTCCCACTAAGATGGTGCATGGGTTAGATTTATTAAATTCTCTAAAACTTTTGCAGGGTAATACATAAGTGAAAGAGATTGTTATTTTTGGATCATAAAATCTACATAGTGGACCCCCTTAGAAATGTCTTTTGTGTTATTTTTGAAAGATTAACTTTAATTTTAGGGGATATTGATTGAGAGACCTTAGGAGATAGAAGATATGGATTGATGCTTTTGGAGAAAAAATAGTGGAATATGATGACATGGCTCCTTAAATCACTCTAAATTTTTTATATATATTTATTTAAAAGAAGAACTCCTTCGATGATGACGTGGCACCCTCCACACCACACTACCCCGTTTGCTTTAATATAGATATATATATAATTTTCATTTAGCATTGGTCATCAATTGTATCATTCTTAACCATACTAATCTTCCGTGCATGCCCCATTATCTATATTGATCAGTATAAGAATTTGTTGTGGTACCGTATCGGTACTTGTCCCATTCTTTTTCTTTTTTTTTTTTTTAATTTAATGGGCCTTTGGGCCAGTACTTCACAAAATCTGTAATCTCCAAGCGTTTCAGTTTTGAAAATCTACAGGGGATTCAGTACCCATTGAAAATGAATCAAGTGGCAGATTTTTTTTTCCACCTATATATTATATAATATTGGCCCATCATTAACAGTTGTTAGTGGATTAGCCATCCATGAAAACCCATAACACTGGATGAATTTTTATCCCAGTCCCGCCTAACTCATATGGCTTTGACATCGGGTGTTGAGGTCACCATGATATAAAATTTCATGGACCTGAACCTGAATTCAATCTAGAAATGTGGAGATGATTTTCATTTCCCTGAAACTATAACCAATGACCTTAAAGAAGAGAGTTTAGGCTTTCCAAATCTGTAAACCTCCAGAAGAAGGATGAAAATAGCGGTAGTGGCGGACCACCAAAACGCTACATTGTGCGGTGCGATTTGAAAAAATCGTCAAAAAAATCTAAAAAATTTGTAGAAAATCTGAAATATTGAAAAATGAGAGAAAATATATACATATATTTTATTTTACAAAAGTAACTAAGATAATGCGGCGTAGCGGTCTCCTCATTGTATTTGATCATGTATCGATGTATAAATAGAAATAATAGTAATGATCCTTTGTTTTCATAGATATTCATGTCGTTTAGTTATGCTAACTTATAAACTAATGAAAAAGCTCATTAAAAAAAAAAAAAATTTGCCATAAAGACAAGACTTCAGACTTAAGAGTACCTAGAAAAAAGAATACATCTACCAAAGGGGGTGTCTTATACAATGTACTTAGAAAAAAAACTCTTTGTATTAATTGTAATTTGGCGAGACCATTTGCTTTTTGGTGTTCTTTTAAACAAAAAAGGGTAAATGAGTTGAGTAAAAATATTATTTGGAGAGAACAAGAAAAGAAATAAGTCTTGTTATGTATTTTACTTTTTTATGAAAAATACAAATCTATATTAATCCGCAGTAGCCCCCTAATAGCCTCTAACGCCAGCTAGAGAGGTGAACGCTACTAAATGCATAACTTTAGCAAACAAATTTGTAAAAATTATACTTTATTTTAATTTAATATTTTATTTTACATGTAAAATTATAAACAGGGCCAGGAAATAGGGATGGCATTTTTAACCCGACCCGCCCCAACCAAACTCGGAGTGCCCGCCCCGCCCAGTACGGGTTTTTCCCGCCCCTACTCTTAGACGGGGCGAGGACGGGGCAAAAAAATATACCCTGAATCCAGGGCAGGGCGAGGATGGGTATGTTTCTTACCCCGCCCTGCTACCTCACCCCGTAACCCGCCCAGAAATACCGCCCCATGCCTCGCCCCGAAATACCGCCCCAAAATTAATAATCTTCTAAAATATATATATATTAGATTTCTTTTATAACAAATAAACATATTTATATGTAAATGTATATATTGATTTTATGTTGTTATTAAGGGTTAAGTAGATTGATTGAAGACTTTTTTTAAAGTTAAACATGTAATTGAATGAACCCTAGAAATTATGGAAGCATATAATATGATCTCATTCCCTCTAATTCAAATTTAATGAAATTAAAGTTGTTAAAAAATCTATCTAAGTATCTAAGCTTATTTTACTTTAATCATATATAATGTTAAATTGTGACATGATAAATCATATTAAATAAAATGAATATAAATATATAATAGAATGATAGATCATGCTTTAAGCTTATAATAACATATATGATTAGAGATAGCAAGGTAAATTATAATTAGTATGATTCTAATCATACTAATAACAATATAAATTATACTAATTTGATATAACATTACAAGATATATCATGCTATACGCTTATAATAACTTACATGATTAGAAATAGCAAGGTTAATTATTGTTAGTAACTTAATATGATTCTAATCAAACTAACAACACTATAAATTATACTAATTTTAATTGTATGTAATCAACCTCTTTATTAGTGAGTGGAGTTCAATACCAGAAATGAAGTGAAACCATGTATTGATGGAGTTCATGATATTTTAGAGAGATATTGTCTTTTTTATAAAGAATGTTTCAAAGCATATATAATATTTTCAAGTGTATGTTAGTGGCTTTCAAGGGATTAGAGAAAATCTTATAAGAATAAATCTCACTTTAAATAGGTAAAATTTCAGGAAAAGGAAAATTTATATTATTACTATTAGATAATTTAAAAAAAATTTAAACAATCTAACAGTGCCCCACACTTATAAAATATTTATGCGGGGAGATCTTTTTTTTAATATTATCAAAGGTATGGAAACAACATAGATGAATCATTCATGCGCTTGTTATCATGTAAAATAAATAAATTTACTTTTTTCTTCATAATCAATTCAAAATTAATTTATTATATTTATGGTTGCATCACATCCGAGCATGGCCCCGCGGGACATGTCGTGGCGGGGATGGCATATGTAACATATCCCAAATTGGGAAACGGGGCTGGGACGGAGAAGTTTGGGGGCGGTGACGGGGCAACCAAAACTCGGCCTCGGCCTCGGCCCCGGCCCCGGCCCCGGCCCCGGCCCCGCCCCTACCCCTACCAGGAAACCCTCACCTCACTTAACTATTGAACTATTGAAGTTAGCAAGGGTTTGAAGGTGTTTTATTTTCTTGGTATTTGCTTTTCATCAAGGGAGGATGTGGACCCGGGACTTATAGGCAAGTACGGAGAGACTGGGGGCGTTGGGGACTAGGGGTGGATGAGGCAGCGATGGGTCCCACAGTTTTTGTTTGGGTTACTGAAAGGGATTTGGTAAATGCACCCACTCTATCCGGTATTTGCACCCACCTAGCTATAGCATCTTTTGAAAAGTGTCCCATCTATTGTCCTTTTGACACTCCAAAAGCTATTGGGCTGTGGTAAATACTACCTATGGCTATGGGGGTGGTAAATACACCCACCCAAGTACGCCCACCCTATGTGTCATTCACCAGCTGACAATATCCCATCCACATAGGAATACTGAGGCTGAAAGAAAGCAACAGCAATGACAAATAAATATATCCATAAATACATGCACCTCAGCATTCACACAGATGCATGTATCATGCATGTAGATGCATGCATCATGCATGTATATGCATGTTGATAATCTGGATAGGATCTGGATAGGGTCCAAATGATTGTCATCCCCTTGACTAAACATTGATGGGCAAAGGGACAAAGTCGATGGTTTTGCACCAAGTTGATCGGTTCAGTTCGAAGATGGAGGATTTAAAAAAAAAAAATTAGACTTTGCCTGTTGCCCAAGTTGCAAGACGATCAGTACACTGATCTGCTTGAAGGTTTCTTCTTGGATTTCAGTTGAGGCGAGTTTTGCAGAGACGGGGGATACAGGCTCCGTCGGTGCACCGCAGCCGGATAAGAACTAAATCGAAGGAGGGAGTTTGGAACTCCAGAGTTCTGTAAAACAGCAGAGATCCTGGAGCAGATCACTTGTGGGAGAAAGATCAGAGGTGGGCCACGGTTCCGAGAACCGGAGAAGGGTTCAGAATGGAGTAGATCCATGATCTTTGGTGGGCCACCGGAAGCTGCAGAGGATCCTTTTGCAAAATGAAAAAGTGCAAGGATCGGTGCAGAGAGAGATCCCAATGCGACATCTAGGTGGGGCCATGAAGCGGGCGAAGGAGTTGGTTCAGATCTGATCTGTGTTGCAGAAACCGATGCGGAAGATCAGAGAAGGAGATTGGAGTTGATCTCTTTGGAGCCACATACTGTTGCTGAGAAAAACAGTGATTCTCGGATTTGCTGTCGTAGTGCTGGGGCTGATCGGAGAAGATCAGAGGATCCAGACTGTTTCAGTCTCCGTCGTCGGAGAAGACAGAGGAGAAGGGCGAGATCGCCGCGCATTGCTGCCGGTTAGATCGCCCTGTTGGAAGTCGCAGATGCCCGGATTTTACGGTCTTGGACTGCTGCGCAGACAAAGAAGAAGGGGACACTTGCAGAGGTCTCCTGGTTCTTGAAACAGAGAAGCGAAGAAGGCGGTTCTGATCGCCGTTCCTGCATCGTGCAGTTGCCGGTGAGGAAGTGACGCTGCCTCTCTTTGCCGGACTGCAAAACTCTCGCCAGAGAATTCACAAAACAGGGCTAGATATTACCCAGTTTGTGTGACCGAAACAGTCTGAAGAGACCAGAGTGGGATTGCTGGTGCTGTGCGTGTCGCCGGAGGAGGGTTTCCACTGGTGCTGCAGCGCCGTGCCGTGGCCGACGGAAAAGCAGCAGTGCTGCTCTCAAGTTCTAGGACGAGAAGAGGAAGAACTGGGACTTGGTTCTGTAGAAAAGAAGGAGAAGACAGCGACTCATCTCCCCAATTCTTGAACTGTGAAGGCACGTGGGAGAGTGGCTGACAGCCTTTATTAACGACAGGCCGTACACCCACCCTCCATAGGGTGGGTGCCTTAAACCCTAGTACACAGTGTAAAAAGCAAAGATGGGACTTTTATAACGGTACAACCAGTAAGTTTTTTTTTTAATGGGACTTATATTTTTATACCTACTCTATTACCACTAGAGGTAATTGAGCGGGTGCATTTACTAACACCCTATTGAAATCCTTGACAAACTTTCACCGTGTGGTCACATCAGAGGCCCCCTTTATGTGACCCCAGATCCCGTACACCTCCATGTGGTCACATCAGAGGCCCCGTCTATGTAACTCCAGATCCCGTACACCTCCATGTAGTCATATCAGAGGAGGGACGTGGTGGAGGCAGTAGGCAGGAGGCCGAAGGCAGAAGAATACTAGACCCAGCAAAATTGACCAGGTGAAGATTTTGAATAATCTCAACATCGAGATCTTTCAATCCCACGTGACATTCATGGCTGGCAGTTGGCACTCATCCAGATATGGCCCATATAAAATGACATCTTTCAGTAGCATTTGCATACGTGTGTATTATTGTCAGTTCATTTTAGAAACATTCAAATGGTACGCACAAGCGCAATCTTAAGACTTAGTTCTTAGATCCTGAGGAAAACCAAGTTGGATAACCGCATATTTGAAGGTAAGACATTAATATTTCTGTGTTTTAAGTCTGAAAAATAAAAATATAATAAAACTCTATTCTCAAGATCCTTATTTTCTATTTTGTTATTTTATTTTTCCATAATAGATATTATTGAGAAGGTTGTTTACACTATGAAAAGGATGAGTTTATTATTAAATTAGGATTATATTAGATTTGGATTATTATTCAGTTTGGTTTATATCGGTTATGTTAAATTAATGAGTTATGTTATGATGTGATTAGGAATTGATTTCATTAGAGTTGTGGTATAATCAGCGTATCTTAACTGTATACCATAAGTAGCCATTCTTAGATCAATGAAATAACACAGTGAATTCGTCAAGATGTAGTCTCCCAAAATTTCTCTTGCTAATTTTTTGCCACAGTACGTGATCAGATATATAAAAGTGGTGGCGATATATGGTTTTTGGCTAATACAATCTCAGAAACAATATTTTTCAAGTCGTGTTTTTTTTCTAAAGCCTCTATTTTTCAGACAAAGGATTACGTCTATAACACTTTAATTCAAAATTTCTCTATCTTTTTCAAAAAAAGTCAAAAAGTAATTTCCTTTCTCTACTAAAAGATAAAAAAACTCTATTATTCTATATAAAAAGTCAAAAAGATTTCATATCAAACAACTAAAAATAAAATATTATCATAGACCTATTATATTATATTCTCTTTTGATTTGATGCTTTACTCCACTTTATTTTACATATAAAATTACCAAACGGCCAAATAGAATAAAAGATAAGAACATAATTAAAAGATAAGAATATCATGAGTCAAGTTGTTTTCTCAGACATTGAATTCTTCCTAAAAATAAGAATTCAAAGCATTGTTAAAATCTGAGCAGTGAAGGAAGGAGAAAATTCATGAATGACCATCAAATATTCTCCTCTATGCTAAGAAGTGATTACCTCCACATACACCAATAAATCAAATCCTAAGTAAGTAAGGTTGTCATCCTCATCTCTACCTTAGATACTTTGCTTCCTACCTCTTCATTATTCCTTTGCTAGATCGTACCATCCGCATGACTATATGGTTGGCTGGTTTTATACAATGAGGGAAAGATCGAGTCAAGTGTTGTATTTATTCATATCCAGGTTCGAGCCTGGGTCCAGTTCCAGCGTAGGGTATATGCTGAGAACATTAATCTACAATAAGACAATCTTATTATGAGATTCAGATGCATCATTTATGCATAATTGGCTCTTTGCCGTTTGGACTTCAATCCAGCATATTGGTTCTAAACTAAGACTCGGACCCATAATTTTGGGCTGTGAATCCTAACAGGTCTCAGGTTCTAAACCATCCATTTTAGCCCTAGGATCTAACAATAGATCAAAACTCTGTTAGTTAACTATGCATTGAGTTTTGAGTTGGTTACATTCTAATATACTATTTAAAGAGTTATGCCAACTTATATAAAATGTTTTTAGTCCTAATTAACTCTTTTAATTAACCTATTGTTGTGCTAACATTTTTGAGTTTTGAACCAAGGTCTTTCAATATCGTCTCATATGGTTCATATGTTGGTCTAACTTTTGTTTTACATAGCAATTTTAGCTGTGACATTTTTGGCATAATTCATTTCTACACTAAACTTAATTTATTTTTTTCCACTTAACATATTTTCGCATGTCTGGCATTTTTTCTAATCAGATTAGAAAATTCCTTTTCTCCCACTCCCTTTAGAAGTTTTTTTTTTTTTTTCTTCTCCTACTCCCTTTAGAAGTTTATGATTAGAAAATTTAATTATTGCTTAAACTCCAAATATAAGGGGTATAATTAGATTAGAAAAATTTTCATTATTAAATATTTTAGAGGCATATATTTAATGTGGCTGAGCTCACCCACTGGCGCCCTTTAGTTATGGGTTAGTCACAGATGACAACTCCTGCTCCTTCTTAAGTCGAACATGTGATAAAAAGTTTGTAGGTCCATTGATCAACCAAAGATAATGAGAAAGATAGTGAAATCTACCCTTCTAAACTAAAAGTTGTGTCAATATGGGGCAATGAAATATACATTACCAAACCAAACCAAGCCAAGCATTTCCCCATTTGGTGGGGTCGGTTATATGGATTTGACGATGCTAATCAAATCTGTTTAAGGCCATGTCCTCCGTTATATCCATGTAGGTAAGGTCATGTTTAATAGTTTCTTTTCAACTTCTCTTGGGTCTCTCTCTCCCTCTCCTACTCCGGCAATCTCCATGCTTTCACACATTTTAACAGGTGCCTCCGTTGGGCGCCTTCTAACATGTCTGAACCATCTCAGTCGATTTTCTCTCATTTTATCTTTAATAGGTGCTATTCCTACTTTGCCCATAATCTCCTCATTCCTAATCATATCTCTCCTGTGATCCTACACATCCATCTTAGCATTTTCATCATCGACAACTTTCATCCTTTTAACATGATTATGCTTTACTGCCCAACACTCTGATCCATATAATAACGCTGGACGTACTGCCACCTTATACTACTTTCATTTAACCTTGAAGGGGACTTTCTGATCACACAGGACCCCCGAAACACTCCTCCATTTGGTCCACCCGGCCTGAATCCTACGACTTACATCAGTATCAATCTCTCCATCATGTTGCACCATAGATCTAAGGTACCTAAATTTTTCTTTCTCTACAATCTATTGTGTGTCCAAACTTACTTCTAAGCTACCAAGTTTGTGTGCCCAAACTTTACAATCTTTTGTGTGCCCAAATTTAAGCAACTTAAATTTATATATTTAGGATTGCTGCCAAATTACGATGCTTCCATCCACTTTGATCTTCTAGTAAAATTTTACATCTTGGATCCACGTAAGACACGGCATCCGACCCTTGAATAAGTTCTTTGCCATGCCTGAAAATTGGTAGACTCCCTACAACATATGATCTCTACCACGGGCATGTTTGTGCGGTGCTTTAGAAAACAATTTTGGCATAAAGTATTTTCCATTTTCCATGGAAAATTCTTTTCCACCTCTCACCATCGGAAATGATTTTCTCTGGAATTGTGGAAAAGTTCATTTTCAAGTTTCCCTAAAAAAAATTTTTTTTTTTAAAAATGGCTGCACCAAACATGAAATCTAAAATGCCGCGGAAAAATATTTACACTTTTCATGCATTTTCCTCGGAAAAGTGGCCGAAGAATTGTGCCTAAATTCCGACATGAAACCCGCATCACGGCATCAATAATGTGTTTAACCGGATATTGTGCTGTAGTCACAAAGACCCAATCCCCATTAATACTGTAGGATCACATTAGGGATGTAAATGGGTGCCCAATTCTCCAATTACCTGGTGGTTCCGACCCGTTAAAAACCGGGTATGGATCCTTATTTAGGTCCTGATAAGTATATGGGTCTGGGTATAAGCCCCTTTTTTTTTTTTAACCCGTGACTTAAACAGGTCCAGGTGCAGTCCCACCTTGGTTCCAACCCGTGGACTTGAGACCTGATATGTTGCATCAATTTTTGAGAATCTCTCCTAAAGAATAAGTTATTTTTCATATTATTCTCTATTTAGACTGAGACTCGTACCCAAACTCGCTCCCATATAAAGTTCCAATTTCATCTTCTCATTAACAGTTTCGGTTCCCGAACTAAGAAACTAGTTCCGGATCTACCTCCTCATTAAAAGTTCCGAGTCCATTATGAACTCGAAGCGGAACCGACCCGTTTACCTTTCCAGGTCATATGCTCCGGAATTTATTCTCATTACATATAGTTTAATTTAAACAACTTGAGTCCTTAATCCAGTCTTTCGAGTGATGGAAATGACATGAACAATTCTATAGGAGAAGTATCAATTTTATAGGCAAGTGATCCTACTAAAGCATCCAATTCATCTTGTCCAGCCATCCAATGGATTATCTTATAAGTGGCTTACATCGCACGACCGACACACACCACGTACGCGGAGAGAAAAAAAAAGGGTCCTGGTATTTGCACCCACTCTAGTGGTAATAGGGTGGGTATAAACGTACAAGTCCCATCTAAAAGGAGTATCTACTGGCTATACCATTGTGTCGCCTCGGTTTTCTTGCATCACAAAAGATTACATCACCTCGGTTTTCGTGCATCACCTACCTTTACTTCTCCGCTCAGACATTCACTCCTAAGTCCTCCCACGTGGCCCCATCCTCGCTGACAAGATTGTACATTCATTCAATGCACCCCAAATGTGTCTTCTCTTTCTTGACACAAGATGGCCCACTCCAGTGATCAATCGTTCTCCAGGCCGTTCTGATTTTCTTTATCATGGGCCCCATCTATTTCAAATAAGGGCCCCATCTATTCCATGTAGAGTTTTCTAATGCTAGGTAATGTCTGCTGGTATTTGCACCCACCCTATGAAGGGTGGGTGTACGGCCATAGGCATTTGCATAGGGAATGGGCACGTTGTGTTTGCAGTCTCGTGGGCAGATGTCTTGTAGAAACATCCAATCTCTTAAAAGAAGAGAGAGAGAGAAATACGAATACCCCACTCCCAAAACCAAACTGAGAGTGACAGAGAGAGAAAAAGAAGAAGGTAGGTAACTAATGGACCGAAATGGATGGTAGGCAGTGGATGGCAGATATTGGAAGTTGTGGGTCCCAATGTAGAGCCCGAGACTCTCGGGAGTATTAAGATGGTGGGGCACCCACCCTTCGGCCCATAGGAGTTTTATGACACCCTACATCGTACGGCCGTGGTGTGATATTAATTCAATTGAAGTACGAAAGTCCACCCCCCTTGTTTGGAGCAAAAACAACGGCTCCACGTGGGGGCCCTCCACAATGCTCTTCTAGTACTCCTGTTTGGAGCAGAAACAACGGCTCCACGTGGGTGCCCTTGGATGACAAGACCGGACGACACCGCCATCCCTATTTCTGCTTATCCTCTGTTCTACTCATCAAGAAAATAAATGGGTGTCCAAAGGGTGTACTTAAGTGAAAGTCATTTCACTAGTAGCTGCAGAGAATATATTCTCTAAAAATAGAGAATATATTCTCTGCATGGAATATATTCTCTATTAAAATATATTTCTTTAGTTCCATTAGATCTGTGTTTTAGTCTATATATACATAGATATGGTTCTTCTTGACAATATACATACTACTAGAAGACATTTGGATCAACTGAGAATTTGGGCCAATGATCTGCGATTGTCAAGTGGTTCAAGTAAGCAGGTAAATATTTAATTCTTTAATTATTTCAAAAAATATTTTTTTCATTAATTGCATATGCTCAAGGGAATGTATATTGTTGTTAGGATGATATTCTCGGAAACGAAATAAAACAAGAAGAGAAAAATGTGGATGAAAATGTTACAAACGAATTTTCCACCAACATGGTATGATATTAATTCAATTCCAATTATGTTTAATTTTATCAATTTTTAATAAAAAGTTGCTAATTTCTAACAGAATGAATACATTTTCAGGTATTTAATTCGCGCCAATCTCTAATTGATTGGATTCAAAATACTGGACGCAATTTAGGATATATCATTGTCATTAAAAGGTCAGATACTAGTATAATTGAGAAGAGTCCTAAATTGTTGTTCCAATGTGATCGCGGTGGCACATACAGAAGCAAGAAAACTTCTAAGAAGGTTACAGGCAAAAAAAAATAAAATGATTGTCCTTTCAGAGTGAAAGCGGTGAAAATGCCAACGGGTGATGACTGGATGGCAAGGGTAGTATGTGGAACACATAACCATGCCCCTACATCATATATGGAGGGACATCCATACCCCAGTCGGCTCTCTGAATTAGAAATCCAGTTGACAGTACATCTGTCTATGAAAAATGTAAAGCCATGAGATATCTTGACATCGTTGAAGAAGCAGAATCCGGATAACATGTCTACTCTTGAGACCATATACAATGCACGCAAGAAATTTCGGATTGCAGAGAGAGCCGGTAAAACCCAGATGCAAGTTGTCATGTCATTCCTACAACGTGAAGGATACATTTCGAGAGTCGAACAAATGCTGTAACCAATGACCTTGAAGATTTATTCTTCGCACATCCAGGATCATTAGAGCGATGGCGTGCATTCCCGCACGTATTATTGATGAACGCAACATATAAAACAAATAGGTACTGCTTTTCTTTATTGTTTTTTTACTCATTTCTCTTTCCCAGCTTTCGTGTTCATTTTACTTGTCTCCTTTTAATGAATATTCTTGATACTGATAAAAATAATAATAAACAGGTACATGATGCCTCTCCTTGAGATTGTCGACGTGACGGCAACTAATATGACATTTTGCATAGCATTCGTGTTCATGCACTCAGAGAAAGTGTTCAATTATACTTGGGCTTTAAGGTGTCTGCAGTCAACAATGGATGGATGCACCGGTCCGCGAGTTATTGTCACAGACAGAGAGTTGGCTTTGATGAATGCGTCTGCCAAGGTATTTCCCGATGCTAAGAAATTACTCTGTAGGTGGCACATTTATAGGAGTATTTTGAGCAAGTGCAGGCCATCAATAACAGTCAATAACTCCTAGAATGCATTCTACAAAATGTGGAATATGTTGCTGGAATTTGAAACTGAGAATGCCTATGTGTGCAAATTGGCGGACCTTGAGGTAGTGTTGCAAAACTTTCCAGGTATGATTAATTATCTTAAGGATGTATGGTTGACGCCATATAAGGAGATGTTTGTATCTGCCTGGACTGACAGATATCTGCATTTTGGAAACCAGACAACTAATAGAGTCGAGAGCCAGCATGCGAAGTTGAAACGATACTTGGAGTCATCACAGTCAGATTTGGAGAAATCACTGTTGTTTATTCACCAAGTCATCCAATCACAGAACATAGCTATCAAAACAAGTATTGAGCAAAGCAAAACTATTGTCAAACATCGATTCAATATACCGCACTTTCAGGAATTATGTGGTTTCGTTTCAAGTCACGCATTGTATCTGATTTTGAATGAATTTGAGCGGTCTAAAGATGTTGGAGAAGTTTCCTACAAATGCGGATGTCGACTTCGTACGAGCTACGGACTGCCATGTGTGCACGAGCAAGCAATATATTTGAACAATGGTCGTCCCATACCAATTGATTCCATAGATAAATTTTGGAGAAAACTTGACTTATCACCGTGTGTGTCTCTTGGAGACGATGACATCGATTGTGACGTCGAGCTACAAGTGTTCACGGAACAGTTTAAACAGCAAACAAGGCATGGTAAATTCAGTCTTTTAAGGAAGTTGAAGGAGATAATCACACCATCAATAACTTCAATTCTTGAACCTGCTGTGAAGACGAACACTCGTGGACGCCCCTCCTCGAAAAAAAAAAGTTGCAACAAATATTTTCCAGTTTCAGGAACCAGCAAGACACAATTTCTCCTCTATTTACAACAACTCTGTACATGCATATGTTCATCAGTTTCCACATATATTACATCCTTACATTATGCATGTACAAGACGTAAAACCTGATGGAAATTGCGGATTTCGGGCCATAGCTATCGGTCTTGGTCTCCACGAAGATGCATGACCAACTATCCGGTATAACTTACTTGAAGAATTGCACACATTCAGGACACAGTATGTTGCAATATTTGATAGTGATGGCCAGTGGACTTGTGTTTACAACTCACTGAACTTTTTTGCATTAGATAGAGGAGCACCGATGGAGCATTGGATGACCATGCCAGATATGGGTCTCTTAATTGCTTCGAGGTTCAATGTGATATTACACGTTTTAAGTGCTGCCCAGAGTTTTACGTATTTGCCACTTCAATCTACTCCACCACCGTCGAATCAACATGTTGTTATTGCTATCGTGTATGTAAATAATAATCACTACGTCCAGGTTGCATTGATAGATGGTTACCCAATGCCTCCCATTATGCCTCAATGGGTTCACTTCAGGCATGATTGTGCAGCTGCATGGGCTACCCCGTATACGGAGCGAATTAATGCGTTCATGCAATATATACGTTCTAGGTTTCATTTTTGAACTATTGTGTTGGATTATTAGGAATGTAATATGTTTTAATATGTTTGAATAAATTTGTTTTCAGACTCCTTAGGAGGATGAGATCGTAGCCTGTCGGGTGTTGGTCTTATACTTTATTCATGTCCAGTTCCTTTCTTTTTTTTATTCTTTTTAAAGCTATTCTTTCTCAGATGGTGGTATTATGATGACAAATTGTTATCCTAAAAAAAAGTCAACCATGTGAGGATTATGATGCTTTTGGTTGAGAGTTGTCTTATCCCATTCATTCATCCATAGTTGTCTAACTTCAAATGCAAACACATTATAAGACTTTAAATACAATGTTTGTTCTTGAAGTTTTTCAATGGGCTGAGATGACCCATTGGACCTTATAGCCAGGTTTGGACAGGCATAATTTTAGGATGACTAATCAATGCCAATCCTTTGATTGTTTACCTTTAATATAAGGTCTGACACGAACTTCTATTTCAGAGGTTGTAAGACTAGTATTTTAGAGTCTCACTAAAATCTTACTCAATAGAATCAATATAACCTCATCTAAGATCTTACTCAGTTATAGGATATTTTGTAACGCCCCAATTCCGGATACCGATATACTCGTTCGAATACCCGAAATTGGCGCGCTACTTCCCGGAAAATCCGAGAACTTCCAAGATCGTAGGCCGCAGTGAGGTCCAATTTAAAACTTTTTGAACCAAATAACATTCAATGGTTAAAACTTACGGAAGCATAACATTTAAATGAAGCGGAAGCAAATAGGTATCTATATATATTAAGTATGAGCAGAACATAGGTCTAATTAAAATGATTCAAGGTTAATCAAAGTTATACATTTTCATTCTACCCTTCTCACTACAGAATATCTCTCCAAAACCCAAAATAACAAAGTCCCTCAAAACCCTGGAATGAACTCCTCTCCCTCCGGCTCGACGTCCGTGTCGGCCGGGCCCCAAGCGTAATCTCCTGCGACAGGTGCCTCCATTAGGGCTAGTGCGTCGTCGGGAATCTCTGGGTCAAGGCCTAAGCACCATAGAATGGGTCAGATCTAAACGATCTGGCAAGATACAGCATACTACTAACATAGCATATATATATCAAAGGAAATAAAGACGGGTAATTAATTAAATGAATAGCAAGGAAAGGAACTAGGCAATCGTGCATGTAAAGCATAAGGAATCAGTATAAGGAAATCATCTACACAACTATAACTAAGTGGCACATTCACACGAGCTGGAATACCGCGGGATATTATGCCGCGTCTCTCTCATACTGAACACAGTTGCGGCGGGGAATCTCACTAGGGAATGACTAATCCTGAATATCACTCATCAACTCATCATCTCCACACTCCAGACCGGCACGGTATCACACTGTCCGTCAGCTCATCATGATAGCTCTACAACACTCATCTAGCTCCTACCGGGGATGATCAGTCCACATGCTAAGCTTAAATCAACCGAGTAAATGTTCATGCCGACTCGAGAACAACTCTAAGGTCTGTGTCTGTCTAGGCTTTGCCTTGCGTGAACAAGGTCCTAACAATATCTCTAAAAGGTCTACACATCTCAACACAGACTCTTGATCTCATTCAAGGTCCAGGCCCACTCGTTGGATCCATACCAAAGCCCATCAGTACTGGCCTGGTCTAAAACTATCCAAACGAGGCAACTAGCCCACTATCACTGATAAACAGTTCCATTCCAATTCATAACAGCTTAACAGTCCAATAGAAACTATCTCTTCAAGCTAAATGGTTCACATCTCCATACTTAGGCCAATAAGGGCCCGCCTAGACACAGACACTAGGCCTGTCAATGGGACGGGCTGGGCCTGGGCTTGGGTTGTCCAATCCCGTCCCGAAAATAGGACGGGCTTGCCATGTGTTGTCCAATCCCGGCCCTAAATTGAACGGGCCTACCTCTAATCCCGTCCCGTACGGGCCCGGGCTGGGACAGGGCCGGGCCTGGGCTTAGCCCGATCCTAGAGATAAGCAAAACATTCTCTAATTATTCCTACTGTCACTAGACGTCCGGTGTGAACCGGACTTTAACCCTCCTCCTTTTTCTGGGCTTGGGACCGGCAATGCAATGCAACAAGCAACATGGCGGAGTTAAAATTATTTTTTTTGCTAGTGACAGTAGAAAATTAGAAAATCAATAGAAATGAATGATTAATTTTTTTTCGGTAAAAGTAGAAAATCAGAAAATCAATAAAAATGAATGAGAATGAGTATCCTATATTGAGTCAAGTTAAAGTAATGTAGTATAAGTTAAAAACTTTTTTTTTTTAAGTAGAAAATCAGAAAATCAATAAAATGAATGAGAATGAGTATCCTATATGGGTCAAGTAATATAAAAAAGAAATCAACAGAAATTAATTTTCTTTTAATATGTCTAAAACATCAGTTAGTGCATTCCCATCATTATCTAAATCACCATCACTAGTTGGGTCATGACTAAACCAATCTTGGGCACAAACTAATGCTTCTACCGTATCTGGTTTCAAAGAAGTCCTATGTGGGTCAAGTACCCTCCCTCCTGTGCTAAATGCTGACTCTGAAGCAACGGTAGAAACTGGAATAGCTAAAATATCACGAGCCATTCGAGATAAAATAGGATACTTAGTTGAATTTAATTTCCACCATTGTAATATATCTATCGTGTCATCTTCTTCTGCAGACTTGTCATCAAAATAACGATCTAATTCTGTTTTTTCTTCCATAATTGCCTTATTGGTGATTTCATGTCGATATTTCAAAAAAAGAGAACGAGCCTTTCCATATTCATCATCACCAGCCTTTCTTTTAAATGGCCTACTAGTTGCATCATTTTTATCTGCTATCTGATCACTTTCTTTAGCACCAAATCTCGCACGATACTCCTCATAAATCTTTTTAAATAGATTACGAGCTTCAATCATACGATTATTTCTATATTCTGTTGTTTCATATAATATCTTAAAAACCCATTCCAAACACACTATCTTAGAGGAGGGATCAAGCAATATGGCTATTTCAAACATTTGATTATAATTCTTCCAATATTTATCAAATTTTTCCATCATCACTTTAGCCATTCTTGCAGAAACTAAATCAAAATCACCTAATTTTTGTACCAACTCATTGTATATTGTACAAACTTCAGGTAAAAAGGTATGTATAGTTGGATACTTTCTAGCAGAGAATCTTTTTGTAGCTTCATAGAACCTTTCCAAAAAATCATTAAGAGTAGCAACCTTGTCCCATTCCTCATCTGAAGGAATCAAAGTCTTATAGTATAAGTCATCTGTTAGAGATAGATAAGAAAAGACATCTCGAAAATACAATGCTGAAGATACCATAAGATATGTGGAGTTCCATCTAGTTTGAACATCAAGAGGCAATCCCCTTGTAGAACTTAGCCCTTTCGCACTTACAATATCACGAAACTGATGTATACGATTCGAGCTATTCTTAATGTATTTAACTACCTCTCTGATGTTATCAATAATTGGGCCAATATCTTTAAGTCCATCTTTCACTATAAGGTTAAGAATATGTGCAGCACAACGCATATGAAAAAATTTACCATTTAAGATGAGAGCATTGGTTTTCATAAGTTGATTTCTAAGTGTCCTTACAATAACATCATTTGTAGAACAATTATCTAATGTCAAACATGATAATTTATTCTCAATATTCCAATTAAGTATACTTAGAGTAATATTGTCAGCTAGCATTTGGCCAGTGTGGGGAGGATCAACATTATGAAAGTTAATTATACGCGATCTAAGAACCCAATCAGAATCAATATAATGTGCTGTAATAGCCATGTAACCTAAATGCTGGTTTGATGTCCACATATCTGCTGTGAGAGCAATCCTGCTAGTGAGATCCTTGAATTCTTTAAAGATCTCATTCTTTTTTCCATTGTACATTTCCATACAATCTGCTTTCACAGTGTTACGTGATACAATCTTGAATTCAGGTCGTAGAGTCGCACAGAACTCTTTAAAACCTCGTAGTTCAACAACATTAAAAGGAAAATCATGTAAAAACAACATTTTTGCAAGGGCTTCTCGACTCTTTTTTTGTTCAAATTTAAAAACACCAACACCGGTTTTTGTTTGAGCATCAGTCCTTAAAGTTTGTTGTTTTTTTGACTTATCAGTGCATGGTTTCATAAGACACGATTTCAAGTGTCTATGCAGGTGTGAAGTTCCATCCTCAGGTCTACTGACTAGAGATTTCTTGCAATATTTGCACACCGCTTTAACTTTAGGGACATCCTTACCATTAACTTTCACAGACACTTCCGTTTTTTGAAAGTGTTCCCAAACCACTGATTTGAGCCTTCTTGCATTAGTCTCATTTGAAATTACTTCATCATTGGGAGAGGGGATGGGAGGCACTTGCTCATAATTACCACCACCACCCATATCATCATCAATGGGGATGGGGTCATGTGCAGGAATGAGAATGCTACCAACACTACTAGAAGGCGTACTAGCAGACATATTTAACTACTCAAACAAAAAATAAGCTACTAAACAAGTAATGCAGTTATCAATCGCTAATATCCACAACTAAACAAGTAAACAAGTTATCAATAAGCTACAATCCACAACTAAACAAGTAAAGCAGTTTCTACTATCCACAACTACTCAAATAAAAAATAAGCTACTAAACAAGTAATGCAGTTATCAATTGCTAATATCCACAACTAAACAAGTAAACAAGTTATCAATAAGCTACAATCCACAACTAAACAAGTAAAGCAGTTTCTACTATCCACAACTAAACAAGTAAAGCAGTTTCTACTATCCACAACTAAACAAATTAAAAGAGTCAAGAGACGTATCTTAGTATCTTACAATCCCGAAGTTATGAATGCTTGCCACTCAATTGACTCTAAGATTTCCTTAAGAAGAAAAACCTAACAAAAGAACAAATATAATTAAGGTGCTGCAGAAATCAACAAAAATTAATAGAAATCATTTGTCATTGATTGATTGATTTAGAAATTCACTGCTAAATCATGCAATTAGAAATTTAGAGGCAAAAACAAAATCAGAAAACTCTGACAAACCATCAAGAAGTAATCACAATGTGAGTTCTTATACATAATTGCATGATTCCAAAAGAATTGAAGACACCCAATAAAACCCCAGCATCCAATTAAGATCCAGATAATCCAACTGAGGAGTACAAAAAATAAGAAAAATAAGAAAAAGTTGAAGTCTCTTTTTGTGTCTGGATTAGCAAAAGTTGTGCACCACCCAAATAAAATTCTTGGGTCCGCCACTGCAACTAGATAACCCAACATCAGCATGATATATAATTTCATGAACATTGCTAACATTGGTACAGTGGTCAACATTCAACAGGAAGGGTGCATGATTTTAGTATTTGCTTTCAGTCATATATAGAGCAGCTAGGTTGTATGGTATGGGCAACAGGGGACTTTTCATGGTGCACCTTCAGTTGGCTTGGACTGAGGATTGATAACTTTTCATGCCCTGCCTGCTAATGAACAAACGATGAAGATACAAGGGGACTGATAGATCAGTTTTGTATGTAGTGATGAAATAGTTGAAGGCTTGAAGCTTGGGATGGGTTAATGGGATAGGATTAGCTCATATATATCACTCTGATACTGATATGGCCTCTTTCATCTCTTTTATACTGTACTTTCTCGTCTACTTATAAAATTGTACTGTAATTGATAAAAATAAAAAATAAAAACTAAAAGCATAAGCCATAAAAGGCTTTTGTGATGCAGGACAGACCCATGATCTATGGGTTGACCAGCCCTTTGGGCACAGTCCGTTGTGTTATTTGCCTTTTTTTTTATATGGACTTAGTATTTCATAGTTTATGCAGTAGTCTAAATTATTTTATTCTGATATGTTTTAATCTTGACCATTAAATGTGTTTAGATGGTCAGGATCAGTTCCAGGATTATTGCTTTGCTTATATAATGATGTACTGCCTCTATTTTGAAAAAACGACCAATAAACAAGAATTCTTTTAGGGTGATTTTGCTCTCTCTCGTGTGATGGGGAATCACCACTAGGTGTAAAGCCTAGCAACATTGGGTGTGAAGCCTTGCGACTCTGCTCCTTCCCCTTCCCACTCCACTTCATTTTGTTTGATCACTTGCCTTCCCAGCCCATGTAGCCCTTTTGGAGAAAAAAGAGAGCCAGTAGTACAGTTTCCTCTTGACAGTGAATTTTTTTAAAAAGAAATTTTAGTTAGTTATTATTGTTTATATATAGTGGCTTCCATCCACTAGTTCTCCATTTGCCAGCTTTCGAGAATTATTAATATGTGAAAAGTGAAGAACCTTCAGAAAAAATAATTCAAAGAAATGGTTACGTCAATGATTGGCATTTTTGCATTTTAGCCAATGAGCGAAATCTTTTATAACTCTGGATGTTTTTAGCAATTCTACAAAGAGCAACATCTTTTATAAATTACCAATTTGTTTAAATTTACTAATTACCAATTTGTTTAAATTAATTTACTTATGTATAAAATCACAGTTTAACTAGGACATTACAGGGAAAATGAAAAGGAGAAACATTCAAAGGAAATCAGAAAGGGGCAAAATGAAAAACAAAGAAAATCTAATAGATTCAGATTTTCATTGCTCAACCATACAATCACAAATTAAGAGAAGTAAAAAGGGTAACATATTTACCTTGAGCAGTAGCTATGAGAGTTGAGACGTTCACGTTAGCCCGTGAGTAGAAATATTGAGCATAGACTGTGAGAGATAGAAAAAGGAAGAGGGAGAAGAAGAAAGATAGAAAGAGAGAATAGGAGAGATGTAGAGAGGATGACGCCGGACGATGAGAGAGGGCAGAGGCGACGACTGGGCGAGGGAGGAAAAAAAAAGAGGGATAGGGAGAGGGGCAGTTTCAATGCTGCGTGCAACGGTGCGAGAGGAGCAGCCTGTGTGTGTGACGACTGACGACGAGAGCCGAGCGGTGAGAATCGTGACCGAGAGCCGAGAGCCGAGAGCCGAGAGCAGAAGAAGTAGAGAGCACTGAGCAGAAGATGAGAAGAGGCAGAGACCGTGAGAGCCTGAGAGAGCAGAAGAGAAGAATGAGAAGGAGTCTAGGGTTTCATCGTTTAACAAAAGATATGGGCATGTGCAGTTACGAAAACGCCCCTCCCAACTAGCCGTTTTTTGACTGTTAGGGAGGGGCAGTTTAGGTAAAATATTTTTTTTTATCAAGATTTATATGGAGCGGGCCGGGCCGGGCCTGAACGGGCTGGGCATCCTCTGCCCAGTCCCAGTCCCATTTTGGCCGGGCTTTAAAATTTTTGACCAAACCCAACCCACTGGGCTCAAATTTTTTTATAAAGCCCTGTATTTCGGGCTTGGGATGGGCCGGGCCGGGCTTTCTACCCATTCCAACCCGTCCCATTGACAGGCCTAACAGACACGGGTCAATGATCTCCGAAATCACATCATCGGGTCACCTCTAGATACCCTAGGTTCAGGTCTTCCAATTATGATTAATTAACAGTAAACAACTATCTAAAGATCTAAGAATGACAGAATAATACTAAAGAAGTATGAACTTCAATACATGAATCAATCGGGAAAATCCAACGGTCCAATCCTAGGTAATGGGCCACTTTAGGTTCGGGTCTATCTCCGGTAATTCGATCTCTAAAAGACGTCATTGATGCCGTAAAATACTGTATTTGGTGCTTAGTTGGTTAAAGGCATTGTTGACAGCTTTTAGGGGTCGAACCATCTTAGATAATCAACCAAAACTCTAAACAGTGGTCCCCGCGAGTCAAGGTTGAGCCACACCGTTGACTCGGGCTTAAGACACTGATAAATACTCATTTGGATGGTCAATGGGCCCCACAACTGATCATATCTCCTAAGTGTTGAAAACTGGAACAATCAGGGTTTTCCAGGTGAACCTGATGTATTGTGAGCTCGGTTGATCTCCTGGCCGGGAGGATCAACCGAGTGCACTTACAAACCTGAATCAGGCTTCCTGGACAACTTAAATAATTTCTAAAGGCTTACAGCGTGTCCGGTCAAACAACCTGGCCTAGGTGATTGACCGCATACTCTGAAAACCTTAGAAAGATCGATGATCCAGCTTTAAACACTTTCTAAATGCTAATTCTAGGTTTCGGGTTGGTTTGGGTGTAAACAGTCTGAGTTTTTTTGGGTGAAAAACCAACTTTCAGTCATTTCCCGCGAAAACCCTGTATACCGGGTCAACCTGGGCTAAGCCGGGTCAACCAAACTAAGTGAAATGGGTTTTCTGTAAGAAAATGGCTGAGGGCCAATTTTTCCCCAAAAACCTAGTTGTCTCGGTCGACCCAGGTGAGTCCCAGTCGACCCAGACAACAGGAACACAATCTACAGAGAAAAAGCTAACTGGGAGCTGAAAAACCCAATTTTCCAGTGTTCTCGGTTGACCCAGACAAGTCTCGGTCGACCGAGAACACTGTCGGGCGAGTCCCCGGGCGTGTCAGGCGAAATCTGCAGAAAATAACTGAAGCTCATTTTTTTGGAAAATTCAGTGTTGCCGGTTGACCGAGCACGGGCTCGGTCGACCGAGCACACTGGAAAATCAGCCCCAGTTGCATTTCTGCAACTTTCCCGTTTGGGCTCCTTTTTCGCCCAAACCATTTCCAATCTCTTCCAAACTCCACCCAAACACTTCTAATCAATAAATAACTCAATAACCAACCATCCATTACCTTATGGCCCACTGATCTTCCAAATGGGGGGTGAAAACCGCCATCCATCAGTGACATTTCCATCCATACACAAAAACAGAGCTCTAGGTAGAAATCTAAGACTAAATTAAGCATAAACATGAATTGGAACTACTGAATCACAAATTAAAATACACATCCTAAGTTATGAGTATGATGCACTTGCCTCTTGTAAATGGGTTGCAGAGGAATAACTAAAAGAGAGAGAAATAGAATCCCAGCAGTGAAGAAGAAGAAGCCCAGCAAAGAAGAAGAAGATGATGCACAACATAAATCAGTAGTAGCAGTAGCAGTAGCAAGGCTCCCAATGACTTTCCAGCTCAGTAACAATAGTTCAGGTGGAGAAATAAGAGGAGAAACATGGAGAAGGAAGAAGGGGATATGAAGAGAGACAGCTGCAGCTCCTTAAGGAAGAATTCCAGCACAAGCAGTAGCTGGGAAATGGTTCTCCCAGCAGTGAATCAGTGGCTCCCAGCACCTCAGTCCACACTCAGAGGTGAAGAGGAAGAATAAGGAGGAGAAGGACAGCAGCAGGGTAGGTGTAGCAGCTCCAGAGGATGATTTCCAACACAGAAATAGAGAGGAAGGAGAGAAAATGAGATGGGAAGAAGATGGGGTTTGTAGCTGCTACCAGCTGATCACAGCAGCAGTAGTCTCCAAGGATGGGATTCCAGCAGTAGGAGGAGGAGGATGAGATGCAGCAGCTCCAGAGGAAATTTCAGCAGAGTAACAGTTGCAGAGAAATGAAGAGAGAAATAAGAAGATGGAGCAACAACTATAATACTTCCTCTCAGCACAGAAATCAGAACTCCAGCAAAGTAACAGGGCTGGATGAGGGGAAATGAGAGAGAGGGAAAAGAGAGAAATGAAGAAGATGAAGTGGTGGCTGCAGCAGTAGTTCTTCAAGATGGGTTTCCAGCAGCAGAACCAGTCCCGTAGAGAAGATGAAGAAGAAGAGGAGATGCAGCAGAGTAGCTCCCACAGATGAATCTCAGCAACAAATCCAGTCCGGCAGAGTCTCAGCAATAGTGACTGGGAAGGAGGAATGAAGAGGAAGGAAGAGAAGAGGGGAATGGGAAGGAGGCAGTTGGGCTGGAGGTTTTCTTGGGATGGGGGCTGAGGGTAGTTTTCTTGGGATTAGGGTTCTTGCAAATGGGGATTAAGAGAGGTTTTATAGTTTTTAGGTGGGATGATTAATTACTAGATTAGCCTTAGGGTTTAGGGTTTATCTCGGGATTAGGGTTAGGGTTTGAGGGTAGGCTGGTCATTAGGTTAGGAAACTTCTTGAAAGGCACCTTTGCACTAACCCAACCCTAATTAGCTTAATTAAACTTAACTAAGGACCCACCTACACTAATAGCCTAGGATTAACTCATACACCTAACTAATTAGAAATCAACCCAACTAACCTAGTCTAACAAAAAATCTTAAGAGATCTAACTAGTCAATCTAATCAGCCCCTAATTAGCCCAAATAAATCAGTAATTAACAATGATTAGCCATAATTAACAATAATTGGCGAAGATTAGCGAAGATTAATATATTTAACCAATAATTAATATAAATTATGATTAATTAATCTATAAAATAGTAATTAGAAGGCCACTAAGGGTGGGACCTCACACATTTTGCAGATGTTCACTGGGATTAATCTTTTTTTCCCATTTCAACTCTGCCTTCGTAATAATACATACAATGTGCGACAGTGGACACCGTACAACAACTGAAACGTAACCCATCCAATCACCGACTTTAATCACGGGTCCTACTGTAAAAAGTAACATCAATTCAAAATCAATACTCAATACTCTCTCTCTCTCATTCCCTCATGTTAAGTCATCCGTAGCCATAGGTGGAGAGAGTGTAAATACCACATAGGAGGGTGTATTTACCACAGCCCAAAAAAAATCTCGTTCTCTGCTTTGTTGAGTCCCTTGTCTCTTTCTTCCATCAAATGTCAATTTGACGGGACATAACTTGCTCCATCCCATGGTGCATTTATTGGGCCCTTTTCACCGTATTAAGTGTAATTTCGTCGCATCACTCCAACCCTTTCATAGAAAATCTACGTGAATACAATCCTCCCTCTACCGTCTACACTATAGATCTCGCCAACTTGAAAAATGACATTTAATATAATCAAAATATTAGATAAAAATGTTTTTACCAGTGTGATCCTTTGATTCCTTTCACCAACACTATAAGTACTTTCTTCCAAGAAGACAACAACTTATCAAATTTCCACAGTGACTTAGATTCCTTCTACGCTTTAATAGGAAGACCGAAATACACAATGGAGAGCCCACTTAATTTTGGGCACCAAAGATTGATTGGTCTCCTTGGAACACCCAATCCCCGTGAACAAGCTCTTGGATATATATATATTTTTTTTGGTAAAAGGCTTGTGGATACGCTAAAGATTGAATGATCTCCTTATAACACCCAATCCACGCCGCCAAGTTCTTGGATGTGTTAACCTTCACACTAAGTGGAAACAACTTAGAATTCTTTTAAGAGCCAAAATCTCATCCTTCCTAGTGAGCTAAATAGAATCGTATCATCTGTAAATAGTAAGTGTGACATAGCCTCGGAACTTTGACTCACATTAAAATCAGAAATCGCCCCCATCTCTCTAGATTTTATCAAAAGCGATTCCAAAACTCTCAAGAACAATTGTAGCCAGAAAAGGAAAAATGGAATTCCCTTATCAGATACTTCTAGAAGCTTTAAATAACCTTGAAGGAGAGCCATTGAGCAGAACGTAGAATGATGTAGTAAAAATACACTCACGCACCCACCTACGCCAAATTTGAGTAATATGTAATACACAAAATTCAAATCCACATGATCATAGGCTTCCTCTAAATTAATCCTCAAGATAACCCCCTCAACTTTAGATCTCTTTCTAGAATGTCAATGAGTTCATCTCTTGGATACTTCTAAGTTCTCAAGTCATTCCATCCTCTAACCAAAAAAATTAATTAAGTAATAAATAAATGGAAAAGGTCTTTCCATCTGGTTAAAGACTTAGGTGGTGTTTGGCAACTCTTATTATTGCCTCTACTTGTCTTAAAACTGTGTGTAACAGTTTTAAGTTTGTTTGGTAAGTCAAGTTGCAAAGCCCATTTGAAATGGACTTTAGATGATTTGGCCCCATTTCAAGAAGCCAGCAAATGCAGCAGAATTCAATCAGTGCTTTTGGTCTGAAGCGGATAGACTATTAGGCTACAGTGACTTGGACGGTGTCATGGGGCAGTCCGGTTTTTGATTTTTTTTTTAATTTATGGGACCCACAATCATGATCCAAGCCGTTAGAAATGTGAAGAAGGCCCAACACGGCCACGTGTCCAAATTTCAGCCGTTGATCTTTCTCGAATCTCGAGATATTTGCAAAAAAACGTGAGCCATTTGATGTAATATTCCGGACATTGTGGGCCCCACATTCAAGATCCGATCCGTTGGTTCTCTTTGGAGGGCCAAAAACGGCTATGGGCCCAAAATTGAGCCTCTAATTCAAAGTGGATCTTGAGATATTTACAAAAACGTTTTTGACCATTGATGTCCCATGCCTTAGTGATTGAGTCTTGAAGTTGTACACAGCAGTGTGGTATTTTTTTTTTTTAAATTCAGGCATCATAAATCATGATCCAAACTATTGGATATATTCAAAAGATCATTCACGACTAATGGTCCAAATTTTAGCCATTGGATCATCATAGATTTTGAGATATTTATAAAAAGCGACAGACATTTATGTATAATTTTTTTTAAATCATGGCCCCTAAATGCAAGATCCAAACCAAAATGAAGATCCAAACCGCCTATAGTAATTAAAATGTAGAACACGTGTTTGAGATAAAATTTTAATTGTTGTATGATCACAGATCTTGATATATTTGCAAAATGCCCAGACCATTAGATCTATTTTTACATGTATCTTACCAAACAGTCTATTTTTAAAATATCTATGTCTTACCAAACAGTCTATTTGTAAAACATCAATTTCAAACCGCTCCATTTGAAATAGATCTATATCATACAGATCTGTTTCGTGAAGATAAGATTTGCCAAACAAGCCCTTACATTGATCAGTCATCCTCGGCTGAAAAAAAATCTCATTCGCGGCTTTGTTGAGTCCGGTATCTCTTTCTTCTGACAATTTGACGGGACAGCTCTTGCTCCATCGCGTTGGTGTATTTATTAGCCCTTTTTGCACTTTATTAAGTGTAATTTCTTCACATTACTCCAACCCTTTCAAAGAAAACTTCCATATCCATTATAGCTCTAAGCATCTTGAAGATGATATATAATATAACTAGGATATTAGGAAAAAAGGCTTTTACCAGTGTGATGCCCCTCAGCGGCTCAGCCCTAGCAGGAGGATGCATTGGATACTTCTAGGTCTTTCCATTCCATCCGGTAAAAGAATCTGGTGTGATGCCCCTCAGGGCCCCCACACGCCTTGACTTTTAAAAAAAAAAAAGAGTAATGCTACTTGGACAAACTTTTTTGGCCAGAATTTGGCCAACCTATATGGTTTGCATTGAATATCACTATGATATTCAATGCAAACCATATAGGTTGGCCAAATTCTGGCCAAAAAAGTTTGTCCAAGTAGACTTTTTGAAAAAAAAAAGTCTTTCAGTTTCTGCCTGTGGCTACTTTATTTCACCACCCCCACATATGTCATCCATCTTCCTCCCTTTGGCTGTTCCGGCTAAATTATGTAATTTGGGGAGAGCCGTCGTACTTTCTCTACCTGCTTTATATTTTCACGTCTGCTGCCAAAATTCACGGGGCTTCCATCTGGGGAATTAGAATTTTTATTTGGGCGTGGCTAAATTTTTATTCACATTTGCTAATTATTTTTACATTAAAAATACTAAATAAAAAAATGTATTTCATTTTAAATAGACAACTTTTTTCCATACCTAAATCTAATTGAATAGTCTTCCACTCCGTCTCTTAAATTTAGGTGATCATCAATTTATCATTATTAAAATAATTATAATAATATTTTTTTTAATTTTAGGTGTTTGGATGCATTGAAACAGTAATTTAAGTGAGCACTCAATTAGTTCAAGTTAAGTTCCCTAAAGGGTTTTGTTTCTATCTAAAAAAATTTGATTTTCCATATATACTTAGCTCTAAAAGCAATTCCTTATAGATGGTCATGGCCACGGCTAAGCAGAGAAACTGTCAACCTCATCTTTGATTTGAATAGGATTGGCAATTATTCATTAAATGTTAATATTTGCACCCACTTTAGTGGCTATGCTATGTAATAGGTGGGTGTAAACCTACAAATCCCATTTAAAAATCAAGGGGGTAAACGTACTATTCAGGGTTGTCTTATCATGCAATTCATACCATATCTACAGTACAATAGACATCTTTCACCTGAATGATATTATAATACCAAATGGAGGATTGTATTTCTTCAATGGAAACGGATTCCATAGGGGGGCGGAAGTAGGGGCGGACGAAAGAGAGGACATCCGCCCCTTATGTGTCTATCTCTGTTTGGCCGGTTCTTTCTTCAATAGATCTAAGTTCATCCCCCTTGACCATCCTTGGAGATGGTAGGTAATGATTTTGAACACCCATTTGGTGGGCCATACTGATGATAAGTCGGTGGCAGACACTAGTTGGGCAAATCTTAGCAACCCAACGATGAACCCTCCCATTTTTTTTTTATATAATATATAAATTAACTTTGAATCATCCTTTTAATGCCGGCCGCCCACTGATTCTGGAAATGATCACGAATGTGTCACAATTGGTCACCCAAAGTGGGGGCCATGTTTCCTGCGTTTACATGATTAGCCACAAAGGCAGATGGGGTCCACATGAGATGGGTCTCTTTTTTTTTTTTTTGTTTCTGGTAATGCAGCACTTTTCTTTTTTGGTAAATTAAACTCTCAATCTTGCATTAATTTTAACTTTTATCTAAGCCAGTACTAAAAATAAATAAATAAAGAAAGATGATGTTATCATGACGAGTACTCCCGAGGCGAAAAACTACACTAGCACATGCTGCGTCCAGAACCTCATATTCTTTTTTTTTTGGCACTAAGCCCGAGGACTGTCATCGCCTATGCATTTTCTCTCATTTTTTTTCCATCAATATCTGACTGTCAAACCCACCTTCCTAGCGTTTGATATCAAAATCACATCTCCCACATGCCAGGTCTTAGCCTAGGTGGGTGTATTTAAAATGTCCTTATTTATTTCTTAGCCGTTGGGTGAAGCTATAACGGACGTCCTAGGCTCCTAGCTGTCATGGAGGCTGCGTTTAAAAGCATGTCAGCCAGTGAAATTGAAGTATTATTATTATTTTTTAAGTACTTCCCTGTGCTGTCCTTTCCTCTCCATCTTCCTTCTTTTACAGCTGTATGTCCCCACCAGTTTCCACCTTTCATTTTCTTGATTTTGTCTGTTGCATGCGCCTTTTAGTCCTTCCTGGCCATTTCCCACTTCATCTTGACCGTCATGGCCTCACACGGCTAAACTAAAAGCAGGAGCATGCATTCGATACTTCTCAGTTATCAGGTCTTTTCATTCTAACCCTAAGTGCCCGTTTGATAATTTTACTAATAAAGTTAAGTCAAGTTAAGTCAAGTTAAACATCCCATCAAATACATATTTTACAAAAATTCCCTACATCTTTTCAAAAAAAAGTCAAAAAGTAACCACATTTACTCACTAAAAGACAAAAAATGTTCCTTTCCCCATACAAAAAGTCAAAAATATTCCTTTCCAAACAACTAAAAACAAAATACCATCATAACTCACTTATATTTTATTCATTCTTTTCATTTTACTTCACTCCACTTTATTTTAAAAGTAAATTACCAAACGGGCCCTAAGGGGTTGGTCGAGTGGTCAAGACCACGATTCCTCCCTCTTCCGGAGCTAGAGGTCCTGGTATCGACTCCCGGTTCCCCCCTCTTCAGGAATCGAAGGTTGAGTCCACTTGTGTTACCACCAAGGGCCACTCCTAGGGGCCACAGGGGTTTTACCCGGCTTCTCTCTGGGCCCGGAGTGATTAGTCCAGTCCAAAGGATTGGGAACCCTCCGTTAGCAAAAAAAAAAAAAAAGGTCTTTCCATTCCATCCAGTAAAAGAATATGAGGTAGGTTCGCTGTAATGAATGTGAAAATTGAATGGTCGTTCCAAAGGAATAATTATTTCAGCAGTTTGGTTCTGCAAAAAAAGTGGGGGATGACCGTTACTTTCGGATTCATTTATATAATAAAATCATCATTTCATTGGAGATAGGAAGGAATGACCATATCATTCATTTTTTCACTTTCGTTGAGACCAAAATACCTTTGTTTGACATCTATCTCTTCTATGAAAGAAGTAATGTTGTATGAATTTTTCACCACACCACTATGGGGCCCACCCAAAATATTATAGTAAAATATAAACATATATTATTATATTATAATAATAATAATAATATAATATCTATACCCTTGTAATCTATCTATCTTATACAAACTTTTTCACTACACCATTGTGGGACCCACCCCCAAATATTATAATATAATATAATAATATATTATTATGAGAAATTGCAATCTTTCACTACACCATTGTGGGGCCCACTCCCAAATATTATAATATAATATAACAATATATTATTTTGAGAAATTGCAAACTTTTTTTACTATACCATTGTGGGGCCCACCCCCATATATTATAATATAATATCATAATATATTGTTATAAGAAATTGCAAACTTTTTCACTACACCTTTGTGGGGCCCAACCCCAAATATTATAATGCAAACTTTTTCACTATACCATTGTGGGGCTCACCTCCAAATAGTATAATATAACATAATAATATATTATTATGAGAAATTGTAAACTTTTTCACTATACCATTGTAGGGCCCACTCCCAAATAATATAATATAATAATATTTTATTATGAGAAATTGTAAACTTTTTCACTACACTATTGTGGGGCCCACTCCCAAATAGTATAATATAATATAATAATATATTATTATGAGAAATTGTAAACTTTTTCACTATACCATTGTGGGGCCCACCCCCAAATATTTCACAAATAATGTAATGTAACAAGAGAATCTAACAAGGGTATTTTGGTCAATTTTATGTAAATTTGATTCCATTTCAGGCATCATTCCAGCATACCAAACGCAGAAATAGAAATCAGAATTCTATTACTGGGTTGATTCCTCAGCGTACCAAATGCTGGAATAGAAATGACTATTCCTGCCTCATTCCATTCCAGACTCATTCTGGTCTCCATTCCATTCCTACTTACAACCATTCCAGCGAACCAAACGCTACCTGAGTGTGGTGCCCCTCAGGGTCAAAGGGCTTTGTTTCGATCTAAAAATTTTGGTTTTTCGTACTTATCTAGATTTAAAAGTAATTTTCTATGGTTGATTATGGGCTCATGGCAAAAAAATAAAAAAATAAAATTGTCATTTAAATATAACTCAAGTTATCCAAATATATGAACTATAAGGCTTGATTTATTTGTAAATTAAAGATTAAAGTGTGCCTCATGGTGATTTGGTTATCTTCAGACTTGTAAATATGTTTAGATTATGTGATTTAGAATTAGGTATTTTGGGATTATGGGTCTGGAATTAGGATTTGGAGATTAAGGCTCAGATTTAGGTATAGAGTGATAGGGATTGTACTATATCTGACGTGGGAGGGAGATTGCTTTATTTATGGTTATTTGGTGAGAGAGACTAACCACGAAATGATCGGCGACGAGAAGGTCGATCGGCGCGAAGAGGATCTTGAACTCTTAGTAGAAAGAAGATGTCAAAAGAGAACAATGCGAATATGTCATGGTATTCTCGATCACTAAGGTTTTGTGATGTGGGGTGATCACAAAATCCAGACACGGGGCGATTGTTTTTTAGATATATGTGGCACATGTGGGGCCCCTTTAAATTCATGGCAATTTCATGTCATATATGTGCATGTCCCCACTTCTTCCATCCAACTTGATCTTCTGATAATTCTTTTACATCTTGTGCCCAAGTAAGAGACAACATCATGCCCAGTAAGTTCTTTGCCATGCTAGGAAATTGGTAGACTCCCTACAACATATGATCGTTACTGAGGGCACGTTGTGCGGTGCTGAAAAAATAATTTTGGAAGAAAGTTTTCTCCATTTTCCACGGAGAACTTTTTTCCAACCTCCCACCATTGAAAATGGCTTTATCTGGAATTGTAGAAAAGTTCATTTTTCAAGCAAGTTTCTCTTAAAAAAAAAGAAGTGGCCACACCAACAATCCAACATGAGATTTTAAATGTCATGGAAAATTATTTTCAATTTTCATGTATTTTCCTTAGAAAAATGGCAGCACAAATGTGCCTACACTACTAGAGAAATGAGTATTCGCGACACTACTGGGCGGGCGACCGCCACTGGCGGTCGCAAATACATCCCACTTTTTCCTTTTTCTTTCTTTTCCTTCCCTCCTTCTTTTCCTATCGCTATTTCCATTTCCCCTTTTCCTCTTTCCCTCCCGCGCTCCAGCATTTTCCTTCTCCCGCGCTCTCTCCCTCCTCGTCGTCGTCGTCGATCGTCGTCGTCGGATCTCTCTCTCCCTCTCTCTCTCTCTCTCTCTGTCTCTCTGTTTCTCTCTGCAGTGAAGGAACTCGATCCTCTGTTTCTCTCCGCACCGACGGAACTCCGATCCCCTCCTGCCGCACCAGCACCAGCACGCCGCCGCCGCAGCAGCACGACACGCCCTCTCTCTCTCTCCCTCCCCCTCTCGTTGCTCTATTTCTCTCTCTCTCACTCCCCCTCCCTTCCTCTCCCTCTCGCTGCGCCGAAGCCCTACCGCCACCAGTTCTCTTTGTTTCTCCTCCCTCCCTGCGCCGAAGCCGCCACAGGTACTCATTCTCTCCCTCCTTCTCCCTCTCCCTCTCACGTTATTTATGGTTGTCTTTGTTACATTACTTGATTTTTGGTTTTTTGTGTTGTTTGATCTGTGAATGGGTGAGTGGATTATCGATGAATGAATGGGACTTTGTTTTTATATAAATGTTTTGTTGATGGCAGGGAAATTGATGGAACAAGTGTAGGTGATTTTGAGGGTTTTTTTTTTTTAACTTCTAGGGTGATCTCTGAATTGGGTTTGAATGAGGTGTTTTGGGGAAATTGGGTTTTGTGGAAGATGGGTGCTAATTTTTTTTTTTTTGGAGAATCAAGCCTGCCAGATCTGGTTTCTGAATTGGGTTTGAATGAGATGTTTCTGTAGTAATTAGGTTTGCTAAAAGATGGTTTTTTTTTTTTTTTTTGAAGAATCGGACCTCTTGTGATTGTTGGGAAAATGAAGCTGGAAAGTGAAGTTTTCCTATGAATGTTTTATTTTGACTTTGAGTTGTGTTTGGATGTATTATTTTTGTTCAGTTTTGGTTTTCTGGAAGATGTGTTCATGGAATATGCACACTGGTTTGCAGATCTGGTTTGATTATTTCTACAACCCATCGTCTCTTCAATCATATCATAACCCACAAGCACTCTCCTGCTGCGGAAAGAATCTGAGGTATCCTTGTGCATTTCTTTCTTGATTTGCATGTGGGTGTTTCTAAAGTAGGGTTCTTTTTTCGTTTTCATTTGTGCTTTAGCAGAGTAAGATGGGGACCTGAGTATCTTTGCTTGAATCTTTTGTGGGTTCGGGCAGATTTTCACTCTGTTTTATATGGGGTTTAAGTGAATTCAGTGTTAGAGTAGTTGATGATGGCATTAGAGTGGATATATCTGTTGCTGCTCTGTTTATACTATTGTGTTACATATTCCACAGTACCTAGTTATGTTTGATAATATTGAAGTCATCTGCTCGAATGTATAAGCCATTCCTGTCCTATCCCCCCCTTTTTTTTTTTTTACTGTCTTGTTTTCTAAAATTCTGAAACACATATGAATGATTTGTAAGGATTATGGAATTATTATATGACTTAGAGACATCAACATGCAAAGAAAGGAAAAGACAAGAAAATCCATGTTAAGACAACAACTATAAAGCAGAAAAGAGTTGAAAGGAATCTTACATTGGTTGGTGGAAGATGAATTTCCGTAGGTGAGAAGTTGATTGGTGTAATTGTTGATTGCACCAGCAACACAAAAACCTTTTTCTCCACTCTCATCCTTGCAGTCTCCTGCATTGACATCATAATCAAAATATTCAGAATGTATTTTTCGAACAGTGTTTTCAGAAGAACCTGGGGCTTACTCTTTGATGTTCCTCTGGTCCTTTTTTCCCAAAAGGCCTTGTGGATCAAGTTTAAGATGTGGTTTGGATTTAGGATGCATCCTTGTGTGGGGCATATTTGAGGCATACAACCTAAATGAAGTGTGCACTTTAGTCATGTGCTATATTAGCAGAGGGTATGCGCCCCACCAACACATCTTGTCTGTAAGAAAAAGGCGAGGGCAGTTTGTAGTTTTAAGAACTTGAAAATCTCCTCTTTATACTGTACTATCTAGATGTAAACTAATTCAACTCTAGTTAACTAGTTAAAATGCTTAAAAACAATGAAACTGTTACTGTTTTCTATTCTTATTAATATATTCTTTTTTAATGCAATCATTTATTTCTGAAAAATGTGTGCTTATGAGTCCAAGGCTTACTGCTCTACTCTTTAGGAAATTGGAACACTTCGCCTCACGCCTCTTAACAGTTTAAAACATTGTTTTCAACTAATCAAAGTATATATTCTACTCTTTGATGGTACTGCCTCCTTATAGTGTGCTTTCATCCCTATTAATTTTGTCACTGTTGATAGTTACTCTCAAGATTAATTGAACTTATTTTATATGAATTTAAAATAACAAACCTGGATATATTCTTGGTTTACATGATCTCAACTCGATGCAAATGTAAGTAAATATTCTATCACATTGTTTATACAGATTTAAAAGATACATATGAAGTAAATATAACACAAAATACCAATCTCAATACTACCCAACTGCAGATTCCTGGATCATAATATTATAAGCACTAAAAATCATGTAACTTGCCGGAGAATAAGAGCTAGTATGCATGAACTTACTTGCATACTGGTAGGTACATGAGTCTGGTGTATTGATGTAATGAAGGGGAGCTGACCAGTGATATCGGAATCTCATTCTGTTTGGTTTCTGAGTTTTCAACAACTCACCCTTTTAGGTTTCTCATCTTTTTGGATTATAGGATTTTTTTAATTCTTAGCTGTAAGAGCTTTCAAAATGTTCGGGAATGTTTGAGCATTCGTGAATCCAAATGGAGCGACAATATTTGGGATACTCACATTCCCTAGATAAGATTTCTCAGAATTCCAACAAGATGGATCCACACCTATGGATCATTTTGTATGGGTCATTGTTAGATAGGGATTCTCAGGTCCAAGAGAGCTGATGAGGATAGGCACAGAAACTTAGAGCTTGATTCTCATCAAAGAATTAATCCTTGGCGCCTATAAGTTGGGGATAGAGATGGTTGGGCTCAGATGGGGCTATACTGTATCTACATACTGAAAGGGTCAGATCCAGAATACATACCTAGAACTACTGGACGAACAGGGACCTTCATAAAGCTTTTAGATACTTGGATCTACTTAAAGACCCCAGACCCAAATTCTAATATGTAATAATACACTTTAGTAGCCTTTAGTTATTCAGCACCTTGAGTGTGAAACCAATGGACAGACCCAGATCTGAACTAAAAATAGATCAATGACCAATTTTTCATGACAGGTCCTATTGGGTTTTGAAGGACCCAATTTTGTTCCTTCTCAAAACAGATTGGTATTTGCTGATGATCAATTTCACCCCTAGGAAAACAAAAAGATACATTATCTTTATGAGAATCAGGGCTTCAAATTCTGTTGTCATGGGCCTGATCAGTTCAAGAACTAGGCCCCAAGTGGTGGGCCATAACTGCAGCATGATCAATCTACTCTCCAGCTGAGCAAGATAGGCATCCGATGGGCCTAGCCTGCATCTTTGTAAGTCCTTTCCATGTAGTTGATGGAGATACCCAAATCCAATCCCTATGAGCTTAGGGTGGTTGTACTAGTCATCTAATTGTAGATTGGCTTGATGACTAGAAGTTGTGCACCTAGGTTAGTACTTATATCAAATTGAAAGAAAAAAAAAAGATATTTAGTGATAATTCTCTGTGAAAACTTTTTTCTTGTCTAACATTTGAACTGTATGGAAGGAGTGCATTTTGCTTTGAAGGCAAATTCACTGATGAGATATTATTGGTATACAATGTAAAGTTTATTAGTGTAGAGGGGGAGGGTTTTTCTCGTTGTTGATATCATCTTCGGGTTCTGGCGCCATTGTTAATAATCAGCGATTTTCTGAGACGTTTCTGCCTGCAACAACTTCAACTTTCTAGGTCTATGAATAAGAGAGAGAGAGAGATTTCTTTTCTTGATGCTCAAGAGAAGGACAAGAGCTTGCACACTATATATATATATCCGGAATAAATGGAAAGCTTTACTCTTTACCCCCTGTCCATTTATTGATACTATACTACTATGTAGGGGTTTTGGAATGCAATAAATTAGGACAAAACATAGGGACCATTTTCAGATTTTCCCAACAATACTGTTACACACATACATGTATAATTACATTCAATCACTTTCCTATTTCATCTTAAATTAAATCCCCATTTTGAATTTTTTTAAAACAAAAGAACAATACCCATACTTTCCTTACTTCCACCAGTATGCTGCATGAAAACCAAACTGCCCTTACAAATTAGGACAAAACATGAACACTTGGGAATTTGTTAGAGAGAATAGCAATTTCATTAGATGCCAAACATTGAGGGTTTTTACTCTCCAATTCATGCAATTTTACTTAAATTATAGGAGGGTGTTCTTGACTCTCCAATTCATACAACTTTACTTATAGAAAATTTTATATTTGAAGATTTCATTGGTTGTGAACCTTTCATTATCAACTTATTCTATTCATTTGCATGCATTGGTGAAACTTAGACCCGTTTGAGAATTGTGTAGGACATAAGTTCGGTATTCCTTGACAGATATGTCAGGACGAAAGAGGAGTTTGCCATCAGCATCTCAGCCGAGTCCATCCACTCCAGTGGATGATGCTTCAGCGTCGTCCAGTGCGGCAGCTCCACTATCTTCAGCACCACCATCAGGAGATACACTGACTGGTATAAGTTGATTTAATTAAAACACTTTAATTTTAGCAAATTATTTTATTTCAATTTAATTAGATTATCTCGAATTTAAACAGGTGCTACGAGCACGGGCCCATCTTCCAGCAGGGGGAGAGGCCCTGCTAGAGGGATCCGGACATGGAATTCCGGGCATCCCATTGACGTAGAGTTTGATGAGTCATATCATCCAGTGGGCCCTCATGCTCGCCAGCTCATCAGCTAGTTAGGACATATGGTCCGGGATCCATATGTATTTCCTTTGACTACACATGATTGGGACGCATTCCCGGTTGCGACGCTAGATCGGACCTGGCAGCAGGTCAAGGTAATAATTTAACATTTCTCCTCAAGATGTGTCAATTTAAACCATAACTTAATGAAAAATAATTTGTCAATGAAAAATAATTTGTCCTTTTCAGGACAATCTGAGAGCATGTCCTGAGCTCTTCCGGCCAGTTTGCATGTCTAAGTGTCGGAAGATGTGGAAGGATCATAAAAATAAAATAAAGATGTAGCACTGGAAGCCTCATCAGGGTGCGCCTGACATACTCCAGCGAGTTCCGACTGGCGTTCTCCCTGATCAGTGGACTCAGCTCGTCGGGTACTGGTCGAGCGAGGAGGCTCAGGTGAGAAACTTGTACTTTTTTATTTTAATTTTAACATTTTACTAATAACTAACGTAACTAACAAAAATCCCTACTAATAAATATTGAAAACAGAGTGTCTGCTACGAATGCGCGGAACCGCGCATTGCAGGGTCCTGCACATAGGTTGGGGACTCGACACATCACCCAGGTCCGCCACGAGGTAAAAAGTTATATCGTACATTTAATTTATGTTTTTGTCATTCTGTATGATATTATACTAGTAATACATTCCTCCACCAACCAGTTGCGTACCGAGGGTGTTCCGGTGGATAGGATGTCCATCTGGATGCGTTCTCGAGATCCTCTCCATCCAGATGTTGCAGCTATCTTCGTAAGTTTTTATATTGAACTGTTTAAATTATGTTTCTATTAGTATGTCTTGTTATGCATGATAATATACTAAATGAATGAACTACGCAGGCCCAGTATCAGTCACGCCTCGAGGAGTTACCCGAGGAGGAGCGTGCTTTGCCATCGCGGATGGATGAGATATTCCAGTCCGTCGTTGGCCGGGATGGGCATGGATACACGCTGACGTTTGGGACGGGCATTCCACGCTCTCACATCACGCGATCAGAGTCATCCGGCGCTAGCTCCTCCCAGGGCATACGCTTTCGTACGGATGAGGAGGTTCAGGAGTTGCTGACTTCCATGAGGGCATCGATCAGAGAGGACCTCAGGGCGGAGATGAGGGCCGAGTGGAGAGCGGAGATGGCAGAGCTTGAGAGTCGTCTATCACAGAGTCGCGCCCCGCTTGCTTCAGACACACCACCCACCACTCAGGTTAGTAAGAAAAAAAATTTGTACGTATAAATTGTCAATTATGTCTTTGATGCATCAATACTTATGTCTTTTTTATTGTTTTTAACTGTATAATAAATAATTTCAGGCACCTGACGCTGGCAGCGGCCACAGGGCTAGACATGACTTCGGTGGAGAGGGCAGTCATGATCCATCAGGCTCGACTGATCCTGACCAGGTATAATTATTTGTTTTTTAATTCAATATTTTAATTAGCCTCTGTATACAATCACCGAGCAAACGGGCTCCGGTAAGTTACATTCATCCATTAATAATATAAGAGAAGTTCCTACATTTTTTGATGAATCCAAGAATATAGTAACCAAGCAAATCTACAAGAAATATAAGCAGGTAACTAGTTTTATGAAAACTATTGGATGGAAGGTATTATAGCCATTCCTGTAAGAGTAATTTCTGTGGTGGTTAACAGTTGGAATGTATGCTTGATAAAGTCATAACTTTGACTCAACTATATTGATTTAGTTGACAGCAGTCACTTGAGAATATATTATCTATCAAGACGATGTGTTTTTTGATGCCCTCACATTTTGATGGGTTGACACATTTCTATCCATAACTGACCATTCTCAACTTCGCTGATGCATTTGATTCAAGACTTCCAATAATTGAATGAGGGTGGCTTGAGTTTTATTATATTTTTTATATTTGGGTTTTTCTTTGAATGATATATGGGAACTAAAGGTGCTTTGGTAATTTTAATGGTCACTCCATCTCTCATGTGATAGTCTCAGCTGTCTTCTTTTTTGTGCAAACTCTGTAATTTGAACTCCATATATAAGGGATTTCTTCACCCAACTACTTACAAGGATTTTCTTTTCTGAACTATCCTTCTTGACAAGAGATTGGTTGGGATTTCCCTATGCAACTGCTTGAGAGTTGAGACCCCAAGTTACATGTGTAAGCTGTAAACTATCCACATGCTGAACTTCATACTCTTCTTATTCCACCCCCTTCTGTGATAGGAATAAAGAATTGGCAGTAAACTATTTACTAGAGCATGCTGGTGACTATGAAGATTGACAGGTAAATGACATTTGCAATTACCATCTCTTCATCCTATTATTTTTTTGAATATTGAAAATTTCTCATTTGGATATTTAACTTAATCATGACTTGCAGCACTCTTCGTCAATTGTGGACAGGCAATTCGTATTTCCTTTTGTTTCTTGGAGTATTTAAGTTTGTTCAGACTTGTGTGTCCAGTTCCTGTTTGATCAATTATTACATGTGTGTGAGGGTCTGGGAGTATGAGGAATGGTAGGATCTTTCAATCGATTCCTTTTTTTCCCTTTCTGTCACTTTATTTTTTGCTTTCTCCTATAGATCTGCTTTGAGTTTTGTTATCATTGCTCACTTGAAGATCCATCCATGTAGCTTTTGCTGATCGGTTGTTTTATGTTCATCTAATGATTGATGTGAGATTTGGGCTTTCATTTTATGCATAGTTGTTTATATTCATACAACTTCTTTTTTTTTTTTTTTTTTCCTCTTCTAAATGTGATTGATGTGCTACTGTTGGTTATGAATTTTTGTGCATCTTTTCTTCTTTACTTTGCCATGCCCCCTTTGAGAAAAATCAAGTTTTTATTAATAGAGTAATACAATGTTGAATCTACATAAGATCATTGGACTAATGTGGGACACACCCTGAGCTGCCTTTGGTGGTAATGTGCCATTAATTTTAGTTTCGACCAACTTTGGATTACACTCTGCAGATGATGTCTCTTGGTTTGATGGTGGATGAGTGGTGCCTACTTGCCTAAATCATGGACACATGAGCAGAAGAGACTCTGCAGTAACATGTTTATAATAATGATTTGTTCATGAAAATTCTAGGATGATCCTTTTACTGATATCTTTCATTACACAAGGACTCTAAGTTAATTCCCAAGAACTATATTGCACCACATACCTCAAAGAATCCATGAAATAGTGCTTGCCTTTTGAGTTTTGCTGCTTGTCACTGATAATGCCTGTTGGGTTGATTAGCGGGAAATTTTCACTATTCACGCATGTTTAATGGTTCTTTTAGGAGTCTCATTAGTTCTTTTAGGGAAATTTTCATTATTATTTGCTGCTATCTACTTTTTCTTTTCCCCTTGAATGCTTACTTTATTTTTTATTTTTTTGGGATTCCAAATGATAACATTCTGTATTGAAAATCTCTTGGTACTTCTCTCCACCTAATCTTTTTCTCCATTTATATATTAGGGACTGTATTTATGCCTCCAAAATGGTCTCTCGGCTATCATCAATGTCGCTGGAGCTATGATTCAGATGAAAGAGTTCTTAAGGTGCAAAACTTGTTGCTATGTTCCAATATTAGCATAGCTGTCATAGTCGTCTGCAAAAATAACAAATTTTTTTTTTTTTGTGAGGCAATGCTGGTAACAAATGGCTCTTGAAAATGTCATGTTCTTATTCATTTTTCTCTGTTTTTTTTTACGGGAGAAGCAGAATATTAGACTTTCTAAAATTTGTTGTGGCCTTGAGTTTTACTATCTTATCATCACAAATCCTATCATTCTTTCTTTTCTTAAGTTTCTGACATTTATACTTGCAGGTTGCAAGAACATTTCGAGAGAAGGGCATACCTTGTGATGTAATATGGATGGACATTGACTACATGGATGGCTTTCGTTGTTATACTTTTGATAAAGTATGCATTTGTAAACATACTTTTGATTTTCAAACATAATTTATGATAGTGGTTCTAAAAGTGACATATGGATTCTAAAAGAAAATGGAGAACTTTATGTTGGTAAGGCGTAATGGCACATACTCTTTCGATCTCATTGTTGATTCTAAGTGGATTGAAATATTTTTCTTGCTCCATTGTCAGGGGAGGTTTGGCCTGGGTCTTGTGTATTTCCTGATTTTACACAAGAGAAAACCCGATTGTGGTGGGCACATTTAGTTAAGGAATTCGTTTCTAATGGTGTTGATGGCATATGGAATGATATGAATGAGCCTGCTGTTTTCAAGGTAGGGTTCATTAGTCTGCCTCTTTTTTTTTTTTTGTTGAAATTACTCTGCCACTTTATCTAGCAATTTTTCTATTTGTGTTTGCCCTTCTATATTTGTACTCGACCTAAAATTATTTTTATTACTTCTCAGACTCTAACAAAAACAATGCCGGAGAGCAACATTCATAGAGGTGATATTGAACTTGGGGGTTGTCAGCACCACCACTCACATTATCACAATGTAATGTTCTTCTACTCTGTCAATGCTATCTTATGGTGAAAGCTTGCCCATAATGAAATTTTGTAGTAGATTTTTCTTTCATACCGACATCAGTCCTGCTCAGGAATTGAAAATCTGGGAGTGCCCAAGAATGAGATTCCGACTTTTGAATTGCTCGTAAAGTTGAAATGTAGGTTTGAGTTAGAACGTTAACTTAAAACTTAGAAAACGAGCATCCGGACGCCAAAATGAGCAAACGGGCTCTATTGCCAGCGAAACTTGACGGACACGGGCCCCTAGTCATTCCTGACTTGCAGGAACTGACGGAACGAGATTCCGACTCCCGGTTTGATCGTACAGTTGAAAAGTAGGTTTGAATTATAACGTAAACTTAAAACTTAGAAAACGAGCATCCGGGCGACCAAACTGAGCAAACGGAGTCTCTTGCCAGCGAAACTTGACGGACACGGGCCCCTAGTCATTAATGACTTGCAGGAACTGACGGAACGGGATTCCGACTCCCGGTTTGATCGTACAGTTGAAACGTAGGTTTGAATTAGAACGTAAACTTAAAACTTAGAAAACGAGCCTCCGGGCGACCAAACCGAGCAAACGGAGTCCGTTGCTCGTGAAACTTGACGGGCACGGGCCTCTAGTCATTCCTGACTTGCAGGAACTGACGGAACGAGATTCCGACTCCCGGAATGATCGTACAGTTGAAATGTAGGTTTGAGTTAGAACGTTAAGTTATGACTTAGAAAACGAGCCTCCGGGCGACCAAAATGAGCAAACGGTGTCCGTTGCTCGTGAAACTCGACGGGCACGGGCCCTTAGTCATTCCTGACTTGCAGGAACTGACGGATCGAGATTCCGACTCTCGGAATGATCGTACGGTTGAAAAGTAGGTTTGAGTTAGAACGTTAAGTTAAGACTTAGAAAACGAGCCTCCGGGCGACCAAAATGAGCAAACGGTGTCCGTTGCTCGTGAAACTCGACGAGCACGGGCCCCTAGTCATTCTTGACTTGCAGAAACTGACGGAACGAGATTCCGACTCTCGGAATGATCGTACGGTCGAAAAGTAGGTTTGAGTTAGAACGTTAAGTTAAGACTTAGAAAACGAGCCTCCGGACGCCCAAACTGAGCAAACGGAGTCTCTTGCCAGCGAAACTTGACGGACACGGGCCCCTAGTCATTCCTGACTTGCAGGAACTGACGGAACGAGATTCCGACTCCCGGAATGATCGTACAGTTGAAACGTATGTTTGAATTAGAACGTAAACTTAAAACTTAGAAAACGAGCCTCCGGGCGACCAAACTGAGCAAACGGTGTCCGTTGCTCGTGAAACTTGACGGGCACGGGCCTCTAGTCATTCCTGACTTGCAGGAACTGACGGAACGAGATTCCGACTCCCGGAATGATCGTACGGTTGAAATGTAGGTTTGAGTTAGAACGTTAAGTTAAAACTTAGAAAACGAGCCTCCGGGCGACCAAACTGAGCAAACGGTGTCTGTTGCTCGTGAAACTCGACGGCCACGGGCCCCTAGTCATTCCTGACTTGCAGGAACTGACAGAATGAGATTCCGACTCCCGGAATGATCGTACAGTTGAAATGTAGGTTTGAGTTAGAACGTTAAGTTAAGACTTAGAAAACGAGCCTCCGGGCGACCAAAATGAGCAAACGGTGTCCGTTGCTCGTGAAACTCGACGGGCACGGGCCCTTAGTCATTCCTGACTTGCAGGAACTGACGGAACGAGATTCCGACTCTCGGAATGATCGTACGGTTGAAAAGTAGGTTTGAGTTAGAACGTTAAGTTAAGACTTAGAAAACGAGCCTCCGGGCGACCAAAATGAGCAAACGGTGTCCGTTGCTCGTGAAACTCGACGGGCACGGGCCCCTAATTATTCCTGAGTTGCGGGAACTGACGGAACGAGATTCCGACTCCCGGTTTGCTCGTACAGTTAAAACGTAGGTTTGAGTTAGAACGTTAAGTTAAAACTTAGAAAACGAGCCTCCGGGCGACCAAAATGAGCAAACGGTGTCCGTTACTCGTGAAACTCGACGGGCACGCGCCCCTAGTCATTCCGGACTTGCAGGAACTGACGGAACGAGATTCCGACTCTCGGAATGATCGTACGGTTGAAAAGTAGGTTTGAGTTAGAACGTTAAGTTATGACTTAGAAAACGAGCCTCCGGGCGACCAAAATGAGCAAACGGTGTCCGTTGCTCGTGAAACTCGACGGGCACGGGCCCCTTGTTATTCCTGACTTGCGGGAACTGACGGAACAAGATTCCGACTCCCGGTTTGCTCGTACAGTTAAAACGTAGGTTTGAGTTAGAACGTTAAGTTAAGACATAGAAAACGTGCCTCCGGGCGCCCAAACTGAGCAAACGGTGTCCGTTGCTCGTGAAACTCGACGGGCACGGGCCCCTAGTCATTCCTGACTTACAGGAACTGACGGAACGAGATTCCGACTCTCGGAATTATCGTACGGTCGAAAAGTAGGTTTGAGTTAGAACGTTAAGTTAAGACTTAGAAAACGAGCCTTCGGGCGACCAAAATGAGCAAACGGTGTCCGTTGCTCGTGAAACTCGACGGGCACGGGCCCCTAGTTATTCCTGAGTTGCGGGAACTGACGGAACGAGATTCCGACTCCCGGTTTGCTCGTACAGTTAAAACGTAGGTTTGAGTTAGAACGTTAAGTTAAAACTTAGAAAACGAGCCTCCGGGCGACCAAAATGAGCAAACGGTGTCCGTTACTCGTGAAACTCGACGGGCACGGGCCCTTAGTCATTCCTGACTTGCAGGAACTGACGGAACGAGATTCCGACTCTCGGAATGATCGTACAATTGAAAAGTAGGTTTGAGTTAGAACGTTAAGTTAAGACTTAGAAAACGAGCCTCCGGGTGACCAAAATGAGCAAACGGTGTCCGTTGCTCGTGAAACTCGACGGGCACGGGCCCCTAGTCATTCCTGACTTGCAGGAACTGACGGAACGAGATTCCGACTCTCGGAATGATCGTACGGTTGAAAAGTAGGTTTGAGTTAGAACGTTAAGTTAAGACTTAGAAAACGAGCATTCGGGCGACCAAAATGAGCAAACGGTGTCCGTTGCTCGTGAAACTCGACGGGCACGGGCCCCTAGTCATTCCTGACTTGCAGGAACTGACGGAACGAGATTCCGACTCTCGGAATGATCGTACGGTTGAAAAGTAGGTTTGAGTTAGAACGTTAAGTTATGACTTAGAAAACGAGCCTCCGGGCGACCAAAATGAGCCAACGGTGTCCGTTGCTCGTGAAACTCGACGGGCACGGGCCCCTAGTCATTCCTGACTTGCAGGAACTGACGGAACGAGATTCCGACTCTCGGAATGATCGTACGGTTGAAAAGTAGGTTTGAGTTAGAACGTTAAGTTATGACTTAGAAAACGAGCCTCCGGGCGACCAAAATGAGCCAACGGTGTCCGTTGCTCGTGAAACTCGACGGGCACGGGCCCCTAGTCATTCCTGACTTGCGGGAACTTACGAAACGAGATTCCGACTCTCGGAATGATCGTACAATTGAAAAGTAGGTTTGAGTTAGAACGTTAAGTTAAGACTTAGAAAACGAGCCTCCGGGTGACCAAAATGAGCAAACGGTGTCCGTTGCTCGTGAAACTCGACGGGCACGGGCCCCTAGTCATTCCTGACTTGCAGGAACTGACGGAACGAGATTCCGACTCTCGGAAAGATCGTACGGTTGAAAAGTAGGTTTGAGTTAGAACGTTAAGTTAAGACTTAGAAAACGAGCCTCCGGGCGACCAAAATGAGCAAACGGTGTCCGTTGCTCGTGAAACTCGACGGGCACGGGCCCCTTGTTATTCCTGACTTGCGGGAACTGACGGAACAAGATTCCGACTCCCGGTTTGCTCGTACAGTTAAAACGTAGGTTTGAGTTAGAACGTTAAGTTAAGACTTAGAAAACGTGCCTCCGGGCGACCAAAATGAGCAAACGGTGTCCGTTGCTCGTGAAACTCGACGGGCACGGGCCCCTAGTCATTCCTGACTTACAGGAACTGACGGAACGAGATTCCGACTCTAGGATTGATGTTAATGTTGAAACATAAGTTGAAATTTTAATTTTAATTCTTAATTTTTTATATTTAGTATAAATTTGCCAATTTTTATACTAATCTTTTAATATTTATTTTTCTTTTTCTGTTCAGGTTTGAGAGCATCGGACATACACGGCACCCGGCAAATTTTTTTTTCTTTTTCCTCTAAATGTAATGGATATATGTTATTGAAACTTTTGTAATTAATGTTTTGAATGAAATTAATATAAGATTTTATTTTTTTATTTGTGATTTTAATTGATGGTAGTGGTTGTATGTTATTTGTAATTTTAATTGATGGCATGATTTGTATAGGTACAGGTACAGGAACAGGAACAAAAACAAGTAAATAATTTGAAAAAATAAAAAGTATTTTTTTAAAAAAAAATAGACCTTTACTGGCGGCCGCTAAAAGCGAAATTGGCGGTCGCTAATAGCATATAAAATAAAAAAAAATAAAAAATTTCAAAATAAATACTGTATTAGCGGCCAACATATAGGTATTAGCGACCGCCTTGGCGGTCGCTAATACTAAAAAAATTTAAAAAAAAAATAAAAATTCGAAAAAAAAATGACCATTAGCGACCGCCTTGGCGGTCGCTAATACTAAAAAAATAAAAATAAAATAAAAATTCGAAAAAAAATGACCATTAGCGACCGCCGTCCGAGTATTAGGCGGTCGCTAAAAGTCAAAATGTTGTTTTTTTAAATTTTTTGGCGACCGTCATATGGCGGTCGCTAATAGTATTAGCGACGAGCTTTTCGCGGCCGTGGAAAGGCGGTCGCTAGTCGGTCGCTAAAGAGTATTAGCGACCGCTAAAAGACTTTTAGCGACGGCAAATGGCGGCCGCTAAAAGTCAATTTTTTAGTAGTGCTAATGTTCGACACAAAACTCGCACTAGTAATTAACTGGATATTGTTCTGTAGTTGACTCACAAACACCCAATAGGGTCACATGCTCCGGAACTACTTCTCATTACCTATAATGTAATTTAAACAACTTTTGAGTCCTTGGGTCAATGGTTCGAGTGATGGAAATTGCATGAACAATTATATACGAGAAATCTCCGTTTTATAAGAAAGCAATCCTACTAAAGCACCCAATTCATCTTGTTCGGCCATTGCGTGGATTACCAGATCAGTGGCTTGCACCGCATGGCCCCCACACGCCTCCGCCACAAAGACCAAAAAAGAAAAAAAAAACTCATTCTCGGTTTTGTTGAGTCCCTTGTTCTGTTTTCTGTCAAATGACAATTCGAGGGGACATCTCTTTCTCCATCTTATTGGTGAATTTATTGGTCCTTTTTTTCACCTTATTAACCCTCTGTTTTGGGGGGCGTTTGGGAAGGGAGGAGGGAAAATGGGAGAGGGGAAAATGGAGGGAAAAATAAATGGTTTTCCTTCAAATTTTCCCCCAAAAATAAGGGGGAAAATGAGGGGAAAATGATGGAAAAGACTAAATTGCCCTTTTACTCTAGTTGAATTTTATTCAAAAGCAAGGGTAAGATAGTATTTATCTCTGTACCTTACAATCAAATAAAATTATATTTTTTCACTTTCCTTCCCCCTACATTTTTACTTCTCAAACAAGAGGATGGAAAATTAATTTTCCCTCCCCTCCCCTCCCCTTCAATCCCCTTCAAATTTTTCCTCCCCTCCTCCCTTCCCAAACGGAGGGTAAAAAGACTATTTTACCATTGTTTTTGAAAAAAATTCAAATAAAGTTCAATGGGCATTTTAGTCATTTTTTCCCTCTTCTCACTTTCCCCTCATTTTCCCCCTGTTTTGGGGGAAAAATTTTTGAGGCAAAAAGGTGTTTTTTTCCCTCCATTTTCCTCCCCCCATTTTCCCTCCCCTCTTCCCAAACACCCCCAAAAGCACTTTCCCTCCACTTTCCCCCCCTTTTGTCCTCCCTCCATTTCCCCCCCCTTTCCCCAAGAGACCCAAGTGTAATTTCTTCACATCACTCCAATCCTTTCATAGAAAATTTCCACCAACACAATCCTCCCTCTCTGCTATGGCCCACGGAATCCTGAAAAATGATTCTGAACAGGCTTTAACCAGTATGATCCTTTCATTGAAAAATAAGTACTTTTTCCCATGAAGACAACAACTTATAAAATTTATCAATAACTGGATCCCATGGTGACTTAGATCTCAGCTTTGCTCCAATAGGAAAAGCAGGATATACAATGGAGGACCTCCTTAATTTAAAATAAATCATGGGCACCAAATACTTAATGGTCTCCTCGAAACGCCCAATCCCCGCCCCAATAGGAAAAGCAAGATATACAATGGAGGACCTCCTTAATTTAAAATAAATCATGGGCACCAAATACTTAATGGTCTCCTCGAAACGCCCAATCCCCGCCAACAAGCTTGGGATATATATATATATATATAGGGTAAAAATCTCTTGGATATGGTAACGTTCAAATCATGCATGTCAAAGGTTGAATAATCTCCTTATAACACCTGGTCTTTTCTGACAAGCTCTTGGATGTGTTAACCTTCACAAAAGCTAAAAACACCGTAGAGTTCTTTTTAGAGTCAAAATTTCTTCCCTCCTAGTGAGCTAAAAAGAATATATCATCAATAAATAGGCTATGTGTGACATAGCCTCGCCACTTTGACTTAAAATCAGTAATTGCCCCCATCTCTCTAGGTTTTATCAACGACGATTCAAAAACCCTCCACTACAATTGTAACGAGAAAAAGGAAAAAAGAAATTCCCTTGTTGGATACCTCTAGAAGCTTTAAATAACTTTGAAGGAGAGCCACTTAGTAGAACATAAAATGATGTAATATAAATACACTCATGCATCCACCTACGTCAAATTTGAGTAATATGTAATCTACAAAATTTCAATCTACGTGATAATATGCTTTCTCCAAATTAACCTTGAAAATAACCCCCTCAGCGCTGGATCTCTTTTTAGAATATCAATGAGTTCATTAGCAATATTTAATACTCCATCAAAATCTGCCTATTGGCTACAAACACCCCTTGAGTGAGTGGGGCAGTAACCCCACGTGAATGGCAGACAGCCTCATAATAATATGGCGTAGGCCCACTCAAAGTCACCGTGGGTAAAACCTCACTAGATCGGGATTCCCTCTCCCATCTGCCTTCTTTTACAGCTGATTGTCCCCACCAATTTGGACCTTTCATTTTCTTGATTTTGTCTTTTGCATGCTCCTTCCTGGCCATTTCCCACTCATCTTGTTGGTTAATCGATCAAAGAGGCAAATACCTTAATTTGAATCCACATGACTGAAATGGGCGAGTCATCCTTTCAGTGGCTTACATTACATCACACCGCCCCACACGGTTAGACTAAAAGCAGGAGCATGCATTGGATACTTCTCATGTCTTTCCATTCCATCTAGTAAAAGAATCTGGTGTGATGGCCCCTCAGGACCCCACACACCTTGGCTTAGAAAAAAAAGGGTCTTTCTAGTTTCAGCCTCTGGCTTCTACATTTCACCACCCCACATATGATGGCATCCATCTTCCACCCTTTGGCTACCTGAAACAGGTGGTGCTCTCTGCATTGTGATCGATACTGCAACTCCACTCTGCATCTTTATTTCACCCGAGGTTAGTTCCTTCGTTTCATTGTCCAAAGATCTTTCTACAACTCTTCTTGCTCTACCCTCTATTTTAGAATTTTTTTTTTACTCCTTTGGTAATTTATGCCATAAGTCTTTAAGATCAAGAGGGTGATGGATGAATTAGGACTAAAGTATATTGATGTCTCATTTTATGTACAAAAACCGATATCCACAGATATATGATCATTTTTTGTTTTTTTTTTCATAAGACTAGTCCTCACACACTCCCCCAAGTCTATCACCATCCCATGGAATGATCCCTGGTTCTTTATGTGTAATGGAGGTACCTCTCAGACTGAGCTTTATCACTCAATAATGAAAATTTCTAATCCTCTGCTTGGTGGTCTACAATGGTAATCTCCTCTCTCTCTCTCTCAATGTGTAGGGAGACCACGAAATTCAATGTGTAGGGAGACTATGAAATTGTTTTATTTAAAACGTGTTTTCAACATCTAATCAAGATCAGTCATGCTTCATTTAAGATCAATGGCAAGAACAATAGATAGGGAGACCTGGGTGATGGGAGACTCCGGCATTTAATCCTAAGTATAGATCTATCTTCATAGAGTGGGTTTCATCAAATATTAGACCATTACATTACAAAGTAAGCTTTCATTTGATCTCGAACAGTTGTAATTTTGTTTACAAATCCAGATCGTTTCTACCATTGGATCAGTGATATGTGGCTTCTCCACCATTTGATCTTCTGCCACGGATCGGTGATATGAGATATTCCATCAATTGATCAACGATCCTCATCTTTTCTATCATTGTAGTGTTGCTCTTAGATTTTTCCACTGATTGATCTGATGATCCATAGGTTTTTTGTGCTACTGTCTGATAATCTGTGACTTGTGCCGTTAGATCAATCAGCCAAATTTATTGAGGACCGAGGTCAGTATGATCTCTTCTTTTCTTTTGTCGGCCATATCCAAAAGTTTTAAATTCTTTCTTCACGATTCCAAGCTTTAGCGAGCCAGTAGAATTACATGGATGGAGTCCTCTTGAGGTTTAATATGGGCCCTCATGGTTTCACTTCCAAATGCTAAAGACACTCTATTCTCCATGATGCATATAGTTTGGGAAGAGGATCCCCCGGATCCTATAGTTTGGGTTACAAAGTAGGGTGACCTCTTTTATTTTTATGTTTTTATCCACATTCGCTCTACCCTCTTGCACCAAGATTAGAAAATGCTAAACTCGCCCAACTCGGAAAAAAAAAAAAAAACACTCATGGGGAGTCAATGTGGTCACTCACGAGATGCATTTTACATTTAAATTATTATAAAAGTATTTAAAATTTAAATTAAATATTTATAAAGATAAATATACATTACTCTAGCTGTATTCATGATGATTAATTCAATTAATATGTTTACATATTGCAGACATAAACATTAGAAGTAAATAAAAAGAAGAGAAAGAGAGAGAGAATGTCGTTCCAACATCTTTTTCTATATATACTAAAGTCTCCGGATGGTCTAGGCCCTTGTTAAAATTGGGGTGACTTTGTGGAGTCAAGAATCACGAGTCAACTCTAATAATTTTTTGATCTTGTTCTTTCCACGTGGATCAAGACATGTGAGCCCATTGTTGAGAAGTTTAAACAGTTTAAACATAGGCTTCTCCAAAATGTACACTCTTTCATGAATGGGATTGATAAACCTTTTAAATCATAACATGGGGTCTTTGAAGAAAATTCGGATCTCTCACATGAGCTTTTATTTGTCGATTGTAGGTTTCACACTTCCTCACGCACACCCACAACAATTTAAGAAAAGAAAATTAACCAGAATTATATGTACTATGCTGAGGCCCCCAAAAAATAGATATGCATGAAGTTTAGAATGAATATATATATAGGGTAAAAATCCCTTGGATATGATAACGTTCAAATCATGTCAAAGATTGAATGATCTCCTTATAACACCCGATCCTTTCTGACAAGCTCTTGGATGTGTTAACCTTCACGCCAGCTAAAAACACTGCAAAATTCTTTTTAGAGCCAAAATTTCTTCCCTCCTAATGAGCTAAAAAGAACCATATCATCTGTAAATAGTATGTGTGACATAGCCTCGCCACTTTGACTTAAAATCAGTAATTGCCCCCATTTCTCTAGGTTTTATCAACATCGATCCAAAAACCCTCCACTACAATTATAACCAGAAAAAGGAAAAAAAAAGAATTCCCTTGTTGGATACCTCTGGAAGCTTTAAATAATTTTGAAGGAGAGTCATTTAATAGAACATAGAATAATGTAGTATAAATACACTCATGCATCCACCTACATCAAATTTAAGTAATATGTAACCTACAAAATTTCAATCTACGTGATAATAAGCTTTCTCCAAATTAACCTTGAAAATAACCCCCTCACTGCTGGATCTGATTCTAGAATATCAACGAGTTCATTAGCAATCAATACTCCATTCGAAGTTGCCTATTAGCTACAATTAAACACCCCTTGAATGGGGAAAACAACCCCATGTGAATGACAGACAGCCGTACTGTGACCGTGGGTAAAACCTCACTGGATCCGGAGTCCGGACTCCCTCTCCTCTCCTCTCCTTCTTCCTTCTTTTACTGCCGATTGTCCCCACTAATTTCGACCTTTCATTTTCTTGATTTTGTCTTTTGCATGTTCCTTCCTGGCCATTTCCCACTTATCTTGTCGGTTATGCAAAGGCCTTTATTTCAATCCACATGACTCAAATGGAGGAGTCTTCCTTTCAGTGGCTTACATCACATCACACGGCCCCACACGGCTAGACTAAAGTAGGAGCATCCATTGGATACTTCTCAGGTCTTTCCATTCTATCTGGTAAAAGAATATGGTGTGATGGCCCCTCAGGCCCCACACGCATTGGCTTAAAAATCTATTTATATCTATAACTATATCTATATACTATTATAAAAGAGGCAATGTTGTATGATTTTTTCACCACATCACGATAGAACCCACCCAAAATATTATAATAAAATATAATCATCTACTACTATAAAAGAGGTAATGTTACATGATTTTTTCACTACACTACTATGGGGTCCACCCAAAATATTATAATAAAATATAATCATATATTATTATTATATTATAACAATAATAATATAATATCTATATCCTTATTATCTATCTATCTCATACAAACTTTTTCACTAGACCATTGTAGGGCCCACCCCAAAATATTATAATATAATATAATAATATATTATTTTGAGAAATTACAAAATTTTTCACTACACCTTTGTGGGGCCCACCCCAAAGTATTATATTGCAAACTTTTTCACTACACCATTGTGGGGCCTACCCCAAATAGTATAATATAATATAATAATATATTATTATGAGAAATTGTAAACTTTTTCAATACACCATTGTGGGGCCTACCTCCAAATATAATAATATATTATTATTATATATAATAATATTAAAAATAATTCTTTCGGCCCTAGCCCAACCCTAGCCCTTGAGGATAGGGTAAGGTTTCGATATTGCAGGCGTGCCATGGGCTTCAAGGACTTTAATTAGATATACTTAGAGCCGGCCCACATATATAAGGGTGGGGTAAGGGCTTAACCCGGCCCAGGTCCAGCCCCTTGACAGACTAGTATCTCCAACAACTCCCTCAAATCCCACATAGACACCCCAATGGACATATTTGGCATGGAGGATTACTCCAACCATCATTTCAACCATGACATGGCAGTTGCCATGCTGGAGGGAAATGCCAAATTTGGCGTATGAGATGCCATGTAATATTTTGAGTTATTTTATTCCAAAATTTGACTACAAGAATTTAATAATGCACTTTTTTTTTATGATGAAGGTCACGTAAAAAGATAAAAAAATAATAAATTAATAATTTGGCAGTCGGAGTCCTCTACTTTGGAAATGTCAAATTGCAATTGAAATTTGGGTTCTCCAAATTGACACATCTATCGGAGATGCTATTAGTAACTGGATGGCCTCCTTACATTGCTCATGTCATATAGTAATGGCGGGGCACCTCTATTTCTTCCTTTCAACCAGTTGGTCAATAATGTCGACGTGAGAGCACTAATACAATACAAATCCAAAAGGAACACAAGTGGCATCTTCTCCACTTTTCACTTTTTACTAATGTCTTCTTCTAAATGCCAAGATTTTTTCATTGAAAAGAAAGAAAGAGCGAAGGTAAGGGGAGATCATTGTAATGTGAACACTAGACCAAAGAAGTGGAAGTGAGGAGCTACCTACCTCCTCCTTGCATGAACGATGACTGGGATCTGTGTGGACCAGGCGCATGATTACAGGAAAAAAAAAAAAAGGAAGATACGCTTGATCTTGCTGATGATCAGATGCCATGCGGGCTCCGATTCTGATTGCTTGTCCTGGATGTGTTCCCCTTGGCATTAGCATTAGTACTTGTGACCCATTCTCATTAATTAGTTCGCTGATCAAAACTTATACTGGGTTTAATGTTAGCTCCCATTTACAGAAATTCTCATATGATTTTGTGATTGGTTCTCTTTAGTTCACTGATGGATATAGGGTTTAATATTCCATTTACAAAAATTCCTAGTCTTTCGTAAGAAACATTTGGCCCACCGGCCATGTGGACCTACTTCAGATTAAGCAATTCACTATGAAGAGGAGAGGCTAATCTCCTGACGAAGTCTTAGTCTGTAGAGTTGTTATTGTGATCTAACAATTGTTCTCTGCAAGTGAAGATGTGGAAGTGGGATGGTGAAAATTTATTGGTCTTGGATCAAGTGGTGCCGGTGGTGATCGGAGCCCCCTTAACAGTACAAGAGCTCTGTTGGGGGAGAATGGAGATGCAACGGGCAGCGCTGGACCCTGAAAGACTTAGTGGAGGATATTCCCACAACAAATAAATTAGACATTTAGTAGATTTTGTATGATTTTACTCCCCATTGAACTACCCCACTTATCTCAAAAATCAATTGATGATAGGAAACGACACAATAATGGTTTTATGGTAAGGGCGAGGGTTCATATGACCACTTATGAGCGAGGGTACGTAGACGTTGAACTCAACCGATTTTATTTTATTTTATCTTTTTTCATAAATTTAATTTTTGATAGTCGACTATAAATGATTGAATCATTTGAACACGACTTTGCTTCTACTTCCAAGTCCATCCCATTATTTGTTTACATGATTATAGTCTTTCTTCTTGGTCTTATTTAAGCAGATGTACAGGCCAAGTCTTTTTTGCACGAGAAGTTGATAAAGTGCACCATTATTGGTTGGAATCTGCCAAATCAAGGTGGATTTTTTTTTCTACTCTCTCAAATAACAATTTATTTTGTTTATTTTCTTTTATTTTTTTAATTAACGGAATTCTTTTTAAAAAGACCCTATCTGTGAGTTATGTTCGTGTCTTTAAACTGTGCTAGGTTTCAAAGAACCAAACTAACTCATCATATTTTAGCACGAATGTTTTTGCAAGGAAAATTTTAAAATATTTTATTGACCTTTTTTGAGGTTTTGTTCAAAATTAGGGTTCTTTGACTAATCAATATGATCTTTGACCAATCCTCTAACTAAAGGTGGCCAACTATTCTAACATCTTGAATTGAAATTAAATGATAGAAATTATTTTAACAAATTAAGTTCATTTATTGGCTAGGATGGGGTGAGCATGTGCTGCAGTGTGTCAGAATTCAATTCCCAAAGTACGGTGGAAAAACTTATTTAAATACTCATTCCAATTAATCTGATCACCCAATTTCTGTAATTTGTAAATGCCCTCATCGCATGAAATCACAATATAGTTTTTTTAAGTGTGTCAAATGGGACCTCGCTCCAAATTTTGGAATTGAAGTACAAAGGAAATAATCACATAAATGGTAGAATATGTCATTTAAAAATTAAAAACCCCATATCCTATCAAACAGAATAAACTAGACTAAAAATATTTGTTTCTTTACAACCATTTTTTTTTACCGAAATTTAGGCTGTCTATGAATTCAAAAATTTCTATTAGAAATTTATTATTCTTTTGGTGGGATTCTCAGCATTCTAGGCAGTTGAAAATTTTCAAATGTTAAAGCGGTGGAATTCCAAAATACTAGCCCCTCCAAGTGCATTTTAGAAAAGTTTGGTTGGAGTTCTGGCACCCAAAAGGGCACACAGATCTTACATACCAAAAACTGAACCCCATATTTACCATTGCAAGAATTGGGCCCGTGCAATTCCTAACAAGATGGGTCCATGTTCAGATTTTTAAATTTGGATTCTATGGTTTAGTTTCTAAAAAATGGACCCATATATTATATACCTGAGGTGGGTTTACATTGTAATTCTTTCCGTTTAGTGCCAAATTCATAAAAATAAAGGTGGGTTCCATGTGGTACAATGCAGAAAATGTAAAACTTCAGGCAAGAATTTATGTAGCAATGAAATAAGAGTTTATGAAATACGAAAATTTAAAAATTTTCAAATTAGAATTCATATAGGAGCAAAAAATAAAATTTGAAATAACAAAATTGAGTAGCCTTTCAAAATTCTAACATTCAAAATTTTCAGACAACCTCGTTAGACATGAATTCCATAAATTATAAAAACAAACAAACTTTTGAATGGATTCAAGATTTCTGTCGCTAAATCTTTCGTATTAAAATTTTTCTGATTTAAGTCGATGCCTAAGTTTCCGGATTCCCAAGCCACTACCACCTTGGAATCGTCAGGTGGCCCACCCATCATGTGACTCCCCTTGTCATGTCATACATCTGTTTGAAATTGCATTAATCTACTGAGGCCTCAAACGTAGAGCCCACTTTAAATTGGGTCGTTTGTTTCCTCACATTTACGTGTGCAAATGAGTCTCCATGTGCAACCCTTTCACATCATATGTTATTCACACATCATGTGTGAAAAGTAGGTGAGAAAATCACGTGAAATAGGTGTGTAACAAGTGGAACTTTTTCACACCTCAATAGGTGTGAAACCGAATCACACCATCCTAGAAAAGTGCGGAGCGGGTTCACATGTGATTCATTTGCATATAAAAATAATTCATATGTGAATCATTTCCACATATGGACAATTTTTCTATCACATGTGAAATTGACAAACGACCCCGATTTGGTGAGCGGGTTCACACTCTCTAAATTCTTGAAAACATATCGTTGTAAGAAAATTTCTTGAAAGTGGCCGATTAATGGCAGGATCAATAGTGCGCTGTCTACTAAAGTATAAATTTTAACTTAAAAATTAATGGTCTTGATCTAAGTGTCCAGAGCATGGAGCGGGAGTGCCGAAACGCTAAATTTTAAATTAATTATATATACGAAGCACCTATACAATATAGTGCTTATGAGTTTATAAATAATTAACTAATAGGTTCTTATCTATATATTTAAGTATTAAAAATGGAGAAAAAAAATTAATTTTATAATTTGATCACATAAAACAGGCAATAATTAATAAGTTAGAAGAATTTTCTTTATTTAAAAGATAAATGTCAAGCTTAAAGAAAAAAAAATGCACATAAACCAAAGATTCTACACGACTCCCTTCATATTTGGTTGAACCGCGCTTCGAACCGCGCTCCGAAGATAGTTAAACCACGCTTCAAGGACAGATCCGCTCCAAAAATGCTAATTCGTGTTTTCGGAGTGGATCGGGGAAGGGGAGGGGAGGTTCCGGTTACTAAGGTCTTGATGGATTAGGATCTTAAAATGTGCACTTAGAAATCCTAGGATTTCAATTAGGCCAAACAAATAGGCTATAAGCGGTCAACTTTCTCTTGTGGCAATTCCGTTAAATTTCCAAGCAGCTCTGAAAATAATAATAAGGATTTTGTCAGTGTAACTGTGCTTAGACAAGATCTTTGCCCTTAGGACTGAAGTTTAAAGTACTTTTCCATAACTTTTCTTGCAATATCATTGACATTAATGTGAAAATCTGAACATAGAAAATTTAAGTTTACTTATAAGTTATTTTATGTTTATCTAAATTTTAAGAATTTGATGAAAACTATACTATGATGTAATTTAAGAATTCAATGAAATTCAAGGATGTCTCCGTTAGAAATCATGTCTTTCTAAATCATATACAAGATTTTTACATTTTCATCTTCCATTTAGTTCATAGATAAAAATCTCAGATGGGTGATTAAATTAATTTATTTAATCAACTTACAGTCAAATAAGAATATTTTAATTTTTCTTGACATATTCTATATTATGAAGTAATAATTAAATCTATTCATTTTTCAGACTTCATATTTTTTTTCCCGGCATGGGCCTCCTTTGACTAGTTTTATATAAGTATAATCTTAGGGGACTAATTTATCTTAAATGTGTATTTGAATGAATTATATTTCAATAGATAGGGTCCAACAATGAGTCACTTTTTTTCAACAACGTTTGTTCAAGAGAAAGTGAGAATAAGAGGCGGATAAGAAAATAAAAAATCTCCATGAAAACTATTCGTCCACTTAAAAAAATCCAATAAAAATCATGAATATACCCTCAAAATCTATATGAAAATCCTCTATTTGTCCCCAAAATCAACCTATCATTTATTATCCGCACCCCTCAAATAAAAATCTTGGTCCCCAACTGAATACATGGCTTAATCTCCCATTTACATAAATCCTTATATGATTTTCGATATAGGGTTTAATCTGTCATTTACAAAAGCTCTTTGTCTTTTGTGACTTTTGTAAGAAACATGTGCCCACCTGCCATGGGGACCTACTTCAGATAAAGCAATTCACTATGAGTTGAAAGATGAAACATGAAAGTCTCCGACAGTTTTCTCTGCTTTTGAAAACGGTAGCGTGTGGATGTGGAGGAAGGTACGGGGCGGGACTGGGCCTATTGATGATTCTCTTTCGTCTTTGACTCCGTCTTCTTTGCTTTCCATCATCTCCTCCCTGCTTCCAAACAAGTGCTCAGCTGCTTCTACAGAGCGTCTACTTCTACAACAGTAAGAGGTTTCCGCGCAATTTCTATGTTGCTTCCTGAGAGTTGAAAATTGTGTGTCCTGGCAAGGTTCCATGGCCCAGCTCGGCACACTTGGATTGGAAATGGAAACCCATTGGTCAGAAAACAGGCAGACGTGGCCTATAAATACTGTATAGTATACCCCCTCCCTCTCATTTTCATCACTCACCTTCAGTTTTTGTATGCACTGTCTCGCTAAGCTCTCTCTCGCACTAAGTTCAATTAGTTTTTTCTCTCATACCAAGTTCAGTTAGTTTTGAAAAGATCAAGATCAAATCATCAAGCCCCAACCCCAAGGCGCTCTTTCTCTCTGTGTAAGAGCTTCTCAAAAGCTCATCTCTCTTCCACCTTTCTTACATAACATATTATAACAGAGGGCATCCCTCAGCAGTCAGCTCAGCCTGAGCACCAGTTACGGTGAGTGCGTGCAGGTGCTTTGGAACAAGTGGTGGGGCCGGCTGTTTAACCCATACGACTCGATCATAAAATAGAGACTCCCCTTATAGTCCTAGTCCTGGGTCCTTTGGTTTGGCATCGATCTGAATGATTTGGGCAGATTTAGACCGGTGGATCTAAAATGCACTCATTTTGGATAGTGAAAACTCATTGGTGGTGGATCCGATCAGGGCTGCGGTGGTGGATATCTTTGGAATCCCCCCAACCCGTCCTATGTCCCGGATCTGAGGTGAACTTGGAAGAGGGGCTCCCACAGTGGATAAATTAAATATTTAATGGATCATATTTTATCTTTTTTTCATAAATTTGGTTTTTTATAGAATATAAATGCCTGAATCATCTGAATATTTAGGCCCTTGGATCAGAAAAAAATTGGCTGGCCTGGATTTATTTACCTTTGCTTGCAACTCGATTCCATTTTATTTACATGATATAGTCTTGCTTCTCTAGTCTTATTTAACCATTTCTGCAGGTCAAGACTTCTTCACACTCGAAGCTGATACATCACATCTTTGCTCATACGAATCTACCCAAGCAAAAGGTCCGATTTCTCTACTACTCTCTCAAATATTCTTCCATTTTTTATCCATGCAATTTCTTTATAAAAAGACGCCAACTATTTGTTATTTTCGTGTGCTTATAATATACATATTGTAGCATTGACCAGAATCCGAAAGCTTTTGCAGGGAAAAATGTAAATATTTTCTTAGTTTTTTTTTTTTTTTTTTTGGATTTTTAGTTTCTTCCAATCAATCGGATCCTTGACCAATGCTCTAACTAAAGGTGGATCACTATTCTAACATCTTGAATTAAAATGAAATAATAAAGATTATTTTAACAAATTAAGTTCATTTGCTGACCATGATGGTTGTCAGCGGTTCATGGGCATGTGCAGTGTGTTAGAAGTCAAGTCCTAGAGTAGAGTATAGCTAGAAGGAAGATTTGTTTAAATGCTCATACCAATTAATCTGACCATTCTATTTCTTTAATTTGTAAATGTCTAGTTCGTTTACAAGAAACTATCATATAAATTTTTGGTCAAATGGGCCATCACTAAAATTTTGGAATTGCAGTACAAAGAAAGTAACCAGAAAAATGGTAACATATGTATTTTTTGAATTAAATTCCTATATTCTATCAATCAATTAAATTAGACTAAGGTTCTCAGACTCGGCGTCCAAACATTTGTTAGTGTCGGTCCTATAATTATTGGGAGTCCGGATCCCCTGGAGTGCTGTTCTGCCCATTTCTGCTGTTACATGTTTCACACAGGTCACATCAGCTATGTCCCTCCCTGGAATGGACAAAAGAAAAAGGAAAATGGGTCTAATACAAATAAAACAAATTGTTTGAAAGAAAGCCTTTTATGCAACAGCATGAGAAGGACACGTCAGGCCCAATTCTTACAATTAACTAGTTGGGTCTAGATTTTGTGGAGTATTGTTGGTCTAGAACTGGGTTGGGCTAAAGCCAGGATCTTTGCTTATATGGTCAAGTTTAGAACGAGTCCACTGATTGGAACCTGCCCACCAACCATGACTAGAAGCACAAAACATTCTCTTTAGGTTTTTTTTTTTCCCCGACAACAAAGTATGTGGAGGCGCTACCAACATTCTGTTCTTGTTCATGTAGAACGACTTGATCTCCTTGTACGATCCAATTCTTGAATATCCATTTGGAATATGCACGAGTTTAGTGATCTAGTTTTACTCAAAATTATTATATATATATTAAAGCAAAATGGGAGGTGGGCTGTGAGGGGTGCCACCTTAGCACCCAGTATTTCTCCTTTCAAATAAATATAGAGAAAAAACATAGAGTGCTTTAAGGTGCCATGTCATCATATGCCACAATTTTTTTTCCAAACAAATCTCTTTATTCATATCCTCTATCTGATAAAGTCTCTCAATCAATATCCCCTAAAATTTCTCTATTTTGCTACATTTATGCTCTCTCTCTCAAGACCATCTATCTTTCATTATTTCAAAATTGTCAACTTTTTATTTTAATATTTGGGGCCCACCTTTCTGCAATTCATAAATTTTCTTTTAGTTTCCAAATACAACTCTACTCTATTCAAATATTGTCACATGTGAACGAAAATTAGACTCAACCTTCTGGTAGACCACTTCATGAATGGGCTTGTGATAAAAATATTTTGAGGTTGGAGTTTTTTTGTTGAATCTTATAGGCATCCTTTTTTTTATCTGATTATATAGACATGTGACCCTAAGTTTGGCTCACCATAAATTACACTTTTGTGGGCCCACATGGACTCATAATTAAGAGATATATACATTGACTTATGAATTACACTTTCGTGGGCCCACATAGACTCACCCTAGAATCTTCTTGTTGCACAAACAAGTCCAAATGGGGTGGCTTTGTTTTATTGGACTTTGAAATTATCAATGGGTAACAAAAACTTGAATGCATTTCTTATTACTAATATTATATATATTTATAAAATTCGCTTTTCGATAGCTTCTTTAGTAATTATTGCTGTTATTATTATTTTTATGTTGTTGTTGAATGAATTTTTTTTACCTTTATCTTTGTAATAGTTTATTGTTGATGTTGATCATTTGTATTTGTGATTGAAAATATATTGACTGTTTTTATATAATATGTATGAATATATGCTTATATGTTTACAATTTATTTTAATATCTCATAAATTCAAAATGTAATATCTTATTTTTTGCCCTGGGCTAAGCACGGGGTGTTGTTGCTAGTATAATACATTTCTTAAGCCTCACATTGGTTCTATTGTTATACATTGCAATTCAAGTAGAAGATTTGTAAAAGAGTTGATGATGTGGTGACTGATTTTGAATTGCTTCTAAGACTCCCCCTTCATCACGGAATACAGAATGGAAATTCTTCTCAATCAGATTACACTCATTTCACTGATGCCCAAATAAGTTATATGAAAGATCGTCTACAGTTTGCCTTTGAGCTGGTCTTGTTATGCAGTAAACCTGCAGAAGAATGAAAAACCTCTCCAACTTTCCATATGCAAATGGGAAAAATCTCTTCTTAGGAGACTTGCACATGCAAATGGGCTGATGTTTGAGTATCCAGCTTCATGTCATGATTATTAATTGTTGGATCTGTTGGATTGTTGATTTCAAATCTTCTTTGACCACCACCGGCCATGAAAAATTCCTGTGAGGCTCCATTCAAGCAACGAACATTATTTGAAAAAAAACAAAAGGAAAACGCTCAAAGAGGACAAATAAATATATTTATGAAGATCAAAATCTAATGATTTGAGCAGTTTCCACAATAAAAGATTGTGCCTTTCAGCAGTACAAACAAGGAATACCATCAAACTCCCTCACTGTCTCTCGCATCAACTCATTATAGACCCTAAATTCGACTGCACTGTCATTTCCTCATTTGACACTTTACTAACATAATAAAAGTCAAGTAAAGCTTTCATTTTTCAAATAAAATGTCACATCAAAAGTATTTTAATTCAAAACTCCCTCTATCTTTTTTTAAAAAAGTAAAAAAACAGTCACCTTTATCCACTAAAATAAAAAAAAAAGGCCACTTTCCTATGCAAAAAGTAAAAAACATTTCATACCAAATAAATAAAAATAAAATACCATCATAATTCATTTGTATTTTATTCCCTCTCTTTTCTTCACTTCATTTAACTTGACTTTAAAAGTAAAATTACCAAATGGGCTCAGAGCTAGAAAGTGTGTAATGTGGTAAAATTACCAAACGGACATAGTTGATGTGACATGTATGAAACGTGTCACAATGGGATTGGGTAGAACAACAGTCCCATGTTTCGACAAAACAAAGGATCCAGACTCAATTATTGGCCATTTGTTAGCGTCTGTCGCGGTAATCGCTGGGACGGTCATGTTGCTTGGACCAATAGAGTTTGTCTCCAAGAATTCTAAGAAATCTAAATGCATCTTCTAAAGTAGAATTACAAATACACAACCCCCAATTGCATTTGAAATGCTGAAATTGTGAGAATTCATAAGGCTAAAAAGTACCTTTTCATGTGGTCTGGAATTTTGAATTCTTGCATAAAATAGAGTATTTGGAATGTCCACGGGCCATGATGTCACATCCTATCATAAATTCTCAACAATTTAAATTCCTTGTCCGAAATGCCTCTAGAGCCTGTTTGTTTGGAAGAATTATGAGAATTTTTGTTTGGGAGATTTCTAAAAATTTCAAATGCTGCCTCTCAAAGTAGAATTCCAAATGCTCAACCTCATCTAGCATTTGGAATGCTGGAATTCTGAGAATTCATAAGCTAAAAGTGCATTTTCATGAGGTTTGGAATTTTGAATTATTTCATAAAAAAAGAGAGTATTTGAAATGCTTTGGAGAGAAGATGTCACATCATATCAAAAATTCCGAGCAAGCCCTATTCCTTGTCAGAAATGCTCGTAACTAATCAAGCCCTAAGTTTGGCACTTTACTAGCATAGTAAAAGTTGAGTAAAGCCTCAATTTTTCAGGCAAAATGTCATATCAAAATCACTTTAATTCAAAACTCCCTCCATTTTCTTAAAAGAAAAAATAAAAAAACCACCACCTTTATCCACTAAAATACAAAAAACTCCACTTTTTCGTACAAAAAGTCAAAAAGTTTTCATAACAAACAACTAAAAACAAAATACCATCATAATTCGTAACCCACGTATATTTTACTCTTTCTTCAAAATCAACTTTATTTCACTTGACTCTATTAGTAGAGTTGCCAAACTGACAATAGCTGGAAAACGTGTAAGTTGGTGAAGGTAAATTTATGAAGGTGGCCGGCCAAACAATGACAGGATCGATAGTACACTATCTACTCAAGTGTAAATCCTAACTTAAAAACTAGAGTTCTTATTAGATTAGAATTTTTTCAATGAGCCCTTAGAAATCCTAGGATTTCACTTGGGCCAAACAAATGGCCATAAGCGGTCAACTTTCTATTGTTGCCATTCTGTGAAATTTTTAAGCAGGTCTTATTCCATGCCCATTGCTTTTCTTGTTTTGCTTTAAAAAATTCCCACTTCGTTGGTTGCTCGGGAGTCTAGGTTGAAAGAGCTCTCTTTCTGTACTTTACGGAACAAGGGAGCGTCTGGATGAGGAGAAAATGCTGAATTTGTATAGGGTAGCAAGTAGCATTATTCGATTTGCACCAAAATATAAAAAGGAATCATTATGTGAGAATATCTCTATCCATAAAGAATCCACCTACATTTGGATATGTTGCTACTCGAAATTGAAATAAAATTGAGCCACAATTTCACAATCAATTGCGAAATCGGACTCCAATTGCGAAATAGAATCCTATGTCTATAATATATAATAATAGATTTTTGAATTGAGTTAAAGACATTGCTACAGTTAATTGTAGAATGAATAATAACATCAGTGTTGCGGGATCCATTTAGAAGATCAAGGATCTGCCCACATGTATGATTGTTTTTCAATCACTTGGAGACCGGGATAAGGTATTGACCGTACCCCAAGTGTAGGGTGCGATTGTAGTAATAAACTGGTGAGACCAGGTCGATCCACAGGGAGCAATGTAAATTAAGGTTCCTTCTCAACTTGTACCTGCCCTAAATAAAATCTAATTCTAGCCTAAAATCTAGAAAAATACATCATCATTCCTACTTTCCAAAAATTAAATTAATTACAATCCAATTAAAGAAAACTTCCTAAATCTAAAAATCCTAAACTAAAAAAAAACTAAAATTGCTACAAAAGAAAACACAAGTTAGAACATCAAGAATAAAAATTACCAAAAATAAAACTAAGAAACTAAAATAGAAACAAAAGAAACCTAAGTTAGAAAGTTAGTAATGCAATGTATGCCATGAAATGCTAAAAATTCTAAGTCTGAGAAACTAGTATGTAGGGCTGTTTTTATGCATGATTTTTCCTAACCTAATGCAACCTAAAACTAAGTTTAATGGTTGGGCTTTGAATTACAATGATGCATGAATCAAATAAAAAAAACGAAAGTTAAAAATGATTTAAAACGAATGAAATATGAGTGTATGAACATGACCTAAAAAAAACTGTGCAGAAATTCTGCACACAGGTGGGTCCGACCAACCATGTTTGAGCCACTGGTTCACTATCTTTCCAAAATTATTTTTTCTTCAAATTCTGGGGTTTGAAAATACACTGATCAAACTTTAATTTCTCCAAATTTCATCGAAAAATAATGTGTTTTGATCAGGTTTCTAATCGCAAACTTTTTACACAAAATCTGTCCAGAAATTCCTGCAACAATGTGCTGAATAATGTACTTTATATTGGGATCCGAATTTCCAAAAATTATTTGGTCAAGATTATTGACTCAAATCTCTGATTTTTCTTGTTTATTCAATTTCAAACTCCAATTCCAACAACTTAAACATGTCTAAACTCCACCAATATGAATGTGCATGCAATACTAATTAGTTCCAACCATAAACTATGCATAGAATAAACATAAAATTGAATTGATCATAAAAATAAAGATAATAAACAAAAGTTCAAGAATTTAAATGTGTGGTGAAAACAAGAAAAGTAAATGTGTGGTTCTAACAAAAATTTAAATGTGTGGAATAACATAAATTTAAATGTGTGGAAGTGTATTCTCCTCTTTCAAAATTCTTTTCTAAGCGGGGTCATAATTTGAATCATGCTCTTAGGGCCTTTGGGTCGTCAGTCCAAACACCAACAAGAAAAGAAACATAAAACAAGCACCAATCACCCAAGGACAAGAAAGAAAAATTGAAAGAGTAAAAAACAATTTTACTAATATGCAAAGTCTTACATAAGATATAAAAAATAAACAATGACAATTACATACTAGGATGAGAAGCCTCTTCTAGATGAAAAACCCAAGGGTGTAGTGTGATTTCCGGTCAAAATCTCCTTGAGGACTCAAATGGAGAGAAAGAGAGAGGAAGAAGATGGAGTGTAGTAGTAATTCTAGAGAGAGTTGGTCTATCTTCCCATGAGAGGAGAGGGAGGCTTATGCCTTCAATTTATAGATTTTTGTTCTTTTTCTTTCCTTCTTTACTCCAAGTTTGTAGCAAGCAATCTTCTTTGCATGGCAAGTCCCTTCCTTGGCCAACAAGTCTTCAAAGAAATAGCAAGGTGAGTGAGAGATTTTTGGTGCTTTCCATGTGCAAAATTGCAATCCCGAGTAGAAATTATAGCACCAACTTCCAGAGGCCATATCTTTCTTGTTTTAGCTCCGATTGACACAATCTTGGGTTCTAAAGATATCTACTCGAAACGAGCTTTCCAACGGTGTATGGATTGCACCAATCCGACGGCTGGATTAAGAGTTATGACCATTTTAATCTTGCTGCCACTGAAAAATCCGAAAATAATTGTGCACATATGGATAGTTGTGCAATGGCATGTGTGGGACCCATGTGGACATCCAAAGGCATCTTAGGATATTTTTTTCCTTGTTTCTTGACTCTCCTTCCATCTGTAATTTGCTTCCAAGCCTCTTTGATTGACTAGTCAACTCTTTTAGAACACCTTCCTTTCTTAGATTTCTTTCTTGATTTTCAAGTTTTCAAACTTAGTAAGAATTAGATCTTACCAAATTTGAAATTTCCTTTCTTGATCTTGAAATCACAAATCTAGCTTTCCATTGTTGACTTTTCAAACTCTCCAAAAATGTCAAGATATGTGGGTCCACCTTGAAAGATGTCCTACCCTTGATCTCTCTCAAATTTCACCAATGTGGGTCCCATTCTTGATTTCTCCTACACAAATTAAAACAAATGGATTTAAGAATAATTTTATGTAAGGAATTTAAATGGACAATGCATGGGACCCTACTTGATGCATCGAAAATAATTGGCTTTCCAAAAATAAATCTCCAAAAATGGCAGGTTTCATGAATTTATGCAAAAAGTGTAATTTTTGAGCAAATTATGCATGAATGCACTACAATGGATCCTAAATGCATAAAAACATGATTTGTCACTAAATAAAGCTCTTTAATATCAATAAGTTCTTAAAATGGTCCAAAATGTGTATGAAAATATGTACTTTTTAGGACTCATCACACCCCCCAACTAGCGTTTTGCTAGTCCCTAGCAAAAATTGCGTCTAAAATGAGGAATTCACATTGAAATAATCTATCCTAAAACTAATGAAATGAAAATGAATGCAACGCCACTTTCGCTGGCACTCTCGACTGCATTTAGCGTATGCAGTAAGCCCTTAAACCCCTAGGTTCCCCCTAGTGGACGAGTTGTGCCTCGTGAAGGTTTGCAGTGAATGTACCCACAAAATTCAGTTTTTTTTTTTTTTTTCAAAGGGATCTTTAAAAGAAGATTTACAAACACGGATATTCTCGATTTTCGGAATTTTCAAAGCAAAGGCAAATTTGAAACTCGGTTCACAATCCCATCTTTGGTTCGAAATTCTCGAAATCATGCTAAATTGATCGTGCATGGTGAAATAGTGTGTATACGTAAAAACAAGTAAGCTTCAAATGATCTGCCAAGATTCCCGTGAAAACAATTTTCAATCCAAAATTCTGGGCCACCTAACCTTAGCAAAGAAAACCAATATTCCTCTCAAGGCAACCATGATGGCTTTCGCACTACTGTTTTTTCAAAGGCCGTGAATTTTTTTTTTTTTTTTACACACACATGTGACTGTGCAATGCCTAGGTCCTTTAAGCTTTCTAAGTAACGCATGTAACGAGCATTAGGCCAATGACTCCCAAACCAGATGGCTTTAGGGCACTAGGTATGTAAATACCCCTACGGGCTTACTGGCTTGGGTTAAAAGGCTACGAACCCAAACTAGTCACACAATTTTTTTATTTTTTTTTTCTTTTCAACACTTTTTTTTTCTCTCTCTTTCTTTTTTTTTTTTTTTTTTTAACGGTCCCCAACAATAGGCAGCCCTTTCCATGTGCCCGAATTAATTCAACAGCTCTGTGGCCAACAAAACCAGATGAACTAGGAACTTGTAAAACTGAGGGTCGGTTTTCCATCATATTTTCAATCCAATCGTCAAAGAAAAACGGAAATCATGGCTTGGCATTCAAAAACTTTGAAAACATATACAAACTGTGTAAAAGTGGGGGACAAAATTCAACACTTTTCCAAAAATTCTTTCCTTAAACAAAATAGTAAACCATTGTTCTCTCTGCCCAAAGCACCAAAAATTCCAAAGTTCAAGGTATCTTTGTTTCATAAAAATCCTCTTGAAATTTCCTTGTTCCCAAAGAACCAACAAAATAACAGATTTTTTTTTTTTTTTGGAAAAAAACAAAAGCAAATTGCGTAAAACTTTCGTCTAAAGATGGACATGTGTGCTTGTTCCCACCCCCTAACCTAAGATGAACATCGTCCTCGACGTTATGCATGTGGTGCAAAAAGTAAATATAACATGAGGAAAGTAAATGACAGGAGGGCAAAGGGGAAGAAGTCACCTGAAGATGCAGCTTTTTCGATCTCTGTCCATGGTGAGACAAAACAAAGAAAACAAAAGGCAAAAAAAAAAACTACTCTACTAAAAGAAAAGAAAAATCTACAATAAAAAGAAAGGAAAATCCTACACTACTTGATCCGAATCCATGAATCCACCCGGATCCCAAATGAAATTTTCCTCCACACAGATCACAATAAACACATAAAGAGATGTTACCATGGGAACGTGAAGCACATTGAACATAAGGACCACATGATGTTTGTTGTAAAAGTGTGGAAAAAGGACTACTCTGAAAAATAATTCCTCCTCCCTGAAAAATGGGTCTTTGAATGGAAGGAGAGGAGGACACAATGAACAACTGGGTGGCCCCATGTCCTCCCATGCCACAAATTCTTTTGAAGTAATTTCCACAATGTCCATAGGCATGGGCTCAAATGATTTCAAAGTGTTAGACTCGAAGGTCTGAATAGGACCACCCTCTAATTCCATAAGTTTCTCTGAATAACATTGAGGGCCAAGAAATGCGATGGCAATTTCTCTTATGGTCAGATCATCAGATTTCATGAAGAATTCAGTACATGATTCCAAGGATTCCACATTGTCCGAATCAGAAATCTGAAAAATGGAGTCATCTTCCCAATCATAATCTTGCATTGGGGGCTCATTGGGCGCATTCGCGGGTCCATCAAACATGGGAAAATCGATTTTTAGGAAATCCGCAATTCCAGAATCATCAAAAGAATTGGACCGAAAGTAAGAATCAACATAGAATGGCACAGTATCTTCTTCGAAGGGGTCCACATTCTCATTCGGATAAGACAAGTGAGGGTTGGAGGAATTTGGCTCATAGGATTCATAATCTGATTCATGCAGCGCACCATCATCCATATCCACGGGTGTACCCTTGAATATCCTCTGCGTATTTGCGCAATCCATATCCGTCGGATTTTCAATGAGTGATGGATCATCATGTTGAAATTCATTCTCACTGCCAAGGGTGTCATTTACTTTTTTCATTTGAAGTGCAGTTTGACTAATTGAAGTCATTAGTCTTTGCATGGATTGTGTATTGTTCTGAATGGATTGCATGGAGTTTTGCGTGAACGTGATGAATTTGGCTAAAGTGTCTTCCAAGGAGTCCTCCGGGGGTGGTGGTGGTGGTTGTTCATATGACCATTCAGGCGGTGGGGAGTCATTAGGAGCATATGAACAAGGGGAAGAATGGGGTGCATATGAAATATCCTGTGAGGGGTAATCATACGACCCACCCGGAGTAAATTCTTGGAGGTAAAAATCTCCCATATCAAGCCCATCTTGCCAATTGTCAGGAGCCACATTGCACAGGCTACTCATGTTACTCATTTCATCGTGGCAAGGCCATTGATTTGCATTTGATTCTGCTTGCCATTGAATTCCCATATCCATATTTGAAGGAGCGAATGAGTGTGTGGGGTATGAGTAATCATGTGGGGCCCATGTTGGTTGATCATCTTCCATTATCATTCCATTGATACCCTCCATGCACTCCTCATTATAATCATGACCATAGTGATTGGCCCACTTCCGCCCATATGTGGAACCTCTTTCCAACGAACAAGTTATTTGATGTATATTTGCATTCCATTCTTGTTCGCTCAACTCCCTTAGGGATTTGTGATTATTTGAAGCATCATCGGAGTTGCTTTGATAAAATCCCCACTTATTCGTATATGAGTTAATGTAAGTTGACAGGTACGTATTTTTGGGGTGTAGGTGCTCACGCCAGGACTTCTTTGGGCTATCACTATTGATTTTACCCTCATTGGTTTGTCCAGAATTTGGTCTCCTCATGTTTGTGGATTTCCATTGGTCCATTTTTTTTGGAATCACTTCTTCTTTTTTTTTTTTTTTTTTTTAATGAGAAAGGAAAGGAAACTAGCCTACACAAGCGGCAACTAAGTTAATTCCTAAAGTTGGAAAGTTTCCCTAAGTTCACCAACCCGGCCCTATGAAACCAGCTCGGCCAATTCAGCCCCCAGGTAAGGGTAGGATCACGAACGGATCCGTTTGAAAGACCCTTGCCTAGAACAGTCTAACTGTCTCCACACTCTGGACAAGGCTTTGCTTCGGCACCGAGATGATCAAGGACAGCGATTAGGATCACTTTGGTTCACTTTCTTGTAAAAAGATTTAAAACAAGTTGGGAAATAAAGTAACTTTGCCAATTTTAAAAAGTTTTCTAAAAAAAAAAATTCAATGATGTGTCCTTTCTAATTAGCAATCCATACACTTTCCTAATCAAATTTAGGGCGGTTTAACATTCAATGCTTGCACCTCCTAATCTAGAAAGATGCCAAAAATAGCACACCCATAAAGCAATGTAAATAAGGAAAGTCAGAAAAGTTACCTTATATGGCGCTCCCCGGCAACGGCGCCAAAAACTTGACCGTACCCCAAGTGTAGGGTGCGATTGTAGTAATAAACTGGTGAGACCAGGTCGATCCACAGGCAGCAATGTAAATTAAGGTTCCTTCTCAACTTGTACCTGCCCTAAATAAAATATAATTCTAGCCTAAAATCTAGAAAAATACATCATCATTCCTACTTTCCAAAAATTAAATTAATTACAATCCAATTAAAGAAAACTTCCTAAATCTAAAAATCCTAAACTAAAAAAAAACTAAAATTGCTACAAAAGAAAACACAAGTTAGAACATCAAGAATAAAAATTACCAAAAATAAAACTAAGAAACTAAAATAGAAACAAAAGAAACCTAAGTTAGAAAGTTAGTAATGCAATGTATGCCATGAAATGCTAAAAATTCTAAGTCTGAAAAACTAGTATGTAGGGCTGTTTTTATGCATGATTTTTCCTAACCTAATGCAACCTAAAACTAAGTTTAATGGTTGGGCTTTGAACTACAATGATGCATGAATCAAATAAAAAAAACGAAAGTTAAAAATGATTTAAAACGAATGAAATATGAGTGTATGAACATGACCTAAAAAAAACTGTGCAGAAATTCTGCACACAGGTGGGTCCGACCAACCATGTTTGAGCCATTGGTTCACTATCTTTCCAAAATTATTTTTTCTTCAAATTCTGGGGTTTGAAAATACACTGATCAAACTTTAATTTCTCCAAATTTCATCGAAAAATAATGTGTTTTGATCAGGTTTCTAATCGCAAACTTTTTACACAAAATCTGTCCAGAAATTCCTGCAACAATGTGCTGAATAATGTACTTTATATTGGGATCCGAATTTCCAAAAATTATTTGGTCAAGATTATTGACTCAAATCTCTGATTTTTCTTGTTTATTCAATTTCAAACTCCAATTCCAACAACTTAAACATGTCTAAACTCCACCAATATGAATGTGCATGCAATACTAATTAGTTCCAACCATAAACTATGCATAGAATAAACATAAAATTGAATTGATCATAAAAATAAAGATAATAAACAAAAGTTCAAGAATTTAAATGTGTGGTGAAAACAAGAAAAGTAAATGTGTGGTTCTAACAAAAATTTAAATGTGTGGAATAACATAAATTTAAATGTGTGGAAGTGTATTCTCCTCTTTCAAAATTCTTTTCTAAGCGGGGTCATAATTTGAATCATGCTCTTAGGGCCTTTGGGTCGTCAGTCCAAACACCAACAAGAAAAGAAACATAAAACAAGCACCAATCACCCAAGGACAAGAAAGAAAAATTGAAAGAGTAAAAAACAATTTTACTAATATGCAAAGTCTTACATAAGATATAAAAAATAAACAATGACAATTACATACTAGGATGAGAAGCCTCTTCTAGATGAAAAACCCAAGGGTGTAGTGTGATTTCCGGTCAAAATCTCCTTGAGGACTCAAATGGAGAGAAAGAGAGAGGAAGAAGATGGAGTGTAGTAGTAATTCTAGAGAGAGTTGGTCTATCTTCCCATGAGAGGAGAGGGAGGCTTATGCCTTCAATTTATAGATTTTTGTTCTTTTTCTTTCCTTCTTTACTCCAAGTTTGTAGCAAGCAATCTTCTTTGCATGGCAAGTCCCTTCCTTGGCCAACAAGTCTTCAAAGAAATAGCAAGGTGAGTGAGAGATTTTTGGTGCTTTCCATGTGCAAAATTGCAATCCCGAGTAGAAATTATAGCACCAACTTCCAGAGGCCATATCTTTCTTGTTTTAGCTCCGATTGACACAATCTTGGGTTCTAAAGATATCTACTCGAAACGAGCTTTCCAACGGTGTATGGATTGCACCAATCCGATGGCTGGATTAAGAGTTATGACCATTTTAATCTTGCTGCCACTGAAAAATCCGAAAATAATTGTGCACATATGGATAGTTGTGCAATGGCATGTGTGGGACCCATGTGGACATCCAAAGGCATCTTAGGATATTTTTTTCCTTGTTTCTTGACTCTCCTTCCATCTGTAATTTGCTTCCAAGCCTCTTTGATTGACTAGTCAACTCTTTTAGAACACCTTCCTTTCTTGGATTTCTTTCTTGATTTTCAAGTTTTCAAACTTAGTAAGAATTAGATCTTACCAAATTTGAAATTTCCTTTCTTGATCTTGAAATCACAAATCTAGCTTTCCATTATTGACTTTTCAAACTCTCAAAAAATGTCAAGATATGTGGGTCCACCTTGAAAGATGTCCTACCCTTGATCTCTCTCAAATTTCACCAATGTGGGTCCCATTCTTGATTTCTCCTATACAAATTAAAACAAATGGATTTAAGAATAATTTTATGTAAGGAATTTAAATGGACAATGCATGGGACCCTACTTGATGAATCGAAAATAATTGGCTTTCCAAAAATAAATCTCCAAAAATGGCAGGTTTCATGAATTTATGCAAAAAGTGTAATTTTTGAGCAAATTATGCATGAATGCACTACAATGGATTCTAAATGCATAAAAACATGATTTGTCACTAAATAAAGCTCTTTAATATCAATAAGTTCTTAAAATGGTCCAAAATGTGTATGAAAATATGTACTTTTTAGGACTCATCAGGTATCTTTACGTGTACTTCCTAATTAGAATGTGGTTATCTTGCCCGCAAGTGTCACCCGTCTTTTTATCATGTATGTAGTAGGATAGCCTTATAGTGATTATCGGTTCATCGAAAGTAACTAGGTGTATGTTGCCCATTGACCCAAATGAGTTGGGTGATGATACATGGTTACTAAATAAGTCTAGTTTAAGAATACAGTTGCCTTCCAAGCAGTTTAAGGCAACTCTCACATCTTATAAAGATGCAAAGAGTTGCATGGTTGCTTTGAAACAACAATTTAAGGTGTCTGAAAGATTAGTGGGAGCATCTATTGCTCCCATGTGTTAGCTAGATTCTGTCCCCTTCAAGTGCCGAATTTAGATACAGTCCTAAATTACAGTCCTCGGTCAATAATTTGATAAATACTTTTAAACCTTTGCTGAGATCTACGGCCAAAGTGATGTGGGTCACTATGACCCACTGGAAGTGCATTAAGATGTCTCTTTGACCGGTATAGAAGGTAGATGAATACCCATTTTCTGAGAAAAAATCAGCATTCTTTATAATTGTAAAACGATCTGGCTCCACTAGAAAAGGAAACTTTTTAATCAATATGTGGGCTTTTAACGGATCAAAGTTTCACCCCTATCTAACCAATATATGCCGTTAGATTTTCATGAACGAAAATTGGCACCTTTCCCTCTTTCCAAATAATCAATCAATTGATTGAGTGTAAGTTTACGTTTGTTAATTCCTTCAGGCCATTTAAATAAAATATGAAACATCTATCATCATAGCTGTAAGTGCAGAAAATAATACTCACAAAGTTTGAAGATCCCAGGGAGTTCTTGAAATCCCTCCCATCCCCATCCCTATATGGGTCTTCAGGTGGGCTCCACCACACACTTAAGCTTACATTATCCTAAGCTTGAGCTTAAAAGAGCCTTGCTCATATATAATATTTCATTATATGAATTAAAATAGCTCCATTATTAAAATGTGTGACATGCTATATATTTAAGTTTTTTGGCTGATTTTAAGTCGATATAAACCTGAATCCAACATTACATAATTCCATGTAAAATCAAGCAATCAATTTCAGTGCTAAAAGCAAAATTAACCAAATTGAGAGTCTCGATCTTTTAAAATTGAAATAAAAAAATAACTACAAAATTGGAGTTCAATATAATTCATAATTAAAAACTTATATTTGTTGTATGAATTACTTTGAGATGTCAAATTTGAAATAAATATTAAAAAATATAAGTGGTCATTTTCAAAATTGTGATAACATGATCCTCACACCACACTATTAAAGAACGAAACTTCAGATTTAAAAGGTTAAAATGCTAGTACTCAAAACCATAAAAAAAAAAAAAACTGCATAAAAAATTAAGATACCATGCTCTACATGAATAGAAGAATTAGAATCTCTACTCAAAGTAAGTAAAGAAATTGAGAGATCCTAAATGAAAATTTTTGAGTGGGTGGGTGGGGATTGTAAGGTAGTAAAAGGAAGTCTATGAAAATCAGAAGAACATTTTCACCTAAAAATAAGAAATAGATAAATAAACAACATTTTTACTTAAAACTCTTTTTTTAGTAAGCACGTGTTATATAAATCTTATTACTTTCCAATTACATGATACCCTGGTTGTTTTATGATTATTGAAGAAATGAGATTATGTGAAATTCAATGGCATTGTAAGCTCAAAAGAGAATACATTATCTAAAATGAAACCATATCTTTTCTGAAAGAGTAAAATTTAGAGAGAAGTTTATACACAAAGAGAAAGCAAACTACGACACCCATGCTAAGCTTGAGCCAACAATGACGGTTGATACATAAATAAATAATTTAATTTTGCGAGCCCATTCAATTGGTTTGGGAGATATATTATTATTATTATTATTATTATTATTATTATTATTATTATTATTATTATTATTATTATGTCTTTAGCCCAATAAGATTAATCCCTTGAGTGGCACCCACAAAATCCATGCAAACTAAAATTAAATAATACTTTCACTTTAAAATATATTAGGATTTTCTAAATAAGATTAAATAAAAAAACAAAAATTTGAAAAGATCACAATATTATTAATTTATGAAAAAAATGTAAAAGAGGTAGAATATCATCTTAATGAATGGAAAGGTTATAATATCTTGGAAAAATATTATTATTATTATTATTATTATTATTATTATTATTATTATGATGATGATGTCTTTAGCCCAATAAGATTAATCCCTTGAGTGGCACCCACAAAATCCATGCAAACTAAAATTAAATAATACTTTCACTTTAAAATATATTAGGATTTTCTAAATAAGATTAAATCAAAAAACAAAAATTTGAAAAGATCACAATATTATTAATTTATGAAAAAAATGTAAAAGAGGCAGAATATCATCTTAATAAATGGAAAGGCTATAATATCTTGGAAAAATGAAAGGTAAAAGCAAAGTAAAAAAGAAATCTATCCATAGTTGCAAATTGAACAAAATAAGGAATTCCAATAGGAACCAACTATCTAAGGCCATTGACAACATAGAAAATTTATATAATTCAAGATTATCAATTATACCAACCTTGGTAAAATCCAACTGTGAAAAGGCCTCTTTCCGAATTCATACCATCTGATATATTCTCATATGATAAGAAATGACATTACCTAGAAGCAAAATATATGATTGAGAGACGAAATAATGAAGCTAATAAAAATATAAGAATTAAACAATAAAAACTATGACACGGATAAAATAAATAGAGAAGAATAGAGAAGAAGATCACATACAAATTCCGCGGAAGAATTCTAGCTCAGTACCTAGTAGCCATAAGAAAAATATATCTATAGATCTACAGGCCTTTATTTGTTTAAATTTGAATTAGTGGATTGGTTAGTTGGGGCACACAAATTAAGAAATTGCATTTGGAAACTTTGGGTCACACAAATGAATGTGAATCTAAAAGTAGGGCCCACATCGATGTGGTCTAAATAAATGATTTTAGTTGAATTGTAATTGATACAAACTATTCATTTCGGTGGCCTATTGATTAATATCTTGAGAATTTGACTTTAAGTTTAAATTCAAAATTTCTAAAACTTAATTAGATTAAGGCGAATTTTTTTTGGGAAAGAGACTTTTTATAGAAGTTTGAAAGAGATAGAATCATAATAGGAACTTCTCTTTAAATTGGATTCTTTGGATTATTAAAAATCAATTTAAGAGGTATATCGAAACTCTAAATAGATTTATCTAAAGAGACACTAGCCATGGATTCATATTGCAATTACCGAACCATTTTATGGCTGATGTTGCAGGGCAATACCATGCATGGTGCGGGAGGGATCAGCCCCATGGTCAAAGGGGATATCAAAGCTGATACTGGAGCTATCATCAACTTGGGAGCTCAAGTAAATATTGCAGGTAACATCAATTTGGGAACTGAAGAATATCAAGTAGGTACGTCAATTTGGGAATTCAAGAAAATTGTGGTGGTAGATGGACTCAGAAATGTTACACATCCCCATTTGAAAAAGAATGTTGAAGCTACCTGTCACATCCCAGTCCCTAATCACTCTGGCCTAGGGTAATCTCCGAGATGTAGCACCCGTACTCCTGTAATATTATACCTGTCTAGAGTTAAGTACAACATTACGAAGGAGAAATTTTCACTATTCCACTTGTGAGTCTAGCTCACTGACCTGTCAAATCACATTTAATAGCGGAAGCATTTCAATAATAAGCCACTATGTATCATTTCATCGAATAGTCCTATTTAAAGTTAAGTGTCAAGTTTATACACAACATAATTATAGATTCGAACTAAATTATGGATTACAAAATCACCCTACATTCTATTACAAAAATGTTATCTACATCTAACTTTTAATCTCATTGATGTGACCCACATAAAAAGGAGCCAGTCTTAATCTCATTGGTGTGACCCACATAAAAAGGAGTCAGTCACACTCCATTTAAGCTAATAGAAGAATGAGTCAGTCGCTCTTCGTAGACTGTACTACATAGGGTCGCTCTCCGTAGACTGGACTACATAGGACCATTGCCTGGCTATTCTTCTAATCTTAGAGGAACCTCTTCAGTTTCCTCCTGTCCCTCCCGACCTCTTCAGGGTGGAGAGCTGCACCTGCGTCTGATCAAGAATAGTATCTCAAATACGACGAATTGGTAGGTACATGCATTAATAAGTAATTACATGATGTATCAAAGCGAATTAAATGACAATGAATTGAAATATTTCAAAATCAAGAATAATTAGCAAAATACGCCCATGCTTTATAATATTAAAAATAATTTAATTTTTAAATAATATTTAGTCTAAATTATATTGAGATGGTAAAAATAGATCACATGGTAAATTATTTTCAATGATGTGAAATGACATTCTAGATTGTCTTTAATAATACTGTGTCCCTTGATGTGAAAATAGGAATTTGTATTTTTCATTGAAAATAAGAATTCGTCCACTTATAAATAATTTCTATATGCATCTCTGCATCTTGAATGCAAAATGAGCTTTATAATATTAAAAATAATTTAATTTTTAAATAATATTTAGTCTAAATTATATTGAGATGGTAAAAATAGATCACATGGTAAATTATTTTCAATGATGTGAAATGACATTCTAGATTGTCTTTAATAATACTTTGTGTCCCTTGATGTGAAAATAGGAATTTGTATTTTTCATTGAAAATAAGAATTCGTCCACTTATAAATAATTTCTATATGCATCTCTGCATCTAGAATGCAAAATGAAAACAAATTAAATGATTTAAATGCATTTTTTCCACCTTTAAAAGCTCTCTATAAAACCAGAATTACATCATGACTTTTATGATCCTTATGTAATTTTCGTAAATATTTCTTGTTGCTATTCTTTTATTTGATCGTTCCATAGGATGATTTATTTTAGTCGTGATTTCGGAAATGCGGGTTAGGGTTTTAATTAGGGAGTCTTGTAAAAGGTTTTGAACACCAATCAGTCCAATCCATCTACATTTTAGGTATATTATCTTATTTCAAAGATTTTTTTTTCATTTTTTTCCTTTTTTTGATGTACAAATTTTTATCAAGTTATTGGTGTTTAAAAGGCTTCTTTTCCTAACCATTCTCATCATTTCTTTTCTTTTCAGTAACCTTTGGTTTCAATATATGGAAAGATCTAGATCTCTGATTTTAATTTTTTTCTAACATCGCAAAAATCTTTTACTTAATGTTTGTAAGCTTTGTTTTGAGTAACTTTAAGTAAATATCTTTAATAATCAACCAACTTGTCCTTTTCTTTTCCTCTCTGTTTCCCTCTTTTTTTCTTTTTATATCTTTTGTGTGCGTGTGTGGGTGGTTGTGCATGTGTGTTTGTGTTGTGGTAAAAAATTTACTAAAAATGGCTACATACATTATGTATATACTTGACAATGAATTCTAAGATACAAGAGGTTTTTGCAGAGTATCACATGCTTTGTTTCTATACATGAGACATGTACAAGTGATCCTAAAACACTGGGAAAGAAAAAGAAAAAAATGGCATGGGGAGGCTATACACTACTAGAAAAAAGGGTTTTTATATCGGCTAAAAACCGATATAAAAGACCTATTATATCGGTTTTTCAGTCAACTTCAAACCGATATAAGTACCCCTGATATAATAAACAACTATAACCGATATAATATGTGTAATATTTCATATCGGTTTTTGGACAATTGATGTCTTTTGAACCTCAAATTATTACACATATTACTATAAAACCGATATAAAAAAAGTACAACCGATATAAAAAATATTTATAATATCGGTTTTCGGTAAACTGATGTGTTTTGAAACTGAGATTATAGCATACATTACTGTAAAACCGATATAATAAAGAGTGAAACCGATATAAAAACTATTTATAATATCGGTTATAAAGGGCTTTGTTATATCGGTTTTTTGGGATTGTATTATATCGTTTGTTTTGTAACCGATTTAATATTATATATGCATTTTTTTTATCAAAAGAATTTGCATTGCTGTAGTACCTATAAAACCTGCAATACACTGTACACCAATAAAACTTTGCACTATATATACAAATTAATAAAGTGATCATATATATATAACTAATTAATAATATTATACATTGATCACTAGACAAATCTCTGTGGAAATATTGTGTGTGTATATATATATATATATATATATATATATAGTATCTACATTGTCTTCCATGGGATGTATAAAAAGTTGGAACTGTATATAAACAAAAAAACCAAATTAAAGATAAATAATCATAATTTACCTCCAAAACTTCAACAACCATCTTTTGGCTCCCCTTGAAGGAATGCAAGACCCAAATCCTTTTTTTACTTGCGCTATGATCAGTTTCTGAAAAAAAAAAATTACACTACATGAACCATCTGTGAAATTGCACTCAAAAGAACCATCAACTAAATTGCTATAACTCTGATGTCTATAGAAATGCATGCAGATGTTGCCCATCCACCCACTGATAAATGTGCTAGTATGGCATGGTTGGAAGGCGATTTCAGTTGGAAAGCGTTCTTAATTCTCGTAAAAATCCAAAACTCACTACGGTCCTCGCGATTGGCCAAGATTTCCCTTACTATAAACAATTTGGTCAAGTTCGGCTACCCCGGCGGCTACCTGGCGGTTAGCCGCAACTATGTTGGCGGCTAACCGAAATTCTGCTGGCGGCTAGCCGAACCAAGTTCGGTTAGCCCACGGTCAGCTTTCCAGAAGCTGATTTTTCTGACACATTTCTAACCCAATTTCGGTCAGTTCGGTGGCTACCCCGAGGGTAGCCGAAATTCCAATTTCGGCTAACCGAAATTTGGCGGTTAGCTTTCCAGAAGCTTGCCAAAATCGAATGTTTTGCCGGTTAGCCCGCGGTTAGCCTCGCGGCTAGCCGAATTTCACCCAGAAACTCATTTTCGAGCTTCAGAAGTTCTGAACAAAAACCACATTTTTGAACTCCTTCAGTTTATACAAGTTTTATAAAAGCTTAAATCACTAGAAATGCATATACTTGCCTCTCTTGAAGCTTCTTTAAAGAGCTTAAATCACTACAAGGTACAACCTGGTAGAGACAAGGATAATGAGATTCTTTGAAGAGTAACATATAAATGAAGAAACCAAAAATATGCAGAAAGTAAGATGGATCAAGATTTTAAAACCAAGTAAAGGATCAAGATTATGTACCTTGTAAGCATGTTCAATATTAGGCCAGCAGGTCCAACTAAACCCAACCCACTCTAATCCATAGGCATAAAATAAAATAAAACCCCAAAGAAAAAAGGAAAAGGAAAAGAAATCCATCTTGAAGAAAGTCAGAAACTCAAAACTCAAAAGCAAGCTCAAGAAGCTGAGAATATAAAGAAAAACGAGAGAGAACCAAAAACACTTTCAAAGAAAGTCATTTCAATTGAAGCAGCACCCACAAAAGGAAATTGAAGAACATAAATAAAGATCAGCATCAAGATAACTTCAGACCACAAAAGATCTATGTACCTGCTTGCCATCAATGGTATCAATGTACCTGCTTGCCAATGCAAAAGCATATCTAAAGACAAACTTTCTGAGTATCAAAAACAACATTGACACCTTAAGATCAGGGGAGTTCAACATCCCTTCCTGAGAAAGTCATTACTAGAGAAAGAATAGAGATGAGGAATCGCTAGGGCATACTTGATTTTTTTTGCCCAAACTAGAGAGAGAGAGCATATTAGAGAGAAGGGAGCGCTGGCGGGAGAGGGAAAGAGAGCACCGGGTGAGAGAAAAGAAAGGGGGTGGGTTTAATGTTTTTGTCATAGTGAGAAAGAGAGAGCAGAGAGAGAGAGAGAGAGAGAGAGCAGATCGAGAGAGCGAGAGAGTCAGAGAGCAGAGAGATCGACCGTCACAGAGAGAGCGAGAGTGAGGAGAGAAGAGAGCGAGAGTGAGAGGAAAGAAGGAATGATGGAGAAAGAAAGAGAACGGAGGGAAGGAAAAATAAAAGGAGGGAACGAACCACTCAGCCCCGCGGGATTAAGGGATTTCACTGGATATATAATATCGGTTTCATAATAACCGATATAAGATATGCACATATAACTGGCGGTTAGCCGCAGGTGCACTGGCGGTTAGCCGCAGGACATGCTGAAAAGGGAAGGATTAAGGGATCTGAAGACCAATGTAAAATCATTGGGTATATAATATCGGTTTCATAATAACCGATATAAAATATGTATATATAATATCTGTTTTATAATAACCGATATAAAATATGTATATATAATATCGGTTTCATAATAACCGATATAAAATGTGTATATAATATCGGTTTTATAATAACCGATATAAAATATTGAAATTAATATCACATATTTTTCTAACCGATATTATATATAGAGATTATTATGTCGGTTCCTGTGTATCCGATATAAAAAAAATTTGACCGATATAAAAAAATATTAACCAATATAAAAAACCTTGACTGAATATATTATATCGGTTATATGAAAAACCGATATAGGGCAATTTTTGTAACCGATATAAAAAGTCCTTTTTTAGTAGTGACATAGTGGAAAAGCCATGCTCAGAAAAGCTCAAGCATCTGAACTACCCTTTAATTTTAATGAATACAATCCAAATTGATAGTTACAAAGGAAACAACATAATGATTCACCGACGTTCAATGTAAAAAAGGATGTCCAGATCAACAAAAGCCCCAATAAGAGAAAACCTTTGGATACTTCAATAACACTGCTGAAGTAACTCGGTTGGAAAAAGAAATTAAGATGACCCACTTGGTTTGAGTAGTTGTAGAACCCCCACTCTAATATACAAAGGAAAAGCACTAAACAACACGATTTGAGTGGGACATAAAAAAGAAGCATTTTTGTGGAAATCACATAAATCTATTGAAACATTTGGGGTCTTTCACTTGATATATAAAATTATAGTAGCATTTGTACTACCATATCTCCTCAACACACCATAGTTACTGTCACCATACAATAGAATAAGTGAGGTCCTTGTCATACATAATGATAAAATCCAAAATAAGTGAGGTCCTTGTCATACATAATGGATGCGTGAACTGGAAAAAAAGTGCTATGATGATTTTATGAAGACAATCACAATTGACTCAAGCATTTTAACATATAGTTGGTGTGCATAAAACCATTCTTATAAATGATAGTGGCTGTTTCCATTTGAGAAATCAGCCCCAATTTGCACCTGTGATTTTGACATTCCCAATTTCTTTTGACTGCTTTTAATGCCCTTTATTCATTATAACATTACAACAAATGGTGGGTAGACATAATGTTCTTCATAACCAATTGAGATTATGATGTTTAAAGAGAAACAAAATCTAGATCTAAAGGGAATAAAAATAGGAGAACCAATCAATCAAGATATAACATGTAGTCGGTATACATTACAACTCGATGAAGGAGATGACGGTTTCGATGACGGCAGCATTATCCTAGATCACGATCTCCACATTCTCGCGAACTGATGGACGTCATAGATGAGGCTTGCGTTCAAGGAAGAGTCGATTCTATGTATGGTGAGAAAACCGGTTCCCATTCGGATAGAGTGCCAAGTAGGTGGTGGAGCGTCCGGGATCTTATTTGCAGACGTAGGTGACTGCTTCCTTCGAAGAGGGGAGTTTTTGTAGAGGAAGGAGAGAGGAGGATGAAGAATAATAAGAGAGCAAAAACGTGAGATTAAGGGAGTAGGGGAATGGTTGAAGAGCAGTTACTGAGCAGTTACTGGGGAGGAGATAAGCGGAAGAAAATTGTTTTGATGCAGGTTTTATATATATATATATATATAAACGAAATACGTTTTCATGAGTTGAATGGATGGGGGACGTGGAATAAAGGGCATTAAGAGCGGTTAAAAGAAATTGGAAAGGTCAAAATCAATTGTGCAAATTGGAGCAGATTTCTCAATTGGAAATAGCCACTATCATATATAAGAATGGGTAATTTTTATGTATGTGCACTTTTGTTTACTGTAATCTCTGTATGTAAATCATAGACCTGTAAAATGTGTGTAAATATGGTAAAATGTCTATTGGGTTAAACTTTCTGGACCTACAACTATGGTAAAACCAGTGGTGCTTTTAGGAATTCGAGTAAGTGGGGTCAACAAAAGACTTATTTTTCGCAAATCGAATTAATTTGTTTTCCCCTTTATCAACACCTGCCATCTACTTTCGATAATTCGACAAACATAATAAAAAATTCTCAAATAATCTATTTCAGATAATCTGACAGAGATAACATTGAATTGTCAAACAAAAATAAAAAGAGATTTTAATACATTGTTACTAATAGTTCTTAATCCAAAAAGAAAATCCAAATACATGAACTCTTATAGCTGCCCTCATACGTTTTCATGTACTGAAATCGTTGGATAATAGCTTCATTATCAATACTAGAAAACACATTATTTTCAACATATGTGACCAAACAATCATTCATCCATTGATCTCCCATTCAGTTACGTAACCTGTTCTTTACATACTTCATTACTGAAAAAGCTCCTTCTACCGTAGCAATCGCTGCTGGTAAAATCAACGCCAATTTTAGAAGCAAATAAACCAATGGGTACGATATCCTTCTTTGTCTCCACTAATTTTCTAGCAATGTCACCAATTCCTTTAAATTCTAAAAACTCGTTGCTATAGTGCATATTAGCAATGTAGTTTTGAAATTGATGGTCAAGTGCCACGAGGTCTATTGCAGAAAAATCAAGGGCATAAAATTGAGCAAGACAGACCAACCTTTCTTTGTCAAAAGCAGAAAGCGAATTCGTGGGTTTCAAGGAGGCCACAGAAACAAGCAACTCAGTATTAACCTCTGTGAAATAGTTGTTGAGCTCTTGAAGTTGCATATCGATGATTGTATAGAATAATTCAACACAATAGTGGTGTAAATTTGTAATTTGTGGGGCTTTGCTTCGTGGCCTCCCAGAAACTACAAATATATCATCCATGTTCGGGATAGAAACAACCTGTCTGTTGAAAAATGAAGACACTTCAGTTAATAGAGATGCCCATTCATCATCTCTCATTTTCTGCAATCATAGCTTAGACACTTTATCTAGTTTCATGGCATTCACAATATCTTGATCTTTCCTTTGCAATGGCCTATTAATTTTTGTTTTGTTTTGGTAGACAGATGGCACATTAACTTAGGCATAGAGTGAGGCCAAAAGCTTTCTATATGGTCAATTGACCCCACTGTGATCAATGTAGCACCGCCCTTGTGTAAAACAAATTACATTTGTAATGGGTATGCTTTTGTTACACAGGCACCACCTAACCGGTGGCGTCTAGCTCCCTCCATCGTGATAGCGGCTTTGGATTCCACTTCCCACATCAATCAATCTTTTACCCTTTCTCCTCTTTCAGCCATCTCCCTTCTCATCACCGTTGCAAGGAAACATGGAATCCCTCTCCCCCTCTCTATAATGTTGGATGTGAAATGAATATCATTTAGACTAGGATAAAGTTATTTTTAACTTACAAGATCTTACGGGAGAAAACCTCTTAGATGGCCCTGCATGAAAAAAGACCTCATAGCTTCTACTACACAAAAAAAAGGTCCTCCCACCAATTTTATTCCATTTTTTACTTTTAATCCCTCATTTCAACCCGATGCCGTCATTTCCTTTGGAATAACAATCCCTCCAACTCCCCCTCCTCCGACAATGAATGGGGCAGCACAAAAGTGCGTGGTTGAATGTTGCTGCAGCCCCTCCATGCAGTGGAGGAGGGAGGGGGGTAATTGCCCCTCAACTTCTTTCAATTACTAGAATACATGGAATCGTTTAAAAAATATGCTAATTTCTTACAGTTTTGCCCCCCCCCCCCTCATTTACTTTTTCACTTTTATAAAAGCATAGAATTTGAAAATCCTCCATGTTAATTTTGTCTTTTGCTAGCTTCTAAAAGACAAGTAAATCTTTCTCCAAAATTTAAGGAGAGTTTTAAGGATTTAGTTAAAGTAAGTTCTTCTTCCCATCTCGTTTTCTCTCCAAATTTTATAAATCTTCGTAAGAGACATTAATCGTCTATACTTTTTAGAATCGACAAATAGTTTGGTTTGAGAACCTAGCTATCCTTGGGATTCAAATCGCATTTGGTCCCACCGTATTTGAGCAAATATTCAAAAAAATGTGTTTTCATTCTTATGGTGGGACCGACTACTATTGGAGTAAAATTTTGGGAAAAGTTTACTTAAAAAGAGGTTGTTTATTCTAAGCATCATGGATGTTGTGCAATGAATCTTCACTCTTTTATGGCATTAGTTATCAGTGGTGTGCTCTCAACCATTCATGCCTCTCAGGGTCATTATGGCCCGTCAAGCAATCACAAGTAACCAATCAATTAGTTTTTTACCATCCATGTCTACCATAGCCCATTAAATGATTGCAAGTAATCAATCAATAGATTTTTATTGATTAATTATGTGTCAATTGATTTACATGTGATCAATCCGAATAGGATCTACTTTGATCAAAGTGAAATACAATTCTCAGTCCTAAAGTATAGAGTAAATGATTACTCTGAGTGATTTGGACTCATTACAGTGAGTGCTATTATTTTGACATTTTAATTACCCTCGAAATTTTGAGAAACTGAGTCTTTAAAACTATTGAATTATTTTCAAATTGAGAAAATTTTCCCCAAATATTAGTAAAAAACTATGCAAAGAGTAAATAAATTTATTTTAAAATTTTAAGTGAAAAGAATCACCTAACATAAAAATTTGTTATCAACCCCCTCTAGGAAAAAAGCCCTGGCTACGTCGTTTCTAATTGACCTTTGCTTGCCCCCTCTTGAAGAAAATACTGGCTCCTCCACTGCCTCCATGATCAACATCTATAGATACTGACAACCTATCCAAATGCTCTTCTGTCACCTCTTTTTCCTTCTCCATGACCCTCTCCATCTCTTCCACCGGCTTATCTTGCACGTCTTGATGCTTCGCCAGGTTAGCCATGATCCACTAAAGAGACGTGGACGTAGTATCACTCCCCTGTTCAGAAACTCCCTACACAAGGAAACCATCTCTTCCTCTTTAAGCTTTCTCCCTCCCTCATGGGGATGCTCTAGAACCAATAGAGAATCCACATAAGTGGAGAGAAACCCATTTTCATTTTTGTCTTGGTGGTCTTGTTTTATTATCCTTGCATGCTCTTATCAATTGGTCAAAAAGCTTCAATTTCTCATGTTGGATCTGTAAAACCTCCTCCTTCCAACATTTGCGAAATATTATACTTGCAATATTGGGTAAGATGGGGAAGACGTTGAGGCCCACAGAGGTTGGAAGCAGATGACGATGAACGCCTAGAATCTCCTTAATCATTGTTTCATCAAATTTCTATCCAAAGCACATAAGCAAGAGCAAGCAGAACATGCTCTGCTAAAAGGTCTCCAAGACCTAAATCGGCTCTCCTAACTTAGCATGGTCATTGAGCTGGCTGTCGGATCATGTTATGAAGGATCCACCTGCGGCCTTGAGCATAGGAATTGATCCGGGAAGAGTGAAGGACCTCGCACATGAGGTTCCGTCGTAGGATGCGCCAAAGCGAGCCACCTCGCTGATTGATGTGGTTTTGTTTGTTGGTGAAGATACGACTCACTTTGTTGGCGTGTTGGCGTGTTGGTGCACAAGAGTCTTGTGCGCAAGGACATGATCGAATATGAAGATGAGGGTGCCAGACCCAATACGAAAGGTGAGGATAGGGTCGTGCTTTCCATGGAGCTTCCGGAGGTGGGGCTTTAGATCAAAGGAGTTGGATAACCATCGGAGGTTGCCGAAGAAGCATTGTTAGGGGGCTTGGTGAAATCTACACTTTGGGTGAGATTGTAAGGTATTTAGAGTGTTGGCATATTCATGGGATTGGACAAAACTTGAGCTTGACATTATTGTAATTTTCTCTTTTTTTTCTAGAATGGATTGCAGATTTCTCTTTCGGAAGAAGTGAAGTTTACATAGTATTTCGAATACAATCAAAAGCCTGAAAAGCAAAAAAAAGCAAATGGGATGTGCTCGTTCGAACGCACGTTTGAATGGTTCTGACTCAAGGTGCTAGCCAACTACCCGAGAGTCTCAACGTTCGAATGCTCTTCATGCCCATTTGAACGGATCGTGGCATCATCTCCAGTCAAAATTTCATAGAGTCTCAGTGTTTGAACGAAGATACGACACGTTCGAATAGACCTCTTCAATGTTTCAAGTCAAGAATCTAGAGAGCTTTAGCATTCAAATGCAGTTTCTGCACGTTTGAACAGACTTTGCGTGGTTATGCCCAGTCGGTGTCACGGACGTTGGAATGGACCCTAGTCCCATTCGAACGGACCGCGAGAGATTTCTTGGATCTGAGTTTAGTTTGTTTAAAACTTTCCCAATCCCAGAACCATAGTTGTGACCTACAAAATTCATTCTTTTCTTAGTCCTAAGTGATTTTCTCTCGCACCAACTCCTCAAGAAGATCTAAAGGGAGAACTTGGCATCTTCTCTAGAGCCTCCTCCTTTGATGGTGCTAAAGCTTTAACCTCTAGAGATTTGCTCTTCATCTATTCTTTCTCTGATTCGTCTCAAATTGGCTTCGTGATAGTAGGCGTGATTCAAGCACGGGGGAAAGTGAACGACGAGCGGCTAGTGAGAGGATCTGCAGTCCCTTATGTTGAGAAGCAACTAGGGAAGGGTTGTTAGTGACTCTTATAATCTTCTTTCGAAGAGTGCTTGATTGTTTCCTTTTACTAGGTTCCAGGATCCATGGTTTTTTTTTTTTTTCCGAGATCGAGTCTTCCACGTACTTTTTGTGTGTGGATGGCTAATTCATGGTTGATTGATGTTTCAAGGTGCATTTATTGAACTGCATGTCAAAGATCTAGCCTGGGACCTTATCTCATGCTAGGGTTTAAAACCTTAAGAGATATATGCAGTTTTAGTTTCAACCCTAAGTTCTCTATGGATCTTGCTCTCTAGTGAACTTAGGGTTGAAACTCAAGGTGCAAATTGACTCATGGAGGTGTCGAGGATGATGGAGGTGTTGTGGATTGGGCAGAAAAATGAATCCTCAAGTCTCTATCGGGGGGAGCAGTGTGCCTGCTGCGAGAGATCCTCCCTTCGTCTTGTCGCTGCGACTGCTGCTGCCTGGTCGAGCCTGTCATTCTCTCCAGCTGCTGCTGGAGTTGACGGATCAGAGCGTCTTTCTCTTAGATGGTGGCATTTTGCGCTCTAATCTCCTCAAGGGTGGGGTCGAAGTCTTCGTCCGCGTCCTCTTCGTCGTTCTCTTGATGGTCAGAGAGGATGGGCTCGTTGATGACTAGAGACTTACCCCGTGGGGTTCGCTCCAGCAGAGCAGTATGGCTCGGCCGAGGGCCCTCTCTGGACTGCTGCCGAGGGTCTCCTCGTCGAAGGGATGCTGTGACTCCCCTCGACAGTGACTCCGAGCGAAGATTATGCTCCTAAACGTCGATGGGGACAAAACCATGCTCATCATAATCGTTTGCAACAATTCTTTTTTCGCCTCTTTTCTTGGCAAGGAGGGCGACGGAAGTTGGTCCCGTTCGACGTGTTTTAGACGTTTCTCCGCCTTTCACAGCTCTCTTAGTCATGGTGTTGGGGAAGACTGCAAATCGAAGAGTTCCTATAGACGGAGCTAATTGTAAGTGCTGAAAAGTAACTCACAAGATAACGGGGAGCCTTAGAGGACTTATCCAAATGACCGGAGATAGCTGATCACTTCAAAGACCTGAAAGGGGAGGAGAGGAAGAGACAGTCAAAGGACCCTGGCTGTGGGTAGCACAGGGCTCTCCGATGCCTAAGTTAGTGCCAGGAAGCCAGTTGGAGAGGAAAGAGTTGTGGATGGTTGCATGAATGTAAACGTGCGTACCTCTTTCTGGGTGATGGATCCTCTTATATGAGAAAAGTCTTAGGATATCTGTTAATAGGCCTCTTGATTTGACTGCTAGGGATACATTAGCCCATAGAGCCATTAAATGAGGGTCCAATCAGCCCATGCTGCATTAAATGCTAGTCACGTTGGGCCTGATCTCGCCTTGACTTGTTGGCGGCTGGGGTCTCATCGGATCCTTTCTTGGACCCTGTCTTGATATGGCTGCAGCCACCGGATGTGGCTTTGTCAGAGATTTGATGAAAGTGGACGGCTCGAATGTTGTTTATGTCCCATCAACGCGTGCCAATGTAAACGTGCGTACCTCTTTCTGGGTGATGGATCCTCTTATATGAGAAAAGTCTTAGGATATCTGTTAATAGGCCTCTTGATTTGACTGCTAGGGATACATTAGCCCATAGAGCCATTAAATGAGGGTCCAATCAGCCCATGCTGCATTAAATGCTAGTCACGTTGGGCCTGATCTCGCATTGACTTGTTGGCGGCTGGGGTCCCATCGGATCCTTTCTTGGACCCTGTCCTGATATGGCTGCAGCCACCGGATGTGGCTTTGTCAGAGATTTGATGAAAGTGGACGGCTCGAATGTTGTTTATGTCCCATCAGCGCGTGCCCAAACCCTGCCACGTGTCCGGATGTCAGGAGTGGCTGTCTATGCCTGTCTCGGGCAGAACTTATCACCTCGGCTGTGGCCGAGATGAGCATCCCTTTCTGACACAGCTTCTTGCCGAGACGGGGAGCGTCGGTGGTGGTCTCGGCACGCACCCCAGTTTCTCGTGCCGAGACGCTTGCAGCCGAAACTGAACTCCAACAAGGGTCATCGCCAGTCTTTGCTTAACTAACGCATTAAGGGATGCCCCACACACATCTGATGTCAAGGGATTCCCAAGATATTTTTCATTTTGATCAATAATTTTATGTCAAGGATCAAGGCAATACTTTTGCATCTTTTTTGGCAAGCCCCATTGCTAAAATAAACTGCAGATATGTGGAAGTTTATAAGTTGGCCTGAAATCTTTCAGTAGTCTTCTAATAAGTTTTTAACCTCTCTAGCTTCCTTACGTCTAGCCTAATAAATTTTAATAAGTCTAATAATAATAAACAACACCGATGATGATGATGATGATCAATAATAAATCCTGAATCTCCTTCTCAATAAAGCATCCCAATGCAACTCCCAACTACTTTTATATATAGTTTCTCTCTCTAATTAGGACTAGAACAGTCCATTTGTATCACATTGTTAGTAGCTCAATTTATAGCATTTGACTTTCATGCTTGATGCAAAGATACACTTGAAAATCCATACAATCAGTTGTCCATCTAAGAATCTTCATAATAGATTAACATAAAATATATATGTTGGTTTCTTAGTTTTCATAACAATCATTTCTCATTTCTCATTTATTATTGTTTTCTACTTAAATTATTGTATTTTTCTCAATTTGTCTATTTACTATCATTTCCCTTTCTATTTTGTAGTGTCACTAGATCGTGCTGCTAGCAAATTTGAAAATGGTGTCACTTTTGAACCACCACCACTAGCAACTAATGCATTACCTACGATGCCTATAGTAGGTCAGACAGCAGAATTAACACAGCGAAAGATTTTGGATTGCATATTGGGCACGGAGAAACCAATAATTGAAGTGCATGGTATGGGAGGAGTTGGAAAGACAACAATCATGAGAAACATTCACAACGATCTGTCTCAACAATCAGAATCCCAGCATTTTGATTGTTTTATATGGATAACTGTTTCTAAAGATGTAGATGTGAACAAGCTACAACGAAAAATTGCAAAGGAGTTAAAAATAGACATGGAAGAAGATGATGATGAGGATGGCGCAGCAAGAAAGATATTTAATGTTTTGAAGCGGCAAAAAAAGTTTTTGCTCATCCTTGATGATATGTGGAAGCAATTTGATCCAATTGAGGTTGGCATTCCTATTCCAAGTGAAGAAAATGGTTGCAAAGTAGTTCTCACTACCCGTAACAAAGGGATATGCGGGCCGTTGAAAGCACATCCAATTGAAGTCCGAGTTCTTTCTGAAGAGGAATCATGGGAATTCTTCAAGAATATTGTGGGTGATGTAATCGTCTCTAAAGATATGGAATACCTTGCAAAGGATGTTGCTAAGGAGTGTTGCAATTTGCCGTTGGCAATTAAAACAGTTGGAGGATCTATGTGTGGTGTTGACGATCCCGCAGTATGGAAGGATCGTTTGAAAGATCTGAAAGAAGCAAACGGAGAGTTCAAGGATTTTGACAAGGTCTTTGTAGCACTAAAGTTTAGTTATACTCAATTGTGTGATGAAGGACTCCAATCTTGTTTCTTGTTCTGCTCATTATACCCTGAAGACCACGTGATCTCTGCTAATGAGCTGATTGACAATTGGATTTGTGAGGGTTTAATAGACAAAAGGGGGACCAGAGAAGATGACATCAATAAAGGGCATACCATTTTGGATCAACTCGTAAAAGTTTCAATGTTGGAGAAATGTAAATATCACGGACGTAAGACACGTGTTGGAGATGAGGATGAGATAGGTGTCAAAATGCATGATTTAATCAGGGACATGGCAATCGACATTACAAGAGCAAAGAAGCCACGATCTTTGATCTATGCAGGTCGACAATTAAAGGATATTCCAGCCCAGTTGCGAGAGTTGCCAGAAGATGCTATGAGGATCTCTTTGATGTGTAATGACATAACAGTACTTTCTGGTGAACCCAATTGTCAACATCTCTTAACCTTATTTCTTCAATACAACCCTCTACAGAAGATCTCCCCTGACTCTTGTTTTAACCACATGTGCAGCCTCCGAGTTCTCAACCTCTCTTCCACACCGATAAAGTCATTGCCCGATTCTGTTTCTAACTTGAAGCAACTCCGCGCATTGATATTAAAGAACTGTCATTATCTAGTGGAGGTGCCATCACTGGAAGAACTTAAAGAAGTGAGGGTGTTGGACCTTAACGGCACCAACATTCAAGAGCTGCCATCAGGAGTGGAAGCAATGGTTTATCTTCAACGCCTTGACCTCGATAATACTAGACGGTTATGTGTATTTCCAGCTGGTATTATACCTAGGCTCTCTCATCTGGAAGAGCTGACAATGGGTGGAAGCTTATGGAAGTGGTCTTCAAAGACATGGGAAAGAGCCGGAATTGAAGAAATTATGTACTCCACTCGACTGGTTATTCTGAATATTAAATTCAAAGAATTGTCCGATTTCCTTCAGCACGCCAAATCGAACAAGTGGCAAATGATGAAAAGATTTTGTCTTGCTGTTGGTGAATCTGTTTTACCAGATCCTATGGCTGGGTGCTCCGTAGTTGAGCTTGGTGGCTGCAATCTTATTGGTGAAAAAAACCAGTTACTGCTCCCTGATGCTACTCAGCGGCTCGTCATAAGTTGTTGTCAAATAAGTAGCTTGTGGCATTTCACATGCTTACTGCATAAGAGTAAGTTGCATCGTTGTGAAATCGAAGGCTGCACGAACATGGAGTACTTAATGGCGGAGGAGGAACCATTACTACCTAACATAAAGGATTTGATTCTTTATTCTAATCCAGAATTACTAGTCCTTTGCAAAGGTATTCCATCACCAGATGCATTTAAAAGCCTTGAGTCCTTGCATGTAGGTTATTGCAGGAAATTGAAGTATCTACTCTCAGCTAGGCTGTTGCAGCAACTTAGATGCTTGAAGAGTATTACAGTCAGATATTGTAATCAAATGAAAGAGATTGTAGGAGAGGAGGAAGAAATGGGAATAACCAGAGAAGAGATAGTCTCTCAGCTACAGAGTTTAGAAATCTATTATTCACCAAAACTGAAGGGCATCTGCTCAAGGGTATTAATTTGCAATGCATTGGAGACTATCGACATAAAATATTGTCCTAGGTTGAAGAAGCTCCCCTTCTCTATGGACAACCTACCTTGCGCTGTCAAAGAGATAAAAGGAGAGGAGGAATGGTGGGATGCCTTGGAGTGGGACGATGAACAAACCAGGGCTCACTTCGACTCTATACCCAAAATGTTGGAGGAAAGGTACGAGCAAATATATTTTGTCGCATTTCTCACCTTCTCTTATTTAACGCAATAAAAAAGTGGGTCTTCAATTCGATCCTTAATCTTTCATTTAGTCATTTTGCCCTAACAGGGCTCGATCAAATCCTTAACTAGGAGGGCCCACAGATTCCTCAATGGGCCTCATCAATTTGCATACACCTGAATCCATCAAACCCTAAAAAAAAACATTGTTTCAATTTCAAATTTGGCCCTCAAGTTGCCAATCTTTAGTATCTATCTGAGATTCAATTTAAGCTTAGAGGAGTTTCATAGGCCCATTTAGTCGGATATCCAATCTGTAATTCAATTCAAGATTGGGCTCCATTAGAGGACCGTCCACAAACCTGGCCCCACTTCCTGCCCTTCCTTACATAACGCTAGGCCAACTTCCGGCAAATGTAAGAGTTCTTTGTAAAAGGCATTTTGATGCATTGCTCTAGGCCCTTGGGGGATCTTACAATTCAGTCAGTCATTTCGATCCAAAATCCCTTTAAAACATTATTTCCACCTCAAATTTAGACCTTAAAAGGCCCATCTCTATGATCTGAGGTTCCGATTCAAATGTGAACTCTAATAGGACCGTTTAGATTTGAGATCCGGACTGGTAGTGCCTTTTAGGTGATTTGGATTTGGATTCAGGTGCATGTTCATAATTGATATTTGGATTCGGATTAGGAAATTGAATCTTTAATCAGATAACTTGGGCTTTATACTTTTTCTTGTCAGGACTCGGAAGAGGTCTTTTCAGCTTCAGTACAGACTACAAGCCAGAACCCATCATTGGTAGGTCTCCTCTTATATTTTTATTTTCTAATAAATAAAAGCTTAAAATACATTTGGAGGAACAGTAGAATTCTCCAACTACTCATGTTGATATGCTTTGGTTTGTTGAATGTGATATGCTTTGTTTAATGCACTTTATTGAATCAACATTATTTTTTAATATTGCTGATTTCAATAAACAAGCGAGAATATTTAAAAGCAATTGCAAATCTTATTTCGATCTGTCATATCACTTCGATACAAAGTTCCTTTAAAATATTATTTACACCTCAACTTTAAACCTGAAAAGGCCCATCTCTACGATCTGCAACTCTGATTCAAATCTGGACTCTAATAGGCCCATTTTAGATATGAGGACAGGACTGTTAGAGCCATTTAGATGAATTGGATTTGGATTCAGGTGCATGTTCATTTTGTCTCTTGTGTGCATATTTGGTATTTGGATTCGGATTAGGAAATTGAAACTTTAATCAGATGACTTGGGCTTTATGTTTTTTCTTGTCAGGGATAAACTTGTTCAAGCAACACTTCGGTGAAGATCCTTGAGGAATCACTTCCTGATCGGACCCAGACCACTGAAGATCCTTCCATAATCCAGACGCATCATTGGCAGCTCTCTTCTCTTATATTTTTATTGTCTAATAAGAAAAGGCTTAAAATACATTTGAAGGAACAGTAGAATTATCCAACTACTCATGTTGATGGGTGTGCTTGTAGTTTGTGGAATGTACTTTGGTTTGTTGAATGTACTTTGGTTTGTTTGATGCACTTTTATTGAATCAACATTTCTTATATTGCTGATGTGTTGGTGAAGGAATGATACAATTACAGGATGACGATTTCTACTACCACTACTACATGTTGCCATGAAATTAGAGTGGGATGCTGATGGGTTGGTTAAGGTATGATACAATTACAGGATGATGAACGCTGCAGCTGCTGTTTGTTTCTTTGTTTGTTAGAAAAGCTCTGTGTTGTTGATGCACCTTAGAGTGAAATGGGTTTGCCGAACGGCGCACTTATGACAGCTTGCCCACTCTAAACTAAAACCTCACAAACACTTGGAACACCCCATGCACCCACACCTTTTGGGTATTCCAGAATAAGCATGAGGTAAGGATCCCCTCCCACCCCCACAAGCCCCAACCCATCTGCACCATTAGGAGATCACTAATCCATGGATTTTTCCAAAAAAAAAAAAAAACACCAATCCATACCTATCCATAAGCAAAATGCCTTACATGGACTTTAAAATCCATGCAATTTAAGAAATCCCTGTTAGAAATCCTAGCTGCCAAATGGCCCATAAAAGAAGTTAGAACACTGCAACCATTCAGAAATAAGAATGGATCTACATCGACATCTCATAACCAAAATACATTCATTACATATTGCAAAGTTCTGGAAAATAATTTATTTTCAAATGTAACTGAACAACGAAACTTGTCAACACTGCCCCATCAAGCCTAGTGGAGTGCTCCTGTGATTTTCTGAGAAAGGGAATATGATTCCATAATTAGAATATGAAATAATAAAAAATATCAAATGAAACATGGGACAATGAAGATTCCTCACTAATTCAGAAGCAATGAGCCTAGCAAAACAAAGACTAAAACTCAAGAAATCTACACGGATATGCTTTGAAGTATGCCAAAATGGTTGGCAGGATTATCTTCTGGCCAGATCAATGTTTTGAGCATTGGTTGGGCCCAAAAAATGTCAAATACTTATCCAGGAAGGAAATCCAAGGGGAGAAAAAGATTCTCTTTCGGTAAATAACTAGTTTCTTGTACCACCAACCTAAATAATAGAACAAGTGGTATCCGGCCAAAATATCCAACTGGACTTCAGATTTTGGGTAAATTCCCTAATTGTCAATTTTTGTCCCTTATGGCCAAACTGACCAAAAACTTATTAATTGTGGTCAATAAACTGAAATTAAAAACCTTCCTAAAGATTTCAATTAAAATTTCATTCCTATTCGACCAAATTCCCAATTTATATCCGACTTGGACTTTTCCTCTCTCTCTCTCTCTCTCTCTCTCTCTCTCTCCTTCTTCAAGATGCAAGGGGGAAAGTTTGTAGGGAGAAACCAAATAGATATACTAATAATTTGATGATGACGGTGATATCCTTGGTTCACAAAACATAAGATGTAGAAAATGCATTTTACACACACAGATATATATATATATATATATATATAGTGAGAGAGAGAGAGAGAGATGCATTGAAAAAAGTGTACAATAAGAATAAAAAGAGACAAAACAGACTAACTAAATACAGTCTATCGAGATTATGTACAGATACAATTTAGCAATTGCCTAAAGGAAGGATCTACTGTTCACACTTGTGCAAACAGCAGGACACCTTAGGCACCACTAAGGATGTTCACGAGTCTAATCAAAACTCTTTTGTGATGTAGAGAACAATAACTTTGATTCAGAAGGTACTTTTCTCCCATATATGATATTGAGTTGTGGAGGTGATTGGATTGGATTGGATTGGATTTTAGAAGGATCTTTGGTGTGGTGATGTCAGATTGCGAGATGCTTTTCCATATTTATTATTTCAGCGAATGCAACTGCTTTCATTTCTAAGTAAGGTTTGTAATTAATCAACTATAAGACTCATATTTTTATGAGTTTTTTCAATGGTGAGATTGATGCTCTTAGACTTTAATGGGTCTGTTATCAGGTTTACATTCCAAGCAGTGGAAAGAGATGGGAAGTAGTGGGAACCTGACAAAAATGGAGATTTTTTTTTTTGGAATTCTAAAAAACACTAATTCATACATGTAGCATCTGCATATGTATAACAGTATACTGTATAAGGAATCAACTGATGGGAAAACAAAATCTCCTAACGAAAGGTAAAAATTTGACATTAGCAGGGCAAAGAAGTATCTAACAACATAATCTTTCCCTCACTTAATTATTGCATTCTCCCTAATAGAGATATATCATTGAGTTAGGCATACTAGAGAGAGAGAGAGAGAGAGAGAGAGAGAGAGAGAGAGAGAGAATTTCTTTTTTAAAGTATTTTAAATAATTAAAACAGAAAAAAATGTTGAGGAGAAACTTCCTTCTACATTCTTAAGAACACATAAAAAAATAATAACAAATATTCTCTGGTAACTTAGCAAATATCTTTCCACCACAGGTATCACATATTTGATAGCCTAACGTATAGGTGAGAAGTTGCATGGAATTTTAATGAGCAAGGACAAGAGAATCAATGAAGTAGATTTGCCTTTTAGTCTGGAAAGAAAGAACTCAAAAAGAAGTTCAGTATCTGAAACAAGACCATCACATGTTCAGAAATAGAAATTTTAGCGTCAGATCCCAAGGGTTTCAAAAATGAATAATACCTCTTCCATTTTGTCTTTCTTGCCACCAGAGAAGAATTTGTAGCCTCCATAGAAAAGTAACCCCCAACCAGATAAAGAAACAATCACAAACTGCATAAAATCAGAATACCACACATGAAACCATGTCATGACAGTTTAAACAAATTTTGGAGAGAGAGAGAGAGAGAGAGAGAGAGAGAGAGAGAAGGCGCAACTCAATAATGTACACAAACATAGCCAGAATAGAAGTGGCCAATATTTCTTTTAGAGGACTAATTGAAAAACCTTGAGATCGGTAAGGTAACTGGTGAAAGTAAGAGATTTTCTCATTCAAGTTCACACAACATACAAGATCTGATATATAGCATACAAGATGCACCGCACATAAATTATAAACTAAGTATCTTTCTTTCATAAAGGTAGAAGCGGCAGAAAATTTTAATTTATAAACTGTTATGTGGAAACTTCATATTCAACATTAAGAAAAATGGCTCAAGGTGGTGTAATTAGTTCCAAGCTTCAAACAAATTTGTTATCATCACAACAAAATAAAAAAAAAAATTGAAATGGTCACAAAATTACAAATATGGGCAACACTGTCTACCATTTAGATTAGTGGACACCTAATAGCAGCCTCTTAAATCTTAACTCATTCACATCAGATGACATGATGAAAAGTACAAGCATCGAATCAAAACTAAGCTGAAACAAAGTCCAATGGAAGTTGCACTTACTGAGCTAGGTTCCAAAACAAGACAAAGTTTTATGGATCTTGCCCAGAAATAGACGGGTCACTTGTCCAATTTAGGTGAGTCTCCATGTTGATCAACACAGAAAAGGTTTTAAATTCTAGTGCCAGTCTTTATGCCGAATGGGATAGGAAAGAGTGGGTGTGCTACCCGTGCCATACGTGGCCGACAACAAGTACAAGCATCCCAGTCTTCAAAGATCAGAAAAATAAAAAATAAGAAATTTAAATAAATAATAGAAAATTGATAAAATGCGTAAATTTAATGATTTACTTGGATCTTAAATCAAATATAGGGATTAGCTTTCCTTCATGCTAACACAATTTTCATTGCTTATAGAAGTTAATGAAAGGATCATTCGGCACATTGAAAGAACCAAATTGCCAATATATAATAATTATATATAACTCATTGCTCATAGAAATACTAAAATAACAAACCACAAACCACACTATTAACAGAGGGATGACAGTTAAGGCCATGGGGGCAACCAAGTTTTCAATACCAAAATGAGATTAAAGCTGACTCATTTGTGTTTCTTCATCATCAATATAATCCCCACTTCTTATTGGATAATTATGGAAAGTCAAAGGATAGAGTACCAAAATTAATCAAACAATGCTAGCTTCATTTGTCATACTAATAATTTCCATTTAGCATTGGTCATCAATTGTATTATTCATAACCATACTAATACTACGTGTATGCCCCATTATCTATATTGATCAGTATAAGATTTTTTTGGGGTACCATATCGGTACTTGTCCCATTCTTCTCAAATTTTTTTTTTTTTTTAAATTTAGTGGGCCTCTGTGCCAGTACTTCACAAAATCTGTAATCTCCAAGCGTTTCAATTTTGAAAATCTACAGGGGATTCAATACCCATTGGAAATAAACCAAGTGGCAGATTTTTTTCCCACCTTTATATTATATAATATTGGCCCATCATTAACAGTTGTTAGTGGAATTGGATTAGCCATCCATGAAAACCCATAACACTGGCTGAATTTTGATCCCAGTCCCGCCTGCCTATATGGCTTTGACATCAGGTGTTGAGGTCTCCATGATGTAAAAATTCATGGACCTGAACCTGAATTCAATCTAGAAATGCGTATTTAATGTGTCTGGAGATGATTTTCATTTTCTTGAAACTCTAACCAATGACCTTAAAAGAAGAGAGCTTAGGTTATCCAAATCTGCAAACCTCCGTAACAAGGAAAAATATAGTGACTACGCCCGCCGCTAAAACGCTACATAGCAGGTGCTACGTAGCGTAGAAGTGCGATTGGAAAAAATTGTCAAAAAAATATGAAAAATTTGTAGAAAATCTAGAATATTGGAAAATGACATAAAATGTATTTTTTTTTTCAAAAATAGCTAAGATAATGAGGCGTAGCGGTCCCCTCATTGTATTTGATCCTGTATCGCTGCATAAATTGAAATAATAGTAATGATCATTTTTTTTTACACGGATTCATGTTGTTTAGTTATGCTAACTTAGAAACTAATGAAAAGCATAAAAAAAAAAAAACACACACACACACAAAAAAAAAAAAAAAAAAAAAAAACATCTGTCATGAAGTCAAGACTTAAGACTTAAAAGTACTTAGAGAAAAGAAAACCTCTAGCAAAAGGGCTGTCTAATAAGATGTACCTAGAAAAGAACTCTCTGTATTCACTGTAATTTGGCGAGATCATGTGCTTTTTGGTGTTCTTTTGAACATAAAAGGGTATTGAGGTCTCCATGATGTAAAAATTCATGGACCTGAACCTGAATTCAATCTAGAAATGCGTATGTAATGTGTTTGGAGATGATTGTCATTGTCCTGAAACTCTAACCAATGACCTTAAATAAGAGAGCTTAGGTTATCCAAATCTGGAAACCTCCAAAACAAGGATGAAAATAGCGACTACGCCCGCCACTAAAACACTACATAGCGGGTGCTACATAGCGTAAAGGTGCGATTGGAAAAAATTGTCAAAAAAATATGAAAAATTTGTAGAAAATCTAGAATATTGGAAAATGAGAGAAAATGTATTTTTTTTTTTTACAAAAGTAACTAAGATAATGAGGTGTAGTGGTCCCCTCATTGTATTTGATTATGTATCGCTGTATAAATAGAAATAATAGTAATGATCATTTTTTTCACATGTATTCATGTTGCTTAGTTATGCTAACTTAGAAACTAATGAAAATGCTCATATATATATATATATATATATATATAACTGTCATGAAGTCAAGACTTAAGACTTCAGAGTACCTAGAGAAAAGAATACCTCTACCAAATGGGGTATCTAATACGATGTACCTAGAAAAGAACTCTCTCTATTGACTGTAATTTGGCGAGATCATGTGCTTTTTGGTGTTCTTTTAAACATAAAACGGTAGAAGAGTTGAGTAGAAAAGTTATTTTGGGAGAACAATACTATAAATAAGTCTTATGATGCATTTTAATTTTTTTTGGAAAATACAAATCTGTCTCACTCCGTAGCGGCGCCGTAGCGGCCTCGTAGCAGACCGTAGTGGCAAACACCGCTAAATGCGTTTTAGCGTAGCGGTCCCGATATAGCGGCTGCTACATAGCTATTTTCATCCATGCTCCAGAATGATATATCTGCGTTTATAAATATTCCGTTGATTTTATTAGAGTAATTTTATTAGTTCTTTTTTTGTTATATATCGTATTTACTTATAATCCGGGCAAGGCCTCGGCCTCGGGATTACCATCGGTGGTGGAACCAGGAAATTTTTCTTTAGAGAATACCGCGAAAAATGCATAGCATTTTCAAAATACCTAGGGGGCTTCAGAAATTTTTTTTTGGGATATGGCCATGGTTCTGCCCCTGATTTACCAACTTTGGGCATAGTTGATGCTTGGCCAAGTCCACCAGAATTGCATTGCTGATCATCTTGATAACAGAAAATTTGCACTTGCTACGAAAATTATTAATCAAGATTTTCAAAAATCACCAATTACAAATAGAAACAAGAATCCTCTATTGGTTTAGAACTTCCAATAGATTAATCCCTAAAACCCTTAGTTACAAGTATAAAAATAAATAAAAACCATCAATTACGGGAAGAAACAAAACTTCCTCTCAATTACAAATAAATAAAAACCTCCACTTGCCACAAAAATGCCCAATCAATATTATCCAAAATCTTGATTTACAAATAGAAACAAAATCCCCACTTGATTGAAAAATACCCAATAAACTATTCCATAAAACCCGTCCTGATAATTGTGTATGTCGCGGGCAGAGTGAAAACAATACCATCAGGCGATTCCAAGAGTATATGCTGGAATGAGTATAGCAGACAGGAACTGGCTGATACATATCAAATTTCTGGTGCACCAACTCACAATTTGATGCATTACTTACACCATCTTAAGGTGGAACATATAACGGGTCCAGAATCTATTCTGTTAAAAGGTTCCAGAATAGTATAAACTGTTGACTAGGATCCTCTTTGAATCAATCAGACACGTAGGTAAGGGAAGAGGCTCCACTGTTTGGTTCAAACAGAGAAACCCTATTTGGCCACATGGGAAGCAAATTTTTTTTTTTTAAGTGGAGGAGATGAGATGTCATTGACATCTCCCTCACATGTGGCACCCTCTGAGTGGTCCAAACAGGAGATTCGCTTCCTGTATGTAAGTATTTAGCATTTTTGGTCGCAAGCTTAGCTTTTCTATTGTTGGAATGTAAGTGGGTAGCCTCTGTATTTAAAGTAGTGCATTCAATAAAATGATCATCACTGATTTTCCATAAATAGTTCTGTGTTTGGTGCAATCTCTCATTTGAGATTCTATCTTCTTAGCCTCCTTTTTGAGCTGTGATTTATGGCTCTAGGAATGCTAGAAAGTTTGTAGCACTGGCTAATATGTTTTCTGTGGATTCGTGGCAGATAAATGTGTATGTGGGGGACGGGAACAATCAGGCAATTAGGAAGATGACGCAATTAGGTGGCGTTTCTAGTTCCTACTGTGATGCCCTTTTTGTTCACTAGGGTTTCTGTTATGTTTGGAAAAATGCTTATGGCATCTTCTTATTCTTCTACTTTTTGTGCTATCATTTAAATGCCAATATAAGAAACTATTTTTCAAATATCCCAACTATACGAAGCCTATCCCATGAGAAGAAAATATGAAACGATCTAAGCGTGAATGAGAGGCAAAAAAGATGGAAAGTTTTCAGAGCAGAAGAAGAATAAGATAGAAGTTGCACAAGATCGTACCTTGCAGACAAAGGAAATAAGGATGTAGGAAGTGCCGCAGGGCACCGGAGAGTAGCGTCTTGGTGGTGGCCGGTGGGGATTACTTCTAATATATGAATATGTGGAGTTTCGAATGGTCTCTCTAGCTTCCCTTATTCTACTTGTCCCAAAAGAAAATACTAGGAACCCTAACAAAAGGCGGGGGATCCATGCCAAAAAACGAAAACAAAAGGCGGGAGTGGGTAAATTAGACTTAATATTTCTCGGAACACCATAAAACAATGTCGCTGATTAAAAAATTATCTACACCGCATTTAAATTCAAGTCTTAAAGAAAACATTATCTGCGACAACGCATCGGGTTTAATGTTGCAACTAAATCTTATTTGTCACACCAAAATTGCGTCCCAAATAAATGTATAATTTTTTTTTCATAATGGTTGTGGAGGGAAGAAATTAGTGACTTTTTTAGCTAAAAATTTTTATGACGTCATATGATGGAGGTTGTTAAAAATAATTATCTATGACACAAAGGCATCAGCATCGCCAATAAGGTATTATGTGAGACGCAAAAAGATCCGCATCACAAATAGTGACTTATTTGCAACGTATGATTGTGTCGCTAATGTGTATCTAGCGTTGCGAATAATTTTACCGCCATTCGGCTTGCACCAACTATTTTTTGACGCATTTGTTTGCGACACACTTTATCGTTGCCGAAAGTATCCATTTGAGACGCTTTTGAAATCTTATATCGCAAATACATAACTTGTTGCGACGAGTCTACTTTACACTGCAAAAAATCTGTTTTTTTACGACACTTTAGATTGCATCACAAATAGTTTCGTCGCTGAAAACCCCATTTATTGTAGTCAGAGCATCAAAATTATTCAAACAATGCGAGCCTCATTGTCATACTGATCATTTCCATTTAGCGTTGGTCATCAATTGTATTATTCATAACCATACTAATATTACGGGTATGCCCCCATTATCTATATGGATCAGTATAAGAATTTTTGGGGTACCATATCGGTACTTGTCACATTCACTTCAATGTTCAAACTTTAACTTCAAACTGAAAGGAAAATTGAAGAAATAAGTTCAGATATATGTTTTTGGTTGAGTAATGGGCCTATGGCATGAACGTGTATTCCATTCTCGCAAGAGTCCTTATGCGTGCTAGACCAATGACCCATGCGTTGACCAAGCCCACTGGGCCCAACTCATAGGCCCAATGGACCACGCAATTTATTGTGTGAGTTTTAATTAATAAGAAGTCATATTTGAATATTTTTTTATTTATTTAGGAGAAATGAAATTTATAATTTGGTTTGATTTGGTTTGCTTTAGGAGATTTAGTTTTCTTTAATAATTAGAGTCCTATTAGGAAAGGGATGTCCAACCATTCCTATAAATATGCAATCACTCCTTAAGGCTGCACGTCCCACCACGGCAGGGGACCTACACTCGAACTAGTCGAGAATCAGCTCTGATACCATTTGTAACGCCCCACCCTTCTCGCATGCATGATATTGTCCGCTTTGGCCCATGGGCCTCACGGTTTTGCTTCTGATGGGCCTAACCCATCAAAAGGCCTTATGCAAGGTAAGGGTGTAAGCTCTACATATAACCACATTCACTTTTTCCTCTATAGTCAATGTGGGACTCCGGGGCGTCACAGACTCAGCCAACCTCCATTGTGGAGCTGGCATTCGCTTCCAATCCGTCTAGGATTCGGCCAAATCCCATATGTAGAGCTCGTCTATAATTTCAATCGCGGATATAAAGTGGCGTCAATCCCACGGTAGTTTGTGCCAGTCTATATCAACTGTTAATCGATGTAGTTGCGTGCTGGTTTGACTCAATGGAGTCAATATTGACTTAGCCGAGTTGGGGCATTTTTGGCGTCCTGGTACTAGAATTGTATTAGTCAATACCATGGTTTTAAAAACCGGCCGATACCGGTTCATATCGGCCGATATGAACCGGTATGGGCTGATACCTAACCGATATCTCGCTGAGATATCGGTCTCGGGTTAAATTCTCCACCATCTCGGCCCATCTCGGCCGAGATGAACTTCATCTCGGGATTTTTTGATATCTCGGCCGATATATCGATCCATCTCGGTCAAAATATCGTCAAGATGGAATAATGGAAAAAAATCTTAAATTTTTCATTTTTTTTCCTCATTCTTCATCTCCACTCATCTCCTTAGAGCAACCCCTCCTCTTTAGCTGATTTTCTTGCATATTTCTAACACTATTTCTTAAAAAAAAATTATTTTGGTAAGAAATTCAACATACTCCCTTATTTTAATTATTATGTATTCTTTAACAATCCATACCGAATAAATGATGATGATGATGATGATATCGAGTGTGGGCGACACTCCACTTGGAATTAAGCTATCATGCTCATCAATCTCTATCTCGCTAGTCTGCCCTAATTTCAGGTAAACTATAAACCTTTGAATGTCCAAGTGCTTTTTGATTGATTTATCTCACTATCATGTTTCAGATTTTAATATTTTATCTTCATGGTCTTGGATTTCACAACTTATTTTGATAATTGAGTTAGTATTAAATGATACTTGAAATGATATCTTTATTTTCTTATATTTTACACTAATAAATTGATCATGAGTATCAATAATGATTACATTATATGAAATACTGGAGAAGATGACGAACTACAACACAGACACGACTCATGACTTAAGGTGACCGAGATTTTGATTTATTATTATTATTAATGGAAAAAAATATTGTTTTCCAGCATTTTATAATATTCTGGATTTTTTGAATATTTTTGTGAATTTTTTTGGATTAAAAAAAATTCACACCGCGATGACCGCGACGGACAGATATCCGCGACCGATACCGATATCATATCGGTTTTTCGGCCCGGCCAATACCGCGACCGAAACCGAGATTTTAAACCATGGTCAATACCAGCACCGAGTTGACTCACTTGAGCCGACTTAGTGCCGGACAAAATTTATATCATGAGAGCCACACTGAGCGACTTAGTTGGGATGTCTATTACATGGAAGATAGGTTTATAGATTCCACTTCATTAGGTTTTGTCTTATATGAGTCGGGACGAAAGGAGGAAGTCAATATTTAAGATGGTTGCTTATTTGAACAAGAAGAAACATGGATTGGCTTCAAATGCTAATGCAAGCCTCATGGTTAGGGCTTACGTGGGTGCCGAATCATGTGGTCACAGATACTTCAAACACATCTCCGCAGAGACTTCAACATGAGGACGCACCTCCGAGAGATAGAGAAAACCGCAATAATATAAATCCAATGCCAAGTCTGAGATTTCCATGTCTTACATTCCATATAAACAGGAAGATAAACTTGGTGGCAAAAAAATTAATCAAACCAGGAAATAAGAAATATTCTAATCCTAATTGCAATTAGAAACTTTCTATTAATAATTAGGAAAATAAAAAAATAAGGAATAAAACTGTATCCTTAAATTATCTTGGGCGGGACCACTAGTGGGCCCGTTCTGCATCAAATGTATATATAGAAAAGCATATGGCCATTTACTCATTCTAGGGAGTAAAATAAATCATTTATGAATAATACATAATGAGTTAGCAATCAGTCTGATCACTGATGCATTTAGAAATAGGCTTTTCACCAGCATGGTGTATGAATGGCATTCAAAGGGCCAAGGTTGTCCTCCTTGATATTGAAAACAGATCAGAGCTAAAAATAAACACAAATAGTTAAAAAGCAACAAAACCCTCGATACTTGTTGAAGTCTGTCATGACTTATATCATGCGACTCACGTTGTATAGATTATAGAGAACTCATCGAGTTGAACACATAATAAGTTACTGGAAAAAAAATTGTAATCAGTTGGTGCACCTCTTACCTCGAGTCTACTATAATGATTTTTTTCTTTAAAAAAAGATTCTTCTATGAGGATGTTGCCCTTGTATTCTATCTTATTAGTAAAAGAATAACCATCAAAAGCTGTAAGAAATCCAAAACCCAAAGGGAATTAGAAAAGTTGGTGTCTTCTATAAATTATGATCGTCTGACTGGTGATAAAGAGAATGGCGTGACATTGTTGGGCATTATGAAGCTGATTTCCTGCAATGTCTATGGCATGAATTCAGATTCGAAGCGAGCAGTAATGAAAGGAGTGTTCCATTCTTTTAAAGGTGAGTGTTTGTTTATTCAGGAGACTAAAATGAAGAACATAGGTGCTCAGATTATCAGATTAATCTGGCTGGAGCTAACACAGGTGGCAAGCAGTTGGAATTACTCATTGGTGTTGGGAGATGACTTAAATGTTATCAGATTTCCTAATGAGAAAAGAGGAAGTTGTGTCATTGGTGTAACATCCCGAAATTCCAAGGTTGTAATTAGCTTAGTTAATTGTGCTTTTAGCTAATTAAGCTCGTTTATAAGCCAAATAGGTCCGATTAATCTTTAGGGTTGCGCGTGCGAAATTGGGTTGAGATCCGAGCCCGTTTGGGTACAGTAGGGGTGTGTGTCGTTATTTCCGGAAAGTTTCGAGGGCTTTTTAGTATTTTCCGCTTTTCGAGATTTTGGCACCATCGGATAGATTACCTAATTTTCCGGACTTTATCCTTCTGTTGCACCTCGATTCGGACCCTCGAACCCGACCCAAAACGTGACCAAGCCCAAACCCATTAAACTTTATTCTCTCTCTCTCTTCATTCCTTTCTCTCTCTCCTCACTCAATTTCTCCTCTCCCCTCACTCCACGTGCAAAGCCAGCTCCCCCCTCTCTCCCTTATCTTCATTTCCCCTCCATTCTTCATTCTCATTCACTCCTTCACAACAGCCGCCCTCCCCCTCTGTTTCTCTCATCTCTCCCGTTCTCTCCATCTCACTCTCCTCGCCGGACAACGAGCACGCCGCCACCGGTCACCCTCATCTCCGACGGATTCCTCTCCTTCTCCCATCTCTTCTCTTCTCATCTCATCTCATCTCTCACTCATCTCTCCCTCTTCCCAGCTCACAGCCCCTTTTCTCTCCCCCCTCATCTCACCCAGCCATGCTGCCCACTGTCCCGACGCCATCACCGTCACCGCCGGACCCACCTGCACCACCGCCGAGCTCCCCATCTCCGGCGAACCAGCCTGCTTCATCTCTCTCTGTTTTCCCCCATTTTTCCCCTTCACTGTTCATTCCTTTCATTCTCTGTTTCTTTCTTTCATTCTCTTTGTTTCCCTTTCTTTCTTTGTTTCTCTCTTACTTTCTTTCTCTCTCACTCCCTTGCTGCCAACGTGAGATAGCTCACTCACCTCACTCCCATTCCATCATTTCTCCTTCTCTTTCTTTAATTGTTTTTATTTTCTCCCTTTGCTGCCAACATGACTACCCCACTCCACCATTTCAATTCTCACTACACTCACTGTCAACATGGGTTGACTTTTCTCCCCTCACCCATCTCACCATTCCACACTCTCTCTCTCTCTCTCTAATTCAGTATCTGTTTCTTTATCTCTCATTCTTTCTCCATTCTTTATTTCTTTCTATCTTCACTCTCCTTCTTGTTAATGGACCACCAAGAGCTACATCACCACTACTTAGTGGGCCACTCATCTAGTGGGCCCCGCAACCTCCGATGATCATTATCATCTCCGCGTGGACCCCGCAAGCTCAATCATCTCCAATTTGCAAGCCACCACTCCATCCACCTATTTGTTTGGTAAGCTCTCATTCCCCTTAGGTTTGGGTTAATACACTTTGGGTGTAGAAATGTGTTTGGTAGCTTAGAGCTTCCCTTTTAGTAATTTTATATTTAATTTAGTTTTATTTGTTGTTTATCCCTTAGGCTTGGTTTGTTGGACTATGGAGCAAGGATTTGTGGATTTGTGCACTTTCAACCAAAGGCAAGTAAATAGCTATATTAATACTGGATATGTTTGCCCTCCTTGATTTGTATGAGAAAATCATGTTTTAGATGTTAATTGCTCAATTGATACCTTAGAGGTTTGAAAACATGATAATATGGTTTATTAGTTGAATGAAATGGATTTAGAGTTTGATGAGGTGATTAGTTAGTTTTATGGATCTTAGTTGAGGTGTTTTTATCCCTACATATATTGCTTATCAGGTCCAAGAAGAAAGAAATGGAAAGAGTTCCATTTCAGCCCAGAACAGGGCCTGTACCCAGTTCCCGCAGGCCCGCCGGTTGACCGGGCAGCACAGGCAGGTCGACCGAGCCAACTATAAATTCCTTATGAGAAGGGATTTTTACCCCATTGTTGGGTGGACTTTGGTGAACCTTTGGATACCCCTTTGAGGACTCATTTGACTTATTGTGAGGACGTCTTGAGCCGGCGTTTATCACTGTTGATTCGGTTGTATCGGGATTCAACCTAGTTCAATCTTGAATGGTACGGGACAACGGGATACTCTTCTTTAAATCTATGCACGAAGATTATTCGTCCGAGTATCGCGAACCCTAACCCCTTCGTTGACTGAATAGGTTGTGCGATGCTTCAGGGTTTACACTTTACTTAGGATTGGATTGTTTATTCGCTTTGATTCCAAATGGTACCTTTGAGTACTATCTTCTACATGTGATGAGCATGTTCTTTAGTTCTATTTGCTTTGCTTTATTAGAGGATTGCTTTGAGAACTTAGAGGTTGGACTTAGGGTCCCCTTGTATTGTTTCGTTCGTTTCGTTATTCGTTTGAAGTGATGAGGCTAGGGAGCTTTGATTGTCAAGCTTTGAGAGGACTACTATTGGTATTGGTTTGGGATTTGATCTGTTTTGGAATAAAGTAGTTCTCTATTAGTATTGAATCTTGTTCACGCAAGAAACCTAGCCCTTCACCATTGTCTTTAGGATTCTTTGTGTCAGGCACCACTCAGCTGTTAACGTTCAACACAGTTGGGGCACCGACTGTGGGAGAACACGATACCACCTCGAAGCAAGATAGAGCCAGAGCTCACGGAGCCCGAGCTACTTGAGCTGAGAGTTATTTATATATTCCTCGAGAGGTTCGGTTCGGTTCTGTTCTGTTCTGTTTTGTTTTGTTCTGTTTAATTCGTCCTCGAAGCAAGATAGTGCCAGAGCTCTCGGAGCCGGAGCACTTGAGCTACGAGTTGTCTGGATATTGGATATTGGGATTTATCCCAATTGATGATATAGTTTAGCATATGTGGATCGCCTACTTTGATAGTTTGTTTATGATTCGAATGCAATGCATCTCTTTCGATCGGAGTGCTATGCATATCTTATAATCATTATTATCGTTTATTCTCTTTAGTACTGCATATCTATGTGATTTATATATCTATCTTCTTGCCAGCCGTTGTGTTGATGATGCTACTCTTGGTGCATAGGTACCGAGTACATCTACCTTTTGGGAAAGTGGAGGCGTCGCTTCAGGCAGTTTAGCCTGATGGTGAGTACGAATTGTGTGTCGACGGTATTGTCGTCATGACCAGCACACGAGTGCCTTCATACTTTGGTTAGTTCGGATTTATTCTCTTTTGGCCTAGGTTTTGTTAGAAGCCATTAATTAATATACTTCTGTTATCTTTTGTTAAACTAAAACTATAGAAAAGAAAGATGTGCATACTCTGAAATGCTATATTGTACCATCTGTTTAATTATGATGTTCCGCTGTGTTTTATGGTTACCGAGGAAATATTTATACCTCACCGCGGACTTACGATCCTATGGGACATGATTAGGGCAAGTTACATTTGACTAATGTTGGAAAAAGTTTTAAATTGGCCCTAATCTCACGCATAACCCCGGTTTCACTTTTGGGGGCGTGACAATTGGTCTGCCAATGAGGGAATTCAATGATTGAATCAGACAGCATGATCTTGTAGATTTGCCTTTGAGAGCAGCAGATTTCACATGTTCTAATATGCAGGAGGACCCGGTGATGAGTCATTTGGATTGTTTCTTATTTTCTACGGCTTGGTTAAATCTTTTTTATTATTCCATTCAGAGCACCTTATCTCGCCCTATTTCTGATCATTTTCCGTCGTTAATTGAGACAGGAATGGAAGACTGGGGCCCTCCTCCTTTCCATTTTGAGATTATATGGCCAGTTGAGAAGGGGTGCACAGATTGTTTTAAGAATTGGTGGGCTGCAAAACCTGGTAGGGGATGGATGGATTTTCAACTGGCTCAAAATTTGAAGTTCCTTAAGAAGAAAGTATTAGATTGGAGAAAGGAGATATTTGGAATTTGATGGACAGAAGAATCAATTGCTTACTAATATCCAAAGTATTGATGGAAGGGAAGAATCTGGTCTTCTTGAGGTGGAAGAAAGGAAAAGAAGAACAATTTCACAGGTTGCTTGTTCAAGAAGTACTTAAATGGAAGCAAAGTTCAATAAGCAAATGGATAGAGGTTGGCGATCAGAATACAAAATACTTCCAGGCTATAGCCAGTGCCCATCAATGTGTTAACCAGATTACTGCTATTGTTGCTAGAGGCAAGGTATGGGATCAGAGAGAAGACATTGAGAAGGAGATTGTTCATTTTTTCCAAGTGTTTATAAAGGTGAAAATAGGCCAAGGCCTACCATGGATGGGGTACCCTTTAAGACATTGTTTCAATCTTAGAATATTCTTTGGAATACCGGTTTTCTAAAGATGAGATTAGAGCTGCAGTTTTTTATGGTAGTGGTGACCACACTCCAGGTTCTAATGGTTTTCCCATAAAAACTTTTCCGAACATTTCTAAGATATCCTTGAAGATGATTTCTTGTTTTTTTCAATGAGTTTTATGAAAATGGGGTTATAGCAAGGCAGTTGGGAGCTTCTTTCATTTTGTCGATCCCTACAAAAAATGTATCCATTTTCTATAAAGGATGTTCATCCCATAAGCTCGGTTGGAAGTCTCTATAAGATTCTGGAAAATGTTATGGAAAAATCATCGAAGGAAGGTGCTTCCTGACTTTATTTCTAACATCCAAGGTGCTTTTATCGATAGTCGCTAGATTCTTGATAGTGTTCTTATTGCCCATTAGTGTGCTGACTCTTGAAATCAGTAGCGTCGCCCTGGTTTGGTTTGTAAATTAGATTTTGAAAAGGCGTACAATATGAAGGATTGGGGGTTTCTTCAATATATGATGGCTAGATTGGGGTTTCGTCATTCTTCGTGTAAGTGGATACATAGTTGTGTCTCTTCAGCTCAGTTTTCTGCCTTGGTGAATGGTTATCCAAAAGGATTCTTTTAAGAGTTCAAGGGGTTTACACCAAGGAGATCCTTTCTCCTATGTTTGTTGTTATAGTGGTGGAAGCTTGGAATTCCTTATGGCAAAAGCAAATCAACTGAGGTTAATTACAGGGTTTTCTAGTGATAATGGTGCAAATGAGGTTTCTAACCTTCAATTTGCAGATGATACCGTGATATTTTGTGATGCTAACTTAGAGTAAGTGGAAAATTTGAAGAGAATTTCTAAGTGGTTTGCGTTGCTCTCGAGCTTAAAAATAAACTATGACAAATGTGAGTTTGCAGGTGTTCAGTTGGAGTAAAGCCAGCTAGATTCCTTGGCTAATTAAATGTTGGTTGTAAAGTTGGGGAGCTTCCAACAAATACTTGGGGTTGCCTTTGTGCTTGGGTTTGCCAAAGGAATCTTTATGAGATCATGTTGCTGAGCGAATAGAGAGAAGATTAAGCTCAGGGCCGGCAAAGTAGTTATTTATCCTTGGGAGGTTGTCTTGCTCTCATCAAGTCCTTTATGGCAAGTATTCCTATTTATTATTTATCTTATTTTAGATGCCCTAAAAGTTTGATGCATAAGATTGAGAAAATCCAGCGTGATTTTCTTTGGAACAACATAGTAGAGAAAAAGGAAATACCATTTGGTGAAGTGGGATATTGTTTGCAAACCTACTGCACAAGGTGGATTGGCTATTCGCTCCTGATGCAGTACGGACCAGGCCCAAGAAAGCAATTGGGCCCACGTGTTGACCTAAAGGTCAACCGGATCCATTGAGTTCAGTCCACAGGCCCAATTCACTAAGAGCCACTACTGCAATTTCTACTTTTATCTTATTTCTAATTTTTATTTCTTGTTTGATTGGGATTAGGTAGTTTCCTAATTTATTTAGAAAGTCTTGGTTGCTAAGAAACAATTCTACTACTCTTTGGCCATATTTGGCATCTCTATTTCCTGTTTGGCATCACTATTTACAGGCTTTATTTTTCTAAATGTCTAAAAAGCGGGAGGTTAAGAAAAATAAGAGCGTTTGACAATGATTTCTAGCCTCTGCCCACTTTAGAGAAGTAGCGCCTAAGCCTCTTAAATCCACAGCCCACTTTTGGATGGTAGAGGGACAAAATAAGAGGCAAGGGAACAGTGTTTTCCACTTTACAGTACCCAAGCTCCTTTTTTAATTTTTTTAAAAAAAATCCGAGAGTGCAAATCAAGATCCAAATCGTTAGAATGTTGACAAGATCAAACGCGGCTGTGGGAAAAAATTTCAGCCGTTGGATTATCACCAATCTCAAGATATGTGAAAAAAAATTGAGCCATTGGATATTAATTTCTGGATTATGTGTGCCCCAAACACAAGATCCAAACTGTTGGATCTCTTTGGAAAGCTAAACATGGCTGTGAGGTCAATTTTTAAGGCTTGATACCTAATGGATCTCTAGATGTTTGCAAAACAATATTAGCCATTGATGTAACATGCTCAATTTTGAATTAGTCCATAGGCAATCAAGTTTTTCTCATATTTTATTATTTCTGGGATAGTAAATCACGATCCAAACCATTGAAATTGTTTATAAGATCAAGCATGGTGATGAGACCATTGGCGAGAAATGTGCAAAAAGAGTGAGCAATTTGATAGTATTTTTCGGATTATGTGGGCCCCAAACCTCAACCGAAAACCACATCCACTTCAACTGCCAAGACCCCAAACCACTCACCATACTCCTAAACTGAAACCCATTCGAACCCAAACCCTCTTCACCCTGATCCCGGACTCCAAACCCTTTGTCCCCTCAACCTCTATTCGGCATCCCCAAAACCAACCAAAATTTTTTTTTTTTGGAAAGACAACCAAAGAAGAAAAGGAAAGTTTGAGAGAGTACCTAGCACCCACGCGACCGTCGCACCACCACAGCAGCGTCATCATTGCCGTCTCTATCACAACGCCAAGGCCGTCAGGCTGCATCTGCCGTCACTACGAGCACATCGTCTTCACCTGAGACCATCGCCATAGCCATAGTCAGAGTCCATCATCTTCTTCTTTTCGTTGCATCTCACGATAATAATAAGAGCAAGAGGCCCTCGTCTTCTAAGTTCCCTAAGTCGAAGGTGAGGTCAACTTCTCCCTTTCAATTATTCTATGCACAAGCACCTCTTCCTTTGTTAAAGTCAACAAGTAAGAGCCCTTTCTTATTCTATGCAAAGTTTGAAATAGCACCAAAAGGGTCTGCCCCTTTTCACGTGTCCACTCCAGATGTGTAAGGCCAATTCAACTCTAGGCCTAAGTTCTGGTTCGACCTGAACCTGAACAAACAATAATTAAAAAGAAAAAATCCTCACCCATGGCTACTCGCACCGGTCCAATTTTACGGTAGACTCATCGATATTCAGCACAACAACTGTATATCAAATTTATATGCACGAGTGCAAGCCTTACGAACCACAATTGATGAACTCAGTACGGCCTTCACCAGCACTAACCCTGTGTTTGGGAAGGGGGGAGGGGAGGGGAGGGGAGGGAAAATTTGAGGGAGAAGGAAAATGAAGGGAAGGGAAGGGGAGGGGAGGGAAAATTAATTTTACCTTATCTTGTTTGGAAAGTCAAAAAGTAGGGGAAAAAAAGTGAAAAAGTAGGGTTTTGTTTGTTTGTGAGATAGAGAGAAAATTACCATTTTGTCTTTACTTTTGCAAAAACTTGAAAATTATATTTTACAAATACAGGGCAGTTTCGTAAATTCATGCGTTTTCCCCTCCTTTCCCCCTATTTATCCCCCTATTTTGGGGGGAAAATTTTTGCACACTCCCCAGCTCGTCAATCTTCAGCAAGGTTCCATGTCTTTAGATAAATACACTTATAAATTCCATGAGCTTTGTATCCAATGCAAAACTAATGAGTCGGATCACATGAGAGTCACCCGTTATCAAAAAAGAGTGCGCCCAGACATAAAGTGTGAGATCGTAATGTTTGACTTTGACAACATTGATGAAATCTCTCATAAGGCGCGGCGAGTTAAACAAGAGATGTGTCAACAAACTAGAAGATGCTTTGTCACGTCCCCAAAATACAATCTAGGGATAACGTGAAAAATAAAAAAAAACATTCACTTTCATGTGTTTAATGCAACACAAGCTCCCAAATATGGACTACAAAATTTCGAAACATGGTGAGTCATAATAAAATATTTGCGGAAGCATTAAATCAATTGGTATCAATATTCAAAATCAAACCAACACATAACTCACTGAATATTTAAGGTTAGATTTTCTAAATAAACTAAAAAACAAATAAATAAAATTATGTTCCTTACGAAAAATTTGCTATTAAAATGGTCTCTATGATGAAATTCACTCCCGTGCAGACTCAGACGGCTCTGTAGCCATCTTCGGTACTCCACTCGGGATCATTAACTGGCTCAAATACCTGAAACGTTTAACTACCCTCTATCTCCTTAATAGGGTAGGGATCGGTACTTATGCACCAATATCAAGGTAAACAGCAAGCATGAAAGCATAATTTATAATTAAAACACAAGATCAATGAGAGCAATCACAGGTAATGATCATACGAGAATAACACTGTGACAATAATGAAAAGAACGTATAACCTAAATCCAACCTACACAATAGAGCAATACAATAATCACACAGCAACAATGCCACTGCTTTGGGTGGTCACCCCTAATAAAGCGGGAAAACTCGTTTGAAGGCCGACGGTCATAAACTAGTTCGTAATCAAAGGTCGGATAAACCGGTTTGAATTCAATTCGGATATTACAGTGTCCGCATACATCTGTAATCAACTGTTCAATTACAACTGCAGCCGTTCGAATATGACCCAATCAATATATATACATATATATATACATATCATAGTATAATAGACCTAATGACTTGTAATGCTCTGACACTGAAACTTAAGTCAAAGTGAATGGCTGGCTGCACAATAATCCACAATCAATACCGATAAATCATTCGAATAAATCTCTACAATATCTCAATCAATTGCCAAGCCACGTCAGGTCCATATCCAATCAATATAGGGTATGCAATTAATAGACCAATATCATTCTCAATCATGTATGCAAACCCGAAGGTCAAAGAATAATCACAAGCCAATCCTAAGGTCAAACATAAGTCTCATACCCAACAACCACACAAATCTCTAATAGATAAAAGATAAACACATCCATTCTCAATCAATGGTGCATAGACCTAATTAAGGGTTTTCCATTAATAGAGATGTGTTGAGCTCGAATCCATTAGGATATTCCCGAGGTCATACGAATCACTAAACCCCACGTTAGTAAGATACTGTTTGCCCGGGCGATATTTACTCGGTCTAATTATCTAATTAATAAGGTCTAAAAATATAATTTTAACCCATTAAAAATCAAAGATACCATTCAAAAATAATTTGCAAATAATAATGACAAATAACAGCCTTAATTTATAATTTTAGAAAACTTAGGGTCCTATCTTACTGTATTTTCAGGAATATAAATCTTAAGAGTCCAATGGGTTCATTAAAGATAAAAGAGTCTTTTTCCTAATTTCCATAACCTAATGGCTAAGGAGCACGTGCGATTACATCATCACCATGTCATCACACCTTTTTCCTTCTTTAATCATATTCAAGTCAGTTTCATCAGGTCACTAGGTTATCCCTCATCAGGTCACCAAGTCACCACTCATCTCCATTCTTTATTCCCTCACATGACAGGTCAACAGGTAATCAGTCATCAAGTCATCAGGTCACCACTCTCCCTCCTTCATTCCTTTCTTTTATCTCCACTACAGGTACAGGTCCAAACAACACAGAACTTGGTTCTGTGATGAAGTTCGACGCCCAAAGAAACTAGCCACTTCGATTAGTGGGTCCCACTGATCAAGAGCCTACGATCAGCCCCCACTAACATGGTCGCCCAAGCCCCCTCTTCAAGATGTAGGGACTTGATCTGAAATCAATGGCTCACATGGGCCCCATAGTCCCAAAAACAAAAACCTTCCTTTTCTTTCTCAATGCCGTCAGCCCTCCTTTGGGTTGCTGGATGGTGGACTAAATGGGGTTCGCTCCATCTGGGACCTACCTCAATGGAGTTGATCATGGGTCTACTACCAGATCTACGGTCCTGATCAAACGTCAGTGGGTCCACGTGGGCCCCACAACCAATATGCAGAAACAAGGTCTCACAGTTTTGCGTCCGGGAACCTGTGATGGGTCCCGTCCTCTTTAGGTGGATTTGGTGGGTCGACAGTAATGCTAAAAAAAAGAAAAAAAAAAGAAAATTAATGCGATGATCCCCAATCTCCGATCTCTATTATTAAAACATCATAACAAGGGCATCGAAGGGCTTCTACATGCATACACACGCAAATCAACGATGAAAAATAAGTATTAAATCTACAAATTATGGTTAGGTACTTGCCTGAGGTCTGTGGCTGAGGAAGACGGTCTAGAATTCTTATAGCCAAAGCCCAAGTGATATCCCAGAGAATAATTGGAAGAGAGAGAGAGAGAGAGAGAGAGAGAGAGAGAGTTGTGTGTGAAAATAAAAGAGTGTGATGCTATATAAATAAAGGATGAGAATACGAGTTGTAATCTAACTTAAATTCAAAAAAGAACTAAAAAAACATGCCCGTGCTTAGCATGGGCAATATAATCCTGATATTAAAATTTATAAAAAAACTTAATGATCAATTTCTTTAAAATCAAATGCAAAAGGTTATAAATGTTGTCATTTTTTCAATAATGTTGTCATTTTCTTATGAATTATGAAACTTATTAACTTTTTTTATCAATTCCATATATTATATATTCATTTGGGTTTAGTTTTATTGTGAAATGGTTATTATAGAAAATTAATGACTATATAGGAAATCATATAAAATAGTTATTTCAAAAGTTTGATTACCTATGCTTAAAGTACAATGCATGACTATGAAAATAACAATAACAATATTTATAGGGGTCAATATTCAAAAAATATAGTTACTTCTATAAATACCTCATAGATAAAGTCCAACTCCCAGTGAGCATTACAAAGTGGGGCTAGGTTCCCTTCCTCATTAACTAATTTTAACCTTTTGTTTATAACTATTAACAAAAAAAAATGCCATGTGGTGTCGCGACAAGGTTGCCAATTTAAAACCTAAGTGTCTTGAGTTCAAGTCTTGTCACATACCATGATTAATTTTCACTGTGTTATTAAAAATACACGGGTTAGGTCTAACGCGGGCTAGAAGGGTTTGCCCGACCCAAGACTTAATGGGTGCGGGTTGCAGGTTTGCAACCCGTTTTAGATGCAGGTCGGTCACGGGTTGGACGTCCAAGAAGTGTGCTCTACCTTTGGCTGGCCCGACCCATCTGCCGGCCCTTGTAAGAAGAGAGGATGTGGGGACAAAGAGAGGGGATTGGGAGAGGTCAAACTAAATTGAATAGGATGAGTCAACATCAATTGGAACGAATTGGCGCTAATTTCAATTTGAGACCAGTTCTCTTCATATATATATATATATAATAATAATAGAGTTTCTAAATAGATGAGAGTTTGGGTTAGAAAAGAACAAGAGTTTTGATTAGAGAAGAATTGTACTCACTAAACTGGATCCGGATTAACTATGGGTCAAGACACCTATCCAACAAGCCAAGCTTAACGTTGTCCCCACTTATACTAATCGCATATTTAACTAATATACAACCAATTACAAAATAATAATAAAACAAATAATATATATATAATAACCAAAACGTCATGTGCTTCGGCACCTAAGTCGGGGAGTATATCTATAAAAAGGGACCTGATTCTAATTTCAACTGGGTGCCATAGCAAGGGTTACAACTGCCTCTTGGCCAGCCACATCATCAAATTCAAAGGCAATAACAAACTCCGCCATAAGGCCAACAAAATCAAAGATGGCAAGCAAACTAGAATAATGCTAGAAGACAAGATAGAACAGATAGGCAAAATATTTCATGTCATTCTTGCAAACGACGAGGCCACTATGCCAAGGAATGTCCATATAGGAATCTTCAACTGTGAAGGTGCGCCAGAAGATAAGCGCTATGATGAGAGCATAAAGATGGAGCCTCGCCTTTGGCATGATCACGTGAAAAAAAGAGGAAGAAAATGTGATCCAACCCAAGACAACAAAAATACAGAGATGATCATCACATGTTGAAGTGGCCCAATCTATAGGGATTGAATTTGGGCCTTGTGCAAGATCTTGGCCTCATTTGAGGGCGGGACTAGTAGAATTATGTGTCTTATCACTGCCCAATCTTGTTCAATCAGTTATGAAATTTCCACTCCAAACAAAAGTTGTTTTCGTGATCAGATTGATTAATGTCTAAAACGTTTAATCGTAAGAAGAAATAAGAAAAATAACATATTTTAGATGTGATAAATCTGACGATGAGCACATTTTTAATTTGCTGTATGGGGTTGGATCACGTTTTCTTCCCCCATTTTTCACCGGATCATGCCAAAGGCGAGGCTAAATCTGATTCAATCATAATCAAATGAGACCTCATATATACCAAGCAGGGCGCTTTCTTATCAAAAGTCCAAATGGCTCGAAATGAATATAAATGCACTCGAAGATGAATGGGAATCAATAGTAGATTGATTGTGGGTAAAACATGCAATTTTAATTTCCTTGTTCTTCGATCTTGTGCATGATTTAAATTAAACTCGAGTAAAAGCAAAAAGCAAGTGGATATGGTGATTCTTAGCGGTTTGCATTAAGGTAGAGGCTTAGATTTTGAATTTATGTTGTGATTAAAGGCGATAAAATGGCAAGTAATTACCAAGTGCAGTTTAAATTTTCTATATTCGAGCTGAGCTTTTGTGACCGGTTAATCCACAAAGCCTCTGGTAGTTTATAGTTTCTTGAATTTAGATCCTAAAAGAACCAACAACATTGACCAGGTGAACATTTTGAATAATTTCAACATTGCGATCTTTCAAGCCCACGTGACCTTCATGGTTGGCACTTGGCACTCATCCAGATGGGCCATATAAAATGATATCTTTCATCTTACCATCTCACCGTAATATTTAATAGTAGATTTTAGAAACATTCGAATGATATGTACAAGTGAAATCTTACGAACTAATTAGTTCTTTAAACCTGTGCAAAACTGAATTGGATCAACCCATATTTGAAGATTTATAAGACATTAATTTTCTCTGTGTTTTAAGTTGAAAAATAAAAATATAATAAAACTCTATTCTCAAGATCCTTATTTTCTATTTTGGTTATTTTATTTTTCCTTAATAGATATTGTTAAGAAGGTTGTATATACTATGAGAAGGATGAGTTTATTATTACACTAGGATTATATTAGATTTCCGTTATCATGTGGTTCGGTTTAGATTGGTTAGGATGTGATTATGAATTGATTTCATTAGAGTTATGGTATAATTAGTAAATCTTAACTGTATACTATAAGCAGCCGTTATTATATCAATGAAATAACACGGTGAATTCATTAAGAAAGTCTCTAAAATTTTTTCTTTCTAATTTTAAAATTCGTCAGATACATGAAATTAAAGCAGTACTGATATATGGTTTTTGGCTTATACAATCGCAGTATTTTCAAGTCATGTTTTTTTTTTTTTTTTTAATAATGAATTCACTTCATGAGATTAGAAGAGCCTAGGATCATTGATTACAAATCCTTGGAATTCATTAGGAATCAAACAAATAACCCCTTAAGAACTGAATAAAATATAAGAATATCATGGGTCCAGTTGTTTCGAATTCTTCCTAAAAATAAGAATTCTAAGCATTGTTAAAATTTCAGAGTAGTGAAAGAGAAGATTCATGAATGGCCATCAAATATTCTCTTGCCCATACCCTATAGTAAATCAAATCCTAAAAAGTGAGGTTGCCATCCTCATCTCTACCTTAGATACTTTGCTTCCTACCTGCTCATTATCCTCATCTCTACCTTAGATACTTTGCTTCCTACCTTTTCATTATTCCTTCGCTAGAGATTGCCATCTGCATGACTATATGGTTGGCTGGTTGTAGACAATGAGGGAAAGATCGAGTCAAGTGTTGTATTTATTCAGATCCAGGTTCGAGCCTGAGTCCAGTTACAGCTGAGAACATTAATCTACAAAAAGACAAGCCTATTAAAAGATTCAGATGCAAGCATGTATGCATAATTGGCTCTTTGCCGTTTGGACCTCAATCCAACATATCGGATCTAAACTAGGACTCGGACCCAAAATTTTGGGGTGTGATTCCTAACATGTCTCAGGTTCTAAACCACGGCCACTTGTAGCCTTAGTCTAATAATAGGTCAAAACTCTCTTAACTACAGTGGCGGACCTTTAATATGCAGTCCTGCGGCGGTCACCCCGGGTCTAATCCAAAAAGGGTTAAAATTGGCCCATGCCTCATTCTAGTAAAGTGATCGCCCCATGCACCCCTGGTCTCGAAACACCCTTCGTTCTCGGTCTCAAAGATCTTCCAAACGAAAAAAACCTTGGAACCTTTCGCTCAATCGTTCTCCTTCTTTCAATTCAAGGTCGGGCGGTTTGGCTTATACACAATAGCATAGCATAAAGTGTCAGCCCTCTCTCCTAACCTTTATACAATGTGGGAAAGCAATATATTGATTAGTAGCGGGATATGAGTTCTTTATACTTAATTTGCCAAAAAAATAAAAATAAAGAATAATTTTTTTAAACCATGCAATAAGTCGACATTATTGGTAGTTGGCGTTGATTTTGACCTTTTCGGTTTTTAGTTGACAATCATCCGCCCCACCTAAATAAAAATCCTGAGTCCGCCACTGCTTAATTATGCATTGAGTTTTGAGTTGAGTTACATTCTTATATACTATTTAAAGAGTTATGCCAACTTACATAAAATGTCTTTGGCCCTAATCTGTCTTTCAATTAACCTATTGTTGCGCTAACATTTCTGAGTTTTGAACCAAGGTTCTTCAATTTCTTCTCATATGGCTCATATGCTGGTCTAACATTTATTTTATGTGCAGTTTTGAACCTTTGTTTTTGAGCCTTTACATGGCGTTATTCATTTTTACCCTAAACTTAATTTATGTTCTCCCACTTAACATACTTTCGCATGTCTGGCATTTTTTCTAATCAGACCATAGAAAAATCATTTTCTCCTACTTCCTTTAGAAGTTCTTTTATTCTTCTTCATGGCATACCCAGAATTTTCATTTGAGTGGTATGAAATATGATCAAGTTTAAAGGTTAAATAATAAAATATAATTTTTTAAAAAATTATTTAAAATCTCATCGAATCTCGCGGGGTGCGGTCACACTGGCACCGAATGCTTCTCCTGCTCCCTTTTTAAACTTCTCTCTCAGTTTTTTTAAAGTACTTTCCTATGCTCTCGCTGTATGTTCCACCAATTCCACCCCTTTTATATATTTTCTTGTATTGTCTTTTGCATGCTTCTTCCTGGCCATTTCCCACTTCATTCAGTGGCTTACATCACAAGGCCCCACACGGTTAGACTAAAAACAGGAGCATGCATAAGATACTTCTCAGGTCGTTCCATCAAGTAAAAGAATAGTGTGTGATGGCCCCACACTGTTAGACTAAAAGCAAGTGGATGCCAACAGCCAATTGCCATACTTCTCAAGTCTTTCCAGTCTTTCTGTTTACAAGAGACAGGGACCGACAGGCTTCTTTATTTCACCCCACATAATGATTGATGCATGGCACCCATCTTCCACCCTTTGGCTACCTGAAACAGGTGGTGCTCTTTGCATTTTGATCGATAGTACTGCAACTCCACTCAAGTTATACGGCCACTCTGCATCTTTATTTCACCACTGAGGTCAGTTCCTTCGTTTTATTGTATAAACATCTTTCTACAACTCTTCTTTCTCTACCCTCTATTTGAGAAATTTGTTCTACTCCTTTGCTAATTTATGCCATAAGTATTTAAGAAGGTGATGGATGAATTAGGACTAAAGTATATTGATGTCTCATTTTATGTACAGAAATGAATCTCCACTGATATATGATCTTTTTTTATTTATTTTTTTTGCATAAGGTAAGTCCTCACACACAATTCTTATGTGCAATGAATGTACCTCACTGACTGAGCTTTATCACTCAATAATGGAAAATTTTAATCCTCCCCTTGGTGGCGTACGTACAGATAGATGGTTTAAAAAGGACTTAAAACCCAAAGAAAATCCATCGTAAAACGTACTGGGAGATCACCAGGAAATTATTTTATTTAAAGCGTGTTTGCAACATCTACTCAAGATCAGTCATGTTTCATATAAGTTCAATGATAAGAACAATAGATAGAGAGACCTGGGTGATGGGAGACACCAAGATTTAATCCTAAGTTTAGATCTATCTTCATAGAGTGGGTCTCATCAAGTAAGTATTAGACCATTACAATAAAAAGAAAGCTTTCATTTGATCTCGAACAGTTATAATTTTGTTTACAAATCCAGATCGTTTCTACCGTTTCTACCATTTGATCATTGGATCTTCTGCCGCGGATTGGTGATATGAGATATTCCATCACTTGATCAACGATCTTCATCTTTTCTATCATTATAGTGTTGATCTTAGATTTTCCCACCGATTGATCTGATGATCCGCAGTTTTTTGTGCTATTGGCTTAATAATCTGTGACTTGTACCATTAGACCGATCAGCCAAGTTTATCGAGGACCGAGGTCCGTATGATCTCTTCTTTTCTGTAGCGGGCCATACCCAAAAGTTTTAAATTCTTTCTTGACGATTCCAAACTTTAGCGGGCCAGCAGAATTACATGGAATCCTCTTGAGGTTTAATATGGTCTCTCATGGTTTCACTTTCAAATGATGATGACACTCTATTCTCCATGATGCATATAGTTTGGGTTACGGAGTGGGGGTGGCCTCTTTTATTTTTGGGCACGTTTGGTAAACAAAATAGAGGATTCCCTCCATTTCCTAGGACCAACATATTCATAGATAGGATTTCAAATGAGAGTTTCTAGGTTTGGTATTGAGAGAGGATTCCTACAATTGGTAGGATGTAAGTATTTTATAACTTCCTCAAACTCCTTGAAAAAATCGAGATCTCAACTTTCACATCAAAGCCTTCTTTGGCCATCTAGAGAATTTGAATGGTTCGAATCGTTCAAAAGTGGTCCCACAGGAGTAAAAAATTAATAATTTAGAATCTGGACTATTTTGCAAATACCTCAAAAACTAGTCGCTGAAATTTGAGCAACTAGTTATGTTTGACCTTCCAAAAATAATTCACTATTCATATTATTATTTTTAGGGCCCACCGGAACAAAAAAAAAAAAAAAACGTATTGCATTTTTATCCTGTTTTAGGCTCACTATGAAATCAACAGTCATAAGTTTTTGACCAATTTCTCATGACCCATGATGAATTAAGTTGCGAAATTTGAACTCATAGTTGGTTTATGCCTTTTGAAGAGACTAGACGGTTTGGATGTTGCAAATGGAAACCATAGAATTCCAAAAATCAGTACCCATTACAAATATCTCAAAATCTATGAGGAATCAACGGCTAAGATTTGATCAAATAGTCGTTTTGTACGTTTTAAACATGAATATTGGTTCGGATCTTGATTGTGGGACCCAAAACGTAGGTTTCCAAAGTAAAAATAGTAATCTCTAACTTACCGCCTATTTCACTGTAGCTCCAGTAATCAACTCCACTAGTTTTAGGACCTTGGTTTTTACACGTGGACCTAGACATGTGAGCCCATTATTGAGAAGTCTTGAAAAGTTCAAACATAATACTCTTTCCTAAGAGGGATTGATAAAACTTTAAATCATAATATGGGTTCTTTGAAGGAAATTCTGACCTCTCACATGAGTTATTGTTTGTGGGTCATAGATTTTGCGCTTTCTCAGGCACATACAATAATTAAAAAAAAAACACAATTATATGCGCTAAGCTTAGGCCCCAAAAAAATACATGTTCATGAAGTTTAGAAATTCTACCAAGGAATACCATCAAACTCCCTCACTGTCTCTCACATCAACTCATTATAGACCCTAAATTCGACTGCACTGTCATTTCCTCATTTGACACTTTACTAACATAATAAAAGTCAAGTAAAGCCTCCATTTTTCAGATAAAATGTCACATCAAAAGCATTTTAATTCAAAACTCCCTCTTATCTTTTTTTAAAAAAGTAAAAAAACAGTCACCTTTATCCACTAAAATAAAATAAAAAAGGCCACTTTCCTATGAAAAAAGTAAAAAACATTTCATACCAAATAACTAAAAATAAAATACCATCATAATTCATTTGTATTTTATTCCCTCTATTTTCTTCACTTCATTTAACTTGACTTTAAAAGTAAAATTACCAAATGGACTCAGAGCTAGAAAGTGTGTAATGTGGTAAAATTACCAAACGGACATAGCTGATGCGACATGTATGAAACGTGTCACAATGGGATTGGGTAGAACAGCACTCCCATGTTTCGACGAAACAGAGGATCCAGACTCAATTATTGGCCATTTGTTAGCGTCTGTCGCGGTAATCGCTGGGACGGTCATGTTGCTTAGACCAATAGAGTATGTCGCCAAGAATTCTAAGAAATCTAAATGCATCTTCTAAAGTAGAATTACAAATACACAACCCCCAATTGCATTTGAAATGCTGAAATTGTGAGAATTTATAAGGCTAAAAAGTACCTTTTCATGTGGTCTGGAATTTTGAATTCTTGCATAAAATAGAGTATTTGGAATGTCCACGGGCCATGATGTCACATCCTATCATAAATTCTCAACAAGTTAAATTCCATGTCCGAAATGCCTCTAGAGCCTGTTTGTTTGGAAGAATTATGAGAATTTTTGTTTGGGAGATTTCTAAAAATTTCAAATGCTGCCTCTCAAAGTAGAATTCCAAATGCTCAACCTCATCTAGCATTTGGAATGCTGGAATTCTGAGAATTCATAAGCTAAAAGTGCATTTTCATGAGGTTTGGAATTTTGAATTATTTCATAAAAAAAGAGAGTATTTGAAATGCTCTGGAGAGAAGATGTCACATCATATCAAAAATTCCGAGCAAGCCCTATTCCTTGTCAGAAATGCTCGTAACTAATCAAGCCCTAAGTTTGGCACTTTACTAGCATAGTAAAAGTTGAGTAAAGCCTCAATTTTTCAGAAAAAATTGTTAGGAATTTTGTAGATTGCAATTTGATGGATGCATAAACATTCAAGCATCATTTGATTTACACACTTGGATTGATTTAGATAAACTTGAAATCTTGTTTTATTCATGCATTGTTTTTAAAGAGTTGTAAAAGTTTTGTTTTATGCATGATTTGTTTTTAAGCTTGGATGCATTTGTTTTAGAAAAGAGTTTTATGAAATCAAGCTAGCCTATGTGTTTTAAATCTCTCAAAACGTTTTAGGCTTTTTATGGTTCATGTTTTAAAATCATTAAAAATGTTTTAAATCATGTTTTTCAAGCTTGATTTAGTGGCCAAAAGATCCCCCAAGAAAAATCTTTGAAATGTAAAAATTTAGATTTTTTTTGGTCCCGGGCGGTTAACCGGCCAGTGTGGCCGGTCGACCGGTTAACCGGGTACCTGAGGCTCAACGGTCATTTTTATGACCGTTGTGAAGGGCAGGTCGACCGGCCTGTCATGGGGTCGACCGGGGAACTAGCCGTTGGGCATTTTTGGCTATAAATATGAGTTCTTTCCTTTGCCAAAAGTTGGGATTTTGAAACCCCTCTTTGAGAGGTATTGAGGCATATCAAAGGGAAAGGAACTAAGGGATGAAGGGGAGCTTTAGGAAAGATAAAGCTTGGATTAATGAAGTTAAATCAGCAAGTAGGCTTTACTTTCCTTAATCATATGTTTTCATGCTTTTTTTATTTTTGGTAAATCATTTCTAGCATGTTAAACTATGTTTGTGTTGTGTCCTTAACATGTTTTATGTTTTGAGTTGTTTTATTGTTTTGGATACAACACCATATGATTCAATCCAAGTAGTACTTAATCTTTGGTAAATCTAAGTAGATCATGTTAATGAAAGAACCTTTGAAATTATATGTAACATGATTCCTATACTTGGTTGAATCTTTGGTTGTTGTTTTCCATCATAAGAAAATCACTTTCAAAACTATCTTATGTTTTGGACTCAACTTCTTTACAAATCATATGTTTTCATGTTTTGTTTTATCATTGGTAAATCTTTAGTAACATGCTAACCTATGATGTGTTGTATCCTTAGCATGTTTTATATTTTGAATAGATTGATTGTTTTGGATACTTCACCATTGATTCAATCAAAGTAGTACTTTATCTTTGGTAAATCTAAGTAGATCATGTTAATGAAATATGTAACATGATTCATATACTTTGTTGAATCATTGGTTGTTGTTTTTCCATCATAAGAAAATCTCTTTCAAATGTATCTTATGTTTTGGATTCAACAACTTTACAAATCATATGTGTATTATTGTTTTAAAGTTTCACAACTTGCCTTACTTTGATTGGTATATCATATTCAAGTTGTATTTATAATTACATATGATTTGTCCCCTAATTTCAATCAAATCTATTTTTATGTTTTGAGCTTCATGCTGATTTGATTGACATCCCTATACATCACATGTTTAGAGCTAATCCATTTCATACAACTTGTGTAACTTTGATATCATTAACAAGTTGTTACTTTTAACATGTGATTGCATTATTTCCTCAATCATAAATGTTTTATGAGCTAAAATTTTCAAAAGCCTTAGGCATACATTTATGAGCTTTCATTTTCAAAATGATTGAGGACCACACACACACACATCATGTACTTTCATCTTTGCATTCATAGTGTGAGTGTGTATTAGTTTTTCACTTCCATATCCGCCTATTTAAGAGGCATTGTAATGAGCTTAATTGAATCTCTATCAAGTGTTTATAGACACTAACTTGGTGAGATAACCAACCTTGTGGTTGAAGAGGTTATTGCTTAGCCTATGAAAAGCATAATGTATAGGTTGATGTTTAGCCTTGAAAAACATCATTGTAAATGTTATTGCTTAGCCTTGAAAAGCATATTGTAAAGGTTATTGCTTAGCCTATTGAAAAGCATAAATAGTGGAAATCCGGTGGGGTGTTGGATCACAAGCCGGTAGTGGATGTAGGCATTGAGGCCGAACCACTATAAATACTTGTGTCATGGTGATTGCTTTGTGGTGATTCTTTTGTTAGCTTCCGCATCTTGTATGATTAATCATCACATGTGACTAGTTTGTTTTAAAGAAGTTAAAATTGATTAAAATTGGTCATAAATGAAGCTCACCCTATTCACCCCCCCTCTAGGGTTCAGGTCCCCAAGGACTTTACAAAAATGTCATATCAAAATCACTTTAATTCAAAACTCCCTCCATTTTCTTTAAAGAAAAAATAAAAAAACCACCACCTTTATCCACTAAAATACAAAAAACTCCACTTTTTCGTACAAAAAGTCAAAAAGTTTTCATAACAAACAACTAAAAACAAAATACCATCATAATTCGTAACCCACGTATATTTTACTCTTTCTTCAAAATCAACTTTATTTCACTTGACACTATTAGTAGAGTTGCCAAACTGGCAATAGCTGGAAAACGTGTAAGTTAGTGAAGGTAAATTTATGAAGGTGGCCGGCCAAACAATGACAGGATCGATAGTACACTATCTACTCAAGTGTAAATCCTAACTTAAAAACTAGAGTTCTTATTAGATTAAAATTTTTTCAATGAGCCCTTAGAAATCCTAGGATTTCACTTGGGCCAAACAAATGGTCATAAGCGGTCAACTTTCTATTGTTGCCATTCTATGAAATTTTTAAGCAGGTCTTATTCAATGCCCATTGCTTTTCTTGTTTTGCTTTAAAAAATTCACACTTCGTTGGTTGCTCGGGAGTCTAGGTTGAAAGAGCTCTCTTTCTGTACTTTACGGAACAAGGGAGCGTCTGGATGAGGAGAAAATGCTGAATTTGTATAGGGTAGCAAGTAGCATTATTCGATTTGCACCAAAATATAAAAAGGAATCATTATGTGAGAATATCTCTATCCATAAAGAATCCACCTACATTTGGATATGTTGCTACTCAAAATTGAAATAAAATTGAGCCACAATTTCACAATCAATTGCGAAATCGGACTCCAATTGCGAAATAGAATCCTATGTCTATAATATATAATAATAGATTTTTGAATTGAATTAAAGACATTGCTACAGTTAATTGTAGAATGAATAATAACATCAGTGTTGCGGGATCCATTTAGAAGATCAAGGATCTGCCCACATGTATGATTGTTTTTCAATCACTTGGAGACCGAGATAAGGTATCTTTACATGTACTTCCTAATTAGAATGTGGTTATCTTGCCCGCAAGTGTCACCCGTCTTTTTATCATGTATGTAGTAGGATAGCCTTATAGTGATTATCGGTTCATCGAAAGTAACTAGGTGTATGTTGCCCATTGACCCAAATGAGTTGGGTGATGATACATGGTTACTAAATAAGTCTAGTTTAATTTTTCTTCCCATACATGTATAAATTAGGCTAAATTTACAGTTGCGTGATTTAAATTCAAAGCATTTATGATTATTTGTGAGTATGTATTTATTTTAGTTGTCAATAATCTATCTTTGTCCTCTTAAGTCCCTACTCTTGCTGGTTCCAACTTTTCCTATAGGAAAGACTCATGGTTTTAAATATATACGTTGCTATGAAGAAGCTGCCTAAATCACCTAATCCTACTGATGCGTCCACTACTGTTGAAGATGTAGAATTTGAGAAGCGGGAAAGATCTAACGATCTATGCCTGCCGTTGATAAAGAATACAGTTGCCTTCCAAGCAGTTTAAGGCAACTCTCACATCTTATAAAGATGCAAAGAGTTGCATGGTTGCTTTGAAACAACAATTTAAGGTGTCTGAAAGATTAGTGGGAGCATCTATTGCTCCCATGTGTTAGCTAGATTCTGTCCCCTTCAAGTGCCGAATTTAGATACAGTCCTAAATTACAGTGCTCGGTCAATAATTTGATAAATTCTTTTAAACCTTTGCTGAGATCTACGGCCAAAGTGATGTGGGTCACTATGACCCATTGGAAGTGCATTAAGATGTCTCTTTGACCGATATAGAAGGTAGATGAATACCCATTTTCTGAGAAAAAATCAGCATTCTTTATAATTGTAAAACGATCTGGCTCCACTAGAAAAGGAAACGTTTTAATCAATATGTGGGCTTTTAACGGATCAAAGTTTCACCCCTATCTAACCAATATATGCCGTTAGATTTTCATGAACGAAAATTGGCACCTTTCCCTTTTTCCAAATAATCAATCAATTGATTGAGTGTAAGTTTACGTTTGTTAATTCCTTCAGGCCATTAAATAAAATATGAAACATCTATCATCATAGCTGTAAGTGCAGAAAATAATACTCACAAAGTTTGGATGCCCTTAAGGACTTACTCAAAGCACCAGAGGGGTAGCTGCGATCAAATGCACCTGAGAGGGGAGAAAAAACGGTCAGAGGACCCTGGCCGTGTGCAGCACAGGGCTCTCCGATGGCTAAGTTAGTAGTTGATCGGAGAAGAAGGAGAAGAGGGAGAGAGCTCTCGTTGCATGTATAGGAATGCATACCTTTTCTTGGTTGGTCTCATGCCTTATATAAGCAACAGTTTTGGCGCCAATGCCAGTGGGCTTTGTGACGTGACTAGGGTCTCATCAGCCCATATAGTCATTAATGAGGGCCCATCACAGTCCTCATTGCATTTAATGAGAGTCCAATCAGCCCATACTGCATTTAATGCTAGTCACATTGGGCCTGACCTTGCCCTGCCCTGTTGGCGGTTGAAGTCCCATCGAATCCCTTTCTTGGGCCTCGTCCTGATGGGGCTGTGGCCAATGAACGTGGTCGCATAACTCCGTATAGCCGTGACCGAAAGGAACGGCACGACCGAACTGGCTACCGTTTCCCGATATCAGCAACTGGTGCCGAAACCGAAGTAGTGTAGAGTCTACGTCCGAGACCAGGACTGATGTGCTTTGCCGAGACCAAACAGGGGTGTGGTTCCCGAGACAGCCCCCACACAATAGAAGATGATCTTTTAAGACAAAAGTCATCCACGATAAGATCTTCCAACATTAACCACAATATTGATTCGTCATAAGTTAGCCCAACGGTCATACTTTCTATTATCATTAAAAACTTTACTTTGTTTTTATCTTCTCCTATTTTATTAGCACATCATATGAGGGATTAATGTAAACTGGCAGATATGAAGAAAACATAGGTTATAAATGTTTTTAAGACATATTAATGCCTTTTTACCGGATACCCTTCTCTTTTCTATTGTTTCCATTTTATGATAATTGTAAGTTTTTTGTCCAGGCCGCCATCGTTTGGTTGCGCGTAAATTGGCATTGTGAGCTCTATAATCGGAATCCTTCATTCTTTGTGACTAAGGACTTGGAAATATTAGGTTCTTTCATTTTCAATACTCACCCACTTTTAATTGCAATCGTACCTTATTTTTAAATGCCATATCTAGGTCAAATTTACCATCACCTTTACTTTATCACTTTCTAAGCAATTACGCTCAGGGTAGCGATATAATTTTAAGGCTCCACTTAGTTTTACATATTTAATTTAAAGATATCTAACGAAAAGAGTGTGTCTATCTTGCTAGAGAAAATATTTGACTTGTTAGTGATTAGAGATTTTAGAAAATTTTAAATTTTGAACTGTGGTTGATTAGGTTTGCTCTTTCTTCATTGTATAAATTAAGATCATTTCTCAATTGAATAGTATGGGGAATTTATCTAATGTATTCAACTATTTAAATGCCTTTAAAGGCAAATATTTTCAATCAATCTTATATGTAAATATAAATCAATCATCTAAAGAAAAACATCAGATCATATTCTAGATGAAACTGACCATGTTCTTTATGGTATCCGTGGCGACGAGAATAGAACTGTCTCTGCTATGTAACATATGCTGGGATGCGGTTGTAGAGGAGGCTGATTTTGATGCTCCATTTTGCAATAGAATAACTAAAAAATCTACTTTCATATACCATGCATGTATAATAAATGAACGTTATAAGATTAATTAAATTAAACAAGATGGCCAAGCACATAAGCAGTCTTGTTTTCCTCTGCTCTGCTTTCTCTGAAGTTTCAAATCAAGTCATTAATCATTTCACTCTGCATTGCTTTTCTTCATTTTGCTTTAAAAAATGTATATTTTGATCTCCTCCATTAAAGGTAATGGGGATAGAACGAGAGGGGATAGTGACAGCTGAATTCCTCTTGCGAAGTTTCGTGAAAGGAGAAGGTGGGGGAATCTGTACAGAAATCACTTTTGAAAGAGGAACAAAAGTCGTTTGCTTTCTCATGTCAGTCCGGTCAAGCCGTGATATTTCCAAGCAATTGCTCCCTTGCTTCCTTCCAACCCATTGCATCAATATTAGTTGAGGACAAATTAACAATCAGTAGAATGTATGATTTTAAAAGAACCAAAGTCGCTTACTGGTTCCATCTTTGCTCTTGGTAATCTGTCAAACGAAGATCTGATTTCTCAATCCTCTCTCTTCCATGATAGTTTTTGTTGTTCTTCTTCTTCTAGTTTGAATTTATCTAATTCTTTCTCATAAATGCCAGACCTGATCAGTTTTTAAATGTTTTGAACTGTGCATGCTTAATGTACACATAATGTAACATCCACACCATAAAATGTAAACTGATTTGTGTGTAGGTACATGGATATGTCCCCATTCTAGAAAACAAAAGTTTTACAGAGATCCATTAATTAATATTTGATATGTACTAGTAGAGGACACACTAACGAAGAAGTACCTTTAAATTAACCGAGTAGAATGTATTTACAGTGTGAAATGAATCAAACCATATTATTACAGGTGAAAATCAAATTCGTGATTTCAATTTAACTAAAAATTAGATAAATAAAAAAAATGCAAACTAATTGAGCCCATCCCAGCTAATCAACTTATTTCTTTGACAGGCAGTGAATTGTACCCGCAAAACTTGATTATCAATTCCATCAGCTTATGTTTATGTTGTTAAATCCAACCATTAAATCAAATTGCTATATATCATCATATACCATGAATGACCTTTACAACTAAACGTAACCCTGATAAGATCTTCAACAATATACTTGACAATCTTAACTGCGCTCACAGTCACAGGTTTGCCCTGCAGTCATATACTACATGTCTTAGAATCATATAACCCTAAACAAACTTTCCTTTATTTCTTTTTTAATTGAACTGCATCACATGAAGGAATTTAATAAGGTAATTCTATTAACAAATACGAAAGGAACATCTCCAAAAAAGTTTCTGGGTCCTATTAACATATTTTCCACATTTACTTTCATCTATTGTTTCCATATCATGATTTTTGTAATTTAATCTCCATGCAGGCATCATTTGATTGTGCATAAATTAGTGTTGCGATTTCAACAATTGGAGTCTCTCACTGTTCGCTATGGAGGAGCTGAAATACCAGGTTCTTTCGTTTGACTCATGCACTTTTAATTGCAGCTGTATCCTGATTTTATGTAATGTAGCAGGTATATTTCTATGAAAATACAAATACCCAACAAACTTAAGTATTTGATTTCTCCTTCTTTTAGGAAGAATCAGTTTCTTATGTCGCTTCCTAGTTGAGACTTGTAATATACTATATGTGTGCTCTTATTATTAGTTTTGCAATCCTTATTCTCTTTTCCCATTGGGTTTATTTGTTTGCAATAAAATCATACTAGCGAGACATGCCGGTGCTAATATAATTCATATAATAAAAAAATCTATAAACTTTCAAAAAATGATAAAAAGATAAAATATGTGAAGCACTCTATAAAATTATATTGAAATTAAAAAAATAGTATTATTGTGGATTATCATTATTATTATTATAAAATTAAGATATGTATCATATTGTTTTTTATAATAATATTATAATTTTATTATTTAAGTTACGAAGACAATTTAAAAGTGTAAAACTTTAAAGAAATTAGATATGTGGTTTCGTCTAAAACAACTACAAGCCCACCTTAAAAAAAGAGTAGAAGAAGATTGAACCAATGAATTTGATAAGACCACACCATATCTCTTATATATATATATATATATATACATATACATATATCTATATATATAATGAGCAAGGCTCTCTTAAGCTCAAGCTTAGGAAAGATTTCGTAAGCTCATGCTTGTGGTGCTCACTTTTGGTCCATCCAAATAGACCAAACACATGACCCTCCTAAATTGCACATGTCCACCAACTTTCGGTCAAATCTGAATTTACTGGACCGTTGGATCGACTATGTATCGATCCAAATGGACTTTGACCATTAGACTTTTGAGCTCATATGGAGATGGTAGAAATTACGGTTGGGGCTAATTTTTTGCATAGAAGAAGATCCCAGGGAGTTCTTGAAATCCCTCCGATCCCCATCCCCATATGGGTCTTCAGGTCGGCCCCACCACACACTTAAGCTTACCTTTTCCTAAACTTGAGCTTAAAAGAGCCTTGCTCATATATAATATTTCATTATATTAATTAAAATAGCTCCGTTATTAAAATGTGTGACATGCTATATATTTAAGTTTTTTGGCTAATTTTAAGTCGATATAAACCTGAATCCAACATTACATAATTCCATGTAAAATCAAGCAATCAATTTCAATGCTAAAAGCAAAATCAACCAAATTGAGAGCCTCGATCTTTTAAAATTGAAATAAAAAAATAACTACAAAATTGGAGTTCAATATAATTCATAATTAAAAACTTATATTTGTTGTATGAATTACTTTGAGATGTCAAATTTGAAATAAATATTAAAAAATATAAGTGGTCATTTTCAAAATTGTGATAACATGATCCTCACACCACACTATTAAAGAACGAAACTTCAAATTTAAAAGTTTAAAATTCTAGTACTCAAAACCATAAAAAAAAAAAAAAAAACTGCATAAAAATTTAAGATACCATGCTCTACATGAATAGAAGAATTAGAATCTCTACCCAAAGTAAGTAAAGAGATTGAGAAATGGAATGTAAAGATCCTAAATGAAAATTTTTGAGTGGGTGGGTGGGGATTGTAAGGTAGTAAAAGGAAGTCTATGAAAATCTGAAGAACATTTTCACCGAAAAATAAGAAATTGATAAATAAACAACATTTTTACTTAAAACTCTTTTTTTAGTAAGCACGTGTTATATAAATCTTATTACTTTCCAATTACATGATACCCTGGTTGTTTTATGATTATTGAAGAAATGAGATTATGTGAAATTCAATGGCATTGTAAGCTCAAAAGAGAATACATTATCTAAAATGAAACCATATCTTTTCTGAAAGAGTAAAATTTAGAGAGAAGTTTATAAACAAAGAGAAAGCAAACTACGACACCCATGCTAAGCTTGAGCCAACAATGATGGTTGATACATAAATAAATAATTTAATTTTGCGAGCCCATTCAATTGGTTTGGGAGATATATGAGAATTATTATTATTATTATTATTATTATTATTATTATTATTATTATGATGTCTTTAGCCCATTAAGATTAATCCCTTGAGTGGCACCCACAAAATGCATGCAAACTAAAATTAAATAATACTTTCACTTTAAAATATATTAGGATTTTCTAAATAAGATTAAATCAAAAAACAAAAATTTGAAAAGATCACAATATTATTAATTTATGAAAAAAATGTAAAAGAGGCAGAATATCGTCTTAATGAATGGAAAGGCTATAATATCTTGGAAAAATGAAAGGTAAAAGCAAAGTAAAAAATAAATCTATCCATAGTTGCAAATTGAACAAAATAAGGAATTCCAATAGGAACCAACTATCTAAGGCCATTGACAACATAGAAAATTTATATAATTCAAGATTATCAATTATACTAACCTTGGTAAAATCCAACTGTGAAAAGGCCTCTTTCCGAATTCATACCATCTGATATATTCTCATATGATAAGAAATGACATTACCTAGAAGCAAAATATATAATTGAGAGACGAAATAATGAAGCTAATAAAAATATAAGAATTAAACAATAAAAACTATGACACGGATAAAATAAATAGAAAAGAATAGAGAAGAAGATCACATACAAATTCCGCGGAAAAATTCTAGCTCAGTACCTAGTAGCCATAAGAAAAATATATTTATAGATCTACAGGCCTTTATTTGTTTAAATTTGAATTAGCGGATTGGTTAGTTGGGGCACACAAATTAAGAAATTGCATTTGGAAACTTTGGGTCACACAAATGAATGTGAATCTAAAAGTAGGGCCCACATCGATGTGGTCTAAATAAATGATTTTAGTTGAATTGTAATTGATACAAACTATTCATTTCAGTGGCCTATTGATCAATATCTTGAGAATTTGACTTTAAGTTTAAATTGAAAATTTCTAAAACTTAATTAGATTAAGGAGAATTTTTTTTGGGAAGGAGACTTTTTATAGAAGTTTGAAAGTGATAGAATCATAATAGGAACTTCTCTTTAAATTGGATTCTTTGGATTATTTAAAATCAATTTAAGAGGTATATGGAAACTCTAAATAGATTTATCTAAAGAGACACTAGCCATGGATTCATTTTGCAATTACCGAACCATTTTATGGCTGATGTTGCAGGGCAATACCATGCATGGTGCGGGAGGGAACAACCCCATGGTCCAAGGGGATATCAAAGCTGATACTGGAGCTATCATCAACTTCGGAGCTCAAGTAAATATTGCTGGTAACATCAATTTGAGAACTGAAGAATATCAAGTAGGTACGTCAATTTGGGAATTCAAGAAAATTGTGGTGGTAGATGGACTCAGAAATGTTACACATCCCCATTTGAAAAAGAATGTTGAAGCTACCTGTCACATCCCAGTCCCTAATCACTTTGGCCTAGGGTAATCTCCGAGATGTAGCACCCGTAATCCCGTAATATTATACCTATCTAGAGTCAAGTACAACATTACGAAGGAGAAATTTTCACTATTCCACTTGTGAGTCTAGCTCACTGACCTGTCAAATCACATTTAATAGCGGAAGCATTTCAATAATAAGCCACTATGTATCATTTCATCGAATAGTCCTATTTAAAGTTAAGTGTCAAGTTTATACACAACATAATTATAGATTCGAACTAAATTATGGATTACAAAATCACCCTACATTCTATTACAAAAATGTTATCCACATCTAACTTTTAATCTCATTGGTGTGACCCACATAAAAAGGAGTCAGTCACACTCCATTTAAGCTAATAGAAGAATGAGTCAGTCGCTCTCCGTAGACTAGACTACATAGGGTCCCTCTCCGTAGACTGGACTACATAGGGCCATTGCCTGGCCATTCTTCTAATCCTGGAGGAACCTCTTCGGTTTCCTCCTGTCCCTCCCGACCTCTTCAGGGTGGAGAGCTGCACCTGCGTCTGATCAAGAATAGTATCTCAAATACGACAAATTGGTAGGTACATGCATTAATAAGTAATTACATGATGTATCAAAGCGAATTAAATGACAATGAATTGAAATATTTCAAAATCAAGAATAATTAGCAAAATACGCCGATGCTTTATAATATTAAAAATAATTTAATTTTTAAATAATATTTAGTCTAAATATTATTGAGATGGTAAAAATAGATCAAATGGTAAATTATTTTCAATGATGTGAAATGACATTCTAGATTGTCTTTAATAATACTTTGTGTACCTTGATGTGAAAATAGGAATTTGTATTTTTCATTGAAAATAAGAATTCGTCCACTTATAAATAATTTCTATATGCATCTCCGCATCTAGAATGCAAAATGAAAACAAATTCAATGATTTAAATGCATTTTTTCCACCTTTAAAAGCTCTCTATAAAACCAGAATTACATCATGACTTCTATGATCCTTATGTAATTTTCGTAAATATTTCTTGTTGCTATTCTTTTATTTGATCGTTCCATAGGATGATTTATTTTAGTCGTGATTTCGGAAATGCGGGTTAGGGTTTTAATCAGGGAGTCTTGTAAAAGGTTTTGAACACCAATCAGTCCAATCCATCTACATTTTAGGTATATTATCTTCTTTCAAAGATTTTGTTTTTCATTTTTTTTCCTTTTTTTGATGTACAAATTTTTATCAAGTTATTGGTGTTTAAAAGGCTTCTTTTCCTAACCATTCACATCATTTCTTTTCTTTTCAGTAACCTTTGGTTTCAATATATGGAAAGATCTAGATCTCTGATTTTAATTTTTTTCTAACATCGCAAAAATCTTTTACTTGATGTTTGTAAGCTTTGTTTTGAGTAACTTTAAGTAAATATCTTTAATAATCAACCAACTTGTCCTTTTCTTTTCCTCTCTTTTTCCCTCTTTTTTTCTTTTTAAATCTTGTGTGTGCGTGTGTGGGTGGTTGTGCATGTGTGTTTGTGTTGTGGTAAAAAATTTACTAAAAATGGCTACATACATTATGTATATACATGACAATGAATTCTAAGATACAAAAGGTTTTTGCAGAGTATCACATGCTTTGTTTCTATACGTGAGACATGTACAAGTGATCCTAAAACATTGGGAAAGAAAAAGAAAAAAATGGCATGGGGAAGCTACACACTACTAGAAAAAAGGGTTTTTATATCGGCTAAAAATCGATATAAAAGACCTATTATATCGGTTTTTCAGTCAACTTCAAACCGATATAAGTACCCACGATATAATAAACAACTATAACCGATATAATATGTGTAATATTTCATATCGGTTTTTGGACAACTGATGTCTTTTGAACCTGAAATTATAACACATATTACTGTAAAACCGATATAAAAAAAGTACAACCGATATAAAAAATATTTATAATATCGGTTTTCGGTAAACTGATGTGTTTTGAAACTGAGATTATAGCATACATTACTGTAAAACCGATATAAAAAAGAGTGAAACCGATATAAAAACTATTTATAATATCGGTTATAAAGGGCTTTGTTATATCGGTTTTTTGGGATTGTATTATATCGTTTGTTCTGTAACCGATTTAATATTAATGCATTTTTTTTTGTCAAAAGAATTTGCATTGCTGTAGTACCTATAAAACCTGCAATACACTGTACACCAATAAAACTTTGCACTATATATACAAATTAATAAAGTGATCATATATATATAACTAATTAATAATATTATACATTGATCACTAGACAAATCTCTATGGAAATATTGTGTGTATATATATATATAGTATCTACATTGTCTTCCATGGGATGTACAAAAAGTTGGAACTGTATATAAACAAAAAAACCAAATTAAAGATAAATAATCATAATTTACCTCCAAAACTTCAACAACCATCTTTTGGCTCCCCTTGAAGGAATGCAAGACCCAACTCCTTTTTTTACTTGCGCTATGATCAGTTTCTGAAAAAAAAATTACACTACATGAACCATCTGTGAAATTGCACTCAAAAGAACCATCAACTAAATTGCTATAACTCTGATGTCTATAGACATGCATGCAGATGCTGCCCATCCACCCACTGATAAATGTGCTAGTATGGCATGGTTGGAAGGCGATTTCAATTGGAAAGCGATCTTAATTCTCGCAAAAATCCAAAACTCACTACGGTCCTCGCGATTGGCCAAAATTTCCCTTACTATAAACAATTTGGTCAAGTTCGGCTACCCCGGCGGCTACCTGGCGGTTAGCCGCAACTATGCTGGCGGCTAACCGAAATTCTGCTGGCGGCTAGCCAACCAAGTTCGGTTAGCCCACGGTCAGCTTTCCAGAAACTAATTTTTCTGACACATTTCTGATCCAATTTCGGTCAGCTCGGCGGCTACCCCGAGGGTAGCCGAAATTCCAATTTCGGCTAGCCGAAATTTGGCGGTTAGCTTTCCAGAAGCTTGCCAAAATCGAATGTTTTGCCGCTTAGCCCGCGGTTAGCCTCGTGGCTAACCGAATTTCACCCAGAAGCTCATTTTCGAGCTTTAAAAGTTCTGAACAAAAACCACATTTTTGAACTCCTTCAGTTCATACAAGTTTTATAAAAGCTTAAATCACTAGAAATGCATATACTTGCCTCTCTTGAAGCTTCTTTGAAGAGCTTAAATCACTACAAGGTACAACCTGGTAGAGACAAGGATAATGAGATTCTTTGAAGAGTAACATATAAATGAAGAAACCAAAAATATGCAGAAAGTAAGATGGATCAAGATTTTAAAACCAAGTAAAGGATCAAGATTATGTACCTTGTAAGCATGTTCAATATCAGGCCAGCAGGTCCAACTAAACCCAACCCACTGCAATCCATAGGCATAAAATAAAATAAAAACCCCCCAAAAAAAAAGGAAAAGGAAAAGAAATCCATCTTGAAGAAAGTCAGAAACTCAAAACTCAAAAGCAAGCTCAAGAAGCTGAGAATATAAAGAAAAACGAGAGAGAACCAAAAACACTTTCAAAGAAAGTCATTTCAATTGAAGCAGCACCCACAAAAGGAAATTGAAGAACATAAATAAAGATCAGCATCAAGATAACTTCAGACCACAAAAGATCTATGTACCTGCTTGCCATCAATGGTATCAATGTACCTGCTTGCCAATGCAAAAGCATATCTAAAGACAAACTTTCTGAGTATCAAAAACAACATTGACACCTTAAGATCAGGGGAGTTCAACATCCCTTCCTGAGAAAGTCATTACTAGAGAAAGAATAGAGATGAGGAATCACTAGGGCATACCGATTTTTTTTTGCCCAAACTAGAGAGAGAGAGAAAGAGAGAAGTAGAGGAGAGAGCATACCAGAGAGAAGGGAGCGTTGGCGAGAGAGGGAAAGAGAGCACCGGGTGAGAGAAGAGAAAGGGGGTGGGTTTAATGTTTTTGTCATAGTGAGAAAGAGAGAGCAGAGATAGAGAGAGAGAGAGAGCGAGATACAGAGAGAGCAGAGAGATCGACCGTCAGAGAGAGAGAGAGCAGAGAGAGCGAGAGTGAGGAAGAGAGGCGAGAGTGAGGAGAGAAGAGACCGAGAGAGAGAGAGAGAGAGCGAGAGAGTCAGAGATAGCAGAGAGATCGACCGTCACAGAGAGAGAGCAGAGAGAGCGAGAGTGAGGAGAGAAGAGAGCGAGAGTGAGAGGAAAGAATGAATGATGGAGAAAGAAAGAGAACGGAGGGAAGGAAAAATAAAAGGAGGGAACGAACCACTCAGCCCCGCGAGATTAAGGGATTTCACTGGATATATAATATCGGTTTCATAATAACCGATATAAGATATGCACATATAACTGGCGGCTAGCCGCAGGTGCACTGGCGGTTAGCCGCAGGACGTGCTGAAAAGGGAAGGATTAAGGGATCTGAAGACCGATGTAAAATCATTGGGAATATAATATCGGTTTCATAATAACCGATATAAAATATGTATATATAATATCGGTTTTATAATAACCAATATAAAATATGTATATATAATATCGGTTTTATAATAACCGATATAAAATATGTATATATAATATCGGTTTCATAATATGTGTATATCATATCGGTTTTATAATAACCGATATAAAATATATGTATACAACCGATATAAATATGTGTATATAATATCGGTTTTATAATAACCGATATAAAATATTGAAATTAATATCACATATTTTTCTAACCGATATTATATATAGAGATTATTATGTCGGTTCCTGTGTAACCGATATAAAAAAAATTTTGACCGATATAAAAAAATATTAACCGATATAAAAAACCTTGACTGAAGATATTATATCGGTTATATGAAAAACCGATATAGGGCAATTTTTGTAACCGATATAAAAAGTCCTTTTTTAGTAGTGACATAGTGGAAAAGCCATGCTCAGAAAAGCTCAAGCATCTGAACTACCCTTTAATTTTAATGAATACAATCCAAATTGATAGTTACAAAGGAAACAACATAATGATTCACCGACGTTCAATGTAAAAAAGGATGTCCAGATCAACAAAAGCCCCAATAAGAGAAAACCTTTGGATACTTCAATAACAATGTTGAAGTAACTCGGTTGAAAAAAGAAATTAAGATGACCCACTTGGTTTGAGTAGTTGTAGAACCCCCACTCTAATATACAAAGGAAAAGCACTAAACAACTCCATTTGAGTGGGACATAAAAAAGAAGCATTTTTGTGGAAATCACATAAATCTATTGAAACATTTGGGGTCTTTCACTTGATATATAAAATTATAGTAGCATTTGTACTACCATATCTCCTCAACACACCATAGTTACTGTCACCATACAATAGAATAAGTGAGGTCCTTGTCATACATAATGGATGCGTGAACTGGGAAAAAAGTGCTATGATGATTTTATGAAGACAATCACAATTGACTCAAGCATTTTAACATATAGTTGGTGTGCATAAAACCATTCTTATAAATGATAGTGGCTGTTTCCATTTGAGAAATCAGCCCCAATTTGCACCTTTGATTTTGACATTCCCAATTTCTTTTGACTGCTTTTAATGCCCTTTATTGATTATAACATTACAACAAATGGTGGGTAGACATAATGTTCTTCATAACCAATTGAGATTATGATGTTTAAAGAGAAACAAAATCTAGATCTAAAGGGAATAAAAATAGGAGAACCAATCAATCAAGATATAACATGTAGTTGGTATACATTACAACTCGATGAAGGAGATGACGGTTTCGATGACGGCAGCAAATGGTCAAATGGGAGAATTTCTCTTCGCATTATCCCAGATCACGATCTCCACATTCTAGCGAATTGATGGACATCATAGATGAGGCTTGCGTTCAAGGAAGAGTCGATTCTATGTATGGTGAGAAAACCGGTTCCCATTCGGATAGAGTGCCAAGTAGGTGGTGGAGCGTCCGGGATCTTATTTGCAGACGTAGGTGGCTGCTTCCTTCGAAGAGGGGAGTTTTTGTAGAGGAAGGAGAGAGGAGGATGAAGAATAATAAGAGAGCAAAAACGTGAGATTAAGGGAGTAGGGGAATGGTTGAAGAGCAGTTACTGGGGAGGAGATAAGCGGAAGAAAATTGTTTTGATACGGGTTTATATATATATATATATATATATATATAAACGAAATACGTTTTCATGAGTTAAATGGATGGGGGACGTGGAATAAAGGGCATTAAGAGCGGTTAAAAGAAACTGGAAAGGTCAAAATCAATTGTGTAAATTGGAGCAGATTTCTCAATTGGAAATAGCCACTATCATATATAAGAATGGGTAATTTTTATGTATGTGCACTTTTGTTTACTGTAATCTCTGTATGTAAATCATAGACGTGTAAAATGTATGTAAATAAGATGTCTATTGGGTTAAACTTTCTGGACCTACAACTATGGTAAAACCAGTGGTGCTTTTAGGAATTCGAGTAAGTGGGGTCAACAAAAGACTTATTTTTCGCAAATCGAATTAATTTGTTTTCCCCTTTATCAACACCTACCATCTACTTTCGATAATTCGACAAACATAATAAAAAAATTCTCAAATAATCTATTTCAGATAATCTGACAAAGATAACATTGAATTGTCAAACAAAAATAAAAAGAGGTTTTAATACATTGTTACTAATAGTTCTTAATCCAAAAAGAAAATCCAAATACATGAACTCTTATAGCTGCCCTCATAGGTTTTCATGTACTAAAATCGTTGGATAATAGCTTCATTATCAATACTAGAAAACACATTATTTTCAACATATGTGACCAAACAATCATTCATCCATTGATCTCCCATTCAGTTACGTAACCTGTTCTTTACATACTTCATTACTGAAAAAGCTCCTTCTACCGTAGCAATCGCTGCTGGTAAAATCAACGCCAATTTTAGAAGCAAATAAACCAATGGGTACGATATCCTTCTTTATCTCCACTAATTTTCTAGCAATGTCACCAATTCCTTTAAATTCTAAAAACTCGTTGCTATAGTGCATATTAGCAATGTAGTTTTGAAATTGATGGTCAAGTGCCACGAGGTCTATTGCCAAAAAATCAAAGGCATAAAATTGAGCAAGACAGACCAACCTTTCTTTGTCAAAAGCAGAAAGCGAATTCGTGGGTTTCAAGGAAGCCACACAAACAAGCAACTCAGTATTAACCTCTGTGAAATAGTTGTTGAGCTCTTAAAGTTGCATATCGATGATTGTATAGAATAATTCAACACAATAGTGGTGTAAATTTGTAATTTGTGGGGCTTTGCTTCGTGGCCTCCCAGAAACTACAAATATATCATCCATGTTCGGGATAGAAACAACCTGTCTGTTGAAAAATGAAGACACTTTAGTTAATAGAGATGCCCATTCATCATCTCTCATTTTCTGCAATCATAGCTTAGACACTTTATCTAGTTTCATGGCATTCACAATATCTTGATCTTTCCTTTGCAATGGCCTATTAATTTTTGTTTTGTTTTGGTAGACAGATGGCACATTAACTTAGGCATTGAGTGAGGCCAAAAGCTTTCTATATGGTCAATTGACCCCACTGTGATCAATGTAGCGCCGCCCTTGTGTAAAACAAATTACATTTGTAATGGGTATGCTTTTGTTACACAGGCGCCACCTAACCGGTGGCGTCTAGCTCCCTCCATCGTGATAGCGGCTTTGGATTCCACTTCCCACATCAATCAATCTTTTACCTTTTCTCCTCATTCAGCCATCTCCCTTCTCATCACCGTTGCAAGGAAACATGGAATCCCTTTCCCCCTCTCTATAATGTTGGATGTGAAATGAATATCATTTAGACTAGGATAAAGTTATTTTTAATTTACAAGATCTTACAGGAGAAAACCTCTTAGATGGCCCTGCATGAAAAAGGACCTCATAGCTTCTACTACACAAAAAAAGGTCCTCCCACCAATTTTATTCCATTTTTTACTTTTAATCCCTCATTTCAACCCGATGCCGTCATTTCCTTTGGAATAACAATCCCTCCAACTCCACCTCCTCCAACAATGGATGGGGCAGCACAAAAGTGCGTGGGTGAATGTTGCTGCGGCCCCTTGGAGGAGGGAGGGGGGTAATTGCCCCTCAACTTCTTTCAATTACTAGAATACATGGAATCGTTTAAAAAATACCCCCCCCCCCCCCCCCCCCCCCCCCCCCCCAATTTACTTTTTCACTTTTATAAAAGCATAGAATTTGAAAATCCTCCATGTTAATTTCGTCTTTTGCTAGCTTCTAAAAGACAAGTAAATCTTTCTCCAAAATTTAAGGAGAGTTTTAAGGATTTAGTTAAAGTAAGTTCTTCTTCCCATCTCGTTTTCTCTCCAAATTTTATAAATCTTCGTAAGAGACATTAATCGTCTATACTTTTTAGAATCGACAAATAGTTTGGTTTGAGAACCTAGCTATCCTTTGGATTCAAATAGCATTTGGTCCCACCGTATTTGAGCAAATATTCAAAAAAATGTGTTTTCATTCTTATGGTGGGACCAACTACTATTGGAGTAAAATTTTGGGAAAAGTTTACTTAAAAAGAGGTTGTTTATTCTAAGCATCATGGATGTTGTGCAATGAATCTTCACTCTTTTATGGCATTAGTTATCAGTGGTGTGCTCTCAACCATTCATGCCTCTCAGGGGCATTATGGCCCATCAAGCAATCACAAGTAACCAATCAATTAGTTTTTTACCATCCATGTCTACCATAGCCCATTAAATGATTGCAAGTAATCAATCAATAGATTTTTATTGATTAATTATGTGTCGATTGATTTACATGTGATCAATCCGAATAGGATCTACTTTGATCAAAGTGAAATACAATTCTCGGTCCTAAAGTATAGAGTAAATGATTACTCTGAGTGATTTGGACTCATTACAGTGAGTGCTATTATTTTGACATTTTAATTACCCTCGAAATTTTGAGAAACTGAGTCTTTAAAACTATTGAATTATTTTCAAATTGAGGAAGTTTTCCCCAAATATTAGTAAAAAACTATGCAAAGAGTAAATAAATTTATTTTAAAATTTTAAGTGAAAAGAATCACCAAACATAAAAATTTGTTATCAACCCCCTCTAGGAAAAAAGCCCTGGCTACGTCGTTTCTAATTGACCTTTGCTTGCCCCCTCTCGAAGAAAATGCTGGCTCCTCCACTGCCTCCATGATCAACATCTATAGATACTAACAACCTATCCAAATGCTCTTCAGTCACCTCTTTTTCCTTCTCCATGACCCTCTCCATCTCTTCCACCGGCTTATCTTGCATGTCTTGATGCTTCGCCAGGTTAGCCATGATCCACTAAAGAGACGTGGACGTAGTATCACTCCCCTGTTCAGAAACTCCCTACACAGGGAAACCATCTCTTCCTCTTTAAGCTTTCTCCCTCCCTCATGTGGATGCTCTAGAACCAATAAAGAATCCACATAAGTGGAAAGAAACCCATTTTCATTTTCGTCTTGGTGGTCTTGTTTTATTATCCTTGCATGCTCTTATCAATTGGTCAAGAAGCTTCAATTTCTCATGTTGGATCTGTAAAACCTCCTCCTTCCAACATTTCCGAAATATTGTACTTGCAATATTGGGTAAGATGGGGAAGACGTTGAGACCCACAGAGGTTGGAAGCAGATGACGATGAACGCCTAGAATCTCCTTAATCATTGTTTCATCAAATTTCTATCCAAAGCACATAAGCAAGAGCAAGCAGAACATGCTCTGCTAAAAGGTCTCCAAGACCCAAATCGGCTCTCCTAACTTAGCATGGTCATTAAGCTGGCTGTCGGATCATGTTATGAAGGATCCACCTGCGGCCTTGAGCATAGGAATTGATCCGGGAAGAGTGAAGGACCTCGGACATGAGGTTCCGTCGTAGGATGCGCCAAAGCGAGCCACCTGGCTGATTGATGTGGTTTTGTTTGTTGGTGAAGATACAACTCACTTTGTTGGCGTGTGGGTGGTTAGAGAAGGTGGATCCTTTCTGGACAAGAGTCTTGTGCACAAGGACATGATCGAATATGAAGATGAGGGTGCCAGACCCAATACGAAAGGTGAGGATAGGGTCGTGCTTTCCATGGAGCTTCCGGAGGTGGGGCTTTAGTTCAAAGGAGTTGGATAACCATCGGAGGTTGCCGAAGAAGGGCATTGTTAGGGGGCTTGGTGAAATCTACACTTTGGGTGAGATTGTAAGGTATTTAGAGTGTTGGCATATTCATGGGATTGGACAAAACTTGAGCTTGACATTATTGTAATTTTCTCTTTTTTTTTCCAGAATGGATTGCAGATTTCTCTTTCGGAAGAAGTGAAGTCTACATGGTATTTTGAATACAATCAAAAGCCTGAAAAGCAAAAAAAAGCAAATGGGATGTGTTCGTTCGAACGCACGTTTGAATGGTTCTGACTCAAGGTGCTAGCCAATTACCCGAGAGTCTCAACGTTCGAATGCTCTTCATGCCCATTTGAACGGATCGTGGCATCATCTCCAATCAGAATTTCAGAGAGTCTCAGTGTTTGAACGAAGATACGACACATTCGAATAGACCTCTTCAACGTTTCAAGTCAAGAATCTAGAGAGCTTTAGCATTCAAATGCAGTTTCTGCACGTTTGAACAGACTTTGCGTGGTTATGCCCAGTCGGTGTCACGGACGTTCGAATGGACCCTAGTCCCATTCAAACTGACCGCGAGAGATTTCTTGGATCCGAGTTTAGTTTGTTTAAAACTTTCCCAATCCCAGAACCATAGTTGTGACCTACAAAATTCATTCTTTTCTTAGTCCTAAGTGATTTTCTCTCGCACCAACTCCTCAAGAAGATCTAAAGGGAGAACTTGGCATCTTCTCTAGAGCCTCCTCCTTTGATGGTGCTAAAGCTTTAACCTCTAGAGATTTGCTCTTCATCTATTCTTTCTCTGATTCGTCTCAAATTGGCTTCGTGATAGTAGGCGTGATTCAAGCACGGGGGAAGGTGAACGACGAGCGGCTGGTGAGAGGATCTGCAGTCCCTTAGGTTGAGAAGCAACTAGGGAAGGGTTGTTAGTGACTCTTATAATCTTCTTTCGAAGAGTGCTTGATTGTTTCCTTTTACTAGGTTCCAGGATCCATGGTTTTTTTTTTTCCGAGATCGAGTCTTCCACGTACTTTTTGTGTGTGGATGGCTAATTCATGGTTGATTGATGTTTCAAGGCGCATTTATTGAACTGCATGTCAAAGATCTAGCCTGGGACCTTATCTCATGCTAGGGTTTAAAACCTTAAGAGATATATGCAGTTTTAGTTTCAACCCTAAGTTCTCTATGGATCTTGCTCTCTAGTGAACTTGGGGTTGAAACTCAAGGTGCAAATTGACTCATGGAGGTGTCGAGGATGATGGAGGTGTTATGGATTGGGTAGAAAAATGAATCCTCAAGTCTCTATCGGGGGGAGCAGTGTGCCTGCTGCGAGAGATCCTCCCTTCGTCATGTCGCTGCGACTGCTGCTGCCTGGTCGAGCCTGTCACTCTCTCCAGCTGCTGCTGGAGCTGACGGATCAGAGCGTCTTTCTCTTTTATGGTGGCATTTTGCGCTCTAATCTCCTCAAGGGTGGGGTCGAAGTCTTCGTTCGCGTCCTCTTCGTCGTTCTCTTGATGGTCAGAGAGGATGGGCTCGTTGATGACTGGAGACTTACCCCGTGGGGTTCGCTCCAGCAGAGCAGTCTGGCTCGGCCGAGGGCCCTCTTTGAACTGCTGCCGAGGGTCTCCTCGTCGAAGGGATGCTGTGACTCCCCTCGACAGTGACTCCGAGCGAAGATTATGCTCCTTAACGTCGATGGGGACAAAACCACGCTCATCATAATCATTTGCAACAGTTCTTTTTTCGCCTCTTTTCTTGGCAAGGAGGGCGACGGAAGTTGGTCCCGTTCGACGTGTTTTAGACGTTTATCCGCCTTTCACAGCTCTCTTAGTCATGGTGTTGGGGAAAACTGCAAATCGAAGAGTTCCTACAGACGGCGCTAATTGTAAGTGCTGAAAAGTAACTCACAAGATAACGGGGAGCCTTAGAGGACTTATCCAAATGACCGGAGATAGCTGATCACTTCGAGGACCTGAAAAGGGAGGAGAGGAAGAGACAATCAAAGGACCCTGGCTGTAGGCAGCACAGGGCTCTCCGATGCCTAAGTTAGTGCCAGGAAGCCAGTTGGAGAGGAAAGAGTTGTGGATGGTTGCATGAATGTAAACGTGCGTACCTCTTTCTGGGTGATGGATCCTCTTATATGAGAAAAGTCTTAGGATGTCTGTTAATAGGCCTCTTGATTTGACTGCTAAGGATACATTAGCCCATAGAGCCATTAAATGAGGGTCCAATCAGCCCATGATGCATTAAATGCTAGTCACGTTGGGCCTGATCTCGCCTTGACTTGTTGGCGGCTGGGGTCCCATCGGATCCTTTCTTAGACCCTGTCCTGATATGGCTGCAGCCACCGGATGTGGCTTTGTCAGAGATTTGATGAAAGTGGATGGCTCGAATGTTGTTTATGTCCCATCAGCGCGTGCCCAAACCCTACCACGTGTCCGGATGTCAGGAGTGGTTGTCTATGCCTGTCTCGGGCAGAACTTATCACCTCGGCTGTGGCCGAGATGAGCATCCCTTTCTGACACAGCTTCTTGCCGAGACGGGGAGCGCCGGTGGTGGTCTCGGCAAGCACCCCAGTTTCCCGTGCCGAGACGCTTGCTGCCGAAATTGAACTCCAGCAAGGGTCATCGCCAGTCTTTGCTTAACTAACGCATTAAGGGATGCCCCACACATCTGATGTCAAGGGATTCCCAAGATGTTTTTCATTTTGATCAATAATTTTATGTCAAGGATCGAGGCAATACTTTTGCATCTTTTTTGGCAAGCCTCATTGCTAAAATAAACTGCAGATATGTGGAAGTTAATAAGTTGGCCTGAAATCTTTCAGTAGTCTTCTAATAAGTTTTTAACCTCCCTAGCTTCCTTAAGTCTAGCCTAATAAATTTTAATAAGTCTAATAATAATAAACAACACCGATGATGATGATGATGATAAATAATAAATCCTGAATCTCCTTCTCAATAAAGCATCCCAATCCAACTCCCAACTACTTTTATATATAGTTTCTCTCTCTAATTAGGACTAGAACAGTCCATTTGTATCACATCGTTAGTATCTCAATTTATAGCATTTGACTTTCATGCTTGCAGCAAAGATATACTTGAAAATCCATACAATCAGTTGTCCATCTAAGAATCTTCATAATAGATTAACATAAAATATATATGTTGGTTTCTTAGTTAGCATAACAATCATTTCTCAGTTCTCTTTTATTATTGTTTTCTACTTAAAGTATTGTATTTTTCTCAATTTGTCTATTTACTATCATTTTCCTTTCTATTCTGTAGTGTCACAAGATGATGCTGCTATTGAAGCCGTGAAGGCCTTAGGTGATTGTCTTTCAAGAGAAATCGGTTGCCAAACACAATTAAATCCAAATATGGAGGATTTGGAAAATAGGAAGCGTGCATTGATTGCTAAAAGAGATGACATTGTGACAAAAGTAAACCGCGACAAGTTGCAAGGTAGGAGTGCTTTGAATGAAGTGTGTAATTGGCTACAAGATGTGGACTCTGTCATAGGGAAAGTAAGTAATATACAGAAGAACTTTAAAGAACAAGAAAAAGGTTGGACAAGACCTTTTTCAAACATGCGTCTGAAGATTAGCAAGGAGTCATCGATATTGATTGGTCAAATGGAAAAACTAATTACAGATGGCAAATTTGAAAATGGTATCACTTTTGAACCACCACCACTAGCAACTAATGCATTACCTACGATGCCTATAGTAGGTCATACAGCAGAATTAACACAGCGAGAGATTTTGGACTGCATATTGGGCACGGAGAAACCAATAATCGGAGTGCATGGTATGGGAGGAGTTGGAAAGACAACAATCATGAGAAACATTCACAACGATCTGTCTCAACAATCAGAATCCAAGCATTTTGATTGTTTTATATGGATAACTGTTTCTAATGATGTAGATGTGAACAAGCTACAACGAAAAATTGTAAAGGAGTTGAAAATAGACATGGAAGAAGATGATGATGAGGATGTCACAGCAAGAAAGATATATAATGCTTTGAAGTGGCGAAAAAAGTTTGTGCTCATCCTTGATGATATGTGGAAGCAATTTGAGCTAGATAAGGTTGGCATTCCCATTCCAAGTGAAGAAAATGGTTGCAAAGTAGTTCTCACTACCCGTAACAAAGGGATATGCGGGCAGATGCAAGCACATCCAATTGAAGTACGAGTTCTTTATGAAGAGGAATCATGGGAATTCTTCAAGAATATTGTGGGTGATGTAATCGTCTCTAAAGATATGGAAAACCTTGCAAAGGATGTTGCTAAGGAGTGTTGCAATTTGCCGTTGGCAATTAAAACAGTTGGAGGATCTATGTGTGGTGTTGATGATCCCGCAGTATGGAAGTGTGCTTTGAAAGATCTGAAAGAAGCGAACGGAGAGTTCAAGGATATTGACAAGGTCCTCGTACCACTAAAGTTTAGTTATTATCGATTGCATGACAAAGTACTCCAATCTTGTTTCTTGTTATGCTCATTATATCCTGAAGACCACGAGATCACTCCTCATGAGTTGATTGACAATTGGATTTGGGAGGGTTTAATAGACAAAAGGGGAACCAGAGAAGATGACATCAATAAAGGGCGTACCATTTTGGATCAACTCATAAAAGTTTCAATGTTGGAGAAATGTAAATATGATGGACATGAGAGACAATATAAGAAACGTGTTGGTGGAGATGGGAGATTTGTCAAAATGCATGATTTAATCAGGGACATGGCAATCGACATTACAAGAGCAGAGAATCCACGATCTTTGATCTATGCAGGTCGGCAATTAAAGGATACTTGGGAGTTGCTAGAGTTGCCAGAAGATGCTATGAGGATCTCTTTGATGCATAATGACATAAAAGAACTTTCTGGTGAACCCAACTGTCAACATCTCTTAACCTTGTTTCTTCAATACAACCCTCTACAGAAGATCTCCCCTGACTCTTATTTTAACCACATGTGCAGCCTCCGAGTTCTTAACCTCTCTTCCACAAGGATAAAGTCATTGCCCGATTCTGTTTCTAACTTGAAGCAACTCCGCGCATTGATATTAACCTTGTGTAGAGATCTAGAGGAGGTGCCATCATTGGAAGAACTTAAAGAAGTGAGGGTGTTGGACCTTCACAGCACCAAAATTCGAGAGCTGCCATCAGGAGTGGAAGCAATGGTTTATCTTCAACGCCTTGTTCTCGATTATACTAAACGGTTATGTGTATTTCCAGCTGGTATTATACCTAGGCTCTCTCATCTAGAAGAGTTGACAATGAGTGAAAGCAGATGGAAGTGGTCTTCAAAGACAGGGGAAGGAGCCGGAATTGAAGAAATTATGAACTCCACTCGACTGGTTATTCTGAATATTCAATTCAAAGAATTGTCCGATTTCCTTCAGCACGCCAAATCGAACAAGTGGCAAACGATGAAAACATTTTTTCTTGTTGTTGGTAGATCTGTTTTATCAGATCCTTTGGCTAGGTGCTCCTGTGTTGAGATTCGTGGCTGCGGTCTTATTGGTGAAGAAAACCAGTTACTGCTCCCAGATACCACTCAGCGGCTCGTCATAAGTGGTTGTCAAATAAGTAGCTTGTGGCATTTCACATGCTTACTGCATAAGAGTAAGTTGTATCGTTGTAAAATCGTTTCCTGCAAGAAAATGAAGTACTTAATGGCGGAGGAGGAACCATTACTACCTGACATAAAGGAATTGGAAATTCTTGATATTCCAGAATTACTAGTCCTTTGCAAAGGTATTCCATCACCGGATGCACTTAAAAGCCTTGAGGCCTTGCGTGTACTTAATTGTGAGAAATTGAAGTATCTACTCCCAGCTAGGCTGTTGCAGCAACTTAGATGCTTGAAGAGTATTACAGTCAGGTTTTGTGATCAAATGAAAGAGATCGTAGGAGAGGAGGAAGAAATGGGAATAACCAGAGAAGACGATAACAATGCTATGTTGATACACTCTCAGCTACAGAGTTTAGAAATCTACGCTTTACCAAAACTGAAGGGCATCTGCTCAAGGGTATTAATTTGCAATGCATTGGAGACCATCTCCATAGAATATTGTCCTAGGTTGAAGAAGCTCCCCTTCTCTGTGGACAACCTACCTTGCGCTGTCAAAGAGATAAAAGGGGAGAAGGAATGGTGGGATGCCTTGGAGTGGGACGATGAACAAACCAGGGCTCACTTCGACTCTATACCCAAAATGTGGTGGGAAAGGTACGAGCAAATATATTTTGTCGCATTTCTCACCCTCTCTTATTTAACGCAATCAAAAAGTGGGTCTTAAATTCGATCCTTAATCTTTCATTTAGTCATTTTGCCCTAACAGGCTCGATCAAATCCTTAACTAGGAGGGCCCACAGATTCCTCAATGGGCCTCATCAATTTGCATACACCTGAATCCATCAAACCCTAAAAAAAAAAAAACATTGTTTCAATTTCAAATTTGGCCCCCAAGTTGCCAATCTTTAGTATCTGAGATTCAAGAGGAGTTTCATAGGCCCATTTAGTTGGATATCCAATCTGTAATTCAATTCAAGATTGGGCTCCGTTAGAGGACCGTCCACAAACCTGGCCTCACTTCCTGCCCGCCCTTACATAACGCTAGGCCAACTTCCGGCCGATGTAAGAGTTCTTTGTAAAAAGCATTTTGATGCATTTCTCTAGGCCCTTGGGGGATCTTACAATTCATTCAGTCATTTGGCTCTGTCAGGCTAGACCCAAACCTTTCACTTGGATCCAAAATTCCTTTAAAACATTATTTACACCTCAAATTTAGACCTTAAAAGGCCCATCTGTATGATCTGCAGTTCTGATTCAAATCTGGACTCTAATAGGCCCATTTTAGATTTGAGATCCGGACTGGTAGAACCATTTATTTAGATGATTTGGATTTGGATTTAGGTGCATGTTCATTTTATCTCTAGTGTGCATATTTGGTATTTGGATTCGGATTAGGAAATTGAATCTTTAATCAGATGACTTGGGCTTTATACTTTTTCTTGTCAGGTGGGTGTGGGCTTGCTGAGGGATACTTTCCATTTCATGGAGGAATCACTTCCTGATTGGACCCAGACCACTGAAGATCCTACCATAATCCAGAACGCATCATTGGCAGCTCTCTTCTCTTATATTCTTATTGTCTAATAAGAAAAAGCGTAAAATACATTTGAAGGAACAGTAGAATTATCCAACTACTCATGTTGATGGGTGTGCTTGTAGTTTGTGGACTGTACTTTGGTTTGTTTGAAGCACTTTTATTGAATCAACCTTTCTTAAGGTATGATACAATTACAAGATGATGATTTCTACCAACACTACTACATGTTGCCATGAAATTAGAGTGGGATGCTGATGGGTTGGTTAAGGTATGATACAATTACAGGATAATGAATGCTGCTACTGTCATTTTTGTTTGTTTGTTAGAAAAGTTCTTTGTTGTTGATGCACCTTAGAGTGCAATGGGTTTGCCAAGCTACGCACTTATGACAACTTGCCCACGGTAAACTAAACCTCACAAACACTTAGAACACCCCATGCACCCACACTTTTTGGGTATTCGCGAATAAGCATGAGGTAAGAATCCCCTCTCCCAACCCCACAAACCCCATCCCATCTGCACCTTTTGGAGATCACTAATCCATGGATTTTCCAGAAAAAAAAAAAAAAAAAGACAATCCATACGTATCCATAAGCAAAATGCCTTACATGGACTCTAAAATCCATGAAATTTAAGGAATCCCTGTCAGAAATCCTAGCATCCAAATACACCATAAAAGAAGGTAGAATACTGCAACCATTCAGAAATAAGAATGGATCTACAATGGCTCCCCACATGATCGGGACATGCAACATGGTCTCAGCATTTTTCAACCATAAACGAGGGGTTATGTAAACTAGTCACTCAAAAACGACATCTCATAACCAAAATACATTCATTACACATTGCAAAGTTCTGAAAAATAATTTAGTTTCAAATGTGACTCAACAACGAAACTTGTCACACTGCACCATCAAGCCTAGTGGAGTGCTCCTGTGATTTTCTGAGAAAGGGAACATGATTCCATAATTAGAATATGAAATAATAAAAAATATCAAATGAAACATGGGACAATGAGCATTCCTCGCTAATTCAGAAGCAATGAGCCCAGCAAAACAAAGACTAAAACTCAGGAAATCTACACGAATATGCTGTGAAGTATGCCAGCAGGGTAGGCAGGATTGTTTTCTGGCCAGATCAATGTTTTGGACCCAAAAAATGTCAAATACTTATCCAGGCAGGAAATCCAAGGGGAGAAAAAAAAATTCTCTTTCGGTAAATAACTAGTTTTCTCGTGCCACCCACGTAAATAATAGAACAGGTGGTATCCAACCAAAATATCCAACTAGACTTCAGATTTTGGGTACATTCCCTAGTTGTCAATTTTTGTCCCTTATGGCCAAACTGACCAAAAACTTATTAATTGTGGTCAATAAACTGAAATTAAAAACCCTCCTAAAGATTTCAATTAAAATTTCATTCCTGTTCAACCAAATTCCCAATTTATTTCTGACTTGGGTCAAAATTTCATATACTGGCGCCTCTCTCTCTCTCTCTCTCTCTCTCTCTCTCTCACACACACACACACACACACACATTAGCTTTCTACCAATATGCCCTCCATCTCTCTCGAGTTACCTTTCTACCGATATGCCCTCCATTAAGGCTGAGCATGGATTATTTTTTGGTCTTTTCCATTCAAAAGTAAGGGCTATGAGCTCTTTCAGAGCCTTGAGTGGTTCCCTTCATTTGGCTGCTTCTTTGTTCTTATCCTTCTTTATTAATTATTTCACCGTAGCACCATAGCAGGGATTGGGATTCATTTATTTGATGTAGATATTGCATATTACATTAACTATATATAGTATTAGTGTGTATGCTCTGTTCACTTTTTTATATCATTGTATTTTCCTAAATATATATTCTTTTTATTATTTTTTCAAAACACAACTCTGAAATGAAACACCAAAAACTTTTCCTTTTGGAATCAAACCAAAAAGGAGTCGTAATCGAGATGGACAGCTATGGTACATTCACAACCAGAATGTGGAACCTTGTAACTAGGACAGGAAAAAAATACTGAATGGAGACCCCATAACTTTTTTTTAGAACATAGTTGAAAGTAATAAAGGGTTGAAACTTGTTTCTACACGAAGCAAGGAGGCAAGCCTGTAGGGAGAAACCAAATAAATATACTAATAGTTTGATAATGATGATATCAATGGTTCACAAAACATAAGATATAGAAAATGCATTTTACACACAGATAAATATATATATATATATATAGTGAGAGAGAGAGAGAGAGAGAGAGAGAGAGAGAGAGAGAGAGAGAGGAAGAGATGCATTAAAAAAAAGTGTAAAATAAGAATAAAAGAGACAAAACAGACTAACTAAATACAGTCTATGTACATATACAATTTAGCAATTGCCTAAGGAAGGATCTACTGTTGACACTTGTGCAAACAGTAGGACACCTTCGGCACCACTAAGGGTGACGTGGAGAACAATAACTTTGATTCAGAAGGTACTTTTCTCCCATATATGATATTAAGTTGTGGAGGTGATTGGATTGGATTTTAGAAGGATCTTTGGTGTGGTGATGTCAGATTCCGTGATGCTTTTCCATTTTTATTATTTTGGCCAATGAAACTGCTTTCATTTCTAAGTAAGGTTTGTAATTAATCAACTACTAAGACTCATATTTTTATAAGTTTTTCAATGATGAGATTGATGCTCTTAGACTTTAATGGGTCTGTTAACAGGTTTACATTCCGAGCAGTGGAAAGAGAAGAAGTTGTGGGAACCTGACAAAAATGGAGAACTCTTCTATTACAAAGTTTCCATTCCCAGCCATTACGAACACGAAAGTGACATTTTTATTTTCATTTGGAAGCGCCTCCCAAAATCCTTGCATTCATGTGGTCTGCATCCTTACATAGAATTTTGACAATTAACAATTTGTGGAATCACAAGAAGATTTAGACCACTGTGTGTAGCATATGTTCAAGGAATGAGGTGTCAATAGATCATTTGCTAAACCCCAGCAGTTTGGGATTATTTTATGAATTATTTTTTAGTATACTGGGTGTGGCCAAGTTAGTCGAATAAAGTAATTTCCAGATGAAGATTTGTCATTTCAATTATGAAGGCACTATCCGCTGGAGTGGCTCTTGCTAGCAGTCAATTGACATATTTGGTTGAGAGGAATAATAAGGTTTTCAACAATAATGCTGATTCTTCCATTGGCATGGTAATGAAAGGTTGGGCCAAAGCTATTTCTCAGGTTGCAATGAAGCATAATTTTTTTGGGATTTTGGCTTCTAATTTATGGAGACGTAGAACCACCTTCTCTGTCATTTTGAAATTTTTATGAGGTCATTTTCATCCAAAACAGGTATAAATTTTGTATTGTCCGGCTCCATCAGCTTTTAATTTGCTAGAAAAGGTGTATTGGGGAGAGAGAGAGAGAGAGAGAGAGAGCTCCAATTCGCTTATTTTTTTTAAAAGGCAATAGTTCTAATATGTCAATAACGGATAACCTGTAAAAATATAAAATGCAATTAGAGGTTTACCAAACAATCAAAACCCTCTAAGAGCCTAGAAAATATGTTAATAAGCTTTAAATAATTAACTAAGAGCCTATTTTTAGAGTTTCCAAACAGCCCATAACACTCAAAATCCTCTATATTTACCAGCATAAAATTACATAAGAAACTAAACGACTTATCATAACGAGAATCAGCAAAATTTCTCTACAATATGATTTCATTTGCAAGTGAATATATGAAGAAAAGATGTCCTCATCTTTTTTACACTTGCTAAGCATTTACTTTTTCTATCATGTTTCGCTAATATGCTTAATAAACCATACTCGCTACTCTGAACTCTGAAGAGTCCAACTTCCATCGTCCTGATGGTTTTCTTACTGCCCCAGCTCCCCGACATTACAATTAGATGAATCACTATAATCACTCAACATGGTAGGTAGCTCTGGAACATGCGTTGTCACATGGTTTATAATGCCCTACAAACAGAGCATAACTTGATGCAGGCCCCATTCTTTTTTTTTTCTATTTTTCTTATTTTTTATTCGCATCTTGTTCAATCTCTTTGGTATCACAATTTCACACTGGGGTTCCCTTCCGTTGTCTGTCCTTCCTGTGCTATCCCATGGGCATATAGATTGTGCCCCTTCCCTAGGGATAGCTGACATGATTTAGGAGTCTAGAAGTTAACGCATAAGGGTTGATTTTCTTTTTTCACACATTCAAATCAAGTTGCCAACTGCTATTGAAAGATGGGAGTTCACTAAACTGCCGTGTATGATGCAATGATTTTATTGTTTTTCTTTTTTCTTTTTAATGTTGATGTATTTTCCTTTTTCTAATGAATTAGTGATTAACATTTTCAAAAAAAATAAAAATAAATAACAAACAAAGATAAAAAACAAGGTGCTCTCTAAGTACTTTTGTGGACTTGGGTCAACTTGATCAGACCCCTTGAAACTTGTTTCTAATGGTTTATATTTAAACATGATTGCAGATAAGGGTGCTTGAAATTATGTACACAAAACTTATTCATCTTGCCTAAACCAAGCCATACAGTAGCATCAAGGTCTGAAAAAGGCAGGGGTTTCATGAAAATAAAAATGAAGTTAAAAAAAAATTAAAATAAGGAACCAATTGATTCTCTGCAATTAAAAACTAATACATTGATATCTACAGACCTTTTTTTTTTTTTTTTTAATTCTAGAAAACACTAATTCATACATGTAGCATCTGCATATGTATAACAGTATACTGTACAAGGAATCAACTGATGGGAAAACAAAATCTCATAACGAAAGGTAAAAACTTGACATTAGCGAGGCAAAAAAGTATCTAACAACATTATCTTTCCCTCACTTAATTATTGCATTCTCCCTAACAGCTGTGAAGCACAGATACATGAAAATGGGGTGCGTATCCGTATCCCGGGCATATCGGACATGTGCGGGACTCGTCCTGGACACGCGCGGGACTCGTTAAGTGAGAAATAAAAAGAAGGGAAAGAAGAGAAGGGAAGGGAAGGGGGGGAAAAAGAGAAGAAAACGTGGGAGAAGAGAAGGGAAGGGAAAAAAGAGAAAGAGAAAGAGAAGGGAAAGAAGAGAAGTACCTCGCCATCAAAATCGCCATCACCATCCACCATCACCAGCACTCCTCAAACGAGCAGTACCTCGCCATCGCCATCACCTGCACACCTGTTGTTGTCATCGTCATCAAACCCTAACCTGAGGTGAAAGGGTTAGGGCTGCTCCATAGTCGCCGCCGCAACCTCCACCGTCGCCATTGCCTCTGCTGCTACAACTGTGCCGCTGCTACAAGGGACAACTGCAACTGTAAGATCTTACACCCCATTGAGCTACCACTTATCCAAAAACCAATTGGTGATAAAAAAAAGGCACAACAATAGTTTTATGGTGAGGGCGAGGGCTCGACCACAATTATGACCGCTCAAGAGCGAGGGTGGAGGTTGACCACAACAATCCCTCCCTCAACGGCACACCCGCCGCAACTCCTGCTGCTAACTCGCAAAACGCATGTCCCGTGACTCGAACACCCGACCTATCAGGCTCTGATACCACTTGTAGGATCTTACACCCCATTGAGCTACTACTTATCCCAAAACCAATTGGTGATAGGAAATGGCACAACAATAGTTTTATGGTGAGAGCGAGGGCTCGACCACAATTATGACCGCTCAGGAGCGAGGGTGGACGTTGACCTCAACAGCAAATGTGCAGCAAATGTGTCTGATGCCACTTCGCCCAGGTTCTTTTCTCTTCTTTCTTTCCTTTTTTTTTTTTTTTTCCTTTTTTCTCTACTGCTACAAGTTGGAGCTTTCCTCAGTTGAAATTTCTCTTTTTATCTCAGAACTTGCTTTTAGGGTTTGTTTGGATGAATAAGACAACAGCTTTTAGGGTCTTCTCAAACTGTTTCCTTGGTCTGCATTTTTTTAACTGATTATTTTATCATTGATGAATTATATGTATGTTGTTTGGAAGGTAAATAGTTGTTATCTAGATGTGTTTGGCCCAAACAGAAAGTTCCTGGATGGTTCGAGATGCCATCTAGGAGCAGGATAGTCACTGTTTTGGAAAATAGCAGGCAGCTGGTTGCTGGTTACTAATTGCTGATAGCTGTGGTACATCTATAGTGATCAAAACCTATGTGAACTGCCAAATTTATTGTGATTTGCCAGTTGAAAGAGCTTAAGTCATTGTTTCTTCTAGTCTTCTTGTAGCCATTTGCATTTTTTATGCTGTCTTTACTGTAATGGCTTCTTGATGGCTATTTTAATTGAAATAATGTTAGATTTTTATTACATAGTCATATAAAAAATATTTTAATAAAAAAATCCAACGTATCCCCAACGTATCGTATCCTACTTTTTCGAGAAATGGCATATCTGCGTATCCGTATCGTATTGTATCCGTGTCCCATATCCGTGTCCGTACTTCATAGCCTAACAGAGATATATAAAGTTAAGCATACGAGAGAGAGAGAGAGAGAGAGAGAGAGAATCTCTTTTTTTTAAGTATTTTAAATAATTAAAACAGAAAAAAAAATGTTGAGGAGAAACTTCCTTCTACATTTTTTAGAACACATAAAAAAATAATAACAAATATTCTCTGGTAACTTAGCAAATATCTTTCCACCACAAGTATCACATATTTGATAGCCTAAAGTATAGGTGAGAAGTTGCATGGAAAATAGGTGTGAAGTTGCATGGAATTTAATGAGCAAGGACAAGAGAATCAATGAAGTAGGTTTGCCTTTTAGTCTGGAAAGAAAGAACTCGAAAATAAGTCCAGTATCTGAAACAAGACTATCACATGTTCAGAAATAGAAATTTTAGCGTCAGATCCCAAGGGTTTCAAAAATGAATAATACCTCTTCCATTTTGTCTTTCTTGCTACCAGAGAAGAATTTGTAGCCTCCATAGAAAAGTAACCCCCAACCAGATAAAGAAACAATCACAAACTGCATAAAATCAAAATACCACACATGAATCCATGTCATGACAGTTTAAACAAATTCTGGAGAGAGAGAGAGAAAGGCACAACTCAATAATGTACACAAACATAGCCAGAATAGAAGTGGCTGATATTTCTTTTAGAGGACTAATTGAAAAACCTTGAGATCAGTAACTGGCGAACGTAAGAGATTTTCTCATTCAAGTTCACACAACATGCAAGTTCTGATATTTAGCATACAAGATGCACCGCATATAAATTATAAACTAAGTATCTTTCTTTCGTAAAGGTAGAAGCAGCAGAAATTTTTAATTTATAAACTGTTATGTGGAAACTTCACATTCAAGATTAAGAAAAATGGCTCAAGGTGGTTTTGTTAGTTCCAAGCTTCAAGCAAATTTGTTATCATCACGATAAAATTAAAAAAAAAAATTGAACTGGCCACAAAATTACAAATATGGGCAACACTGTATCATTTAGATCAGTGGAAACCTCATAGCAGCCTCTAAAATCTTAACTCTATCACATCAGATGACAGGTGAGAAATACAAGCATGGAATCAAACAGAGAGAAGACATTGCGAAGGAGATTGTTCATTTTTTCCAACAGTTTATAAAAGTGAAAATAGGCCCAAGGCCTACCATGGATGGGGTACCCTGTAAGACATTGTTTCAATCTTAGATAGAGTCTTTGGAATACTGGTTTTCTAAAGATGAGATTAGAGCTGCAGTTTTTAATGTTTGTGGTGACCACACTCCAGGTTCTAATGGTTTTCCCATAAAAAATTTCCCAACATTTCTAATATATCCTTGAAGATGATTTTCTTGTTTTTTTCAATGAGTTTTATGAAAATGGGATTTTAGCAAGGCAGTTGGGAGCTTCTTTCATTTTGTCGATCCCTACAAAAAATGGTTCCATTTTCTATAAAGGATGTTCATCCCATAAGCTCGGTGGAAGTCTTTATAAGATTCTGGTGAAAGTTTTGGAAAAATCATCGAAGGAAGGTGCTTCCTGACATTATTTATAACATCCAAGGTGCTTTTATCGATAGTCGTTAGATTCTTGGCACTGTTCTTGTTGCCCATGAGTGTGTTGACTCTAGAAATCGGCAGCGTCACCCGGGTTTGGTTTGTAAATTAGATTTTGAAAAGGTGTACGATATGGTGGATTGGGGGTTTCTTCAATATATGATGGCTAGAATGGGGTTTGGTCATAGATGGTGTAAGTGGATACATAGTTGTCTCTTCAGCTCAGTTTTCTGCCTTGGTAAGTGGTTCTCCAAAAGGATTCTTTAAGAGTTCAAGGGGTTTACGCCAAGGAGATCCTTTCTCTTATGTTTGTTGTTATAGTGGCGGAAGCTTGGAATTCCTTATGGCAAAAGCAAATCAAATGAGGTTAATTACTGGGTTTTCTTGTGATAATGGTGCAAATGAGGTTTCTAACCTTCAATTGTAGATGGTACCGTTAGAGTAAGTGGAAAATTTGAAGAGCATTTTGAAGTGGTTTGAGTTGCTCTCGAGCTTAAAATAAATTATGATAAATGTGAGTTCGTAGGTGTTCAGTTGGAGCAGAGTCAGCTAGATTCCTTGGCTAAAATGTTGGTTGTAAAGTTGGGGAGCTTCCAACCAAATACTTGGGGTTGCCTTTGTGTTTGGGTTTGCCAAAGGAATCTTTATGGATCCTGTGGCGGAGCGAATAGAGAGAAGATTAAGCTCAGTGTAAAGTAGTTATTTATCTTTGGGAGGTTGTCTTATTCTCATCAAGTCCTTTTTGGCAAGTTTTCCTATTTATTATTTATCTTGTTTTAGATGCCCTAAAAGTTTGATGCATAAGATTGAGAAAATCCAGCGTGATTTTCTTTGGAACGACATAGTAGAGAAAAGGAAATACCATTTGGTGAAGTGGGATATTGTTTGCAAACCTACTGCTCAAGGTGGATTGGGTGTTCGCTCCTGATGCAGTATGGACCAGGCCCAAGAAAGCAACTGGCCCACACGTTGACCCAAAGGTCAACCCGGTCCATTAAGTTCAGTCCACAGGCCCAATTGACTGAGAACTACTATTGCAATTTCTACTTTTATCTTATTTCTAATTTTTATTTCTTGTTTGATTAGGATTAGGTACCTTCCTAATTTATTTAGAAAGTCTTGGTTGCTAAGAAATAAATTACTACTCTATGCCCATGTTTGGCATCTTCATTTACAGCCTCTATTTGTCTAAATGTCTAAAGCGGGCAGAGGTTTAAAAAATAAGAGCGTTTGACCGTAATTTCTAGCATCTGCCCACTGTAGAGAAGTAGAGGCTAAGCCTCTTAAATCCACACCCACCTTTGGATGCACTTGAAAAGTAGAGGGAAAAAAATAAGAAGCGGGTGAACAATGTTTTCCACTCCACAACACACCAATTCCTTTTTTAATTTAAAAAAAAATCTTTTTTTTCTGAATGGTAATTTAAAAAAAATTTCTAAGAGTGCAAATCAAAAGATCCAAATCGTTGGAATGTTGACAAGATCAAATACGGCTATGGGATCAAATTTCAATCATTGGATCACCACCAATCTCAAGAAATGTGCAAAAAAACGTGAGCCATTTGATAGTATTGTCTAGATTATGTGGCCCCAAACCTCAACCGAAAACCCCACCCACTTCAACCGAAAACCCCAAACAACTCACCATACTCCCAAACTGAAACCCATTCGAACCCAAACCCTTTTCGCCCTGATCCCGGACTCCGAACCAATTGTACCCTCAACCTCTGTTCGGCATTCCCAAAACCAGCAAAAAAAAAAAAGAAAGGAAAGAGAGGCAAAGAAGAGAAGAGAAGGAAAGTTTCGGAGAGTACCTAGCACCCACGTGACCATCGCACCACCACAGCAGCGTCATCATTGTCACCGCCGTCACAACGCCGAGGCTGTCACTACGAGCACATCGTCTTCACCTGAGACCATCACCAGAGCCATAGTCAGAGTCCATCGTCTTCTCTTCATTGCATCTCATGATAATAATCAGAGCAAGAGGCGCTCGTCTTTTAACTTCCTTAAGTCGAAGGTGAGGTCAACTTCTCCCTTTCAATTATTCTATGCACAAGCTCATCTTCCTTTGTTAAAGTCAACAAGTAAGAGCACTTTCTTCTTCTACCCAAAGTTCGAAACAGCACCAAAAGGGTCTGCCCTTTCACGTGTCCGCTCCAGATGTGTAAGGCCAACTCAACTCTGGGCCTGAGTTCTAGTTTGACCTGAACCTGAACAAATAGCAATAAAAAAAGAAAAAATCCTCACCCATGGCTACTTGCACTGGTCCAATTTTTCGGAGTAGACTCACCAATATTCAGTGCAACAACTGCATATCAAATTTATATGCACGAGTGCAAGCCTTACAAACCATAGTTGATGAACTCAGTACGGCCTCCATCAACCCTAACAGTGAATCTTCCAATGCTTTTGTCTCACAGATTCAGAGGCTTCAATTGGATACTGGTCCCCATGAATCAGCCCAAGAGTTCCTTCGACGTCTCTTTAATGAGAGGGACATTAATGATATACCACATGCCCGACGCCAAGATGACCTCTCCAAGAAGGTCAAATTAAAGGTTGCTAATTTTTCTAGGTAATTTGATGTTATAGCCTTCCTTGACTGGCTTACCGTGATTGAAGATTATTTCACTTGGTATCATATATAAGATCCTCAACGAGTAACTTTTGTCAAGACGAAGTTGAAAGGTCCTATTAGAATCTAGTGCAAAAATATTGATTACCACAATGAAAACACGGGCCGCACTCCTATCACCCAATGGGAAGTTATGAAAGATAGATTGGATGACAAATATATGTCATTTGCTTACCTTGACTCATTCCAAAGAGAAATCATCAATCTTCAGCAAGGCTCCATGTCTTTAGATGAATACACTCATAAATTCCATGACCTTTGTATCCAATACAAAACTAATGAGTCAGATCACATGATGGTCACCCGTTATTAGAAAAGATTGCGCCCAGACATAAAGTGTGAGATGGTAATGTTTGACTTTGACAACATTGATGAAAATCTCTCACAAGGCAGGGCGAGTTGAACAAGAGATGCGTCAACAGACTAGACGATGCTTCGGCACCAAAGTCAGAGAGTCTATCTATAGAAAGGGTCCTGATTCTAATTTCAACTAAGTGCCACAGCAAGGATTACAACTGCCTCTTGGCCAGCCACAACATCAAATTCAAAGGCAACAAAAAACTCCGCCACAGGGCCAACAAAATCAAAGATGGCTAGCAAACCAGAATAATGCTAGAAGACAAGATAGAACAGATAGGCGAGATATTGTATGTGATTCTTGCAAACAACGAGGCCACTATGCCAAGGAATGTCCACAAAGGAATCTTCAATTGTGAAGGTGAGCCATACGAAGATAAGTGCTCTGATGAGAACATAAAGATGGAGCAACCTGATATAGAACCAACAACTGAGCCAGAACTACCGCTTGAAGTTACAGCCGCTGATTATGAAAGCTCATTGCTTATCCTTCACCAGTGCCTTTTAGTAGCAAATGATGGTAGTGAGAATCAAGCTCCCATTTTCCGAACAAGAGTAAGTTGCAAAGGTAAGGGTTGCAATGTCATTATTGATGGTGGTAGTGCTATGTGTTATTCTCATAATTGCAAAACACAAGAATGAAACGAGAGATCTTGAAACGATACTGTATTAATTTGTGTCTTTCTATGGAGATCGACCATCAATATATATGTATTTACATGCCTTAATCAAGGCTTTTAAGAAAGGAAACCAACTAATTACAACAATTTTTATTCTAAGTTAGGAAGGCAATCAATTAATGAAATATGTGCAGCTGTCTCAATGTTGACCCAAATCAAATCCACGTGAGACATAGCATGCTGGACTGGTTTGACTAATGGGCCTTGGGCCTGTTTAACACCCCCTCAAATTGATGCGGGAGAATCAACAAGCATCAATTTGCCAACCAAGAACTGATGGCGTGGTCGTGGAAGACCTTTAGTAAGACTATCAGCAATTTGAAGATCAGTTGAGGCATGCGGAAGGCTAATGACATTACGCTTAAATTCATAACGTATGAAGTGACAATCAACCTCGATGTGTTTAGTGCGTTCATGGAAAATCGGATTTTCAGTAATCCGAATTGCACTTGTATTGTCAACATAGAGGAGGGTAGCACCGTCTGCTGGGAACCCAATGTTGGAAAGTAGACATCGGAGCCAAAGAATTTCGGAGCACGCAGCAAACATGGCTCGGTACTCAACTTGGGTAGATGATTTTGAAACTTTTTCATGCTTCTTGCATTTTCAGGAAATCAGACTATTACCAAAAAATATGCACCATCCAGTTATCGATCTGCAAGTATCCGGACAACCGGCCAAATCAGCATCTGAATAGGCTTTGAGAGATATAAGATTGTCTGATGAAAAAAATAACCCACACGTGGGTGTGCGAAAGGCACTGAATGATGCGGCGAACAGCAGCCATATGAAGGTGACGAGCAGCAGTCATGAACTAACTCATTTGGTTGACCACATAGGAGATATCAAGACGATTGATCTTGAAGTAGATCAAGCTACTAACTAACTGACGATAAGCAGTAGGATCAGGAAGAAGGTCACCCTCCTCGCGACTGAGTTTGACATTCAGTTCGACTAGCGTATCTACAGGAGCTGAAGCAGTAAGGCCAGCCAAGTCAATGAGATCAATAGTGTTTTTGTGCTGATTGAGAACTATACCTTTAGTTGATTAATGAACTTCAAGACCGAGGAAATAGTTTAACGGGCCGAGATCCTTCATGTGAAATGTCTCATTGAGAGAAGGTTGGAGCTCCTGACTCATGCGTGCATTAGGACCAGTAATGACTATGTCATCAACATGGACAAGTAGCACTGTAATCCCTGACGAAGCATGATGTAAAAATATAGAAGGATCATACTGGCTCGGATGAAAATCCAAGCGAAGAAGAGCATCTTGATAATTTTCAAACCATACGCGAGGAGTTGGTTTCAGACCATAGAGAGCGACGGAGTTTGGCAACCATATCCTTCCCGGAGGAGTACCCCTAAGGTAGACACATATAAACGTCTTCTTTGATATCACCATGTAGAAACGCATTTTTTACATCCATTTGATATAGAGGCCAAGACTGAGATGCAGCAACGACAAGAATTGTACGGACGGTGGTCATATTGGCTATCGGAGCAAAAGTTTCATCTTAATTAATGCCATATTCCTGCCGATTGCCAAGAGCGACAAGACGCACCTTATAGTGGTCTAATGTGCCATCTGATTTTAACTTGAGAGAAAAAATCCATTTACAACCAATCGGTTTGACACCCACAGGAGACGGGACAACATCTCATGTATGGTTTTGTTCTAAAGCCTCCAATTCATCTTGTATAGCCTTGTTCCAATATTGGTGCTGCACAGCCTGATAATAGGATTGTGGAATGGAAGATGACGACAAAGTGGCCATTAAGGAAGTATGAGAGAACCAACAGTGGTCTGGGGGAACCGAAATGCGAGTGGAGCGGCACAATGAAGGAGGTCCTAATGGACCAAGTGCCAGAGGTGGACCAGATGCTGGAGGAAGATCAGGAGGGGGATTGCCTATAAGCGCTTCTTTATTTCGTCTGTGATACACAAAGTTAGGATTAAATCGAACAATAGATGTGTCGTCAGAAAAACCGAGTAAGGAAACTAATGAGGAGGAGTCCGGAGGATCAAGGAGATTTTGAAAAAAAAATACTTATTTTCAAAAAACAAGACATTCCTAGGGGGTATGGATGCGACGAATGTGGGGATCATAGCAAGGGAACCGTTTTCGGAAGGGTGCATATCCTAAAAAAACACACTAAACTGATTGAGCTGTAAGTTTAGTCCTTTCAGAAGGAGGCAAAAGCACAAAGCAAACTGAGCCAAAAACATGAAGATCATCATAGGATGGAGATGTCTTGTACAGTCAGTAATATGGGCTCTGATTTTCAATAGAGGTGGATGGCATACGATTAATAAGATGAGTTGCAATAGCCAATGCCTCAACCCAAAAACGGGTAGGAACCGATGATTTAAGGAGAAGGGAACGAGCGACATCAAGGAGATGTCTATTTTTCCTTTCAGCGACTCCATTCTGTTGTGGAGTATAAGGACAAGTTCTTTGCGAAATAATGCCTTTATTTTGCAAAAACTGTTGAAAATCAAAGGACACATATTCCCCGCCTGAATCAGATCGCAAGATTTTAATGCAGGTGGAGAATTGATTCTCAACATAAGCCAAAAAAAATTTAGAAACATTAAAAACATCAGATTTGGAATGCAGAAAGTAAACCTATGTGAACCGACTGAAATCATCAATAAAAATCACAAAGTATTTATATTGAGCGTGAGAAAGCATTGGAGCAATTCCCCATATATCGCTATGAACCAAATCAAATCCTTTGACCAGCCAACCCACCTCCCCCCCCCGACACTACTATTTTTCTTTTCTTTTTTAATATTTTTCTGGGCTTGACATAGATCGATCTTTCTCCCTCCCTCCCACACAACTATTTTTCTTTTCTTTTTTTAATATTTTTCTAAGCTTGACATAGAGATGAACCCGACTCGGCCGAGTCCCAGCCTACTCGCCCAAGTCGGGTCTCGAGTCCCGTTTTTTTAACCATGATCCTCACCATCGGCTGAGTCGTCACTCCCATCACTGTTGCCACCGCCTCCAGACAATGAATCATAAGTCGAAGAAGAAGATTTGTCAGGTCGTGGAAGAATTGTGAACCCATCTTTATCACATGGAGCGATTCCAATCTTCAGCTTGGAAGAAAAAATCAAACGGTTGTAACAAAGATTGCTATTCCCACTCACTTTAAAAACCACGAACACCTTTATAGAGCTCCCGTTGAAAGGAATCACTCCTTGGAAGTTATTGTTCTCTAGATTAAGATACTTCAGACCTTTCATCTCAGATTGGGACTTGGGTAACGTTCCATTGAACTGATTAGAGCTCAGATCGAGGTGAACCAAAGAAGGAATTGCAGCCATTGAATCAAATATCGAACCTTACATAGAATTCGAAGAAAAAGACATGTTTTGTTGTGAAATGAGGTCCCCAATCGAGTGGGGAATGAGACCTGAGAGCTGATTCGAGCTGAGATTGAGGATTTTGAGATTTAGGAGCTCAGTTAGAGATATTAAGGCATGAACTTCTACATCATTGGATTCGATTTTGGGAAGAGAGGAAGAAGCAAGACGATGAGGAATTTATGCCTGCTCAGGGTTGACGGCGACCCTCACTTGTTATAGAGAGGGTCGCCGTCGACCTTCAACACAAAAAAAAAAAAAAAAAAAAACGTCGATAGCGACCACCAAAAAAAGGGCAAAAAATTTTTTGATTTTTCTATACGGATTCCCTGTTTGGTGCACTTTTGGCTAAAGTTCCCTATTTGGTGCACTGGCCACATAAAGTTATTTTTTTGGTAAAATCCAAAAAAAAAAATCACCATTATTTAAAAGAAAAAAATATCATTGTAAGGCCTAAAGACCACAACTTATTTGTTCAACCAAGTACAGTGCATTCTTAAAAAGTGGCCGCGTCAATGTTGAGTCAAGTAAGAAGGCAAAGAAATGATCCTTACACAATTAATAGAGTGGGAGTTGTACACACTCGGTGATTTGTCCTTGATGCCTTATTCAAGCCATTGCATTTCACAATGCTGGCACATAGTCCAGTGCATTAGCAACATCAATAAAATGAATTATCCAGCACCAAGTCCATTAGATTAAAAGATTTTTGTACTAAGGGTCGTTCGCCTTTTACACATGGCAAATGCCATAGATTAAAATGTTACTTCTTTTTTTTTTTTTGAATGGTAACATGATTTTATTAAAAACTAAACAGCATAGGAGACATATATTGAAGAGAAACAAAGGAAACCAAATGAAAGAAAAGGATACAACAAGCCCCTTAGAAAAGCTAAAGCAGCTACAGAATAAACAAATTCAAATGTCACACATGTGAAAAAGATTAACATGCTTGTCAAGATCACCATTTTTACATGAGTAAATGAGTACATACAACAGTTTTGGATGTGTAAGGATTTTTTGGATTTTTTGGATGTGTAAGGATTTAAGATGTGAAACTCATCATCATGATGGTTGTCATTAATACAAGAATGTTGAATGGTTTGGATCATGAATTAGGGGCCATACAAATTAGATCTATATGTTGGGATTTTTTGGACTTTCTTTTACAAATAACTCAAAATCTATGAAGCTTTAAGATATGAAATTAAATTTATTGAGGTTTATTAGTTAAATAAAAAAAGATGAACAGTTCAGATCATGAACTTGGGGGCCATAAGACTTTAAAAAAAAATGAAAGGTGGTTGTGGGTGTCGAATCCATGACCTTTTACATGTAAGGACAAGTGGAATTTGAACTGCTGCTTCTTGCAACCTATTCATGCAAGGAGGTGCGTAATCGTTCACATCCTATCCAGGTGCATAAATTGGAGGCTGAAAATCAAAATAGGCATTTTTTTTTTCATAAACTCATTATGTACCATAAGCGTAAATCAACACAAACAAACGTGACAAAGCATACCATTACACATGTGATTCATTTATTGATGCAGGCCAGACCATGAGTCGGGCAACCCATTGGACCCAGCCCATAGGCCCAACTGGAGCAACTGCTTAATTAGGGATTTGATATATTTAGTAATCTTGGAAATGTTTTGTGGATTTCTATTTATTTTCAATAAAGAATTTAGGAGATTTATTTCTTTAGGAAAGATTTAG